>CM071601.1:120403438-122903438 GCA_036435485.1 Saposhnikovia divaricata | reverse complement strand
CAAGGCAAAAACCAATTTAGCAGAGTGTCTCAGAGAATGTGATAACTCCAAATAGAGATCGACTAAATACCCGCATATTAACATGTACAAGTACAGAAACGTGCGTGTGTGCAATACTCATCAGAATTACTCTTAGCACTTAGATCAAAACCATACATATTCTTTGTCATAACAATCACAAGTTTATAAATAGAATGGACGCTAGACACTTCATAACCTAGAAACACCTCTATCATAATTTGAGTTAGACAGGAATTCATGCTTTATTAACAACTATGACGCATAATACTATACACAACACACATGCTTATTTGACCGTGTAATGGATGAGACCCCAAAAGGCTTATACAATAATACCCATGTAGCGAGCGTTAGGTTAGTGGATCCCAGACCGGAAAAGTCTTAGGTCACTAGGCTTGAGTCCCCTAGAACTTAATTACTCGAGTATTAAAGAGCTCACCCTGGCCAATTTTGCATTTAACAATTGGACTTTTGACTCTTTTTTTTCTTTCTTTCTTTTCTTTTCTTTTTCTCATTTTTTTCTGATTTTTTTTTTTTAGCAATCTGGAATGAGCCTTTCTCATTTCCAACCCTAGACTACTCATATAAATATGAGCCGGCTACTAGCCATTTGACGCCTAGCCATTATTGACAAATTACTAGCATGAAATTCCTGGTTTCCCCCAAACTTAGAATTTAGTGCTCCTACGCCATCAAGGGAATAAAGAAAATTCTGAATATAATCAGGTGATTAAATCTCAAACAACCAAACAAGCATGACCTTAACCTAGCCCAAAAAGCAAACGATGAGTTGTGTAAGATTGTGTTTCTGCAACATGCACGTCAATTCATAGGTATTTAAATCAGCCCTCTATCCATCATTATCACACTCAAATTCATCATTGACTACTAAACGGAATCGCCAAGCACTACGGGACCAAGGAAAATATGATAAGCAACTAATCATGAATATGCAATTTTTTTTATTTTTTATTTTTTATATATGGTATATTATGAACTACATGAAACTGTATGCATACTATGACTCGAGAAATCAATTATCCTAAATCACCCCCAAACTTAAAATATTCAATGTCGTCATTGAAGGTATAGATAAAGGATAAAAGAGAACTCCCCTAACTGTCGGCATCGTTACCCTCCTCGGGTGGTGAATCAAGTGGTGGAAATGAGCTCCAAACTGAGGCCAGTTTACCTCGAAAGAAAATTTTATCTTTTGCAAAGCCTGCTCCCGTAACTCATCAATGACCTGCACTCTCGACATATTAAACAAAATCACACAAAATCAAACCACACATAAAAAACACCAAACCTATGGGTTGCCTCCCATGAAGCGCTTGTTTATTGTCGCTAGCTTGACGATTATACTGAGAATCATGTGGTGGCCAACTTGGTGGTATCAGCCTCACGGTTCACCGTGTCACCAAAATAGGGTTTTAATCTCTGCCCATTCACTTTGAATGATTGATCGGGTGATTTCTCAAAGATTTCCACCGCTCCGTGTGGAAACACAGTTTTGACAACAAATGGCCCTGACCATCTTGATTTGAGCTTCCCTGGAAACAATCGAAGACGAGAGTTATATAATAAGACCGACTGACCAGGAACGAATACCTTTTGAATAAGACGACGATCATGCCATCGTTTCACTTTCTCCTTATAGAGCTTATTGTTCTCATATGCCTGCAATCGAAACTCGTCCATCTCGTTGAGTTGCACCATCCTTTTCTCACCTGCGGCCTTAAGATCAAAATTTAACTTCTTCAAAGCCCAATAAGCTTTGTGTTCCAATTCTGCCGGTAAATGGCAAGCCTTCCCATAGACAAGCTGATATGGTGACATGCCCAAGGGTGTTTTATATGCTGTACGATAAGCCCATGCGGCTTCATCGAGTTTTAAAGACCAATCTTTTCTCGAAGGATTCACCACTTTTTCCAGAATGTGCTTAATCTCGCGATTAGATACCTCGGCTTGGCCATTGATTTGCGGGTGGTATGCCGTAGCTACCCGGTGGTTGATGTTGTACTTTGCCATGAGATTAATAAACTTGCGATTGCAAAAGTGAGTACCTTCATCGCTTATGATTACTCGAGGAGTGCCGAATCTTGTGAAGATGTTCTTGTGAAGGAAGTTGAGCACGACATTGGCATTATTGGTCGGAAGTGCCTTGACTTCAACCCATTTGGAAACATAATCAACGGCTAGCAAGATGTATTGGTTGTTACATGAGGAAATGAATGGTCCCATGAAATCGATGCCCCAAACATCGAAGATTTCCACCTCTAGCATTATATTGAGGGGCATCTCATTCCTCCTAGATATGTTACCAACACGCTGACAACGATCACACTTCAGCACAAACTGATGGGCATCCTTAAAAAGGGATGGCCAATAAAATCCCGCTTGAAGAATTCGAGTTGCGGTCTTTTCACTTCCATAATGGCCACCATATGTCGTGGCATGATAATCCCTTATAATAGCCTCTGTTTCACTGTATGGCACACATCTCCTAATCACCTAATCGGCTCCTTGTTTAAACAGATATGGTTCGTCCCAACGATACCATTTGACTTCATGCAAGAATTTCTTTCTTTGTGCAAAAGAGAGCTCGGGAGGAATCACTCGACTCACCAGAAAGTTCACAATGTCTGCAAACCAAGGCTCTTCTTCTTGTACCCCAAACAACTGTTCATCAGGAAAGGATTCATTAATGACGGTTTTGTCTTAGGATGTCTTCCCAAGGTCTTCCAATCGTGAGAGATGGTCGGCTACTTGGTTTTCTGTCCCTTTTCTATCCTTGATTTCCACATCGAATTCTTGCAGCAGAAGAATCCATCGAATCAACCTAGGTTTGGAGTCCTTTTTAGAGAGCAGATATCTGATAGCCGCGTGATCAGTGTACACAGTCACCTTCGTGCCAAGCAAGTATGAACGGAATTTTTCAAAACCATAAACTATGGCTAACAACTCCTTCTCAGTGGTAGTGTAGTTTAATTGAGCATCGCTGAGGGTTTTGCTTGCATAATAGATGACATGAAACATTTTATTTTTCTTTTGGCCAAGAACGGCCCCAACTGCGTAATCGCTAGCATCACACATCATAGCGAAAGGCTCACTCCAATCTGGAGCAATGATCACGGGTGCTGAAATCAATTTCTTCTTCAGAGTCTCGAACGCTGTAAGACATTCTTGGTCAAATTTGAAATGAATATCTTTTTCCAGTAGCTGACACAAGGGTTTGGAAATTTTTGCGAAGTCCTTGATAAAACGCCTGTAGAAACCTGCGTGCCCAAGGAAACTGCGAATCCCTCGCACTGAATTAGGTGGCGGCAGCTTTTCAATAGCTTCTATCTTTGCTCTGTCCACTTCTAGACCTTTCCTTGACACCTTGTGCCCGAGAATAGTTCCTTCTTGTACCATGAAGTGGCACTTCTCCCAATTGAGCACTAGGTTAGTTTCCACGCATCTTTTCAGCACCGAGCCAAGATTTTGTAAGCATTCATCAAAAGATAGACCGAATACCGAGAAGTCATCCATGAAGACTTCAACAGTCTTGCCAATCATGTCTGAGAAGATGGCCATCATGCACCTTTGAAAAGTACCAGGTGCTCCACACAAGCCAAAAGAAACCCGCCGAAAGGCGAAAGTGCCGAACGGGCATGTAAATGTTGTTTTCTCCTGATCCTCAGGAGCAATGCAGATTTGGTTATATCCAGAATAACCATCCAGGAGGCAGTAATAATCATGGCCGGCTAGTCTATCTAGCATCTGATCAATGAAAGGAAGGGGAAAATGATCCTTCCTTGTGGCTTTATTCAACTTCCGGTAGTCCATGCAGATTCGCCAACCGGTGACTGTGCGAGTAGAGATGAGTTCATTCTTTTCATTGGTAATCACAGTCATGCCTCCTTTGTTCGGCACACATTGCACTGGACTCACCCATGCACTGTCAGAAATGGGATAGATAATCCCTGCATCCAGCCACTTGATAATTTCTTTCTTCACTACCTCTTTCATAAGAGGATTTAGCCGCCTTTGATGCTCCACTGTTGGTTTACTACCTTCTTCCAATGGAATTTTATGTTGACAATAAGCTGGGCTGATGCCTTTGATATCCGCTAGGGTCCAACCAATGGCTGTTTTGAATTCCCTCAGGACTCTTAAAAGCTTGTCTTCCTCAGAGTCTGAAAGGTTAGCAGATATAATCACAGGTAAGGTAGATGATTCACCAAGAGAAGCATACTTTAAGTGATTAGGAAGTGGTTTGAGCTCTAGAGTTGGAGCTTCCTCGATAGATGGTTTCATTTGCTGATGCGGCCCCTTTAGTTCTGGCAGATCCAATGATTCAACTGGTCTTTCAAATTTTCTTTACCACGGCAAAGCATCCAGATATTGCAATTGTTCATCTATATCATCTTCATCTAATGAATACTTTCCACTGAGGGCCCTTTCCAAAGTGTCATTCATGAACATGTGATCCAACTTTTCTTGTACCGTAGACTCAATCAAGTCTACCTTCAGACACTGCTCTTCTTCTGTTGGAAACTTCATGGCTTTGAAAACATTGAAAGTGACATTTTGATCATGCACTCTCATTGTAAGTTCCCCCTTTTGGACATCGATCAAAGTCTGCCCCGTTGCTAAAAATGGTCTACCAAGAATGATAGGAATCTTCTTGTCCTCTTCAAAATCCAGTATGACAAAATCAGCTGGGAAGATAAGTTTGTCTACTTTCACTAGGACATCTTCAACAACTCCCCGAGGATAAGTGATAGAGCGATCAGCTAACTGAAGTGACATGTTCGTCGGGGTTGGCTCAGGAAGGCCAAGTTGTAAGAAAACTGAGTATGGCATGAGGTTGATGCTTGCTCCTAAATCACATAAACATTTGTCAAAAGACAAATTCCCAATGGTGCATGGTATGGTGAAACTTCCAGGATCTTTTAGCTTAGGCGGTAACTTTTGTTGCAATACCGCACTACACTCCTCTGTCAAAGCAACAGTTTCTAATTCCTCAAGTTTTACTTTTCTCGATAGAATGCCCTTCATGAACTTGGCGTAACTCGGCATTTGTTCCAGGGCTTCAGCAAATGGAATGTTGATATGTAATTTCTTAAAGACTTCAAGAAATTTGCCAAACTGCTTGTCTAGTTTCTGTTTTTGCAAACGTCGAGGAAATGGCGGAGGTGGATAGACATGCTCTTCTGCTTCTTTCTGTGCAAGGACTGATTGTTTAGGAGGTGGTACAATTTCTTCTACCTCCGTGCTTGAAATTGGAGCCTTACCCTTGTCCTCGGTATCTCCCACGTTCACTGTTTCTTCATCGGGCAGAATTTTATTTGCTCTTTCCAATTCAATGCCTTCTGTGACTTTCCCCGATCTTAAAGTGATGGCTTTAATGTGCTCTTGGTTGTTCTTTCTCCCTGGATTAGCTTCAGTATCACTGGGGAGTGTTCCTTGTGGTCGGCTCATCATGAAACTAGCGAGTTGTCCCAATTGAGTTTCCAGATTTTTAATAGAAGCCGCTTGGCTTTTGGACGCCAACCTCAACTCCTCCAATTCTACCTTTTCACTAGAAGATGATTGCCCAGAATTCCCATAGGATTGTTGTTGAAATCCTGGGGGGTTGAAATTGTCGTGGAGCATATTGTTGCTGATATTGGTGCCCCTGCTGTTGCTGGAATCCAGATGGA
Organism: Saposhnikovia divaricata; assembly: GCA_036435485.1. Lineage (NCBI taxonomy): Eukaryota > Viridiplantae > Streptophyta > Magnoliopsida > Apiales > Apiaceae > Saposhnikovia > Saposhnikovia divaricata. Next base: position 122,897,727 of record CM071601.1, on the reverse strand, counting down.
TTATATGGCCTAGCTCCAAACTGCTGATTTTGAAATTGTTGGTAGGGCTGATTTGATTGTTGCGCTCCTCCTTGATTATTGCTCCAACTAAAATTTGGATGATTTCGGTTGTTCGGATGGTAGGAATTTGGAGCTGGCTGTTGCTGTCTTTGGAAATTGCTTACGAATTGAACCGACTCGTTTGAGATGGCACATTGGTTTGATTCATGTGCGCCCGCACACAACTCACAAACACTAGCAACTTGATGAAATCCTTGTGCTGTCAAAGAGTCTATTTTCAAGTTCAAAGCCTCTATCTGAGCTGCTAAGGAAGTGGCCTTGTCGACATTAAGAATTCCTGCTACCTTCTGTTGTGGCATCCTCTGAGTTGGGTTTTGATATTCATTAGCTGCCATCATCTCGATAAGATCGTAGGCCTCCTCATAACTTTTAGCCCATAATGCTCCCCCTGAAGCTGCATCTACCATTGGCCTTGATTGTATTCCTAGTCCATTATAGAAGCAATTTATGACCATCCAATTTGGCATGCCATGATGAGGGCATTGTCGAAGCATTTCCTTGTATCTTTCCCACGCTTCACATAAAGATTCACCAGACTGTTGAGAAAATTGCGTGATAGCATTCCTTATAGCTGCAGTCTTTGCCATGGGGAAGAATTTGCTAAGAAACTTTTGAGCTAGATCAGCCCAGGTGGTGATAGATCCCGGTGGCAGAGAGTGTAACCAACTTTTGGCCTTGTCTCTTAAGGAAAACGGGAAGAGTCTCAACTTCACAGCATCATCTGACACATTTTTGAATCTAAATGTGTCGCATATTTCTATGAAGTTCCTAATGTGTAAGTTAGGATCTTCCGTTGCAGTTCCTCCGTACTGTACTTGATTCTGCACCATCTGAATAGTGCTGGATTTAATTTCAAATGTAGGAGCCGCAATTGCTGGACGAATGATACTTGACTGAATGTCATCAATCTTCGGTTGCGAGTAGTCCATTAAAGCCCTTGCTGCTGCAGGTGCAACTACTTCGGCTTCTCCGTCCATCTTGTGAGTATTTGCTAGTTTAAGTACTTGCTTGGCTTTTAATGCTTTAGCACGTGTTAGCATAAAAATCCAAGTATCTGAACACAAATAATCACTTCAAAATATAAGATCAAATGTTCAAGTCAAACAAATTAACTTCTATTGTAGTAAAACACATAAACAAAATAACACCGAGTTCCCCGGCAGCGGCGCCAAAAACTTGTTCGCTATTTTCTCTACGCAAGTATACGCAGTCCAAAAGCAATATAGGGAAATAAGGATCGTTCCCACGAAGACTTGGTGTATTTCAGTAAATATGTTTATTCAACAACGTTCGGTTAATTATAGAAGCCTGAACAACGAATTGGTTGATTTGTTTCTTTCACAACTAATTAATGAAATAACGACTAAAAATTAATATGATAAAGATTTTATATATGAGATAAACATGGGATTCTAATTTCATTATTTATTTCATTTAGCATTGATGCCTTAATTTAAAGTGATTCTGATAATTATGAAAGCTAGCCGAGAACACGAAACTAATATAAGCGCCTTTCAGCCTTAACTTATATCAAACCATACAAACATCCACTTAAAAAGATAGAAGTTGTGTGGACACCATTTATGTCTAGACCCTATATGTCTATAAGATTTGAAAACATAACTGGTTTACGAATAAATTCCTTATTTTTGGCTACACAGGGTGATGTGATCCAAAACCCTACCACTAATCGTAATTATATATGAAAATTACGAACCTGTGCTAACATGGCAAATTCTAAATTCTCAAATCCACTTTCGCATTCATTAAGAATTAATAATTTAGATGATAACTACGCATCTAATAAATTAAGCACAACCACGTTAGGCAATCGGAAATTTTTTATCACAACACAATTTATTAAGGCATCGAATTACTAAATTACGTAAATAACTCCATTAGAATCCCATGACGGCGATTAGTTCATAATTAAACGAATCGTCATCATGGGATTAATTGAAATCATAATAATAATAATAATAATAATAATAATAATAATAATAATAATAACAATAATAATAATAATAACAATAATAATAATAATAATAATAATAACAACAATAATAAAACTAAATTAAAATTTACGATAAATTAAATATGAAAATTATAAGAGTTTAGAAACTAAAACCGAAATAATTTCCACTTGCACGAAACGAGCACTCCGATAATTCCCTGTAAAATAAGAAATTAGAAAATAAAACCGAAATAGCTTCCACCGAAAGAGAATAGCACTCCAAATAATTCTTCTTACAATCTTCAACCCGAATAAAATTTATATTACTTACAGAAAAATTAAAGTGTAAAAACTACACTGAAAAATACAAAAAACTCTACTGAATATTTGGAGGGGAGAGGAGAGGAATTGTGGTGAGAGGTGTGTGATGTGTAGAGATGTGTTTACAACTGCAAGAATTAAGCCCTATTTATAGTACAATGCTAGCACACCAGGGCAATAAATAAATCACACACTACAGCAAATCAAACATAACAAATTAATCGAATAAAACACCATTTTATCTGGCCAATCTGGAAGCCCAGTCGCAGGAAACAGGAGTGCGCGACACGCGCGTTTACCAGCACAGAAAACCTGGCGCGTGCACAACACGCGTGCGTGGGAGCGCAGGAAACCGGCCGACAGACTTTTGCAAATTGACACTGGCTCTATCTTTTAATTTTTGTTTATTGCCGACAGCCACTTTTGAAAAATTGATACAAAACTTTTATTCTTCTTTTTATTTGTTTTTGCCGCCACATTACTTTAGCAATACTTTAGTGTACCACCTGCTACATCATTCGCCCACTTATTGCTTTTGTAGCTTTTTTTTTTCTTTTTCCTTTAGCTAATTCAACTTTCATAACAAAATATATTTAATTAATAAATAATTAATTTAATTTCGAAATTAAAAAAATAAATATCTAATATTATTAGATATTTATAAATATAATTTTCTAATTAAATAAAGTATTTATTAATTAAATATATTTTCAAGTCCCAAGCTGCGGTAAATTGAGGGCCAAAAATCGGACTTCTTTTCCTTAACGAAAAATATATCAATTCCAATCGGGCTTTTCTCTTTAAGAATATATCATTTTCCATCTTTTTGTGATAATTCTATCTTCTCAATGCTCGTTCTGGTGCGAATTACGGCATCTTGAGGATCTAAAACTGGATTCCTTTTGCGAAACGAAAAATATATCAATTCCAACCGGGGTTCCAGATTTAAGAATATATCATTCAGGATTCCTTTATGATAATTCTTTTTCCTCGTAACCAGTTCACTTGATAAAATTGAGCCAGAAATCCACCGTTTTTAGCCTTTTATCGCCTAGATACCTGAATTTGCGAGTTCTGCACAACAAATAATTAAACAACAAAAACGAATTAAAAGACACAACATATTTAAGGATAAACCATCAATATAGGTCCATTTAGCGCATAATAACTGGATATAAAATCCACTTATCACATCTCCATAGTCATCTTTGGTGAAGGAGATAGGCAGTGGTTGCTTTGCTGCACTTGACTAATAAAGGTTGTAGATCTGTCTAGCATACTTCTTTCGGGCTGTTTTACTATCCCGATCGAGTATTGTTCCTCCAGAAATGGTTCTTACTTCGCCTCGGTATTTTTCCGACCCTTCGGCATCTTTTTTCTTTTCTTTGTTATCTAGTTTCTCCCTCAGATCTCCAACGAACTATGCTAGATCTCCATCTTTGACCATCTTTTCGATCAGTTTCTTCAAATGATAGCATTCGTCCGTGTTGTGGCCTTTGTCCCGGTGGAAGTCACAATACTTGTTTTCGTTCCTTTTGTGGTCGGGAGTTTTCAGCCTGGCCGGTCGAACGAATCCAGGCTTACCCTTAATCTCGTGGAGAATCTTCGAGATACACGTGTTTAAGGGTGTAAACATCGTGCTATCTCTATCTTGCCTCCGTTCGGCCCCTTTGTCTGGCCTAATGTCTGACAATCTACTTTTAATGTCTCTGTGACCTCTTCGACCGTCTCTTTGATCGTCCCTACTGGAGTTGCCCCCTTTTTCATCCTTATATCCTCCTATCGACTCAATTTTCCTTCTAATAGCTTCTCCCCGCAGATATATATCATTTAATGATTTCGGTGGCATATCGAAGCTTCTTACCTTTCATGGGGTCGAGGCCAGCGGAGAGGAATCCAGCGGCTTTGACCTTGTCCAAGTTTGTTACCATCCCAGCCTCTTCGTTGAACCTAGCCAGGTAATCGCCGAGCTTTTTATTCATCCTCTATCTACAATGGATCAGGGCTTCGGTGTCCTTTTCTCTTCGGCACAAATGAGAGTAGTGCCTCAAGAATTTCCTCTTGATCTGTTCGTACGAACCGATCGACCTAGGTCTTAGCGAACGATACCACATGGACGCCGGTCCTTTTAGGTACGTCTTAAACATCTTACATAGCATGATATCACAATGTCCCATACCTGTCATGAGAGATTCCTATTTCTCACAGTGGTCTTCGGGATCACCCTTCCCGCTGAACTCGTGCATCTTCGGGAATTGTCTTCCAGGTGGTGGTCGATATTGTTCGACACCTTCGGTCACCACTGGTTCATGGCTGAACTTTCTATCTCCGAACATTACCTTCTCAATCCTTTTTATCCTGTCCCCAACATTGGGTCGTCCTCCTCTGAATCTGAGGTGTAAACTACCTTCGATCGGGATCGTCAGGAGCATGGTTCGGAGTTTCCTGATTCGTCCTCATCATCCCTGGTCCTTTTTTCTCTTCGGTTTTCGGTTTCGTGACCTTCGGTTTCCAGGGCTTCTCATAGCAATTTCTCCTGGAGTTCTATTTCCTCCCTTTGGAGTTTCAAGGATTGTAATTTCAACTGATCGGCCATTTTTTGTTTGGCAAATCTTTCTGCGTCTTTATCGCTTTTTTCTTTTCGTTTCCCCTTGGTTTTTTGCTCCTCTCTCCAATTTTGGAGCATTTGTTGTTGTTCTTCGGGGGTTGGCATTTCTCCTTCCTCGTCAAAGTTTAGTGTCCTCGGGGTAACAGGAGGTGGACAGCTGCCTCCTGCCTGGGTGATTCCTGGAGTTTCTTCATTAGCCATAGCTGTTGGTAGGCTTTGATCTTCAACACAAACGTATCTCTACGTTCCCACAGGTGGCGCCAAATGTTGGAACCAATTTTAGCCGGGTTGAGCCTTTGTTCGGACCTGCGGAAGAAGAAGAATGCGAGGGTGTTATCCCCCGATTCACCTCCGGCGTGAGAGTAAGTATTTTGGTTCTTTAGAAAGAAAATAGGTAAACTTAAAGAGATTGTGTTTAGAGTTACTTGAGTGGTAATGAATCCCCTTCTTTTGACCAGCTTTCTCCTTTTTATAATGTTTGGCCGTGGGCCCTTAGGAGGTGGAAAGGGTGAGCAGATGTGTCCCACTTTCTGAGGTATCAACACCCAATTGGACCATCTTCGGTCGGACGTGTCAGTAGATGGTTGGACCGAACGGATCTTAGGGGACCGCTAATCTCGGACTTTTGTTCGAGTCGTACAGTGATGGGCCTTCGGCCCGACCCACTTAGCAGATGGGCCTCCAAGAATGCTTCAAAACGAAGAGTGGAACTAGCATCATAATAAAAACCTTGAAAAGGTGCAGATTTAAGATACCTTAAAACTCTTTGAACAACATGAAGATGAGGTACTCTGGGATTCTGAAGAAACTGACTGAGATGGTGAACTACAAAAGAAATATCTGGCCTAGATACTGTTTAGCACAATAACTTGTCAATGAATTTTCTATATATTGATTGATCTTCTAATTATTCTCCATCATCAATGGTAAGTTTGATAGTAGAATCAAGAGGAAGTGATAATGGCTTAGCATTCTCTAAACCAGCCTAAACTAGCATATCATGAGCGAATTTTTGCTGATGTAAAAATAAACTAGAACTAGTTCTATGAATCTTCAAACCCAGATAGTACTTTGCCAATCCCAAATCTTTGATTGTGAAAGAAGAATGCATAACAGATTGACATGCTCAATCAGATCAGCATTGTTGCCAGTCAATAAGATATCATTGACATAGACCAAAGCGATAATAAAAGAACCTTTTGCTATTAAGATGAAGAGGGAATAATCAGCAACAGACTGAGTAAAACCCAAGTTAAACAGAACTAAGGCCAGTTTTTCAAACCATTGCCGTGATGCTTGTTTTAAACCATGCTAGCTTATATTAATTTTATAATTTAATTAATTTTTTAATATTTATATTTTAATAATTTACATATCAAATTGTTGTTAAAAATTGATATATATATATATATATATATATATATATATATATATATATAAGATATATAAGATATTACATGTTCAATTTAATATTTGTGCTCTATCTTGAATTCTTAAAATTGGATTTGGACGATTTTACATCCCACATGAAATTAACAAAATAATCTTTAATTTAGTGATGGTTTAACAATTATTTTCCTATTAAAACTACGTAAAAACAAAAGAGAGAAGAAATTGACGATTTTTTACGTTAAAAATTGTGTTCGATTTATGAAATCTACTTATATTTCGTTTTGATTATCAAAATACCCTTCTTATTATTTATTATTTGAAGATAGTTCTACTAACAATCAAATATAGTTTTAATAATGAGTGTAAGAGTGATTTTGTCCAAAGTGTTTGTAGTCGGTAGTCTGGTCTTTAGTACGATAAAATAAATAAGAACCATTAGATCATAAAATAAATAGATGAAAAATGATGGATTTAGCATAAAAAATATTTTATTTTTTAACATGTAAACTAAAAAGTGTATGTCAATGATAAAAATCTTATAATTTGGTATTCTACATTGAATAAGATTATCAATGTAGGTCTTCTGTACTGAATAGGATTAATGTAAAAATTCGTAATATGGTTTTCTACATTGAACAGGATGATCAATGTAGGTCTTCTACACTGAATAGGATTAATGTAAAATTCGTAATTATATTTTCTCTTGATATTATGAGTGTTTTCATTTCGATAATAATTGTTAAATCATCACTAAATTAAAGATAATTTTGTGAGCTTCGCGTGGGCCGTAAAATCATCCAAATCTGATTTTTAAATCTCAAGATAAAGCCCAAATAGTAAATATGAACTTTTTTTAATATTAATAAATAAATAAATAAAATTCAATTGTATCTTTTTTTAATTATATCCTTTTCATATTATAATTTTCTTTTTAAAATTCAATTCTAATACAAACTTTTTTAATTATATCCTTTTTCGATTATAATTTTCTTTTTAATATGATATAATCTTGATCGTCTATTTTTAAAAATATTAGATTCGACGGTTGAGATTATTTTGGTAGTACAGTGACCAAACCAAAATTAAGGATAAGATCCCTCTTATGCTTATTATATATAAGGATATAATAAAGATTTGAGAAGTCCACAAACAGCATTTGGCTTGCCATAAAGAGGATGTCCTTTATGAATTTCCATACAAACTTCTTCCAGCAAATTACCATGGAGAAAAACGTTATTTATATCCAGTTGATATATAGACCAATGTTTCATAGTTGCTAAGGCTAGAACAATCCTCACAGTTGACATCTTGATAACCGGAGCAAAGGTATTATGGTAATCTTCACCTTCTACTTGTGTATATCCTTTAGCCACTCATCTGGCCTTGAACTTGTCAAGAGAACCATCAGCCAATAATTTAGCTTTATAAACTCATTTGCATTCAATGATCTTTTTACCTTGAGGTAGAGGCACAATATCCCAGGTGTGGTTAGATTCCAAGGCATGCAACTCCTTTTGCATTACTTCCACCCATCTAGGATCATTAGCAGCTTGATTATAGTTGTGTGGTTCTTTGTAAGTAGATTGAGAACTCACTGAACAAGCAAAAACTGGATTTTGAGTATTTTGAAGAGAATAGTTCTGAAAACTATATTTATTGACATCAATAGGACAATTCAAAAGAATAGTATGTGCTTGAGGAAGTGTAGATGATAAAGATTTGTTAAGAGTAGGAACAAAATAATCTTTCATCCAAGTAGGTTGCACTTTATGTCAAAGTGAAAATCTACTAGTGGTAGGTAAAGTAGTAGAAATATCAGAAAAAACAGAATTTTCAATAGGTGCAGAGATATCATTGTCTGTAGAAATGATAGGACTAAAAATCTGTTCTAGGGTATCTTGTGGTGAAAGCTCATTAGTGATAATATAAGAGGAACGATATATTGGACTATCAAGTATAGAATAAAAAATGACTGGATCAAGAGGAGTATCAAAAGAGGATATATTTGGTGGACAAAAAATAGGTGTAAAGGGTGAATGTAAAATAGAATTACTGGTGTCTTTGTAAGGAAAAGCACTCTCATGAAAAGTCACATGCCTAGAAACATGAAAACTTTTAGTGAGAGGATCATAAAGTTTGTAACCCTTCTGGTGTGGGGGATAACCAAGAAAAATTGTTTTAAAAGCTTGTGAAGCCAATTTGTTCGGAGAATCGATAGACATATAAGTTAAGCAACCAAGAACTCTGAGGTTACTACAATCTGGAGGATTATGAAACAAAAGTTCATATGGACTAAAAAAACCAAAAACAGAAGTTGGAATCCTATTGATGAGGTATGTAGATGTTAACAAGCAATCTCCCCAGAACTTTGTTGGAAGATGTGCCTGAAACATTAGTGCCCTGGTCATTTCAAGCAAGTTTCTATGTTTTCTTTCCACTCTCCCATTTTGTTAGGGAGTGGAGGGACAAGAAGATTGGTGAATAATGCCTTGACTATTAAGAAAAGTACAAAGATAATGATTCATAACCTCCATTATCTGATCAAAGACATTTAACAGATGTATGGCATTGAGTAGTAAAATGAACAATAAATCTTTAAGAGACTGGATAGCATGTTGTTTAGTGGGAAGCAAAATGGTCCAAATACCTCTTGTACAATCATCAACAATTGTTAAAAAATATTTGCAACCATTACAAGTTGGAATCCTATAAAGACCCCAGAGATCACAATGAACTAAATCAAAAGGTAAAAGAGCATGAGATGTACTAATGGGAAAAGACAATTTACACTGCTTTGCCAAAGGACATACATCACATGGTGAAACAGTATCAGATTTCAAATGACTAGATTGTTTGATATCTAAGTCTTTAAATCTGGAAAGCACAGTAAAAGGAACATGGCCTAAACGTTGATGCCAGAGAAAAATAGATGGCTGAGAAGCAACAGAGACAACATGAGTAGATGATGAAACTATGGTAGTGTTCACAAGCTGGTAAAGTCCTTCAACCATGTTACCAAGAACCAATTCCTTGTTCTGGGATTGGTCCTGCAGATAACAGGAATTAGATTCAAACCAGATTTTAGAATGAAGCTGAGATGAAAGTTTACCAATGTGAAAGTGGGTATAAACAAGACATCATGTATGACTATAGAGATAGAATGTAACAAAATAGAACCAGTATGTGTAACAAGAGCTAGTTCACCATTAGGAAAAGAAACATGATAGGGATCGACCATAGGATGAATATCATGCATATGACTAAGATTGCAATACATATGATTAGTAGCTCTTGTGTCTAAAATCCAAACATTGTCTGAGACACATAATGAGGTGGAGAAAGAAAATGCAGTACCTGTAACGTTTTCAAAAAGATTATGAGCACCTGAGAAAATGGTAGGAGTTGTAGGAGAATAGGAGAGAGCTTTGTTATTAAAACACTACATGAGTGAAGTCATCTGATTTTGTAAGACTTCCATTTGAGTGTTCAAGGCATTGTTCTTAGAAGAATTGACATTAGATGATTCAGCACTAGCCTACATAGCATGACCAGATTTGTTAACAGAGTTTTGTCCAAATCTTCCAGTTTGACTAGGCCTCTTCTCTCCTTTGTTATTAGGGTGATATGGATGATCAAGTGGATATCCCACCAATTTATAGATTCTCGGGTGTGACCTTTAAGGTGACAGAGAACATTCAACTGGTGATCATTCATTAGCCTTGAAGTTAGGACGTGATACATTAGCCATCATAGCAATAGGCTGACTGATAATATTGTGAATTTGCCGCTGCTTCTCTTCTTGTCTGCTAAGCATAAAAGCTTGATTAACAGTTGGCCAAGGCTGCATCATCAACAACTGGCCTCTAGTAGACGTAAAACTAGTGTTAAGTCCCATAAGAAACTGCATAAGCCTTGTTTTTTCAACCTGCAATTCCCATTCTTTGACAGCACCACAAGTACAAGTGATAGAAGGTTCCAAAGCCTTCAATTCATCCCAATATCCTTTAAGCATATGAAAGTAAAACTCAACAGAATCGTTTCTCTGTTCCAATTTAAACAAATCTCTCTGAGTCTCATAGATTTTATGACCACTAATAACAAAAAAATGCTCATTTAGCTCTGACCAAACGTTATAAGCACTGTCCACATAGTTCATACTACTACTAATATCATCAGCAACAGTGTTCAGAATCCAAGTAATAACCATGTCGTTAACACGTTTCCATGAGGAAGAAGTGGTGACGAAGCAACATGAGCAACAAAATTTCCATTGACAATTACTAGTTTATTCTTCAATGACAAAGAAATCTGCATAGATCGCTTCCAGGATGCATAGTTTTCAGTACCAGTAAGCTTCTTAGAGATCAGAATCATTCCAGGTTGATCGTTATTGTGCAAAAACAGAGGGTGACTATTGTTATCAATTGAGTCACCATATGAATTAGGTGTTGGTGTATGAGGTTGTGAATTAGGTTGTAGAGTAGAATGTGAAGTAGAATTTGTTTGGTTAGCCATAACAGCATGTGCATAAGAAACAGGAGATGTGATAAAATTGCGATTGAGATTGTTATGAATATGAGACATTCACAAAAATGCAAAACAATACCACAAAGCAATCTCTCAAGACGAACAATTAGGATATTGAAATGAACACAAGAATTAAGCACACAGAGAACAAGACGTAAAAATGAGAAAATAACAAGAAAAACAAGAAATCGAGAGAGATAACAAGAGATCGAGAGAGATAATAAGAAATCGAGAGAGATTGAAAAGATTGAGAGATAACAAGAGAAATTGATAGAGATCGAGAGATACATCAAGGAATGATATAAGAAATCAAAGAAAACTCACCGATCGCCTGTATAGAAGTGCAGAATAGCTCTGATACCATCTAGAGTTGTTATGATCTCACTTATGTTATGTAATCATGTAAACAAAACTAAAACAGATACAAACTGGAATAGAGAAGAAGAAGAAGAAGAAGAAGAAGAAGAAGAAGAAGAACTACATTTTACTCAACAGTGTTTGTACAGGAAATGATGAATGAGAAAGATACTAAAAATACAGAAAAAGAATCTACATATGCTGCTTGCTCTATAACTAATTTGTTATGATAAGTAAGAGTACGTTTCACTAATATCTACTTATCAAGTATGTGCCTATCTAATAATATGAGCTCATATAATACAATACTTACATCCCATTTCCCATCTATATTTCTACTTTTTTTTAAAAAAAATTGGTTCTTTATTTACAATTCAAACTTTCAATTTTTATCTCATTATACATTCTTTATGTTCCGTTATTTTAATCACATTTATTTTAAACATAATTTTAAAAATATATTTAAATTTAAAATCTTTGACAATTTCTTTATGATATAAAATTTAAGATTGAAATTTTAATTAAAAAATATTTCAAAAGTATTGTATAATTATTATTTACTTAAAATACTATTATATGTGTAAGAGTTGATGTTAAAGATTATTAATTAAAAAAGAGTATCTAATAAGATTGGGATGAGATGGGTAACGAATAGTGAAATCCAAGTATGGGGGATTTAGCTTTAGTCCCTAAAATTATATATCATTTTGGAGTTTCGGATGTAGATCATATTTTAACAAAATTAAGCAAATTTTCCTAAATTATGGGATTAGGATTGGGTATGGGGTTCCAATAAGAATGCTCTGATACCACTATGATTGAGTTCAACTACTCAGTTGGCATGCCATTGGGGGTAGGCCTGTCAGTAGATCGGAGATTCGACCTGATCTGATCAGATCCGTAGTTAAACTTCTAAAAAAATTTGTTCCATTAATGATTGGATCAGATAAAGAGCGGATATGGATTTAGTATGATCATATCTTCTAACGATCCGATCCGATATTTAATATATTTATGTAATATATATCATATTTATTAACCATATATAAAACATATATAAATATTTTTTTTATATAAATAATTTTTTTTTGGAATTTAAATTTGAGTTTGTCAATATATATGTCATAATTTTAATTTTTACTCCATAAAAAATTAAAAAAAAATATTTTTTTGAATTAAAAAAATACCTTTTTAATGTATTAAACGGGTCGGACCTCCATCTGATAACCCAAAATCCGAACGGATCGGATATGGATCGACCTGAAAAATATTAGATCCTTGATCCGATCCGAACTCGAAAAATTTTAATGGGTTCAGATATGGATATAGGATGATCGAATCCGAGTCTGACCCGTTGACATGCCTAATTGGGGTCGTTTAGATCATACGTCGAAGGGTTAAATTTCTATTAACGAGAATGAGGCTTTAATTCAAAAATATAGTAAAATTATATTATAATCTCATTCTTGTTAGCCAAGTCAAATTTGCATGATTAGAAATGACATATAAATATAATTTAGTTTGTAAAAAAATCAAATTTAAAAAAGTATCTTTCGTTTATTTTATAATATATCTTAAACAAAAAAAGTTGTACCAACAAAGTAAAAAACAAACAAATATTTTTAACGGTTCTTTGCGAATTATTGACTTTTAAAATTTTATAAACAGGTTTCTCAGCTTATTGGCTCAATTTTGTAACTTCAAAAAACATGTTTTATGGGGTAAATTAGGAAAAAAAAGTTTATGGGGTGGGCGATGGGGTTTTGAATTTGTAAATTTTGCTCATAAATGAGTTTAATTCAATTCATTTTGCCTTTTATACATTTAAAATTTTAAATGGGAAGTAATAATGTTTAGCTTAATGACCTTTTGGCCCTTCAAGTTTACACACTTATACCCATAAAGCCCTAACACTTATACCCATAAAGCCCTAACATTTAAACTCGTTCCTTTTTGCCACGCCAACTTCACAAATGTACCCCTCGGCCACTTTACCGCGTCAGAGTACATATGGGGTAAAAAACGTTACAGAACTGAGAGATAGAACAGACATTTCAGTATCTTTTGTTTCCCTCCCAATATACAGTCTCTTCTCTCGCCAAAACCATACCCATTAACTCCTCTTATATCTATACGTTATTTATGCAAATTAATTTACCAAATAAATTGTTAGCTTTGAAAGGAAAAATGGAGCCTCATTGTTGGTGTGGAAGGGCAGCTGTCTTGAGAACCTCATGGACTGATGCTAATCCGGGGAGAAGATTTTGGGGATGTTGGCATTACATGGTAAAATATGTACATACACAATTGCTTTCTTTGTCTCTTTTTATTGTTCTTAATCTTTTAATTTATTTGCAGGAACAAAGGTGCAATGCTTGTAATTTTCATTTGTGGTTCGATCCCCCCATGTGTCCAAGATCAAGAGCTATTATTCCGGGACTCTTGAGGAAAGTAGAGAAGCTTGAAGAAGAAGAGGAGAAGCTTCATGCTATTGTTGCTGAAATGAAATGAAAAAGAGGATGGTCCATATTGGTTTATGTTGTTATCGTCTTAATTTTCTTAAGCTTTGTAATGTCAAACAATGATAGGGAGGTTGTAGTGAAGAGATAAAATGAACTACCTTAAGCTATATACTGCACCTGTTTCTATGTTTATGTAAGGGAAATGTTGGATGAATGAAATAGAAGTATGTACTGCACTTGTTTTTATGTAATGGAAAATTTTGATGAATAAAATGTCATAGCCAATACATTCATAACAAAAGGAAATGTCATACTTAAAACAAAGTCATAACTTAAGGATTACATGAAAGAGTTCTTCCACAGCATTCATAACAAAAGGTGCAGACCAAAAGATGAAAGTAATAGCATATTGTCTGAATAAACAAAAGATGGACACTAATAGCATATAGCTTCATAGCATATGGCTTCATTGTTCATGTTGCCTTCTCCTTTCCTTTTGTTGAGTGTTTTCCCTTGCTCTCTTTGTTCAGATTCCTTGCAGTTTCATGTATTGCCTATGTGAGAGCAGCACTTGTGATGACATTTCTGCCATGAGATAAGAAAGGTGCAGACTTAAGCTTTGTCTTTCCAGAGTTGTTGTCAGTATACTATCTCCAATTTGCTGTTGTTTCAACGATTTTTCCTTTTCTTCTTTCAGTTTCTTTAGCCACCTCAATTTTCTAATTTGCCTTGCTGCAGTTTCAATTGGAGCCTCGTCTTCCTCTTCAGTTTCTGGTTGAGATGGAATCTCATTCTCCACTTGACTAGGTTGAGTCAAGGGTGGAATATCTTCATCTAGAGCCACTTCATTGTATGCACATTGCATTTCTTGCTCCTCAATTTCCTCCTCAATTTGGTCCTCCTCTTGTTGCTGAACTTGGGCATCAATTTGTTCATCTGCATGCTCATTTTCTACTACCCTTTCTTGCTCATCAGTTTGCTCATTTGTTGGCACCACAAGGTCTGGGCATGTTCTTTTGTTATGACCAGTTTTCTTGCATTTTCCACACCTACAGAACATAAATACTATGAGTTGTCAAACAACAAAATAAAGCCACAAAAACCAATTCATAATCATAAATATACCTCACAGTCTTTTGAGTTGTCCTGCTTCATATCTTCACTCCATGCTCAACCTTCTCAAATGTTTCTTTTGGTTCAGGCCTCCTTTTCTTCTTTGGCCTGCCAGGCTGTTTTTCAATTGCTGGTGGTTTCAAACAGATTCCTGTCCTTTCCCAAGCCATGTGTCCATTCATAGGATAAACTATTCCAGAATAAGATTTTTTGTAGTTTGTTGTTGAATACACAGAATCAACATAGTCCTCCACATTCTGGCCTAACCTGTTGATGCATGAGATGGCATGGTGACAAGGGATGCCACTCAAATCCCACCTTCTGCAACCACAACTTTTTTTACCCAGATGCACTACATACTTGGACCCATTCACTGTTGTCACTTCAAATTGATCATAACCTGCATAACTTGAATAGCATCCTCCACTCCATTTTTTAAATTTGTCAAGCAGCTTGTATACTTTGGGTGTAAATTTTCTTACTTCCAAATCATGCATCTCCTCCCTCTTAGTTTGTAGTCTCCTCATGAGATACTCCCTTATCATTTCTAACATGACTAAAATGCCTTGTTCCCTATCCCATAAAATACACCTGTTAAAACTCTCACACATGTTGTTAAACAGAAGATCACATTTACTCTCAGTCTTAAAGTATGACCTTGTCCAATGATCGAAAGGCACTGCAGTTAGCCATTGCCATGCTCCAACATTTTCTTCTTTCATCACATTCATGGCACTTTCAAAAGCCTCTACATTACTAGCCCTAGCACAACTCCACAATTTCTCTTTTAGTGATCTTCCTCCATATTTTCCCTTAAAGTTATTATGCATATGCCTAACACAATATCTTTGCTCAGCCATGGGTACCATTTCTTCAATGACATTGAGGAGACCCTTTTGTCTATCACTAATCAATGTCCACCCATCCCCAACCCTAATATCAAAGTCCTGAACTAGTAAAGCCAAAAACCATCTCCAAGAGTCTAACCTTTCTGCTTCAACTACTGCATATGCTAATGGATACATACAGTTATTAGGATCCATGCCTACAACACACAAGATTTGACCTTTATAAGAATTCTTGATGTGGCATCCATCTAAGCCAATGACCTTCCTACAACCAAGTTTGAAGCCATGCTTCAACCCACCAAGGCATATGTATATCCTCCTGAATTGACCAACATTTCCTACATTTGAACATATGTAGAGTTAGACAAACACTTTTACAGATCTAATAAGTAAAACAACACAGAACATCTAATACATACCTGGTTCAATGTCAATCTCAACTGTAGAGTTGGGACACCTTTTTAGTAGCTCTGTATTGTAATCCCAGAGTTTCTCATATTGTTCCTCGTGAGTACCATTAATGGTCCTCATGCATTTCCTTTTAGCTTTTCTGAGGATATGAGATTTGAAATCAATCTGCAAATCCTTTAACAAAGTCTTATGAAAAGACTTTATTGGCCACTTTGGATTAATCCTAAACTCGGGTAGATATTTCCTTGCTAGAAAACCAGAATTGATAAGGGGCAAACCCTTTTGCTCTCTAACACATGTGTGATCTGTAAAGCAAAAAGAAAAAAGAAAGAATAGAATATTAAGCCACTAGCTACCACCTACCAGTGTAGGAAACTGTGAAAAAATTAATGGAAATGACCAAAAGATACCTGGTCCCACTTTCTTTATTTGAATGCACCTGTCAAAATTTAATCCAGCATTAAGGAACCAGGGGCATGGAGGCTTACAAACTGCTCTAACTCTGGTTTTATCACTTTTAACAAACTTCACCACCCTCCCTTCAGTATAAGAATGTTTAATTATGGCCTCTCTATACTGGTAATGATCTGTAAAGATCATCCCAACGTTCCACTGTGGATTGTCACTATCTTTGTACACTGGAAACCTATTTTTCCTCTTAAGAGCTTGTAGCTCTTCATCTTCATCCATGTCATTGTCTGGCAGACTATCTGAATCATCACAGTCAGTGTTATTATATGCTTTATCACTATCAGTGTCTTCCTTTCCTAGTCCAATTTCGTCTCTTATTCTACCCACCCATTCCACTCCTTCATCAACATTATTAGCATATACCATGTCATCATCTGTGTCTGAGTAGTCAAAATCATCAAAGTCATAATCATCCAATTCATCACTCCACTCTCCTACTTCATTACTTCCATCTCATTCTCATTCACTCCTTTCAAATACATTAATGTCATCAAATGGCCCCAAATTTGTTTCATCACAATGCTCCACATATATATCTATCTTGTTATCATTTTCCATAGCATACCCTTTCATTGCAACTACATAACTATCATATGTGATTAACTGAAGACTTTTCTCAAATTCTACATTAGGTCTCCTATAATACAAACAGAACAGTCCCTTATCTATGTCTTGCAAGTAATATACTGTCATAGCTAATATCTATGTCTTGCAAGTAATATAGTGTCACCTGACCACCTACATATGTTACTTTTGGTAGCTTTTTTAACCTTCCACTGTGAAATATACTAACACTTATTGTGTCATCACCTTCAATACCAAGAAATATACATACAATCAGCACATTTTAACATAATACCCACATCATGAACACAACATAAACAAGATACTTGAACAATTAACAATCAAGTTCAAAAAAGTGATCAACAATGCATAAATAAGCGCTGATAAACAACAAACAAGTTTAATTAACGATCACAAAAGAGAGTTAACAATCATACCAGTCTTGAAGGAATTAGAATCCGACATTTCCTTCTTCAATTGCCAATTTACTTCTTCAATCTCGAGTTTAATTGAGAGGTAATTGAGAGAAATTAAGTTAAAGGGGTTAAAATGATCGTCACTAGATATAAACCTAGGTTTATTGTGTTAATATCGGCTGGTGAAATGTATGTTCTATCCCTCAGTTCTGTAACGTTTTTTACCCGATATGTACTCTGACGTGGTAAAGTGGCCGAGAGGTACATTTGTGAAGTTGGCGTGGCAAAAAGGAACGAGTTTAAATGTTAGGGCTTTATGGGTATAAGTGTGTAAACTTGAAGGGCCAAAAGGTCATTAAGCCATAATGTTTCTATCTTATCTTTTTGTGGATGATTTAAACTTACACGAATAAATTTAAGGTTAATGAAAAAAATTCATGTGAGATGTTGTTATTCACGATAATGATTATTTTAATCACTTCATGGAGGTTGTGTGATAATAAACGTGTAATCTTGAATTAAAATTTTCGTAAATTTAAGGGCTTAAATTAGTTTGTAGTTTCTATTTTATTTTGGTTTCTATTTGATAACTTATATAATTAATTCTAATGGAATTTGTTTTTTTTATGCAAGTTCTTTTAATATTGAAATAATTGCTATAAATTATTCAAGAGAAATTATGGCTTTGTGCTTTGGGCTTACAGGATTAGTCCTAGAACCAGTACGAGCGAAACACCCTTCAAGTTGGCAAATAGAACTGAAGCAATGTTGTTTATTGAAGTGGGATCTCCTTCACACAAAGCCATAAAGTCAACTTAGACCTAATTGATGAGGTCCGGGATCAGACATTGGAAAAAAATGGAAAAATACAAGGACAAGACAAAAAATACAAGGACAAGACAAGGGAGTACTTTGGAAAGAAGGCTAGAGTCAAGAACTTCCAAGTTCAAGACCTAGTCCTTCGTGATACAGAAGCTTCAGACCCGACTAATACAGAAAATTTTATGCCTAAATGGGAAGGTCCATACAAGGTCAAAGAAGTACTCCGACCTGGAACCTACAAACTTTGTAACATGGATGACCCTGAGGTCCCCAACACCTAGCATGGCCTCAAACTCAGATAATTCTACCATTAGGAAGCAAAAAAGGCCCTGATGTTCAATCAAGGTGCTCCATTAAAGCTCAAAGACTTCAACAATAAGGACTACTTTTTATACTGAAGCAAGAATAAGAATAGTTGTACTCTGGATTTTAATTTTTATAAAACCGGACCTTACATTTTCTTTTAACAATTGTAATAGTTTCTTTCACTTGCACACTTTAAATCATACACAAAATAAGACCCCAGCCCGGAGCAATATGCAACTAATTGGACCGGGGCAAGAGCTATATGCAAGAAAATTATGGAAAATTTTCCAAAATACAAAATTCAAAAATAAGACCACGGTCCAGAACAATATGCAAAAACTTGGACCGGGACAAGAGCTTTAAGCTAACAAATTTTTGAAAAATTTTCCTAAGTACAAACATAAAAGTAAGATCCCGGTCCGGAGCAATATGCAAAAACTTCGACGGGGGCAAAAGCTTTAAACAAAACAAAAATTTTGAAAAATTTTCCTAAGTATCAAAATATATATAAGATCCCGGTCCGGTGCAATATGAAAAAACTTGGACGGTGGCAAGAGATTTAAGCAAAACAAAATTTAAGGAAAATGTTTCTAAAAATTTAAAAATAAGACTTCGGTCCAGAGCAACTTGCACCAAATGAACCGGGGCAAGTGTTTACACAATATCACGCAAGTATACGTGGTCACAAGTAATACAATTAAAGTTCGTTCCACTGAGATCTGGTCAAGTTCTTTTCAGTTAATGCACCTATTCAACAATGTATGTTTATAACTCACTGCTAAGACAAATCACAAATTGGGGTTTTAATTATCTAAATTAAACTAAAAGCAAATATTAAACTAAGAATTAAATTAACTTCATTAAGAGAATAAACATGGGATCCTAACTTCATTAAATACTTCACTTAGATTGTAACACCCCCAGATCCGGGGTCCGGGATCCGGTGGTTACGGTTTCCAATTCTGTCCACAACAATTGAACTTTCCTTAACATAAAATAAATTACGTCTCTATGACCCAACACAACAATATAAAACACACCCGTTATAGTCCCAGAGATGAAATCAGAGTAACAATCAAATTTTTTTATTAATCACATTATGAGTTCTTACAATCCAAAAGAATTTCAATATAAATACATACTCTTTGCCATCCATTTACATAAGTCATACTAGACCATATTCTTGGTACTGAAAGAATAAATATATCCTACCAATAGCTTCTTCTTCAGCTCTGGTAGTCTCATCGTCCTCGCCCGCGTCGAGTGCGCCTTGTGCGAGTCATCTGGTCTAGCTGTTGTTGTGATATAATAATAAAGCAAGGGTGAGCAATAGCCCACCAACAATAATATATAACTGAACGATAATGTATAACAGTTCAAGAGTATCTTTCAAACCATATGCCATGCATTTACGGAAATGATGCCAGTATAATATGAACGATGAAGTTACAAGGTAACTTAAAGTATTTGTTTGTAGAAATATCTGCTACATCAAAAGTAAGCGTGATATTCTCATTGCCATTAAAAAGAGGAACTTGCATGAAAAGATTGCAATTCCAGTTATGAATACTTTTCCAGTTCTGCCAACAGTAATCATGTTGCAGGAAATAAATAAATTTGGATGATGAACCAATGATGGAGTATTCACCGCGCCCGCTGTTCCAATCTTGATGATCAGTCGAGATCGTACAGCTCAATTTAGATTTACTACCGGTAGAAGGAAGAACTGACGGCTTTACTTGTCTACCGCCTTACTAGCTCTCCCCGGCCAACGGTTGGGCCAAAGGGGATGGACCGGCGCTACTCGGCCTCTTACACGACTCCTAGTTCAAATAGAATTCATGATTCTGAATGTAACGTTCGTCCCCCTTTCCCCAAGTATAATACTTGTTGATAAGACTCTACAAGGTAGTCGTATCTAGTTGGAAAGGAAAATTCACCAATAACTTCCAAGCTGTGGCTTGGTATCGAATATCAACTTGTTCCAACAATCTTACCCCTCGAAATATGAGAAGGTAAACAACGACTTGATAAGTCAACAGCACCCGAGTTGCGAGTGAAGAGAATACTTTATGACCGGGAAGTCGACAAGATAAATAACATCTTCCAAGTAAGGTTCCCTTATTATTAGAGAGGTAGACTCAAAGAAGAATGATGTCTGAGAACCTTTCTTGATATAAGATTAATAATAATATGACTCCGAAATATTTTCTATAATAATCGAAGAAGATAAACCTTATCGAGGTTATTCTAAGTATGGAATAAATATTCAGAGAATATTTATTGAATTAAAATATTTTACAGAATATTTAGGAATATGAAAGAATATCTTTAATCAGAGTATTTCTCAAATAATCCTTGAAGAAATATCTAGAGAATATTTATTGCATACTTAAATATTCAAATGAATATTCAGAATAATATTCATTAATTAATAAGACCTGAAAGGAATATTTAAAATATTTAAAATAATATTCGATGATTAAATAGAACCCTGGATGAATATTCAAAATAATATTCATAATTAATTAGGAATTTAAATGTTTATTGAAAAAGTAATATTCGTTTAATGAATAATATTCTAAATGAATATCAAGTAATATTCATTTAGTAATCCAAGCTTTAAAGGAATATTCGAGATAAGACTCGATAAATAAATCAAGCTTCAGATGAATATTAGAATAATATTCATCAAGTAAGTAATATCTTAAATGAATATCCAAAAGTAATATTCATTTAATAAAGTAATATTCTAAATGGATATTCAAATGACATTTATTTAGTAGTCCAATCTTTTGAAGAATATTCGGAATAAGAATCGATAATCTATTCGACTTTGAATGAATATTGAAAAATATTATTCGTCGAATGGTTACGTTCAAATAATTATTTGAAGTAAGGATCGTTAAATAAATAATCTCGAACGAATATTCAAATAATATTCGTCGCCCAAATAATAGAAAATATTTACTTAGATATTTTCTTTCGAGGTAATCTCGATATGTCAAGAAATATTGACTCCCGGTCTATATTTGATGAATAAGATGTATACACCCTTCTCTGAGGGTCTCACAATAACCGGCTTATAATTGATACGATAGCTATCTAATTTATAAGCCAATAACAATCAGGGAACAAGCATAATGATATAACTTGAAAGTAGGCATGCATGCTATGGCATATGTATAACAGAAAACATATATATAAATTTATTCAATCACAACAACAGCCTAAAAGAAGGGAATTGAAACTTGCCTGGTAGTCGAGTACGGTAAGGGGTAGTGGTAGCGGGTCCCGGGTCAGCTTGGTGATCTATAAATAGCCAAGGCATTCGGGATTAATCACTTAACATCTTAAAAGTTAAGCTATACTTAAATCGAAACACGTTCTCGAGTTATCTCGTTATACCCCTTTTAGTGGATTCCTTTTATCCTCGATCCGACCCGACATTCGTTCGTTAATACGACATGTCATTGTACTTACACTTGGGACATACTTAAGTCATACAAGTTCTAAAGTCGATCGTTACGAATCAATATTATGCTCCGAGTTTTATCGCCCGTTGTCTAAGTGTTTTACCGAAGTTATAATCAAGCGGGTTTTTAGGGGTTCGTTCGCGATTAACTTTGATTCGAACATTTTTATAAAATCGGAAAACGATCCGTTTCACATGAGGTTTTCTCTCACACCTTCCTTTTTACCTCTAGTATTTAATTACCAATATTCGCCACTGACTTACTTATTTTATCGGGGTTCAATTTCAGTTACGAACTTTCGTTTACGGATTCGAACTACTTTTAGTAAACCGACCGTAACTCCTAAACCGTAAGTCCGTTTCACGCGTTCTTTATATCAAAACGAAGCTTATAACATAACCTATCTTATCATGGGAAAATATAACACTGGACAGTGAGTTCATGCTACTGTGATGCACGGTTTTTAAAGATTATCGAAAATTCGGCATTACGACGGCTATGTTTACATGCTTTTCCAAATTTTTATCATCATCAAATCATCCTCCAACAACAACCAATTCAAGACCTAAAGTTTCTCATCTATTCTAAGTCATGATATCTCAAGAACAACTCAAATCCAACAAGTATGAAACATCAATAACAACCAATTATGCATACATGGATCTAAACATACTAACACCTCTCCATCATATATCCATCCAAAAAAAATCCATAAACTCAAAGTAGTACTAAGGGTTCTTGAGCTTTATACCTTCCTTGGAGAGTGAATAACACTTGTTAAGCCTTGAATGATCCTTAAGTAGCCTTAGTATACTTGAATCAATCAAAAGAAAACAAGAACACAAAGTTAATACTTAAAAGTTACTATTCATCATCATCTTCTTGATTTTATATCTCAAGATTGGTATGGAATTTGAAGATGAAATTCATAGGGTATCTTAGTTATGAAATATAGGACTCACCTTAATTTTCTTGAGATTTAACCATGGATGGAAGTTGGATTTCTCCTCTTGAAAAAGAGGGCAGGTCGAATGGAGGTAAATGGAGGGGGAAAGAGTTTGTTTGCATCTTTTACTTGGTTGCTTGTGCTAAATGAGTTATTGGGATGAGGTTTTGATAATATCTTGGCCAAAAGTCACTTTAATAAAGTGATTATGTCATGGATGATGTTTAAACAAGTGGACAAGTGGTGTGTCATGTACTAATATCTTGTATCCTTGGTTTGATTCTTAGTGTGCTAGTTACTCTTGCAAATAGCTTAGTTACTTGATCTCATCCACTTGCACATACTTGCATCTTGGTTCTCTGCTCGTTTCTTTGTCCGTTTATTGCTCAATTCATTGATCGTTCGGACGAATAACTAAGTAGTTTCACCTCTAGGGTTTACCGGGAAATTTCTCGATATTCATAATACCTTCCCCAATCCTTAATATAATCCTCGTGATGACCATGCAGGATATTTAATCTAGATACGAACTTAATCCGTAATCTAGGATTCGTTCGCTTTATTGATTAATCTCGTTATAACGTTTTAGCGGTTTCTAGAACGCTTGTTTCACTGCCTCAGTGGTTTCCTACCTTCATCCTTAAATCAAATATAATAACATCCCAAAATATCAAATCCTCAAATTTAATATCTCAATTCTTGGATTATAATAATATTTAATCCACTGTCCGGTCAAATATTATACCGAGAAAGAATTTGGAATTTCTGAATTCCGATCGTCTCTGCATTCACTTATTTCCTCCGCGTATTACTAATATGACTTCGAAACATCCATATCACGTCCCGTACATAGGGTGGCGTGAAAAGTTTTCCAACTTACAAAATCACTATTCATCCACCAAATTACTATGCACGTACAGGAAATACTATGCACGTACGGGAAACACTATGCACGTACGGGAAATACTATGCACGTATGGGAAACACTATGCACGTACGGGAAACACTATGCACGTACTCATTTCCCTTCAAGGATCCATTAGCTCCTTCCTGGATGGTAGATTATTCTTATCTAGGTCCTCAACCATCGAATTACTCTATTCTGACAATATACCAATGCATCAGGATCATTGTCCAAAGCAATATCCATTCATTACAATCATTGTCCTTTGAAACCACCATTCATTAGAGCTGGTGACCTTGTTGTCGGAATCATTGTTCCTCATTTTATCATTACTTAATAAAAAGTTTTAATTATATCCAAAATTTGGGGTTCTTACAGTCTCCCCTCCTTAAAAGGATTCCGTCCCGGAATCAGGTAGGAAGCAAAGAGTCGTTTGCCTGTCGTTCACTTTTTAGCTTCTCGGTCAATTCTTAGTCGTTCTACCCTTCCTCAGCACATCTTCTAGTGCTATAATCCATACTGTATCCTTTTTCCATCAACGTTGCTACTTTTCGTACAACTCACTATCCGGGTTATACTCTTACTCAGTCTTATCCTTATTGATACCTGCAGTAACATTGGTATCACTATCACCCTACGAATTCGGAGGTAACCTCGCTCGTACTGTGCATTTCCTGATCGCTTTAATCTTCGCAATCTCGATCAATATAGAGAAGTGGAAAGATTTATTGAGAGATCACTATGATCAATTGAACATTTGTTATATTGCATAGTTAGTACAGAAGGGGGCCAGCCTTTAGTACTTGACAAGCAATTAAACAAGTTATGGTATTCCACTTAGACTTCTATCACATAGACAGATAGTCACGTAGCCGTACCTCCCCTCCTTAAAGGGTTGTTCTTCTCAATTCATAAAGAAGATGAGTAAGAGAGAAGAAAAGAAAAGAATTCTAAAGGATTATAGAAAGTTTTCATGATTGTAAAATATCATACTCAGAATTTACCTCTAAACTATAGAGGTTCATCAAAGAAGAAAATAATCATGATTATATCCAATACCATTAGATCGCAATCTCATGAGTCAACATATCTTGCTGCTTTGTCCATTATTCTATGGACTTATACTCTGGTTCAACCTTAGCAACATTTACTTTTGGAGAATCTTTGAACCTCTCAGGTTAAATCTTAGTTTCTCGCTTGACACCATTGTTACTGACATTCCATGTCACGCTACTAGCTTTTTCATATCTATAATATTAACATTATCAGGTTGTCGTCCCGAGAATTTATCAAAAAACCCTTTTATTAATCCATTCATAACATTCCTTGCTTCATATTCCATAGTTGCTTTCCCAGTCTTTTCTTTATCAATCACATCCTTCTTATTATCTGATTCTTATTTACTTCTGTTATTTACTTTCACCTTCATCTTTTTATTGAGATATCTTTTGCACTTGGTACCTCCTTATTGGTATCCCGTTACATTTACTCTATAATCATCACATTATTCCAATTTAAATTCTCCGAAATGAATCTGGCCGATCCCTTTAACTCAGATTCAATATAATCTACTTCTGCCAACCTTGTTTCTCATCACTTGCTATTTTCTATCCGTGATTTTCCACAGGTTGTTCTTCGTAAGTCAGACCAGGTCGTATATCTACCTGCTCGTACTCTTATCATCTATCGAGCATCTGCATTTTACTGGCATAGCCTTGCCACATGAAACACGTTACGATCATGCTATAAGTTTTGGGGGTAGAGCTAGCTCGAATGCCACCTTCCGAACACTTGTCAGATGGCCCAACAAATCTCGGGCTCAACTGCCCTTATTTCTTTTTACGGGAATACATTTAGCATCATGAATCGTCCTCCTCATATTCTCTATCTTGTTTGCGCAGAAGTACACTAACACAACTTGCTTGTCATTCATCAAAATGCCATTTAGCTTATCAATAGCATCACTTTCTTTATTTTTACGTTGTCATCTACTTTCTTAGAAGAATCGCCATCGCTTGTTGTTTAAATAGTGTGTTAATAGCTAACCATACGGGTTTCAAATCCTTTAGGGAGACAGAGTAATCACTATTCCTTATCCATAAGGAGCACTTCCTGAACTTGATGTAGATATCACATGAAGTAGATAAAATTGCAGAAGAGCTTCAAGCATCGCAGCTATGTCTGGTTGATGAAACTATCGCTCATGCATCTTCCATAAAAGACTGGAAACTTAACGGTTTACTTCATCAATTTTGTATCATGGTCCTGGTCCGCCTCAAAACGGGACCTTCTAAGGTACGTAATATGCTTAAGACTCCATCAGGAATCGAATCTTTACTTAAACTATTATTACCTTCGATTCTTGCACAATCATCAAAAGGAATGTAACTTCCTCCACTCCAATATGACCTTCAAGGTCTTTCCAAATATCATTTTGTTTCTTCGGTATGAACATTTATAATTATTCCTTTATACTTAGACTGTCGGCCACCTCATTGACCTTTCCTGATAATAATAATTTCTGGTAATCCTTGTTCTCTGGATATATTCCAATTCAAACATTTCTACCTCATTCCCATCATTGTTGGGTGAAAGCATTCTCCCTTAAGCTCTGCTGATGGAGAAAAATATATTTATCAGTCTTTCTCCATAAGTCATTGCTTCCACCTACCCGTGGGAACTTTATCACGTTTATTCCCAATCCTACTTAGGATACTTCTTTTCTTAGTTCTTTTCTTGTCTTAGGATAATCTCAACCTTTATAGGTTCAATCCATACTTCCTCAGGGTTTCATACATGCCTCATCTGGCATTATTGTTACTATGTCATACATTCCTTACCAAACTTCCATTTTGAAGTTCGGAATATTACCTTTTTCCTTGTAAGGTTTCATAGGTCATCCTCATCCTTCCTCCTGTATTTTCTGGGTACAGGGTATATCAAAATGTCATTGATCAATACTCTAATAATTCTATCTATGTTCTTTCCAGAACTCTTTTTTTTAATAATCCTTACCGGTCATTGTTGCCTTAGCAAGTCCAGCTCATATCATCTGAAGTCATAATGTCGTTATTAGGGTTAATGCCACCCCTTGTGCATTCCCCAGGGTTTGTCTTAATTTATGGATCCTATCCTGTTATTCCCAGATTACACACTTGTATAATTGTAGAAGGGGGGGTTGAATACAATTCTTGATATTTATAAATTTCTGATAAGAACTTCAGAAACTTATGAAGAGATAATTGCAATGTAAGATTTAAACACAAACACATATAAAATCAGGTGGTTAATATGCACCACCTGAAGCTTTTATTTGAAGAAAACTCTGTGATACAAAATGTACACAGCTGCCGTTTTACAACTCTTTGCTTCTAAGGATATTCAAGAAACCCTAAGCAAAATATGTCTGTTTTTTTAACCTACAAAGAGTTGCTACACTTGGTTATATATCCCAAGTTTTACAAGTACTACTGGAATAAGATAATACTAATCTAATTCTAGTTGACTTGCTACTACACTCCAAATACACATGTAGCCGAAAGGTTGTCCTTGTGTTCAGACATGTCTCCTGCACCTTTCTTGTATTCATAGTGTAAATGGAATGCTTCTTTCTTCTGTGTTTCCAAAGTATGGCTGCCATACTGCTTTTTGTATCTACTATAAACTCATGTGATCTGTCAGTCAAACATGTTCTTATCAACTGCTAATCTCCAGCTAATCATAGAAAACAGTGTCAATGATTATCCGTTGATGATGTATACTGACATCCGTTGATGATGTATAGCGACATCCGTTGATGATGTAAAGAGCAGTATCCGTTGATATTGGGACTTGAGCTGTATCCGTTGATAGAGTGGATTTGAGTTGTATCCGTTGATAGAGTTTAGTCTTCATCCGTTGATACACTTTCACTTAGACAGAATTACATAGCATAGCTTATTTACAATTGGCTACCCTATTCTGCCTATCCGTTGATAGTCAACATGACTGTGGATAAAAACACTATCAACTGATAACATAGAGATACTGCAGTGTGCTACAAAACCTCATCCGTTGATGAGCTACCTGTCAACGGATAGAGTTATAAATCCTCATCCGTTGACAGCTACAAAACCTTAAACAATTTGATTGATTGTGAAGTTATCATCAAGTACAACATATTCCTAACAATCTCCCCCAATTTATACTTGATGGCAATAAAGCATAAATTCAGGACCTTGATGATAACAAAACATTCCTAAAGATATATAAAGAACAATACATAAATTGTATTAAGCTACAATAATTAAAAACTGAAAGTTTGAGAAATTTACAGAGAAGTGCTCCTCTAGACTGAGCAGATTAGGACTGTTTCTTTCCTCTTGTTGGCATCACCCTTGATTTTCCTTCCTTGGCAGAGTTGGACTCAATCTGTATTTGGAGTTGCCTATAGAAGGCATCTTCTTCATCTACCTTTGGATTTAGCTTCTGTTGTAGCCATCTCAGGTATTGAGAACTAGCCTTTGGTAGTTGGTCTTCTAACCTGAAGAATCTCCTGTTACCATCTTCATCCCTGAACTCCATCATCCAGAAAGGTTGGAGGTGGATTTTCTGTCCATTGTATGGGATCTTCATTTTCCTTGGTAGACTTGATGGTGAGTTCCAATCCCTCCTTATTTGTTCTATCCTGTCCAGTATCTCCCCTTTTGCTATCTTGGAGAACCCTGTGTATCTCTTGATTGCAGAGAACACTTTGGTTAAGGTATGATAATTTTCTCCAAGAACCCTTTGTAGTGGCCATGTCCTTTCCATTCCTCCCTTGTATACAAAGACCAATCTTTCAGGCAAATGTCTATATTTGTCAATTCCTCTTACTTCTGACAATTCATCCAGATAAAGATTCATGTCAGAGTATTCTTCAATATCTGCCTGATAGATAAAATCATCCTTGTTTTCCAAGATTGGCTGCCTGACAATTGCAGGTACCCTAGCAACTTGAATTGGTTCCTTTGAAGGTTGCTTCCTTGGTTTCCTTTTCTTCTGTGTAGGCTTCTGTTGAGGCTTCAGCAAGAATGAAGGAACCTCAATGGAGTCAAGATTCATTGGTTCCTCTTTAGGTACTATAGGCTCACCATGGAAATTTACATCTGGGTTGAATACTTTTAAATCAATAGGTTGTGATGAACCAACTTTCTCTTTGTTTTCAGTTTCTGGAGAGACAGGCCTCCTTGCATTTGATTTTAATCTCTTGGATTTGGGGACTGATTTCCCTTTCTTTTTGAATTTGGGGACTTCCTCAGGTTCCCTCAATTCATCCTCTACCTCATCCAATAACTCTTGAGCCAGCCTTGCTTGCTTCTCATCTGAGTTTTCATATTGATATTCAGTGCTTGGTTGAGATTCTCTTAGCAGCCTTGAAGTCTCTTCTCTCTTGGCTTCAACAAATCTAGGATGGCTGTTGGATATGTTTAGAACTTTTCCATTCCTTATGATTACAGCCATCCATTCTCTTACACAACTGTTAGTCTTCTCCTTGAATTCCTTGATTGCCTTACCCATCAACTTCTCTTCATCATCCTTGGGAAATGGAAAGTCCAGTTGTAACTTGTTCTTCCCATTTGCTTTTGGTGGTGAGAAGGGTCTTGATTTGATGTAGGGTTCAAATTCCTTAACATGAGAAGGCTCAGCATCATAGAATGTAGGAGCCACAATTGCTGGAGTGAGCACCTTCAGAATTGTTGTAGATATTGTTGGAGCTGAGGTTTGGCTAGAGAACAGAGTTGATGCAATAGATTGATTGATCAATCTTTCTGTCCTCATTATCCTTTCATAGTTTTCCTCTTTCATCTTTTGGAGAGCTTCAATTTTGGCTAGCTTTTCTTCTTCTGTCAAGTTTGAAAGATCAAACTCTTCAGATAGAGGTTTGGATTTGCTGGGGGAAGCTGTGACAATGAATTCTTGTGGATTGACCACTATGGTAGGCTGCTGCTCCCCCTCACTTGCTGCTTCCCTTCTTTTAGAAATTAAGATTTGACTTGTAGTTGCCACAGCCTCTTCCACTTTCTCCCCCTTTTTGTTAGCATCAAGGGTTTGACTAGAAGTTGGGGCTGCAACTAACTTTTCTAGCAGTTGGGTTTGCAGTTTCTGATGTTGAAGAAATTGCTCCAGCTGGGATTCCATCTTTTCCACTCTTGAATTGAGAAGTTGCACAGATTTAGCCAGGTTGTCTTCTTTGAGAAACCTTTGTTGCAACACCCTCTGAGTGGCTGTAGGAGCTAGTTGCTCTAGCTTGGAATCCACAGAGATCTTCACATCCTTGATTTCTTGTTTGACCTCCTCTAAATTGGATCTCTGAATCACCATTTGCATCTTTTGTAACTATAGGGAGTCAATTGCCTGTTGAAGAACAACCTTTCTCTGTGGATCTGCTTCTGGGTGCTCAGCCAGGGCAGATTTATATTGCCTTATGATTTCCATATCAAGTTGATGATAGGTGTAGTTTTGAGCAAATGCAAAATCATGAATACTGCTACCACCTTCATCTTCAGAGCTCTGGCTATCTTCATCTTCAGAATTGTCAAATTCATCACTCTCAGCAGTGGTTGGCAGAGCTGCTATAGATTCCTTAGCTCTAAGTAGAGACTGTGAGGTGTGCACTAGGTGCATTGCCTCCTCTGCTTCCACATTGCCCTGTTGTCCCAGAATTTGATAGGCAGGAACAGGGTGAGTAAAGGTTTCAGCATCCAAAGAAATGGAGTCAATCATGGACTGATATTCTCTTTGAAATTCCATTTCCTTGGATGCATCCTCAACCCTCATTGACTCACTAGCAATTGCTGCTTCTTCCATCCTTATCTCTCCTGTAGTCCCTTCTCTCCCCTCATCTCTCTTTTCTTGCATCAAGGGCTCCCCTTGGCTCACACCTCTCACACCCTCACCTTCACCTACTAAGGTGGAACTCTCAAACTCTCCTTTTGCCTGACCGGAAGAAATGGCCAGCCTCTCATTATTTATCTCTCCTTTTGCCTGCTCACAAGGCAGCCTCTCACTCCCTTCCCTCAAACCTAAAAGTGTTTCAACTACTGAGAACTCCTCTACACTTGACACTGGAATGTCAGATATAGCATTGGTAGAGTGAGTTATCAACGGATAAGGAATATCCGTTGATGGAGTAGTTATAGCTGTCAACGGATGGCTAGATAGAGGCGCATCCGTTGATGGAGAAACACTTGTCAACGGATGAAGGATATCCGTTGAGGAAGGAATAATTATATCCGTTGAAGAGAAAACCAACACTGAATCTGTGGAGATTGATTTTAAGTTCGAGGCCACAGTCTGTGTTGAGAATTCTGGAAGGGAAGATTGATGGTCCAACAAATCATCTAAAAGATGATGACCACCAATTACAGAGTGGGGCTTCTCCAAGAATCTTAAAGATGGAGAATCAGGAATTGATGTAGATATCATATCCACATCCAGAGATGGAGTTGGTGATGGTGGATTGTAATGTGTGTCGATTTGAAGATTAAGATCAAGGGGCTGTGACTCCACATTTATTGAAGCCACATCAAACTGAGTTTGAGAAGGTACAGTTTCCTGTACAGTGTGTGCACCCTGTGATTCCCCTGTGGTTTTAGATTTCACTCTTCTTCCATAGGTTTTTGAGATTGGGCTATATGTGTCCCTAACCCTCTTGTGCAGTGTTCCTTGTGGGGAACTTGATTCAGTAGTCACACTCTGTTGAGAGAGTGTAACTAGAATTTGGCCTGTAGTTACATTAGCAGTCTTTTGAGAGACTGCAATGGTGGTTGCACTCATCTCTCCTTCCTTATCCTTAGGGCTTCTTTGATGTTCACCCTGTCCCTCACCACTCACTACCACCTTCACACTCCCCTCAAGAGGTTTGGTAGATTTTACAACAGGTGTCTTTTGAGAGACACTTGAGGTTTGGTTTTTAGAATGTGGTTTTGGAACTCTGGATTTGGTCACTTTGGTAGGAGCCTGTTTGGTCACAACTACAGACTCCATTGTGACACTAGAAGCCAAAGAAATTTGGGGGTTGGAGATAGGGGTTTCAGAGTTAGAGATAGTTACCTGAACAATTGGTAGATATACCAACTGTACTCCTACATTGAGGTTCATTCGAATCAGGTCACTTAAGACTCTCTTCTCCTGAACAAAACATTGGAACTTGCTATCCGGGTTAGCAATGGATAGCTTATTCTCAGACACATGCAGTGCTAAGAGCATTAAAAATCTAGCAAAGTAGATATTCTTGCTCCTAGTTTCCTTTTTACCCAACTTTGCAGCTATCTCATACATAACTAATGTGCCAAAATTATAGAATTTATCATTTAAAAGCATACACATCATTGTTAGCATGGACTGGGTAACAGCATCAAAATTACTAATTTTTCCTGAAAAAGTTTTAATGAAGGCATCACAGAAGTAGCTCCATTCTTTAACCATTCCTTTTCTAGCAATTTTCCCTAAGTTTTCAGTACTAAGGGCATAATTAATAGAATTAAGCATGGCAACAATTTCAGCATCAGTAGGTACTTTCAGACAGTTATTCTCAGGCAATTTTAAACAAGCAGTTATTACATCAGAATTAACCACATAGTTTTTACCCTTTAAAGAAAAAGCAATTGTACCGTCTGTGCCATTGTACTCAGCAGATGTCCACATCTCTTCAATTACCTCGTGGATTAAGGGAGTGGTGGCCGTCATAGCATATGACAGTTTGCATTTCTTCACGAAACTCATCAAAGTGTGGTAAGCTTCTGGAGCATTCACTGTGTCAACAAAGGCCGCGAAATTGTTCTTCTCATAGGTAAACCCAGTGGAGGACATCATCTTAACAATAGGCGCCATTGAAGTGATTGAACTTTGGTTACAGAGAGTTTTAGGGAAGAAGATGCAGTTAACTTTTGATATGCTTGAAAATGAATAAAAGTGAGATGTGAGAGAACAAGTCCGCCTTTTATATTTTTCAAGAATTAAAAATGAAATAATTAAAAGTAATTACACCATTGGTCAAAAGTAACTGTCAGATAATAAATAAAAAGAGAATAAGTACAGCCATGATTAGATATACACGGTTACCAACGGTTAAAAAAAATGTATATCAACGGATATAGAATGAACGGTTGAGATACAGTTTATCCGTTGATGACGTGGATAGCCTGTTACCCGTTGACATGCAAAAATCTAGTAATGTGTTTATACTATCAACGGATAAAAGGATATCCGTTGATAAGCTAATTTTGCCTTAGGCAAAATTTCTGCAGAAAATTTTTCTGAAAGTTTTAACTTTCAAGTAAATCAAAACACATTTCCAGCTTCAATTCATTGAAATCAAATATCACTAGAAATTATGACAAGTTAAGCATACCTAGCTCACCTACCAATCTTGTGAATGTGGATTCATCAAGAGGCTTGGTGAAGATATCTGCAAGCTGCATCTCACTTGGCACAAAGTGCATTTCTACTGTACCATTCATCACATGTTCTCTAATGAAGTGGTATTTGATGTCAATGTGCTTGGTTCTCGAATGTTGCACTGGATTCCCTGTGATGGCAATAGCACTTGTGTTGTCACAGAAAATTGGAATCTTCTCAACTTTTAGACCATAGTCAATGAGTTGGTTTCTCATCCATAGAATCTGTGCACAACAGCTTCCAGCCGCAATGTACTCAGCTTCAGCTGTAGAAGTGGAGACTGAGTTTTGTTTCTTACTGAACCATGACACAAGCCTGTTTCCTAGAAATTGACAGGAACCTGTAGTACTTTTCCTATCAACTCTGCAACCTGCATAATCTGCATCTGAATAGCCAGTTAGATCAAAACCAGATTCTCTTGGGTACCAAATGCCAAGGTTTGGTGTTCCCTTGAGATACCTGAAAATTCTTTTAATAGCTATTAAGTGAGACTCTCTAGGATCAGATTGAAATCTAGCACAAAGACAAGTAGAAAACATTATATCAGGTCTACTAGCTGTTAGGTATAAAAGTGAACCTACCATGCCTCTATAACTTGAGATGTCCACAGACTTTTCCTTAGTATTCAACTCAAGCTTAGTTGCAGTGGCCATAGGTGTTTTAGCAGATGTACAATCCATTAAGTCAAATTTCTTTAAGAGATCATAAATATATTTTGTTTGACTTATGAAAATGCCCTCATTAACTTGCTTTACTTGTAGGCCAAGAAAGTAAGTTAATTCACCCATCATACTCATTTCATACCTACTTTGCATAAGTTTGGCAAACGTTTTGCAAAGCTTCTCATCTGTAGACCCAAAAATAATATCATCTACATAGATTTGAACAAGTATTGAAGAGCCATTAATATCCCTATGAAATAAGGTTTTATCTACTGTACCTCTAGTGAAGTGATTCTCCAAAAGAAATTGAGATAAAGTGTCATACCAGGCTCTTGGTGCTTGCTTCAAACCATAAAGTGCTTTCATGAGAAGATATACATATTCTGGAAATTCTGGATCCTCAAAACCAGGAGGTTGATGGACATAGACCTCTTCTTCCTGTTCCCCATTTAGAAAGGCACTTTTGACATCCATCTGATAGACTTTGAAATTGGCATGTGCTGCATAGGCTAGAAAGATTCTTATTGCCTCAAGTCTTGCTACTGGAGCAAAAGTTTCATCAAAATCTATTCCTTCTTCTTGAGAATAGCCCTTTGCCACTAATCTAGCTTTATTCCTCACAATTATGCCATTTTCATCTGTCTTATTCTTGAGAACCCATTTAGTACCTATGACACTTCTATCATCAGGTTTGGGCACAAGTTTCCATACTTTATTTCTTTCAAATTGGTTTAGCTCTTCTTGCATTGCTAACACCCAATCTGGATCTAGAAGGGCATCTTCCACTTTCTTAGGTTCCTCTTGAGACAGGAAGCTACTGTATAGACATTCTGCTTGAGTGGCCCTTCTAGTTTGGACTCTTGAATTTGATTCACCAATGATTAACTCAAATGGATGATTTCTAGTCCATTTTATTGCAGGTGGAAGATTTGATCTTGATGAGGTTGCTTCATTTCCATGATCATGTTGATTTAGCATTGAATTTTGACCTTGAGAAACTCCCCCGGAGTTTGTTGTCCTTGCTGAGTTATGAAGTTGACTGTCAATGGATGCATCATTTTGCCTGTCGACGGATGCTTGAGAATTTCTGTCAACGGATGCATCTCTAATAGTGTCAACGGATGTTGCAGAATGACTATCAACGGATGTTCCAGAATGACTATCAACGGATGCTTCATTTTCAGTGTAAGCATCACTTCTAGTTGGTATAACAGCTCTAGGTGGATCTCTGTGGTCATGATCTTCATTCTCCTCATCATCATCATAGTACATTCTTCCTTCACCTTCATTCTCAAATTCCAACTTTTCATGGTAACCTTCATCATTTAGGCCTAGAATCTTTTGATCATCAAACACAACATGTACAGATTCCATAACAATGTTGGTTCTTAGATTGTAGACCTTGTAGGCTTTCTCTGTTGCATATCCAACGAAAATAGCTTCATCTGCCTTTGCTTCAAATTTGCCTAAATTATCTCCATGATTCCTTAGCACAAAACACTTACATCCAAAGACATGTAGAAAAGCTAAAGTTGGTTTCTTGTTGGTTAGTAACTGATAAGGAGTCATTCCTCTAGCTTGATTGACCAAGGAAATATTCTGAGTAAAGCATGCAGTGTTGACAGCTTCAGCCCAGAAATATGTTGGTAATCTTGATTCACTTAACATTGTTCTAGCTGCTTCAATGAGAGTTCTGTTTTTCCTTTCAACAACCCCATTTTGTTGAGGTGTTCAGGCAGCAGAAAACTCATGGACAATTCCATTCTCTTCACAGAAAATCTTCATTGTGGAATTCTTGAATTCAGTACCATTGTCACTCCTGATCCTTTGTACTCTGTCTTCAGAACCATTGTTTAGCATTCTGAGGTGATTGATAATGATTTCACTTGCACAATCCTTGGAGTGCAGGAAGAAAGTCCATGTGAACTTAGAAAAATCATCTACAATCACCAGACAGTATTTCTTCTTTGAAATAGACATGACATTTACTGGACCAAATAAATCCATATGCAGCAATTGAAGAGGCTTAACAATGGATGACTCTGTCTTGCTTTTGAAAGATGATTTCTTTTGTTTCCCTAATTGGCAGGCATCACATAGCCCATCTTTGACAAACTCCAAATGAGGGATTCATCTAGCAAGATCCTTTCTTACCAAATCATTCATAACTTTAAAATTCAAATGTGACAGCTTCTTATGCCATAGCCAACTCTCATCCTTACTTGATTTGCTGAAGAGACAAGTAATGGATTCTGAGCATGCTGAATTGAAGTCAGCTATGTAAACATTTCCTTTTCTAAAGCCTGTCAATACCACATTGTTTTCTTCCTTGGCAGAAACAACACAGGCTTCTTTTGTGAACTTTACTTCATAGTCTTTGTCACAAATCTGACTGATACTCAGCAAATTGTGCTTTTAACCTTCAACTAAAGCCACTTCTTCAATGATGACATTGTCTTTTGAGATCAGGCCATATCCCTTAGTATATCCTTTGCTGTCATCTCCAAAGGTAATTCTAGGGCCAGCTCCTTCCTTGAATTCTGTGAGCAGGGTTGAATCCTGTCATGTGCCTAGAGCATCCACTGTCTAGGTACCATAGATTCCTTCTGTTTCCCTGCACACATTTCAAAAGCAAATCAAGTTGATTTTGGTACCCAAGCTTCCTTGGGTCCTTTCTTGTTAGCCTTTGACTTTGCACTCTTAGCATTCTTCAACTTAGGTGTAGATGCTTGAGTAATGGGGTTTGACCAATGCTCATTGCATGAATATTGGATGCATGCATGTGTGGAAAATTGGCATACATATTATTCATGCTAGGTAGGTTCCATGACATTTGTGGCACATTCATAGATTGAAAGTACGGATTAGACACATATGGCATGTTCACATATGGATTTGAAAAACTAGCATTTTGATACAAACCAGGCATAACAGGCATTATAGACATACATGGCATTGGTTGAGGTACATGAACAGGGGCCTTGTTGACAATCTTGCAATTAGAAGATAAATGATTGACACTATTACAATTACTACAAGTTTTCCTAGGAGCAAACTTGTCAGGAGAGTAATTGTTTTTCTTGTTGATGCCTATCTTACCATTTCTGTTCTTTTTCTTTTTGCCCTCAATTTCTACCTTTTCATTGTCTGATTTACCAACAGCCTTTTTGTTG
This sequence comes from Saposhnikovia divaricata, assembly GCA_036435485.1. NCBI lineage: Eukaryota > Viridiplantae > Streptophyta > Magnoliopsida > Apiales > Apiaceae > Saposhnikovia > Saposhnikovia divaricata. Next base: position 122,860,514 of record CM071601.1, on the reverse strand, counting down.
TGTAAATCACCTGTCTTAGCCTTCCCACTGGATTTGGTTTTGCTGCACTCACCATTAACAAAATTCTTGTTTACTGGACCATACTTGATATCCAGTTTCCTAAGTTCCTTCTTACTAACAGACTTTTTGTTAGTCGACGGATACCTCTCATCCGTTGACGGTTCATCTGTCAACGGATGATCACTATCCGTTGATTCACAAATAGTCTCTAGATCCTCAAGGCCAGGTTCTAGCTCCTTTTTCCTTTGAGTCCAGGTATCCTTCACAAATGATTCTATTCCCTGAACTTCTATTATGTTTTGAGAAATATTCCTACAACTTTGAAATTTAGCAATTATCCCTTGTTCTTTTTCAAGCTGGTCTTTTAAAATCAGTTCCCTTTTTAACACAGCTTCAAGTTCACTTTTAGCATTATTGCAATCAACTCTCATTTTCTCAAATTCTAGAAATTGAGATTCTAGAGCAGCATTTCTATCACTTAAAAACAGATTAGACTCTTTAATTCTATTGTTCTCTTTAGTAAGTGATTTAAGAGTAACACTTAAGTGATATAGTTCAGTAGACATTTCATCTATAACACTATTGCATTCTTCTTTAGTGAGCTCAGAGAGATTAGTAGAAAATACCTGATTGCTAGCTGAACTTTCTTCCTGCTCTCCAGAATCAGCCATTAAAGCAAGGTTGACTAACTCAGCATCATCATCAGAATGATTGTCATCAACAGCCCAGTCATACTCTTGGGTCAAGAATGCCTTTCCTTTCTGCCTGAGAAGATCAAAATATTTCTTCTTATAGTCAACAACCTCAGTTGGCTTTCCCTTGTTCTCAGATCTAGGTTTCCTGCATTCACTTATCATATGACCAGCAATTCCACAATTGTAGCATTTAATTTTGGATTTATCCACATAGTTGTTTGTGGAAAAATCCTTGTTAAATGGCTTGGCCATCCCAGAGTTTCTCTTGAATTTCAGCTTAGAGAATCTCCTAGATAGAAAAGCTAAATGCTCATCTATCTCATCCAATTCATCCTGCTGAAGGGCATTCAATTCCTCAGACACCTTTTCCTTGCTCCTGCTTGATTCTGCTCTACCTTTACAAACCTCCCTGTTTGGTGTAGAACTAGCAGTTTCTGTCCTTTCCTCCTTTTGCTCCAAGTTGGCAACGAGTGCAACTGACCCACTTTTCTTTTGAGACTTCTCAATCTCTTCATCCTGCTCCATTTCCAGCTCATAGGTCTTTAAAGTTCCATAGAGCCTTTCAAGAGTAAATGTCTTGTACTCTTGAGTGTTTCTTAGAGAAACAGTCATTGGCTTCCATTCCTTGGGCAGTGATCTCAGAAATTTGAGATTAGAGTCTTTAACTTGATAGACTCTTCCATACAGTTTCAAACCATTTAGTAGCTTTTGAAATCTACTAAATGTATCATTCAATGTTTCTCCACTCTTAAAGTGAAAATGCTCATACTGTTGGATTAGTAGTTGCATCTTGTTTTCCCTTACCTGTTCTGTTCCTTCACACAGGGTTTGAACAATGTCCCATACTTCCTTAGCGGTAGTGCAGTTAATAACATTGTCAACCATGTCTGTTTCTAGACCATTGAACAGAATATTCATGGCCTTTTTGTCTTTGTGGACTTCTGCAATATCTTCAAGACTCCACTCAGAAACAGGTTTGGGAATGAAAGTGTCAGGCACATCATCAGCCAGGCCAACTCTGGTTGCTGTCTTCATTGGAACGTGAGGACCCTTGTCAATGCAATCCACAAAACCCTCATCAATAGACGAGAGATGTAGACGCATTTTTACTTTCCAGTGAAAGTAATTTTCTCTATCAAGAACTGGAATCTTCACTCCATAATCCTTCTTAGACATGTTGGAAGTGTGTTGATCTTTAAACTTCAAATATGTTAGAAGCTTGCTCTGATACCAATTGTTATTCCCAGATTACACACTTGTATAATTGTAGAAGGGGGGGGTTGAATACAACTTGATATTTATAAATTTCTGATAAGAACTTCAGAAACTTATGAAGAGATAATTGAAATGTAAGATTTAAACACAAACACATATAAAATCAGGTGGTTAATATGCACCACCTGAAGCTTTTATTTGAAGAAAACTCTGTGATACAAAATGTACACAGCTGCCGTTTTACAACTCTTTGCTTCTAAGGATATTCAAGAAACCCTAAACAAAATATGTCTGTTTTCTTAACCTACAAAGAGTTGCTACACTTGGTTATATATCCCAAGTTTTACAAGTACTACTGGAATAAGATAATACTAATCTAATTCTAGTTGACTTGCTACTACACTCCAAATACACATGTAACCGAAAGGTTGTCCTTGTGTTTAGACATGTCTCCTGCACCTTTCTTGTATTCATAGTGTAAATGGAATGCTTCTTTCTTTTGTGTTTCCAAAGTATGGCTGCCATACTGCTTTTTGTATCTACTATAAACTCATGTGATCTGTCAGTCAAACATGTCCTTATCAACTGCTAATCTCCAGCTAATCATAGAAAACAGTGTCAATGATTATCCGTTGATGATGTATACTGACATCCGTTGATGATGTATAGCGACATCCGTTGATGATGTAAAGAGCAGTATCCGTTGATATTGGGACTTGAGCTGTATCCGTTGATAGAGTGGATTTGAGTTGTATCCGTTGATAGAGTTTAGTCTTCATCCGTTGATACACTTTCACTTAGACAGAATTACATAGCATAGCTTATTTACAATTGGCTACCCTATTCTGCCTATCCGTTGATAGTCAACATGACTATGGATAAAAACACTATCAACTGATAACATAGAGATACTGCAGTGTGCTACAAAACCTCATCCGTTGATGAGCTACCTGTCAACGGATAGAGTTATAAATCCTCATCCGTTGACAGCTACAAAACCTTAAACAATTTGATTGATTGTGAAGTTATCATCAAGTACAACATATTCCTAACATATCCTTAATTCAACTGCCAAGGAATTCATGCATCTTATAATTGTCAATCAGATCATGTATCGTTAATAAAGGTCTCTTTTCAATCATTCTCATTTGATAATCGATCGGTGGCTTAATGCCACCCTCTTTTTTCAGATAGTTGTCAGCCTATTTGGCCTTCCAAAAGGCAACGTATGCCTATCTGCTCTCTTACAGAACTTGGTAATGGTAGCAAGGATGTTTTGGAAAATATTGGTCGAGTTCAACGTGAATCTCTTAGTACTTATCGTTCTTCTCAAATGTACTTGTCTTAGACAAAATTTCTACAACATACTGATCCATCTCTGACCATTTCCTTACTCTCTTCATAAACCTTCGTCGTTTACTTCCCTCAGTCGTAATATGTTCATGGTATTCATGATACCCTAACATCATACCTCTCAAGTCACTATACTTCCATTTTACTCGTAATCTTGGACAACCATATACACATGAGTCACTTTAGTACGGGTTACCCCATCCCAAAAAGGTCTAGTAAATTCCCCATCAAAACATGGGTTGCAAAGGGTTTAGTAGAAGATTCCTACGATCTCATTAATATTTCCTTTATATCAGAAGCCCTTGCAGTCGGTGCTTACTTAGAAGCAACCCTGCTTTGTCTTTTCGTTGCTGGTCTAGTCACTTTATAGTCCGTTGTGACTTGGCCTCAACTGGCCACACTAAAATAAAAATATATGATTTTAAGGGTTGGCTAATTAGCATTACTTTTCTAGCAATTGCTGGCATAGTGTCTTCTTCTTTGATACCTTTCTACCTTCCAAAACTTTACTTCATATAAGTCTTAATCGGCTACTCAGCGCCGTCTCCGGTCGCCTTTCCTCTATTTTTATCTTTTCAACTATTCTTATCAATCCCGCGTGCCACGCAAGCTTACCATTCCTGGCATAACAGCATTTTCACTTAAGTCAATCCCGGAGTTTCTCCGTCCGGCTAATTTCTTACTTACATTTCCTGTTTTCGTCCAATCTCACTTCATCATTTTATCACTACCGTCGATTGTAATGCTCAGGGTCCGTTTACTAACCCATTTTACAGCATCCTTACCCAAATCACAGGATTTGCTCCAGTTTCTACTCTCTTCCATGACATTCTCTGATAATCAGAAAGACAAGGTTTGCCAAAATTCACCGAATTCCTTTCCAGACTCAGGGAAATTTTGATCAACCTACCCACCTACTAGTAACATTAAGGAGACCAGTTTCGAAACCTGAAGAATAGTTCTATGAACCTCCAAGCAGGTGGAATCATAAGCAGTCATAGTTAACGAAATAATCATCATCAGATTGGAAGTTTACCCACTGGAGAGGAATCAATTATATCCATCCCTTAGAAGGGAATCAATAGTTTCAAACTGAAACCTGTCACAACGTCCTGATACCTATACGTCCTGATATTCAATACTACCAAATGTCGGTCTACCTAACCCTTTATACGAAGCGTCGTTGGAAGCACAAAGTCTCTTTTTTTCCATTAAGCAATGCCAGCTCTTGGTCATTACCAATTTCACCTTTTAGCTCCAGGAAGATTTTCTCACATTTTTCTCTTTAACTGCTGATCGTATTACTTGATCTATTATAATTCTGCATCGGAATAAACTTAAGGTAACTACTATAATTCATTGAAAGAAAGAATTTAATATTCCTCTGAATTACATGCATCTAACATTTCTGGTTCATCATTTTACTGAGTTGAAATTAACCCTATACTTAGTCTCTGGCAGTAGTCTCATTACGAGTTCATCTTGACTCACTGGTCTTATCTTCCGGTAGGTTCTGAGATCATTGTCTTGCTTACTACTTCCTTATATAACTTTATCCAATCATGCTATCACTTCCCAATGTCTTTACTTTCTAACTGATTCATTCATAAAATTAACATTTCCCTTAATAAAACCACCTTATTAACCTCAATTTGGTTCCATAATTTACAACCTACGACACCTGCCTTCTCATGGCGAATTATTACTGACCATATTCATACTAATTCATTTATCAAATGATATGGCACTTACTGCCTCCTTCTCAACTATTCCTAGGGACTTTGCTCCTCGCCCTAAATCGATGTCTTTGATAATCATACATCCCTCTAGCTCTTTCTTCGTTAATATGGAAGTCTCTAGGGATTCTCGTTTATTCCCGTGTAAGATCTCAAGTGATCCTTTCAATCCGTCTTACTTGCTGGTACTACCTCCAGTAGACTGGCTACGAATCCAACATGAATCTTCAGTTCTCTTGCTAATAACTCAGTTCTTTATGCTCCCTTTTCTGAGCACTATACTTTAATCATCACAGTTTTTCTGGCTGCAACCCTCATTCCTCAAGGGTAAGCTCCTTATCCTAACAGGATTTTTCCTTATCTGCTGGAACCTCTTCCGGGTCTCCAGTAGGGTACTCCATCGAATTACCCGCTGATCTTCAGCATATAAAGCATCATCGCGCTGCTGCTCGTATGCCTCAAGGTCTATCGCCTTACTCGTCGTTACGATATCGAGCTTAGTTACTATCATGATACTTAAGAGTTTCCATAAGGGTTTTATATGTCATCACTACATTAAGTAGTCCGACTATGAACTTGGCAAGAGTTCTTATTATCTTAGTGAATTTATTGTTTTAACGTCGCCTCATCTCTGGGGTTTATAACGTACGCTCTGATACCACTTCTGTAACACCCCCAGATCCGGGGTCCGGGATCCGGTGGTTACGGTTTCCAATTCTGTCCACAACAATTGAACTTTCCTTAACATAAAATAAATTACGTCTCTATGACCCAACACAACAATATAAAACACACCCGTTATAGTCCCAGAGATGAAATCAGAGTAACAATCAAATTTTTTTATTAATCACATTATGAGTTCTTACAATCCAAAAGAATTTCAATATAAATACATACTCTTTGCCATCCATTTACATAAGTCATACTAGACCATATTCTTGGTACTGAAAGAATAAATATATCCTACCAATAGCTTCTTCTTCAGCTCTGGTAGTCTCATCGTCCTCGCCCGCGTCGAGTGCGCCTTGTGCGAGTCATCTGGTCTAGCTGTTGTTGTGATATAATAATAACGCAAGGGTGAGCAATAGCCCACCAACAATAATATATAACTGAACGATAATGTATAATAGTTCAAGAGTATCTTTCAAACCATATGCCATGCATTTACGGAAATGATGCCAGTATAATATGAACGATGAAGTTACAAGGTAACTTAAAGTATTTGTTTGTAGAAATATCTGCTACATCAAAAGTAAGCGTGATATTCTCATTGCCATTAAAAAGAGGAACTTGCATGAAAAGATTGCAATTCCAGTTATGAATACTTTTCCAGTTCTGCCAACAGTAATCATGTTGCAGGAAATAAATAAATTTGGATGATGAACCAATGATGGAGTATTCACCGCGCCCGCTGTTCCAATCTTGATGATCAGTCGAGATCGTACAGCTCAATTTAGATTTACTACCGGTAGAAGGAAGAACTGACGGCTTTACTTGTCTACCACCTTACTAGCTCTCCCCGGCCAACGGTTGGGCCAAAGGGGATGGACCGGCGCTACTCGGCCTCTTACACGACTCCTAGTTCAAATAGAATTCATGATTCTGAATGTAACTTTCGTCCCCCTTTCCCCAAGTATAATACTTGTTGATAAGACTCTACAAGGTAGTCGTATCTAGTTGGAAAGGAAAATTCACCAATAACTTCCAAGCTCTGGCTTGGTATCGAATATCAACTTGTTCCAACAATCTTACCCCTCGAAAGATGAGAAGGTAAACAACGACTTGATAAGTCAACAGCACCGGAGTTGCGAGTGAAGAGAATACTTTATGACCGGGAAGTCGACAAGATAAATAACATCTTCCAAGTAAGGTTCCCTTATTATTAGAAAGGTAGACTCAAAGAAGAATGATGTCTGAGAACCTTTCTTGATATAAGATTAATAATAATATGACTCCGAAATATTTTCTGTAATAATCGAAGAAGATAAATTATTCTAAGTATGGAATAAATATTCAGAGAATATTTATTGAATTAAAATATTTTACAGAATATTTAGGAATATGAAAGAATATCTTTAATCAGAGTATTTCTCAAATAATCCTTGAAGAAATATCTAGAGAATATTTATTGCATACTTAAATATTCAAATGAATATTCAGAATAATATTCATTAATTAATAAGACCTGAAAGGAATATTTAAAATATTTAAAATAATATTCGATGATTAAATAGAACCCTGGATGAATATTCAAAATAATATTCATAATTAATTAGGAATTTAAATGTTTATTGAAAAAGTAATATTCGTTTAATGAATAATATTCTAAATGAATATCAAGTAATATTCATTTAGTAATCCAAGCTTTAAAGGAATATTCGAGATAAGACTCGATAAATGAATCAAGCTTCAGATGAATATTAGAATAATATTCATCAAGTAAGTAATATCTTAAATGAATATTCAAAAGTAATATTCATTTAACAAAGTAATATTCTAAATGGATATTCAAATGACATTTATTTAGTAGTCCAATCTTTAGAAGAATATTCGGAATAATAATCGATAATCTATTCGACTTTGAATGAATATCGAAAAATATTATTCGTCGAATGGTTACGTTCAAATAATTATTTGAAGTAAGGATCGTTAAATAAATAATCTCGAACGAATATTCAAATAATATCCGTCGCCCAAATAATAGAAAATATTTACTTAGATATTTTCTTTCGAGGTAATCTCGATATGTCAAGAAATATTGACTCCCGGTCTATATTTGATGAATAAGATGTATACACCCTTCTCTGAGGGTCTCACAATAACCGGCTTATAATTGATACGATAGCTATCTAATTTATAAGCCAATAACAATCAGGGAACAAGCATAATGATATAACTTGAAAGTACGCATGCATGCTATGGCATATGTATAACAGAAAACATATATATAAATTTATTCAATCACAACAACAGCCTAAAAGAAGGGAATTGAAACTTGCCTGGTAGTCGAGTACGGTAAGGGGTAGTGGTAGCGGGTCCCGGGTCAGCTTGGTGATCTATAAATAGCCAAGGCATTCGGGATTAATCACTTAACATCTTAAAAGTTAAGCTATACTTAAATCGAAACACGTTCTCGAGTTATCTCGTTATACCCTTTTAGTGGATTCCTTTTATCCTCGATCCGACCCGACATTCGTTCGTTAATACGACATGTCATTGTACTTACACTTGGGACATACTTAAGTCATACAAGTTCTAAAGTCGATCGTTACGAATCAATATTATGCTCCGAGTTTTATCGCCCGTTGTCTAAGTGTTTTACCGAAGTTATAATCAAGCGGGTTTTTAGGGGTTCGTTCGCGATTAACTTTGATTCGAACATTTTTATAAAATCGGAAAACGATCCGTTTCACATGAGGTTTTCTCTCACACCTTCCTTTTTACCTCTAGTATTTAATTACCAATATTCGCCACTGACTTACTTATTTTATCGGGGTTCAATTTCAGTTACGAACTTTCGTTTACGGATTCGAACTACTTTTAGTAAACCGACCGTAACTCCTAAACCGTAAGTCCGTTTCACGCGTTCTTTATATCAAAACGAAGCTTATAACATAACCTATCTTATCATGGGAAAATATAACACTGGACAGTGAGTTCATGCTACTGTGATGCACGGTTTTTAAAGATTATCGAAAATTCGGCATTACGACGGCTATGTTTACATGCTTTTCCAAATTTTTATCATCATCAAATCATCCTCCAACAACAACCAATTCAAGACCTAAAGTTTCTCATCTATTCTAAGTCATGATATCTCAAGAACAACTCAAATCCAACAAGTATGAAACATCAATAACAACCAATTATGCATACATGGATCTAAACATACTAACACCTCTCCATCATATATCCATCCAAAAAAAATCCATAAACTCAAAGTAGTACTAAGGGTTCTTGAGCTTTATACCTTCCTTGGAGAGTGAATAACACTTGTTAAGCCTTGAATGATCCTTAAGTAGCCTTAGTATACTTGAATCAATCAAAAGAAAACAAGAACACAAAGTTAATACTTAAAAGTTACTATTCATCATCATCTTCTTGATTTTATATCTCAAGATTGGTATGGAATTTGAAGATGAAATTCATAGGGTATCTTAGTTATGAAATATAGGACTCACCTTAATTTTCTTGAGATTTAACCATGGATGGAAGTTGGATTTCTCCTCTTGAAAAAGAGGGCAGGTCGAATGGAGGTAAATGGAGGGGGAAAGAGTTTGTTTGCATCTTTTACTTGGTTGCTTGTGCTAAATGAGTTATTGGGATGAGGTTTTGATAATATCTTGGCCAAAAGTCACTTTAATAAAGTGATTATGTCATGGATGATGTTTAAACAAGTGGACAAGTGGTGTGTCATGTACTAATATCTTGTATCCTTGGTTTGATTCTTAGTGTGCTAGTTACTCTTGCAAATAGCTTAGTTACTTGATCTCATCCACTTGCACATACTTGCATCTTGGTTCTCTGCTCGTTTCTTTGTCCGTTTATTGCTCAATTCATTGATCGTTCGGACGAATAACTAAGTAGTTTCACCTCTAGGGTTTACCGGGAAATTTCTCGATATTCATAATACCTTCCCCAATCCTTAATACAATCCTCGTGATGACCATGCAGGATATTTAATCTCGATACGAACTTAATCCGTAATCTAGGATTCGTTCGCTTTATTGATTAATCTCGTTATAACGTTTTAGCGGTTTCTAGAACGCTTGTTTCACTGCCTCAGTGGTTTCCTACCTTCATTCTTAAATCAAATATAATAACATCCCAAAATATCAAATCCTCAAAGTTAATATCTCAATTCTTGGATTATAATAATATTTAATCCACTGTCCGGTCAAATATTATACCGAGAAAGAATTTGGAATTTCTGAATTCCGATCGTCTCTACATTCACTTATTTCCTCCGCGTATTACTAATATGACTTCGAAACATCCATATCACGTCCCGTACATAGGGTGGCGTGAAAAGTTTTCCAACTTACAAAATCACTATTCATCCACCAAATTACTATGCACGTACAGGAAATACTATGCACGTACGGGAAACACTATGCACGTACGGGAAATACTATGCACGTATGGGAAACACTATGCACGTACGGGAAACACTATGCACGTACTCATTTCCCTTCAAGGATCCATTAGCTCCTTCCTGGATGGTAGATTATTCTTATCTGGGTCCTCAACCATCGAATTACTCTATTCTGACAATATACCAATGCATCAGGATCATTGTCCAAAGCAATATCCATTCATTACAATCATTGTCCTTTGAAACCACCATTCATTAGAGCTGGTGACCTTGTTGTCGGAATCATTGTTCCTCATTTTATCATTACTTAATAAAAAGTTTTAATTATATCCAAAATTTGGGGTTCTTACATAGATCTGACGCCTTTAATCCCTATGTGCAGTGGTGATGATATCTGATCGGATAATACGAAACAAGTACACGCTACCTGTCAGCATACGTATACCAAACTAAACATACATCCACAATAGAGATAGAAGATGAATAGACACCAATTATGCTTAGACCCTATATGTCTATAGAATTTGAAAACATAAAGGTTGAAGAACAAGTTATCCATAAAGATCACACAGGGCAATATAAGTATTTTCATCTCATACTACGAATCATATTGATAAACAATTGTGAACCTATGCTAGCATGGCAAGTTCTAAATCTCAAGATCCACTTTCACTTCACAAGAGATTAACAATTCAATTTAGATGTTAGCTACGCATCTAAAAGCATTAAGATTAACCATAGGAGGATATCAATTACACACCACACACAGATTTTTAAAGCATCAAGATACTAAGTTCCATAAATAAATCCGTTAGAATCTCATGACAACGATTAGCTCAAAATTGAACCGTTCATCGTCATGGAATTTGATGAAAACATGATATTAAACAAGATATGAATAAAAGAAGTAATTATATTAATAAAACAAAGAGTTGAGAAAACAAATCTAGAATCCAAAATAACACAAAAGATGAAGTAGATCTAGATCCGTTGCTTGTCACGAGCATTGAATCCTTCTCTCCTTTTCTCCCTTGCAGATCTAAGCTATGAAACAATAATAAATTGATATAAGTTACAAGGCTAGAATGTGTTTTTATAGGCCTAGATATCTTGCCAAGCAAGAAAAACAACCTACAATACAACTAGAAATAGGTTTGGATACCGAAAATACAAATAGAATTCGAATAGGGGTAAAACGGACATTTTCAGGATTTTTCTGGTCGGACTACGCGCTCCTATCGCGTGAATTTACTGTTGAGCGCGCTCCCAGCGCATGATACGCGCTCCCAGCGCGTGAACATCCTGCCGAACGCTGATTTTTCTCCGTTTTCTTCGTTTCTGAGCCGTTTTCTTCCGTTCTTCTTGCGCGAACTTCCCGTCTTCAATTCCTTGAATTGTAACCCTCTTAGTAGTTGATATTAAGACACCGTTCTTCATTCCATATCATAAATCAACTCCAAACTTGACGGAAACAGCAACCCTAGTCGATATCCTCGCGAACCTGCACATCTAAACAAAACACATCAAAAATACCACAAACTTGAGTCCAAATACACCAATTTAAGCCGATTTGGAATGTTCCAAGTAGATATAAAATCCACTTATCACACCCCCAAACTTAAACCGATGCTTCTCCTCAAGCATAAACAATTACAACTATCTAACTAACTAGTACCACTTCCGTAGGTGATCACGGTTGCATTTGGCATATGCAACAAGCCCTTTAAACCTCTAGGCAGCCCTAGTGGACGAGTAAGGTCTCATGAGGGCCTATAGTGAATGTACCCACAAAATCCATTTAATGCAATGCAATGCATGAATGCAACTAATATGAAAATGCAATAATCCCCTTCAAACTAACCAAAACCAACTAGCAACCAAATATCTCAAAGAATGCAACTAAATCCAAATAGAGCTCGACTAAGTTCCCGTATACTAACAACACATGAACAGAAACGTACGTGTGTGCAATGCTCATCAGAAATACTCCCAACACTAGATCAAGATCATACATGCTCTTCGTCAAGACAATCACAGGTTTATAAATAGAATAGACTGTAGACACTTCATAACCTAGAAACACCTCCATCCTTATCCAAGGTAGACAAGAATCCATGGTTAATTACTAACAACTACGACACATAATAATATATACAAGCATGCTTATTTAACCGTGCAATGGATGAGACCCCAAAAGGCTTATACAATAATACCCATGTAGCGAGCGTTGGGTTAGTGGATCCCATACTATAAAAGCCTTAGGTCACTAGGCACAAAGTCCCCGCGAACTTAATAGCTAGAGTATTAAAGAGCTCACCCTGGTTAATTTTGCATATAAACAATTCAAACTTTTGACTTTTTTTTTCTTCTTTTCTATTTTTTTTCTGTTTTTGTTTTTTTTTTCATTTTTTCATATATGCCATCTGGAATGAGAATTCTCAATTTCAACCCTAGACTACTCATATAAATATGAGCCGGCTACTAGCCATTTGACATCTAACAATTATTGACAATTATTTACAATTTAGCATGAAATCCCTGTTTTCCCCCAAACTTAGACTTAAGTGCTCATATGCCATAAAGGGAATAACGAAAATTCTAAATATAATCAAGTGATTAAATCTCAAAGCATCCAAACAAGCATAACCCTCACCTAGCCCAAAAGCAAACAATGAGACTTTGAAAATAATTTGTTTCTGAATCACGCACGTCAATTTCATAAGAACTATAAATCAACCCTCTATTCATCATTACCACACTCAAATAGACATCGACCTACCAATCAGAATTAGTTCGTTCTAAGGGATCATGAAATATGCATGCCATGAAAATGCAACTAAAATGAACTGACATGGTATACGAAAACAAAATAACAGAATGTCCTAAATGAAACAAACATAATTAATACTAACATATATGCATGAATTACTACTATTATGCAAACATGATATCTATATGAACACAATGACTCACAATCACAAATAACTACATATATACTACTTATCCCCCAAACCACCCCCAAAATTAAAAGATTCAATGTCCGCATTGAATGGAAGTAAATACAGGGATAGCAAAAAAACATACCTAATTGTTGAAACACGTGGGTTGCCTCCCACGAAGCGCTTGTTTAACGTCAATAGCTTGACGTTACTTCCTCAACTCATGGCGGTTTCAAAAGAACAACTGAACCATCCTCAACAGAAAGACCATTCATATGAACGTTGACATCTTGTTTGCTTGCTTTCCACAAAACTCTTCCATCAGTCTTCAGCCTGATTTTACTACCCAACGGCCTAATCTTCTTCTTTTTCTTCTTCACACCTCTATGGTGCTTCTCCGACTCGAACGGCTGAACAAAACTTTCTTCTTCCTTATCATCGGATTTCCACCTTCGCAACACATTATCATGCCCCTCTTCAAAAATCACTAGCTCATTATTCAAAAGGACATACCTCAAATGTGGTGGAAGTTTCCCAAGCTTTACATTCGAGAGATCTCGAATTGAAGAACTGTCAATGGGATCATTGATGTGATGCTTTAGCATGTGTGTGTCCGACTTTTCGCTTAATAACTCATCAAACTTCTTTCTCTGACCCTATCAACTAATTCCACACTGCAACACTCTTCATCCTCTGTCGGAAATTTCATGGCCTTGAAGACATTAAAGGTTACATTCTGATCTTGCACCCTCATTGTAAGCTCTCCTTTTTGTACATCGATCAAAGTACGACCCGTATCTAAAAACGGCCTTCCCAAGATTATGGGAATCTTCTTGTCTTTTTCAAAATCTAGAATCACAAAATCGGCAGGAAATATGAGCTTATCCACTTTTACTAAGACATCCTCCACTATACCCCTCGGATACGTGATCGACCTATCAGCCAACTGCAAAGAGATGTTGGTTGGCTTTGGCTCCGGCAGACCAAGTTGCTTGAAAACAGATAAAGGCATGAGATTGATACTAGCTCCCAAATCACACAAACACTTGCTGAAAGAAAGGTTGCCAATATTGCAAGGAATGGTGAAACTTCCCGGATCTTTAAGTTTGGGTGGCAACTTCTGCTGCAGAACTGCACTACACTCCTCTGTTAATGCCACTGTTTCAAATTCTTCCAACCTTCTCTTTCATGACAAAATATCCTTCATGAACTTTGCATATCTCGGCATCTGCTCCAATGCTTCAACAAAAGGAATGTTAATGGACAATTTCTTGAAGACATCCATAAACTTCTGAAACTATTTCTCTTGACTTTTCTACAAGCGTCCAGGATATGGAGGAGGATGATAGATCTGATTATTCTTTGAAGATTGCTCCGGAGTAGACTTTTCAACAGACTTCTTGCTCTTTTCCACTTCATCATTTAGCTGATCAGCCACCAAATCAGATTTTGCAATTTCTGGAACTGCAGATTTTTCAACCTGCTGATTCTGAACATCTTCATCTTCCTTAGCTGCTGATTGAGGTTCCTTCGTGACTTTTCCAGATCTCAAAGTAACTGCATTGACCTGTTCTTTGCTTTCCCTTCTGCCTGGATTAGCCTCCGTATCATTAGGCAGAGTTCCTTGTTGCCTACTAAGCAAAGCACTTGCAAGCTGTCCCATCTGGTTTTCCAAGGTCTTTTGAGAAACTGACAGGCTTTTAATCATCATCCTCAACTCATCCATTTCTGATTTTTCATTAGAAGATTGCCCCACATGAGCCTGGGGCTGTTGCTGCTAAAATCCCGGAGGTTGATATGGTGGCCTTGGAGCATATTGCTGTTGATAGCCCTGATTGAATGGCTTCGCTTGCTGTCCCTGAAACTGTTGCTGATAAGGTTGTTGAGCACCTTGATTGTTGCTCCAGCTGAAATTGGGATGATTCCTGTTGCTTGGATGATAAGTAGCTGGAACTGGTGCCGCAGGTCTCTGGAAATTACTCACGAACTGTGTTGATTCAGAAGAGATAGCACACTGACTTGTCTCATGTGCGCCCGCACATAACTCACAAATACTAGCCACTTGTTGAACTCCATAATTTGCAAGAGAATCCACCTTCATAGTCAACGCCTTCAACTGAGCTGCAATAGCTGAAGCTGTATCCACTTCAAAAATACCTGCTATCTTGCCTTGAGAAAGCCTCTTGGTTGGATTTTGATATTCATTAGCAGCCATCGTCTCAATAAGATCATAAGCCTCCTCATAGCTCTTAGCCCACAGAGCTCCACCTGATGCTGCATCTAGCAAAGGTCTAGACTGTGCTCCCAACCCATTATAGAAACCATTAATCACCATCCAGTCAGGCATACCATGATGTAGACACCTACGAAGCATCTCCATGTATCGTTCCCAAGCCTCACACAAGGATTCACCAAATTGCTGCTGAAACTGAGTTAGCTGGTTCCTTATTGCTGCAGTTTTTGCCATAGGGAAGAATTTAGTAAGAAATTTCTGAGCAAGGTCTTCCCATGTAGTAATGGAACCGGCTGGTAAAGAGTGTAACCAGCCCTTAGAATTATCTCAATGAAGTCCCTGATATGCATGTTAGGATCCTCCGTAGGAGCACCCCCAAACTGAACTGAATTCTGTAGCATCTGAATCGTGCCCGGCTTGATTTCGAAAGTATTAGCTGCAATAGCTGGCCTGACAATGCTAGACTGAATGTCATTTATCTTTGGCTGAGAATAATCCTTCAAAGCCTTAGCTGCTGCTGGTAAATCTGCCATCTCTTTTGCTGCTGCAAGTTCTTCTTCTGCCAGTTTACACGTTTGCAAACGTGTTCACATACACGTTCAAGTACCTGAAACACCAAGAAACAAACAAACTAAGTAAGAAAATCCGAGTCAGTGAACGCTAACGACCATTGATGACAAGCACATAAACTAAAAACAAAACACCGATGATCCCCGGCAGCGGCGCCAAAAACTTGTTTACACAATATCACGCAAGTATACGTGGTCACAAGTAATACAATTAAAGTTCGTTCCACTGAGATCTGGTTAAGTTCTTTTCAGTTAATGCACCTATTCAACAATGTATGGTTATAACTCACTGCTAAGACAAATCACAAATTGGGGTTTTAATTATCTAAATTAAAATAAAAGCAAATATTAAACTAAGAATTAAATTAACTAATGAGAATTGAAATCGAATTTCTTATAAGAGAATAAACATGGGATCCTAACTTCATTAAATACTTCACTTAGATCTGACGCCTTTAATCCCTATATGCAATGGTGATGATATCTGATCGGATAACACGAAACAAGTACACGCTACCTGTTAGCATACGTATACCAAACTAAACATACATCCACAAAAGAGATAGAAGATGAATAGACACCAATTATGCTAGACCCTATATGTCTATAGAATTTGAAAACATAACGGTTGAAAAACAAGTTATCCATAAAGATCACACAGGGCAATATAAGTATTTTCATCTCATACTACGAATCATATTGATAAACAATTATGAACCTATGCTAGCATGGCAAGTTCTAAATCTCAAGATCCACTTTCACTTCACAAGAGATTAACAATTCAATTTAGATGTTAGCTACGCATCTAAAAACATTAAGATTAACCATACGAGGATATCAATTACACACCACACACAGATTTTTAAAGCATCAAGATACTAAGTTCCATAAATAAATTCGTTAGAATCCCATGACAACGATTAGCTCAAAATTGAACCGTTCATCGTCATGGGATTTAATAAAAACATGATATTAAACAAGATATGAATAAAAGAAGTAATTATATTAATAAAACAAAGAGTTGAGAAAACAAATCTAGAATCCAAAATAACACAAAATATGAAGTAGATCTAGATCTGTTGCTTGTCACGAGCGTTGAATCCTTCTCTCCTTTTCTCCCTTGCAGATCTAAGCTATGATACAATAATAAATCGATGCAATTTACAAGGCTAGAATGTGTTTTTATAGGCCTAGATATCTTGCCAAGCAAGAAAAACAACCTACAATACAACTAGAAATAGGTTGGACACCGAAAATACAAATAGAATTCGAATAGGGGCAAAACGGACATTTTCAGGATTTTTCTGGTCGGACTACGCGCTCCCAGCGCACAATACGCGCTCCCAGTGCGTGAATTTACTGTTGAGCGTGCTCCCAGCGCATGATACGCACTCCCAGCGCGTGAACATCCTACCGAACGCTGATTTTTCTCCGTTTTCTTCGTTTCTGAGCCATTTTCTTCCGTTCTTCTTGCGCGAACTTCCCGTCTTCAATTCCTTGAATTGTAACCCTCTTAGTAGTTGATATTAAGACACCGTTCTTCATTCCATATCATAAATCAACTACAAACTTGACAGAAACAGCAACCCTAGTCGATATCCTTGTGAACCTACACATCTAAACAAAACACATCAAAAATACCACAAACTTGAGTCCAAATACACCAATTTAAGCCGATATGGAATGTTCCAAGTAGATATAAAATCCACTTATCAGCAAGAGCTACATGCAAGCAACAAAAACACGTGGAAAAGTTTCCTAAGTCAAAAATCAAAATTAAGCCCCGGTCTGGTGCAATGTGCAGCCTTGAGACCGGGACACGAACTATACGCGAGTAAAGGATGGAAAATTTTCCAAAGTTCAAAATTCAAAAATAAATCCCGGTTCAGAGAAATTTGCAACTAATTGGATTGGGGAAAGTGCAATAAGCAAAACAAAAAATATGAAAAATTTTGATAAGTACAAAATTCAAAAGTAAGAGCCCGGTCTAAAGTAATATGCAAACAACTGGACCGGGGCAAGAGCTATATGCCAACAATATACTTGTAAAAGAGAAGAAATAAAATAGAGAAAGTACGTTACAAAATAAAAAAACATGGACCGGGCTAGCCGTATAGCCCGAAACATCCTTGCAAGTTCATTCAAAATATGGTTCGTACAAATTTGGATTATAAGGGGCAAATTCCCAGGAAATAAGTTCAAATTAACAAAGACTACTCTGGATGAGAATCCAAGTTATCAGTAGCATTCTTCACTGGATGGAGAGGCTCATCCACTTGATTCCCCGGATCAGGACCATCGCATAGCCCCGGTTCAGTCCTATCCATAACAAGGGATCGCTCTTGACGTGCCTTTCCGCAACCAACTAGCATCTGAGGAGTTTCTCGACAGCAGCATCAGCCAGGGTTGTGCTATATTTAATGGAGCTCTTGAATGCTTCAATGACATCTTTCTCAGGCTTCCGGGCTCCAAGTTCGGCCTTTAGTTCATCAACCTACTTCTCAAGTAGCTCGGTCTCAGCTTCCCCAGCAGTGGCCCAGTCTACAGCCTTTCTTAAATCAGTCTCCAACCCGAATACCTTGGTAGCATTAGTTATCTTCAAAGATGCTAACTCATTCTCCAGCTGAGAAATCCTGTCATTCTAAACTAAAAATTAAAAGAAAAAACAAATACAGAAGACAAGAAATAGAGGATGCTTCAGAGCAGGTAAAAAGAACACAATTAAAAACATGAATTTTACATCCAAGTTCAAAGAGTTTTCTATGATTCATGAAGGTGACCCTAGTCATCTAAAACCACAAACATTCACAAAAATCGTGAATCTGATCCCGGGCCTCTCCCTCAAAGGTGTATACCTCGGGTTCTCCGATCTCACCCCAAACACCAAACAAATGCGAGTACTCCAAATCATCCTGCATAAATAAAATAACTACTTTGTTCCAACCTTTAAGTGAGGATTGTTGCATGATCGGTTTCGTGTCCCCAGAGCTATACTCACATTCATCACCCCGGAACCTAAAAGATCATAAAATGGGGCTTTGGTGGAGTACACCAAAGTAAAAAACTGGTGAGAAAGTTTGAAAGTAGGGTAAAAACCTAATTTATTACATGTAGCAAGAAACCAGGTTATCCATTTAACTCAATTTGGGGCAATTTGCATCAAGGAGACCCCATACTCGTACTTACAAAGATGCTTGAGGAAGATGTGGCACCTCGGATTCCACTCGAACTAGAGATGCTCAAGCCAAACCCCAACATAACCATCTGCTGGCCTGTGATAGATTCTCTCCCCGAGCTCAGGCCATCTCCACTCGACATCGGGCCCAAGATAGAAGACATCCCGGACCATCTCATCCATTTCAGATGAGGAATTTGGGAAAACTTAGATCTTAAGGAATATGGTTCCTCACTTATAATGGTCTAGAAAAAGCAGAATCCAATCTAGATTGTCATAGGGCCTGAGAATACCATCATTCTGCCTGTGTTTATACTCAAAACTAAGTCATTTATAAAAAAAATAGGCTCGTCCACATCAGGAGCCTTCTGGACGAACAGGTACTTGGTATTTGCCAGGCCAGTACCCATCTGGAGTCATGAGATGATGACCCGAACCTAGGTCCTTTGTACAGATCCATGTCACTACTTCTGGCATATTCTTCTTCCTCCTCGTCATAATGCACCAATCAATATCTACAACTATGGGAGGTGTACTAGAACCGGAGCTAGAGCAACTAGTGGAGCTACTAGGTTGGGGTTTTGGGGGAGGTTTTGGTTTCTTTCCTCGATGTTTAACCCGAACCATAAACCTAGAAAAATAGCCAAGGTTAAATTTCTTATCCATTTCATTGTTAATAATCCAGATTCATTTTATTTCAAAATTTTATACAACTTGTTCTTACCTAGTAAGGGCTAGTGTGATCCCAAAAAATTCTAATTCATTTACGTACCTAATTCGAATTGGTTCTACCTCGAAAGCTCTGAACATATTTTATTCCTTATTAGTCCGGATTCATGTGAAAAATCCCTATAAACTAAATGGGTCACAACTCAGACCAAATCCGGACCAGATGAAATCTCTAGTCTGGATTCAGCACAAACCAATACTGGAAACATTTTTCATCAAAATTGAATCACCAAAACAAGATCAAAACATATATTCATACACTTATTCATACCCAGTAAACTAAGAACACCAAGAACAAAATCCCCAAGCCCAGATCAAAAAACAAAAAACAATCATGTTTTACAGACATGCAATACAAAAACCAAACCTATTCAACTAAACAAACCACAATTCAACTTCAAAAATGCCTAAACAGCAACAAATAGACGAAAACAAAGTAAAGAAGGTGAAAAGTTTTGGGACCAAACAAACAAGAATTACAAGATTAGATGTTGGTTAAAGAAGAGCAAAGAGAAAGAGAGAATTACTTACAAAGAGCTGCTTTCCAAGTGATGGTCGAAGATCCAAGATCTAGTCAAGAAGCATCCAGATTCTAAGGATTCCGGTAGTCATAGAAACTCGAAAAAGAAGAGAGAAAATTGTGTTTTGGTAAAGTATAAAACGAAGTACAAAGGTCCTATTCATAGGATGAGAAAGAAACTGAAGCAAAGACACCAACCCATAATCTTTCAAGTGGGATTTGCGAAAAGTTCTGGATACTCTTAAACCCGGGTTGCTTCCTTTGTCACCAACCCGAACTAGGGGGCAAAATTCAGCAAAATTTTTCTAAGTTACCCAAAACTCTTTCAAACTTTGGACTTGTGAAAAATCCTAATCACCTTCGATCCTGGTTGCTTCCCTTGTCACCAACTCGGACTGGGGGGGAATTCAGCAAAATCTTTCTAAGTTATCCAAAGCTCTTCAAAGCTTTGGACTTGTGAAGAATCCAAATTACCTTCAGTCCTGGTTGCTTCCCATGTCACCAACCCGGACTAGGAGGCAAAATTCAGCAATTTTTTTTCTAATTTACACAAAGCTCTTCAAAGCTTTGGACTTGTGAAAAATCCTAATTACCTTCAGTCCTGGTTGCTTCCCCTGTCACCAACCTAGACTGGGTGGCAAAATTTAGCTAATTTTTTTTCTAAGTTACCCAAAGCTCTTTCAAACTTTGGACTTATGAAAAATCCTAATTACCTTCAGTTCCGGTTGCTTCCCTTGTCACCAACCCGGATTGGGGATAAAATTTAGCCAAATTTTTTCTAAGTTACCCAAAGCTCTTTCAAACTTTGGACTTGTGTGAAATCCTAATCACCTTCAGTCTTGGTTTCTTTCCTTGTCACCAACCCAGATTGGGGGCAAAATTCAGCCAAACTTATCCTAAGATCCAAACCTCTACTTCCCCATCTAGAGAAATCCGCATAAAAGAGTGGGGGACAAATGATAGGCTACATAAGTAGCCCAGGTCCACCAGTGGTCTAAATCAATGTTAAGCCCAATTTGGGTCCCGGTTAAGATCCCAAGCCCAGTCTATGAGAATAAGTGACGTTAGCTCCGACTAGTGAGAGCCCTGTTTGGCAATATATACAACACATGGAATCACTGCCCTGATTAAGGGTCCCACTTGACAAGGAGAAACAAAGAAAGCCTATAATTGGCACAATCTCGTCCCCGTCAATCTACTTGTTGGCACACGCCACCACAATTATCACTTCTAATCCCTGACCTATAAATAAGCCAAGAAAAGGTTTCGGGGCTACATTCTCACATACTAATGCATATACACACACCCTCCATATTTCGATACTTTAGTTCTTGATTACATCTTCCAAACCTGCTCTTATTTTCACGCTGGAGGTGCCGCGAGGCTCAAACCTCCTTCAATGTTTTGCAAAGACCTAACCACAAGTTTCACCACTTCCGAAAGTGGGAATGGCCGGAAAGGACCCGTTTGAGATCTACAGTTATCAGGAACCATAATTAATCGTAAAATTTGATATCTTAAAAGATATAGAAAATAAAGATTGAAAGTTTTGTTCTCGGTTATCAAATTTGTTATCCAAAAACTATATAGGATGGGTACGGATATTTTCTATCCCTTTCACCAAAAAAGAAATAAAATAAGTATATTTTTTTTTTAAGATGAAAAAGAAAGTATTTGATATCCACGTTGGGATCCAAATAAATCGCCAATAAAATTATAAGTTACTCGCACACTCCAGAAGGCAGAAGCCTCTCTTGGTTGTATTTCGAAGTCTCTCTCTCTCTCTGTGATAAGTATAGTAGGAGAAGTGTTGAAGAAGAAGAAGATATATTAGATATCATTTATTATCAAAATCTCAACTAAAAGCTTTTGGTAAGTTAAATCTCGTCTTTGCCTTTTTGTATATTTCCCTAACCAACTTTTTTTAATCTCTTGTTCTTTTGTAATTTGATTATTTTTTCCGTGTTTATCATATCACGCTTATCCATGTCAGATTAGATTTGTTTTCCGGCTAATTATGTTTGTAACTTAGGTTAACGTCAATTCATTTTCGTGGGAGAAGCTTAATTTTTGTGTTTGTCTAGCTTGGATGAGATTATAACATTACATGATTGTATATCCCTATAAAATTTCAAAACAACAACTTATGGTATTTAATTCTCGTAAAAACACAAACTTGGAGAATCAAAGGGTTCCCTAGAGCTTTCTATTTTGCTACGAGAGGTCTATAGTTTGATTATCATCCCCCTTCTTTTTAGTCTTTTAATTACATCAACTGTACACGAAAAAATAAAAAAAAAAAAAGAGAGAAACTTGTGTCTCGTCTTAAATGTTTCTACCAAAGAGGATAAATTTTGAGTGGATTGCAATTCACAATGCATCAAACAAGAATATTTGTCACTGAAATTATCCAATTTAACACACTTCATTTCTTTTAAATTCTACTTGTTTCTTTCTCTTCTTTTAATATGTGGGGACTACGATACATATAAGATTCAAAATTCCTGATAAATGTATCCGAAGTTTAAGCTCATTTGACTTACTACGAACAACCCGATGAATACAAAACATGTCTAAAAAAATCAAAAATAATATTCTAATATGTTAATAGTTCCAATGTGCCCCACAAATCAATCAAATAAATACATCAAAATTCCTATCTATTATATATACATAAATTATTTGATAATGAATGCAGTATAAGATATCTTTTCTAGTGTATCTCATCAGTGATAATTGTAGTCGAATCATGTATTCGATTTCAAAGTGTTAGGAGTCTTGTTGTAATCCTTTCTTTCAGATGATGATAATATTTTTCATAATCAAATAATTACGTTGGTATCATGGACCTTAGATATGTGAAAGATCCTTAATTGTCTGTATTAGGTCTGTAGACTACTAACAAGCAACAAACATTTAGGTGTTCTTATAAATCCCAGCATAACAAGAATTCATGGGATAAAACAGTAAAAATATAAACTTGGGTGGATAATGCAATAAACTCACTACCCAAGGATTTCTCAAGGGGTGAAATTTTGAAGGGGTTGCAAGCCATAAAATAAATCTCAATGTAACTTTTTTGTTCAAATATAGGACTACAATGCTTTATGTATAATTCGGAAACCCTAATAAAAATAGTCAAAGGACCAAGGCCTGGGCGTATTCCAAGCAAACTAACTAGATAAAAAAATCATGTATTTGTAATATTCTAATCTGGTAAGAATTTTTATATGGGCCTCGCAGAGTAATTACATAAATATATCAAGTTTCTATTTATATATGTAAATCATTTACTCCCTTAGTCCCAACTGATTCTTTACCTTTCGGAGAGGGTGTCTGACACATATTTTAAGGTGCATTTTAAGGATGGTTCCATAACTTATTTTTCAATTTTCTTTTTTTTTGTATAAAAATAGGATTGTTCTATTTTTATACAAAAAAAAAAGAAAATTGTAAAATTAAGTTATGGAACTATAATGTATGTGCACCTTAAAATGCGTGTCAGACAATCCGAAAGGTAAAAACTGGTTGGGACAGAGGGAGTAATAACAATTGTCGGATATCTTCACTAGTATGTCTCATCAATATAGTTATAAGTTATA
The DNA here is from genome assembly GCA_036435485.1 of Saposhnikovia divaricata. Classification (NCBI taxonomy): domain Eukaryota; kingdom Viridiplantae; phylum Streptophyta; class Magnoliopsida; order Apiales; family Apiaceae; genus Saposhnikovia; species Saposhnikovia divaricata. Next base: position 122,836,653 of record CM071601.1, on the reverse strand, counting down.
ACTGAATTCATGTTTTCCATATATAGGTGACACCTTAACATTTTTAGTGCAAACAATGGTGTTTTTTATATTTTATTTGTATTTTTATCATGTGTATATTTTATTGACATTGCATAATATTTTAGGTTAAGCAATGGAAACAGGAGGAAATTCATTATCTTCTGGCCCAGATGGAGTGAAGAGAAAAGTGTTTTATTTCTATGATCCTGAGGTTGGGAATTACTATTATGGGCAAGGTCACCCTATGAAGCCGCACAGAATGCGTATGACACATGCTCTTTTGGCGCACTATGGTTTGTTGCAAAATATGCATGTTCTCAAGCCCATTCCGGCTAGAGACAAGGATCTTTGTAGGTTTCATGCTGATGATTACGTTTCTTTCTTGAGGGGCATTACCCCTGAAACACAGCAAGATCAGATGAGGCAACTTAAGAGGTTTAACGTTGGTGAAGACTGCCCTGTGTTTGATGGTCTCTATTCCTTTTGTCAAACTTATGCTGGAGGCTCAGTAGGTGGTGCAGTGAAACTAAATCACGGATCTTGTGATATTGCTATAAACTGGGCTGGTGGACTTCATCATGCTAAGAAATGTGAGGCCTCTGGTTTCTGTTATGTGAATGACATAGTGCTGGCAATTTTGGAACTCTTGAAAGTGCATGAGGTTCGTTTAAGTTTCATACTTTCTTCTCATCCATTTTTTGCCCAATGTCTTTCTCATCTGTGTAAATTAATTTTTGGAGTTATTTTGCCAGTTTAATTGGTCATTAAGGGGTGCCTGTCAAAAGATTTTTTTTTAATATGTCATTTTTCTCTCTACATATCTTGAATGGAAGTAATATAATCATATTTTCACGTACTTGGCAATTTCAAATTATTTGATGTAAGTTTTTTATGGTAAAAAAATCCTGGTGATCTCCTCCTGCATTTGAATGAAGCCTAACCTTTCAATGTTCCCATTCCCCTTAGTCGGTCAATATGCTTTATGTTCTGTATAAATTAAACTAGTCACGAGTCCATGACTCACTGTATAATGAATAATTTGAGCTTATTATGGTTGATTGGCATTAGTCATCAACTTGAATTGTTTTACCCTGGCAATTTTATAGACCTCGACGTAAGTTTGCTATAGCTTAGTTTCATTGTTAACCCTCTAAATACACTTATGCTGCAGCGAGTCTTATATGTTGACATTGATATCCATCACGGTGATGGTGTTGAGGAGGCATTTTACACAACTGACAGGGTCATGACTGTTTCGTTCCATAAATTTGGAGATTATTTCCCAGGCACGGGGGACGTACGAGATATTGGATATGGTAGTGGAAAATATTATTCTCTTAATGTACCATTAGATGATGGAATTGATGACGAGAGCTACCAGTCCTTATTTAAACCTATCATGGGTAAAGTAATGGAAGTATTCAGGCCTGGTGCTGTGGTATTACAGTGTGGTGCGGACTCCTTATCCGGGGACAGGTTAGGCTGTTTTAATTTATCGATCAAAGGTCATGCAGAGTGCGTGAGGTACATGAGATCCTTTAATGTCCCACTACTTCTACTGGGTGGAGGTGGATACACAATACGAAATGTTGCTCGCTGCTGGTGTTATGAGGTCAGATATCTTTTGACAATTTACATGTCCATTATCATACTTGCGTTTTTTTAGGGTTATTATCATACTTGTTGCACACATAAAAAAGGGAATTGGCAAGAAATTATCTGCTAGATAAATTAATATTGGCAAAATGGAGTTGGACCTGTTATTAGGTGGTGGTTAGTTTTTTGAAAATTAAGTCTAAGCATTTTTTTAAGATATTATTCAAGTTCTGTTTACCATGCAAGTTTCTGTTATTGTAAACAGGGGAAAATTATTCTGCCATTTTGTATGTCTTAGTGCATTGTTTCAAAGTTGTTTTTAAGATTTTAAGAAACACAAGGTTAAGCAATTCCCAGAGTGCTTTTGTGCTGGATGAATTGTTGCAGCTCCTGAACTCTCATGGATGCAGTTCCAAATGTGTAATTACCTTGTGGCCAGCTAAAACTTGCCTTTATGTTAATTATTGCCTTCATGTATTATCAGACTGGAGTGGCTCTTGGAACAGAGATAGAGGATAAGATGCCACAACATGAGTACTATGAGTACTTTGGTCCAGATTACACACTTCATGTAGCTCCAAGCAACATGGAAAATAAGAACTCGCGCGCGATATTGGATGATATAAGAGCCAAGCTGCTGGATAATCTCTCGAAACTTCGGCATGCACCTAGTGTTCCTTTCCAGGAGCGCCCACCTGATACTGATGTCCCGGAGGTTGTTTCTGCATCTTGTTTGGTTTTAACTGTTCATCTATCCTTCTTATCGTAAAGAATTCTATATCCGAATATCATTCATTTCTAGGTTAAGATTATTATAATGTCTAGTTGGACAAGTACTTTTTTTCCCTTTTAAAGGACCTAGGAGTGCTCCTAGTGCCTGGGGAGCTCTAGAGTTTGATTATTAATTCCCCTCTACAACATTTTAGAACATAAATACTCAGCCCCCACCCCTAAGAGCACCTTTTTACCAATGAATATTATTAGTTTTTAAACTTCTTTTTTGTTGAGTTTAGGCAGATGAAGATCAGTATAATGAGAATGAAAGGTGTGATGCAGAGACAGACATGGATGTCGATGAGCAGCGGTATATGTCTGCTACTATTTAATTTTTTTTTCCTTACCTTTCTTTGGGAGACGTGATGCTAAGAGGCACCATATATTCTTGTACAGTATGCCTTTGTATGGAAGAGTGAAAAGGGAACTCCTTGAACCTGAGCATAAAGATGTGGTATGTAATTTTCCTCACACACACACGCACACACATGTTAATCATTCTGAATTTTTTATTTTTTTTTTTGCTAAAATGATAAATCATTTCATTGATATAAAATCAGATGATACATCTCAAGAGATAATAAAAGCTCATTATCTAACCGAAAGGTATGCTTAACCAATCCATAGATCGCATGATCCATAAGAAAGAGATTCCTCCGGAAGCTTAGATAATAAAAACCTTTATATCCACCAAATAAGGCCTCGTTAAAAACCCCACAAGAGCAAAACCCTATGGGAAAAAAATTCAAGGGGGGAAAAAGAGTGCTCTACTAAAATATAAGTACATCATAAAACAAAAGCCTAATAATCCAACGACTATAAACTTTTTGATTCCTCCGCTTGATACATCCGTTATAGTAATCCTAGTTCCCGCCTTCATTCTTCCAAAACTAAGTGAAATAGATATTCACAAAATATTTGTCAACGGCTTTGCTCCAAAGAAAATTGGTTGCTATCTATTCTCCCCCGCCTAAATAAATGCTTTCCTGAAATTTCAATAACAAAATAAAAATCAAAATCTGTTTACAGCAACATTAATCAAAACATAGTATTAAATATACTAAAACTTATATAAATTTTGAAAAAGATTGTTCACTCCTAACCAAAGGGGGTCCCTTTGGTTAGACATGTACTTAGTATCAAAATATAATAAAATTTTATTTTATGAATCTATATTATAATTAATAATTGTCGATTACAAATATGACAAAACAACAATCATCAATAATGACCCAACTCGTCAAATAGACGACATCAAAATAACCCTAAATTGGTCCAAAAAGCCACAATATATGGCACGCCCTCATAGGTACAAAACCATATAAAATGGTACAAAAACCATATAAAATGGTACAATCGTACTTTTTAAAACTTTTCAAAATAAAAATCAAATCAAAATTAAAAGAACAATCAATTAGCCCACTAAATATTCAAAGCCTCAATCAAAAAAGCAAGAATCAATTAGCATTTAATAAAATAACTGATTTCAAAATCCTCATTAAACCTATCAAAAAAGCAAGAATCAATTAGCAATTAAAATATGTGCATAAAATAGGCATGACATTAAATACATGAATTTAATCGTACTAAATGACAATAAAATAATAGTTATAATATCTGTTATACATTTTAAAAGATGACAAGTAAATTACAATTATTAACATACCAATATTATAAGAACAAAACATGAATCAATCCTAAAATTAGTCCTAGATATTTAAAACAAAAATCATGCCTAAAATTAGTCATATATACATGCATAATTAAACCAATTACCAATCACGAAATAATTTCAATATACCAACTGCCATAATTCCTTAAAAGACTCCCTAAATTATCGATCAAATATATACTGTAACATATTTTATTTGTCAACCACCAATAAATGCGTAATCAACCCACATAAATACACTTTAAAAACTTAGAAACGATCCCCTAATCATGCCCACATGCTAAAGCTAAATATGGAAACATATCAAAAATAAACTAAACTAAAACAAATTAGCCCAAAATTAATAATGCTACACACGCATGCGATCCAGCAATTTAACCAAAAATCAAAGAAAAAATAAAAAACAACCAAATCGCATTTTTAAAAACAGAAAACACAAAGTGAATTTTACACAGCACAGCAACGGTTCAACTCGTAAACAGCAACTGACTCGACCAAATTTAAACCTCAGAAACTCAGCAGAGAAACTAGAAAATTTGCGAGAACTTATCGCACGAAGCAAAACACAACTCAGAAAAAATCAGTTCTCGCAAGGTGACTCTAAAATTCAATCCATAGCAAATAGGAGCACAACAAAAGAAAAACTGCCAGCTATACACTAAATGTCTCTATATATACTCTGCAACCAAAACTAAAGTCAAACAGTACATAAAACCAATGCAATGATGAAGAACACGCTAAAGTGCAACAATGTTGTGAAACAGACACTCCATCAAACCTCCAAGAGCCAAAAAGATCACTGTATCACTACAGAGCACCATAACAAATAATCCAAAACAGTTTACAACCACTAGGGAGTAAAACTTCTCATACAATCACAAACAAATTTCTTAATATTACACGAGGGTTGAATAACACAAATTTTACTCATGAATCAAATAATGTAAACACAAAAGTAAGGCACACGGTTTTAACTCCAATTAACATAAAATGTAGAGAACACCAAGTAACCATCACCAAACCACAAGAATCGTCCGAGTTCAATGCCCTGACTCACTGAGATCCGACGAGTCAACACCGAGTTAGTATCAAAATGAATTGATATCGGTGTAAAACTTCTTGTATAGCCGGAATTCACCGCCGGTGACCACCGTCTCGCATAGAGTGCCCGAATGATGGGGCTTTTGCTCTCCTCCGAACCCTGTAGATTTCAAGGACTTTATAAAAGATCAATAAAACATACGGTGAAGATAGTATAGCTTTCGATGTATTCGGAAGATCGAGAAGCCTCGAATCTAGGTTTCTTGCTACAACTCAATGTCTCATCTTCTTCGGAAACTGGGCGACTGTGCACAGCCTTCCCCATTAAAAAATACAAGGAAAAAGGAGAAGATTTAAATTTTGATTCAACGTGGGTTAAATTTCGGAGAGAAAGACAAAGATTTCATTAATCATTCTGAATTGGTTAGCCTAAGAAGGTTAATTTTTGAATTATAAACTCAAAGTGGATCTAGGTATCACAGTAAAAACTTAATACAATTATGTGTGATTGTTTCAAAAATTGGAAAATGAAAAGAGGTCTTTGGGTAGTAACTCATCTCATATGGTCTTTGGGTAGTAACTCATCTCATATCATTTCAAACACAAAGAGGTGTGATGATCTGTATATGACTTACAAATATTCTTGTAAAGAATTCCCCTCCTAATTTAAAATGATAAGAGTGGGAGTGAGATTCATCCTTTTTGCGTGTTTACATAAGCAAATTCTGTGGAGCTAAGTGTGATTCCCCTGGCACCGGAAACCTTTGAAAAACGCGACCTTGGGATGGCCAAACTCCATCTCCCTCACTTTAATATGCTTGACTTCACAAAATAATTCAACGATAATTATCTTCAATATTTAAATGAACTTATCTACTTGCATCACCATAATCTTAAATTTACATCACTTGCCTGTGCAGAAGTTTTAAATTTTGTTTATTATTGTCTACATTGTTCAACCAACGCTTCTTCTCGCCATATTACACGTGGTCTTAATTTTTCATCGTGAGGAAGGAGATTAAATGTTCGAGCTAGGTGGGGATTACATTCATACAAAATTCTGTTCAGGATATCACACTAGATCTTAATCTATTGTTGTGGGGAAGGCTGAAGGGGGTCAAATGTTGGGTTAGGTGGATGTGCGGGGGAAAGGGGGGGGGGGACTTGGAGTTTAAGTCCTGGGTAACATTAGGTTGTGTTAAATGTTTGTACCTATAATTTTACACCTGAAATCCTTAATGGGGCATGGAAAAGGATAGAATTGCTGAATATTAACAATGGAAAGAGAGATTAAAAGAAAGAAGAAAATACAGGGAGAATAGGAAGAATCATTCCTTTCAAGAGTCAGGGACTCAGGACATACCCTCTTAAATGAGGTCACTTTCAAAGGGTTGAAAAGGAACTACGTGGGTTTTATGGAGATAATCTTCTGTCACCCACTCACCCCTCTATTGTCTTCTAAAGTTGGTCTTCGAGTGGATTAATATAATGTTTGTAATATTTGTACCATGTATAGAGACCATATCTAAAGTAAGGTTAAACATTTATATATAGTAAGAAGAAAACGAGGCATGTGAGGAATTTGAGATCATTGCAACTTGGTTAGATTCTCGCGTCCATGAGTTCTTATGGATTAATTTACAGGTATCTGGATTTTCCCTTTCCTTTTTGTGATGGAAAAATATTTTTCCATTCTTGGTCTGTCTTTTGAACGGGGTCAAGGTGGATAGGAAGTGGGGATCTAAACCTGTAGGCTTTAAAGATAGGCCTCTAGTCATTTCTGGATGCGAATGCCCAAATTTGAGATTCTTTCGCTTTTTAGATTGCAGCCTTCTGAAACTGGCACAAACTGTCATGTCATGAGTCGTCATAGACTCATAGGTCTCCCGTTATTCGATTTTCTCCCTCTTCTTTAGATATGTTACAAGTGGTTCTCTGGTTATATATCTGGTAAATGATGGGTCTAGCTCATTTTTACTCCCTTTAGTTTTGTCAAGCTACACCATGAGTACCCAGTGTTTCTTATCATTTTTGTTCCTACTCATTACGGATTGTACAATTTCGTTGTTGGGACATGATTAATGTAAATTGTATATGCTGCATCTTTCTTTTTATTTCAGGCCATTGTTAGGGAAGGGGTAGACATGGATGCAACATTCACAGAAGCTGCTTTGTCGAAGGTCAGATCTATCACTCTGAAAATGATCCTGCATATCGAGCAAAAAGCTAATTCTAACACTTCAGTTCTCTGTATTTTGCCAGGTTACAAAACCAAATTCAGCATCAATTGATGAAAAACCTAATGGGTCTGAACAAGGCAACTTAGACCGACCATCTGAGGAGCATTCAAATATGATCTTATAGAGCAGATAGATTGCATATCTGGCCTCTGCGCTCAATTTATTTTTAGTGTACTTTACAGATTTTGTTGACAGCAATGAATTGAGTTGTCAATTTATTATTGAAGTTTAGAATACTCTTATGTAGACATCATCCGAGACAATGTACACAAACATTTTCGAAGGGAAATGAAGGAACTGTCTAGTGTCTAGTTATATTAATATTTGTTTATTATGTTTTTTTTTTTTTTTGACAGAAGATGCAGTATACAGATGTTGGCTATGATTGGATATCCTTGAGTATGTTGGGCAGTGGAATTTTAAAACCGAGTCGGTAAATCTGTGCGTACAAATTGTTTAGTTGTATACAACTGCTTTGTAGTTTCTCAAGCTTGATTACTAGTTTATTATAGTTGATAAACATAAACTCAATCAGTTAACCGAGGCAAGTACAAATTGGTACACATGGCTTAGGATTTGTTTGATATTTTAGATAGAAGTTCATGATTTTTAAGAAAGTTTAGGAATTTGGAGTAATCAAAAAGCTAGGGTGTTGGTGAAAGAAAAATAAAATAGGAAAAAGTTTACTTTTAAAACCTCCTTGAAATTATTTACATAAATAAAGTATGATCTGCGATCAAATACAATTGCAATCAACTTTTTCATAAAACATTTATTTAGAGATTAATACATTTTGACAGTTTGGTAAAGAGTTAAAAAATTCAAAAATCGTAATTTTCAGAAATCCACTATTTTGGGGCTTGCAATGGATTATAGTTGGGTGTTGGTCAACTACAAAAAAGGTTAAGGAACGAAAAGGCCCCTTGAGTTTATGAAAACTTGCTGATGCTTTGGTAAGATATGCGAGAGCTTTTCTTTTTTGTTTGGTAAAGAAACCATCCATACTTGCCAGGTGAATATTAAAATATTTACCAAACATGATGGGGAAAAGAAAATACTTGTGTTACAGGGTAACGAGCCATAGACAGTACCAAAACATGCATTTACTATTCACATAGAAACAGACCTTCATATATCATCTCTTGACTAATCACACTTGAAAATATATTAGCCTCCCATCACAAATTTTATCTTGGGGAACCAAGCAGTAGTCAGTAGATATATAGCAACTACATCCACCAACCAGACAAGCCAAAATACAAGTCACACTGGAGAGATTGTAGTTAGTTTTACCTATCAAAGAAGCCCCCACCCAAAGATACATAGGGAGCATGAACTATGCATATTAGTACATGCTGTGAACAGTTTGCTTCTTCCATTGCTAGTATTGCCATGCAAAATCTCCTCTTCCTTCCCTTAAACTTCGTCCTCTTCTGTAATCAACTTCAGCGTCAGAGCTTGACAAACCTTTTTTATACTTCCGGCTGATTCTGGACGTCCCCATCTTTGAGAAGATGTCTTCGGTATCGCTCAATACATTGCCATCCTCTCCAAGTAGTCTCCTCGATCCCTGATCTGGATGATAAGAGGAAAGAACATTAGTACATTATAGTCAAGGACCAGAAAAGAAAGAGGCAAAGGTTGTTACTCTGTAAAACTCCAAGTCTTTAGATCCAATGCAATAGTCAATGATTCATAAATACTTTTAAGGTTCACCTTCACAATCATTGCATGGACTTGCTGCATTGCAGTGTTTTTCCACATTTACGTATCCATTTGATTTCCCAGTTTTCACGCTTGGTAACATCGTGTGTATTTTTCCAACCTTTGGTCTATTGTCTGTTTGAGTGTTTACTAGAGTTTCCTCCCCACACGACTTATTAGAGGTAAAAGGTGTGATCGTAAAGGAGCCCTCCATAACATCAGAGATTTCATGATACTGAGGTGTAGTAACAAGTTCATCAGCACTGAATCCAAAGGATGCTCGGTAAGCCTCAATTTCCTCAACATCTTGTTTGCTAGCTTTGCTATGCCTATTTTGGTGTACATTTCCACCATTAGAGTGAACATCTGTTTCCTTGGAAACACTTAGCCTCCCACCAGACTGAGAAAGCGAAGACTGGTCGAGATAAAATTGTGCAAATGTTTCAGGACAGAAGAAATTAGAATCATGAGATAGCTTAGAAGCACTAGCTGTATCAAGCCCATATACCCTGCCTGAGTCAGACCTTGGGTGATTTAGTTCTTGAGAAACCGGAGTATCCCATTGAGGCACAAAGTCGCGGTCAGGATAAGGTGATGACAAACCTGAGGTCCTTGAAATAGGCGACCTGAGGCTACTGGCTGGGCTTCCAGGATAAAGAGAATATGTTGCATGAAGGTCATTTGCAGCACTGTAATTCACCTTTTCACGGTTTCTGAAATTGCCTGAAGATGAGAGCAACTTCGCAAAAGGGACATCCGGGGAAGATGGATTGGTTACATGTGCCAATTCAGGTGGAGGGGTATAAGGAGCAGTTGAGGGTTCAGTTGTGTATGTTGAAAAAACAGGAGGCGATACAAGTTGAGTTTCGTGTGCATATGGCCCTGTACGGAACATGGTAGATGAAGGACCTCCTGGCGAGTTGGCAGACATGGACAAAAAACAGTTAGGAGACTGAGCTGTTGACTGGAGAGCAGAATTTGAAAACGAAGCTGGAGAAGAAGGTGGAGCTAGAAGAGATGGATGTATTGCTGTGGTCTGATTATTTAACCCGGCAGCTTGAGGTCCATTTGACTGATTTGCCTCTTGACGAGATGCAGGTACAACACGCTTCCCACCCTTTTGTGTACCAAAACAAGACAATCCACCCCAGCATCCTCCCCATCTCTTGCTCTGTCAAAACAATCAAATTGCAGAGGATCATTATAGTCATTCTATCACAATGCACACAGTTAATTATTATAAAATACAGTAATATTCAATTAGACCACGGTGGAACAGTTTAATTAATAATCTCACGATGATGTAATAATGGTATACTATAAAATTCCCCGTAACTATGTGATCCTAATCGGGAGAAAAACTTACTCTTCACATTTTAAATGTTCAACTTCCGTTTCGTAAAACTGAAGGCCCACAATTGAAATTAGATACCTTATCTATTCACTACACCTTCCTTCAGACTATACCTTCTTTTACCAATAAATGGACCAAACAACAATTTCCATATACTAGCATATAAAACAATTTGATGGCAAGAATTAGCATATGTGATAATGAAGATCAAAATATCCATGTACGGTGCACCCGCGCTCATGCTTCCTAGTTATATGCATATACACACAAATTTTCTAATGGAACAACTTAAATTCAGATCATGATATCAGACCTCAAGAACTGAAGTTTCAATTCATATAAAAGCGAAACTCAGTAATTGCTGAGAAATCATTGAAATAGGGTAAGTTAACAAAATAATCGCAAATGAATGAGCAGGTGATAATGTACGGGAGAAGATTGCATTTAAGCAGCAAGGTGACCTAGAAGAATAAATTGCACAATTTCCAGTTCTCCAGTTTTACACAAAATTCTGTCTGCTACGTTGGTATTTACATTTAAGGTTACCGCATAATTATTCTTACACACACAATCATACAATTCAGCGCTACGCTTTTGCCTTCATCACACTCATAACTATACGAGAGTAGCACGCAGCATACACAAAACAGTTCATCACAAAATAACTTTTAAACGTAATAAAAAAATAATAAATAATAGGTGAAATATATTATATTGCTTACTTTGATCAATACAAAGTATATGTAGCTAAAAGAATTGTTTTTCTTCAAGAAATGCTGTGCACCCCTATAATGTTAGGTTTCTCAATTCAATAAAAAAGGCATGTGATGTTCGGATGGAAAGAGATGGACGGGATGCAACCATTTGTGACCTATCACACTCAGTTCAAAATGTATGGACTGAGAGAATGACAGGCAGGGGTACACAATCACAATTACAAGTCACAAGTGCATTAATTACTTGACAAAATAATATTTACAATTTAAAATATTGATAGCAATACAAGTCAAGATCAACAAAATTAAAAAAAAAACATTAAAATATAGCATTTAATAAAATAACATCCATGTTCTTTAGAGAGTAAGATAGACTATTAGATCCGGTTAGAAGCAATTAACTGTAGGATCTAAAAGGGTTGTCGAAAGTCACAGATCCCCGGTTTAAAATCAGCTTAAAGGCAGAAATAACATGAAATATAAACAGATCTGAGCAAGCATTGCAATCAACTGCGACGAAGCAAAGACCACTACAACACACTAGCTTCTTCCAAATCCACACAACCCCACAATTGTTAACACTAAAATGTTAAGGTGAGGAGTGGTCTGAACTAGCATACACACAATTGCACTTGTATCTTTTTCATACAACAGATCTAAGGCTTAAAGTCAAAAGGGGCAAACAAGAACACATGTTGTATTATGAATAATGTAGTGTTGGCCACTGTGTTCCAAGTGTTTAATGTTGGTACAAAAAAAAATCACAAATATTAACAAGAAAAAAAAGAAGCAAATCTTTAATTTTTTTAAAAAAAAAATAAAATAAGCAAAGGAGTAAAGAAAATAAAATAAGCAAAGGAGTAAAGAAATGGTAGTGAGGAGTAAAGTTGTAGATCTGAGACAAACCCTTGGAGCAGGAGGAGGAGGAGGAGGTTGTTGGTGAGGAAACCTGTTCTGCTCCGACCCCATTATCCACCCGACCCGACCCGGAAGTTGGTACCCTTTACTGTTGTTCTTATTCACTTGGGTGGTGGAAGTGAAACAAGGTAGAGAGATTGATGTTGAAGAATGAAATGGGTAATTGTAAACTCTAAGGGGGTCACTTTGTCTGCTTGCAATCGCTTTCCCAAATATGCACTCTTACAAGATTATATACAACTCCTAAAGATACAGAGAGAGAGAGAGAGAGAGAGAGAGAGAGAGAGATGGGGTGGAGGAGAAATAAACAAAAGAAAGTAGAAGCTGACAGTTAATAGATTTTAGCAGAGATATGTAGAGAGGCTGTGAGAGAGAAAGAGAGAGATAGAGAGAGAGAGAGATCTGATAATTAATACTAGAATAAATAAACCAGGGGGGGAATGGATGGATGGATCCTAATCAATCAAAGGAAAGACAAAAAAAGCGTCTGTATTTATAAAAAGATGTTGTTTCTTTTACTAAATATACTATGCACGAAATATTTTTATAGATATTTTATAAATATTTTAATGAATGTTTTATATTAAATTAAATTATTTTTTAATTTACTTTTGTAAAAATATAAAATAATATATACAAATTTGATTAAGTTTATGTTACTTCTTTTATTAGCATGTGTATGGTTGTGTATGGGCTACGCGTATATGTGTGTTCGCCGGAGAAGACCACCACCGTGACGGTGGCGGTGGTGGTGTGCGACAAGAGAGAGTGAGAGAGAGGTGGCAAAAAGATTGGTAGCGGTGGTAGTCGTCGAAAAAGAGCGATGGGTTCAGTAGTAGTGCGCGTATTACATCGGGGAAGAGAAAGCAAGAACGACGTGTTAGAGTATCAGAGGTTGTTTCATATGGATTCCGGCGGGGTCTATGAGTATATTATCATCTTTGGTCATGCAAAAGCACTGAACTCGAGATAAGTCCGGAGGTAAGTCCCGTGTGTATAATGCTACATATTTTTATCCTAAATATCACATCTTTTTATTGCACTATGCACTAAGCCGGGGGTCTGCACAGAAACAGCCTCCCTACTTTCATGGTAGGGACAGGGTCTGCATACAATTTACCGTCCCAAACCCCGTTCTTAACGGGATATACTAGGTATGTTTGGTTTGTTTGATTTATTATATATTTCAGTTGTGATTGTAATTGTACTTTTTGCATGAATTTTTTTTTTTTTTTAAATTTTAAAATCATTAAATATCATGTTTTCTTTATTTTTTCATTCAATGATTTTATTATGTTTTATAAATAATCCTTGATGTTATACCGAAAATAATTGTAAAATAATATTTTCAAACCTCATTCACGATTTTTGCAACTTAACTATATTTTTTACTTCTATTTAATATATCCAAAATATGTATTTATTAATAATATTTTTGAAATAACATATGTGCTAAAGACCAAAACATATGAACTCTCTTACATTAATTGTAAAATAATATTTTCAAGCCTCATTCTTAATTTTTAAATTTAACAATATTTTTAACTTCTATTTACTAATATTTAAAGTACGTATTTACTGATAATATTTTTGAAATAACATATTTGCCCCTACCGACCAAATCATATTGACTCACTTACACCAATTATAATTACTAGCTTTATACCCGTGCGATGCATGGGTAACTTTATTAAAATTTTGTTGTATAATTTTGATTATAATTTTTTTTTCTTTTAAAATAAATTTTATAACATTTTGAATTGTTTATTTTTACTTTTAATGATTGTAATGCATATGTGTCATATGATTTGTAGTATACATATAGTTTGTAGTATAAATTTATTTTTTTTGTAAATGATTTTTCTATAATTTATATTTTAAAGTTTAGGCTAACATATATTTTAGTATATCATAATTATTTTTTATTTTATTAGATCACAAATTATATGCTTAAAACATATGGGTACTATATTCGAGTAATAATCTATTCTTTTTTTATATTTTTGATTATGTAATCTAATAATTATTAAAAAAAATAGATATTTTGTTATAGTGTTTTATAGTTTTTAAAGACATTTTTTAAACTTGTTTGGAAATATGTGTGGTATAAAAGTTTTTGTTTGTTTGTATATTGATTACATTTACATGTTAATTTTATATTTTTGACATGTGTGGTATTTATTATGTGTTTTTGTTTACAGTAATCTTACTGGTTTTTTGTATTATATTTAGATACTAATATAAATCTATTTTGTGGGTGTTTGGATTGCTTTCTGTTGTGGAATAAAATCGAGGGTTTGAAAATTGCGGCTAGGGTTTGTATGTATTAAATACAAGGGATGGTGAGTTTCGAGCTTTAATGGCTGTTCTTGCGTTCGAGACTGATCGGTCCTCACAAGATGCCTACGTATCTCTGTATTACTAGAGAATCAAGCCAACGTAGTTCTTGGTGTTCGCCCTCGGGGCTATGACGGCAAGGGCACACCAAGGACGTAGTGGCTTGTATGTCCTTATTCGAGGATTAAGCCAAAACGTAGTTCTGAGAATGAGGGGTCAGGCCCTATATATAGGCTGAGAAGCCTTAGAATCGTAGTAGGGTTAGGTGACTTGGCGGACAAGTCACCTCCTCTAGGAAGGTTCTAGACTCCTTCCTTGTAGGAGTCAGTTTCCATGTTGAATTAGGTGCCTTGGAGGCTAAGTCAGGCAGGAGTAATATCCTTGTTTGACTCTTATTGCTGAGCTGTTTTTCACCTCCAATTTTAATTATGAAATTAATATTTAAAATAGGGTTTTGGACCCTGTTGGTGGGCCCCACGTTTGGACCATACCGGGTATAATTAATGCAACACTAAATGTGTCTTTAGGACTTATTTTTAGCCCATATCATTTGCCCCCAACTTCTAGGAAAACTGATCAGGCTTTCGTAGAAGTTATATTTGCCTTAATCGAGATTCGGGGTCGTTTTTATCCCTTACCTGGGACTTCTTAATTTTCTTACCCTTATATGGGAATTTTGGTTTGCACTGGTGTTTCACGAGTATCGTCTTGATTGTAAAGTGTGGAGCGTGTTAGTCACAGAGGCATGCCTGAATACATCTAATAACAAGCCTAAGTATGTGTAATGCTATGCATTACCTACATGACCTCTTAACTGAGGGAACCTCTAGTTGTAGAGTTTCTATTTGTTCTGTACTTGTAATAGGCATCAAATTCTATCTGTGTAACTGTACCTACTAAGTCAAGAATAAAGCTTGAAAGAAGTTCTAAGGTTCATGCCTCAAGCAAGGGAATGAAGACTGCCAAATAATCACAGTTGGGATTTGAAGAAATGAAGAATTTGCCTAAGTACCAATTCGAGAAGTACATTTGTCTATTCGAGAAGTCTAGCATTCGAGAAGTCTGAAGTTCGATATCTCAGAAGACACTATTCGATATCTCTCAATATGCTATTCGATATCTCAGGGATTCGATATGTCAAAATGCTCTATTCGATATCTCAAGGAGTCCCAGAGAAAAGAGCTATTCGAGAAGTGATTCGATATGTCAAGATAACACTATTCGAGAACTCAGAGTTATCGATCAAGTCAACTCCAGTTCTCGAATCACTTACTTAGTCACTTCTCGAATACATTCTTGAGGACAAAATACTGAAGAATTGTACAAGTCAGAAACCTGCAACAAGCCAGGATACTTTATTTGACTCTGTCCTATAAAGCATGCTGGAAAGCCTACAAAGAAGCTTGGAGAGATAAGACAAGGGACAAGGAGCTGAAGAAGTGGATCTAAACAGGCTTTTCAAAGTCAAATCTGTAGCCGTTTGGACTCTTACTAAAATGAGATAGACAGACTGGAAAGTGCTTTTGTTTTTTACCTACCTCATTTGTAGCAAGGGGGTGTATCCATGTCTATAAGGATACAGCCTCTCTTCCTTAGCTGTTAAGGTTTTGAAGTTTCTCAAATATATCCAGAAAATATCTCTCTGAGAAAAACGAAGCTGAGAATACTATCATTTGTATTCACAGATTGTAGCAACATCTTAATCTAATAAAATATTAGATTAAAGTGATATTGTGTTGTGTTTGTGTTTAATTATCCGCATCTTCATATCTCACACACTCATCACTTATCTTGCTGCAAAGATTCAAAACCGAAGAAAAACTCAAGAATCCATTCACCCCCCCCTCTGTATTCTTTTACTGTATTCAATACTCAACAAGTGGTATCAGAGCAGGCTGTTTAATCTAAACAGAAAACGATCATGAGTTCGAATACACCAAAGACTACAGGTACGGTAAAGGTCCCTAAATTCGACAAAGAAAATTACAACCTCTGGAAAATAAAAATGCTGTTGTTCATCAAAGCTGCCAATCCTCTCTACCCTGACATTCTCAAGAATGGTCCATTCATACCACAACAAGAAGTTGCTGAATCCACAGTGGGCGCAGTAGTCATTCCTAGATCATATGTTCCAAAAGAGCCATCCAAATGGACGGACTCAGAGAAGGAAAAGATTGCCCTAGACAGCCACCTCATGTTGTTAATCATAGACTCCTTGGATATGTCGATGTTTGCCAACGTAGCATCATGCAGATCAGCCAAGGACATGTGGAATCACATCGAGGTGTTATGTGAAGGGACAGAGGAGGTAAGAGAAAATAAGAAACAGATACTGGTCACACAGTATGAGGCGTTCATGGCACAGCCCAAGGAAAGTATCACTGATGTGTTTGAAAGATTTCACAAGCTGGTGACTGAGCTCCAAATGAATGGGAAGGTTTACAGCACTAAGGAATTAAATATGAAGTTTCTACTATCGTCACCAAACCATCTAGAGCAAAGGGTCATATCTCTAAGAGAAAGAGATTTGAACAAAGTCACGTATGATGTGCTCTATGGGGTTTTAAAGACACACGAGCTTGAGTTGCTTCAAAAGAGGGCTATCCAAGCTAACCAAGGCAGAATGATAAACACATCCTGTGCCTTGATTGTCAACAAATCTATTCAAGACCTGGAAGCATCTGCAAGTCAGCTGAGAATAGAAGAGATAGTAGATGATGAAGAAACTGAGGAAGTAGTGACTGAACCTTCTGATGACAAGGAAGAAGATGAGTTCTACACTCTTGAAGAGCTGGATGGCATGGAAAATACATCATATGCTTTTATGGCTAGAAAATTTCCAAACATCAGATTCAAGAGGAATCAGCCCTTCAAGCCTAGACCTCAAAATCATTCATTCAACAAGGGCAAGGCACCTATGAAAACAAACAAGAACAGATTCAAAACCAGCTATGTGGATAGGTCATCTGTAAGATGTTATAGATGCAATGACCTAGGGCATTTTGCCAGTGAATGCAAGAAGCCTAAAAAGAAGGATAAGGAGTTTCTTGAGCTTGAAGCTAAGTATGAGGCCCTTCTAAAGAAGCAGACACCAGGTAAGGCTTACATAGCTGAAGGGAAGTGTTGGGATGATTCTGACAGTGATGGGGAAGAACAAGAATTCTGCAACTATGCCTTGATGGCCAATTCCAAGGAAGAACCATCTGCATCAGACTCACAGGTACCATCTCTCACTACCATAGACATGTCTGTTTCTGAATATAAATCTTTGGTTGAACAACTATCCGTTGAGATGTTTAACATTCATACTAGTATGACTGCTGCTAATGAAGAGATTGCTAAACTGTCTACCAGGAATGAACTGTTAAATAAGAGAAATGAGGAACTAGAGCTAACTACTGTGCAAATAGAAAATCTTAAACAAGAGATTGAGTATCTAAAGAACAAAGTTCTATGTGCTAGTCAAGTTGAGAAAGCTCTTAGGGATGAATTAGCTGAAAATGAATTTAAGTTGAAAACATTTAAGAATTCCTCTAGTCTATTGCAGTCTTATCATGAGAAAAATCTAGCTAGACCTAAGGCTGCCATTGGACTTGATTATGACACTCTTAAACAGAGGAAAGGCTATGCAGTCATTGAAGATGACATTGTTGTTCAAGAGGAGGTGCCTCAGGTTTTGAAAAAGACTGAGAATCCAATATTTAAAACACCAACACTTGAGATTGATGAGGATGCCTTACTCATCAAGCAAATGTTGGAGGATGAAGATGAGGCACAATCAAATGAACAACAAGCATCCTCTGAGAGTAAGAATGTCAAAACCAAAGCCAAGGAGCCAGTAGGAGGTAGACCTAGACTTGAGAAACCTGTAAAGTTTGTTTCAGCTGGAAATTATGAGACTAAGAAGAAAGTGACTAATAAGAGACCAAACAGGAATGGCAAATTAGGGATTAACAAAGATAACAACTATGCTTATGTGCCAAATGCCCCTAGGAAAGTTTGTCAAAACTGTTTTAGCTCTAATCATTTGACTCATGCTTGCAAGAAACCATTTGGTAGTGTTGCTAAACCATTCTATGATTGCTCTGTGCCTTTAAGACATAGAGACTCTCCTTTCTGTGATAAACTTGATTGTATGCCATGTAACATGAATGTGATGACTAGTTGTTTTAATTTGAGAAGACAATTCATGGAGGGCTGTATCAATCATAATGTTCACACACACTACACAAGGACAAAGTCTTCAAGTCCTCCTAAAGTTAGGAAGGTACCTCTGTCACCTAAGTCTAAGAACCCTGATTCTAAGACTCCCAACAGTGACAAGAAGACCAACATCAAGAAAACTGATAAGCATGCTGATTTTGATAAAACTGTTACTAAGTCACATGGACCCAAACTCGTTTGGGTACCAAAGGAGAAGTAATACTTTTGTGTTTGCAGGGCAAAGAAAGTAAAAAGAAGGTCATGTGGATTTTGGACAGTGGATGCTCAAATCATATGACTGGTGATATGGCCCTGCTATCACAGTATGAGGAAAAGGCTGGCCCAATGGTTGCTTTTGGAGATGACAGCATCGGCAACACACTGGGATATGGCAAGTTGGAAATTGGAAATGTCATCATTGAGAATGTAGCACTGGTCAAGGGGCTCAAGCATAATCTACTGAGTGTTGGTCAATTCACTGACAGAGGCTTCAAAGTGAACTTTGACAAAGATGAATGTTTGATCACCCACAAGAAGACTGGTGATTTTGCTCTGTCTGGAGTAAGGAAGGGAAGCCTGTTTGTAGCCAATTTGGACTCTGCAAGCAAGGACACAATTTGTTGCTTCTACTCAAAAGCATCAAATGAAGACAGTTGGCTGTGGCACAAGAAGCTATCACACCTGAACTTCAAAGCCATTAATTCCCTAGTCAAAAGGGAGTTAGTGAGAGGCATGCCCACACTTGAATTCTGTCAAGAAGGAGTGTGTGAGGCGTGTCAAAAGGGAAAAATGAAAAGATCAAGCCACAAGTCAAAAACAGTGACATCTATAACCAAGCCCCTGCAACTGATTCATATGGATTTGTTTGGGCCTGTCAATATTATGTCACTAGGAAGGAAGAAGTATGCTCTAGTGATGGTTGATGATTTTACAAGGTATACATGGGTAGAATTTCTGGCATCAAAGGATGAGGCTCCACAAGTAATCATTGAGCACATAAAGAAAGTTGACAAAGAAGCAAAAGCCATAAATGCAAGTGTGATTGCATTAAGAAGTGATAATGGGACAGAATTCAGAAATGCCATGCTTGGAGCATTCTGCAAAGAAAATGGTATTTCTCAACAATTCTCAGCTCCAAGGACTCCACAACAAAATGGAGTTGTTGAGAGAAAGAATAGGACTCTGATAGAGGCTGCTAGAACAATGCTACTTGATGCAAAGATGCCTACATGTTTTTGGGCTGAGGCTGTGAGCACTGCATGCTACATCCAAAACAGAACCCTCATCAACAAAAACACTGGAAAGACACCTTACAACTTGATGACTGGAAAGAAGCCTACTCTAAAGTATGTTCATACTTTTGGAAGCAAGTGCTTTGTGCTAAAAGATAATTCAGAATATGTTGGAAAGTTTGATGCAAAGGCATTTGAAGGAATCTTTCTTGGCTATTCTATGGAAAGAATTGCATACAAAGTTTATGTCATTTGTCAAAAGAAAGTAATGGAGAGCACAGATGTAACATTTGATGACAGCAAACTACCTGGATTAGAAGAAGCCAACAATGAAGATAAAGATCCCTTGAAGTTTGACAATCTAGATGATTCTGATGAGGAGATTGAAAGTGAATCTGAACTCATAATCCAACAAACTCAAGTGAATGAAGAACCTGTGTCAACCAACAATGAAGAAACAAGCATCCAAGATACACCTGTGAGGAGTGACAACTTCACAGGGGGAGGAAATGTAGATGATCATGATCTAAATGATGAAGCAACATCAAGGATGAGAAATCAATCTGAACATACAAGGAAATGGGATAGATCACACACTGCAGATCAAATAATTGGAAATCCAAATGCAGGAGTAAGGACAAGAAGAGCAACTATAAATGAATGTCTCTATGGCTGCTTTCTATCCCAAGTTGAGCCTAAGAAACTTGATGATGCATTGTTGGATCCTGACTGGATAATTGCTATGCAAGAGGAGCTAAATCAATTTGAAAGGAGCAAAGTATGGGAACTAGTGCCTGCACCAAAGGATAGAACCGTTGTTGGAACTAAATGGGTTCTAAGGAATAAGATGGATGAAAATGGTGTAGTCATAAGAAACAAAGCAAGGTTGGTTGCAAAAGGATACTCTCAACAGGAAGGTATTGACTATGATGAGACCTTTGCCCCTGTTGCTAGACTAGAAGCCATCAGAATTTTCTTGGCATTTGCTGCACATTCTAATTTCAAGGTCTATCAAATGGATGTCAAGAGTGCATTCCTGAATGGGGAGTTGGAAGAAGAAGTATATGTGCAACAACCACCTGGCTTTGAGGATCCACAGTTTCCCCACTTTGTCTACAGATTACTTAAAGCATTGTATGGACTCAAGCAAGCTCCTAGGGCATGGTATGACACACTATCACAATTTCTACTGAAGAATCAATTCACTAGAGGCACACTGGACAAGACACTGTTCTACAAGAAACATGGTGATGATATTATCCTAGTTCAAATCTATGTGGATGATATCATATTTGGCTCTACAAATGAGAAGCTGTGTGAAAAATTCTCTAAGCTCATGCAAAGCAGATATGAGATGAGTATGATGGGAGAATTAACATTCTTTCTTGGACTGCAAGTGAGTCAAAGGAAGGATGGCATTTTTATAAGTCAAACCAAATACATTAAAGATTTACTGAAGAAATTTGATTTGGAAGAATGCTCACCTGCGAAGACACCCATGGCCACTGTCACCAAGTTAGATGATGATGCTAAGGGCAAAAAGGTAGATATCTCAATCTACAGAGGCATGGTCGGTTCTCTACTCTACCTCACTGCTAGTAGGCCAGATATCATGTTTGCTACATGCTTATGTGCAAGGTTTCAATCAAACCCAAAGGAATCACACATGATAGCTATAAAAAGGATCTTCAAATATCTGAAAGGCACACCAAACTTGGGGTTATGGTATCCTAAGGACACAGGGTTCAATCTGGTTGGGTATTCTGATGCTGATTATGCTGGATGCAGAGTGGATAGGAAAAGCACATCAGGTAGCTGCCAGTTTCTTGGCCAAAGGTTAGTCTCTTGGTACAGCAAGAAACAACAATCTGTGTCAACTTCCACAGCTGAAGCTGAATACATAGCTGCTGGAAGTTGCTGTGCTCAAGTGCTTTGGATTAGAAACCAACTTAGAGATTATGGACTTGTGTTGGAAAGAATTCCTATCATGTGTGACAACACAAGTGCAATCTCTATAGTTGCCAATCCTGTCAATCATTCTAGAACAAAGCACATTGACATCAGATATCATTTCATAAGGGAGCATGCAACTAATGGAACCATTGAGTTACATTATGTTCCCACAGAAAAACAACTAGCTGACATATTCACTAAGCCATTAGATGAAGCCACCTTCACTAGGCTGGTCAGTGAGATTGGAATGCTGAATTCTTCGAATTCTGGCTAAGTGAATATATCAACTAGATTGTTGCAGCAGTAAATACTTACCTTATCAAATGCTCAATATTTTTAAAAGTAAGTATTGGCTGGAGTATGATGTATAAATATTCCAATGCTGCACATGTTGAAAATCATACATCTTTAGCTTGAAATTTCTGTGAAATTTTGAGAAAATCACTATTTAATTTAGTAGAATATTCTTCAGTGAATATTTCTGGTAAATTTTAAAAGATAGTGAAAATTGAATTTTATGAGTGAAAAGTATAGTTCGATTAGTCAGACTTCTCGAATGGTTCATTGTTATGTCTTGGCTTGAGTTCTCGAATAGTATCTTTTAGAGAAATCGAATAGCACACTTTGAGTTCTCGAATAGAGTATTTTAGTTCTCTAATAATAGAGTTCTCGAATACTGCATTTGAGTTATCGAATCATTTGAAAAGGCTGATCTTTCGCTGACACTTAATCGCTTTTTGGATTTATATTCAAAACTTCATTTCACTCATAAAAATATATTCTTAACTTTGAATTTTCTTCTGAGTTAAATCACTGCCAGCTGTGAGTTAAAAACTGTCTGAGATATCGAATAAGCCTTTCTTGACTTCTCGAATAGTTGTTTCATACTTCTCGAATGACTTGTCGCTACAGAACACTTATCTATCGACAACTCAAGACATTCATACATATACATTCAACTTCACAACTATTCAATTCTTTTCGATCGATTTCTCAAGCACCTCAACTCCTGAAACCTCTGAAAAACCCTAACTGCGAATTTCTTCTTCAATCCTAATTCTCTTTTCTTCTCTACCCAAATGGCAAACCCTAAACTCACCATATCATTCCAAACTAATTTCATCGCAATCACCAGTGATGTGGAAGCACCGAATGCCAATTTCAAGTGCTTTGTTCGGTGGTTGTCTGAATCATACATCAAGAGTGCGCTCTCAGCCAACCCAACTCTGTACATAGATCTATTGGAACAATTCTGGAGGACTGCTACTGTGGAGGTCATCGCTCTTGAGAATGCTATCACTTCTTATATTGTTCACTGCAAGATTCAAGGAGAGGATATCACTATCACCACTGCAGACATGAATCAAGCCTTGGATATGCAGCAAGAGACGTATGATGCTCTGGCCTCCAATGATGAGTTGGAAGAATTCTTTGACTTCATCAACTACTCTGATACTATCAAGCTGGGAAAGTTGAATAGGAAGTTCTTAAGGAAAGAATGGAGCTTTGTATTTGCTACACTCCTTCATGTATTCACTGCACGGAAATCAAGCTTTGATCAGATTAGTACACCCGTGCAGCAGCTTGCCTATGCCTTGGCTCATGGGAGAAAGATAGATGTTGGACTTCTCATCCTACAGGAACTCTATGGGAGACTTGGTCAGACCACAGCCAAGAGAGGTAATGAAATTTTCTTTCCTCGCTTTATTCAATCAGTGCTTAACTTTAAAAATGCTTCTTTGATTGAATTGCCTGGAGTAGATAAGAGTAAAATAGGCTATCCTAGGTCCATGACCAAACTCATTTTTGGTAATTTGGAGACTAGGAATGATGTGGATGTAAGACTTAGCATAACTCCCCACATGGAGGGTTTGTTTAGGTCTTACCCCCACAACATGCCAATATTTGATTCTAAATCTCAGTTAGCACAGCCTAAGCAAGGAGAACAACGTGCTAACCCAAGGCCTGCTAACCAACCCCCTCAGCCAAACACTCTATCCAGCAAAGAGCCAACTGCATCATCCTCTCAAAAGGGTGATGTTAGTAAAAAGAAGAGAAAACAGGTTGCTTCTGAACCTTTAGAAATCTTAACTGAAGCAGCCTTGGCTGTAGAACTAGGGTTAGAAAGTGAGAAACCTGAGTCACCTATCATAAGCCTAAAGAAGAAGAAGAAGTCTAAAACCACCTCTTCAGTCACTCAAATGGCTGAAGTTGTAAAATCAGGGGCACACAGCTCACTAGATGTATCCTCTCAACAGGATGCATCTATAGAATCAAGCATCCTCCCCAATGCACCTTTCTGTAAAGAGTCAGCACAAGGGAGTGATAAGGCTGGCACAACACTGAGTGGAGAGCACATCATAACTGAAACTCCCTCTATTTCTCAGGGGGGAGTTGCCAAAATCTTGTCTACAACACACTTCTCTTTCAGAATCTACCACTCATATTTCTTTGGAGCCTGCAACTCAAGCAATTGAGGAGCAAGGCATTGATCATCAAGAATTCTTTTCCTTTGATGAGCCAATGAATTCAAGTGACTTGGTGCATGACACCTTGCTCACCACCCAGGTACCACATTTGGATGGTCAGGGAATGCATGCTGGGGCATATCCTAATGACACCATCACAAACACAGAGGATTCACTAGTTCTTACTAGAGACTCTGTGCCTGTGTCAACTACTGTTGTAACTCATCCCACTTCTGTGGAGACAACAGTAGTAGAGTCTGTTCATCCGGTTGCAGAAGTTGCATCTGTAACTGAGGAGCCTAGCAAGCCTAGCTCTAGCTCTAACTTTTTGTCTCAATGGCTGAAGCCTGTGCAACATGACAGTGCTTCAGGATCAGGGTCTGTTCCACCACAATTGACGGTTGAAGCACTTCAAAGCTTAGTTGTGGATCAGATCCCTGAGTTCACAAAAATTGCTCAGCACCTTCTCACTGCAAACATGCCCAATCCAGACTATGAAGCTATTCTCCTATGTCACAAAGAGGATGTAGAGCTACAGAAGGAGAAAATCATAGATGAAACTGAGAGAGATGGGAATATCGATGCTTGGCTGCAAGGAACCAATTCAATCCCTCTCTCCGAAGGTCTCCAGTATCTCAGAGAAGAGTACATCACTTCACTAGGGTCCAATGCCAAATCTCTCAACCCTACTGATGTGTTTGAAGCAGTGAATGACAGCTATAAAGGCATTCTCAAGGCTGCACACTATCTTGGTAAAGGCTTAAAGACAGAAATTAATGAAGTGTGTTCAGCTACAACCAAGGAGGTGCATGAGATCAAGAGGACTTTTGATGCTAAATTCCCTCAATTGGAGACTGTGCTCAAGGACATTCGAACCTGCAATGCTACCTGCACCAGGATGGACAATGGTTTAGCTATTCTCAAGGATGCTGTCACAGGTCTGGGGCACAAATTTCAATCCTTATCAGATCAGAGAACTGATGCCAATGCCATGCTCAGGACCCTCTTTGCAAACCAATATGGAGACAAGCTGGTCACTGAGGTTCCTGTGCATGAGATGTCAAGGTTCGAAGTGCAGAGACTGAAGGATCAATCCCTATCTGGTTTTAAGGCCAATGAACTCTTCACTAAAGTGGATACTCTTGAAAAGGAGGTAGTCTCTCTCCACAAGTCCAATGCTCATCTTACAGACACTGTGACAACTCTGACTGAGCAGTTGAACACTCAAGCCACCACCACAGCTGATGTCCTTCTGCATCAACAATCAATGTTGTCTGCAATGATGAAGCACATGGGTCTTCCCCTACCTGATGAATCTTCAACTCCAAAGGTGCATCCTACAGTCCCTGTGTCTGTCAACAAGCCTAAGGGGGAGAAGAGGATATCAAAGAACTCAAATCCAAAGGGGGAGAGATCACTAGAAAAGGGCATCAAGATCACTGAGGGTGGCCATCAGAGAACTTTGAAATCTACTACTCATGTGCCTGGAAAAGGAAAGGACAAAGTTGATGTGCCTCCCACTTCTCTGCCAGTTGTCACTCTACCAACTGTGCACATCACTACTCCTGATGGTCAAAGGCAGTCTATTACAACCACAGTGGTTGCAGGGAGTATGCCATCTGACAAGCCTCAAATCTCAATATCTAAGAGTGCCAAGCCAGTAGAAGTGAAGGTGGTCACTGAGGCCAAGCTACAAGAAATTGCAAACTCAAATGTCTATCATGATGATGCATTCTTGGAGCTTCTGAAAGTCTCTAGAGAACAGGCTGGTGATGCTCTGCTATATCATGAGAGTTTGAAGAGTCAGATTGACTGTCTCACTGTAGTACCAAGGAGGCTTAATGATCTATGGCTCAAGGAGATATTGATGGTAGGAAAGAACAAGATATGGCACTTAACCATCAATACTCTACAGAGTCTAAAGCACTCAGAAGTGAATGTGCTCCTTGGACTAATTGAGAAGGGAAATGAGAACAACAAGAGTCTTCATGATGAATTGAGGAATGGTCAACCTTCAAGGCTACCTGAAGTTTTCACAGATCCTAGAACTATTATCTACCAGGCTGGAACAAGAATTGAAGATATCAAGCAGCTGGTCATTCCTAAGCATCTAACTACTCAAAATAAAAATCTCATCATAGCCATCATTGAGAAACTGATCAAGAAGAAGGGATCAAGAACAGCAGAAGAATTAGAAGCTATATCTTATCTCAGGTCATATATTGCAACTGGCATTGTATCTGAGACTGCTAAGTTCAACCCAAGCAAAGATCAAGACAAGGATGAAGATAAAAGTGATGGAAGGAGAAGATATCACAGGAGT
The DNA here is from genome assembly GCA_036435485.1 of Saposhnikovia divaricata. Lineage (NCBI taxonomy): Eukaryota > Viridiplantae > Streptophyta > Magnoliopsida > Apiales > Apiaceae > Saposhnikovia > Saposhnikovia divaricata. Next base: position 122,810,122 of record CM071601.1, on the reverse strand, counting down.
AATAAGGGTGATGAAGACAAGAAGAAGAAGAAGGATGATGAGAAGAGGAAGAATGATGATGATCAAGGTAAAGGCTCTGAGAGGAAAAGTGGAAGACAGCAAGCCTCAGGCATTGCTGACAGTAACCTCACCACAACACAAGACTCTAAGTCTAGGGTGAATGCTGCCAGTAGTGACCTTTCAAAATTTGCATCTATGGCTTCTGCAACTGTCTTGCCACCTCAAGAAGAGAAGAAGATTCAAGTCAAGAAACCATCTGTATGTTTCAAAAAGCAAACTGCTAATGGAATACTACAATGGTCTACAAACAAAGGTCACATACTGCTGCCAAGTAATCATGTAAAAAGAATCAAGTTCAAGCAAGCTGCAAGGAAATCAAAGCCAACCATATCAAAAACCCTGACAATCTATCCAGGCCTAAAACTCCAACCACTAGATGAAGATTATGATGTAGACCAACTGCAATTTTTGCAAGCTCAAAGAATCTATCATGTTGCCATTGTTGATAATTGCCTTGAGATTAAATATTCGGATGGAAGGGAGGAGAAATTCAAACAAGGAGGATGTCAACACTGGGGCAAGCTATATGACATAGAGAGAATCATTGCACTGTTGAGCTCAGAAGATAAAGTGGAGAGAGTATGGAAACTGGAGCTAATTGATTTTGTGAAAATGAAGAGAGATCATGAAGAAAAAGTCAGAAAAGAGTGTTTTGAGAAATGGCTGGCAAGGGAGAAAGAAATTGAGAGACTGGAAAGTGAAGCAGAAAATCTGAGGAAAAAGGGTTTGTGTAGAGTTCAGTTCAACCCCTACATGGTAAAGTATAGGAGGAGGAATGGAAATCAAGTCAACATCAGAATGAATCTACTCAACCACTATCCTGCAAATATTCTGGAACCAGTACTTGAAGATTTCAAAGACTCAATTTTGCTTGAAGAATTGGATGCTATGGCAGAAATAATAAAAGCTATGGATGAGAATACAAGGAAGGAGAAAGAAAGAAGAGAGAAAGAATATGATGAATTTCAAGCCAAAGCTATGGAAAGGGAATCAAAAGACAATGGCTAGTTCTTCATCATAGGCTGTAAGATTACTCACTCTGTAGTTCTATCCAAATTGCTGATGGAAATTCATACCTGTACTGTCAAGGTTTATCTTTATGTATGATAGGCTTGTTATCAGACATGAAATTGTGACTAAGGGTCTTACTCACAATTTGGGGGAGATTGTTAGTCACAGAGGCATGCCTGAATACATCTAATAACAAGCCTAAGTATGTGTAATGCTATGCATTACCTACATGACCTCTTAACTGAGGGAACCTCTAGTTGTAGAGTTTCTATTTGTTCTGTACTTGTAATAGGCATCAAATTCTATCTGTGTAACTGTACCTACTAAGTCAAGAATAAAGCTTGAAAGAAGTTCTAAGGTTCATGCCTCAAGCAAGGGAATGAAGACTGCCAAATAATCACAGTTGGGATTTGAAGAAATGAAGAATTTGCCTAAGTACCAATTCGAGAAGTACATTTGTCTATTCGAGAAGTCTAGCATTCGAGAAGTCTGAAGTTCGATATCTCAGAAGACACTATTCGATATCTCTCAATATGCTATTCGATATCTCAGGGATTCGATATGTCAAAATGCTCTATTCGATATCTCAAGGAGTCCCAGAGAAAAGAGCTATTCGAGAAGTGATTCGATATGTCAAGATAACACTATTCGAGAACTCAGAGTTATCGATCAAGTCAACTCCAGTTCTCGAATCACTTACTTAGTCACTTCTCGAATACATTCTTGAGGACAAAATACTGAAGAATTGTACAAGTCAGAAACCTGCAACAAGCCAGGATACTTTATTTGACTCTGTCCTATAAAGCATGCTGGAAAGCCTACAAAGAAGCTTGGAGAGATAAGACAAGGGACAAGGAGCTGAAGAAGTGGATCTAAACAGGCTTTTCAAAGTCAAATCTGTAGCCGTTTGGACTCTTACTAAAATGAGATAGACAGACTGGAAAGTGCTTTTGTTTTTTACCTACCTCATTTGTAGCAAGGGGGTGTATCCATGTCTATAAGGATACAGCCTCTCTTCCTTAGCTGTTAAGGTTTTGAAGTTTCTCAAATATATCCAGAAAATATCTCTCTGAGAAAAACGAAGCTGAGAATACTATCATTTGTATTCACAGATTGTAGCAACATCTTAATCTAATAAAATATTAGATTAAAGTGATATTGTGTTGTGTTTGTGTTTAATTATCCGCATCTTCATATCTCACACACTCATCACTTATCTTGCTGCAAAGATTCAAAACCGAAGAAAAACTCAAGAATCCATTCACCCCCCCCCTCTGTATTCTTTTACTGTATTCAATACTCAACAGAGCGATCTACAAATTTACGACGATTGGCCTTATTCGAGGCTTTAATTAGTGCTTGCTTTTAGCAATTTCAGCACTTTCATAGAGCTTTTATGCATTATTAGCATAAATTATTGCTGAATTTATCGAGAAAATATTTCTATAATTTTCCTCGTATTTTTCTGTACTTTTCCTAATATTTTAGGAATTTTTATGTACTCACAGGTATTTTTCGTAATTTTTCCTAATAATTTAGGAATTTTTATGTACCCACAGGTATTTTCCTTAATTATTCGTAATAATTTATAAATTTTTACGTACCAATAAGTATTTTTCGTAATTTTTCCTAATATTTTAGGAATTCTTATGAACGCACGGGTATTTTTCGTAATTTTTCCTAATAATTTAGGAATTTTTATGTACCCACGTGTATTTTCCTTAATTATTCGTAATAATTTAGGAATTTTTACGTACCAACAGGTATTTTCGTAATTTTTCCTAATATTTTAGGAATTTTTATGTACCCACAGGTATTTTTCGTAATTTTTTCTAATAATTTAGGAATTTTTATGTACCCACAGGTATTTTCCTTAATTATTCGTAATAATTTAGGAATTTTTACGTACCAACAGGTATTTTCGTAATTTTTCCTAATATTTTAGGAATTTTTATGTACCAACAGGTATTTTTCATAATTTTTCCTAATAATTTAGGAATTTTTATGTATCCACAGGTATTTTCTAAATTATTCCTAATAATTTAGGAATTTTTATGTGCCAACAGGTATTTTTCGTCAAAATGTGAAGTGTATGGACTTTTTTGTAATTTTATAAACTACAATGGCCTTTTCATAGACTTAGCAGAACTTGGGGTACTAAACTGCAATTTTGAAAAAGAATATAAACCTGGTCGAATTCGACCAGGTTTGTGGTCGAAATAAGGGTGTGATTTTATCCTGGTCGAAGCCTTCCTCGACTAGAATTCCTGCTCGGTTCGAGCATGATTGAGATCGAACTCTATTTCTTTTTTCCTTTTTTTTCCGATCAAAGCTGATCGAAATAAGGCCTCTTTTGGCTGGCTAGTCGAAGCTTTTTTCGATCAGGATCTTTGTCTTTTTCGACCAGGATTTTGGTCGAATGAATATTTTTTTTTTTGAATATTATTATTCAATAATAATATTTCTTTTGTCCGAATCTCGGATAATTTCGATCCCCAATCGGAGGTGTCTCGCTTGGATAAAATTTCATTCGAATAAAGTTCGACCTGGATTTTATCATTATTATTTTTTAATAATAATAACAATAATTTTTATATATTATTGTAAATAATAATATATTTGTAATTTTAGAGAGGTCTTCAGCCCTAATATTTTCGTAATTTAAGATCGTATTTTTGGTTTTATTGGCTCCCAAATTTACGAAATTCGTCCGAAATGAGGTCATTCATGACTCTAGGCACGTAAAAAGGTTGTAGAACTGCGATGGCTTAGTTGCACTTTTGCCATTTTGCATGTGCTCCACGCGCCTACTTCGTTCCTTCGACGAGGCCTGGTCGAAATAACGTCCCTTTTTTCTGCTGGTCGAACAGTTTTTCGAGTAGAAATCCTGCTCGATTCGAGCAGGATTGAGGTCGATTGATTTTTTTTTACATACCAGGATTTGTGGTATTTTAGATCAAGGTTTTCGGTCAGGAATCCTGACCCTTAGATCAGGATTTTCGATCAGGAATGCTGATCCTTAGATCAGGATTTTCGATCGAAATAAGGGCCTTCCCAGCTTCTTGGTCGAAAGGATTTTCGATCAGGAATCCTGACCCTTAGGTCAGGATTTTCGATCAGGGATGCTGACCCTTAGATCAGGATTTTTGATTAGGAATGCTGACCTTTAGATCAGGATTTTGATCGAAATAAGGCATCTTTTTGGATGGTGTGTGGCCTCTCCGAGCCTTTACTCCTTACAGCTAGCTTCCGTGCCTCCGTGGCATCGTTTGGCAACCAGCCATTCTCAAGGTGTGCTCTGATAGGATCTACGCAGCATCCTCCTATTCCGACCGGAGCAATGAGCTTAGAATCAGTTGTAAGGGTTCTCAGAACTTGGAAGTAGACGCTCCTAGAATGGGTCTCGACCCTTGAACTGAGATAAGGCATCGACCTTTGTATTCTCCTCCCTTGGGATATACCTGGAATTCATCTAACTGGGCTATCTCAGCTTTCACAATCCTCGAGTATTTGGCCATATTCTTTTCTCTAGCCTCAAACTCTCCATTGACTTGTGAGACCACCATCTTTGAGTCTCCACACACTTTCAGGTTCTTCACCCTCAGGGCTCTTGTCAATCCAAGGCTGGCTATTAGAGCTTCATACTCCGCCTCATTGTAGGTTGTTTGGAAGTCCAACTTCAAGGCATACTCACGTGTGAACCCATCGGGGCTTTGCAGAACTAAACCTACACCACTGGTTTTTGTTTTTGATGCCCCATCAAAATAGAGCTTTTTGCTTTTGATGCCCCAATGCCCCATCAAAATAGAGCATCCAATACTCCTTCCTCTCTTTCAGGGGTTTCTCACCTTGCTGACCTTCCTGGTCTCCTCATTCTTATTCTGAAGTTCACTTCCTGCTCGGGGTACTACCTCCTGCCCCCCGACTTCTTGGTTGCCAATGGTACATTCAACCACAAAGTCAGTTAATGTCTTAGCCTCAATGGCTGTCCGAGGCTTCTGTGTGATGTCCTCTGCTGACCTTTCTTGGTGTTCCTTACCACTGCGGACATCCATGTCTTCAATCGGAAGGACCTGCCCCCCGACTCCGTCTGGCCTTAACGAGGCTACATAACAGCTTCGTGCCATCTTTTGATCACCTTTATGTTCTCCAACACCATTCCTGGATGGGAACTTGATCTTCATATGATAAGTTGAGGCAACAGCCTTGAATGCATGAAGTCCAGTCCTTCTAAGGATAGCATTGTACGTTGAAGCCACCTTGATTACCAGGAAGTTCAACATCTGAGTGGCCTTCTTGGGCTCCTGCCCAATAGTTACAGGCAGCTGAATAGTCCCTTCAACTTTGGATTCTACTCCATTAAATCCATATATAGGCATGTTATTGGGGGTCAACTGAGAATCAGTGTATCCCATCTTCACAAACGCATCATGAAACAGAATGTCAACGAAAGCTCCATTGTCTATCAAGACTCGCTTCACCTCCGAGTTTCCAATCACAGGAGTTATGACCAACGGGTCGTCATGGGGGAACTTCACCCCTTCCAAGTCTGAGTCATCAAAACTAACCGCTACCTCAGTTTTGCACGCTTCGGGGCCTCTCCCACGATGTGCAACACCTCTCGGACATAAGCCTTTCGAGAGTTCCTAGTTGTCCCGGCCGCAATCGGGCCTCCTGAGATCATGTTTATTACTGGCCCTCGGGGCTGGGGGTTGCGATCTTGATCGTCATCCCTTCTATTATAGTCTCTTCTCTGATTACCACGGTCTTCACCCTTAGTAAAGTGCCTCAGTTTCCCTCTACGGATCAAAAACTCGATCTCATCTTTGAGTTGCTTGCAATCGTCAGTGTCATGCCCTACGTCTCTATGGAATCTGCAATACTGATTCTGGTTTCTCTTTGCGGGATCACCCCTGAGTGGCTTCGGCCATCTAAAATCCTTATCATTCTCAATGTCCAACAAGATTCGACTCCTAGGAGTATTCAATCTTGCATACTCAGTGAACCTTGACCCTTGGTTCTTATTAGGGGCAGAGTTGGAGTCCTCGCTAGTTCGGGGATACTTGTCCCTAGCATCATACTCTTGATCATCATAGTCCTGGTCTTGCTTTCGCTTCTTGGAGTCATTGTTACCTCCTCCTCCACCTACGGTGGTTTCTTTCTTCATGCTATCCTCAGCTTTAATATACTTATCAGCCCTTCATTGGAGCTCAGCCATGTTCTCAGGGCGATGCTTCGCCAATGATCTCTTGAAGAAGAGGTCAGTGGTTCCGTGCTCCAGGGCTACCATTGCCACCTTATTTTCCAAATCAGTGATATTCATGGTCTCCTTATTGAATCGCTTGAGGTAATCCCTCAGATTTTCATTCTTTCCATGCACCACATACATAAGAGATGTGGAGCTCTTCTCATGAACCCTTCCGCTAATGAATTGGCTAACGAAGTCGGCACTCAACTCCTTAAATGAGCCAATAGAGTTCGCAGGCAATCGGCTATACCATCTCTGAGCCATGCCCGACAGGGTTTGGGGGAACGCTCTGCACTTTAGGGCATCACTTGCAGGCTGCAGCAGCAGTGCGTTTGAGAATGTCCTGACGTGATTTGCGGGATCACCCGTTCCATCATAAGCCTTAATTGTCGGCATCTTAAACTTCCTAGAAATATGAGCATTCATCACCTTCTCAATAAACGGGGGTGTGGGATCATCAAGATCTCCAAGTGGCATGAGATCCTTGGGGTTACTCCTGGGGGTTTCCACCCTCATAGCTTCTCTTGTTGGGACATCAGCCCTCTTCTGTCTTCTTGAGGACCTCTCCAAATCTATAACGGGAATCCTTCCTGAGATTGGAGGGGGTCGAATCAGACTCTGTCTTTCCTGTTCCCTTGCTATGTCATCCTTTAGCCTTTGGATCTCAGCCTCATGAGCCTTAATCCTCTCCTCAACCGTTTGTCGAGGCTCATCATGGATTCCTTGGGTCCTCGCCCGAGGTTCTCTGTTAACACGTCGCCTCCTTGGATGTTCATCACGATCATCATTCTCAGATGATGAATCATCAGAATAGGGGCCAGAGTAGTCGTCCTAATAAGGACCCAATCCTCTAATATAGGGTGGATTCTGTGTTTGCATGGCATTTCCGCTTGGCCCTGCTCCCCGAGCAGCTGGAGGGTGGTTAGGTAGACCATACCTCGGGTTAGTATTCAAGGGGAGATCCGTGGTGTGGATCTGTACCCCTGGTAGTGGGATGTCAGGATTAAAAAGAGGAGAGACCACCATCTGAAGAGGGTTGGTTCCTCGTCCAGCTTGGTCGATCAGAGGTCGCGTACTCTCAACGTGTGGAATCGCCCCTGATTGTTGAGAAAATTGAGACTGGGTGATCACCCCTGATGCTGGGGGAGCCTGTTGGATGATCGCTCCTGATGCTGGGGGAGCCTATTGGATGATCGCCCCTGATGCTGGGGGAGCCTGTTCGGTGAGGGGTGGAGCAGAGCTGAGTGGCACGGCCTCAGTTACAACTGGTGTTGTTCTTCGTGTTTGAACCATGGTTGATGTTGTCGTCCCACAGACGGCGCCAAATGTTGTGGAATAAAATCGAGGGTTTGTAAATTGCAGCTAGGGTTTGTATGTATTAAATACAAGGGATGGTGAGCTTCGAGCTTTAATGGCTGTTCTTGCGTTCGAGACTGATCGGTCCTCACAAGATGCCTACGTATCTCTGTATTACTAGAGAATCAAGCCAACGTAGTTCTTGGTGTTCGCCCTCGGGGCTATGGCGGCAAGGGCACACCAAGGACGTAGTGGCTTGTATGTCCTTATTAGAGGATTAAGCCAAAACGTAGTTCTGAGAATGAGGGGTCAGGCCCTTTATATAGGCTGAGAAGCCTTAGAATCGTAGTAGGGTTAGGTGACTTAACGGACAAGTCACCTCCTCTAGGAAGGTTCTAGACTCCTTCCTTGTAGGAGTCAGTTTCCATGTTGAATTAGGTGCGGCTAAGCGAGGCAGGAGTAATATCCTTGTTTGACTCTTATTGCTGAGCTGTTTTTCACCTTCAATATTAATTATGAAATTAATATTTAAAATAGGGTTTTGGACCCTGTTGGTGGGCCCCACGTTTGGACCATACCGGGTCTAATTGATGCAACACTAAATGTGTCTTTAGGGCTTATTTTTAGCCCATATCACTTTCTAATTTAAAATATGTTTATTTATTGATTTGTGTTCACTTTTTTTAATTTCAAATCTATTATATATCTAATACTACAACATACCACTTTGTGAGTGATTTTATTCCATATTAAATTACTAATTTAACCCTATCGTACACAGTACTATTTTAGGTACCGCTCCCCATTTAACAAACCTAAACACTCTGTTTATCTCTACTAAATCACCTCGCGTGTATATACATAGTACATACACATCTGTCTTTCGACAAAAATGTTGCCGACTAACTGCTTCGATGACTTGAAAGTTCACACTTCGGCAGATTCCGATCAGAACTCACGCGAATACGACGTACATGTCATCACTTCCGGCGGTCTGCGCATTCCGCCGCACGCTAGCGTTTTGGTAATAATCGATTCGATCAAATTATTCAATTATTATTGCAAAATTAGATTGTTTAATTAATTCAGTTATGTTGATATGTTTGTGTTTATGCTTGATAATTGAATTTAATAAATTCTTAGGCGTCGGCTTCGCCGGTGATAGAGAGCATAATTGATAGTCCGAGAAAGCATGTGATGACATTTCTGTGTTTGTTGGCTTCCTCTATGTTTCCAGGTTAGTTGTCGTCGATTATTTTATTAGAATATTGTTTTTTATTTTAATAATTAATGATTTGACAACTACATCCGGTAGATAAATTTCCAAAAGGTTAGGACTATGCGATCAAAAAAAAAGGTTAGGACTATTATTTGATTTTAGCCTAATTTAATTTGTTGTGCTCCACTTGACTTGAAATTATCGAATTTGGACTCAGCGTTTTTTACTCATTTTTGATTTGTTTGATATTGATTGGAGTTCAATCTCGAATTGTCATTTGTTTATGTTATTAACCCTAAACAATTACGTGTATTTGTAATTTCAGGTGTTCTGAGGAAGAAATGGAGAAATTTGGGATTCATTTACTAGCTCTGTCTCATGTGTACTTAGTACCACAGAAGCAAAGGTGCGCCAAGGCATTGGCTCAATGATTGACAATTGAGCATTTGGCGGATGTTCTTCAACTCGCTCGGCAACATACTACTTTGTGAGTGATTTTCTTCCATATCAAATTACAAATTTAACCCTAACTTGTATTATTATTTGATAACTCGATAAGGTGTACTTATATTTTTCTTGGCAAAGAGAGTTGATTTTCCTAAAACGGGAGGCGCGACTCAAGGGTGGATTCTATGCTAGCCCAAAAGTCAAGCTCCTGCTTATTATCAGAATTCGTGGATATGTAGATTACCTTTTGTTACAGAATGTATTTGCATTCTCTGCTCCAATATTTATTCTTTTATTTAAAAAATAATTGATCTATAGTTGGCTTTTTGCATAATATTTTTGAGCTATTCTGATTAGTTCTCTTTCATGATATATTTGAAGGTCCCTTTTGGTCATACGTGGTTTCTGGTGCAGCACAAATTTACAAAATTTCAAGTGAAAGAGATGAGGGATCATGTTTTGCTGCATCTTGGGTTATTTACGCATGGAAAGACGGGTCACTGTTAAATTTTTTTCCCTCATTGTTTTATTTTCCTCAACAAGTTGAATAATAAGAAATTTATGCTCATGATTTTCATTGGACTATTCGGTTCTGTTTCATGGTTTTTGGAACTTAGAATCCCTAGCTCGGTAATATAAAAGCTTTTTAGATAACTCTCTATCGACCTCCCTTGGGTATCTGCAAATAGATTTTAAAAATATTAATTTTTGGTGGCAATCAAATACTGGTTGAATCAGTACGAGTCAAGTAAAAGTTTAAACCTTAATATGAATCCTTGGCACTTGGTGCAAGTGTGTGTGAGTCGACTAAGCATGAACCTGGTTGGTATGTATTACACTTTTACTTATACTGGCTTCTCATAGGTCGTTCCATGGTGTTTGTAAATAATGACAATAATTGGACATGTTTGGTGATGTTCATGTATCCCTTTGCACCCTTAAAGTATAAGGAAAAGCTAGATTCTTCAAGAAGTAATGACTAGATACAGGCCTGAGTCTAATGTTACCCTTTAAACCAAGAATTTGTAGCTACAAATTGGATTTAATTTAAGAACTATATGGACACTTCGTAAATTTTATAAAATTAAGAAACACAAGTCAAAAAATAGATTGTATGACTAGAAATTGTACTATGTTAGACAAATGGAAGGTTGGTTTGGATCATGTGGTGCGAAGATGAGCAGCCTTGCAAATTTCGTATAACCAATTTTTAGTCATCCGTATAATGTGATATAATTTTTAGATTAGATTTTCAACCCTGAAAAATGTGGGTTTAATGTGCGGGTCTTTAGTGCTACGAACCTTATTAGTGTTATTTTATGTATTTTTATTGCATGTTCACAAATGTGATATTTATTGAGACATGTTATTAACAGAAAGCTAATATATTTAGACATGTAGATCTCATTTAACTCTCAATGGTTCTTTCTATGTTCACTTCATTTACTCCTTCAAGCTTGAATTTTTCTTTGACTGCAGTGACAAGCATGTTGGGGTATTCTTTAGGTTGCACCTACTGAATTCTATCAAGAATAAACGGGAGAACCATTTTCAAGTTTACTAATTTTCTTTTCCTGCGTTATAACTATCTTGATCGCTTATGTTCACTTTGGTTTCAGAATGACAAAAATAAACTTGAAAAGAGAGCTGCCAGCTACAAGGAATCTCATAAATATACCTGAAACAAGATTCTGTAAGTAATTTTTTAATAACGTCTTTCGTTATGACAATGGGACTAACTTGGAGCTGGCTTGATAAATCTTTTCTTTTTATATTTTGGCTCAGTGCACCAAAGCTTTGATTGCCTTTGTTCGCAACTGTTTCTACTCTATATGGATGGCAGTGGGAATGTCAAATGTGGGCACATGCTATCAATTGGACCCTCTGAGCTCTGTATTTTGAGAACTGGCACTTTTGTGAAGATTTTGGAGCATGGAAATGGAGCAGCATTTAAGCCACTTCAAGTCTCCAAGGTGCCGAAGAAATCAGGTTCTGGTTACTGTACTTAATTCATGCACCATTCAAAGGTTCTATTATTCTGAATATGACTCAGAATAATTTGTAATTGCAGACAAAGTGAAGGCCATTTGCTAGCTCGGCTTAATTAAGTAATTTTGTTTGATCACTCTGTTGCTCGTCTGCTTTGCGTTGAGTTGTATTTTTAGCTTTAAGATTAATATTTTCTGAAATATATCTTTTGGTAAATAGGGTGGTGGCGTAGAAATGGTAGGTGCTGTTTCGACAAAGTCATAAATAAAAAATTCGGTAGGTTCTGAACAGTGCTTTCTTCTACTTTTTACCCACGCGAAACATATGTTGAATATGATTTTTTTGTCTTTTATTTTTGCAACCAAGAACCCCCAGTACTCTGAAAGTTATAGCCGCAAGATTCAAAACTCTTTTTATGGGCAATCTATTATCGAGGAAACCAATAGAGTTCCTATGGAAGAGTAATGTACATTTACTTTTCTCTAAAAGCCAATAAAAGCCACAAATTGCTTACTTGATAATGTACTCCAATTATAATTTAGGTACTCCAATAATGTATACTTCATAGTGTGCTTATATATTTTATGTCCAACTTTTATGTACATAGATGTCTAATTTTCTTTCATAATGTATAGAACCTAAAGGTGATCCTGATCTTTATGTTATGAACCCAGTTCAATCTATGGACATAGAAATATGGCAGGTATGATATCAATGTATCATTTATAGAATTCATGGGATTTCATGGTGTTGTACCTGCAAAAAAAAGGCTGATGCAGTCTTTGACACTGTTTTAATCTCTAATGAGCCAGAATACGCAAAACACGGGCAAAAAAGTTTTTACTAACAGAGAGGTATAATCTAGCTCCTTAATTAACCCATGCAGAATCTAGCCAGCATGGTGTTTTAATGAATTTCATCATGTAGCCAGTAGCTAACATGGTTTTTTAAAGATTTAGATCGAAAAAAGAGGCCTAGCAGAGAAAGTGAGGAAATAAATAGAAGAAGAGGTGGTTGTCATGATGTAATGCTTATATTTTAGATTCTATTTCTGGTATTCTTGTTTATATTAAGTCTTTATAAATTTCTTTCGCAAATCGCACTTAAAGCATGCAGGAAGCTTAAAGAGCAAGAGAGTGAGGTGAACAGAGGAACATTGAACTTCCAGGGCTTTGGCCATGTTGAGCTTGCCAGAGTAGGAGCAGAGCAAATTGTATGCAAGATTGTCGGTTTCTCTCTTCCGCAGTCACTTAGATCCCATAATTCCACTATTGAAGAAGAATATTTCCAGGAACAATATTTGGATAGCTAAACTCAACTTGCAGATCAAGGAACTGAAAAGCCAGACTAGACAGGAAATGCTTTTGCTATTGAAAAGTTTGGAGTCTTAATGGATTTAATGTACATTACCGGAGATTCTACTTCATTTTGTCTAGGTAACTGATTTGACATCTCTAGCACAGTTCATCATATAGCATGAATTTTGAACACTGTGGAAGACCCTATTTATTTGATCATCTTGATTAGTGTATCATACATCCAAAAGGCATACAGCCATGCCCATTTCTCTACCCAACTGATGAACAGTATATTCCTTTTGACATGGTACACATTCATGTTCTCGGCAAGTAAGCAATCATCGTGAATGTGTAGCCTTCGTGATGTGCCTATTGGAGATGGCACTAAGCAACGAGCTATAAAAATTTTTGCACTCATAACACAACATATTTTACATTGCCATGCCTGCAGTTAAATATTTGCCAAGTCATACACGCATCTAGAGCATGCCCGTGCCGCGATAAAGCTAGTTTTTCTTTGCAAAGTAAGAATTTGTTTATATGTTGATTTATGCTCATATTTTTTAATTTAAATTTCAGCAACATATTTGTTGTCAAACCTAAAAATAGAATATTTAATGATTTTTATGAAAAAAAAATTTCAAAGCAATTTTATTTAGTAAACAATTGTTTTTGTAAATTATATTTTAAGGTTTAGCCTAACATATATTTTAATATTTTATATTTTTTGTGGTGTTTTCAATTTTATTAGAATATATATAATATATTTAGACACGTGAGAAATTATTGGTTTAACTTGTTGTGAACACAAATACATTTGTACTTTTTTTAATGAAATTTTGTACTATCTTATTTTTGTATTGTTTTAAATTTGTTTTAATTGCATTATATTAAGGTTTATTGTTGATTTTAAATTATTGGTTTTTTGAATTGGCATTTGTTTTGTGGAATATATTTTGCTGAATTTTGGTGTCATTTCCAATTATAACATGTTTTTTTTATTACCTTTTTATTATCTTGTTTTACCATATATTTTATTAAAGACTTTTTTTTATTTGTAAATAATTGTAAATTGTTTTTTTCAAAAAGTTATTTTTTGAATTGAAATTCTGATGGTATGCTTTATTTACTTGTTTATTATATATAAAGAATGAATTTGTGACTCATTATTAATTATGTTTTTTTGCTATTTTATTCTTGTTTGTTATTTTAGAAATATATTTTTGTCAAACCTAAAACTAGAATCTTTAATGATTTTTATAAAAATAATGTTTTTCTTAAGACATTTTATTTGGTAAACAATTTTTTTTTGAAAATTTTATTTGAAGGTTTAGCCTAACATATGTTTTAATATTTCATAGCATAATTTTAGCTTTTAAATCAATATTCTGACCCATAAGATTTCATAGCATAATTTTAGCTTTTAATTCAATATTCTGGCCCAACTCTTTCTTAGACCCAACTCTTTTTCTTGCCCAATTCTAATTTCTAATAAAATTACATTTTAATTAATTCCTGACGACCACCTAAACCTTCTTACGCCAATTACATATAGGATATAATATATAGAATATAATAATGTGTAAAGACAAATTAATAATTTTAAAATAAATTGTACTATTTAATAATATTTTTAATTTATATTTAATATTTTTTAAAATACGGAAAATAAGTATTTTTGAAATAACACCTACTCCTACTACCAAATCACATGAACTTTCTTACATCAAATATATATAGCAAGAACTTTCTTACATCAAATATATATAGGATATAATAGTTTTATATCCGTGCAATACAGAGTTTTTTTTATAAATATTATTTATTTGAATTTTTTATTGATTAATTGATGTCATCATTTTTTTCCAAAATTCACATTCAATTTTATAAACATTTAATAACTTTTAGTAACAACTAATTTTGAAAATTTGTATTTTATAATTATGTATGTTTATTATTTTACTTTTTTATCATATTATTAAAATTCTAGTTATATTGATATTTTACTTATATTGTCATTTTACTATATTTAATATGTATTTAATATAAATAGGGTTACCTGACATATATATATATATATATATATATATATATATATATATATATATATATATATATATAGGGTTAATTATTTGAAGTTGTAGATTTTTTCTTAAATATTATATTAAATTTATGTGTTTTTTCTAAATTTGTTTTATAAGTAATACATCTATTTTTTTTTATAACATGAAATTCGCGTGACGATCATGCCACACCACGCCATTTAAATCTTTTACATTAATTATACATAGGTATGTAATTTCTAATACTAGCACACTAATTATGTAATGTAGGAGTTGTATATAATTGAAGGAAATAATGAGTCTAGTTAGTTTCTTTTAATTGTTAAAATTGTAAGTTATTTTAGAATTTTATGAAATGTAAAATATTGAAATAGATATTTCAATAACATATCTTGAGAACAAATTCATATTTTAAATGGTAATTTTCATTCGTGAAATTTATATGTCTATACAAAATATTTATTTTATTTTTTAAAAAGTAATTAATAATATTATGAGAATTTGATGTTTACAAACGAGTTTGGTTTAAAATAAAAAATAGTAAATTATTAAGGCAAGGGATAGCTCTTATTTTAGAGTTGCCAAAAAATGGTGCTGAATGTGTATATTAAAACATTAGTGAAATTTTGGGGTGAGTATTCGGTAATATACTAATCGAACTGAAATATATTTCGGTTATCGAATAAGAGGAAAAATCATATTCGAATAATGAATCGAAATAATTTTGGTTATTTTATCGAATTAAAATATTTAACTTTGCTAAAATCGATTACCAAATTAAAAAAAATCATTTCATTTACAGCCTGTTTGGCTACACCTCCTTAAAGGAGTTTTGAACTTTGAGGAGGAAATGGTCTGTTTGGTTACATCGGCTTTAAGTTAAAAAACTGTTTTAAGTTATAAGTTCCATTTAGGTACTTTTGACTTATGACTTATGACTTATGGAGTTTTTTTTTTTCACGATTCTTGTAAAGTTTAAATATTATGAATTTAAAAATTTTTTAAGTCAAATTTTACTTTAAGTCAAAATTATTAAACCCCCATTTAACTTTAAGTAAAATTACCCAAACACATTCATTCAACTTAAAGTAAAGAACTTTACTTTCTCCTTTAAGTTAAAAACACCTCCATTAAGTCAAAAGTAACTTATTTTAAGCAATGTCAAACACCCTCTTAGTCATTTTTGATTATTTTAATTATTGTTGCCTTATTTTTTTCAATGATTTTAAAAATTAAATGAATGTAAAAATAATAACTACATCAACTATAAATGTCACAAACTAGCATTATTAATTGTCATTAATTAATATTTAATAAAAATTATAAAATAAAATGCAATTATTGTGCAAAATTTTAACGCTAACAAATAATAATGAGCTAGTAAAAAACTTCAACTAAAACAAAAAAAAATTAGGATTACCACATAATATCTGATATATGTATATAGATATAAGAATAATATGAATATATAGCATGAATATTATATAAATATTATAAATATATAATACAAAGTATTATATTTTATACATTTCGATTAATTCGATAATTTCGGTACCGAAATATCTAATAACCAAATAACAGAAATTTTCATAACCAAATTATTTTGGTTCGATTAACCAAATCAAATTATTATGGTTATTTGGATTCGATATTCAATTAAACAAATATTAAACTGAATACTCAGCACTAATGAAACTAGAACTTAAAAGTGTCGCAAATCATATTAATACAGGGTGTTAAATGTAAAGTGCTCTATCCCTCTCCGTCTGCACGATGCATTGCTTATTAGGATCACGATTTGGATTAAATCACATAATTTGTATAAATTGATCCGAATTTGAATCATTTTGAATCGAAATCAAAATAAGGTTCATGATTTCGGTTCAACTACTTTAAAATTGATTTCGATTTGATCTTAACCCAATCCACTTTCAATTCGACCCCCCACACACACACATATATATTATTTTAATTTTACATTTATGGTTGTATAATATAAAGTAATTGGAAAATGCTAAAGATCCCAAAATTATTTCCAAAATTTTTTCCAAAAGCCAACGTGTCACACTTATAATTAGTAATTTATTTAATAATAATATGAGGCCCATTAGTGCATACATATGCGTCCCCAATAATTTTAGCTTATGGATCACAAACTAAATTGATGTTAAATCTTATCAATCATCTCATATATCTATATCAATCCATAATGTATTACTCTCCTTCAAAATTAATGTGAACTATTATATTATTTTTTGCCTATATCGTTGTTGTTGCAATTAAATTGATCGTCAGATTATTAAGTGTAAGATTACTAAACGAGTAAAAGTAATCATTTGTGAGTGATTTACTTTGTTATAAAGCAAGAATTATTTTTTATTAATAATGGGTATTTTAAGAAATAGTATTTTAAGAAATAGAATTTAAATAGAAAAAATATTTTTATATTTCCTTATTTTATTAGTTAAGCAATGTTACGATTCGTCAAAATCTACTAAAATTCGAATCAATTAAAATCGAATCGGATGATTTGATTTTATTAAATTACTAGTTGATAAAGCCGCGCTTCGCGACGGCATTACAATTTTTATTTTTAAAAAAATTCAATACATTTACGTTATATTATAATATTAATATTAAATTTTAATAATTAAATAATCTTCTCTAATGAGCCAATTTCTTGTTAAATACGATTTTGTCGATTGAACCGCTCTCTCGTTAAAACCGAAATCCCAACTTTTTAACATATATTATAAAGACTTATATAATATTTTTTTATCCATAAAATCGAACCGTAAAAATAAAAAAAATTATGACTACAGTATCAAATTCTAATAGCTAATACAATCTTTTCTAGCGAGCCCTCTTCCCGTTAAATACGTTTCGAGTCGCTCTTATTTGAAACCGAAATTCTAACTTCACTATATAAAGAGAGTAAATTCCAATTTTTATATTCTTTAAAATAAAGGATTTTTAGGAAAAAAGATGTATAGTTTTAAAAAAATCGTATATAACGTCTCCACCGTTCTCGTATTCTACTTCCAATAAAACATTTTATTTTATGTATTATATATTTAAACACTTTTTATACGGTCTTATTTAATGAACCGCTTTCTTGTTAAACACGGTTATTACTATTGATCCGCTCTCTCGTTAAGACCAAAAACCTAACTTTTACATATATTACTTGTATGATAATGTTTATCCATAAAAATCAAATCCTAAAAATAAAATAAAATTTATAACATCAATAAAAATAATTTCGAACTCTTATTCTTTATTAATTCGAACTCCTATTCTACTTCCAATAGAACTTTTAATCGTATGCCTTATAAATACTTATTATACTTACAATAGAACTTTTAATCATATGTCTTCCCTATAAATTCGAACTCTTCTCCTTTATAAATTCGAACACCTATTCTACTTCTAATATGTTAATTGATATTTTTGTATTTATTAGTGTTTAAAATTTTAAAATTTTCGATAAATTCGAACTCTTATTCTTTATAAATTCGAACTCCTATTCTACTTCCAATAGAACTTTTAATCGTATGCCTTATAAATACTTATTATACTTACGATAGAACTTCTAATCATATGTCTTCCCTATAAATTCGAACTCTTCTCCTTTATAAATTCGAACACCTATTCTACTTCTAATATGTTAATTGATATTTTTGTATTTATTAGTGTTTAAAATTCTAAAATTCTAGAAAATTAGAAAAATAGAATGAGACGATCTTAGAGCGCCACCTAAACTCCC
Source organism: Saposhnikovia divaricata (assembly GCA_036435485.1). Classification (NCBI taxonomy): domain Eukaryota; kingdom Viridiplantae; phylum Streptophyta; class Magnoliopsida; order Apiales; family Apiaceae; genus Saposhnikovia; species Saposhnikovia divaricata. The sequence continues at coordinate 122,791,725 of CM071601.1, read as the reverse complement.
GCTATCCTCCTTTATATATATACTAGTTGACTAAGCCGCGCTTCGCGGCGGCCATATAATAATTTTTAAAAAATATTTTAAACAAAAATTATTTAAGAACAAATTTAATAGAAGAAACATTCATAATATCATCTAAATTAGTGAACACAATATTGTACAAATGATAAAAAAAAATATTCATTATATCGTATAGACATAGACAATATGATAAATTATTAATGTATTTTTTAATACCGATTTTGTGTCATATTTTTTTAGACCGACACCCATTGTAACAGATATATGTAGATAAAAAAAATACTAAAATATGTAACAATAAAAATTTAAGTATTAACTACCACTCCAAACTTTATTTATTATATTATCATAAAAGTACTAAATTCTTAAATATTCTCAGAATTGTTAATAAAAAATTTAAATACGTACAATTACATCATGGATAACATAAAAGATTCATTTTGGAAATCTTATGAAGTGGTAGTTATAATTTGGGAAACTTTTTCTACTTCAAATATGTTAAAAAAGTTTTAAATTATGTGCCTATTTCATAAATTCGAAATATCCTTCTATATAAATTTGAATCCTAAAATGTAAAGATTCTTTTCAACTTCAAATATGTAATTTTTTTTAATTATATATTTTTTGTGTAAATTCAAAATCTTCCTTAAATTCGAATGTCTTTTTCACTTTGAATATGTTAAGTGAAATTTTAATTATTAAAATTTTTTATATTTTGAATATGTTGAAAGATTTTTTTATTATATGTTCGATATAAATTCAATTTTTTTTAATAAATTTGAATATATTTTCTATTTCGAATATGTAATTAAATATACGTAGACAACAAAATAAACTATTTACATATCTTTCTCATTTATATCAATTTGTTTCACGTTCTATTAGGCCGACACCCGTTGTAATATACACACGCACACTATACGGACACAATAATAACAATTTAAGTATTAAAATTAAAAAAAATCTCTCATCTTGCAATAATATAAATTTACGTATACAATAACTTATAAATTTACCAAGTTTCCTCTATTTTGCGTAATAATAGATAATAAATCCTAATATTATTCAAACAAATTTACAAAGTATGCCAAATCAATGTAATAGGTTAGATCTTAATTTGAGTTTTTCATCTCAATTTATGTCATGTTGTACTGTGGTCAGAATCATCATGGAACTTCATATTTTTGCTATCAACTTCTAACGCAAAATTATGTAATCCTTCTAAGGCTCTTATATCAAACACCAAATAAGTACTACAACCTTTACAGTTTAAATAAACATGTTATAACACTTGCAGAACCTTAAAAAATCAATGATCTATTGATCATAATCCACGCAAACACTAAACACTAAAGAGGGTGCAAAAATTTATGTTAATTCTTTAAACATATAAAAATTCATAATAAATCCTACAACCCAAATTATTTATCGTATCCGTATCTAAAAATATAGAAAAAACAAATATAAGTTTTATTATCTTTAACAGTGTACGTGCAATTATTAATCTTCCGTGCCTACAAAATATATCTGTTGGACTATATACAATGAGCTCAGATTGTATGCATACTCAATATCAAACAATTTAGTGTAGAATTTGTATATTGAAAAGAATTATATGAAAAATTAAAATCTCGAATAATTAGAACAATACCATGGTAATTATATACTGAGACATGCAGCTATGCAGCTCGTGTAATTCTTTGCTTGTTCTTGCACCATTGATCTGCAAAAGAAAAAAAATTAAGAAGTTAGTGCACTATTTGATAATACCGGGTGAGATGCACAATGTTAGATTGCTTTATATAATAATTTTACGACTTGATGTCCAAGATTAATCTTATTATGATAGTTATATATTTATAGGAAGGTTTAATTTCTTTTCTAAAAAATAGGGATTAAAAAAGAAAATTTGAAGTTTTGATTTATTTTTCTAAAAAATACGGCCTAAAAAAGAAATATGTAGGTTTCCATTGCTTTTTCTAAAAAGTAGGATGTAAAGAAGGAAATTTTGATTTTACTTATAAAATATAGAAATTAGAAAAAATTTATACAAAGGTCTATTTTATACAACTTAAAAAAGGTTTTGACTTTGCTTGTATATAATGGTTTATTTTATACAACTTTAAAAAGGTTTTGAATTTCTTTTCTAAAAAATAGGGTCTAAAAAAGGAAGTTTGATTTTAAAAGGAAGTTTGAATTTATTTCGAAGATGCTAGTGCTGATGTTAAAAAAAGAAGTTTTGATTTCTTTCCTAAAAAATAGGACCTAAAGAAGGAAGTTTTGATTTTATTATTTAAAATAGAGGAGCTCTAGAAAAATAGATAAATATGAATCGAGCGATTTTAGAGCTCCTGCAGGTTCTCCTTTATATATATAAATAGATATATATATATATATATTGATGGATTACGGATTAAGGGTTAATTTAATTAGTTAAAGAATCATAACACTAGTAAAGTGTGTATATAACGTGTGTTTATTTGGCGACCCAAATGCTCCGCGCGTGACTACACTATTCCCACCACTTTCTCCCATTCTCTTTCTCTTTCCCTTCTTTTTCTTTTGATAAAATGCAATTTCCCTATCCTTTCCGTCTTTTTCTTTTTTCCTTTATTATCCATTTCCTTTTTGTGATCATCTGTCTCCCTTTGCTATTTTATACTCCCTCTTTTCACATGCTGGAGCTGGACGCTTCCTTCTAAAATTCCGGAATTGATTTCCATTAATTTCTGCTCAATTGCTATACATTAATTAATGGTTTAAGTATCAAATTAGTCACTAGGCCATATATCAATTTATTCATAGATCTTAACGGAATATCATTTGAATTATCACTTCACTTTCTATATATAATAGAGCAATATAGGGGTAAAATGAGTCAATAAACCTCCTGTGAAAGTACACTTATACCCTTACAATTTATAAAATTACATGAAATGCCATTCTTTTATTTAAATGGGAAAAAATGAGTTTTTGTGGTGAATCGAACCTAGAACCTCTTCTACACAAGTTATCCTACCAACCACTATGCTACATGAACTTTTTTGTTTTGAGTTAAAAAATCTTTTACATAAACCCGACCTCGCCATTATCTTATTTTTACAATTATTTTAAAAATATTATATTTTAACTTTCACAATATGGTACACATCCATCCATTCTTTCTACATATAATAAGAGACCAAGGGGATTTTTAGGGGTTTTTTGAGCCAATAAATCCTCTATGAAATTACGATTATACCCTTACAAGTTATAAAATTACATGAAATTTCACTCTCTTATTTAAATGGAAAAAATTAGTAAATTTTATTTTTATGGTGAATCGTACCTAGAACCTCCTCTACACAATTTATCCTACAAACCTTTGTGCTGCATGGACTTTATTATTTTGAATTAATAAACCTTTTACACAAACCCGACCTCTCCATTATCTTATTTTTACTATTATTTCAATTTTTTAGTAAAAATAATGGTGACTCATATTATTTTAAAAATATTATATTTTAGGTTTCACAATATGGTACACAATCTATCTATTACTATAAATTAAACCACAACACAAGTGCAAAAAGTGTCATTTTAATGGTTGTGAACTTACGATAATATTTCTATATGTTTAAAAATTACAAAAACACCATCCCTTTAATATTTATGCAAACAATATATGAAATTATGTTGGTATTGGGAATCAGCCCTCTCGTAATTTCGGATTATAATTCTATGCGACTTATATATCTTGATGAGATATTTAAAGAAATAATTATTAAGGAGCGTACTAATTTTATCTGGAAAGTATTGTATGATGAGTATTATTCACATTGATGATATGTCTTTTTATCATTGTTCTAAAAGAAATTGTGTTATAACCTATACAATATATTTATATGCTATAAAACATCCTTTTTTATGCTCATTTGATCTATACATAAATAAAATAATACATAAATTAAAATACTGATATTATAATATGTAAGAACATAAAAGGTGCAATTATATTCAAAAATATCCTTAAATCGTAAAATTATACAGAATTTATAGCAATTGCTAGAGGATGACCCGTGCCTCGCACGGGTTATTATGCTAGTTAAAGTTATAATAGTTAACAATCAAATATATATATATATATATATATATATATATATATATATATATATATATATATATATATATATATATATATATATATATTCGGGAAGTAAAAATAACTTTTCATTCAGTTCTATATAATTTCCCGGAATGTTACTATTACCAAATGAAATGTTATGAATTCTAGTATTTTTGATAGTATATTTAGATTTTAAGAAATTTATTAACTATTTATTTTTAATTTTATAAACATTTTATTTGATTTAAATAAAAGTAAATAATAAATAAATTTCTGAAAATCTAAATATATTATCAAAAATACTAGCTCATAACTTTTCATTTGGTTACAGTATCATTCCAAGAAAATGTGTAGAACTCGATAAAAAATATTTTTACTTCTCGAGTACATATATAGTGGTATTTGTTTGATATTTATTACGACTTTAATGATTCAAATGATATTCCGTTAAAATCAGTGAATGAATTGATATATGACCTCCACTTCAGTGACCATTTTGATACTTAACCCATTAATTAATCAACGTGATAATGCAAGAAATATTTTTTGAAAAATCCGATCAAAAAGCGATAAAAATTGATATAATCGATCAAAATTCGAATTAATCAATTTGATTAAGTAAAAATAATATAAAAAATATTACTCCCTTCGTCCCTAATTAGTTGTCCAGTCTGGCTTTTAAGTAGTCAAATTGATCAATTTTTGACCGAAGATTAAAAACTACCCTTCTATTATTTTAAGAAACGGAAAAGTACATATTAAAATAGATTAAATATACTTTACAATTATATAACTTTTTTTTTATTTTTTTCAAATATACAATATTTGTAAATTTCAGTTAGAATTTGGTCAATTTGACAATTGAAAAGTCAAACTGAACAACTAATTAGGGACGGAGATAGTAAAAGATAGAAATTTAAATAAAAAAAATTATTATTCTCGTATACATAGTTACAATTTTAGATGACAAAATCACGAACTTGAATTTTTCTTTTCAAATTGTCATGCAATTCAAAAATTAGATATTGAAAACTTTAATTTATTCTAACCATATAATATTTCTTAATATATTTGTATAAATTATGTATATATAGGCAAATGCTTAAATGCAAACCAAGGCTTAAATACGAATTACATAGCTATGTGGATAGGTCAACTATAAGATGCTATCAATGCAATGACTTAGGGCACTTTGCAAATGAGTGCAAAAAACCAAAGAAGAAGGACAAGGCTTTTCTGGAACTTGATGCTAAGTATGAACCCCTTCTCAAAAAGCAATCAAGCAAGACCTACATAGCTGAAGGAAAGTGATGGAGATGATGCAAAATTTTGTAACTATGTTTTGATGACCAATACAAGGATGAAGAATTTTCAAGCGACTTTCAGGTACCAGCACTGACCATTATTGACATGTGTGTTTCTGATTATAAATAAATTGTTAAAAAACTAAGTGTTGAGATGTTTAACATTCATACTAGTATGACTGATGCTAATGAAGAAATTGACAAACTGTCTGCTAGAAATGAAATGCTAAATAAGAGAATTGAAGAACTTGAATTGGTTGCTATGCAAGTAGAAAACCTTAAACAAGAAATTGAGTATCTTTAAAATAAGGTTTTATGTGCTAGTCAGAGAGGAAATTACTGAAAATGAATTTAAGATAAGGGCCTATAAGAACTCTTCTCGTATTATGCAAGCTTATCATGTAAATATCAAGAAAACTGTAAGTCAACAATTGGTTTTGACCGTCACACTCAAAAAGAAGAAAGGATGTGAAGCTGTCAATGGCAACAAGGTTGTTCATGAAAACGTGCCTCCTATTTTGAAAAATGTTCGAGCACCAATCTTTAAAGAAACCACCATAAACTTTGATGAGAAATCCTTACTTATCAACCAGCGTTTGTGTGATGAAGATGAGGCCAAAGCAAGTGAACAGCCTGCACCCTCAAAGAATGAGAGTCTCATAGCTGAAACCAAGAAGCCTGCAAATGTTGAACAAAAGTTTAGCAAAAGTGTTCCTGTGAAATCTTTAAAAATTGAATCTGCTAAGTCCGTTCCTAAGAAGAAACAGAATAGAAATGACAAACCAGGGATCAGTAAAAACAATAATTATGCTTATGTGCCTAATGCCCCTAGGAAAGTTTGTTAAAACTATTCTAATTCTAATCATTTGATACACGCTTGTAAGAAAGTTGCTGGTAGTGTGCCTAAACCTTTTTATGGTTGCTTTGTGCTTTTAAGACATAGAGATTCTCCATTTTTTGATAAACTTGACTACATGCCATGCAATATGAATGTTATGACTTGTTGCTTTAATTTGGAAAGACAATTCATGAATGTTTGCATAAGTCAAAATTTACACACACACACACACACACACACACATACACACACACACTATACAAGGCCTAATTCTTCAAGTCCTCCTAAAGCTAGGAAGATACCTTTGTCACCAAAGTCGAATAAGTCAACTCTGAGACTTCTAACAACGACAAGAAGACTAGCACTCAGAAAAATTTTAAGTATGTTGGATTTGATAAGAATGTGTCTAAGCCAAATGGACTTAAACTTGTTTGGGTACCAAAGAAGAAGTAATACATTTATATTTGTAGGGCAAAGTGAAAGAAAAAAAAGTCATGTGCATGTTGAATAACTCAAATCATATGACTAGTGATATGTCACTTCTTTATCCATTTTACTCCCATTTTTCATTTGTTAATGAGATCTCAATTATAATTCCATCTATTTTTTATTATATATTTAAAATAAATTATAACATTGTGCTATTTTAACCCAATATTTAACACACCATTGCAATAGCAAATTTTATAATATAGATACAAAATAAAATATAGCCCACAATTGAACTTGCTTTTACTAATTCAAAATTGAGATTGAGATCGATCATCAAGTTGGCTGACCGCCTTGAACTTGTTTATTTCTTTCTGGGTACATTGTCCGAAAATCATAAGATCATCAACTTGTCCTAACAAATTCAATAATGCAACATATACAAGTTTACAATCATATGAAATAAAATCATAAATTTTAATAAACTCAGACATATTCACATCATAAATTACGGATTGACTTTCACTTGTGTAGTTGTATCTCTCCATGTTCTTTCAATCTACCTTGAGCATGTATGTATGTACGTAGGTATAGTCTTTCGATATACCTTGAGCATGTACGTACGTAGGTGTAGTCTCTGTTTGCACACAATTATTAATGTATAAATTATAATTCTATAAATTTATAACAATTACAATATAAATGTAATCTTTAAGATTAAAAGTTATAAATATTATATATAATAACACTTTTAAAGCCGACGTATCTCTCATAACATACATGTTCAATTTAATTAGAATATTAATGTATCATCCTCAAGAGCAGGAGTTGGCAAATGAAAAGATATATAATATCCTTCTCTTTATAATTATGCATGTACTTTCTCCGTAACACGCGTTTCTTATAGCTAGGGCTGTAAACGAACCGAGCCGAACCGAGCTTTGACTGAACCGAGCCGAGCTTTTACCTTAACGAACCGAGCCGAGCTTTGATCTTAACGAACCGAGCTGATTTCTTAACGAACCGAGCCGAACTTTGACCGAACCGAGCCGAACTCGAGTTGTTCACGAACAGCTTCGATCCGAGCCGAGCTCCATCCGAGCTCGAGCTGTTCGCGAACAATTAATTTGTCACGGATTATTATTTCTATTTTTTAAAAAATATTTCTCGACGATCCAACCGTACGGATGTCAAGATATATCTAATTTAGTGATATTCCCAAATTTTCAAAAAATAAAAAATTAATTTGGTTGGAGATCTTAGTAGATCACTACTATTCTAACTAATACTAGTAACTAGTGCTTTGTCACGAATTGATGTTTCTATTTTTTAAAAAATATTTCTCGACGATCCAACCGTACGGATGTCAAGATATATCTAATTTAGTGATATTCCCAAATTTTCAAAAAATAAAAAATTAATTTGGTTGGAGATCTTAGTAGATCACTACTATTCTAACTAATACTAGTAACTAGTGCTTTGTCACGAATTGATGTTTCTATTTTTTAAAAAATATTTCTCGACGATCCAACCGTACGGATGTCAAGATATATCTAATTTAGTGATATTCCCAAATTTTCAAAAAATAAAAAATTAATTTGGTTGGAGATCTTAGTAGATCACTACTATTCTAACTAATACTAGTAACTAGTGCTTTGTCACGAATTGATGTTTCTATTTTTTAAAAAATATTTCTCGACGATCCAACTATACGGATGTCAAGATATATCTAATTTAGTGATATTCCCAAATTTTCCAAAAATAAAAAATTAATTTGGTTGGAGATCTTAGTAGATCACTACTATTCTAACTAATACTTGTAACTAGTGCTTTTTCACGAATTGATGTTTCTATTTTTTAAAAAATATTTCTCAACGATTTAACCGCACGGATGTCAAGATATATCTAATTTATCGATATTCCCAAATTTTCAAAAAATAAAAAAAAATTCAAAAAATAAAAAATAAAAAATAAAAATTAAGAAAACAAAAGGCCTTCATTCAATTTCCAATCCACTAGTCAAGGCCCAAGTATATATAAGTATATAACCCGACCCAAATCAAATACCTAAAAACTAATACTACCTAAGTGTAAAATTAAAAAGATAGCCGCATCCCGCAAATCAAATAACCTAATTCCTATTTCCTAAGAACTCTATCAATTATCATTATCAACATCGACATCTCTTTCACAGTCTCTCGGTTGTTGCCCCAATTTTATTACACTCTCCGTTCTTGCCCCAAGTAAACTCTCAGTTCAATTCAAACAATTCAAATCTCTCTCTCAAGTCAATTCAAAGGTCTTCCTCTCTCTGTATTTAAACTCTCTGTACTGGTTCCATCTTTCTTTCGTTAGTTACTTCCGCTGTTACTCACAATTCAAAGGTCTCTCTCTCAATTATAACACACCAATACATACAGCCGCTGTTACCAATCTCTCTCTCTCAGGTATTCAATTCTCTCCTCGATAAGCTTACAATTCATGTATCTATATGTTTACTTTTGTATATGTTTAATAATCTTTTAAATGCAGAAGAAGGACGATAAAGACATTGTGATACATTTAGATTGAAGGACAGATCTGATATTTCTTTGTAAGTAATTTTAATTTCGTGTAAAGATTCTTTAACCTGTAATCCACTATCTGACTTCTGCTGAGCTTATTGTTAGAGCTTGATTCTTTGATTAGATTTTGCATATTTGCATGTGGCTTGAACTGTTGGGTCCTTTGGATTGATTAGAGATAGCATGTCTATAACGACTTAGAAAATTTCGAATTTAAAATTATTTATTTAATATAAATTATGAATTATATAATATGAATATTGTTGTAAAGGTGGAATATATGTGAAGTAGTATTTATGTGTTTACGTGATGATTTGTGTGTGCTGTGAAAGTCTGTGTGTTTTTATTTGTAGTTTGAGGATTTAACTATGTTTAAATCATGCATTTTTGATCCTCTGGCAATTTTATAAAATTATCGGAGGGATTAAAAATCATGAAATCTTCTGAAATATTTTCTTTATGTATTTATTGAGTTTTTAAAATTGTTGGGTGAATTAATTTGGGTGTTGTGGTATTTTAAAATGATTTTATGGATTTTATTGTATTTAAAGGGTCAAAACTTGCAAAAATCATATTAATTCATTTTCGATCCTAAAAATATTTTAAAAATATGGGGATGTTCATAATTTCATAAACTGTATTTTAGAATTTTAGAATTTATTTTTCTACTAATTTTTTTTTGTTTGATTTCGAATTTAAAATGATTTAAATCGATTTATATATATGATTTTCAGCAAAATTACGGAAATGCCCCTGAGCCTATAAACCCAGCACCAACCTTCTTCTTCCCCATTTTTCTGGATTGTTCTCGGTTCTTCTTCATTTTCTTTTACCCAAAACCTTCATTCTCTCCCTCTATTCGATTCTTGCAGCAAAACCTCTCTAAACTTCCTATAATTCACTCCTTTATCTTGATTATATCTTATATTAATGGGTTTGTGTGATTTGGAGTGAAGTCTTGAAGTTATATATATAAATATGTATGCATATATTCGGTTTTCATCTTGCAAAGCTTGGGGAGGAATGGATTAGCTAGGATTGAAGGTTTATTTGCTTAAAGGAAGTTTGGAAAGGTATAACCTTCTTAATACAAGCTTTGATTTTGTTAGATTACCATGATTATATACAACTGTAATTAGCATATTTTGGGTTCTTGAGAAGTGTATTATTGCTTGTTTGATTATTGTTAGTAATGGAATAAGGATGTTAATGAAATGAGGATTATTGTTTAAGAACTACAATGCAGTTTTGGGTCTTGCAATCTGCTCTATTTTGGTCAGTTTATCCATGGGTGTTATGCTTTGTTTTTGACAGTGGGTATGTGATATAATTGTTCCCTATGATTTCTAATTTACGTACGCGAAAACCTTGTGTCAACTAGATTAACGAGTAAGAAATTATGTGAGTTTTAGTTAAGACCGCGCAAGCTGAATTTGCTGTGTCCGATTTGAGAGTTAATTCAGTTCGTTTTTGGCCTAAATAAAATGATTTTCAGATGAAATTTTTATCACAGCTTTACTAGATATCCAGGAAGATGTCTACCAAATTTCCTAGTAAAATGTTTATTTTTCAATTTATTAAAAATACTTGAGTAAAGTATGAGCAGTAGCGTTTTATGTTTTTAAATTTGTTACCCTGTTTTGGGGAGTAATTTTGAGTAAGTTAAAAACCTTATTTGAAGGGAATTTATAAATAAAAGTTGTTAGTTTTGATCTTGTCTAGTTATATACCAAGTATGGTATGAATTGAATTGGTGGTTAATAATTTACATATAATTTCAATGGATTTAAAGTTGAAATTTGAGGGATTTTGGTTATATTTGAGTTAGCGATTGTTATTGTCAAATGTTATTGTGGAGATTTATTGCAAGTCCGATTGAATGCTCGGATTAGTAGTTGTTAGTCGTTAATTGTAAATTGTTATTGCCGTATAAGGCATGTTAAAAGTTTATTTGTGTTGTTAATTTATAAATGCTATGTGCTAAGTGTTATAGGTCGGATAATAGTATTTGCTAAGTGCTTATTTGTTAAATTTTTGGTGGTGAAATAAATGTGGTTGAGTGATTTTGATTAAGGAATTATATAATTGCCTAAGTTGTATATTTGTATAAATGTTAAGTGGTGGTTTCTGAAAGATACCACTGGCTCTAGAGGTCGTGTGGTTGGTTGATTTAGTTTTCAAATGTAATTTGTTGTAAGTTAAGTTATCAATTTATTTTCCTTATGTGTTTAGTTGCCGCATGTCTGGGCGGGTACTTTTCTTACTTGTTTATTTTTATGTTGCCGCAAGTTGAGGCAGCTTTATTTTGCAAAAACAGGGTTGAATTGTATTTGAGGGGCTGTGCCCATAGTCCGATAAACGAATACTTCATGCCGAAATTTTCTAAAAATCCCCTGCAAATCTATTTAAAACCTATTTAACTTATTTAAATTCAATGCTTGAAGGTGCGTTATGATTACTAAGGGTTTAAGTGTATGTATCAGTGGATTATTTAAAGATTATATTGTGAGTTTAAATATTAAGTGGTTGTGTTGTTTTGAAATGGTTATGTGACGTGTTTATGTGACTTAGTTGATTATAGTGAGACTATTATGTGAATATGAATGATTATGTCTATATGTATTGTACATGTGCAAGCGTTATAGGACGCGCATGGGTAGATTAGGGCAAATAATAAGGTTTTGCTTGAATTAGTATTGAAATATTATTTGGCCTTGAAAAGGTTCGAATAGGAAACCTAGCCAAGGACAGTGCGGGATATCTGAAAGAGGGACAGAAGGACAAGTATCAAGCCGACGGGTGAACTGATGTGGGAACTGGTAAAGTGCAAAGAATGAAGGTGAGACCGAGTGAGAAGTCACATGTAAATGAAATAGATTGACGAGAAGATAAGTTGAGTATCGATGTGGAATCATGAACTCTGAGAATCGAGGCAAGTGTTTTTGCTAATCACTTATTGTTCAAGTGATGCAATTTAGTTTACTTGTAGTGTGTGATGATTTGGCTAAGTATAGATGGCAGATGACACATATACTTTTTCAAATAGTGTGATGCTGTTTATCTCCCCTACCCGTAATTCAAATATTCGATTTGCAAAGAATTTTATAAATAACCTTCTTGCTCACTATCCTATCCCTGAAATGCTATTTCTTTTTTTTCGTCAAAATGGTTTAAGAATTCCTTAAATAAAGTAAATCCAAGATTTTAAACTCTTATGAAAGCTTGCTAGCAAAACTCTGGATTCTAGCATATTTTCGCCAATGGACCCTATTTAGAAAGACGTTTTCTTTCAAATTGATCTAAACCTTTCCATACTGAAACTGTTTTGCAAATATTTGTTTTAAGTTATTTTATCAGCTTATGGAAGCTCAAACTCTTCGTTGCGTATAAGTTTTATTAAAAGCCCCATGCATGACCATATCCTTGTTTCAGTCTAGAATTTCAATTGTTGAAAATCTTATTGCAATGTATATCTCTTATGTGCTCAAATAAAATTTTCTTTAGATAAGTTGCTGATGTTATGAATCTATTTATTCGTATCGAACTTGTTGATATCAGTTGAGAATCTTGATGCGTTTATCCCCTGTGTCGTATCGAACTTGTTGATATCAGTTGAGAATCTTGATGCGTTTATCCCCTGTGTCGTATCGAACTTGTCGATACCCTTTGAGTTATTATTCTTTAATTGTTACCCAATTATTGTGTCGAACTTGTCGACACTTGTTGATCTTGAATCTTTCATTGACTCTTGGATTATGAGTCGTTATTCTGGAATGTGAGTTTTCCAGTTATTGGTTGGCAAAGGTTGTCGATTGTTCCGACACCTAGTGTGGATGATTTAGAATTGGAAATGTTTTTTTTAAAAGTGGCCCTTGGGGCGTAAAACCCTTCGGGGTAGGACCTTATTATGGTCAGAAATTAAGGCCAATGTGTGCCATGGATCCAATTAAGGACATTGCTGTGCGCGTTTGTCCTAGGACATTGCTGTGTGCGTTTGTCCGGGGTTAGTGCTGACTGATCAGCAGCCTAACCTTGATGTTTTTTTTTTATAAATAAAAATTCCAATTCTAATCTATACTCTGAAATTGAGATGTTTAATTCTTGACTCCTTGAAAGTCTGTTTTAATAATACCTTGATATCAGAATTCTTGTCAGTTCATGGTGAGTTATTAGCCCTCGTGGCAATTGAAAAGTTGATATCATTGATTCCTTTATAAAATGAGATGAAACTCTATTGTTTATCAAAATTGTCGTCGTTATTGAAATTGTCATCACTATTTACACTTGCTGAGCATTGTTGGCTCACTCTTGCTTCTGTTTATTTCTCCAGTTGTTAGAGGTGATCAGAGAACCTAGTGGTCAATTGGTATAGCTCTATAGACAGCGAAAGGAGACGTTCGAGTGATGGACTTTTCAAAGGATGGGTTGGGAATTGTTAAGGTTGGATATTTAGTTAAACAGTGAATTTGTACATTAATAAATTTGTATAAAATACTTTTATTCTGACATTGGGTTGTAAAATTGTGATTGATAGTTTGTTTCATACCATAACCTGTATGCGATCTTGGTTAAGGGGTTTTTATTATTAAATGTTGTTTATATTCATAGATGCATAATATTGTTTATAGTTAGTGGCCCCATATCTGTACCCCGGATTTTGGGATGCTACAAGTTGGTATCAGAGCTACAGGTTATGGTCACTGAAACAGATTAGAAGGGTTTGGGTACGTGTATAAGATAGGCGTCGGGTAGAACAATTTAGGATAAGGATCGCGTTAGGATATTTCGGTAAGCGTTGCAATGTTGAATGGTCTTTCGGCATATCGTGCGAGTCGAAGTTCGAATCGTTGAAGGATTTGGCTATAAGCGAGACAGCGAACCGGAAGCCGCATAAACCAAGCGGGCAGCTGGAGCTACCAGTCTAGAGGACGTTATCTTGAGATTTTCGCGTGTATTTTAGAACCTTTCTACGCTATTAGATACGATGTGAACGTTGCGGAGAGAATACGAGAAGGTTATGAGCACGAAGTGGGAATCGATTATTAGCAAAGATTGGAAGTTAAGCGTAGTCGTGTACCCCTAATCATTGATTCGTTCAAATTTAGTGCCTAAGGAAATTTCCTATTATTTCTTTGAATCGTCGTAAATTAATTCCCGGTTGGTATCGTTGCGGAGGCATTCGTTGCGCAGTGACGGTCCAAAATCGAGTATGAATTGAGATCTTATTTATTCAACTCATTATTGTCAGACCGGTTTTGGCAGCTAAGTATATTAGTGCTTAGTCGACAAGAGAGAGGTTATGGATAATTAGGAATTTCTTGAATGGTTGCTTGATCAATTGTTAATGCATCTATTGGAAAGTCTTCTATTTATCAATTGATAATGAGATTTATATGTCAAATTTATTCGAATTCAATCCCATTTCTTTCTGAAATATCTATATTTTCCAGAGAATGCTTGATCCAATTTTACTTGAAAATTTTTGAAACTCTTGAATCCCTTCCATTTTCATGAATACTCGATTTTTCTCTATTCCAGCTGAGATGAACAACCTATACAGATAGGGGATTCAGGGACATTTTATCTTTGTGATAGAAGTCCAGTGGGACGCCACTGATTGTGTTTGTCACGAAGTACCAAGGACTGGCCATCCTTATGTACTATGGTGGTTAACCAAGTGACAAATGCTACCTGAAAATAGTTCAAAAAGATCATATTGATCTCTCGGTTAAATTCCTTTATAAAACTTTTATCAAATAAACCCAGTGTATATTCGTACTTGATGCCCTATTCGTTTTATTGACTTCTTTTGTCAGAGATTCGATGAATTCAAAATTTCTAATGATGAAGGGATGTGAAGATAAGCGTGACGACGTCTTAAATGATAGAACTATAATTGCATGGACGAAGAATTGGT
Source organism: Saposhnikovia divaricata (assembly GCA_036435485.1). Taxonomy (NCBI): domain Eukaryota; kingdom Viridiplantae; phylum Streptophyta; class Magnoliopsida; order Apiales; family Apiaceae; genus Saposhnikovia; species Saposhnikovia divaricata. The sequence continues at coordinate 122,776,550 of CM071601.1, read as the reverse complement.
TATGCAAGTTTAAGAATTTGGTGATTAAGACAAATAGGCCGTGTCAAATTGGAATAATTACTGAACCGATAAAGCATGGACAAGGTTTGAGGTTAATGAAAATTGAATACAAAAAAAAAGAAATATGAAAAAAAAAATATGACAGTAAAGAAAAGCACATGATTACAGATATGGTTAAAGGATGAAAAGAGAATGGTGACGAAGATGTTGGGTATGAGATGTTCAATGTTGAAGCTGGAAAGATTGTTTTGGACACCTACTGAAGGGCAGAGATATTAAATGAAATATCATAAGATTTTGAATGTTTCAAATCCATCGTTAGATACAAGTTGATTTTACAATCAAGGAAGGTTGACTTGAGTAAAGCAGGGTGAAGTGAAACAAAATGGTTTGTAAGAATTATCAAGATGAATCAGGACTGAATGAGGGGTAAGGTGATTATGTGGAGTAAATAACTAATGCAAGCCAGTGTAGAAAGTCATGATTATCAAGGATGGTGGAAAGTTGACCAAGATGGAATAAAATGTCAATAAGGAGGAAGGTAGAGAAACCAGAAATTTTCCAGAAGTGATTAAATAGCAGACGTATAAAATTTAGTTAAGAAAAGAATTTGGAATCCTGAAGATGTGGAGTTAGAAGAGAAAGGGCACTGTGGTTGCCTATAGAATGAGAATTAGCAGAAATTAATGAGATCCCATGATCAGAAAATAAGATTTCGGGAGTAGAATCCCTAGAGGTTTTATTAAGATAAATGTGGGAAGTTGTGGCTGTAACTAGAAGGGTAGGGTGGTAACAAGAAGCCGAGTCAGAAGTTAAAGCTATATGTTATGATCTTGGAAAGATGGGAGTTTTTGTCAAGAATAATATTATATCAATCTTGGGGAAATTATGAAGAGAGTGGCAGGATTGCTTTTATGACTATTAAAAATCTAGAAATTCAAAATGGTTACGAAGGAGGTTAGTAAGAAGTGGATTGTGATGACACAAAAAAAAAGAGTTTAATATAACTCAGGATTAGATTTATTTCCTAACAACGAAATGCGAGCAAATTGTGAGGACTAGAAAAGGGAGATTTTGACTTTGAGAAAGATAAAGGCGGTGTTTTGAGGTCGAAAATAGACATTAAGGTCTTAACGATTAAGCAAATCAAGAAATTGTTATACCAAGGGAATGGAATTGTTTTGTATAAGGAGATATCGAAAAGGAGACAATTAAGTAAAGGCATATTCCAATGAATAAGATTTCAAACGACATTCAGACGAAGAATTTAATATGATCGTAGATCACATATCAAGATGATAGAAGACTCAGGAAGCGTATGCAAATCAATCGAGAGCGATTTTAAGAGTTTCCAAGAAAAGGAAGAAAATTTGGCACAAGGATCTAAATGTGAATTTCGAAAGTCATGATTTTGTGGTTAATGTGAGTGGTGTTAAATGTTGAAGGTGTGGCGTGTAAAGTTAAACTCGGAAACTCGTTAAGTATTCAAATCTGTGATTCGAAAGTTGAATTCAGGAGACGCGGAATAGTGTGCTGCGAATAAGATATATATATATGATTTAAGGAAAATGGTCATCAGTTCGAAACGGTTACTCAGACAATGAGATGAGGGATGGATAGAAGTTTTCCGATTATTCCCTTCTCGAGTAACATTGTACGTGAAAGGGGAGTAAGAATGATTGGGGATTTCTTGATGTACTTTTTCTCAAAATTTTATCTGAGGAAGGTTCGTTTTAGGAAGATGTAAATAAGTGGTGATGCATGTTGAGTGGAAGATTCATGTTGATAGAAGCGGGAGCTTGTTGGAAATTGTTGAAGAATTGTATCATGATTAGTATCGAGTGAAGTTGTGACCTCGGGAAAACTTGTAATAAATTGGATATTTCAATCTTGTTCTTGTATTGAGTGAAGTCACAGTCAAGGTGACAAGTATATTACTTATCAAAAGCTGCAAATAATCGAGGCTATGTTTCAAAAGACTTAGCAAACCAGAATACTTTATATGAGTGAGAATCGAGTTGTTAATTAAATTATGGTTGATGTGCATCTAAGGACGTATGTGTTTGGTTATAGTATTCGATTGCAAGGATGCGACTGAGAATGGACGAAATGATGTTATGTTCCCAGACTGGGTACTCGATAAAAGTATAGGACAAAAGAAAGAAAGAAACTTCTAAATTATTCCCTTCTTGATCAACATAGTACTTGAAAAGTGGAGTGGAAGCGATCGGAGTATTTCTTGAGAATCTTTTCTCGAAGTTCTAATTGAAATCGTGTGGTAATACGTAAAGCGTGGGAGTTATACCAAGTGTAGGTCGTTGTAAATTAAGGCAAATTGCACGGTCGTATTATTGCGAAGGACTGGCGTGGTAACATAGTTTTGACGCAGGGTATAGTTCATTATGTGAAAAAGTCATATTGATTTTCGGAGAAAAGATATTCGTTCACGTGTGATAAACGTTTAGAGTTAATAAGACTCGGAAACCAAAGTTTAAGGTTATTTCGGAATTTGAGGGCTCGTGGAATGGGATTATAAAGGTATAAGTTAGTATGGGGGAAATCCTAGAGTTGAAAGATACAACCTGGAAAGTGAAAGTAAGATGTTGAGAAGATCAGAACTGTTATTTGGGTCCTTAGGATTGATTCTGAGGACAGAATCCTATTAAGGGGGGAAGGATATAACGACTTAGAAAATTTCGAATTTAAAATTATTTATTTAATATAAATTATGAATTATATAATATGAATATTGTTGTAAAGGTGGAATATATGTGAAGTAGTATTTATGTGTTTACGTGATGATTTGTGTGTGCTGTGAAAGTCTGTGTGTTTTTATTTGTAGTTTGAGGATTTAACTATGTTTAAATCATGCATTTTTGATCCTCTGGCAATTTTATAAAATTATCGGAGGGATTAAAAATCATGAAATCTTCTGAAATATTTTCTTTATGTATTTATTGAGTTTTTAAAATTGTTGGGTGAATTAATTTGGGTGTTGTGGTATTTTAAAATGATTTTATGGATTTTATTGTATTTAAAGGGTCAAAACTTGCAAAAATCATATTAATTCATTTTCGATCCTAAAAATATTTTAAAAATATGGGGATGTTCATAATTTCATAAACTGTATTTTAGAATTTTAGAATTTATTTTTCTACTAATTTTTTTTTGTTTGATTTCGAATTTAAAATGATTTAAATCGATTTATATATATGATTTTCAGCAAAATTACGGAAATGCCCCTGAGCCTATAAACCCAGCACCAACCTTCTTCTTCCCCATTTTTCTGGATTGTTCTCGGTTCTTCTTCATTTTCTTTTACCCAAAACCTTCATTCTCTCCCTCTATTCGATTCTTGCAGCAAAACCTCTCTAAACTTCCTATAATTCACTCCTTTATCTTGATTATATCTTATATTAATGGGTTTGTGTGATTTGGAGTGAAGTCTTGAAGTTATATATATAAATATGTATGCATATATTCGGTTTTCATCTTGCAAAGCTTGGGGAGGAATGGATTAGCTAGGATTGAAGGTTTATTTGCTTAAAGGAAGTTTGGAAAGGTATAACCTTCTTAATACAAGCTTTGATTTTGTTAGATTACCATGATTATATACAACTGTAATTAGCATATTTTGGGTTCTTGAGAAGTGTATTATTGCTTGTTTGATTATTGTTAGTAATGGAATAAGGATGTTAATGAAATGAGGATTATTGTTTAAGAACTACAATGCAGTTTTGGGTCTTGCAATCTGCTCTATTTTGGTCAGTTTATCCATGGGTGTTATGCTTTGTTTTTGACAGTGGGTATGTGATATAATTGTTCCCTATGATTTCTAATTTACGTACGCGAAAACCTTGTGTCAACTAGATTAACGAGTAAGAAATTATGCGAGTTTTAGTTAAGACCGCGCAAGCTGAATTTGCTGTGTCCGATTTGAGAGTTAATTCAGTTCGTTTTTGGCCTAAATAAAATGATTTTCAGATGAAATTTTTATCACAGCTTTACTAGATATCCAGGAAGATGTCTACCAAATTTCCTAGTAAAATGTTTATTTTTCAATTTATTAAAAATACTTGAGTAAAGTATGAGCAGTAGCGTTTTATGTTTTTAAATTTGTTACCCTGTTTTGGGGAGTAATTTTGAGTAAGTTAAAAACCTTATTTGAAGGGAATTTATAAATAAAAGTTGTTAGTTTTGATCTTGTCTAGTTATATACCAAGTATGGTATGAATTGAATTGGTGGTTAATAATTTAACATATAATTTCAATGGATTTAAAGTTGAAATTTGAGGGATTTTGGTTATATTTGAGTTAGCGATTGTTATTGTCAAATGTTATTGTGGAGATTTATTGCAAGTCCGATTGAATGCTCGGATTAGTAGTTGTTAGTCGTTAATTGTAAATTGTTATTGCCGTATAAGGCATGTTAAAAGTTTATTTGTGTTGTTAATTTATAAATGCTATGTGCTAAGTGTTATAGGTCGGATAATAGTATTTGCTAAGTGCTTATTTGTTAAATTTTTGGTGGTGAAATAAATGTGGTTGAGTGATTTTGATTAAGGAATTATATAATTGCCTAAGTTGTATATTTGTATAAATGTTAAGTGGTGGTTTCTGAAAGATACCACTGGCTCTAGAGGTCGTGTGGTTGGTTGATTTAGTTTTCAAATGTAATTTGTTGTAAGTTAAGTTATCAATTTATTTTCCTTATGTGTTTAGTTGCCGCATGTCTGGGCGGGTACTTTTCTTACTTGTTTATTTTTATGTTGCCGCAAGTTGAGGCAGCTTTATTTTGCAAAAACAGGGTTGAATTGTATTTGAGGGGCTGTGCCCATAGTCCGATAAACGAATACTTCATGCCGAAATTTTCTAAAAATCCCCTGCAAATCTATTTAAAACCTATTTAACTTATTTAAATTCAATGCTTGAAGGTGCGTTATGATTACTAAGGGTTTAAGTGTATGTATCAGTGGATTATTTAAAGATTATATTGTGAGTTTAAATATTAAGTGGTTGTGTTGTTTTGAAATGGTTATGTGACGTGTTTATGTGACTTAGTTGATTATAGTGAGACTATTATGTGAATATGAATGATTATGTCTATATGTATTGTACATGTGCAAGCGTTATAGGACGCGCATGGGTAGATTAGGGCAAATAATAAGGTTTTGCTTGAATTAGTATTGAAATATTATTTGGCCTTGAAAAGGTTCGAATAGGAAACCTAGCCAAGGACAGTGCGGGATATCTGAAAGAGGGACAGAAGGACAAGTATCAAGCCGACGGGTGAACTGATGTGGGAACTGGTAAAGTGCAAAGAATGAAGGTGAGACCGAGTGAGAAGTCACATGTAAATGAAATAGATTGACGAGAAGATAAGTTGAGTATCGATGTGGAATCATGAACTCTGAGAATCGAGGCAAGTGTTTTTGCTAATCACTTATTGTTCAAGTGATGCAATTTAGTTTACTTGTAGTGTGTGATGATTTGGCTAAGTATAGATGGCAGATGACACATATACTTTTTCAAATAGTGTGATGTTGTTTATCTCCCCTACCCGTAATTCAAATATTCGATTTGCAAAGAATTTTATAAATAACCTTCTTGCTCACTATCCTATCCCTGAAATGCTATTTCTTTTTTTTCGTCAAAATGGTTTAAGAATTCCTTAAATAAAGTAAATCCAAGATTTTAAACTCTTATGAAAGCTTGCTAGCAAAACTCTGGATTCTAGCATATTTTCGCCAATGGACCCTATTTAGAAAGACGTTTTCTTTCAAATTGATCTAAACCTTTCCATACTGAAACTGTTTTGCAAATATTTGTTTTAAGTTATTTTATCAGCTTATGGAAGCTCAAACTCTTCGTTGCGTATAAGTTTTATTAAAAGCCCCATGCTTGACCATATCCTTGTTTCAGTCTAGAATTTCAATTGTTGAAAATCTTATTGCAATGTATATCTCTTATGTGCTCAAATAAAATTTTCTTTAGATAAGTTGCTGATGTTATGAATCTATTTATTCGTATCGAACTTGTTGATATCTGTTGAGAATCTTGATGCGTTTATCCCCTGTGTCGTATCGAACTTGTTGATATCAGTTGAGAATCTTGATGCGTTTATCCCCTGTGTCGTATCGAACTTGTCGATACCCTTTGAGTTATTATTCTTTAATTGTTACCCAATTATTGTGTCGAACTTGTCGACACTTGTTGATCTTGAATCTTTCATTGACTCTTGGATTATGAGTCGTTATTCTGGAATGTGAGTTTTCCAGTTATTGGTTGGCAAAGGTTGTCGATTGTTCCGACACCTAGTGTGGATGATTTAGAATTGGAAATGTTTTTTTTAAAAGTGGCCCTTGGGGCGTAAAACCCTTCGGGGTAGGACCTTATTATGGTCAGAAATTAAGGCCAATGTGTGCCATGGATCCAATTAAGGACATTGCTGTGCGCGTTTGTCCTAGGACATTGCTGTGTGCGTTTGTCCGGGGTTAGTGCCGACTGATCAGCAGCCTAACCTTGATGTTTTTTTTTATAAATAAAAATTCCAATTCTAATCTATACTCTGAAATTGAGATGTTTAATTCTTGACTCCTTGAAAGTCTGTTTTAATAATACCTTGATATCAGAATTCTTGTCAGTTCATGGTGAGTTATTAGCCCTCGTGGCAATTGAAAAGTTGATATCATTGATTCCTTTATAAAATGAGATGAAACTCTATTGTTTATCAAAATTGTCGTCGTTATTGAAATTGTCATCACTATTTACACTTGCTGAGCATTGTTGGCTCACTCTTGCTTCTGTTTATTTCTCCAGTTGTTAGAGGTGATCAGAGAACCTAGTGGTCAATTGGTATAGCTCTATAGACAGCGAAAGGAGACGTTCGAGTGATGGACTTTTCAAAGGATGGGTTGGGAATTGTTAAGGTTGGATATTTAGTTAAACAGTGAATTTGTACATTAATAAATTTGTATAAAATACTTTTATTCTGACATTGGGTTGTAAAATTGTGATTGATAGTTTGTTTCATACCATAACCTGTATGCGATCTTGGTTAAGGGGTTTTTATTATTAAATGTTGTTTATATTCATAGATGCATAATATTGTTTATAGTTAGTGGCCCCATATCTGTACCCCGGATTTTGGGATGCTACAATGTCCGTTGTTTTTAATTTATCCTCAGGGCCAGAACTCTTTAGCAGCAACAGAATGACAATGGAACCATCAATTTTTATCAAAGTCCATGATACAGTTCTATTTTACCACCAAATAGAATAAGGATTCAATCAAAGACACATTGATGAAAATGCAAGAAACCACTGAAACTAGCAAAAGAAATAAAAGAAAGAAAGCATGACACCACTGTGGTAAACTCTACCTCTAAAGTCTAGAATTGTTGGAATATTGGATATTACAGATTACGTATGTTTTCCAAGTCTAAATATAAAATATCCACGACTATACTTCTGCATGAATTTAGTTAGAAATGTCCACTATGACAACTTGTTATCTCTTGGATTCCTAAAGTTTATGTATTCACACCATTTGTGATTATAGAAAGATAAGTCGGTGTCTCAGAGTCTTCAATCAATACAATCTTCTATAATTTTACAACTGGTAGACTTTATTAACATGCAAAAGATGGAAGAACACCTGAAATAAGTTCCCTTCTGTTACAGCTAGTAGTGAATTTGATGATTTAAGTGCCTGTTATCTTAATGTGAGAGAGGCAAGGCCTTTCAGTCCTATACATTTCTTACTTGTATGTCTTGCTTGTCTGAAAGAGTAAGACTGATTGGCGACATGCTACCACAGTCCTTAAACCATAATGATTATATTTAAAGCTGTAGCTATCATTCACACAGACATAAATGCAGCCTTGATATGCATTGTATTTGTGGACTTGTGGACTGTGGACCTGTGGTTAAGGTCACTGCAAATCTGCAATGCAATTGCTTTTTTTCAGAACTGAACATTTTGCATTTTATTGAACAGGTAGAATGATGGATCAACGTTTTGCAATTTGCATTTTATTGAACATGTCGGATATGGATGGCAGGATGGGAACTCTAGAAAGTAGAACCTTTGAAGTTTGAACCTTTTAATATGTAATCGTTGAAAGAATTTGTAATAGATTTATTATTTATGATTATGATATTATGTGGCCACTACCCAGTACCTTGAATTATGGTTATTGTAACTTTTAAATTAAAAATGTTCCTAGTATATTATATAATTTATATTATAGAAAATATTGTAAAATTTGAAATTTTTTCGAGCTTAACGAGCCGAGCTCGAGCCGAGCTCGAGCCGAACGATCTCGAGTCGAGCTCGAGCCGCACAAGACAAAAGCTCGGCTCGAGCTAGTTTGCTTAACGAGCAGAAAATCGTGTTCGAGCTCGAGCTAGTTTAGCAAACGAACCTAGCCTAACGAGCTCTTAACGAGCCGAGCTCGAGCTTGTTCGCTAACAGCTAGTTTCGTTTACAGCCCTACTTATAGCTGGCCTTACTACCTTTTCCTTAATCTTTCAATTGTTCCATTCTCGTCAAGGAGATTAGAGTCCACAACAGTACAAGTGCTGTATTGAATTATCTTAGTTTAGAGCATCTCCAAGAGTCTCTTAGCTCATTCCTAAATATATTATAAACAATTATGCTCTTAGCAAGTTATTACATTGATTTGTGTGTCAATTCCAACAATGCTCTCTATTATGGCTCTTTATTTTATATTTTATTCATATTTCAATTCCACTTGGACAAACAATCAATAGATGAGAGAGAAGAACCACTATTTTACTAATAAAATATTAAGTTAAGAGCTACTAGTTGCTCCTAAAATAGAGGAGAGAGAATAAACTCTTAACTTTTTAAAGAGCCTCTAAGAGTCTCTTGGAGCTTGATTTTTATTCTCTCTCCTCATTTTTTGAGTTAAGTGCTATAATAGAGAGTCTCTTGGAGATGCTCTTAGTTTATTGTTTACTTACAAGCGATTCACCTGATGTTGGCGGTTCGAACCTTGTTAAAGATAAGGTGGGTGGGTGCGCGTGCTGGACTAATTACTTTTATATTGCTTTTCTGCTTAAAATTCATATCTTATTCTATCAACAATCTCTCTTATCATTACAGATACACTAGGCAACTCTTCCGCGCTTCGTGCGGTTCATAAATTTTCATTTTAAAATATTGAAAATAGATGAATCACTTTTTATTATTTTTAAAAATTGATTGGTCTCTTACGAATTTTTAAAAAAAATTGATTCAAAACAATTTACATGAATTATAAGTTCGAAGATATTCTCTTTATTTATCTAAAATTTTCATAATCTCAAAAATATCATAAATATAAAAAATAACAATTACAATATAAATGTAATCTTTAAGATTAAAAGTTATAAATATTATATATAATAACACTTTTAAAGCCGACGTCTCTCTCATAACATACATGTTCAATTTAAGAATTTATTTAATTAGAATATTAATTTATTTCAACATAATATAAATGAACAATGGATGTATAACATTTTTATCGATTTAATCTACCGATAAAATTGGATTTTTTCAATTTAATTGTTTTGGTCATAACTCATGTGTAATTTATTCATGTGTAAAAATAAAAAAACTATTTGTTTTATCTTTATTACAAGTGTTAAGCGAAGATTTACGTACTTCTATAATTTATTACGATTTCCATACTCACTAATGATAAAAATTGATTGAGAAATTAAGGGTCGTCTGTACTACAATTGTCCGAAAAGAAATTGGACCGGTATTCAATAGGAAATAAAAAAGGATGCAATGTAAACAATTTTTAATCGTTATTTTACCTAAAAATAAACTTAATTATATATGTAATTAATATTTCATACCGAAAAAATAATTATAATGCTCAAATAAAGTTTGATAATTTTTAAAAAAAATAAATTTCATACATATTTATTAGGTATAATGAATGACTAATTTAAATGTCATTAAGAGCTACTTAATGTAAGAAAATAATTTTAATAAAAAATCAAAAAAATGAAAATTCCTAAAAATAAACTAATTATATATGTAATTAATATTTATTATTGAAATAATTATGATGCTCAAATAAAGTTTATAATTTTTTAAATAAATAAAATGAAATATATGTAATACATATTTATTAGGTATGATTATTGACTAATTAATGTTTCATTAAGAATGATTTAATGCAAGAAAATAATTATAATCAAAAAATCAAAAAAACGAAAATTAAAGAAAACTACCTTCGAACGCTTATGGTAACTTTCCGAGGCATTATAATATATATAGATACTTTCATAAATACTAAATATATGATCTGTTATATTCCAGTCAGGATGAGGTCTTGTGCTCCATCATTCTCTGTATAACTTGTCATTGCAATTACTAAAATTAGAGGTAGAAGTATATTTTATATACTACATTGGAGAAGTTAATGAAAGGGAGAACAAATTACGGGAAGAAAGCAAAACCAAGAAAAATGGGGCGTGGCAGCAGTGGTGGACTCATGAGGAAGCTGGTGTGGTGCGGAAAGAGGAGCTTCAGTCATCGATCATCGGATTCCGACTCAGTACGGGAAGGCTACGTTCGAGTTGTGGTGGGAAAGGCGGGGAGTGAAGTGGTGTTTTATGAGATGGATGCGATATATTTGAATCATCCATTGTTGGAGAAATTGTTGAGTTTGACAGGAGAAGAGTATGGATATTCATATGAAGGAGCACTAAGAATAGCATGTGACATTCATTTATTTCGATATCTCATTCAACTTCTCAGCACTGGGAATCCTTGTGCGCATTATATGGATCTTCCTGATCTTGTTTCTAAGTTCAATTTCCAACGTACTAAATAGTGCCGCAACTTGTAACTGTTGTCTTCCAACTCTATGTTATCATTCAACATATCTCGGTAGAAGCCCATAGCTAGCTAGCACCATGATCATGCTGCTGCTGCTTGCGCTCCGAGTTGAACTAGCAATATTAAGACTACAACTCTAGCCGCATTTGGAGCTTACAAAACAATTGTTTTGATGATCAATATTTTGGTTATTTTAGTGATCTCTTTAGAAACTTTTCATCATTTTGTTATACGGCAAACTAAATAATCACAACGTTAGCTTCCCACCAAGTACACAAGAACTGAAGAAACTGTTTTGTATTAAATTAAATTATATATGTATGTCGTAAACTTTAAAGTAATGGTTAGAATCTTTTTTTTTTATAATCCGGTGTCCGGGCCAGCTTTCGCGCATAATAGAGCATAATAGTTAGAATCTTGATACACACGGCTAGTGATAAACTACTTGTTTCTCTCCACCATCTCAATGCCTCTTTCGTGCTTATTGGTGCTAATAACAGATCACACGTACTTTATCCTTTATACGCGCTAATTTTGCCTGGCTTTCTTCGCTTCCCAACCAAGCTAATATTTAGCTTGTTTGTTTTATCTAAGTTATAAAATGCATACATTTTTCAACATATAAGTTCAGATAAACCAAACGGATCTACCTTCAGAAAGTAACACTACTTCTTCCAAGTTATGTCACAGTTGAACCTCGATGAAGTAATAATCGATAAAGTAATAACCTTTGGATCCCAACCTAATGGAGACAACCTAATGGAGACGGTGTATTTTTACTCTCGATAAAATAATATTTTTTCCCGATCCCATGCGTATTACTTTAAAGAGGTTTAACTGTATTTGTACATTAGCTAAAATGCGTCCTGATCTCTTTTGTTAATTTCTAGAGAGATTGAGAGAGCGTGCATAAGTTACAAAAAAACATTGGAAATTTTACATAAAAGATCACAACCCTAAGGTCCATCCAGACAACTATTACAAGACTATATATAATATGACACATGGAAAAAGAACACATCTTCTGGCTACAGATATGAAAATATAAACTTACACCTTAGACTGCTCAATTTCAGTAACCACTAGAGGAGTGTTTTCCCCTCCCTCTTTCAATAGTCTAATATCTTCATCTGTCAAATTACTTTTTATATGGTGGGTTGCCATCTTGGACTTTTTTTCCAGCTCAACTGCCCAACTGTATATTACCATTCCCACAACAGCAATAACCATGCCCATTATGTTCTTCAAAGTCAGCACCGAATCGAATAAGACCCATCCCAATACGAGAACACACACCGTTTTCATGTGACCAAGAACCTGGAATGAAACTGCTGAGAAGCGGCCGATGCAAAGATACTGACTTATGTTGCAAAAGACTGCCAAGGAGCACGAAAGGAATAGAAACACCTGCAAATTTTGGATGATATATGTGTGTAAAAGAAGCAGCTATAAGTAAATTTTTGTGTTATATCGTTGGGGAGAAGAGAGCTTACAAAAAATCCATACGAGAGGCTGTATTTGAATATATTGTTGCCACTAAGAGAGTAGTCAATAAAAGGGCCTAAAATTAACAGAGAGATAGCTTGGATTGGAGCTGTCTTGCTCAACAATTCGAAAGATCCGATTGAGTATTTCTTCTGCAAGGAGCCTATAGACTGCATCACAAAAGAACAAATTTGCCAAACTTTCAGTAATAATGTAAAGCAATCAATGATTAGATATTAATGGTTAACAACAAAAAATGATTAGATATTAACCAAAATCTAGCAGTTCGATGCACTAGACATAGCCCGTGTTACAAAATCACTGGAAGTAGAATCAAATGGGATTGACTAAAAAAAGAACAGTACCAACTAAATTTATTCCTTATAAAAAAACATGCAATGTTTCCAAAGCAGATAAATAAGTTTTTTGCATTTTTATGTATAATCTGTGAATGGAAGTGTGTGGTGTGTATCAGAATGCAACTCTACCCAATAATAACATGCATCAATGATACTAACACAAGTACAACATAATTTAAGGAGAATTACAGCATGTACTCACAATTTGTTGTAATGATGTTGACAAAACTGCTACACAAGCACATATAAAGCCTTTGGCATTAACCTTGACATCAGTCACCGTGCATACACCCACACCTATTACAACAACCACAACGGCCATTTTAACTTCCCTTGTGTAGTTTTTACTATGAAGAATCCATTCCATCACGCAGACAACTGGAATCATGCTCAGTTTTGTAATCTACACCAAAAGTGGTTATATGATCAGTTGACTGCAAAGGAACAACAACAAAAAAACAGAAAAAAAAAATTGTAAAAAATTATTTTATTAACTCATTCTGACAGGTAAAAGATTTTACTCTGGTCGTCCAAAGGGGAGGGACAAACTCCAAAGTATTTAGTTAAAGAATATATCATCAAATGCTGTTCTGTTAAACAGTATATATCTATCTATCCCAAGTGTATGAGAAACATTCACTCTGCTGAAAGCATGCTCACCCAGTATCATACTAGAGTTTATTAGATAAACACATCCTTATCGTGGGGTTTATCACAACCGAAGAAGTATTTAATTTCTAAGCTGATCTTATACCCTATCATATAAAAGTCCAGCTATACAGTTGTCTGATGAACATGATTCCAATAATTTTTTGTTTTCAAGAGGATGAATTAGTTTCTCCTCTACTGTTCCACCTAACTTGCCTAATACATTTAGAACGCCAGTCGCTGGGTTAACTATTTGAGGCATTTAATCAAAGTTACAAGTTAAAATTATTCCCATAATTTTTTCAAGCTGCCACACCACAACCCCTCTTCTTATGTAGCAAGCGTTATGACTTCTGGGACATTTTCCTGTGTTTCCTTTAGTAGATGAAACATAATACTATGCACTATATCAAATTATCCATTTCGACTTGTAAAAGGGGATCAACAACATTGTAAGGACTTTTATATTGTGCATCCATGCCAAATTGCTCTTTCCATATGATATATAACTTAGATTATTGAGGTGATGGTAAATACTAATAAGAATCCACCGCCTACTACTGAAACTTCAATCTGACATATTTGTTACCCAAGACCAAAAACAAACTACGGGCATATATACTCAACTCAAACTAAGTACCATAAAATAGCGCAATTTGTTTGGAATCTAAAACGACAATCATGTTTAAAGAGCAAACATGTGAGTGAAACAACTGTACTACTAGTAGATGTCATACTTGGTAAAAGCCAACAGAGTTTAGCATGAGACTGAAGTTCATCCCTGTGATAGACATGTTTGCAACAACGGAAAACCAGAGGAGCTCCCATAGAGGAACATGCTTTGAGGCAGATAATCCAGTAGCATTTGACACAGCCCCAACCAGTGCAGTTACCAAGAAGTGAAACCCAGTTAATGTTGTTGCTGAAAAAGTGAAACATCGAGTAAGTATAATACTCGAGTAAGGAACTCCTCTATTTGACATCAGAAAATGCAAGACGGTATTGCCAAAAACGAAAGCAGTTAGAACAATGATGGTTGGATTATTTATATATATCAAAGCAAATGCAGTGCAGTCTTTAAAAATGAGACATTTCTCAGTTCTCACCACCATCCTCCGTAATCTACTTTCAATCTCAAGACTGCAAACTCCAACATAAAGCAAGATATATCCAGAAAAAACATGTTATAGTAGCTAGAAGATAAAAGGGATACAATTAACCATAGTATAGTTTATTGTAACATAACATTCCACTTAAATTCTATTGACAAAAGGATAGCCATTGATTTATAGTAATTGTCATACAATGATGCATAAGTGATTCGAATTAAAGCAACACAATTCTGAATAAAAATGAGAATTCTACTACACCATCAACTTTATAACGAAGTGGCTCAGTTAATCAAGTGAATCTTAAGCACAGAGAAATCCTCCTTTTGTGTGGTAGAGCAAGTATAATTACAAGTCCTATCGACATTAAAGCTCAATTCGACAAAACCAGATACAAGTTGCCATATAAAAACTGGGAAACATAAAATACACACAAACATTCGGGATTAAAAGGAGGAGAGAGGAGACAAACCAAAGGTGAAAGCATAGCCATCAGAAGACATGAGTTCCTTATTAGCCATAATAATACCCACAGAACTTATTATATTCATAGCCCATGCACCCATATCTGATACACCTCCTGATTTCTTCTCGACCTCCATCCCTCCTTAATCCTCCCTCTATCCCACACCCCTTCAACTTAATAATAATAATTATTATATAAAATCACAATTAAAAAGAGAAAAATCCAAATCTTTGAATACACAAATTACAAGAAATACCCAAGAAAAGTAAAATCTTCTACGTCAGTATCTTATCAAAATATTGTACATAAAAAGATGGGTATATCGTATATGGAAATTTCCTTGTATGTATATAAATGCATGCATACACAACACAAGAAAGAATTGAAAGAGGACCCACAGGAGAAGATCTAGAAAATGTTCAGAGGATGCATTCTTGGAAGAGAAATAAAAAAATTTATAGCCAGGTTTTGTTATTTTAGGTTTTTACCCAGCTGCAATTTTTCAATTCTCTCCCAAAGACAAGATTTTCTTCCCTTTGGTTCCTGTAGTAACTTTTACACGGGCATTTGAACAAACATCATGCCTGCCTTGTCGCCCTTTTTATATGTTGTTCGCAACCTCCGAATTTTCAGACACAGATGTTCGTTCTTTTCTTTTCTTTTCTTGCCTTCCTATTTCTCGGCTGTAATGATTTTTTTTATCATTATTCTTGTCCCTCCGCTTGATATTAAATGATTTCTATGTAACAAGTTGTTTTCGATATTGATTTAAAAAAAAAAAAATTGTTTTCGATATTCTGTAGTATTAATTGTGATATCCTTATTTCAAAAAATAATATAAAATTGTGATATCCTTATAATGTAAAATAGTATTCTTCTTACTTGACAAAAAAAAAAAGTAGAATTCTTCTTTCTTCAATTATTAAAAGGAGAATCTTTACGCTAATTATATAAATATGGTGCTTGTTTGGGTGATAATAGGAAATCATTTCCTATGTAACCTAACTATTCTAACTAGAAATCCTTCTTTCCAAAAATATCACGGAACGTTCTATTTAATGAAATAAATTAATAATATTATAATTATTAATAACTAAATGATTACCTGATTAACAGCTAAAACATAATATTTTTTTAAATTTTCTAACTAAAATATCTCCTTTTAAAACTTGAATTTCTTACTATATTATCCATACTTAAATATTTATTATTGGTAAAAATATGTTACCTTTGTTATTTTTTTAATAACTAATTAATTTCCTTTTTAGGTAAAACACATTATCTTTTATATTTTAAAAATATCACGAGTAATTATATTTAATAAAATAAAACAATGCTATTACAATTTCTAATAAATAATCAATTACATTTTCAGTTAAAACACGTTACCTTTTATATTTTCTCATACTAAAACATTCCAAAGTATCACGAGAAATTATATTCAATAAAATAATAACATAATAATTAATATTGACTGATTACCATTTCCAACTAAAACGTATCATATTAACTATATCTTATAACTAAAACTATTCCTTTTTTAGAAATATTACGATCAATATATATATAATTATTATCAAATCATGTTATTTAAAAAATTAAATTATAAAATTCAGGTATTAAAAATTTATTTAAATTACTGAAAAGAACATATAATATTAAATGAGAATGTTGAGAGCAATGATGTATAGAGAACCCCACGGATATATAGTAAATTAAATTTTACTACTAAAAATTTAAATATATGAAATGAACTAAAAATTTTATGTACTAACAATATATATAAACATATTTACTTATAATAATTTAATTAATTATATATATACATATATAAATATAAATATATATATATATATATATTAAAAAAAATCGGGGATCGGGAATCGGGGGTCCCCTGATCCCCGAATTTTTTTAAAATATTCCCAACTCCCTGTCCCGAATAGGGATGGAAAAAAATCCGATCCGACGGATACCCGATTCGAAACCCGAAATTTTGGATAACCCGAACTCGATTTTTTGGATTTGGATTTGATTTTCAGACCCGAAAATTTTTGGATTTGGATATTATGAAACCCGATCCAAAAACCGAAAACCGATCCAAACCCGATCCGAACCCGAAACCCGAAAAAACCCCGAATATATATATATATATATATATATATATATATATATATATATATATATATAATACTATAATATATTTCATAATGTAATACATTTTATATAAAAGTCATTGGTGCATCGTATAATAAATAACCTTGTATTATTAAAACCAAAATATTAAAACAATTTTAGACTCTAAGTGTTTAAGATGTATTTCATATCAAATCTATTTGGTTATTTTAATGATTTAAATTCATTTAAAAATTGATTATATGTAAAATTTTATAACAAAATTAAATATTAAAATATTAAAATTAATGCAAAGAATATAATTTATTTATATAATATAAATAATACATTTTATAATGTATAAAATATTAAAGTGTGTATTCTATAAAACTTGATTGAAAATTTCGGGTTTTTGGATTTCGGGTATTATCCAAATCCAAAAATTTTCGGGTTTCGGGTATACCCGAAATCTATTGGATCTGGTTCAGGTTTTAGTTTCGGGTATTTTTCGGGTTCGGGTCGGGTTCGGATTTTATCCAAAAAATCGGGTTTGGATTTGGATTTTGCCAAACCCGAGCCGATCCGACCCGATTCCCATCTCTAGTCCCGAACCAAAAAATTCCCCGACTTCCCGATCCGAACAGGACGGGGATCGAATCGGGATCGGGCAGAACGGGTGAAATGCCAATCCCTACGGACATATTATGATATAATAACCATTACAAGCGGGTGAACATTACAATGGTACCATATGATTTAGGAATTATTTACTCAAATTTAAGTAAGAGAAAAAGGACCCTGAGATATATCTCAGGGAACTTTTCCTAAGATACATATAAAATAATATTTAAATCTTGCTGGGCCCGCAGGGTTAATTAAAAATCTCTGAAATTACTAAAATACCCACCCCATTTTTATATATAAAAAACAGTTATCTCAGGGAACTTACCTGAGATATATCTCAGGCTCCCTACTCTCTTTATGTAATTAATGATCGTTTTTAGCACAATAAATGGTATTGATATCTACATACAATATGGTTGGTTGTTTTGTCAAAATTATTTAATTTCCAAAGCTACCCATTTTTAGGTAAATATTAAGGAAAATAATATATTTTCCAAAAGTATCACGGGAAATTATATTTAATAAAATAATATCTTAATAATTAATAATTGACTTATAATCATTTTCAACTAAACGTAACATCTTATTTATATTTTATAACTAAAATTATTTCATTTTAGAAATATTACGATCAATATCTATTCTAATATATTAAAGCCGAAAGATTAAAAATTTGGTTGGTTTGGTTTTCGGTTTGGTTTTCGGTTTGGTTATCATAATTATTAAAATAAAAAAACAATTACTAACACAAATATATTCCAGATAGAACACACACGCACACACACACTTTACAGATATCACACCATATTTTCAATTATTAATAAAATATATTTAAAATCCCTATATGTTGTTTATAACAAGAAAATATTAGTATAATGAGTATATTAAATTAAAATTTAAAAAATTATTAAATTGATAATTATATAAAAACATAATTGTACTATTAACTTAAATTTAATAAATACCTAAAATATCTTATCTTTCAATTAATTTAAAGACGTTTACTTTTAATTGAACATATTAACCTTTATACACACCTAAAATATAATATCTTCCAATCATTAATATTTTTTTTCCCAATTAAAACACGTTATCTTTTAATTTAAAACATAATATTGCAATCATAATCTTCCAATCATTAATATTTCTTTTCTAATTAAATACACTACCTTTTAATTTAAAATACAAATTTACCCAAAAATATGACACCATATTACCGTTAAATTTTTAATAATTAATAAGAACCGTTAGATGTTATATGGTATATTTAATGATTAAATTACTTTACTAAATATTCAAGGTTCGAATCCCGTCAATGACATATTTAATTTAAAATTCTAAATTATGCAAATCATTTATTAAATTTACTTCAAATTTTATAAAATTAATATTAAAATAATTTTTCAAATTAATGAATATATAAAAACATAATTATAAAATAAAATAAAATTTATAACATATCAAAAGAAATCCATGCATAGCACGGGTTATAAGCTAATATATATATATATATATATATATAGGGTCTTGTTCTAATAGAAACTAACTTAGAATAGAAACTAGAAACTAAACCTAAATTAAATATTTCAAGCTAATCTAATGACCAAATTAGGGGTACTCCAATACAAAAAACGTTTAAAATTATTGTCTCTATTCAACAAAAATATAAAAAAATAAAAAAAAATTTAAAAAAAAGTTACTGTTCGCGTGATGACGTGGCACGTGAACAGTACCTTTTTTTTAAAAATTTTTTTAATTTTTTTTTAATATTTTTGTTGAATAGAGCCAAGAATTTTAAACGTTTTTTGTGAAGGTGCCCCTAGCGGGGCCATTAAAATAAATGAAATATAATTTATTTAGTGTAGGTTTCTAGTTTCTATTCTAAGGTTGATTTCTATTTGAACGCTAGCCTATATATATATATAGAGTCCCACTCTAGGGAGACCAAGTTTACATGGAGTACCATGGAGACCTCATCATCTGACCGTTAAATTAACTGATAGCTGAGATTAAAATAATAAAAAAACAAAAAGAAATTAAAATAGCACAAGGCCGTTGCAACTTGCACGCACAATACACCCACTCAAAAACTGAAAGCTTATTGGGAGCGAGAAAGCTTATTGGGAGCGAGAAAGCGAGGGAGAAGGAGAGACTATCTCGAAGCTGAATAATTATCGCGAGCATCATCTTCAGAAAAGGTATTTTCTGATTATTATGCGTGTATATGCTAGTGTATATATATATATGCAATATTGATTTTGTATATGTGGTTCTACATGTATAATTTCTCGACTTGTTTAGATCTAATTCTAAAAGTATATTAGGTTGTTTCTAAGATCAAATCAATTTTGTATATCTGATTATATATGGATATTAGGATGTTTATAAGATTGAATTAATTTCATAGATTTGATAACCTAAATTTTTGATGTTGTGCTTTGAAATTTTGTTTCTGGTTCTATAAATTTTTGATTAAATTGTTAAATTATGGTTCTAAAGTAGAAGCATTCAGGTAGTTTTATAAAATTAGTTTTGTGAAATTAGTTTTGGTGTATAAAATTAAGATATAAATTGTGGTTCTGAAATAGAACCAGTTTTGTTTAATTCTGGTCAGAGTTATGTATAATTATGTCCTAATTTTATAAATTTTTTTAAAATTTTGGTTCTGTAATAGAACCTAAATTTTGGTTCTGACCTATATATGTGTATTTTGTGTAATCTATGTAGACTTTTACAGTAAAATCATAATTTTTGCATATTTAAGTTTTGTGGGTCTGGCTTAATTTTTGCATATTAAGTTTTGTAGATCTGATTATATAGTAGAATCTTAATTTTTGCTTAGTTTTGTAGATCTACTACTATTTAATTGGTAAGTTCTATAGTAAAATCATGAATAGTTTGTATACATGCATTTAGTTGATCTAAATTGTAAAGGTGTGTATTATTGTTTGTTATATTAGAATCAAAGATTTGTACGCATGTGTATTTTTGCGTTATGAAATAGAATCAAAATTTTCATAAATATGTGTACTTTTTGGTTTGTAGTAGATTTAATTAAAAAAATTGTGTTCTACCGTAGAATCAGATTGAAGTTTTGTAGTGTAGTTTGTAGATGTGAACTATAATGTTTTAGAATAGATTCACAATTAAGAAATTTTGATTCTATTATAGAATCAAAATTTTAATTTATTAAATAAATAGTAAAATTTGTTACTTCTAATATTGGTTTCTTAATATTTTAAAATTAATATTTCGATAGAACCAATTTTATATCTTGGGTAGAATCAAATTAAAATGTTTTATAAGGCTTTATAGTAGAATAGATTGTAGAATCAAAATTTTTATTGTGCTCTACAGTGGAACAACTGTCCAAGATTTGATTCGAATATAGAATGACATTTAGGTTTGATTAAATGAATTTAAGATTTGTTTCTTAATCTTTTAAGTGTTAGTTCTATTAATAGAATCATCCAATTTATTTAACTTCTAATGCATAAATTCTACTAAATGACTCATAAGTAGGCCTAAAATTTAGGGGGAGGCCTTTTCATTCCACTAAAGAATCAAATAGATACTAATTATTTGATTATACTGTACAATGATATTCAGGTTTGATATAATGAATTTTAGATTTGTTTCTTAATTTGTCAAGTGCTAGTTTCGTTAGTAGAATCATCCAATTTTCTTTTTAAACTCATAAATTCTACTAAATGACTTATAAACAGGCCTATAATTTTGGGGAGGACTTTTGGTTCCACTATAGAATCAGATGATACTAATTTGATTCTACTAGAGAATGATACTTAGGTTTTGTCCTACGGTAGGTAGGACTCCTACTAAGCTTCACATCATTATTGAACAGGGGTCGCCATATTTGAAGGCTGGAAAGGAAGTTGTTGATTACTTGGGAACTGTTCAGCACGAGTTTCACTTCACTGTTTAGGTATTTGACTAAATACAATATCGTATGCTTCTTATATCTAGATATCATCTTAGTCGACAAGGTATGATTAGTTCTTACACGACAGGATGAAATTGATGCAATTGAGGATGTTATTTATAATATCGAAACTTATGTAACAACGATTAGAGCTAGCACTTCTATATTTCTAATGTCGCGTAAAATCAAGTCTTTAGGAGTGAAAATGGTCATTTCTGGTGACGGTTCGGATGAAATTTATGGGGGATAACTGTACTTCCACAAAGCACCCAACAAAGAAGAATTTCATTGTGAGACATGCCACAAGGCTATAGACTTGATTATTTTTATTTTTCTTGTACTTTTAGCAAGTATAAAAACATTTTTCTTTAGAAGTATAGATTTTCAACTTGGAAGGAATTATTGTTTGCCTTATTATACATAGATAAAGGCCCTCCACCAATATGACTGCTTGAGAGCAAACACGGCAACATATACTTGGGGTTTAGAAGCTCGGTTTCCATTGCTGGATAAGGCATTCATCAATGTTTTGACCCTGGGTGGAAGATGGTGATAAACAGTTTCCGTCGTGCTGTCTTGTTTACTTTAGTTATGCTGGCAAGGTTAGAGAACGTCATTTTGATCTTTATAAATGTGTCCTCGTATTTAAGGTTAAGTCAAAAGAAAAAGATTTTGATTCTACTATTGCAGCATATTTATGAGTTTGTAGTTTTTTAATTGTACTATAAAAGCCTTCTATGTACCTTCTAATTCAACGTCATAAATTTAATGTCCTCTTCAATTTTAGGCAACTTTCCAATTAAGTTATACTTGATTATCGTGTGATTCTACGGTTGCTAATGTAAAACTAAAAATCATTTAATACATGTTACTAACATTGATGCAGAACTAATTAGGACAAGTACTTGTTTCTAGTTTCTAAGGAGGTTCTATAAATTGTAGATGCCTTCGTTTTTCTGAGTTTTTCAATAGAAAATGACAATTAATTTGGAAATTATTTTTGAGTTTGTCTGAATTTTTTTGATTCTAGAATAGAAACTCTTTTTGTATTTTTTATTATTTCTTATTGTTGTGGAATCTACTATAGAAGCATAATTTTATAAGTTAGAAGCATAATTTTATTTGTGTAGTTTTATTGCTATTGTAGAATTCTATTTTTTTATTCTACTATAGAAACATATATGTATTTGTATTTATGTGTTAGGTAGGTGGAGCTGATGAAATTCTAAAGTTGGATGAGGAGGAAAAACACGGATTACTACTTGATCAGATACCAAGGGCAGATGTTGGCTGCCAAGGATGCAGCGGTGTGAGGTTTGTGATGTGTGTCAAGTGCAATGGGAGTTGTAATCTGTTCAATGAAGATGGGAGGAAGACGCTGAAGTGCGATGAGTGCAATGAGAATGGGTTGATTCAGTGCCCCATTTGTTGTTGATTTAGGAGATCACTTTTCCTGATTTTCCCCACTGGTTGTCATATTGTTGATTTGGTTCTTGCCTATAGTTATTAGTTCTCTTCTCGTGAAACTGAGTGGAATCTAAAGTAAGATTGAGACCCCCATTGTGAGTGCTTTTGGATGTTACTTCGATTCATTTATTGAATGATCTGATTTGTTGTTTAAGCTGAATGAACAAATGGGTGCAAATTACGTAGTTCATTCGTATGCGTATTTATTTTTTAGGTTTGGAAAGTGAATATCTGTTGATAGATTCCTTGTTGCTTTGGCAATTTGCTTTGGTCATCTTTAATAGTTACAACTTACAAGTCAAATGCCATTGTAGTGTTTTTCAGTTTTTATTTCAGATTAATGCTTAAGATACATGTATGCAAGACTCGTAATTCTTTTAATCACATGAACTTCATCTGTACAAGCAAAGCTCGAACCAATTACTCTATAAATATCAAATATTAACAAAGACTTTAGATATTATAAAGGTCTGTTTTCTTTTCTGGGCCCTGAGTAAAATCAGCCGGGAGTCATTTTTTATGAAGCCTTATCATTAATTCTGCAGGGAGTGAAATCATATAGCCACTATCTAAAGTTGGAAGTTGTAATGATGTAGTTGTGTAAGAAACGTTGATAAGAACATCTTCCTTCTCACCTAAACACTCCCCCTTCCCCTAAGTGAAGAAAAAACATAAGTTTGAAATTTTTAACTTTCAACTAACTGTTGGACGGTCTAAATCAGAATCATCAATGGTGAGCCACTCATTTGACTCCTCACTTTCTGAACCCTTTTCTCTGGAACTTGATGGAATTGTCTTCTGCTTATCACCCTCGATACCAAAACTTCGGTTTAACTTGACCCAATCACTGGATTCGGAGCATGAAGGAATCTCTGATTGCATATAGCCTAGTTGTTTACCTGAGAGGTAATTAGCATCGCTCTCAATATCACTGTATGAGCTATCCACTTCAGACTGTTTTACTTCAGCAAAGGAGTCTGTACCAACATCTTTGTCTTCAAACTCCTTAGAATCCTTAGCATCGTTGATCTTTTCATGTCCGGGAGTTGGCCTCTTGTATGTTCAAGTGCTTTCGTCATTCCCATAGTTTATGCAGAAGTACTTCCCTTGCTTCAACAATCTGTAAACAAGTGTTACTTTAGAAGTAAGAGTTTTGCTTTTTCTGAACACGTTTACTTCAAATAAATTTTCTTAAAGAGGGAATAATCCTAACTAGTACACGGATTCACACAAAAGACATATCTAGACAAGATACAAAAGTACATGTTGGCAAGTTATAACATGCCATGAAGCATACAATTTTTCGCCATTATGTACATGTAATTAATTACATAAATTCATAGTCCACACACATTCTGCTTTAATTATAATAAATTGCTTCCATGGACCACCCACAATCAATTTCAAATTAAAATCTATCAAGCCTACATGTCCCTTTTTCTTTGACCCGAGATCCAATTTACCCAACTCCAGCAAAAATGAAAATCATTATTCTCAAGAAAAGTATAAGTAAACATTTCGAAAAAGAAATATAACTCAATTCAACTCGACTGTCAAAAGACACATATGCAGGGGCATCATTTGCAATTTAAAACCCTTAAAAGACCAAAACATAAGTACAATGTATAACAAACCTTAATTTCTTTTAGCCAAATATTTGGCATCGTGATGGATTTAATAAATGAACAAACATGGGTACTTAATTCCTACAAAATAATTAATCCTCGCAAGCAAGCACACTCTGAATCACCAAGTACATATGGCTAATGTTCTTTTGGTAGGGCTCTAAAGAAAGTACAAGACAATGAGGCAAGTAATCACCTTCGTGTAACCTAAGACAGTAAATCCAATGAAGCACATGCAACTCGTCAATGAAAGATAATAAAACAAATTTTTAAAATCTTCTACTCGCTTTAGAGTATTACCCACTTCCCTACTCGTTACAGTCTTTTATTTCAAAGTGAAACTACTTTAATTTCTAATGAAGTCTTTACTATTTGTATAACAATTATATCTAGGAAACCAAAATGCCATTAAATATAACTGAACTACATACTGCTATATTCTTTCGTTTCCCTAATTAAGAACCATCAACTTGTCACAATCTATTTCCCATGTTTTACAGCTTCCAACAAAAGTGTTGAAAGTTTTGTAGCATATGTTTCTAGAAAATGTCATCATGACTTCCTACATAGTCACTACACACTAAAGCAAGTGAGAAGCATAAACCACATGCTAAACAAGTGAGAAGTATGTACCAGTAAATTTAAAAGAAATAACATTTGTTATTGGGCCAGGTCAAAGCCAGATCTGGTCAAGTTAAAATCTATGGAATAAATACCACTACATATAAATGCTTCCGGAAGCCATGGCGAGACCATACACACACTCTGGCAAAGCATTATCTCTGAATGTTGTTTGGTCTACCACTTGATTGACGTTTTGATCCTCAGTACTGGGAGTCTTTACCTGTTGATTGTGTTAAAGCTCAATTGCATCAGCTATTCTTACCTACTGCAGTTTATTATCAACAGCAGGAATGTAACAAATGGCTTCAGATTTCCCAAAATCCAAATTTTTAATACTGCTGTGGAACTGGTGCAACGTATCAAAAGCACACGTTCGTGAGAGAATTTTTTCTTAGAAAAAAATTTCAAAGAGGATTGAGCAGTGATCGTTCATTATTATTAACCTTGTACTGAGATTGCATTTCAATTCGAGTTTTACAATTTGCAACTTTCAGATGATTTGGTCAACTGAGTTGGAAGGTGTTCCACTCATGTCTATTTTCCTAGGGGTATGCCCTAAGCTTTATTTTCTTTGATACGCTTATATAGATTATTATTTGACAAAAAGAAGAGACATCTTGACATTTTAAATCCGTGATACAATGTTGTCGCCTAGGCAACACTATGACAACAACATGTGTAAAATTGGCCATTGCAAATTTCCATGGGTAATGCACGTATGCAATTTTTACTAGTAACTGAAAGACATGGAAGCATTATTACCTCTGGAGTTGATAAAAGCAATTTGTATCTACCGTAGAATCAGAATTTATGCAGTAAAACAAACAAAATTAAATAAGTTCTAATTTGATTCTATAGTAGAATCAAAATGCCTATCTAAAATTTTGAGCATTAGATTTGCTACTTATGAGTAATTTATCCGATTCTGGAATAGAATCAATATTTATTAAATAAAACTACATGCTTCGATTGTACTATAGAACCAACAAAAAGTATCCACCACCATATGTTCTACATGTGTTATACACAGCTAAGACAACTAAATATAATTAGCTCAATTGTTTTGATTCTATCACAGAACCAAATAAAATACATAATTTAAAAATTACATACACTACACTGAAAATATACTCCCACTAGACAAAATTGTTTCTACTCTAGAACCAAAACAACACAGCATTAATTAAAAAAACTACATGCTTAAGAACACACCTGTTTCGATTGTATTATAGAACCAACAAGTGTACATACAAATACACAGAAAAAATCTACAATAAATCATACTACACAAAACTAAATATCACAAATTGAAAAAAAATGAATTGTACCTGATGTGGACACAACTTCAACAGAATCAGAAATTTAAGCTTGATTCAAAGCACAAACACCTTGATTTGAAGAAGAATCCATCTCAAATTGACACATTAGAGAGAGAAAGAGATACGAGAAAGATATACGGGAGAGAGATATACAACAGAGAGAGAGAGAGAGAGAGAGAGAGAGAGAAATTCGGTGAGAGAGATGTTAGAGAGAGAGTGTGTGTAGTTAGAGAGAGAGAGAGAGTATAATAGCGGTAGTTTTTTTTTTATTTTTTTTTTCTTTTTTAGGGGAATATTATTATCCATCGGATGTGTTTTAGATCTAATGGTCCAAAATGGGTCTCTATTGGACTTCATATAAAATGGGTCTCCATGGAACAATGACATATATATATATATATATATATATATATATATATATATATTAAAAAAATCGTGCATCGGATTTTAAGCTAGTCATTGATTTAAATGAGAATGTTGAGAGGAGTGATGTATAGAGCACCCTATGGACATATTATGATATAATAACCATTACATGCGGGTGAATATTACAAAGGTACCTTACGATTTAGGAAATATTTACTCAAATTTATGTAATTAATGATGGTTTTTAGCACAATAAATGGTGTTGATATCTATATACAATATGGTTGGTTGTTTTGTCAAAATTATTTAATTTCCAAAACTACCCATTTTTAGGTAAATATTATGGAAAATATTATATTTTCAGAAAATATCATGGGAAATTATATTCAATAAAAAAATATTTTAATAATTAATAATTGATTGATTATCATTTTCAACTAAAACGTAACATCTTATTTATATTTTATAACTAAAACTATTTCATTTTATAAATATTACGATCAATATATATATATATATATATATATAAGTAATTATAATTATTATCAAATCAAGTTATTTAAAAAATTAACTTATAAAATTCAAATCTTAAAAATTTATTTAAATTATTGAAAAGAACATATAATATTAAAAAAAATTGGTGCATCGAATTTTAAGTTGGTCATTAATTTAAATGAGAATGTTGAGAGGAGTGATTTATACAGAACCCCATGGGAGTAACCATTACAAGCGGGTAAACATTACAAAGGTACCTTACGATTTAGGAACTAATTACTCAAATTTATGTAATTAATGATGGTTTTTAGCACAATAAATGGTGTTGATATCTACATACAATATGGTTGGTTGTCTTGTCAAAATTATTTAATTTCCAAAGATACCCATTTTTAGGTAAATATTAAGGAAAATATTATATTTTCCAAAAGTATCATGGAAAATTATATTCAATAAAATAATATCTTAATAATTAACAATTGACTGATTATCATTTTCAGCTAAAACGTAACATCTTATCTATATTTTATAACTAAAACTATTTCTTTTTTAGAAATATTACGATCAATATATATATATATATATATATATATATATATAAGGGTGTCCTTCCATAATCACCGTTGGTTGGAAAATGATGCACATCCAGCGCTTACCACTGTGCTAAAACCCCCGTGAGTGTTAGCTAGGCACAACTTTATTTCCTTAATTCTTAGCCAGTGTGCCTAGCTCACGTTTCGATTAGGGAGATGTTGGACACCCCCCCAATCCCCCCAGCATCTGCCAGCACTAACAAGTCCCTATTAGGGGTACAATGGCTGCACAGCATGCCTTTGGCATAATATGCACTCCGTGGGACTCGAACACGCGACCTTGGCTCTAATACCAGTTTTTAGGATCAAGCGCTTACCACTGCGCTAAAACCCTGGTAAGTGTTAGCTAGGCGCAACTTTATTTCCTTAACCATTAGCTAGTGTGCCTAGCCCACGTTTCGATTAGGGAGATGCTGGACACCCCAACAACAACCAATTTACCACTACAACAACTAAGACTTAGATTAATTATGTTCAAAACAGTCTTACATATGATTTTACATAATTATACTTTTATATTTATTATTTATTAAAATTAATAAAAAATGGTAAATTAATATATAATAAAATATAAAAATGTTTATAGAATTTAAATTATTACATAAAATTTTAAATTATTATTTATATTTATTAAAATTAATAATAAATAATAAATTAATAGAAGCCGTTAATTTGAAATATAAGAAGCAATCAAAATCTGAAATCACGTTTTTAACCTTAAAACTGTTGCTGCTGCAATGATACAAAGCGGAAGAATTAAAAATCTAAAATTACCTTTTTACCCTTAGTACTGCCGCAATGAAACATTACGGCACTTTCATTGCCGCAATGAGGTATTGCGGTATCCGCATGACCTGGTTTAACCCGAATTAAACCCGTTTCCCCTTTATTCATTCTCCAAAACACAAAACACGATTCAGGCGATTTCCGCACAGACACACACATAGTTAACGAATCTCATCTCATCTCCTCCTCTAGGTATCTTCTAATTGATACTTAAACACATACGCACATAGTTATAGATATACACACGCACTACTATATACATTGCTACTCACGATTATATGTACATGGTTTGATTCGTTTTTAATTGTGGGTGGTGTTGATTTGCTTCGTTGTAGTTAGAATCATGAATTAAATCGAATTATTAAGGTTCATAGTTCGATTTTTTGCATTGAATTAGTTTGAAATTAGGGCTTTTACCCTCAATTGAGTTGAAATTAGGGTTTCTCATCTTCAATTAGGTTGAATTAGTTTGAATTGCCCAATTTAGAATTATGATTCAGATTATTATCCGAAATTTTATTAAAATTATGAATTAATTCGAATTATTAGGGTTTATAATTATAAATTATTTTATGAGTTGTGGAAATTTTAGTTCGAATTTTTGAATTATTAATTAGAATTTTTGAGTTTAAAATTCGAATTTATGAAATAATATTATTTATTAATTCGAATTTTGATTAATTAATCCAAACTATGATTAATTTCCTTACTTTAAATCAAATTTGGATATATATATATATATATATATATATATATATATATATATATATAGAAATTTTTTGTCATTTTACTCAATTGTTTACAATAGTAAAAGAAGGTTATTAGTACTGCATTTTATTTGATAAATGATATTCATTGTTAATTTATGCTTGTTTTAAATATGTCTTCATGGAATGATAATTTTAGCCAATTTTGGTAGATGTTTATGAAATGTGCCTTATTTCTTTGATTTTGCACAATGCAGATACTATGGATATGCAGTGCGGGCCTCTCGATAAATCCCTCTTGACCATGCAGGATGATCATATTAGCAGTCACATATGGTAGGGGGTGAGCGGGAGAAGTTGGATGTCCGCCAGTTGACAGCTAACCACGACCAGTGGGTATTTGATGAGACCCAGGTTACTTTGCTGACAAACTGGGGTTTCTTAGCGTTTATCAACCCACGCTCGATTCCCTAGAACGACATCCGATTGATCACGGCGTTGGTGGAGAGGTGGAGGCTAGAGACCAACACCTTTCATTTCACATTTGGTGAGATGACCATCACTCTACAGGATGTTTACATGATACTGGGTCTGCCAGTTCGTGCTCGTGCTGTTACTCATACGGAGCTTACCAATCCTCTTCCATATTGGAAGAGGTGGTGGCATGATTTGAGGCTGACTGAGACCGATCGTAAAAATATGTATAAAAATGAAGTGATAGAATAGAGGACTAACCTTTAATTTTGGATGAATTTTTTAGCTCCAAACCCTTAAAAAACGCAGATGTTTTCTGTTGTTTGTAAAAATGAGAGTGGAGATGAAAAATTCTGTAACCTTAAAAGTGATAGATTTTTTGGGGTTCACGCCTGCCGCAATCGTTCATTGCGGTAGGGAGTAATTAATGCATTAATACTGCAACAATGGTTCATTGCTGCAGGTGGTTCATTTAATACCAACCACCAACCAAAATTAATGCCGAAAAATTTGTCTGAGCCACAACTAAACATTGAACTGCCGCAAGGAGTCATTGCGGCAGAAATTAAAGATTTTTTTATTATTTTTTTAAATCTTCAAATTTGCATCCAAAAAATAAACTATATTAATTTTAACTTTAAACTATCTTTAATAATATATTATGGATACTTTTTACATGTTATGTACTTTAAATAATGATGGATTAATATGTACATCTCAATCTTAGCTAATTGTTGAAAAATAAATGAGTGTGTTAACATTTTTTGTTATTTTTTCTATTTAAAATATTTAATATAACTTTTTTATTAACGCTTTCATTCATTTTAACTTACATTATTGTTTATGCTATTTTTTCATTTTTAAGAATATAATAATATATATTATCATTATTTTCAAATTTTTACTTTACATAACCTTTTTTTCTAAATTTGTTTTAAAAATTATTTAATTAATAATTTAAAGGTGTCACGGTTGGAAGTCATTCCCGTGTTCATTAACTCGTCTATACACATTTTTATATGTTATTATTTATTAATTTACTATTTTTTATTAATTTTATTAATAAATAAATATATATCAAATTACAATAATGTAAAATAATATGTAAGATAATTTTGCGTAAAATTACAAGAGTACAAGTTGGTGGATTGACAAAAGGTTTATTTTATTTGGAAAAGTTTAGAGTTCGAATCCAAACCTTTTCCATTCGTTTGGAAAAGGTTTGTTTTTATTTACAATTTTCTATTAATTTTATTAATAAATATATATCAAATTTCAATAATGTAAAATAATATGTAAGCTAATTTTGCATCAACTTGCAAGAGTACAAGTTGGTGGAGTGGTAAAATGTTTGTTTTATTTGGAAAATGTCAAGAGTTCGAATCCAAACGAATGGAAAATGTTTGTTTTAATTTACTATTTTTTATTATTTTTATAAATAAATATATATCAAATTAATAATGTAAAATAATTTTTCATAAACTTACAAGATTACAAGTTGGTGGAGTGGCAAAAGGTTTGTTTTATTTGAAAAATGTCAAGGGTACGAATCCAAACGTCTTAATAAATACTACCGCATTGAGGGCATGCGGCAGTGTTATTTCCTGCCGCAATAATTTCTTGTGGCAGTACTTTTTTGCTGCAGCAATGAAGGGTTTAAAAAAATTAACTTATAAAATTCAAATCTAAAAATTTTATTTAAATTATTGAAAAGAATATATAATATTAAAAAAATTCGTGCATCGAATTTTAAGCTAGTCATTAATTTAAATGAGAATGTTGAGAGCACTTGATGTATACAGAACCCCATGGGAGTAACCATTACAAGTGGGTGAACATTACAAAGGTTCCTTACGATTTAGGAACTAATTACTCAAATTTATGAACTAATTACTCAAATTTATGTAATTAATGATTGTTTTTAGCATAATAAATGGTGTTGATATCTACATACAATATGGTCGGTTGTCTTGTCAAAATTATTTAATTTCCAAAGCTGCTCATTTTTGGGTAAATAACTAAATATTAAGGAAAATATTATATATACAAATTAAATACAAATTTTTTTACAATATTCACCAGTAAAAACAATCATTCCTGTCACATCAATTCTATTACATCATTTTATAACTATTTTTTATACACAATTTTGTACCCCTAACATTTTTCAAATATTAATTCTTAGTTCGATAAACTTAAAACAAGGAACGAAACATCTAATTTATCATCACAGGTATCTTGCACCCAAATGGATGCGTATATCACTAACATCCGTGGGTTGCTTTTTATTGTTTTACGACTGCTAAAGAAAGGTCTCTGATAAGAGCGCCATTATTGTCTTCTTCTATAAATATTATTTCCGAAGATGCAACATCGAAGGGTCCATAGCTCAGTGGTAGAGCAATTGACTGCAGATCAATAGGTCACCGGTTCGAACCCGGTTGGGCCCTTTTATTTTGCTAGGTGGCCTCGCTTTATCCAATTTCCAAGGTGGAATGACTGAAAATTGTTTTAGGATTTTTTAAGTAAAATGGGTATCGTACATAATTCTAGGTATCTATACCACAGTAAAGTTCTATGGAGACCAAAATTTTAGTGGAGACCGGAGATCATATATATCAATCAAAACATTGCGAAAACATATTTATTGAAAATCATGTTATATGAAAATCATTATTTCATCTATTTCATTGAAAATATTGAAAATCATATATGTTTTACATGCAAATTTCATTAAAAATCTTGAAAATTATGTATGTCCTGCAAACAAAATATTGCAGAATGTATTGTTCTCCAAAACATGTTCTGCTTGCAAATTATATATGATTTTTAAAATTTTGAATAAAATAATAATGTTCAGTCTTCGCAAATATATATGTTTTGCAGTGTTTTGAGTGCATAATGTATACGGTCTCCACGGTCTCCACCACTCAAATGTTGGTCTCCATAGAACTTAACTCATCTATACTATACTATCATATGATTTGTAGTTTGGTTACCCCTATTTTTGGTTATCCCTCCTTCAAAACAGTTAGATTTTCAACTCAAATAGAACTCAAATAGATCATGATCGTTAGATACAACAATACTAAAATTTGGAAATCTAAGGTTCGAATTCCGCCAATAACATTTTAATATAAAATTAATACTAGATTATGTTATATAAAAAGGTTGAAAGTTCGATTTTCACCAACAACATATTAATTTAAATTTAATATTAAAAATTATTTATATAGAAAGGTCTAAAATTTGAATTCTCCCAACATATTTAAAGTAATGTTTATAATATTTGATATACTAAATTATAAGCAAATTAAAAAAAATAAAAGTAACATATACTTTGTATGGGCTATAAGCTAGTTATGTTAAAAAGATTATTACACTTTATTGTTTTAGTATTGGTATAGTATATCAATGTTTATGTTTTTTTATTTAGAAATGAATCGTAATTTAAACTTAATTTTAATCAGTTTTAATTTAATTTATTAAATTTAACAAAATAACTTAGAATACATAATAATTTAATAAATTAAAAAATTATAATTTTCTTTAATAATGAAACTAACACGTAAATATTTATACAAAACATCTCCGGTGCACTCAAAATCCTTAGCTAAATACTAGTACATGACAACATATATAGCCAACCAATCCATCTCCATTCACATCCCTTGTTAAAAAAATTTTACATAACCCAATTTATTTGGCTATATTTGTACAACCACTACAATTCTCTATAATAATTCACATTACCATCTTACCTTTCTAAAATGATATTTCAAATTTTTTATACTTTCATCTCATGACTTGTCTTTGATTAATAATAAAAAGTTCTATTTCTAAAATATAGCCAACAACTATAGAAAATACCGTTGGAGACAAAACATATTGTTATATCTTCTATAATACAACCAACTAATAATTTCTATTATTTTAAACTATTGTACATAACATGTTGGAGATGCTTTAAGTGCTTAGGAATTAGGATTTACTATTAACTAAGATATGCATCAACAAAAATGAGAGAGATTGAAATCAAAAGAAAGGTAAATATGGAATATATTATATTAAAATACAAGCAGCCAACTCGGCCAGCTCTAACCCTGCCATCTTCACTCATATTTTTGAAGTGTTCTACCATATGTATATATTACACTATCTGGGTGGACCTGGCCCGGGTCAGACTGTATGAAGTATGAACCTCCCCACAAGGGGAACACACAAATCAATGCAAACATAACACACATTTACACTCCTCCCAGCTTTACCCATAAATTAAAAAATCACATTTGTCGCTTAAATTCTTCAAGCTGTGCCGACTGCTTCGAGTTCATGAATATCTGTGTGCACCGGGTGGTGCTGTTGGCATTGGGAAGTTAAAGTTAATTTGTGTTCCTGCAAACTGGGGAGCCTCCACATAGGGGCTCTTTCATTCAATAATATACACGTTAATGAACGGCAACAAGAAGTGGACCAAAAAAACAGTAGACAAATAATTTGTGATACTGAAGAATGTTGAGAACAAGCATTTTTCCTTGTTTAAGTAAAATATCCAACAAACGGTCCATTAAGAAATGTTGTGTTTCGATAGCTAATCTGTTAAAACTCACCATAGCCCCTACTGATTAGTTAAAAATCTCGGGAGACCCATTCTTGTTGCCTCTTGCCCCAGAATACAAATATGTTGGATAACAAACTTGAACAATTCACCATTCCATATTTTACTCTTTCGTGAAAAATTACTATTATCCCTTCAAAAACACATGTATAAAGCCAACACAAGATCTATAATCAGCTCCATATTATCCCCGACTAAAAATTTTAAAGTAACTAACAGATACCATGATAGATCTGGGTATATGTCGTACATACGAGTATTATCTCCGTATCTTTATATTACCATTCTTTAATCTTCTTTTTATGTCTTGCAACCTCAAACAACCATAAGTATCTACAGGCTGTCCTTTATCAAGGACATCTTATCTTTAACTTCTAATATTCAGATGTGCTCTTTATCCTTTCATCATTTGCATCTTGTGTATATATATAGATGGTTCTTCAAAGTCATTAAACTTTACTAGTGATTGCCAACTCCCATCCTGTTGTTGCAGGCTCAGCA
This sequence comes from Saposhnikovia divaricata, assembly GCA_036435485.1. Taxonomy (NCBI): domain Eukaryota; kingdom Viridiplantae; phylum Streptophyta; class Magnoliopsida; order Apiales; family Apiaceae; genus Saposhnikovia; species Saposhnikovia divaricata. The sequence goes on along the minus strand of CM071601.1, from coordinate 122,741,368 downwards.
ACCATCAGGTGATGAATTTGTAACATGATATTCCAAGATACATGTTCTTGTCCATGACACCATGCGCAGCAGCATGATAATATATGTTTCTTGATCCAATAAATAAATAGTCGAGCACAAAACAAGCATTTAAAAAAACTATCAAATTAAATGATTGTCACTAACGTTCAACATAATAAATATATACTTGGAAAACATCAAATCCTAATGTGAAACACGCACTCTTTCTAAACAAGATGAGTTTCTGGGAAGAAACACAAGTAACAAGAATATAATCCTCTTAAGAAGAAAGCAACTATTGGTACCTGTGAAGCATATGCTGTATCAGTTGTCTCCCTCGTGGCCGATGATTGCGTTGATCTGTTCAGAAAACCAGCATCATACCTTGATTCACTTCCATTCAGTTTCTGGGTATTACTACTCGTTGCACTTTCACTTTCATTAGCCGATTTGGCCCTCTGCACCAATTTGCAAGTGTATCAGGTACTATGTTTGTGAAAGCTATTAAGTAACCAGACGATAACGACAATGGGCTAGGAAAATATACCTGGAATATTTTACCAAGAGTTTTTAATCCCTTCGCTCTTGCACGGAGTTCCTCCTTTTTTACGTTATTATCTTGGAGAACCTGAAAAAAGACAAAGCAAACAGAAAGAGTACATGAAGTGCCCGTCAAGCACAGAATTGCATCACAACGAAAAAAAATTGAAGAGTTTGAGACAACCATCTGACAAACACGAGAAAGAGTGGCTTCAATATCAGCTACATTTAGCTTCCAAAGTGAATCAATCATCAACTTCTTGTGAGACTGCATGTACTCTTCAAGCTCTTCCTCAGTGTAGTTTCCTTCTGTACTAAGCTGCCTTTTCATGTCCTCTTGTAGTTGTATCAACGCAATTGCACCTACAAGCCCAAGTAAAGGATTGAGATCTTTTAGCAGAGCACTTCCAAAAACCCTAAAGCCTACCTTGCAACAAGTTTAGTAATATAAACATCCATGAGCAACTATCACTTCATTACTGCATAGTAATCAATCCTAACTGCGATCCAAAAGGGTTAGAAAATGTGTAGCATTTTTGCTGAACATAAGAAACTTTACTAGCTTAAGTGTTTAAAAGATGGAGTAGTACGATGTCAAGCAAAGCTTAGGTTACTTAACAACACAACAAGCCTGCTACAGGCCAACCTGACAATCACATTCACCACCAACACGTTGCCATATAACTAAATTAATTACAACGGGAGACAAGGTGAGGTCGATAGCTTAGTTGACTCTTTTACCGATGATAACAAATGCAAAAGGACTGTCAAAAATTCCTTAGAGAGAGTGGATTTTATCAAAAGAAAAAAGGGGCAAAGAGTAAAGGCTAAACAATGATTCTTCATGAATCAAAATTAATATGGGGGAACTATAATTTAATAGAGACTCACAGTCTCACACATTACAAAAGCTAGATAAAAATTGAGATGCACACATAAAATAACTAAAGCAGGAGATAAATGCTAGGGTTTAGAATGTAAGTATTGCAACTGGAAGTGTCCTGCAAGGGGTCTGATTGAATCCAGCAATTAACTAACCTGTCGCTGCCGTCACTTGGGATTTGATGAAATGTCCTTTATTTCTAAACCACTCAGCAACAAATGGTACGCCCAAATATATCGCCTTCTTACCAAGCTCTTTAGCCGACTGTCTTGCATATATATAACCGATCGTGTTTAACATATCAATGCCATATGCTGTAGAAGCATATATGACATAAATCACAACAAGGAATTTAAACATTGCAGTAAAATAAATAGTGAAATACGACATGATAAGAAAAAGTCTAAAAATTAAAAATTCCTGATTAAAAATCCACCTAGATATCTCTGTCAATGTTTAGAAACTGAGATTGCTAAAAAAAAAAAAAATTGTTTACACTTCGTTTTTGTTTTAAAATAAAACATGGAAGACACCTAAAACACAAAAAACTTGTTTTATTCCAAACACAGAAACTAACTCCAATAGGAGGAAGCTTTAAATATCCTTCTAAAACCTTGCCAAGGTAAAATTGGTTCTTTAATTCAAGATGTTCAGTGCCTAGGCCCCGCCCTAGAGAAAAAACAGACAAAAGAACACACCACAACTAATATAATTAGCATTTATATCAGGCTTTAACATGTAAACACATGCGTTCTGTAATCATATTCTCAAAGATCCAGCATCCCTTCCTCCTAACATTATATAAATTCTGAAAGCCTCTAATATTAGCTGTAATGACACTTGGACTTGGTAGTGTATATATGAGTCAGCAGTTAGGCAAGACCAAAGAATACTTTATATATGGCTGAGGGACTTTACAATAAAATTATTTATTGCTAAAAAACCTACATATAACATTACATAAGACTATAAGAGGGTTATTTATATATTAACAGCAAACTATATAACATCTCACCAGCATTGGAGAGTCTTGATACTTCAGCTTCAGCATTTTTAACGAAATCTACTTTATTTCCTTGGATGTAAAGGTTAAGACGATCCTTCAGAATTTGAACGAGCTTCTCTTCTCTTTCCTTTTGGACAACCTGTGTTTAAAAAGGATTTGAAGAGACAAATATTATAAAGTTGCGCCCAAGTACTATTTTATAGGCATATTCATCCACATATTACAGAAAAAAGAAACCGCTGAGTTGAAGAATTTTTATAAAATGTCTTAAGTTTAAACAATGACAAGTAATAACATATCAAAAGTTAAGCTTAAACGGTGTACATAGCATCATAGTGCATATATAATTGCATACTCAGAACAGTTTGACAAGACACATACCCTCATTTTTTCTTGCACTTTTTTTGCATCAAATTGCTCATTTTCTGTGAAGATATCCATTGAAGCCATTGATGACATAGCCAATTGTCCAATGTAATCCTCAAATAGCTCACTCCCAAAAAGCATTGCAAAAATAGCAGCAGGATCAATGATTGCATCGCTGCAACAAAGAGAATAACATTTCCTTATATGTGAATATAATGTTAATAACGTGAAAGGTCTGCAAGACTGTATAGTATACTATTCGGGAATCCTGCTTCTGAAGAGAATTTAAAAAAAATTAAAATATAAATGGACATAAACTGACGTTGAAATTCCTGATTTCCCATATGCATCGTAAGCCTGTCGTTGTCCAGGATCACTCAGCACTTGGTAAGCCTCTCCTAAAACCTAAAGTCAAAAACACAAAACTTAACTCATCAAAATAATAAATAATCAAAGAACAGAATCTTTGAATAGCAATTAGGAAAAAATTCCTAGAATAACTTTGACGAACATGTAATGCTGCTTGAGGCATTGCAGCAAACCTTCCTGTTGGAAATTTTGAGTTTCTTAAGAAACAGAACAAACACCCTGAGAGAGAGAGAGAGAGAGAGAGAGAGAGAGAGAGATTTTGATACAAATAAAATTTCTACTCTAGTAACTGCTAAGCTTGCCTGGAAATTTTGTGCTGCAAGAGGATCATTAGGGTTCTTATCTGGATGAACCTGACGTGCCTGCAAGCCACAGTGTGTCAGACAGTAAAAAAGTTATACTTATAAACATATCTGAGTGCTTGTGGAAAAAAGAGCCAAAAAAGATATTAAAAAAATGCAATACATAATGTGAGCAGGCAAGGTATGAGTGAGGGCACACAGAATGGGTTGGGCAGTGATAAGTCTGCAACAGACACTGCTTAGCACAAGTTTTTAACTTCCTACCAACTTCAATCAATTGCCGTCAGATATACGAATCCATCAATTGCGTCACATTATGCTTAATTCTTTTTAGTATTTTCTTGCAGTTAAGTAACTCCCATTTTCCCTCTCTGTTTTTAATTTTAATCTAAGGTCATAAATTGGGAACAATGTTGATTATATCTTGCCAAGAAAATCCCTAACAAGCACAAATTTCATTCATACAACATTAAGAATAGTCTTCAAGTCCACAAAGCACTCAACTAAAATCAAGAAATAGAAAACACCTAATGACCGAATATAATGAACAATAATAATAAAAAAGAGTTAATTGATTCTAACTTGTTAACTCAAATTAAGTTAATACCAACATACAAATATAACAGTAAAATTTGTTGAACCATTACAGAAGTAGATTTATAATCAATAGTGAAAATACAAAAGAGATACCTTGATGTAATAAGCTTTTTTAATCTCAGATTCAGTGGCGGAAGGATTAACACCAAGAACATCGTAAAGATCTGTCTCCTTCACCATTCAATTCAATGGGATCAAAATTAAAGTTTCTGTTTCTTTTTTCAAACCAAAGAGTTTTTTGAATAAGTACCAAGATATCTATCTATCTATGCACTGTAGCCATGGTTCAAAAATTCCCAAATTTATTTTTGAAATCCAAATAATCCTGTAATTTTATTTTAAATGATATATTTAATTATAAATTAGATTAATATATTAAATATTATTATAATATCCGATTAATATTCTGATTAATCTTAAATCGGTACCTCAACCGATTTATATTGATTACCGATTTTTACAACCATGACTATACCATATAATTAAAAGTTGAGTTTTTTTTATAAATATATATAAAAAAAGGTAATTTTTTACAATTTTACTTTTTTTTTACAAAAGTAATTTGCAAATACACTTTCTAATTTGTGGTTACGTTTTTAAAAAAAATTGCAAATATACGGTAGTTAAATTAGTTGCAGCGTTTGTTAATTCTGTTTCTTCTTCACTTCTTTGTCAACCAAACTTCTGATGAGAAAAGACTCTCTTTATCACAACTTAAAGGTAAAATGTCCCAAATATCACAAACTAAAAAAATGGCCCTTATTATCACAAAGGAACGTAACTTAAACTGGCGTTACTGGCAACGTGGCGTATTCTCTCAAGATTTGAAATATCACTTTCTTGTGTTTTTTTTTTTAAAACAAAGGTTGACAAACGCAAGAAAATGTTGCGTTATTTGAAAACGTTTACAATCATGCTTTTTTGTTTACTTAGTCTGAGCCAACGCTGGATGATGTCACGTTGATGGGTCTTCTATTTAATTAAATTTAGGGGTTCAATAATTAATTTTTGGGGTTCAAAGTTTCAATTTTGGGTTTTAGAAATATTCGAAACGACGAATAAACCGTATACGAACTTAGGGTTTAGGGTTTGGGGTTTAAGGTTGTTTACAACCCTAAACCCTAACTTATCCTGATTTTTAAACGCGTTAGCGTTTAAAAATCAGGCCGCCGGATTAAAGTTTTTAATTAAAATTTTTAAATTTAAAAAAAAATTTAATTAAATTTAGGAATTCAATAATTATATTTTTTGGGTTCAACGTTTCCATTTTGGAATTTAGAAATATTCGGAATGACGAATATATCCTAACTTAAAAATAAGGACGTTGGATTAAATTTTTTAATTTAAAAATACAATTTTAATTAAATTTAGGGGTTCAACAATTAACTTTTGGGGTTCAACATTTCCATTTTGGGTTTAGAATTTATTTAGGTGAAAACAAAAAAAAACAAAAAAAATAAAAAAACAAAAAAATAAATAAAAAGAAAATGCATCATTATATTGCGTTTCAAAGAAACGAATGTTGGATTGGCGTTTACTACTGTGGATCCCGCAGGGGTAATCAATTTCCAAAAATCAAACACACATCAACATAATACGTTTTTCAAATAACGCAAATTCTTTATGCGTTTGTAACGTTTTTTTTTTAAAAAAACAGCAATAACGCAACACGCCAATGCGTGACTCAGAAACGCATAACGCCTTTGCGTTTTTCTGTGATAAAAAGGGCCATTTTCTGAGTTTGTGATAATTAGGGCATTTTTACTTCAAATTGTGATAAAGAGGGCTAACACCCACTTCTGATTTATCTACCTCAAATCATCATCTTAGCAAGTACATTCTACAGATATCAACTTGATTTGTTCTAAATCATTGAAAAGGTATGTACTAAACAGTAATTTGTCGCAATCGAACTAATTGAAATTATTAGATCTAGTTTTCAGTTTTTCGATTCTGAAATTTGATGAACTTTTCCTGTTTTTGAATTTTAGTTGATAAAATTGCATCTCTCTTTAGAAACATGATTAATATTGTTCGTAATGTATTTATTTTCATGATTTTAGAACCATGACTCTAATTAATATCAAATCGATATGGAAGGTTGATGTTATTCGTTTACTGTTGATTTCAGTAGCAAATTGAGTTTCACATAATCATGAATATTGTGTAACTATTGTGACATAGTTTGTTGAATTTTTGTTTAGATAAGAGTAGAGAAGTTTTTGATGAGTTGTTTGTAGTTGATTTGAGTTGCACATTGAGTTTGTCAGGATCATGCATATTGTGAGACTAAATTCGACTAGCTTTGAAAAAAAAATTCAAGGCATTGAGCTAGTGTAGTTTGAATATTGTAGACAAGGTTTCTCTGGGTTGTTTGTAGTTGATTCCAGTTGCGCATTGAGTTTGTCAGGGTCATCCATATTGTGAGACTAAATTCGACTAGTTTTGCCAAATTTTTGCAAGGCATTGAGCTAGTGTAGTTCGAATATTGTAGACAAGGTTTCTCTGGGTTGTTTGTAGTTGATTCCAGTTGCGCATTGAGTTTGTCAGGGTCATCCATATTGTGAGACTAAATTCGACTAGTTTTGCCAACTTTTTGCAAGGCATTGAGCTAGTGTAGTTCGAATATTGTAGACAAGCTTTCTCTGGGTTGTTTGTAGTTGATTCCAGTTGCGCATTGAGTTTGTCAGGGTCATCCATATTGTGAGACTAAGATCAACTAGTTTTGTTAAGTTTTTACAAGGCATTGAGCTAGTGTAGTTCGAATATTGTAGGCAAGGTTTCTCTAGGTTGTTTGTAGTTGATTCCAGTTGCACATTGAGTTTGTCAGGATCATGCATATTGTGAGACTAAATTCGACTAGCTTTGCCAAAAAATTTCAAGGCATTGAGCTAGTGTAGTTCATTTGTAGTTGATTCTAGTTGCGCATTGAGTTTGTCAGGGTCATCCATATTGTGAGACTAAGATCGACTAGTTTTATTAAATTTTTGCTGAGTAGAGAAGTTTATCAAGTTTTGATGGAGTTTATCAAGTCTTAGCAAGGCGTTGAGCTACTGTGCTTTGATTGTTGTAAGAAGGTTGCTCTGGTTTGTTTACAGTTGATGTCAGGACCAAATGCTGTTGCGCAACGCCATCTAAATTGTCTTACTAATTTCGACTAGTTTAATGTCATTTTGTAAAACCATTGGCTAGTTTATAGTTGTTGCTAGTTGCTAATGATTTTTTAATCAGTCCAGGTTCTTGAACAAACATTACCATTGTCGTATTACATTGCATGGATCTTTGAAACAATGGATGAAAGAACCTGTAAGAACCCCAAATTTTGGATATAATTAAAACTTTTTATTAAGTAATGATAAAATGAGGGACAATGATTGTAATGAATGGATATTACTTTGGACAATGATCTTGATGCATTGGTATATTGTCAGAATAGAGTAATTCGATGGTTGAGGACCTAGATAAGAATAATCTACCATCCAGGAAGGAGCTAATGGATCCTTGAAGGGAAATGAGTACGTGCATAGTGTTTCCCGTACGTGCATAGTATTTCCCGTACGTGCATAGTGTTTCCCGTACGTGCATAGTGTTTCCTGTACGTGCATAGTAATTTGGTGGATGATTAGTGATTTTGTAAGTTGGAAAACTTTTCACGCCACCCTATGTACGGGACGTGATATGGATGTTTCGAAGTCATATTAGTAATACGCGGAGGAAATAAGTGAATGCAGAGACGATCGGAATTCAGAAATTCCAAATTCTTTTTCGGAATAATATTTGACAGGACAGTGGACTAAATATTATTATAATCCAAGAATTGAGATATTAACTTTGAGGATTTGATATTTTGGGATGTTATTATATTTGATTTAAGAATGAAGGTAGGAAACCGCTGAGGCAGTGAAACAAGCGTTCTAGAAACCGCTAAAACGTTATAACGAGATTAATCAATAAAGCGAACGAATCCTAGATTACGGATTAAGTTCGTATCGAGATTAAATATCCTACATGGTCATCACGAGGATTATATTAAGGATTGGGGAAGGTATTATGAATATCGAGAAATTTCCCGGTAAACCCTAGAGGTGAAACTACTTAGTTATTCGTCCGAACGATCAATCGAAACGGGCAATAACCGGACAAAAGAAACAAGCAGAGGAAGCAAGAGTCATGCATAAGCCACTAGAAAAGATCTAGCAACCAAGTGGACTAAAGTAACTAGGATACTTAGCAAGGAAACTAGTCCTTAGAAAACAAACTACTTGGTTAGCCTTAAACCATCCAATCTCCAACACTTGTCCTCACAAATACATCACTCCATGCATCATCACTTTAATAAAGTAAGGCAAGATGAGATATTATCCAAGCCAAGCTACTTTATGCATTATTACCAAGAAATCAACCAAGCAAAAACCATGTCTTCTCCATTCTACACCATTCGGCCTTTTGGCTTAATTCAAGAAACAAAATCATCCTTCCCACCATTGTTTGATCTCCAAAAATTTATCATAGATCCTATATTTCATAAAAATGATACCCTAGAAATCTTAGCCCCAAACACCACTTTTTCCATTTTCAAAAAAATCAAGAAAGTGGAGGATGAATAGTAACCTCAAGAACAAAATTCTTGAATCTTGATTTTGGTTGATGATCCAAGCTTCATGGAGGCTATACAAGGACTATACAAGGATTAATAAGTGCATACACACCCCAAGGAAGGTATAACACTCTTGAAACCCTAGGCCTTACTTTGAGTTTAATGATGTTCTTGATGAGTTTTTAGATTAGTATGATTATGGTGATGATTAAAGCATGCTTATGTAGTGATTTGTTAATATAGGAGGATAAATAGTTTAGATGAACGGAAAGGCATTTCTTGGCCTTAGTTCATGGTTAAATAACATGTATATGTTGTTTGGAGTGGAAACTATGATTATTGGAAAGTTTGGAATTGGGAAATATTCGATTTATAGCCGTCGTAATGCCCGATTTTCGATAACCTTAAAGAATTCGTGCATCACAGTAGTGTGAATTGTCTTAACTGGTTATGAACATGACATTTCCTCCTAGATCTTGAGTCATAGATCGTTTTGGCGAAAGAATCGAAACATTCCGACTTACGGTTAAGGAGTTATGGTCAAATTACTAAAATTGGTTCGGAACCGTAAGTAAAAGTTCGTAACTTCAATTGAACCCTCGTAAAGCATGTTACTCAGTGGCGAATCTTGGTAAATAAATACTAGAGGTAAAAAGGAAGGTGTGAAAGAAAACCGTATGTCAAAAGGATCATTTTTCGATTTATTAAAAATGTTCGAGTCGAGGTTAAACGCGAACGAGCCCCTAAAAGACGACTCTTTTATAATTTCGGTAAAACATTTAGAAAACGGGCGATAAAACTCGGAGTATAATCTCGGTTCGTAATCGATCGACTTTAGAACTTATACGACTTAAGTATATACCGAGTGTGGGTATGATGACATGACGTAATAGCGAACAAATGTCGGATCGTAGCGGTAATAAAAAGAGTTACACCAAAATGTGTATAACGAGATAATTCGAAAACGTGTTTTGATTTAAGTGAAGTTTATACCTAGACTTTTAAAAGGTGTTAAGTGGTTAATCTCGAATGTTCTGATTGTTTATAGATCATCGAGCAGACCCAGGGCACGCTATCTCCACCCACACCTGATTACCAGGCAAGTGTTCAAACCTTTGAACCTGTTGTTGTGATAATATATGTATATGATTTCTGTTTTACATATGCCATCGCATGCATGTCTGTTTCCAATTATATTGTGACTCTGGTTTTTGTGATACTTGTTCCCTGAATTGATATTGGCTTATAGACTAGATACGATTTATCAGTAATAAGCCGGATTGTTTTGGTAAGACCCTTAGCGAAGGGCATATAATATTCATTCTAAATATAGACCGGGAGTCGGTATTTTGAGTTATAGATAGTCGTGGAAACCCGGAGGGATTCCAACGACAGATTATTATTTATCTGAGGAAGGTTATTGTTAAACGTTATTATATTCCATAAAGTATCAATTACTTGGAAATATTTCGAGGAATGTTATTCGGGTATTATCTTAGTCGAGAAATAATAAATGAATGTTAATTTTGAATATTCATTTAGAGTTGATATTTAATGAATATTATTTTGATATTCTTTAGAATGTTATTTATTAAATGAATATTACTTTCGAATATTCATTTAAGGTTTTATGTAATTAATGAATATTATTTTAAAATATTCATTGGAAGTTCTATTTACTTAAGGAATATTATTTCGATTATTCCTTTAAAGTTTTGATTACTAAATGAATATTATTTGGATATTCATTTAGAAGATTATTTATTAAATGAATGCTATGGGGATATTCATTAAAAGATTAAATATCAGATGAACATTATTTTCAAATATTCATTTAAGGTTTGACTTATTTATTGAATACCATTTTAAATATTTATTGGAGTTTAATTATTTAATGAATATTATTTCGAATATTCATTAAGGAGGGATTTATTTAGTAAATAATTCCATATATTCATTCGAGGATTACTTACGAGCAATATTATGAGTTAATAATATTCCATAATTATTATTGAGTAAATAAATATTCTTGGAATATTTATTTAATTCTTTTAAAATTCTTTTTAAAATAATTTATGTTATTCGGAGATTACCTTCCACCTCCAGATATTATGTAAAATATTTCGGAGTCTTTTTACGACTATTTTATCAAGGAAAGGTTCCCAACTCTTTCTTTTTCATTTAAATCTATCTTAAAAGGATTTAAATGCTCGCTCAAACTTCCATATTATAGGGGAACCTACTTGAGCAATGTTATTTATCTTGTTGACTTCCCGGTCATAAAGTATTCTCTTCACTCGCAACTCGGGTGCTATGGACTTATTAAGTCATTGTTTACCTTCTCATCTTTCAAGGGGTAAGATGTTGGAACAAGTTGATATCCATTACCAAGTAATAGCTTGGGAGTTATTGGTAAATTTTCCTTTCCAACTAGATACGACTACTTTGTGGAGTCTTATCAACAAGTATTATACTTGGGGAAAGGGGGACGAACGTTACATTCAGAATCATGAATTCTATTTGAACTAGGAGTCGTGTAAGAGGCCGAGTAGCGCCGGTCCATCCCCTTTGGCCCAACCGTTGGCCGGGGAGAGCTAGTAAGGCGGTAGACAAGTAAAGCCGTCAGTTCTTCCTTCTACCGGTAGTAAATCTAAATTTGAGCTGTACGATCTCGACTGATCATCAAGATTGGAACAGCGGGCGCGGTGAATACTCCATCATTGGTTCATCATCCAAACTTATTTATTTCCTGCAACATGATTACTGTTGGCAGAGCTGGAAAAGTGTTCGTAACTGGAATTGCAATATTTTCCTTGCAAGTTCCTCTTTTTAATATCTTGCTTATTTTCGACATAGCAGATATTCCCTCATATATTTACATTTTGAGTTACCTTGTAACTTCATCGTTCATATTATACTGGCATCATTTTCGTAAATGCATGGCATATGGTTTGAAAGATACTTTTGAACTGTTATATATTATCGTTCAGTCAAATATTATTGTTGGTGGGCTATTGCTCACCCTTGCTTTATTATTATATCACAACAACAGCTAGACCAGATGACTCGCACAAGGCGCACTCGATGCTGGCGAGAACGATGAGACTACCGGAGCCGACGAGAAAGCTATTGGCAGGATAGATTATTCTTTCAGTACCAAGTTTATGGTCTAGTATGACTCATGTAAATGGATGGCAAAGAGTATGTATTTATATTGAATTCTTTTGGGTTGTAAGAACTCATAATGTGTTTAATAAAATTTGGTTGTTACTCTGATTTCATCTCTGGGACTATAACGGGTGTGTTTTATGTTATTGTTTTGGGTCACAAGGTTGTAATTTAATATTTATGTTGAACTGTGGATGGGAATTGAGACGGTAATGACCAGATCCCTGACCCCGGATCTAGGGGTGTTACAGAAGTGGTATCAGAGCGTACGTTATAAAGCCCAGAGATGAGGTGACGTTAAAACAATAAATTTAATAAGATAATAAGAACTCTTGCCAAGTTCATAGTCGGACTACTTAATGTAGTGATGACATATAAAACCCTTATGGGAACTCGTAAGTATCATGATAGTAACTTAGCTCGATATCGTATCGACGAGTAAGGCGACAGACCTTGAGGCATACGAGCAGCAGCGCGATGATGCTTTATATGCTGAAGATCAGCGGGTAATTCGATGGAGTACCCTACTGGAGACCCGGAAGAGGGTCCAGCAGATAAGGACAGTCCTGTTAGGATAAGGAGCTTACCCTTGAGGAATGAGGGCCGCAACCAGAAAGACTGTGAGGATTAAGGTATGGTGGTCAGAAAAGTGAGCATAAAGAACTGAGCTATTTGCAAGAGAACTGAAGATTCATGTTGGATACGTAGCCGGACTACTGGATGTAGTACCAGCAAGTAAAACGAATTGAAAGGATCACTTGAGATCTTATACGGGAATAGATGAGAATCCCTATAGACTTTCATATTAACGAAGAAAGAGCTAGAGGGATGAATGATTATCAAAGACATCGATTTAGGGCGAGGAGCAGAGTCCCTAGGGATAGTTGAGGAGGCAGTAAAGTGCCACATCATTTGATAAATGAATTAGTATGAATATTGTCAGTAATAATTCGCCATGAGAAGGAAGATGTCATAGGTTATAATTTATGGAACCAAATTGAGGTTAATGAGGTGGTTTCATTCAGGGAAATGTTCATTTTATGAATGAATCAGTTAGAAAGTAAAGACATTGGAAAGTGACAGCATGATTGGATAAAGTTATATAAGGAAGTAGTAGGCAAGACAATGATCTCAGAACCTACCGGAAGATAAGACCAGTGAGTCAAGATGAATTCGTAATGAGACTACTGTCAGAGACTGATTATAGGGTTATTTCAACTCAGTGAAATGATGAACCAGAAATGTTAGATGCATGTGATCCAGAGGAATATTAAATTTTTTCTTTGAATGAATTATAGTAGTTATCTTAAGTTTATTCCGACGCGGAATTATAACGGATCAAGTAATACGATAAGCAGTTAAAGAGAAAAATATGAGAAAATCTTCCTGGAGCTAAAAGGTGGAATTGGTAATGACCAAGAGTTGGCATTACTTAATGGAAAAAAAAGGAGACCTTGTGCTTCCAACGATGCTTCGCATAAAGGATTAGGATGGGTGCTTGCGAAACACGACAAAGTACTTGCGGATGCATTCGGACAGCACGGTCCACCAGATCGGATGGCCTTAGTAGTGCAAATTCTGTGGAACAACCAACTCCGACGGTGTTCCTTCTGAGACTAGTGGTCAAATAGATTGACATTTGGAAATATCGAATATCAGGACATATAGGTATCAGGATGTTGTGACAGGTTTCAGTTTGAAACTGTTGATTCCCTTCTAAGGGATGTATAAAATTGGTTCCTCTCCAATGGTTAAACTTCTAATCTGATGACGATTATTTAGTTAATTATGACTGCTTATGGTTCTACCTGCTTGGAGGTTCATAGAACCATTCTTCAGGTTTCGAAACTGATCTCCTTAATGTTACCAGTAGGTGGATAGATTGACCAAAATTTCCCTGATTCTGGAAAGGAATTCGGTGAATTTTGGCAAACCTTGTCTTCCTGATTATCAGAGAATGTCATGGAAGAAAGTAGAAACTGGAGCAAACCCTGTGATTTGGGTAAGGATGCTGTAAAATGGGTTAGTAAACGGACCCTGAGCATTACAATCGACGGTAGTGATAAAATGATGAAGTGAGATTGGACGAAAATAGGAAATGTAAGTAAGAAACCAGCCGGACTGAGAAATTCCAGGATTGACTTAAATGAAAAGGCTGTTATGCCAGGAATGGTAAGCTTGTGTGGCACGCGGGATTGATAAGAATAGTTGAAAAGATAAAAGTGGAGGAAAGGTGACCGGAGACGGTGCCGAGTAGTCGATTAAGACTTATATGGAGTAAAGTTTTGGAATGGTAGAAAGGTATCAAAGAAGGCACTATGCCGGAAATTGCTAGAAAAGTAATGCTATTAGCCAACCCCTAAAATCATATATATTTTTTTATTAGTGTGGCCAGTTGAGGCCAAGTCACAAAGGATTATCAAGTGACTAGACCAGCAATGAAAGGATAAAGCAGGGTTGCTTCTAAGAAAGCACCGACTACAAGGGCTTCTGATATAAAGGAAACATTAATGAGATCGTAGGAATCTTCTGCTGAACAACCCATGTTTTGATTGGGAATTCACTAGACCTTTTTGGGATGGGGTCACCCGTACTAAAGTGACTCATGTGTATATGGTTGTCCAAGATTACGAGTAAAATGGAAGTATTGTGACTTGAGATGTATGATGTTAGGGTATCATGAATACCATGAATATATTATGACGGAGGAAAGTAAACAATGAAGGTATATGAAGGGAGTATAGAAATGGTCAGAAATTGAACAGTATGCTGTAGGAATTTTGTCTGAGGCAAGTACCCTTGCGAAGAACGATAAGCACTAAGAGATTCACGTTGAACTCGACCAATATTTTCCAAAACATCCTTGCTGCCATTACCAAGTTCTGTAAGAGAGGAGATAGGCATACGTTGCCTTTTTGGAAGGCCAAATAGGCTGACAACTATCTGAAAGAAGAGGGTGGCATTAAGCCACCAATCGATTATCAAATGAGAATGATTGAAAAGAGACCTTTATTAAGGATACATGATCTGATTGCCAATTATAAGATGCAAGAATTCCTTGGCAGTTGAATTAAGGATAGGATATCCATAAATTAAGACAAACCCTGGGGAATGCACAAGGGGTGGCATTAACCCTAATAACGACATTATGACTTCAGATGATATGAGTTGGACTTGCTAAGGCAACAATGACCGGTAAGGATTATTAAAAAGAGTTCTGGAAAGAACATAGATAGAATTATTAGAGTATTGATTAATGACATTTTGATATACCCTGTACCCAGAAAATACAGGAGGAAGGATGAGGATGACCTATGAAACCTTACAAGGAAAAAAAAAAGTAATATTCCGAACTTCAAAATGGAAGTTTGGTAAGGAATGTATGACATAGTAACAATAATGCCAGATGAGGCATGTATGAAACCCTGAGGAAGTATGGATTGAACCTATAAAGGTTGAGATTATCCTAAGATAAGGAAAGAACTAAGAAGAGAAGTATCCTAAGTAGGATTGGGAATAAACGTGATAAAGTTCCCACGGGTAGGTGGAAGCAATGACTTATGGAGAAAGACTGATAAATATATTTTTCTCCATCAGCAGAGCTTAAGGGAGAATGCTTTCACCCAACAATGATGGGAATGAGGTAGAAATGTTTGAATTGGAATATATCCAGAGAACAAGGATTACCAGAAATTATTATTATCAGGAAAGGCCAATGAGGTGGCCGACAGTCTAAGTATAAAGGAATAATTATAAATGTTCATACCGAAGAAACAAAATGATATTTGGAAAGACCTTGAAGGTCATATTGGAGTGGAGGAAGTTACATTCCTTTTGATGATTGTGCAAGAATCGAAGGTAATAATAGTTTAAGTAAAGATTCGATTCCTGATGGAGTCTTAAGCATATTACGTACCTTAGAAGGTCCCGTTTTGAGGCAAACCAGGACCATGGTACAAAATTGATGAAGTAAACCGTTAAGTTTCCAGTCTTTTATGGAAGATGCATAAGTGATAGTTTCATCAACCGGACCTAGCTGCGATGCTTGAAACTCTTCTGCAATTCTATCTACTTCATGTTATATCTACATCAAGTTCAGAAAGTGTTCCTTATGGATAAGGAATAGTGATTACTTTGTCTCCCTAAGGGATTTGAAACCCGTAGGGTTAGCTATTAATGCACTACGTAAACAACAAGCGATGGTGATTCTTCTAAGAAAGTAGATGACAATGTAAAGATAAAGAAAGTGCTTCCATTGATTAACTAAATGGCATGTTGATGAATGACAAACAAGTTTATGGTAGTGTACTTCTGCGCAAACAAGATAGAGAATATGAGGTTGATGATTCATGATGTTAAAGATATTCCCATGGAAAGAATTAATGAGACTTGGAGGGAAGGGCGGTTGAGCCCGAGACTTATTAGGCCACCTGAGAGTTTAAAGTGTTTGGACGGCGGTATTCGAGCCAGCCTTACCCCCAAAACTTATAGCACGGTCATAACGGGTTTTCATGTGGCCAGGCTACGCCAGTAAAATGCAGGTGTTCAACAGATGATAGGAGTACGAGCATGTAGAGATACGACCTGGTCTGACTTACGAAAGACAACCTGTGGAAAACCACGGATAGAAAAGAACAAGTGATGAGAAACAAGGTTGGCAGAAGTAGATTATATGAATCTAAGTTAAAGGGATCGGGCCAGATTCATTTCGGAAAATTTAAATTGGAATAACGTGATGATTATAGAATAAATATGACGGAATACCGATAAGGAGGTAACAAGTGCAAAAAGATGTCTCAATAAAGAGGTGAAGGTGAAAGTAAATAATAGAAATGAGTAATAATCAGATAATAAGAAGGATGTGATTGATAAAGAAAAGGTTGAGAAAGCAACTATGGAATGAGAAGCAAGGAATGTTATGAATGGGTTTCTAATGAATTCTCAGGATGACAACCTGATAGTGTCAATATTATAGTTATGAAAAAGCTAGTAACATGATAGGGGATGTCAGTAATAATGATGTCAAGTGAGAAATCTAAGATTTAACCTGAAAGGTTGAAGGATTTCCCGAATGTGAGTATCGCTAAGATTGAACAAGAGTATTTGTCCATAGAATAATAGACAAAGCAGCAAGATATGTTGGCACGTGAGATTGCGATCAAATAGTATTGGATATAATTATGATTAATTTCTTCTTTGATAAACCTCTATAGTTCAGAGGTAAATTCTGAATATGATATTCTACAATCATGAAAGCTTTCTATAATCCTTTAGAACTCTTTTCTCTTCTTCTCTCTTATTCATCTTCTTTATGAATTGAGAAGAACAACCCTTTTAGGAGGGGAGGTACTGCTACGTGACTATCTGTCTATGTGATAGAAGTCTAAGTGGAATACCATGACTTGTTTAATTGCTTGTCAAGTACTAAAGGTTGGCCCCCTTCTGTACTAACTATGCAATATAACAAATTTTCAATTGATCATAGTGATCTCTCAATAAATCTTTCCACTTATCTATATTGATCGAGATTGCGAAGATTAAAGCAATCAGAAAATGCACAGTACGAGCGAGGTTACCTCCGAATTCGTAGGGTGATAGTGATACAAATGTTACTGCAGGTATCAATAAGGATAAGACTGATTAAGAGTATAACCCGGATAGTGAGTTGTACGAAAAGTAGCAACGTTGATGGAAAAAAGATACAGTATGGATTGTAGCACTAGAAGATGTGCTGAGGAAGGGTAGAACGACTAAGAATTAACCGGGAAGCTAAAAAGTGAACGACAGGCAAACGACTCTTTGCTTCCTACCTGATTCCGGGACGGAATCCTTTTAAGGAGGGGAGACTGTAAGAACCCCAAATTTTGGATATAATTAAAACTTTTTATTAAGTAATGATAAAATGAGGGACAATGATTGTAATGAATGGATATTACTTTGGACAATGATCTTGATGCATTGGTATATTGTCAGAATAGAGTAATTCGATGGTTGAGGACCTAGATAAGAATAATCTACCATCCAGGAAGGAGCTAATGGATCCTTGAAGGGAAATGAGTACGTGCATAGTGTTTCCCGTACGTGCATAGTATTTCCCGTACGTGCATAGTGTTTCCCGTACGTGCATAGTGTTTCCTGTACGTGCATAGTAATTTGGTGGATGATTAGTGATTTTGTAAGTTGGAAAACTTTTCACGCCACCCTATGTACGGGACGTGATATGGATGTTTCGAAGTCATATTAGTAATACGCGGAGGAAATAAGTGAATGCAGAGACGATCGGAATTCAGAAATTCCAAATTCTTTTTCGGAATAATATTTGACAGGACAGTGGACTAAATATTATTATAATCCAAGAATTGAGATATTAACTTTGAGGATTTGATATTTTGGGATGTTATTATATTTGATTTAAGAATGAAGGTAGGAAACCGCTGAGGCAGTGAAACAAGCGTTCTAGAAACCGCTAAAACGTTATAACGAGATTAATCAATAAAGCGAACGAATCCTAGATTACGGATTAAGTTCGTATCGAGATTAAATATCCTACATGGTCATCACGAGGATTATATTAAGGATTGGGGAAGGTATTATGAATATCGAGAAATTTCCCGGTAAACCATAGAGGTGAAACTACTTAGTTATTCGTCCGAACGATCAATCGAAACGGGCAATAACCGGACAAAAGAAACAAGCAGAGGAAGCAAGAGTCATGCATAAGCCACTAGAAAAGATCTAGCAACCAAGTGGACTAAAGTAACTAGGATACTTAGCAAGGAAACTAGTCCTTAGAAAACAAACTACTTGGTTAGCCTTAAACCATCCAATCTCCAACACTTGTCCTCACAAATACATCACTCCATGCATCATCACTTTAATAAAGTAAGGCAAGATGAGATATTATCCAAGCCAAGCTACTTTATGCATTATTACCAAGAAATCAACCAAGCAAAAACCATGTCTTCTCCATTCTACACCATTCGGCCTTTTGGCTTAATTCAAGAAACAAAATCATCCTTCCCACCATTGTTTGATCTCCAAAAATTTATCATAGATCCTATATTTCATAAAAATGATACCCTAGAAATCTTAGCCCCAAACACCACTTTTTCCATTTTCAAAAAAATCAAGAAATTGGAGGATGAATAGTAACCTCAAGAACAAAATTCTTGAATCTTGATTTTGGTTGATGATCCAAGCTTCATGGAGGCTATACAAGGACTATACAAGGATTAATAAGGGCATACACACCCCAAGGAAGGTATAACACTCTTGAAACCCTAGGCCTTACTTTGAGTTTAATGATGTTCTTGATGAGTTTTTAGATTAGTATGATTATGGTGATGATTAAAGCATGCTTATGTAGTGATTTGTTAATATAGGAGGATAAATAGTTTAGATGAACGGAAAGGCATTGCTTGGCCTTAGTTCATGGTTAAATAACATGTATATGTTGTTTGGAGTGGAAACTATGATTATTGGAAAGTTTGGAATTTGGAAATATTCGATTTATAGCCGTCGTAATGCCCGATTTTCGATAACCTTAAAGAATTCGTGCATCACAATAGTGTGAATTATCTTAACTGGTTATGAACATGACATTTCCTCCTAAATCTTGAGTCATAGATCGTTTTGGCGAAAGAATCGAAACATTCCGACTTACGGTTAAGGAGTTATGGTCAAATTACTAAAATTGGTTCGGAACCGTAAGTAAAAGTTCGTAACTTCAATTGAACCCTCGTAAAGCATGTTACTCAGTGGCGAATCTTGGTAAATAAATACTAGAGGTAAAAAGGAAGGTGTGAAAGAAAACCGTATGTCAAAAGGATCATTTTTCGATTTATTAAAAATGTTTGAGTCGAGGTTAAACGCGAACGAGCCCCTAAAAGACGACTCTTTTATAACTTCGGTAAAACACTTAGAAAACGGGCGATAAAACTCGGAGTATAATCTCGGTTCGTAATCGATCGACTTTAGAACTTATACGACTTAAGTATATACCGAGTGTGGGTATGATGACATGACGTAATAGCGAACAAATGTCGGATCGTAGCGGTAATAAAAAGAGTTACACCAAAATGTGTATAACGAGATAATTCGAAAACGTGTTTCGATTTAAGTGAAGTTTATACCTAGACTTTTAAAAGGTGTTAAGTGGTTAATCTCGAATGTTCTGATTGTTTATAGATCATCGAGCAGACCCAGGGCACGCTATCTCCACCCACACCTGATTACCAGGCAAGTGTTCAAACCTTTGAACCTGTTGTTGTGATAATATATGTATATGATTTCTGTTTTACATATGCCATCGCATGCATGCCTGTTTCCAATTATATTGTGACTCTGGTTTTTGTGATACTTGTTCCCTGAATTGATATTGGTTTATAGACTAGATACGATTTATCAGTAATAAGCCGGATTGTTTTGGTAAGACCCTTAGCGAAGGGCATATAATATTCATTCTAAATATAGACCGGGAGTCGGTATTTTGAGTTATAGATAGTCGTGGAAACCCGGAGGGATTCCAACGACAGATTATTATTTATCTGAGGAAGGTTATTGTTAAACGTTATTATATTCCATAAAGTATCAATTACTTGAAAATATTTCGAGGAATGTTATTCGGGTATTATCTTAGTCGAGAAATAATAAATGAATGTTAATTTTGAATATTCATTTAGAGTTGATATTTAATGAATATTATTTTGATATTCTTTAGAATGTTATTTATTAAATGAATATTACTTTCGAATATTCATTTAAGGTTTTATGTAATTAATGAATATTATTTTAAAATATTAATTGGAAGTTCTATTTACTTAAGGAATATTATTTCGATTATTCCTTTAAAGTTTTGATTACTAAATGAATATTATTTGGATATTCATTTAGAAGATTATTTATTAAATGAATGCTATTGGTGATATTCATTAAATGATTAAATATCAGATGAACATTATTTTCAAATATTCATTTAAGGTTTGACTTATTTATTGAATACCATTTTAAATATTTATTGGAGTTTAATTATTTAATGAATATTATTTCGAATATTCATTAAGGAGGGATTTATTTAGTAAATAATTCCATATATTCATTCGAGGATTACTTACGAGCAATATTATGAGTTAATAATATTCCATAATTATTATTGAGTAAATAAATATTCTTGGAATATTTATTTAATTCTTTTAAAATTCTTTTTAAAATAATTTATGTTATTCGGAGATTACCTTCCACCTCCAGATATTATGTAAAATATTTCGGAGTCTTTTTACGACTATTTTATCAAGGAAAGGTTCCCAACTCTTTCTTTTTCATTTAAATCTATCTTAAAAGGATTTAAATGCTTGCTCAAACTTCCATATTATAGGGGAACCTACTTGAGCAATGTTATTTATCTTGTTGACCTCCCGGTCATAAAGTATTCTCTTCACTCGCAACTCGGGTGCTATGGACTTATTAAGTCGTTGTTTACCTTCTCATCTTTCGAGGGGTAAGATGTTGGAACAAGTTGATATCCGTTACCAAGTAATAGCTTGGGAGTTATTGGTAAATTTTCCTTTCCAACTAGATACGACTACTTTGTAGAGTCTTATCAACAAGTATTATACTTGGGGAAAGGGGACGAACGTTACATTCAGAATCATGAATTCTATTTGAACTAGGAGTCGTGTAAGAGGCCGAGTAGCGCCGGTCCATCCCCTTTGGCCCAACCGTTGGCCGGGGAGAGCTAGTAAGGCGGTAGACAAGTAAAGCCGTCAGTTCTTCCTTCTACCGGTAGTAAATCTAAATTTGAGCTGTACGATCTCGACTGATCATCAAGATTGGAACAGCGGGCGCGGTGAATACTCCATCATTGGTTCATCATCCAAACTTATTTATTTCCTGCAACATGATTACTGTTGGCAGAGCTGGAAAAGTGTTCGTAACTGGAATTGCAATATTTTCCTTGCAAGTTCCTCTTTTTAATATCTTGCTTATTTTCGACATAGCAGATATTCCCTCATATATTTACATTTTGAGTTACCTTGTAACTTCATCGTTCATATTATACTGGCATCATTTTCGTAAATGCATGGCATATGGTTTGAAAGATACTTTTGAACTGTTATATATTATCGTTCAGTCAAATATTATTGTTGGTGGGCTATTGCTCACCCTTGCTTTATTATTATATCACAACAACAGCTAGACCAGATGACTCGCACAAGGCGCACTCGATGCTGGCGAGAACGATGAGACTACCGGAGCCGACGAGAAAGCTATTGGCAGGATAGATTATTCTTTCAGTACCAAGTTTATGGTCTAGTATGACTCATGTAAATGGATGGCAAAGAGTATGTATTTATATTGAATTCTTTTGGGTTGTAAGAACTCATAATGTGTTTAATAAAATTTGGTTGTTACTCTGATTTCATCTCTGGGACTATAACGGGTGTGTTTTATGTTATTGTTTTGGGTCACAAGGTTGTAATTTAATATTTATGTTGAACTGTGGATGGGAATTGAGACGGTAATGACCAGATCCCTGACCCCGGATCTAGGGGTGTTACAGAACCGGGGAAGAATTTACTTTCTCTCAGTGCTTAACTGGAATATTCAGTTGGGACATTTCAAACCCTCTATATTTCACTGTTGTAAGACATCTACAAAGGCCATTTAACATGAATATGGATGTTATAGAAATCTAGATTCTTTCAACAAGAACCTCCGAAGATCCCTAAGATCCACAAATGCTGGATAAATTTTACATTTTGGACGACTTTGACACCAACGGCTGATGGTTTTAGGTCTAGATTTAGGTTTTATGTAATGGATTATCTAGATCGATTGGGAGTGATTTCAATTAACAATGTAATTAGGGCAGTTCAATATTTTTATTCTAGATATGCAACACATATTGTACATATTGAACAAAAAGAATCAATACAATTTATGCTTTATTGAATTAAAGTTTTTCGTTTGTTGATTTTGTTCATTTCTTTGAGTTGCGACAGTTGCAACCTAATTTCCAACAGTTGCAAACTAATTTTGAGATAGTTGAATCTTGTAATTTACATTGGTGCCCCTGCGGGGCCTACTCCAATAAATAGATTTTCAAATTTTGTCAAATGCTTGTGTTGGTTTACTAATTGTCCTTTATTGTTTCAATTTTTTGTAGGAATGGATAATATTTTGGAGAATATCCCTGTTATAGTACAATACAGTGGCCATTGGGATGAGAGTTTACGATATATAGAATTTGAAGTTTTTGGGTTTCTCATGCCAAACAATTGTAGCTATAGCAACTTGGTGTCAGTGATATGCAATGAACTGAAGCTGCAACCAGAATCAACTTCTGTGAAAATAGAATATCAAATGAAGGATGGATATCCGCCTTTTAAAATAGTTGATGACCAGCACGTAAAATTTTATATTGAGCTCAAGAAAAAGGAGGCAGATTTCATGATATATCCTCTGCGTCTCACAATAGAAAATACAACCATGCAACTAACTTCGTTTTCAAATCAGAGTGGTTTAACAGCTAGTGATGTTGATTTTGAAGTTGCGAATACAAAAGGGATGTCATGTAATATCTCTCATTACAATAGTGATGAAGTGAGAAGAAGTGGTTGAATATTATGTTGATTATGCTGAACAGTTGAGTCGACAAATGATGGACATGTCACCTGAAGTTACTACTGATGAAGAAACACTAGATATTAGTGAAGAAGCGGTAATCAGCAACAAGCAGAATCAAGAGTTATCGTTGTTTCAAATATATAGAGATAAAGAAACATTGCAGATGGTTCTCAGTCTCTATGCAATTAAGAAAAAATTTCAATATAAAGTGAATAAGTCATGCAAAAATGAGTACTTGGTTAAATGCCTTGACGAGAATTGCAATTGGTTACTGCGAGCATCCAGGAACGGGAAAATAGATCAGTTTATTATTTGGAAGTTCTCCAGCTCTCATACTTGTTCTCTTGAGATAAGGTTTAAAGATAAACGCCAAGCAACCACAAGTGTTATAGCAGATGTTATCAAGCACAAGTTCATAAATATCAAAACAAGATATAGTGTTGCAGAGATAATAAGAGATATGAAGCACGATCATAATGTGGATGTGAAGTACAACAAAGATTGGAGATCAAAAGAAAAGGCTCTAGAAATTGTGAGAGGGAATTCTACTGAATCATTTGCTGAACTATATACTTATTTGTATATACTGTACATTACAAATGCGGGATCTATAGTAGAACTGCAACTAACTACGAATAATTGTTTCCAATATGTGTTCTTTGCATTGAATTCGTCAATCAAAAGGTGGAGTTATTGCCTACCTGTTATAGTTGTTGATGGAACATTTCTGAAATGAGCATACGGAGGTACACTGTTGGTTGTAGCAACTCAAGATGCTGGTGGCAAAATATTCCCACTAGCATTTGGTGTAGTTGATTCGGAGAATGATCTGTCATGGGAGTGGTTTTTTGAAAAGTTCAAGAAAGCTTATGGTGGAAGGGAAGACATGGTTATAGTCTCATATCGACATGAAAGCATTATCAAAGGAGCGAATAAAGTTTACCCAGAAGTACCAAATGTTTTCTGCATCTTTCATCTTATTGGCAACATAAAGAGTAAGTTTAAGAAGAATTCGAAGAAGATTAAAGATGCATTCTTCTCTTCTGCAAATGCTTACACTTTGAAAAAATTTGAATATCATATGAAAGAACTAGAAAAAGTTGACAAGAGAGTACAAGTTTATTTAGAGGAGGTTGGGTATGACAAATGGGCCAAGGTTTATTCAACGAATAATAGATATTCAAACATGACATCCAATGTTGCAGAGTCTTTGAATGCTATAACCATGTCAATTACAGAGCTACCCATTTGTACAATGTTAGAAAGTCTTCGAGCTTTGATACAAAAATGGAGTTGGAGAAACAGGAATGAAGCAAATGCAACCTGCACAAGATTAACTAGTGAATATGAAGACCTTCTAAAGAAAAGCTACTTATTGTCTGTGGATTTAACTGTAAATTCTTCAGACTTTTATATGTGACCTTTTTTTTTTTTTTGCATTTGCTTGACTAACCAGGAAACAAATTAATAGTTGCACCCAACAAATCACATATTATTTGAAGTCCTTACTGGTGACAGAAAGAATGTAGTTGATCTTAGTGCGAGAAGTTGCACTTGCAAAAGGTTTGAGCAACTACTTATTATTATGCAGCTATCTATGTCCATGTTACTGTATTAATATGTTATATTTATGATTTTTTTTAAATTTGCAGGTTCGAAATGGATCGAATTCCATGTGCCCATGCTATTGCTGTTTTTCAGAAATGTAAACTCGATCCATATGACTATTGTTCACCTTATTACAAGAAAGAAACAATGCTTGCGGCTTATAAAGAAACTGTCTATCCATTTGGGAACAAAGACACCTGGGAAGTACCTGAAACTGTCAAATCATTGATAGTTCATCCACCAGAAGGAAGAATTCGAGTTGGCAGACCGAAAAAAAGAAGATGCAAAGCTTTTTGGGAGAGAAATGCAAAGACATTGAAACTAATAAAATGTAGTAAATGCAACCAAATGGACATAACAGGAGGACTTGTAGAAATCCACGAATGGATGTTTAATTGTTTTTTATAAGTACATTTGTCATAATTTGGAGTTTCATGTATATGATATTGGATTGGGATATAATTTTTAATATATATATTATTTCTGAAAGCTTTATGTATGGGTTTTTTCCCATTAATATACATGATAAAATTTAGCTTAATATGCGAATCATTTCAACTATCTTCAACCCAATATGCAACTAGTTTGAACCAATGATAACAAAGCCAGAAGGCCAATTCTTGAAGCTAACCATGCAACTTATGTCAGAACAGACTGCAACTAGTTTCAACCAATCATGCAACTAGTTTTAACCCTTGAACGCAAACCCTTTATCCCAAACAATTGAATTGTCAACTATTTTCCACCCAAAATACAACTAGTTGTAACTCTCGACTCTAAACCCAGAATAGTAAAGATGTAAACTATAGATTAAACTCGAAAACTAAATATGCAACTAGATTCAACTATTTCCCACTGAAGTTGCAACTAGTTTTAACCAAATATGCAACTAGTTTCAACCATCATGATAAAGTCAGAATACTAAACCCCCAAAAATTTAAGAAAACTAACCATGCAAATACATTAAAACAAAGATGCAAGTAGGCATATTTGTCAAGAAACAATGCAAATATAAAACTACTAAGTACGCAACTAAACTTAAACCATTATTAAACTATGTTCAACCAAGTATGCAACTAATTGCAACCCTTTCAACTAAACTAGCAACTTGATTCTACAAAAAATGCAATTACTTTTGAGATAGATGAACATTTTAATTACATCGGTGCCCCTACGGGGCCTATTACATTAAATACATTTTCGAATTTTCGAGTTGCTTGTTTGGTTATTAGTAAACACATATAACTAAAAGCAAACGTAACTTTATGTGAAATTTTGACTATGGAAAACACCAAAACAAACCATAACAAACAATTTTTTTTAAACAGTTACTTCTTCCTTCAACTAGAGTATTAATATGTTTGAATAAATTCAAAGTTGAACAAAGACAAATAAGTACATAGTAATACAAGAACAATTTTAGTTGAACTGATAGAAATAATAAAGCCTAGCCCTTCCTTTCTTTTGTTGTTTGGACAAGCATTTCCCAGATTTCTTTTCCTTGTCTGAACCCTTCCAGCCTTTGTCCTTTTCGCCACAGCATCTCCACGTCCATCATCAAAGTACTCATGCTCGATTTCATATGAATATATCAGTTTTGCCATTCCATATGCATAAAATAAAAATGAAATCCTCGATCTATGAACAGCAACGTCAAAGGAATCTTTGGGGAATTCCTTATACAAAACAAGACACTCAGCAATTGCGATCATAGCTACTCCACTATCACTGCATGAAATAACATAAAAACAAATCATAAACTTGAGAACGCTATCAAAACCGATAAACTATAAATTACATATAATGTAAATACTCACATTGCTTTTTCACAACTATAAACATTGTGCATTGTCGATCGGAAACAATTAGTCTTAGGTTTGTCCACATAGCACTTGGCTGAGAAATTGATATCGGCCCTCGAGTAAAAGTCAGTAAGGAGCAAGTAGTGAGGTAGTATCTTGGACAATGGCAGCAGTGCTTCCCTCGAAATCAATGAAATACCATCACAAGCTAATGTATTCCATACACGTATATGCCTTTGTTTTAAGTTTATAACAGCAAGAACCCAATATTTTTTCGACTCCAACCAAATTGGGACAAAGGCATAATCAACCAAGTACCAAGGAGTACTAAAAGGCAGCGCAACTCCATTAAAAGCATCTAAAATACCCCGTTTTAGAGTGAGCTTACTTTGGATATTATCAGATTCTGAAACATCAGCATATAAAGAAGCAATTGCTTTCTGAACTTTGCAGTCAGATGTCGTAAAATTCATCTTACTATCATCACGGGACTTCGACATCTTCCTCAAATAATAGAAAAACACATTGACATGCTACAAAATAAAAATTTAAACAGTTACTTGACATAACAAGTCTACATACACAAAATTAACAACAAATATTAATTGCTTATGACATAAAAACAACTAAACAACGGTAAGACGTAGAACTAAACAAATTAAAACAACTGAAAAAGTAACGGTAAGACTTGCAGAGATAGATAAATCGTTGCTACCATACCCAATGGGGTGAAACCAAGTTTTCTCAGATATTATCTCACAGCCAAACTTCATGGGAGGACTGATATCGTTGTCTTCTTTTGAATAAAGCTTTTTCCTAACAGCAAACATAATAAAACTAGTAAATACATATGCAACCAAGTTAGGGGGAAATATGAATATATATATATATATATATATATATATATATATATATATATATATATATATTCAAGTATATAAACATATACTTGGTCGCCTTCATGGAAAGTCCTTTCTCTAGCCAAATGTAATAATCTGAACTTTGATCAATAGTTGGCAAGTTCCCCATCTCACTATCCAGTGGAGTAATGCCTTTAATACTGTTGACGTTACTAGGCTTAGTGGTTTCTTGTGTACTAGATCCAAAGTGTTGTAAGAATGGCGAACACAAATACGCAGGGAGCTTGACCCCTCTTTTTGGCAAAGCAGGAGTCACCTTGCCCAAGCCACTCGGACCACTTTCAACATCACGTAAGACAATAGCTTTCGACTTGTCCTGAAAAATAGGAATGTTTTTTTAGAAAATTAGAATATGGATATGGTACAAAATTAACAAAAAAAGGGCACCAAAAACAAGTTTAAAAAAAGGACAGTAAAATCAATCAAAATTGGAGAAATAAAATGAAATTTACCCCTTCTGCATCTTTTATCTCAACATCCATAGAGTTTTTAAACACATTTCCCATTTCAGCCATTGTGTCACTAGGACCAGTGTCCTTACTAATCTCACGTGCTACCTGTAGTACATAAGCTTTATAATACTAAACCCCAAAAATATAAAGAAAGCTAACTATGCAACTGCATTAAAACAAAGATGCATAGTTGCATATTTATCCAGAAACAATGCAAATATAAAACAACCAAGTACGCAACTAAACTTAACCCATTATTCAACTATGTTCAACCAAGTATGCAACTAACTGCAACACTTTCAACCAAACAAGCAGCTTGATTCAACAAAATATACAACCACTTTTGAGTTAGATGAACATTGTAATTACATCGATGCCCCTGCGGGGCCTATTCCACTAAATACATTTGTAATTTTCGAGGTGCTTGTTTGGTGATAAGTAAACACATAGAACTAAAAGCAAACGGAATTATATGTGCAATATTGGTTATGGTAAATTAGAATATGGTACAAAATTAACTAAAAACAGGGCACCAAAAACAAGTTTAAAACCAGGACATTAAAATCACTCAAAATTGGAGAAATGAAAAGGTACCTGTAGTACATGGGCTTCAGCACTTGCCATCATATATGGAGTTGTTACAAATTCTTTTATGACATCTTCAACTGTTTCAGCAACCTTTTCACCATTAGTTGCAACTGCTGCAACCTTTTGCAACTCATATTCAACCTCTGTAACCTGTATCACATGAGTGCACATCAAAAGATTCCTTAAAAATTGACAAAGATAGAAAATTAAAAGCAAAAAAGTTATAAAAAATTACCAAATTTGTTCTTTGCTGATTTGAATCGTTATCAAATCCCTTAATAAAAGATTCAACTTTTTCCATTGTTTCTGGAGAAAAATCACCACTGAGAATTTGTTCGTTCTCACATTCTTAGTCATTTTCAACACCAACAACATCAGTTGTGCAAGTTTCAACTACATTTGGAGAATTTGTTCTATCTTCAACAATCCTTGGTGAAACCTGTTTTGGTGTAAGAAAAATTTTTAAAAAAATTCCAAAGCATAAAAAGATAACTAAATAACATATACAGTAGCAATCAAATTTTAAAAAGAACATAATAGTATTCAAACCTCCTCCTCCCCTAAAACATTATCAAACTTAAAAGCTTCATCATTGGCTTCACTGTTTACTTTATCGCATGCATCATTCTCAACTAGAACCTACACACAAATAATTAATGATTGGGTTGAATATAAAGAGGGTAAATAAAAAACAACCCTTTAAATTAAAAAACAGATAAAAATAAAGCAAAAATATACCTTCGTCCGCAATGTGTCTCGAAGCTTTGACAATACAAAATCAAAATAAGTACGTTGATCATTCACTATACATTTCATATCATTGACCTCATTTTTTAATTTTTTCTGTCCTGCTTCAAGTTTTCACATTTGGATTTGTAATTTAGTCAATGAAACCTTATCTTTAGATGTAACTGATGAAGAAGCAGCGCCAGTAAGACGGGGGGGAGCAGGGGAGACAAAATCATCATCAATGACGTATGTCAAATTTTCATTGCAGCCAACATCCACAGTAGGAGGTTTCACAAATAACTCCTTCAACTGAAGCTCTTCAAGTTCCTTTGCAGTTGGGATAAACTTTATAAGTTGCAACTACAAGTACAAACAACAAATAAAAAATTAGTTTTTGCAAAATAAACATTAAACAAAATGAAAAAGGAAAAGAATAATAATAAATTATACTTCTTTAGCATCCAATGACAGAGTGGTATAAACTTCTCCAAATTTAGCAGTGTACTCGCTTGTCCAGTTCAAAACACGTGGTATAGAACCATGGATACGGTCATAATACTTCCCATTCATGTAAGGACAACACTCATAAAACCACACTTGGAGGGCATAAGGAAACCCAATAAGTCTATAGTAATTATCCTTAGAAGTGGTCTTTGCATTATGTTTCAACAAATCAATAGTTAAATTGAAAACTTCTTTGCCCCATGGATATTTATCAAATTTGTCACTATCTAAAAGATCAAGATCCCCTTTCGGAATTTGATAGTCAGTGCTTGACGTAAGAAAGAAGTTATGCAAGAAATATAACTTTGCAAGCTTCACTGCATCACTATCAGTCTTCCACGCTTTATCGAAAAAAGTATTATTCTCTAAAGATTTGGCGACAGAACTATTACCTTCATAGTAGGCACTTACAAAAGAGTTCTCAGATTTTGAAAATCGCATTTTATTAGATGTCCCAACACATAGAAGCCCGGTGACAGTAGCAAATTCTTGTAGCCCAAATTTCATTTTAATACCACCTAACCCAAGCCAGAGCTCATTTGGATTAGGTTGCTTCAGTTGCCTAATGAGCAGATTGTGTATAAGTTGATGCTGGTTCTTAATATGCGGCATATTCAGGAAATGCCCAAAGCAAGACTGAGAGAAAGCAGTGAGATGTTCTTTGGACAACAACGCTCTCAGTTCCGTAATTGGCTCATACTTGTTAAGGGTTGTAATTTTAGCAGACTGATGATTCTGAACAGGGATATCATACACCATTCCCTATACAAAGGAACATGAATATTGTTGTGCCCAAAGTCACCATGGGCTGAATTTAGGCCCATTAAGCCATAGGGTTCAATCCATACAAGCAAAATGATAGATTTAGTATGAGCTACGAAGATCAGATATGAAGAAATGAGCGTCAAACAGAGAAATTACCAAGAAAATATGAATATCAGAAGGTTCCCGAAGGTCAGGAAGCTGAGTAGATTATTAAAGGACCAGGTTCCTCCTAGTAGAAGAGTCCAAATTAGCATAGTAATAGCCACGGAGAGCGTCAAGAGCATATGAAGACATCAGACGAGTTATCCAGCCTAACATGTTTATTATTTGTGCAGGTACAGATACCTAAAAGGAGGTTCCTGAGCAATAGGTCCCGAAATAAGGAGGTTCCTGAGAAACAGGCTCCTGAGATATAGGTTCCTGAGCAACAGGTTCCTAAGAGTAACCGACAGAAAGATCTAGAAGCCATCTAGATCAGATATCGAATTATTATTGGAGTGTAATTCTAGGGCGCAGTTGATCCTAGAATGCCTCTAGTTGACGAGAGAATTATAGTAGGGTACGAACTTGAGTTCTACTCTACTTAGCCAACCTGTTCGTGAAAGACTCTAAAGAAACCTGAGTCCAACACGAACTAGACAATCGAATACAGCTATTCCAGCAGAATTAGCTTCGTATTAGAACTACGTGAGCTTGATTCCTATATAAAGAATACGTAGGCACCTTGAGGGTAAGACGAATCAAGCTCTCTAATTTTCTCTAAAGGCACCTAAGATTATTGGAGACACCCTCAAGCTCAGCTCACCCCCACAAACACAACCCAAATCCTCCATTGAATAGTTGATCGTTAGCCTTTACAACTCACCGAAAATCTCACAAAAGTTGTTACAAAATCCACTCATCAACATTGGCGCTAGAAGGAGGGGAAGTTAACATCTTAAGAGTGGAAAGATGGCAGGCGATTCAGATAGTGAAGCAACCCGTTCTGTGGAGATTACACCCAACGATGATGATCAGGCTCATCAAGCGAAGAAGGTTACCCCAGCAGATATTCTTGAGGCCCTAAAATCCCTTGACGTACGATTGTCGACCCTAGAGCAGGCTTCAAGCAGGAAGAAAAAGAAGGCCAAGAAGGGGAAGAAATCGAAGGTTACTCCGAAGCAGTTGAATTTCGAAGAAAAGGAACTTGAACTTGAGGAAAAAGCCGAAGAGGAAGAGGAGATACCAAACCAGGGAGGGGATGATGAAGAACAAGGGAACCTTGAGAAGAATAAAACTCTTACCAAGAAGGTGCAGTCCCAAGTTCATACTGAGTCCAAGGGAAAGAAAAAGACTAAAACAGGAGGTTCCTCTCAGAAGAAGAAGAAAAACAAGGAGCCATCTGTTGAGATAATCGAGGACATTGAAACGGATTCAGAAGAAACCATGGAGGAATCTAGTACTGTAAGAACCCAAATTTTGGGTAGAATTAAAACTTTTATTTATTTAATGATGTAAGAATGAATAGTGGCTACGGCTACAATGTAATAGTTGATATTTTAAAAGAATGAATGGAATTCGACTTTATTATTTCTATGTCTTGAAGAATGCTAAAGGGTGACAACATAGGTAAGAATAATCTATCTCCTAAGGGAATAAGATATGGCAATTCCAAGCAGAAGAATATTATCATGTCATCCAGATCGATAGCGATTAATCCAGTGGTTCCGTAAAAAGGTTAAGGAACGATCGAAAGAGAATACGGACAATTGTACAACCCTAGATGAATAAGTAAAGAATAAGGATGAATAGTGATTTTGGTGTAATTGAGAATATTATTAGACGACACTATATAGAAGTATTCGGAACGAATTTCCGAGTTCGTATTAGTGATCCAGGGGGAAAATGAGTGTATGTAAACGACATCGGATTCAGAAAAATAGCACTTTTATTTTCTCCGAGATTTCCCTGGACACTGCAAGACTTGAGGATTTATTTAAGGGATTTAAGGAATTTAAATTCGAGAAGTATTAAGAAAGATGGAGAATGGTATTATAATTGTTAAGAAGGTTTTCGGTAAAACCCTAACTAGAAACCTTTGAGATATTCCTATGAACGATCAAATGAAATTGAGCAATAACCGGACAAAAAGACAAGCAGAGAACCAAGGGGTGTGATGAGCTAGTGGAAGGTGACATAGTCACTTTAAGCAAGATAAGATCAAAGTAACCAAGCTAGTTACAATACCAACTAGCAAGATTAGAAAGCTAACTAGTACTTAGCAACACTTTATCATCTTACCACCAAATCATCAACACTTGTCTCTCCAAACACCTCATCCATTGCATCACCACTTTAATAAAGGCAATTTATACAAGATATTATCACAATAATTCATTTGGATGAGAGCAAACCAAGGCAACCAAGCAAATACTCTTTCTCCCCCATTTCCATCAGTTTGGTTTTCCAGGACAGGGGGATCTTTACGATTTTTTTTCGCCCAGTTCTACTCATTTAAAAATCATGAAAAAATTCACGAAGCTTCTACACATCAAGATGAAGTTGTGGATTTAATTTCATAATTTTTGAAGATCGTTTGAGTGGTCAAATAAATTCGACAAAATCGCTCTGTTTTTCCCCTTGAAAAACCCACTTCGAATTTTTGAAGTTTTGAGAATTCAAAATCCAACTTCCAACCATTGTTTGATCTCCAATTTTTTATGGTGAGTATTACATTTCATAAAAATGATCTCCTAAAAATATTAGCTTCAAACTCCCTTGTTTCCATTTTCAAATAAATCATCCAAGATGAGTCTGAATAGTGTTCTTCATGAACTAATCTTGTTTTCTTTGATTTCTTTGGTTGATCTAGCAAGCTTAAACACTCCTAAGGATTATACCAAGATTTTTAAGGCTAGTTCATACTCCCAAGAAGGTATAACAACTTGAAACCCTAGATCTTGTTTGGAGTTTAAGCATGTTCTTGATGGAACATGAGTTTTAAGTGAGTTTTAGTGATATTATGCATGTATGTTACCTTAGAGACATGATTGGGCTTTGTTAAATGTTAAAATGTTTTAGATGAACGGAAAGGCATTGTTTGGACTAAGTTCATGGTTGAATAACATGTATATGTTGTTTGGGGTGGAAACTATGATTATTGGAAAGTTTGGAATTTGGAAATATCCGATTTATAGCCGTCGTAATGCCCGATTTTCGTTAAACCTTGAAAACCGTGCATCACAGTAGCTTTAGCTCACGGCCTAGCTTTAAATTCTGCCATGTTAAGGTAGATGATGTTATAAGCTTCGATTTGATATAAAGATCATGTGAAATGGACTTACGGTTTAGGAATTATAGCCGATTTACTAAAAGTGGTTCGAAACCGTAATTGCAAGTTCGTAACTGAAATTGGATTCCTTTAATACTACGAAATCAGTGGCGAATCTTGATAATTAAATATTAGAGGTAAAAAGGAAGGTGTGAGAGAAAACCACATATCGAAGGGATCGTTTTCCGATTTTATAAAAATGTTCGAATCAAGGTTAAACGCGAGCGAACCCCTAAAAGCATACTTGGTTATAAACTTGGTTAAGTACTTAGAAAACGGGCGATAAATCTCGAGGTATACTCTTGGTTCGTAAATGATCGACCTTAAAACTTACATGACTTCAGTATATACCAAGTGTAAGTACAGTGACATGTCGTATTAACGAACGAATGTCGGGTCGGATCGATGATAAAAGAAATCCACTAAAAGGGGTATAACGAGATAACTCGAGAATGTGTTTCGATTTAAGTATAACTTAACCTTTAAAGTTTTAATTGATTAATCCCGAATGTCTTGGCTATTTATAGATCACCAAGCTGACCCGGGACCCGCTACCACTACCCCTTATCGTACTCGACTACCAGGCAAGTTTCAATTCCCTTCTTTTAGGCTGTTGTTGTGATTGAATATATATATATATATATATATATGTATATATGTTTTCTGTTATACATATGCCATAGCATGCATGCCTACTTTCAAGTTATATCGTTATGATTGTTCCCTGATTGTTTATTGGCTTATAAATTAGATAACTAACGTATCAATTATAAGCCGGTTATTGTAAGACCCTCATAGAAGGGCGTATACATCTTATTCGTCAAATATAGACCGGGAGTCAATATTTCTTGATATATCGAGATCACCTCGGAGGAAAATATTTAAGTAAATATTTTCCATTATTTGGGCGACAAATATTATTTGAATATTCGTTCGAGATTATTTATTTAACGATCCTTACTTCAAATAATTATTTGAACGTAACCATTCGACGAATAATATTTTTCAATATTCATTCAAAGTCGAATAGATTATCGATTATTATTCCGAATATTCTTCTAAAGATTGGACTACTAAATGAATATTATTTGAATATCCATTTAGAATATTATTTTATTAAATGAATATTACCTTTGAATATTCATTTAAGATATTAATTACTTGATGAATATTATTCTAATATTCATCTGAAGCTTGATTTATTTATCGAATATTATCTCGAATATTCCTTTAAAGCTTGGATTACTAAATGAATATTACTTTTTGAATATTCATTTAAATTCCTTATTAATTAATGAATATTATTTTGAATATTCATTTAAATATTTATTTATTCAATAAATATTCTCTTGATGTTTCTTCAAGGATTATTTGGAGAAATACTCTGATTAATGATATTCTTTCATATTCCTAAATATTCTTTAAATATTTTAATTCAATAAATATTCTCTGAATATTTATTCCATACTTAGGATAACCTCAATAAGGTTTATCTTCTTCGATTATTACGGAAAATATCTCGGAGTCATATTATTATTAATCTTATATCAAGAAAGGTTCTCAGACATCATTCTTCTTTGATTCTACCTCCCTAATAATAAAGGAACCTTACTTGGAAAATGTTATTTATCTTGTCGACTTCCCGGTCATAAATTATTTTCTTCACTCGCAATGCGGGTGCTATTGACTTATTAAGTCGTTGTGTACCTTCTCATCTTTCGAGGGGTAAGATTGTTGGAACAAGTTGATATTCGTTACCAAGCAATAGCTTGGAAGTTATTGGTGAATTTTCCTTTCCAACTAGATACGACTACTTTGTAGAGTCTTATCAACAAGTATTATACTTGGGGAAAGGGGGACGAACGTTACATTCAGAATCATGAATTCTAATTGAACTAGGAGTCGTGTAAGAGGCCGAGTAGCGCCGGTCCATCCCCTTTGGCCAAACCGTTGGCCGGGGAGAGCTAGTAAGGCGGTAGACAAGTAAAGCCGTCAGTTCTTCCTTCTACCGGTAGTAAATCTAATTTGAGCTGTACGATCTCGACTGATCATCAAGATTGTAACAGCGGGCGCGGTGAATACTCCATCATTGGTTCATCATCCAAACTTATTTATTTCCTGCAACATGATTACTGTTGGCAGAGCTGGAAAAGTGTTCATAACTGGAATTGCAATCTTTTCATGCAAGTTCCTCTTTTTAATGACAATGAGAATATCTCGCTTACTTTTGATGTAGCAGATATTTCTACAAACAAATACTTTAAGTTACCTTGTAACTTCATCGTTCATATTATACCGGCATCATTTCCGTAAATGCATGGCATATGGTTTGAAAGATACTTTTGAACTGTTATATATTATCGTTCAGTTATATATTATTGTTGGTGGGCTATTGCTCACCCTTGCTTTATTATTATATCACAACAACAGCAAGACCAGATGACTCGCACAAGGCGCACTCGACGCAGGCGAGGACGATGAGACTACCAGAGCTAAAGAAGAAGCTATTGGTATGATAGATTTATTCTTTCAGTTCCAAGTATATGGTCTAGTATGACTTATGTAAATGGATGGCCAAGAGTATGTATTTATATTGAAATTCTTTCGGATTGTAAGAACTCATAATGTGATTAATAAAAATTTGATTGTTACTCTGATTTCATCTCTGGGACTATAACGGGTGTGTTTTATATTGTTGTGTTGGGTCATAGAGATGTAATTGTTGTGGACAGAATTGGAAACCGTAACCACCGGATCCCGGACCCCGGATCTGGGGGTGTTACAAGTACTGCAAAGTCGCAAGAGGATGAAGGAACAAGTAAGAAGACAAAGGCATAAGCTACTGGAGAAGTAACGGCTGAAGACGTTAAGAAAATATTAGCTCACTCAGAGATGAAAAGTATCTTGCTGCCAAACCTATAACTGCTTCTCCTTTTACCAAGAAGGTTCAAAAGTTAGCTTTACCTAGATCTTATAGGCCTTTGAATGAGTTGAAGTTTGATGGAACCACTGACCCAATCGAATATTTAAGTCATTTCGACACAGAGATGGATGTTTATCAAGTGAAAGAAGCTACTAGATGTAGGTTACTAGCTGCAACTCTGCTAGGCGGTGCTTATCAATGGTTTAAGAGGTTACCTGCTGATTCTATTGGTTCTTTGGAAATTATGGGAAAGCTCTTTGTTACCCAGTTCAGGGCATCTGTCGCGTTTGCACCACCTACCAACACCCTAGCCAACATCAAGTAGAGACCTAATGAGACGTTGACAGAATATTTCAAGAGGTTTAATGCAGAGGTTCCAAAAGTTAGGAAAGCATCTGAGGAGACTCTGAAGAATTTCTTAATTGCTGGAGTCAAAAGAGGTTCTGATTTCTGGAAAGATTTGCAAGGGAAGGAACCTGAGACACTGGCGGATTTCTATTCTCAAGCAGAATCTTTTCGTTTGGTGGAAGAATCTCTAGCTGATTTGAAGAAGGATCCAGATTTTAAAAGGCAAGGTGGATGGTCAAGAAACAAGAGGTCAAGACCCAGAAGCCCTAATAATCGTGACAATAAGAAGGTGGTCAGTCGTACATCCCAAGTAAAGCCTGAGGTTGAAGTCGTGAATCCTGCTGACCTGCAATGAATCAAGTCCCGCCACCAGCTTCCTACAATAACAAACGAGAGCGACCTGTTTATGAAACTTTCACCACTTTGGTTGCTCCGATTGATCATATCTACGCGGTGAATGAAAAGTCTTCATGGTTTAGAAAGCCCATCAGGAATGGTCCTCCGGGGAATAAGAACGAACGTCCATACTGTGATTTTCATGACAACAATGGGCATAATACTGCAGACTGTCGCCATCTGAGGGATTTAATTGAAACTCTAATCAGGCAAGGGCAGTTAATTGAATGGGTAGCTCAGGAAGGAAAGAAGTATAGAGAGGAGAAAACGCAGAAAGCACCGGAACCTGTGTTGATGGAAGGACCACCTAAAGCTGGATGTATACGTATTATTATTGGAAGTCCCCACATTGGAAGAAATAGCAGAAATGCCATGGAAAGGTACATTCGTGAAGCTAAGGAACGTCCTTTGACTAATGTTTGCAATCTATCGCAGAGGTCTCCCAGATTGTTCGAAGGGGAAGATGCAGATATCACCTTCACTGAAGAGGATGCTTCTTGGGTACATCATCCCCACACTGATGCTTTGGTAATTGAGGCAGGAATTAGATCATATGAGGTTCATAGAGTTTTAGTGGATAATGGAAGCTCTGTGAATTTGTTATCCTACTCAGCTTTCAAGAAGATGCATTTTCTGGATAAGGATCTAACTCCAACGAAGGACACCTTGTATGGTTTTACCAACAACCAGGTCCCCATCAAAGGTAAGATTAGTTTGCCAGTTACTCTAGGTGATAAACCTTGCTGCATTACACAGTTAGCAGAATTTATTGTTATAGAGGACAACATGAACTATAATGCTATCCTCGGGAGACCAATTCTAAAGGAAATGAGGGTGGTAACCTCAATTTATCACTTGACTATGAAGTTTCCAATGCCAAGTGGTATTGGTGTAGTTCGAGGATGCCAGTATGAGTCTAGGGAATGTTATACTAAAGCTTTGCAACATGTTGCTAAGGTTGCTAAGTTACCTGAACCAATGGATGAGGTTCCTGATGACTTTCCAGGGAAGAATCCAGACAACATAGCAGTTGATCTACGAAGTCAGCCATTAGAGGGTTTTGTGTCAGCATCCTGCAGAGCAATAAGAATTGAAGAGGTTACAGAAAAGGAACCTCATGCTGAGATTCCAGTTTTTCAGGGACCAGATACCCCTTATTTGTTGATAGAAATTGCACCCCCTATGGGCAATGATGGTGATGTGTATATGGCAGAGGAATTGGATGTTGAAAATTCTCGGAAAATGAAGCATAGTGGGAGCAATAAAGACAGTCAGCCAGTATCTAAGAGAAGGAATGTCATGCATGAAGCGTATATACCACCTATTGTTGAGGAACCTCAAGAAGACTTGGTAGTAGAGATGGATATATATTTGGATCCTCGAATGCCAGAAACAGTGGTTAAAGCTGGGCCGACTGGTAAGACTTTGGATGTAAAGATAAATGATAAGGATGGTACAAAGGTGTTGAAGATTGGAGCTCAACTAGAACCAACTTTGAAGGAATCTCTTATTTCTTTCTTGAGCAAGAACCTGGATGTCTTTGCTTGGTGTCATGCAGATATGGAAGGAATAGATCCAAAGGTCATGTGTCACAAATTGAATGTTGATCCAGAGAAGAAAGGTGTAAGACAGAAGCGAAGACCGGTTAGTGGAGAGAGAGCTCAAGCATTGAAGGAAGAAGTGGATAGGTTGTTGGATGAAGGTTTGGTCAAGGAATCTTTCTATCCTGTATGGTTAGAAAATCCTATCTTGGTAAAGAAGCCCAATGGGAAATGGAGGACTTATGTGGACTTCACAGATCTCAACAAGGCATGCCCAAAGGACAGCTTCCCATTACCACGAATTGATCAGCTAGTGGATGTAACAGCTAGACATGCCCTACTCAGCTTCATGGATGCATATTCAGGTTACAATCAGATTCCTATATATGAACCTGATCAGGAGCATACTTCTTTTATTATGGATAGAGGTCTCTATTGTTATGTATGCATGCCATTTGGATTGCTTAATGCTGGAGCTACATATCAACGGCTAGTAAACATGATGTTTAAAGAGCAAATTGGTAGTACCATGGAAGTATATGTGGATGATATGTTAGTCAAGTCTAAGGAAGCTACTGATCATGTGAAGCACTTGGAAGAGATGCTTGGAATCTTACGAAAGTACAGAATGAAGCTAAATCCCCAGAATGTGTGTTTGGGGTGGAATCCGGAAAGTTTCTAGGGTTCATGGTGAATCACAGAGGTATAGAGACAAATCCAGCTAAGATTAAAGCACTGATTGATATGAAGTCACCAAGGACTGTGAGAGAGGTTCAGTCCCTTACCGGAAGAGTGGAAGCTTTGAATAGATTCATCTCGAGGTCTACAGATAATTGCCAAGAGTTCTTTAAAGCGATAAAGAAATGATGTAAGTTTGAATGGACAGAGGAATGCGTGATAGCATTTGGAAAGCTAAAAGAGCATTTGGGAAGTCCTCCACTGTTAGCTAAGCCAGTAGATGGAAAAATATTAATATTGTACCTAGCTGTGTCGGAGTATTCTATTAGTGCAGTCCTGGTTCGAGAAGAAGATGGAAAGCAGAGCCCAATATACTATGTCAGTAAAAGGTTGCTCGATGCAGAAACAAGGTACACAGGAAGGGAGAAGCTGGTTGATGCCTTGATCCTAGCTTCCAGGAAGCTACGACCTTACTTCCAAGCTCACAAGATTGAAGTAAGAACCTCATATCCACTTAGGCAAGTGATGCATAGGCCAGAAACTTCAGGGAGAATGTTAAAGTGGGCTGTGTAGTTGGGAAAGTTTGATATAGAATACAAGCCAAGAACAACAATCAAGGCTCAGGCTCTAGCAAATTTTTTGATTGAATTTCCACCTCATATGGAGGTTACTGGCCAGGAGGTACCAAGAGAGTTGCAGAAAGAGCAGATGGAAGATGATGATTGCGCGCCCTGGTGGACATTGTATGTGAATGGAGCTGCTAATAGTAATGGAGGAGGGGTAGGCATAGAGCTAGTAAGTCCAGAAGGGCATAGACTTCATAGCTCGATTCACTTCACTTTTAGAGCCACTAACAATGATGCAGAGTACGAGGCGTTGATTGCAGGTCTCAAGTTAGCTTTAGAGATGAAAGTCGAGAATATCAGAGTGTTCAGTGATTCGATGTTGGTAGTTTGGCAGATTCGCGGTGGATTTTAGGCAAGAGGTCCACGAACAGACTTTGTAAGAACCCTAATTTTTGGTAATATATTCTTTTATTTAATATCATGTGACATTGTCAATTTGGAACCTTTCTAGTCATCCCTGTTGTTTAATGGAATTGATTGTCTGAGAAACTATGTTGTTACATTCGCTATGTAAGATAAAGAGAAGATTGTTGAGGGCAAGAGTCTTATTGTTAGTAGGATTTATAAAACTTGGGAATTGAGAATGATTAGAGTATTAAAAGATTTATCAAGGATTATGACAAGGAATTATGGACATTCGAGGAATTTACACAATTAAGTACTTAAGGAATTATAGGGGAAATCTCTACGCGACAAAATATTATTACGATAGATTAATTAAGATACGATACGAATTAAAGATTAAATGTCAAGCATTGGTGGAAGAATAATGATACAAGGAGTAGTATTGCATGCAAGTCCCATGCAACCAAGTAGTTAGGAGAAAGCAAACTAGTTAACCAAACGGAAGAGGAATAGTAACTAGTTGCATTGCTTTTTCAAAAGAGGAGACAAGAAGTACATGAGGCCATACCCTAGGTTTGTACCATGCATATACTTACACCATTATGTATCACCCAACCCCTTTTAACACAATTATTCCAACCAAACCCAAAAATCAAAATAACAAAAGTTCTACCCCCCCCTCCAAGAGAGCTCTCGGCCAAGCTTCATAAAGGAGAAGAAAAATTCTTCCTCCTCCATTTCTCATCACTCATAAATCAAGACATAAATACTAGGCCCTCTCCATCCTCTAAGCAAGGTATGCTAATAGTTTCAAGCCCTTTCATCCATTCAAATTCAAGTTATAAATTGTTAAAGATATTGTGAATAGTAACCATGTTTAGTTTTTCTTTTAGATCTTGGATTATAAGGGTTGTAGGAGATCATTAAATGTGTTCTTGAGTTTTGTAAGGCTTACCCAAGGCTCCTAGGTGCTCAAGAAGGTATAAAAATCATAAACCCTTTTGGCCGTGTAGTGTTTATGATGTTTGGTGATAGATCCATGTGTTATGGTGTTAATCTTGGTTGTAAAAGTAATGGATGACATGGATCTTGAGTTTTGATGTTGTGATTGTGATTTTTATGATTGTGGATATTATATGTATCTCCATGAATGTTATAAAGCATGAACTAAGTGAATTAGGTGTTGGTTGTGTTGTGGAATTAAGAACATTGGTTGATCTAAGTGAAACATGCTTGCTGAATTTTCCCAGAAACTTGACCTGTCTTGTAACATGGTTTTGAACCCCCAAATCTTGTCCCCTGAGGTCCTACCATATATTGTTAGAAAGATATTTGAATGTAGTTTCTGGAAATGTAAGGTTCATGACTAGGTGATGTATAGATTTTAAGTTATGGCCGGAGAAGTAAAATGTGTTTCTGGATTCCGGACTGCACTAAGTGACCCCCTTGTGAACCTTGTTTAAACCCCTAAAAATTTATGTGGGATCATGGAAAAATTTGAAAAACTAGGAAATGCAGTGGTGAAGGCTACCCAAAAAGAATTGGATTAAAATATGAATTTTTGAATTTTATAAAAATGCTAGAGTAAATTTCGCGCAAGGGAAAAATTCGTTAGTGGAGCATAATTCTAGGGGTAATGGTTATGATTCGAATATGGTAACTAAATTAAGTCGAATAAGTGGCGAGCGTAATCGAGTGATGACATGAACCTATAGTGGGGCTGGAGTGTCATAAGACGAAGTCATTAAGTTAATTTTGTACCCCCTAAAATCCCGTAATTAAAGAGATATTGTTAAGGTACTAACGAGCGGTTATTGCTTATGTATAGATCGTTCCACTCCGCACGCTCGACCACACCAACCAAACCAAGGCAAGTTTACTTTTCAAAACTTATACATATACAAGGACTTTCACTGTTGTGTTTGTAGTTTTCAACTATATCAAATGTTATGTTTATCGAAGTATTGATGCAATTGAGATTGTGTAAGTACATATATGTTTGTACCCCTTGAACTTAGATTGAAATGTTTTCTTCGGACAACGACTCTAGCAATAGAGGTCGTAGCGGTCCGTATATACTATTGACCGGGGAGCGGTATATTATTATATCGTATCTAGATTGCGAAAACCCGAAGGGTCATTCGGGGAGTATCGTATACTCAAGTATTATTTTCGTATCTTCGTAAATACTCGAAACCCTATCTTGGATTAAAAGTTTATTTTATTAAATAATTATTTTATTATATTAATATTAAGTCTTAAAATATCATTTATTAATTATTGTTCTTTATTTTAAAGATAAATCTAATCCAAGATACCGTTAATACTTTCAAACTCGAACTCTTTCGAACTCAAAACGTTTTCGAAAACCCCCGGTCAGGTTCCGCTTCTTGTATGATTTCAAGAATCATCGGTCGACTGATGTCGGACCTCAATTACTCTGTTTTCAATCAAAAATCAAGTTTTCAAAAGAAAAAGAAAAAGGGACTCTGGCAAGTGTGGGAACCGTTGACGAACGATTCCCGGGATGTGTAAGCGGCCGTGAGCCAGGCGGTCCATCAATTATTATTCCGGCCCAGGTGTTGCCGAAGGATGATTACGGATGTAGTTTTCATCGAGGGTGATTACGGATGTAGTTTTCACCCGGGGATAGTTACGGATGTAGTTTCTATCCTTCTACCGGTAGAGAAGACCCGCGGATTATTGGACTTGGATGGGGCTACTGATCATCGTCAATCCCTGTCAGGTTTTTATGTTTTCTTCCAGTCCCATCCTCCACTTTGGAAAAATACTCAAACACTGCTTCTTGGGCCTAAGTGCCAAGTTGCTGATAGTGTGGTTTTTTGATGAGAAAATATTGACATCGTGGAGTATATAGAACTGCAAGATTTTCTATAAAGATTGGCACGTGTTAGTGCACTCTTGCAATTGTTTCAAAGAATGAAATGTTTTTGTATGAGAAACCTTCTAAGCTAATGGAAGGAAAGAGGTTTGCAATGATGTATTCCCTGTACAGTATGTTAATCGTAGAGTGTTTTGCCGAAAATGATATACTCATATGTATATATTTTCAAACTTGAGATATATTGAAATGGGAACCTTATAAAGGGTTCATATGTTATTCTTAAAGCTCCTTAGTGAGTATAGATGTTTTATTCAAACTCGGACATATACGTTGTCCAATTATGTTTTGAAATCTGAGATATATACCCATATAGTTGGGAATGTTTTCGAAATAAACCACATTATTATTTTGCAAAATGGTGAACTTGCTGAGCATTATGTAGCTCATTCTTGCTTTATAAAAACTTTTCAGAAAGGGAAGAATCTGGCCGATTAACTTCGCACCAGCAGAAGAGGAGTAGAAAATTTACCACGGAGATGATTTAGTTCCTGATAAATACTACAGAGTAGTCTGATACGTTTTCAACTGTAATAGTAAAACTTGTCTTCAAGTATAGTTGTATAAGTGGAATTGCGTAAGACTCTGATTTGTACAAATGAATTGTAATATTTAGTGGCACTTTTGATTATCGTTTCTGAGGCTCTAACTTG
This sequence comes from Saposhnikovia divaricata, assembly GCA_036435485.1. Taxonomy (NCBI): domain Eukaryota; kingdom Viridiplantae; phylum Streptophyta; class Magnoliopsida; order Apiales; family Apiaceae; genus Saposhnikovia; species Saposhnikovia divaricata. The sequence continues at coordinate 122,696,825 of CM071601.1, read as the reverse complement.
TTTGTGCTTAAGATTGAGGTCTGGAAGGATGTATTGTGGAGTTGTGCAGTTAATACAGGTATGATATGGTTGGATGGTGATGTGACGACCTGAATCTTTGACCTCAGATTTGGGGGCGTTACAGAAATGGTATCAGAGCGATAAGTTACAGTACTCAGAAACGAGAGTGTTGAGAGTTAAGTCTAAGTAGGAGAATGACATAAGAGTTCGTAGTAAACTTATGATTGGACTACCGGAAGAGGTACCGGTGAGTAGAATGGACTAGAGTGTTACTGGAGGTATTATACTAGGGTCGATAGAATCCTTAGAGACCTTCAGAATGATGAATAGAGGTTTGAGAGTCGTACATGACTTATCATAGATAACGATATAGGAAGCAGAGCGAAATCTCGAGAGCAGCTGAGGTAGGGGCGATATTGCCAATATGATCGGATGACTAGGCTGGCATAAATTTTGTGGCCCATATTCCTCCACAGTTTTGGAGGTGGCATTTTAAGAATCAAGAAGTTTGGACTTCCCTACATAATTAAGGGTACTTAGTACTTGGATTAATGAAAGTCTTTTACTTTGGCTATAAGATCCGATTTTCGATAAGTAACGGGTTTACCTGAAGGTTGGTCACTATGTCGTTGTGGATTCCATTACCCTTGATGGCGAATTTTGCATGTGTTATACGAGAATGTTATCATAAGACGAGCGTGCTAGATAATTCCACGCATGATTCGAACGCTGGAACATGGTAGTTCAACTTAGAGAACAAACTAGTAGAATTAACAAAGGGACTCGAGAGAAGTTGAATATGGTTGAAACGAGCGGTACAGTGATCTCAGAGTCTACCAAAAGAAAAGACCAGCGGGTCTAGAGTGGGATCCTTTGATAGAGATGTTAGCAGGGACTACGTATATATGTATTGTATACCTCAATATTTTTGGTATATGTTCACATACACACACCCGCCACTGAACCTATGGACTGCACTGAGATCCCTGAGAGATCTCTTTGATTTGTTCTCAGGGGGAACTGGCCACTTGTGATTCATGTCGGAAGGCATGAAGTAGGACCCTATAGACTTAGCAGGCGTCCCCGGAATGATGTGAAGCTTGGTCTTCAAGATAAAGCACGGAAATGACAGATATATTGGTGAAACCCTAACTCGATAAATGACTTTAAGATGATGATTGAGAGACGCACTAGTTGGTGTCTTGTATTACGAAGACGAAGAGATGAAGTTACCCTCATAGTGGTGATAATGAGATGCACGAATGATTATTAACTTATTTTGATAACTACCGGCTGGTGCACTACTTCATTTTAAACTGTTCACTAACCATGTTACCTCGATTAGTTTATATCAGGTAACCCTCCTAGCTTTCTACTTCAAACTTGTGGAATAACAACCAGTGATATACTTTCACTAAACCGGGACTCATCCAAAGTATCTTAATTGAGCCCGAGCATTCTATTTGAAGTTTTTAATTATTTCTGCTCAGGACTATTTACACTCTCTTTCAATTATCCAAGGAATGTTCCACAAATATTTCCTTAATTAATCGACGAATACTACTTAACGAATATCGATATTTGATTGCTTCTTTCATACTTGCATTCTTCAGTTGAGCTCATAAATATTCAACAAATTACTGAGGACAGGGATGATCTAATGTCCAGACATCCCTCATGAATTCTTTTCTTCTATTCAAGATGAGATTGTACACCGTACATTGAAATCATAGTTAGGATATCATCTTGATATTGGTATTCCGAATTTAATTCTATTGTCGGATCTGATAAAGCAGGTGTACGGAGGCACCCTTGGGTGGACCGTTTCACTGATAAGTAATATTTGATGAGAGGTTATCGATTGTTCCGATACCTAGAACATTCTCTTCAGATTTTATAGTTTTCTTTTTTTTTTTTCAAACTTAATAACTCCTTATTTTCATTCGTTGTCCGAGAAGCCTAAAGTTTCTTCAGTGGCTAGGATGTTGAAATTCCGTTCTATCCAATTGAAACTGGCTAGTCGTTATGTCAATATGAATGACTAGTTGATCGTTCCAACTACTCAAAATTGTAATGTTGTGAAGAACACCTAGCTAATTGTCCTAGCTGGTGGTGATGTCTCAAACAGGTGAACTAGCAAATTTTGTCTAGCTAGTCGCTAGTGTTTTTTGAAAAGGACTAGTTATTGTTTCACTGGTCCAACTCCCAATTTAATTCATTCCGCAATGCATTTTGCATGTGGTAAAGTATGATGATGAAAGTTTGGACGAATAACTTGATTGAGACCTAGTGAGGTCGCCCACTCGACTTGAACTCTTACCCATCTTCGTATCAGACTTTGTATCACTTGAATATTTCATTCTTTCATTTCATACAATGAGAATTCAATTGAAACCATTGATTACTTGAGTGACAAACTACTTCATTCTTTAATTGTCATGGAGTAGAATTGCTTTCTATTGGCTGACCTTCATCAATGCGACTTTAGATTTCTTCTTATTATTCAGGAGGAAAAGTATCCACCCGATGTAAGAGTTGTATAAAGACCGTCTTTATGACTTTTGTACCCAACAATCATTGCCCTTGTGCAACATTCTCTATGGTGTCATATTACAGAATTATCAGGACGGGAAGGAATAAACCTTGTTATATTCTTTCTGTCCATCCTTACATCTCCAAAAATCGAGACTCCTAGTATTTGGAACCATCAACATTCTTGGAACATCCAATGTGGAATTCTTATTGAGATTATCTATTAGACCTTGTTATTTTGAAACCATTCCTTTCAAAGTGATTACTCTAAGGTGAACGGGAGGTACAATTTTGAACCGTTACACCAATATGAGATCAAAAACCAAATGTTGTAATTGTGCAGCCAGAGCGTTATGCCGAGTAATGATTGAAGTAGAGATAACATGTCAGGGCATACCACAAGACCTTTAATATTGGTGTGGGGAAAGTTATAAGAAATGATGAGGTGGTTGGGAGCACGCTCCTACCAACCGTTGTCAGGATGTTATATTAATGAATTCTGGAGTTACCAAGCCTTTTCCTGATCCAAGAAATGCAAATCGATTGCGATGTAAAACATATCCTTAGAGGAAACTACCTGGAAGTGAGATGGACAAGAAAGGAAGAAATATCGTGGCAAGAATGTGAAGCTTTATTTAGCTTAAAGGGATTGATGCACATAGAGAGACATAAAGCTTAACAGGCCCCTAATAGCAAATGGATGCATGGATATATGACAATGATCCTTCGAGATTACCACCTAATCAAGTTTATTGGGAATCGCAGTAGCATGCAGGCCTCAGGCTGATTGGCGCCAGTTATGAAGGAGGACGAGCGTATGACATCTTACATATACCATCGAGAACTGATACCCTTATCGGAAATGGGGGAATTGTTGATTAGTTAAAATGAGTAGTTATTTTTTTTCAAGGATAAGGTTGAAGAGAAGGTTTCACCAACTCAAGATCGACCTTTGTGCTGTGCCAAAGTTGGCATTTCACACTAATATAAACGTTATAAAATTGTGGTAGTATCGTTTGAATGGACTAATGAGTCAGAAGCCTTTATGGATTAATAAACAAAGTTTTGGGATGAAATGAGATATTAGCAACAACCTCGTTGTTAGCCATACTTGATGATAAAAAGAGGACTTTGAGAGTCACGATGATGCGTCTTTCAAGAGTTAAGAGGTGTGCTGATGGAGTAGAAAGGGGATGATAGCTTATACTTCTAAACAACATAAAGGTTACGGGATAGGATATACTAACCGTGAGCCTGGGATTAGTCATGATGGCGTTCACGCATAAAACTGAGACGTTAACCTTATGAGGAAAGTGTGAAAATTTCTCCACAAGTGCCATAAGTATATCTTCATATTAGAACTAAACATAAGAAAGAGAAGGTGACGAAAGGGAGCAGGGAGTGTAATGGAGAAATTGGTTATTTCCCAGGAAAGGCCAGCGTGGTGGCCGGTACCTATAGAAGGGATTATTCGAAATTGGAATTTAGTCAGTATTGGCCAAGAAAATAGAGTATATACAATAAAGAATAATGTTAGAGGAAAATGACTAAATTATGGGGAAGGAAAAAGATGTGTAGAGAATTAAGGGAATGTTTGGTAAACTGAAATGAAGAATGGTATTGGCAAACTATTAAGTACAAACGCGACATGCCAAAAGCAGAATGATAGAGATCTAGTGGATTAATTCCGCCTGTAGAAAATATTGAACGTGGACAGAATTATAGTGAATTTCATAAGTAGGTCGCCAAAGACCGAGCCAAGAGATGGCCCTAGTTGAGTTATAATTGTTGGACCAAGTGATTTACCTACGAGAGACTTTCCATTGAGAAGATTATCGAATATTATACGGGAGAGATGGTGGTGCAATATGAAACTTCTGCAGCGATCACGTCAGATAAAGACTTAAGGTTAAACTTCAAATATTGAAGGTGCTTTCGGGTATATTTAACAAAGAGATTGAGCGTATGTACTAATTTGATCTGTGGTTGATGGACAGGGAAGAAGAATTGTCCAGACGATCGAAATTATATTTAGTGTCGTGCCTTAGGCTTCACGGGGCAGTCGAGAATAAAAACTTATCCATGAATGAATGTTGTTATCACGATCATCACCATGCGAACGTAAGGACGTCTCTTGTAAAGCGTACCGCAAAAGAAGAAGCTTCGCTTTTCTTGCATTACGAAGAAGTCAATGAACGGGGGATATAGTAGCTGAACTGGTTCAACGTATGCCGAAGACTATACAGTATCCACAGCAAGTGGTAACGGCTGACGGGAGGCAACGCATGCCTGCTCATCAAGCGAAGGAATATGAGGAATACCGTGTGTATTGACGTTGTCTCAGATTACAAAACACGACCACAAAGCATTCAAGGGCCAACGATACAAGGACTCAACACGGATACTATGAACAAGGTATAAGAGGAACGTGTGAGTAGTGGGATAGAAATTTTTAATCATAGAACAACCGATAAGGAATACAGGTCGAGGAGAGTTTGCGTTGAGGAACAACATTAAGGCGTTGGTGAGACGAAGGGAGAGAACAATAGGGTGGAAGTGTCAACCTGAGAGTTGGAAAAGGTAAGGTTGGAATTGTATCCACAACTATTATCCTTAGGTTCTTAAGATAGAATCCTTTTAAGCAGAGGAGACTGCATTAACCCTAACTTTCGGGAATATTCGAAACCTGGACGAATAGTAATTTTATGGGTAGATGAGAAATTTTTGCAATCACGATGTGTGCGAATTATTAAATGAAGATTTCTAATTGATATTACGTCTTTACGGTACAGACGAGTGTATGTAAAAGTCATTAGCTTTTTTTTTGTTCGAAACCCATTATTTCGAATGGTCAAATTTTATGAGATATCTAAGGAGATCGTGGTGAGGCATGGGGTTCCTGTGAGCATTGCATCTGGGAGAGACCCAAGGGTCAACTCCAGGTTCTGGAGGAGTTTTCAGGATTGTGTGGGGACCAAGTTAAACATGAGTACTGCATACCACCCCAATCAGACGGACAGAGCGAGAGAACCATCCAGACCATAGAGGACATGTTGAGAGTATGTGCCATCGATTTTAAGGGAAGTTGGGATGACCACTTGCCGTTGATCGAATTTTCCTTCAACAACAGTTACCATGCGAGTATAGGAATGCCCCATATGAAGCTTTATACGGACGGAGATGTCGGTCTCCCTTGTGTTGGGAAGAAGTTGGAGAGCGGAAGATTTTAGGGCCTGAACTGGTCCAACAGACAAGAGAAACTATCGAGCTCATAAGAGGACAGCTGGTAGCGGCCCAGGACAGACAGGAGAAGTATGCGGACCAGACCCGCAAAGACAAGGAATATGAGGTAGGAGAGTTTGTGATGTTGAAGGTATCACCGTGGAAGGGATTGATGAAATTTGGTAAGAAGGGGAAGCTAACCCCAAGATGTATTGGACCCTTTTGAGATCTTGAAACGAGTTGGAAAGTTAACCTATGAATTGGCTTTACCCCCGAGCTGGCAGAAAGTACATAATGTGTTCCATGTGTCCATGCTACGACCCTACCATACCGACTTCCGACACGTGATCAAATATGACCAAGTGGATCTGCAACTAGACTTAACATATGTGGAGCAACCCGTAGAAATCATGGATAGAAAAGAACAGGTGCTGAGGAACAAGGTTGTCAAACTAGTGAGAGTTTTGTGGAGGAACCAGAATGTCGAAGAATCAACATGGGAACTAGAGAGCATGATGCGTGAAAAGCACCCCCAACTGTTTTCGACCTGATTCCGGGACGGAATCCTTTTAAGGATGGGAGGCTGTAAGAACCCTAATTTTTGGTAATATATTCTTTTATTTAATATCATGTGACATTGTCAATTTGGAACCTTTCTAGTCATCCCTGTTGTTTAATGGAATTGATTGTCTGAGAAACTATGTTGTTACATTCACTATGTAAGATAAAGAGAAGATTGTTGAGGGCAAGAGTCTTATTGTTAGTAGGATTTATAAAACTTGGGATTTGAGAATGATTAGAGTATTAAAAGATTTAACAAGGATTATGACAAGGAATTATGGACATTCGAGGAATTTACACAATTAAGTACTTAAGGAATTATAGGGGAAATCTCTACGCGACAAAATATTATTACGAGAGATTAATTAAGATACGATACGAATTAAAGATTAAATGTCAAGCATTGGTGGAAGAATAATGATACAAGGAGTAGTATTGCATGCAAGTCCCATGCAACCAAGTAGTTAGGAGAAAGCAAACTAGTTAACCAAATGGAAGAGGAATAGTAACTAGTTGCATTGCTTTTTCAAAAGAGGAGACAAGAAGTACATGAGGCCATACCCTAGGTTTGTACCATGCATATACTTACACCATTATGTATCACCCAACCCCTTTATAACACAATTATTCCAACCAAACCCAAAAATCAAAATAACAAAAGTTCTACCCCCCCTCCAAGAGAGCTCTCGGCCAAGCTTCATAAAGGAGAAGAAAAATTCTTCCTCCTCCATTTCTCATCACTCATAAATCAAGACATAAATACTAGGCCCTCTCCATCCTCTAAGCAAGGTATGCTAAGAGTTTCAAGCCCTTTCATCCATTCAAATTCAAGTTATAAATTGTTAAAGATATTGTGAATAGTAACCATGTTTAGTTTTTCTTTTAGATCTTGGATTATAAGGGTTGTAGGAGATCATTAAATGTGTTCTTGAGTTTTGTAAGGCTTACCCAAGGCTCCTAGGTGCTCAAGAAGGTATAAAAATCATAAACCCTTTTGGCCATGTAGTGTTTATGATGTTTGGTGATAGATCCATGTGTTATGGTGTTAATCTTGGTTGTAAAAGTAATGGATGACATGGATCTTGAGTTTTGATGTTGTGATTGTGATTTTTATGATTGTGGATAGTATATGTATCTCCATGAATGTTATAAAGCATGAACTAAGTGAATTAGGTGTTGGTTGTGTTGTGGAATTAAGAACATTGGTTGATCTAAGTGAAACATGCTTGCTGAATTTTCCCAGAAACTTGACCTGTCTTGTAACATGGTTTTGAACCCCCAAATCTTGTCCCCTGAGGTCCTACCATATATTGTTGGAAATATATTTGAATGTAGTTTCTGGAAATGTAAGGTTCATGACTAGGTGATGTATAGATTTTAAGTTATGGCCGGAGAAGTAAAATGTGTTTCTGGATTCCGGACTGCACTAAGTGACCCCCTTGTGAACCTTGTTTAAACCCCTAAAAATTTATGTGGGATCATGGAAAAATTTGAAAAACTAGGAAATGCAGTGGTGAAGGCTACCCAAAAAGAATTGGATTAAAATATGAATTTTTGAATTTTATAAAAATGCTAGAGTAAATTTCGCGCAAGGGAAAAAGTCGTTAGTGGAGCATAATTCTAGGGGTAATTGTTATGATTCGAATATGGTAACTAAATTAAGTCGAATAAGTGGCGAGCGTAATCGAGTGATGACATGAACCTATAGTGGGGCTAGAGTGTCGTAAGACGAAGTCATTAAGTTAATTTCGTACCCCCTAAAACCCCGTAATTAAAGAGATATTGTTAAGGTACTAACGAGCGGTTATTGCTTATGTATAGATCGTTCCACTCCGCACGCTCGACCACCCCAACCAAACCAAGGCAAGTTTACTTTTCAAAACTTATACATATAAAAGGACTTTCACTGTTGTGTTTGTAGTTTTCAACTATATCAAATGTTATGTTTATCGAAGTATTGATGCAATTGAGATTGTGTAAGTACATATATGTTTGTACCCTTTGAACTTAGATTGAAATGTTTTCTTCGGACAACGACTCTAGCAATAGAGGTCGTAGCGGTCCGTATATACTATTGACCGGGGAGCGGTATATTATTATATCGTATCTAGATTGCGAAAACCCGAAGGGTCATTCGGGGAGTATCGTATACTCAAGTATTATTTTCATATCTTCGTAAATACTCGAAACCCTATCTTGGATTAAAAGTTTATTTTATTAAATAATTATTTTATTAATTATTAATATTAAGTCTTAAAATATCATTTATTAATTATTATTCTTTATTTTAAAGATAAAGCTAATCCAAGATACCTTTAATACTTTCAAACTCGAACTCTTTCGAACTAAAAACGTTTTCGAAAACCCCCGGTCAGGTTCTGCTTCTTGTATGATTTCAAGAATCATCGGTCGACTGATGTCGGACCTCAATTACTCTGTTTTCAATCAAAAATCAAGTTTTCAAAAGAAAAAGAAAAAGGGACTGTGGCAGGTGTGGGAACCGTTGACGAACGATTCCCGGGATGTGTAAGCGGCCGTGATCCAGGCGGTCCATCAATTATTATTCCGGCCCAGGTGTTGCCGAAGGATGATTACGGATGTAGTTTTCATCGAGGGTGATTACGGATGTATTTTTCACCCGGGGATAGTTACGGATGTATTTTCTATCCTTCTACCGGTAGAGAAGATGTAACACCCCCAGATCCGGGGTCAGGAATCTGGTGGTTACGGTCTTACATCCATTCATAATACTTGACTTGAGTCCATAATAAATAAATCACATGCTGTGACCCCACAATAATTACCACTCACACACACAACAGTTATAGTCCCAGAGATGAAATTGAAATAAGTCTTACATTAAAGGGTTTACGAATAAAAGTTATTACAATCCCAAAAGGATAACATCATAGGTTTAAAAGTTTTGCCGTTGATTACATTAATTATACATATAGTTAAACAGGAAACAAAAGCTGTCTAACTATGCTACCTCAGCAATGGCGGCTAGCATCTCAGCGGGTAGTCCGGTGGGTCGGGTAACCTGCTTGCGCCGAGTGCGCCTGACGCGAGCCATCTGTCCTAGCTGTTGTTGTGACATAATATAAACAAAGCAAGGGTGAGCGAAAGCCCACCAACAAATATATAACTGAACGATAATTAACACAGTTCAAAGCTATCTTTTAAACCATATGCCATGCATTTACGGAAATGATGCCAGTATAATATGAACGATGAAGTTACAAGGTAACTGAAAGTATTTGTTTGAAGAAATATCTGCTACATCAAAGTAAGCGAGATATTATTATCGTTAATAAGAAGAGGAACTTGCAAGAAAGGGTTGCAATTCCAGTTATGACTCTTTTCCAACTCTGCCAACAGTAATCATGTTGCAGGAAATAAATGAATTTGGATGATGAACCAATGATGGAGTATTCACCGCGCCCGCTGTTCCAATCTTGATGATCAGTCGAGATCGTACAGCTCAATTTAGATTTACTACCGGTAGAAGGAAGAACTGACGGCTTTACTTGTATACCGCCTTACTAGCTCTCCCCGGCCAACGGTTGGGCCAAAGGGGATGGACCGGCGCTACTCGGCCTCTTACACGACTCCTAGTTCAAATAGAATTCATGATTCTGAATGTAACGTTAGTCCCCCTTTCCCCAAGTATAATACTTGTTGATAAGACTCCACAAAGTAGTCGTATCTAGTTGGAAAGGAAAATTTACCAATAACTCCCAAGCTATTACTTGGTAACGGATATCAACTTGTTCCAGTAATCTTACCCCTCGAAAGATGAGAAGGTAAGCAACGACTTAATAAGTCAACAGCACCCGAGTTGCGGGTGAAGGGAATACTTTATGACCGGGAAGTCGACAAGATAAATAACATTTTCCAAGTAAGGTTCCCTTATTATTAAGGGGGTAGACTCAAAGAAGAATGATGTCTGAGAACCTTTCTTGATATAAGATTAATAATAATATGACTTCGAGATATTTTCTGTAATAATCGAAGAAGATAAACCTTATCGAGATTATTCTAAGTATGGAATAAATATTCAGAGAATATTTAATGAGTTAAAATATTTAAAGAATATTTGGGAATATGAAAGAATATCGTTAATCAGAGTATTTCTCAAAATAATCCCTGAAGAAATATCAGGGGAATATTTATTGAATAAATAAATATTTAAATGAATATTCAAAACAATATTCATTAATTATTAAGACTTGAAAAGAATATTTACGGTAATATTCATAATTAATTAAGAATTTAAATGAATATTCGAAGGTAATATTCATTTAATGAATAATATCCTAAATGAATATCAAGTAATATTCATTTAGTAATCCAAGCCTTAAGGAGTATTCGAGATAATATTCGATAATTAATCAAGCTTCAGATGAATATTAAAATAATATTCGTCAAGTATTTAATATCTTAAATGAATATTCAAAAGTAATACTTATTTAATAAAATAATATTCTAAAAGAATATCCAAATAATATTCATTTAATAGTCTCATCTTTAGAAGAATATTCGAAATAATAGTCGATAATCAATTCGACTCTGAATGAATATTGAGAAATATTATTCGTTGAATAGTTACGTTCAAATAATTATTTGAAGTAAGGATCGTTAAAATAATTAGTCTCGAACGAATATTCAAATAATATTCGTCGCCCAAATAATAGAAAATATTTACTTAAATATTTTCTCCCGAGGTAATCTCGATATATCAAGAAATATTGACTCCCGGTCTATATTCGATTAATAAGATGTATATGCCCTTCTATGAGGGTCTTACAATCCCCGGCTTATAACTGATATCTAACTATCTAGCTTATAAGCCAACAATAACATTCAGGGAACAAGTATATCAATTCAACTTGAAAGTAGGCATGCATGCAATGGCATATGTATATTAGCAATCATATATATATATTTATTCAATCACAACAACAGCCTAAAAGAAGGGAATTGAAACTTGCCTGGTAGTCGAGTACGGTAAGGGGTAGTGGTAGCGGGTCCCGGTTCAGCCTGGTGATCTATAAATAGCCAAGGCATTCGGAATTAATCACTTAACATATTAAACTTTAAGTTATACTTAAATCGAAACACGTTCTCGAGTCATCTCGTTATACCCCTTTTAGTGGATTACTTATTATCGCTGATCCGACCCGACATTCGTTCGTTAATACGACATGTCACTGCACTTATACTTGGGACATACTTAAGTCATATGAGTTCTAAGGTCGATCGTTACGAACCAATATTTTACTCCGAGTTTTATCGCCCGTTTTCTAAGTGTTTTACCAAAGTTATAAAAGAGTCGTCTTTTAGGGGTTCGTTCGCGTTTAACCTTGACTCGAACATTTTTAATAAATCGAAAAATGCTCTTTTTGACATACGGTTTTCTTTCACACCTTCCTTCTTAACCCTAGTATTTATTTACCAAGATTCGCCATGACGTTACATAGCTTACGAGGGTTCGATTTCAGTTACGAACTTTCATTTACGGATTCGAACTACTTTTAGTAATTTGGTCATAAATCCTAAACCGTAAGTCCGTTTCATGTGATCTTTATATCAAAACGAAGCTTAGAGCATTACCTATCCTATCATGGCAGATAAGGTCTCTGGACAGTAGGGGTTCGACATGGAAAATGGCATACAAAACATGGTATTGTAAAATCGGGCATTATAACGGCTGTAAATCGAATATCTATCAATTTCGAATCTTCCCATACACATAGCATCCAACCCAAACAACATATACATGACTTATATACATGAACTGAGGCCAAGCAATGCCTTTCCGTTCATCTAGCTATTTACATCATTAATCCAAAATCCATACATAATCATGCTTATAACTTTAACATAACCATAACTAAGTTATAACTATCAAAAACATGCTTAAATCTCAAACAAGGGTTAGGGTTTCAAGAGCTTTATACCTTCCTTAGATAGTGATATAGCCTTACTAAGCCTTGTATGGTCCTTAGGAGTGAGTATGCTTGCTATATCAACCATGAAAAACCAAGAAAACAAAGTTAGTATATGATGAACACTATTCACCCTCCTCTTGTTTGATTTTTTTGAAAATGGAAATGGATGAGTTTGAGGCTAAGATTTTGAGGAGATAAGTTTTATGAAATGTAAGTCTCACCTTAAAAATTTCAAGAACAAACAATGGTGGGAAGGTTGAGTTTGGATTTGGAATTAATGGAAAGGGCCGAATGGTTGTTTATGGGGGGGGGGGGGGGGAAGAGAGTTGCTTGGTTTCTTTTGATTTTGTGTTTTAATCTCCTTTACTCTCATCCACTTACAACATAATATCTTGTAAAAGTTGCTTTAATAAAGTGGTGAGGTGTTGGATGCTCAAATGGCAAGACAAGTGTTGGTTTTGTGGTGGTTAATGCTTAACTAGGTAGTTACTTGCTAAGTACTTGGTTCTTCTTCTAAGTTGCTAGTTCCTTGCTTCTAGTTTAGTTACTAGATATTTATACTAGTAGCTTGCACAAGACTCTTGCTTCCTCTGCTTGTTTCTGTGTCCGGTTATTACCCGTTTCGATTGATCGTTCGTGAGAATATTTCACGGATTCTTAATTAGGGTTTACCGGGAATCCTCTTTAATATTAATACTTTCATTCTCCATCTTTCATTCTAACTTTCCATTTTATATTCCTTTAATCCATTCGTTAATTACTTAAGGCTATCAGTGTCCAGGGAACTCTCGGAGAAAATAAAAGTGCTCTTTTTCTGAATCCGACAGCTTTTACATACACTTATTTTCCTCCTGGATCACTAATACGAACTCAGAAATCCGTTCCGAATACCGGGTATATCATTATTATAATAATATTCCAAATTCCACCAAAATCACTATTCATCACTTATTTTTATTTAATTCCTATAATTAGGAAAATGAACCTGGTTCACTCTCGAGTGCTTCTTAACCTTTTTACGGAACCGCTGGACTTATAATAGATATTGATTTGGATGTCATAAGAATAATCTTACTTGAAGTAATATACTTATATACTTAGGAGATAGATCATTCTTATCTATGCCGTCAACCAAAAGTATTCTGCATGACATATAAGTAATTGAATTCAAATCCGTTCCATTTATTTAATAGATCTTCGTTACATCGCAGTCATAACCACTATTCATTCTTACATCATTAAATACATAAAAGTTTTAATCCCACCCAAAATCTGGGTTCTTACAGTCTCCCCTCCTTAAAAGGATTCCGTCCCGGAATCAGTTTGAAAACAAGTGGGGGTACTTTTCTTGCATTGCGCTTTCAAGTTCCCAGGTGGATTCTTCTACATTGTGGTTCTGCCACAAAACTCTGACTAGCTGAATGGCCTTGTTTCGGAGCACTTGTTCTTTCCGGTCTATGATTTCCACAGGTTGCTCCACATAGGTCAGGTCTGGTTGCATGTCCACTTGCTCATACTCTACAATATGCTTAGCATCCGGATTATACTTCCTCAGCATCGAAACATGGAACACATTGTGCACCTGCTGTAGATTCGGGGGCAATGCGAGCTCATAAGCTAGTTCCCCAATCCGTCTCAAGATCTCAAATGGTCCAATGTATCTGGGACTCAGCTTTCCTTTCTTCCCAAATCTCATTAAACCTTTCCAAGGTGACACTTTCAAGAACACTAGGTCCCCTACCTCGTATTCCTTGCCTTTCCGAGCTAAGTCGGCATATTTCTTTTGTCGATCCTGGGCTGCTACCAACCGTCCTCTGATTAGATCTACTGCATCTTTAGTTCGTTGGACCACTTCGGGCCCGAGCATCTTTCGCTCTCCAACTTCATCCCAATACAAGGGAGATCGACATTTTCTTCCATAAAGGGCCTCATAAGGTGGCATCCCAATGCTTGAATGATAACTGTTATTATAGGAGAACTCAACCAATGGCAAGTGATCATCCCAACTTCCTTTGAAGTCTATCGCGCAGACTCTCAACATATCCTCTAGCGTTTGGATGGTCCTTTCACTTTGCCCATCTGTCTGGGGGTGGTAGGCTGTGCTCATGTTCAGCCGAGTCCCTACACATTCTTGAAAACTCCTCCAAAACCTGGAGTTAAATCTAGGATCTCGATCGGATACTATTGCGACTGGGACTCCATGTCGCGCCACTATCTCTTTTAAGTAGATGTCCACTAGTCTGTCGACCGTGTACCTTTCGTTGATCGGGAGAAAGTGAGCCGATTTCGTCAGTCGATCTACAATTACCCATATGGTGTCATGATTAGCCTTGGTCCTGGGTAAACCTACTACGAAATCCATGGCTATATGTTCCCATTTCCATTCTGGAATCTCTAAGGGATGTAGAAGTCCGCTGGGTTTCTGGTGCTCTGCCTTCACTCGTTGGCAGGTCAAGCATCTGCTTACCCACTCTGCTACGTCCTTTTTCATATTGGGCCACCAGTAATACTCCTTCAAATCCCTATACATTTTAGTGCTACCGGGGTGCACTGAGTATCTTGAGTTGTGTGCCTCATTTAAAATCTCATCCTTGAGCTCCTGAACATTTGGGATCCATATCCTGTACGTGTACCTCATGATCCCTTCCTTGTCTCTTTCGCACTTAATTTCCTCCCCGGTCATTAGCTCTTCTGTGGAGTTCTTTTCTTCCTCCATCATCCGTTCCTGGCACAGTCTAATCTTTTCTAGCAATGGAGGTTGGATTCTAATTTCCATCAACTTTTCTGGGCCCTCTTCAGGTAACTTAACCTCGATTTCCAACTTCTCAAAATCCTTCACTAGCTCTTTCTCTAAAGTTATCATCTTGAGCTTCTCTTTCCGACTAAGGGCGTCAGCCACCACATTGGCTTTACCCGGGTGATATCGAATTTCACAGTCGTAATCCTTGATTAACTCTAACCACCTCCTCTGGCGCATGTTAAGCTCTTTCTGAGTGAAAATGTATTTGAGGCTCTTATGATCTGTGTAAATCTCGCATTTTTCCCCATACAGGTAGTGTCTCCAAATCTTTAAGGCGAAGACTATGGCTGCTAGTTCTAGATCATGCGTGGGATATCTGACTTCATAATCCTTCAATTGCCTAGACGCATATGCTATTACCTTGCCGTGCTGCATAAGCACGCATCCCAGTCCTTTATGCGAAGCATCACTGTAAATCACGAAATCTCCTTTTCCATCAGGTAATGCCAGCACTGGGGCTGTCACCAGCCTCTTCTTTAACTCTTGGAAACTCTTCTCGCATTTCTCAGTCCATTCAAATTTCTCGGTTTTACGGGTAAGTCGAGTTAATGGAGCTGCGAGTTTCGCAAAGTCTTGGACAAATCTCCTGTAATATCCGGCCAGTCCAATGAAACTCCTCACCTCGGTTGGAGTAGTTGGCCGTTCCCAGTTTGAAACTGCTTCTATCTTGGAGGGGTCAACCAACACTCCTTCTCTATTGATCACGTGCCCTAAGAATTGTACCTCATTTTTCCAAAACTCACACTTGGAGAACTTGGCATATAACTGCTCTTTCCTGAGTATTTCTAAGGTTATCCTTAAATGTTCAGCGTGTTCTGCCTCTGTCTTTGAGTAGATGAGAATATCATCAATGAAAACTATCACGAATTGGTCCAAATATTCCTTGAACACTCTATTCATTAGGTCCATGAAGGCTGCTGGGGCGTTGGTCAATCCAAATGACATAACTAAGAACTCATAATGTCCGTATCTGGTGCGGAATGCAGTCTTCGGGATATCTTCAGGTTTGATCTTCAGTTGGTGATATCCTGTTCTCAAATCAATCTTAGAGAAGTATTCAGCTCCTCTTAGCTGGTCAAACAAATCGTCTATCCTGGGCAATGGATACTTATTCTTTATGGTTAGTTTGTTCAATTCTCTGTAGTCGATGCATAACCTCATACTTCCATCCTTTTTCTTAACAAACACTGGTGCGCCCCAAGGCGACACACTGGGCCTTATCATGCCCTTATCCAACAATTCCTGTAATTGTTTAGCTAGCTCTTTCATTTCTACTGGGGCTAGTCGGTACGGGGCCTTCGAAACTGGCGCCGTCCCCGGGGCTAATTCGATGGCAAACTCAATTACCCTATCAGGTGGTAGTCCAGGAAGATCTTGTGGGAACACGTCCTCGAACTCATTAACTACCAGAATGTCCTGCAATCTTGGCACTTCCTTCTGAGTATCTATAACGTAGGCTAAATAAGCCTCGTTCCCTTTTCGTAACAATCTCTTGGTTTGCGCCATGGTCAGAATTTTCTGGGTCTGTCGCATCCCCTTAAACACTATTTCTTTCTTCCCTGGGGTTTTCAACTTAACCTTTTTCCCTTTACAATCTATCTGCGCATCATTGCGAGACAACCAATCCATACCCAAAATGACATCGAATTCCCCTAGCTTAAAAGGAATTAAATCGACATAGAAGGATCGTCCTCCTATTTCTAACTTACAATCGGGGTGAATTTGATTAACCGGTACGATTTCCTGATTAGCTATTTCTACTTGTAAGGAATCTCTTAGTTGCTGGGTTTTAAGTTTCAACTTATGCGCAAAATCTCTAGATATAAAAGACTTAGTTGCTCCTGAATCAAATAAAACATTTGCACTGACTGAATTAAGAGAAAAAGTACCTGCTATCACATCTGTGTCCCTCACGGCATCTTGTACCGACATATTGAAAGTCCTAGCAGTTGGTGGCTTATTTGAGGCAACCTTGCTTGCTCCTGATGCTGCTGGTTTGCTCTTTGGGCAATCCTTCCTCATGTGCCCTCGCTGTCCACACTGGAAACAGGTTGTGCTGTTAGGGATGACCGTGGTGCAAGAGGTGGCATAATGCCCAGCTCGCCCACACTTATAACAGTTTATTTGCTTCAGGTTGCACACCCCGGAGTGCCTCTTCCCACAAGTAGCGCACAATGGCAATAGAGGTCGAGAAGGGTTGGAACGGGACATTCCTGATTGATGGCCGCCCTGGCTCATACTTACACTAGCAGATGGTTTAAACCCTACACTCCTCCCTGGTAGGCAAACCGCTCCTCGATTAAACTTGGTTGGGGGTTTTCCTCCAGCGGATCTTCCGCCCATACTAACATGCTTTCTCTTTATCCCCCCTTTCTCTCTCTCTCTCTGCATCTGATCACTACCAGCCTCCACAATGGTTGCCTTCTGCACCAAGGTGGCATAATCTGTAATCTCTAAAACAGCCACCCTATTCTGGATCCACTGCTTCAGCCCTTGTTGAAACCTGTTAGCTTTCTTCTCTTCTGTGTCTACAAACTCTGGCACAAATCTCGATAGCTCAGTAAATTTGGCCTCATAGTCAGCCACTGACATATTGTTCTGTTTCAGTTCCAAGAACTTAAGTTCCATCTGGGTCTTCATGAACTTCGGGAAGTACTTCTCCAGGAATAATTGTTTGAACCTTTCCCAGGCTATGACAGCATCAGTCTCCATATTTTTCTTGGCTTCCCACCAATAATTGGCCTCTCCCTTTAGTAGGTAAGTAGCAAAAACAGTTTTCTGAGCCTCATTGATACTCAGAATCTCAAAAGACTTTTCCATTTCTTTGACCCAGGCCCTCGCCTCAACGGGATCAGCCGATCCGTGGAACTCTGGGGGCTTAAGGGACTTAAAGGCCCTAAAGGAATTTGCCACTGAAGTGTTGTTGCTTGGTGGTGGTTGGGGGTATTGGTTCAAATTCTGCCTAAGTAGATCCTTAAACTGGCCCATGGGGTTTCCACCCTGGTTCTCCCCTTCCTGTTCTACTTCAGTTTCTCCACCCTCTATTTCCCTTTCAAATTCTTCAGAGTACAGGGGTTCATCCTCTGCTCCATACTGGGAATCTTCTTGCTCATTATAGTCCTGATCTTGTTCCTCACTACTTCCACGGTTTTCCTCGTGTTGGTTGTGACTCTCTTGGTCAGTAGATTCGCGGGGGTTAGCCCTAGTGCCCATCCGTCTTGGAGGCATTTTACTGAAAATTTGGAAAATTATACATTAGGTTCACTTACCTGTTTTTAAAGGATTTTTCCTTGCACATTTCTTTACATGATTGGGTTTAAAATCCCACAGTTTTATATCTCATGGCAACTTAATCGAAAAGTAATACATATGCTAATGAACTCGTGATCACAACCCAACAAAATTGTAATGACTGGAAGGGAAACAAATATATACCAGGTACCGAAAAGGTACAACATCCGAGTTACAACGATAGTTTAAAGTACAACCATCCTAACAACAACAAGTCAAAAGTGAAATATGCTGTCTATCTGTCTAGTCTGCAAAAAGGGAAAACAAGTACAAGAAAACCATCCCTACAAAAGCCGGCACTACTATGTCCGTACATGACTAGACAACTAGACCACTGCATCACTACATCTGAAATCAGCCGCCATGACGAAACATCCTCCGAACCCTTCCCATGGCGATGCGGAAAACCTCCTCAGCCGCTGCTCTGTCTACCCTACCATGCCCATCAGTAGGCAACTGCCGCACCCTCACCCGAGCCCTCAGCTCGATGCGGGTCACAGCCCTATACCCAACTCTGTCACTGATAGTCCTCCTGCCCTGCACCCTCATCCGGGCGGCTCTCTCTGCTGCTAACTCACTCCTAGACTCTGCCAACCTGGCATCTGCCACAGACAACTCTCTATAAAGCCCGTTCACAATCAAATTGTGAACACATACTGGGACTCCTCCTATCGGGGCATGAGGTGGGGTGGATGGCTCAGCTGGAGCGGCAGTCTCTGTCTGCTGGGGCTCTGGGGTAAGCTCCTCAAACTCATCGGGGTACGGGCTCACAGGTAGTGGTGGTGGGGTAGGGGCTCTCTCAACAGGGAGGAGTGGCACAAAAAGTCCAGAACTCCCTACAGCACCAACTACTGGCTCATCTATATCTCCCTCAACACCCTCATCCACCGGCACCACCTGATCCGTGGTCATGTCAGTGTCATCTCCCATAGTCCTGAACTCAGTCATAACCCAATAATCATCATCCTCAACCACTAACTCAGCATCCTGTCCTGTCTGGATCCCCTCCGAGTCCTCCTCCCCCTCAGTCTCAACAACATCTGTGTCAGCATCATCCTGGACCTCCTCAGGGTCCTCCTCCTCAGACTCGATCACATCAGTATCAGCCTCAACCTGGACCTCCTCAGAGTCCTCCTCCTCAGGCTCAGTATCCTCCTCAGGCAAGTGCTCATAGTATGGGTCCCTAGTACGGAACATGTCCTCATCATGTTGTCTCGCAGCTGCCTCCTGGGCAGACAAGTCGCTCGCCTACACAAGACGAACTATGTTACTATCATGATACTTAAAAAGTTCCCGTAAGGGTTTTAGGTGAACCTGGCAAGGGTTCTTATTATATTATTGAATTTATTATTATATAACGTCGTATCATCTCTTGGGATATATAACTCTCGCTCTGATACCATCTCTGTAACACCCCCAGATCCGGGGTCAGGAATCTGGTGGTTACGGTCTTACATCCATTCATAATACTTGACTTGAGTCCATAATAAATAAATCACATGCTGTGACCCCACAATAATTACCACTCACACACACAACAGTTATAGTCCCAGAGATGAAATTGAAATAAGTCTTACATTAAAGGGTTTACGAATAAAAGTTATTACAATCCCAAAAGGATAACATCATAGGTTTAAAAGTTTTGCCGTTGATTACATTAATTATACATATAGTTAAACAGGAAACAAAAGCTGTCTAACTATGCTACCTCAGCAATGGCGGCTAGCATCTCAGCGGGTAGTCCGGTGGGTCGGGTAACCTGCTTGCGCCGAGTGCGCCTGACGCGAGCCATCTGTCCTAGCTGTTGTTGTGACATAATATAAACAAAGCAAGGGTGAGCGAAAGCCCACCAACAAATATATAACTGAACGATAATTAACACAGTTCAAAGCTATCTTTTAAACCATATGCCATGCATTTACGGAAATGATGCCAGTATAATATGAACGATGAAGTTACAAGGTAACTGAAAGTATTTGTTTGAAGAAATATCTGCTACATCAAAGTAAGCGAGATATTATTATCGTTAATAAGAAGAGGAACTTGCAAGAAAGGGTTGCAATTCCAGTTATGACTCTTTTCCAACTCTGCCAACAGTAATCATGTTGCAGGAAATAAATGAATTTGGATGATGAACCAATGATGGAGTATTCACCGCGCCCGCTGTTCCAATCTTGATGATCAGTCGAGATCGTACAGCTCAATTTAGATTTACTACCGGTAGAAGGAAGAACTGACGGCTTTACTTGTATACCGCCTTACTAGCTCTCCCCGGCCAACGGTTGGGCCAAAGGGGATGGACCGGCGCTACTCGGCCTCTTACACGACTCCTAGTTCAAATAGAATTCATGATTCTGAATGTAACGTTCGTCCCCCTTTCCCCAAGTATAATACTTGTTGATAAGACTCCACAAAGTAGTCGTATCTAGTTGGAAAGGAAAATTTACCAATAACTCCCAAGCTATTACTTGGTAACGGATATCAACTTGTTCCAGTAATCTTACCCCTCGAAAGATGAGAAGGTAAGCAACGACTTAATAAGTCAACAGCACCCGAGTTGCGGGTGAAGGGAATACTTTATGACCGGGAAGTCGACAAGATAAATAACATTTTCCAAGTAAGGTTCCCTTATTATTAAGGGGGTAGACTCAAAGAAGAATGATGTCTGAGAACCTTTCTTGATATAAGATTAATAATAATATGACTTCGAGATATTTTCTGTAATAATCGAAGAAGATAAACCTTATCGAGATTATTCTAAGTATGGAATAAATATTCAGAGAATATTTAATGAGTTAAAATATTTAAAGAATATTTGGGAATATGAAAGAATATCGTTAATCAGAGTATTTCTCAAAATAATCCCTGAAGAAATATCAGGGGAATATTTATTGAATAAATAAATATTTAAATGAATATTCAAAACAATATTCATTAATTATTAAGACTTGAAAAGAATATTTACGGTAATATTCATAATTAATTAAGAATTTAAATGAATATTCGAAGGTAATATTCATTTAATGAATAATATCCTAAATGAATATCAAGTAATATTCATTTAGTAATCCAAGCCTTAAGGAGTATTCGAGATAATATTCGATAATTAATCAAGCTTCAGATGAATATTAAAATAATATTCGTCAAGTATTTAATATCTTAAATGAATATTCAAAAGTAATACTTATTTAATAAAATAATATTCTAAAAGAATATCCAAATAATATTCATTTAATAGTCTCATCTTTAGAAGAATATTCGAAATAATAGTCGATAATCAATTCGACTCTGAATGAATATTGAGAAATATTATTCGTTGAATAGTTACGTTCAAATAATTATTTGAAGTAAGGATCGTTAAAATAATTAGTCTCGAACGAATATTCAAATAATATTCGTCGCCCAAATAATAGAAAATATTTACTTAAATATTTTCTCCCGAGGTAATCTCGATATATCAAGAAATATTGACTCCCGGTCTATATTCGATTAATAAGATGTATATGCCCTTCTATGAGGGTCTTACAATCCCCGGCTTATAACTGATATCTAACTATCTAGCTTATAAGCCAACAATAACATTCAGGGAACAAGTATATCAATTCAACTTGAAAGTAGGCATGCATGCAATGGCATATGTATATTAGCAATCATATATATATATTTATTCAATCACAACAACAGCCTAAAAGAAGGGAATTGAAACTTGCCTGGTAGTCGAGTACGGTAAGGGGTAGTGGTAGCGGGTCCCGGTTCAGCCTGGTGATCTATAAATAGCCAAGGCATTTGGAATTAATCACTTAACATATTAAACTTTAAGTTATACTTAAATCGAAACACGTTCTCGAGTCATCTCGTTATACCCATTTTAGTGGATTACTTATTATCGCTGATCCGACCCGACATTCGTTCGTTAATACGACATGTCACTGCACTTATACTTGGGACATACTTAAGTCATATGAGTTCTAAGGTCGATCGTTACGAACCAATATTTTACTCCGAGTTTTATCGCCCGTTTTCTAAGTGTTTTACCAAAGTTATAAAAGAGTCGTCTTTTAGGGGTTCGTTCGCGTTTAACCTTGACTCGAACATTTTTAATAAATCGAAAAATGCTATTTTTGACATACGGTTTTCTTTCACACCTTCCTTCTTAACCCTAGTATTTATTTACCAAGATTCGCCATGACGTTACATAGCTTACGAGGGTTCGATTTCAGTTACGAACTTTCATTTACGGATTCGAACTACTTTTAGTAATTTGGTCATAAATCCTAAACCGTAAGTCCGTTTCATGTGATCTTTATATCAAAACGAAGCTTAGAGCATTACCTATCCTATCATGGCAGATAAGGTCTCTGGACAGTAGGGGTTCGACATGGAAAATGGCATACAAAACATGGTATTGTAAAATCGGGCATTATAACGGCTGTAAATCGAATATCTATCAATTTCGAATCTTCCCATACACATAGCATCCAACCCAAACAACATATACATGACTTATATACATGAACTGAGGCCAAGCAATGCCTTTCCGTTCATCTAGCTATTTACATCATTAATCCAAAATCCATACATAATCATGCTTATAACTTTAACATAACCATAACTAAGTTATAACTATCAAAAACATGCTTAAATCTCAAACAAGGGTTAGGGTTTCAAGAGCTTTATACCTTCCTTAGATAGTGATATAGCCTTACTAAGCCTTGTATGGTCCTTAGGAGTGAGTATGCTTGCTATATCAACCATGAAAAACCAAGAAAACAAAGTTAGTATATGATGAACACTATTCACCCTCCTCTTGTTTGATTTTTTTGAAAATGGAAATGGATGAGTTTGAGGCTAAGATTTTGAGGAGATAAGTTTTATGAAATGTAAGTCTCACCTTAAAAATTTCAAGAACAAACAATGGTGGGAAGGTTGAGTTTGGATTTGGAATTAATGGAAAGGGCCGAATGGTTGTTTATGGGGGGGGGGAAGAGAGTTGCTTGGTTTCTTTTGATTTTGTGTTTTAATCTCCTTTACTCTCATCCACTTACAACATAATATCTTGTAAAAGTTGCTTTAATAAAGTGGTGAGGTGTTGGATGCTCAAATGGCAAGACAAGTGTTGGTTTTGTGGTGGTTAATGCTTAACTAGGTAGTTACTTGCTAAGTACTTGGTTCTTCTTCTAAGTTGCTAGTTCCTTGCTTCTAGTTTAGTTACTAGATATTTATACTAGTAGCTTGCACAAGACTCTTGCTTCCTCTGCTTGTTTCTGTGTCCGGTTATTACCCGTTTCGATTGATCGTTCGTGAGAATATTTCACGGATTCTTAATTAGGGTTTACCGGGAATCCTCTTTAATATTAATACTTTCATTCTCCATCTTTCATTCTAACTTTCCATTTTATATTCCTTTAATCCATTCGTTAATTACTTAAGGCTATCAGTGTCCAGGGAACTCTCGGAGAAAATAAAAGTGCTCTTTTTCTGAATCCGACAGCTTTTACATACACTTATTTTCCTCCTGGATCACTAATACGAACTCAGAAATCCGTTCCGAATACCGGGTATATCATTATTATAATAATATTCCAAATTCCACCAAAATCACTATTCATCACTTATTTTTATTTAATTCCTATAATTAGGAAAATGAACCTGGTTCACTCTCGAGTGCTTCTTAACCTTTTTACGGAACCGCTGGACTTATAATAGATATTGATTTGGATGTCATAAGAATAATCTTACTTGAAGTAATATACTTATATACTTAGGAGATAGATCATTCTTATCTATGCCGTCAACCAAAAGTATTCTGCATGACATATAAGTAATTGAATTCAAATCCGTTCCATTTATTTAATAGATCTTCGTTACATCGCAGTCATAACCACTATTCATTCTTACATCATTAAATACATAAAAGTTTTAATCCCACCCAAAATCTGGGTTCTTACAGAAGACCCGCGGATTATTGGACTTGGATGGGGCGACTGATCATCGTCAATCCCTATCAGGTTTTTATGTTTTCTTCCAGTCCCATCCTCCACTTTGGAAAAATACTCAAACACTGCTTCTTGGGCCTAAGTGCCAAGTTGCTGATAGTGTGGTTTTTTGATGAGAAAATATTGACATCGTGCAGTATCTAGAACTGCAAGATTTTCTATAAAGATTGGCACGTGTTAGTGCACTCTTGCAATTGTTTCAAAGAATGAAATGTTTTGTATGAGTAACCTTCTAAGCTAATGGAAGGAAAGAGGTTTGCAATGATGTATTCCCTGTACAGTATGTTAATCGTAGAGTGTTTTGCCGAAAATGATATACTCATATGTATATATTTTCAAACTTGAGATATATTGAAATGGGAACCTTATAAAGGGTTCATATGTTATTCTTAAAGCTCCTTAGTGAGTATAGATGTTTTATTCAAACTCGGACATATATGTTGTCCAATTATGTTTTGAAATCTGAGATATATACCCATATAGTTGGGAATGTTTTCGAAATAAACCACATTATTATTTTGCAAAATGGTGAACTTGCTGAGCATTATGTAGCTCATTCTTGCTTTATAAAAACTTTTCAGAAAGGGAAGAATCTGGCCGATTAACTCCGCACCAGCAGAAGAGGAGTAGAAGATTTACCACGGAGATGATTTAGTTCCTGATAAATACTACAGAGTAGTCTGATAGGTTTTCAACTGTAATAGTAAGACTTGTCTTCAAGTATAGTTGTATAAGTGGAATTGCGTAAGACTCTGATTTGTACAAATGAATTGTAATATTTAGTGGCACTTTTGATTATCGTTTCTGAGGCTCTAACTTGTTTGTGCTTAAGATTGAGGTCTGGAAGGATGTATTGTGGAGTTGTGCAGTTAATACAGGTATGATATGGTTGGATGGTGATGTGACGACCTGAATCTTTGACCTCAGATTTGGGGGCGTTACAGACTTGTATTTGAGGTATTCCCAAGAACTACTTGAAAAGTTCAAAGAGGTAAAGCTAGATCAGATACCACGAGAAAAGAATACCAATGCAGACGCATTAGCTAAATTGGGCTCGCAGAGGACGTCAACTTTACTGGGTGTAATTCCGCTCCAGACTCAAGAGCAACCTAGTGTTTTCAAAGAGGAAGTCATGGACATCGAATTTCAAGTTAAAGATTCTTGGATGACTCCAATCTATAGCTACTTGGCTAAGGGAGAGGTACCTCCTAATCAGGATGAAGCCAGGAAGCTGAAGTATCATGCAGCCAAGTATGTGATTTATGATGGAATTCTATACAAACGAGAATTCAATCAGCCTTTGCTTAAGTGTGTAGTTGGAGAGCAGTGTAGATACATCCTTGAAGAGATTCATGAAGGAGTATGTGAAAATCACTCGGGGGTAGTTCTTTAGCCATGAAGGTCCTTCGACAAGGATATTATTGGCCAACCCTCAAAGCAGATGCTCATAAGTTTGTTCAGGCATGCAGCAATTTTCAAACGTTTGCAAATTTTGATAGTCATCATGTAGCACCTATCAAACAGATTGTCAGCCCTTGGCCATTCACCGTTTGGGGAAGAGACCTCACTGGAGAGCTCCCGACAGGAAAGAGAGGAGTAAAATATGAAGTGGTGGCTGTTGATTACTTCACAAAGTGGGTAGAAGCAGAACCATTTGCTAAGATTACAGCATCGAAATTGACTGAATTTGTTTTTTGAGCCATTGTATGCAGGTTTGGTATTCCCCAGAAGTTGATTTCTGACAATGGGAAACAGTTTGATAGCAGGGAGCTTAGAGGATTGTGTGAGCAGTTTGGAATTCAGAAAGCATTTTTAGTAGTGTATTATCCACAGAGTAGTGGACAGACTTAAGCTGTGAACAAGATTATCAAGCATACTTTGAAGACAAGGCTTGAAGATAAGAAAGGAAGCTGTCTAGAGGAGCTTTTCGGAGTCTTGTGGTCGTATAACACCACTCCTGGAACTACAACTGGTGAGTCTCCTTTTACTCTCACTTATGGTTGTGAAGCTATGGTACCTATGGAAGTTGGAACAGGTTCTTTGAGAAGAAAGCATTATGACCCCGAGAATAATGAGGTTAGTCATAGACTTTACCTAGACATGATCTAAGAGTTGAGGACAGATTTGCAAGTGAAGCTAGAAGCGTATCAACAGAGAGTTTGAAGGTATTACAACAAAAAGGTGAAAGCAAGACCTTTTAAAGTTGAAGACCTGGTTTTGAGGAAAGTCATGCCAAACACCAAAGTTCTGGCACATGGAGCTTTTGGAGCGAATTAGGAAGGTCTTTACCAGATAAAGTTAGCCATTTGGGAAGGAACTTACGACCTGATGGATATGGATGGAAATCTCATTCCGAGAGCTTGGAATGCAGAACATCTCAAGAAGTATTATTGGTAATTCTCTTTTATTGTGTTTTTTCTTAGGAAAAGTAAGGCTCTTTCAGCCCAAGAATAAAGGCAGCTTACTAGTTATAGCTGACCAGAATTGTTGATTTTAATATTTGATTATGCATGTACTCAGGGGGTACCTGAGGTGAACCTCCCTATTTTCAAGACAGTTTTTAGTATTTGAGCATTGATAGCTCTACGTTGAACTTTTTGATTGCAGTATTGATGATTATAGCTTCCTAATAATTCTTTTGCGTAACAATAATTACCCAAAAGGACTGGGGGTAGTATTCCTACTTTGGCAGTATTATGCATGATTGATTAGCTATTTCATATGCCAATCTGAAACTTTTTAACTGCTTGTTTTAGCACTTGTATTGAGAAGCAGGGTACCTTGACTAACAGGTTCTTGTAGCTTTGACATTGTTCGTGATGTATGAGTATGATTTGACAGAATGCAGACAGAATGTGCAGAATACGATTGATTGTATTGGAAAAAGCCTCAGGTAGCTTCCTGAGCACGAGCAAAGCCTCAGGTAGCTTCCTGAGCACGAGCAAAGCCTCGGGTAGCTTCCTGAGCAAATTTGATTGAAAAGCCTCAGCTGACTGAGCAAGATATTTTTGCCAAGAGCCTCAGATTCCTTGAGCGCATGATTAAAAAGCCCTGTTGACAGGCACCTAAAGTCCTGATGAAAGGCACCTTAAAGGAACCTGTATGGAGCCAATATTGGCATACAGGAACCTGAAATTATATGTTTCACCCCTTCGTGGAGCTGCCTCTGGCACGAGAGGAAGTGGGAAATTGTGTGGAGCCTAGACCGGCACACTTGTTCTTAAAGAGAAGCCTAATAAGCTATCCCTCATGTGGAAACGCCTCTGGCACATGGGAAGAAGGGGCTAAGCTCATTAACATTTACCTTCATAAGATGTCTAGCACGACACATGAAGAAGAGGAATCTGTGTGGACTCCCAGAACGGCGCACAGGTTCCTAGAATTGCCTCGAGGCATAATGAACCAACATGGAACCCAGACTGGCATGTTGGAACCTGGATTTTTTTTTAAGATTGGGAACCACGCAGGTGATCTTTCCTAGAGTTGGCCTGTACTTAACAGGATTAGTTCATTAACATTAACTATTTTTCTATTTTTATGTTTCTTGTTTTGTTTTGCAGGATTAACAGTTGTAAATGGTTATTTATAGTGGGCCTATTTCTAGTATTCGAGGATATAAATTAAGAAGTTATAAAGAGGAGTTCTACTTCAGTTTATGGTTTCGAAATTGTTACTTGAGGTACAAAAGAAAAGGTTCTGAATTTGCAAATAAGTAGTTATGACGTTGTTAAACTTTCGTTACATTTATTTTGGAAAATTATCGGTAGAAGTATGAGTGTGTTCTATTTCTTACAATGGGTTAACCCGCGTGAGCTTGAATATGCAAGTATGGAAACTAGGTAATTTGCAGCAATACATAGTGACAAAGCATTTTAGTGAGAAATTAAGCCTGCGTATGAATGTAAATGTTATACAAGAGGTATAGAAAAAGGAAGGAATTGTCATAGGAAACCAACAACCATGAGTTATTAGGCATGAAGGCCCCCAAAAAAGCAATTCAAGATTACATTACGCGAGGCACTATGAGGGGCCCGTAACCTCATTCAAAGTTACCAAAAGTTTAGTAGGATTCATGCAAGTTTAAGCAGACGGTACTTTATCAGAATCTTCAATAATCGGAGGAGTTGGAAGGGTAGGTTGAACAGCTTCAGTAGCAAGAACCTCTGCAGCCATGGTAACTAAACCCGAAGGCCTCTCAACCGTAATAACGGGAGGTACAGGGTCTTGTGGAACCACATCTTCCTTCTCGAAGTCATTGATCATTCCCACCACATCCTCGCCTAAGAGACCAGTTTAACTAAGGCATTTTCTCCCACATGGAGCGCATATAATCACAAACACCTTCATCGTAGCCCTCGTCATACCTGGACTTTTCTTGTGTAAGCATGGAGGATTTGACAGCATCAAGGGTGGCGTTCAAGGCATTAACCTGAGCTTCCAGCTCATTCATCTTCTCTAACGTTGATAGCTTCTCGTCGTTTAGACTTTTGACTTGAGCTTGGAGCTCTTCTTTCTCTCTATTTAAGGAGGTCTCAACAGCTTTCACTCTCTTAACTGCAGCTGTAATAAAGTTCAATTTTTCTTCCTTAGCAGCTAAATCTTCTTGAAGTTTCTTTACCTCTCCCTGCAAGCGCAGATCATACTGGGTCTTCTCTGCAAATTCATCACAATACCTCAGGGCAAAGAAAGTGGTTTGGGAAGATGCGAACCTCATAGTACGCATAGCCTCAGTGGAACTCATTTTGCCCCAAGTAGCAATTGTTTTAGCAGGAACATGTGTATCGATCATATCCTTGAATAAATTAGGGGTGGTTCTGAATTAGTCTTAATAGCTTTACCTTTTCATAGAGACCGGGACTGTGAGCTTCCAGATAAATCAAGGGTAGTTTGGGCTAGCTTACGCTTGGAGGAGTTCGATGGCTGGTTCTGAGTAGATGCAGGTGTGGGAACCTGGCTAATAGGAGTTGCTATAAGCGGAACCTCCTTTATCTTAACGTCAGCTTTAAAAATCTCATCCACATTCTTGGTTCGTTTAACAAAAGAGGGAACTTTGGGAGCCATGTCTGCATAAATTAACAAGTTAAGATTAGATAAACATGCATGGAGTAAACAGATATAATCATAAAGATGTAATCAAAGAGGAGAGTATAATGGCAAGGAATCTCATACCAGAAGTTGAAGGGATAAAACCTAAAGCAGTTAGATTATCAGAAGTCATCAGAATCATACAATCCCTAGTGGAGGCAGATAGTTTTAAGATTTCCTGTGCTCTTTCCAAGCAAGCTCCAGTTAAAATGGTTTGTTTAGGAATACTGGGTCGACGGTTGAACTCATACCTAATGAAAGGACAGTTATAGCAATATAAAAATTGCTCCGGCCATTGTTCAAAGTTTTGCTTAACATTTTTTATGCACTGACCCTGATGACAAGACCATGCTGACAAATAGAAACAACCTGAGCTCCTCCCAGTATCTTTCAACCTAAAGAAGTAACCTAGTTCGGGGGCAGATAAAGGAGTTGTGAATTTACTAGAGTATAAGATGAAGGTACTTATAGCCAGACGATAAGAATTAGGAGTTAATTGCATTGGAGCAAGGTTATAAAACTCCAGAACCTCCCTTAGAAAAGGATGAAGGGGCATAGAGACACATACTCTCAGAAAAGCGGCAGAAATAACAGCATGGGGAATTCCTCGTTCTGGAATTTTAATATCGAACCTGTGAGCCCTTTCACCAGGTTCCGGGATTACAATATCACAAATGGGGCGATGGCATTCCTCAAACAATTTCTCTAACTTTACAGAGGTTATGATGGAATCAGTATTCTCACAGGAAAGGCGTAATGTCCTGCTTGTACAACTCTCTTTCAACAACTACCTCGTTGTCAAAATCAGGTTCAGGAAGCACTTCATGGTCAGGTTTAGACACTTCATCATCATCAGTGGGCCAATCATCCCCTAAATCCACAAATGTAGGAATATGATGGTTTGTAGAAGGTGAAACCAGAGGTCTGATGAGGATGTTTTCAGGTTCATTCACATTAGGGATAACGACCCTAGACCTAGTCCTTTCACCTATTGGCATAGTAGATGGTTGAATGAAAGACAGGTGGTCAAAGTGTATGGAATCAGCGGACATCTGCAAAGACAGATGGAGAATGGTTAAGTTCAAGGACATCTAAGAGAACGAGTAAAGGTCCAGAGACATCCAGATAGTTAATTGTTATAATCCAAGATACTCCAACAGATATTGAATATCAACGACAGTGTGAGTATAAGCGTAGAAGTGCAAGAGACGGGAAGACAGTCAAAAGTTATGACAAAGTTATGACGATACAACCGTGAATCGATGAATAGACAATTACTACACAAGGTATGGTGAGTAATAGTGTGTGAAACATGGAGTGTAAAGAACAGATACATTCATAAAAGATGAACAGAAAAGAGGAAAACGTCAACATGCAAGATCGAAATAAGCAAATAATTGAAAATAGAACCAAGATTATGAAAGAATAGACAGCAATGGTTAAGAATCATACCTTGGATTGAAGAAAACAGCGACGAGGAGGCAGGATGGAGTGGATGACCGTCGGGCTTCTTCTTTTCTCTCTCTAAGGGTTTAGTAAGTATTTGGTAAAGGTAAAAAATGAAGATGAGTCGCGTGTCTATATAGCTAAGGTAATGAGAGATAGTCGTGTACACGTGGCCGCCAGCGATTAGAGTAAAACTTAAAGAGGTACACACGCAGGAGGCGTGTGAATCTTGGGAAGAGACCATATTAACTGCAGCATTGGTAAGTGCTAAGGGTTAATTCAAATTTTGAATTATCACTCCAAGATATTTACAGTTGAAAGTTATCTTCCCTACGAATTTTTAAATTATAAAAATTTAAAGAGACGTGATGATGAGAGACAAGTTAGATTCCCTGGGAAGCTAAATGCAGACATTGAATTGATTTCGAAAGCTGCGGTTTGAAGAAGAAAACAGCAGGATAACAGGTTCCTTAATAGGAAGGAAGCTAATCAAGATTACACTAGCTGAAAATATTTTATGTCATGTTTCCTATGCTAAGTTAGCTCATGAAGGCTTGGATATATGGTATTGAAGCAAGGTATTGTAAGAGAAATGATTTAGTATTGAACCCCTGATCATAAAATAGAATAGGTTCCTCTCACATTACATGATTTCAAGGAACCGGGGGGTAGTTGTTTTGCCCAGAGTCACCATGGGCTGAATTTAGGCCCATTAAGCCATAGGGTTCAATCTATACAGGCAAAAAGATAGATTTAGTATGAGCTACGAAGATCAGATATGAAGAAATGAGCGTCAAACAGAGAAATGACCAAGAAACTATGAATATCAGAAGGTTCCCGAAGGTCAGGAAGCTGAGAAAATTATTAAAGGACCAGGTTCCTCCTACCAGAAGAGTCTGAATTAGCATAGTAATAGCCACGGAGATCATTAAGAGCATATGAAGACATCAGACGAGTTATCCAGCCTAACATGTTTGTTACTTGTGCAAGTATAGATACCTAAAAGGAGGTTCCTGAGCAATAGGTCCTGAAATAAGGAGGTTCCTGAGAAACAGGCTCCTGAGATATAGTTTCCTGAGCAACAGGTTCCTAAGAGTAACCGACAGAAAGATCTAGAAGCCATCTAGATTAGATATCGAATTATTATTGGAGTGTAATTCTAGGGCGCAGTTGATCCTAGAATGCCTCTAATTGACGAGAGAATTATAGTAGGGTACGAACTTGAGTTCTACTCTACTTAGCCAACCTATTCGTGAAAGACTCTAAAGGAACCTTAGTCCAACACGAACTAGACAATCGAATACAGCTATTCCAGTAGAATTAGCTTCGCATTAGAACTACATGAGCTTGATTCCTATATAAAAGATACGTAGGCACCTTGAGGGTAGGACGAATCAAGCTCTCTAATTTTCTCTAAAGGCACCTGAGATTATTGGAGACACCCTCAAGCTCAGCTCACCCCCACAAACACAACCCAAATCCTCCATTGAACAGTTGATCGTTAGCCTTTACAACTCACCGAAAACCTCACAAAAGTTCTTACGAAATCCACTCATCAACAAATATCACTAGTTGAATTGAAACAATAAGTTTGAAAGAAAACCACAATATGTATTCATGTAACTAAATATGTAAATAAATTTAACTTAAATAAAAAAAACACTAAACTAAACTATGTAAACTTAATAAAAAACACTAAACTATGTAAACTAGGCTAGTTGTTTTCATTTCCTTCGTAATCAACGTCCTTAACCGTGAATCGATTGAAAGGTAGGGCGGCACAACACAACAAAGAAAGAATAGAATAAGTTGCAGTCTGCATGCATTATGAATCAAGCAATTGAATACAATTCAATTCAAATGGAAAGTTGTAAGATAAGATGATTGCAGATATGATTATGCAGTTGCAATAAACCCATAAATTCAGATTGAAGATGCAAAGTACAAAATTAATACCTACTGAATTCGTATATATGGGGCAGTAAGCTTTAATCTCCATCAATGTTTACTCACTGTGTGCATTGACACTTCAGATAGCCAATACATATGTCTATATACAAATAGTAAATTGTATATAAACACTAAATTGAAAACAATGACAAGGCTTAGTTATATATACAATTACATCTCTACATAGGAACGAAAATGACTATATACATCAAGTGGAGGCAACTGCCAAAGTCAAGTGAAAAGGCTCAAAGTAATTTTACACACTCCACAGGCTCAATATATTAATGTAAAAAAGTACATAGGCTCATTATATACACTAAACTAAAAACAAATTATGTCACGACATGTAGTAAACTTAATACAAAAGCACTAACCTATGTAAACATATTGTCAATAGTTTTACACAGCAATGTACCTGAGGAGGTGCAAAAAGTTCAGTCTCACACATGAATTTTAATTTTTTAAACTTGACTGGTGATTTTTTCGCTTTTTTCCCCTTGACATTAGGTGGAGAAAACTTAAGTTTACGCGATACAGGGTCTTCCGAGATAGAATGAGACCCAGATGAAAATCTCGTATGCACCATAGTAGCTGTAAACAAACAATAAAAGGCAACAACCGATTACAAGACAAAAACATAATACATAACACTTATATATGTGGATTAGAATGAAAACTGTAGAATTCAAACATTTAGGGTTTTATAACAGAGAATGAAAATCCCCAAACATCGAAATTAAGCATGCAACTCAATTAAACTTAAAATACAAATCAAGGATATGAAAAGCACCTCTATAATTCAAAATTTGAAGCTAGTAACAACAACCAGACGAAATGAGATAAGAAGCTCGCCAAGGAATAAATCGGAGGTAGTAACAATACAACGAAAAAGGAACAATGAGAGAACAAGAGAGAAGAGAGAGATAGAGAGAGAGAGAGAGAGTGATGAGAAAAAAGCGTTAAGAGAACAAAATGAATGAACATATATAAAGTGGTTGGGACGTTGTCCGTATTATTGCAAATTTATTTAATTTAATTTTTGTAAACCGTATATTTGCAATAAAGGTTACAAGTTGGTATATTTGCAAAAACATACCGTTAGGAATATGTTGTACTTGATGATAACTTCACAATCAATCAAATTGAATAAGGTTTTGTAGTTGTCAACGGATGAGGATTTATAACTCTATCCGTTGACAGGTAGCTCATCAACGGATGAGGTTTTGTAGCATACTGCAGTATCTCTATGTTATCAGTTGATAGTGTTTTTATCCACAGTCATGTTGACCATCAACGGATAG
The DNA here is from genome assembly GCA_036435485.1 of Saposhnikovia divaricata. Lineage (NCBI taxonomy): Eukaryota > Viridiplantae > Streptophyta > Magnoliopsida > Apiales > Apiaceae > Saposhnikovia > Saposhnikovia divaricata. Next base: position 122,662,690 of record CM071601.1, on the reverse strand, counting down.
GCAGAATAGGGTAGCCAATTGTAAATAAGCTATGCTATGTAATTCTGTCTAAGTGAAAGTGTATCAACAGATGAAGACAAAACTCTATCAACGGATACAACTCAAATCCACTCTATCAACGGATACAGCTCAATACATCATCAACGGATGTCAGTGTACAATATCAACGGATAATCATTGACACTGTCTTCTATGCTAAGCTGGGGATTAGCAGTTGATAAGGACAGGTTTGACTGACAGATCACATGGGTTGATAGTAGATACAAAAAGCAGTATGGCAGCCATACTTTGGAAACACAGAAGAAAGAAGCATTCCGTTTACACTATGAATACAAGAAAGGTGCAGGAGACATGTCCGTTTACAAGGACAACCTTTCGGCTACATGTGTATTTGGAGTGTAGTAGAAAGTCAACTAGAATTAGATTATTATTATCCTATTCCAGTAGAACTTGTAAAACTTGGGATATATAACCAAGTGCAGCAACTCTTTGTAGGCTAAGAAAACAAATACATTTTGCTTAGGGTTTTTATTGAATATTCTTAGAAAGCATAGAGTTGTAAAACAGAAGCTGTGTACTTTTGTATCACAGAGTTTTCTTCGAATAAAAGCTTCAGGTGGTGCATTTAACCACCTGATTTTTTATGTGTTTGTGCATTAATCTTTCTACAGCAATTATCTAAGTATAGATTTCTGGAGTTCTTATCAGAAATTTATAAATATCAAGAATTGTATTCAACCCCCCCTTCTACAATTATACAAGTGTGTAATCTGGGAATAACAATTGGTATCAAAGCAAGCTTCTAACATATTTGAAGTTTAAATATCAACACACTTCCAACATGTCTAAGAAGGATTATGGAGTAAAGATTCCAGTTCTTGATAGAGAAAATTACTTTCACTGGAAAGTAAAAATGCGTCTACATCTCTCGTCTATTGATGAGGGTTTTGTGGATTGCATTGACAAGGGTCCTCACGTTCCAATGAAGACTGCAACAAGAGTTGGCCTGGCTGAAGGTGTGCCTGACACTCTCATTCCCAAACCTGTTTCTGAGTGGAGTCTTGAAGATATTGCAGAAGTCCACAAAGATAAAAAGACCATGAATATACTGTTCAATGGTCTAGAAACAGACATGGTTGACAATGTTATTAACTGTACTACCTCCAAGGAAGTATGGGACACTGTTCAAACCCTTTGTGAAGGAACATAACAGGTGAGGGAAAACAAGATGCAACTACTAATCCAACAGTATGAACATTTCCACTTTAAGAGTGGAGAAACTTTGAATGATACATTTAGTAGATTTCAAAAGCTACTAAATGGTTTGAAACTGTATGGAAGAATCTATCAAGTTAAAGATTCTAATCTCAAATTTCTGAGATCACTGCCTAAGGAATGGAAGCCAATGACTGTTTCTCTAAGAAACACTCAAGAGTACAAGACATTTACTCTTGAAAGGCTCTATGGAACTTTAAAGACATATGAGCCGGAAATAGAGCAGGATGAAAAGATTGAGAAGTCTCAAAAGAAAAGTGGGTCAGTTGCACTTGTTGCCAATTTGGAGCAAAAGGAGGAAAGGACAAAAGCTGCTAGTTCTACATCAAACAGGGATGTTTGTAAAGGTAGAGCAGAATCAAGCAGGAGCAAGGAAAAGGTGTCTGAGCAATTGAATGTCCTTCAGCAGGATGAATTGGATGAGATAGATGAGCACTTAGCTTTTCTATCTAGGAGATTCTCTAAGCTGAAATTCAAGAGAAACTCTGGGGTGGCCAAGCCATTTAACAAGGATTTTTCCATAAGCAACTATGTGGATAAATCAAAAATTAAATGCTACAATTGTGGAATTGCTGGTCACATGATAAATGAATACAGGAAACCTAGATCTGAGAACAAGGGAAAGTCAACTGAGGTTGTTGACTATAAGAAGAAATATTTTGATCTTCTCAGGCAGAAAGGAAAGGCATTCTTGACCCAAGGGTATGACTGGGCTGTTGATGACAATCATTCTGATGATGATGTTGAGTTTGTCAACCTTGCTTTAATGGCTGATTCTGGAGAGCAGGAAGCAAGTTCAGGTAGCAATCAGGTATTTTCTACTAATCTCTCTGAGCTCACCAAAGAGGAATGCAATAGTGTTATAGATGAAATGTCTACTGAACTATATCACTTAAGTGTTACTCTTAAATCACTTACTAAAGAGAACAATAGGATTAAAGAGTCTAATCTGTTTTTAAGTGATAGAAATGATGCTCTAGAAGCTCAATTTCTAGAATTTGAGAAAATGAGAGTTGATTGCAATAATGCTAAAAGTGAACTTGAAGATGTGTTAAAAAGAGAACTGATTTTAAAAGACCAGCTTGAAAAAGAACAAGGGATAATTGCTAAATTTCAAAGTTGTAGGAATATTTCTCAAAACATAATAGAAGTCCAGGGAATAGAATCGTTTGTGAAGGATACCTGGACTCAAAAGAAAAAGGAGCTAGAACCTGGCCTTGAGGATCTATAGACTATTTGTGAATCAACGGATAGTGATCATCCGTTGACAGATGAACCATCAACGGATGAGAGGTATCCGTCGACTAACAAAAAGTTTGTTAGTAAGAAGGAACTCAGGAAACTGGATATCAAGTATGGTCCAGTCAACAAGAATTTTGTTAGTGGTGAGTGTAGCAAAACCAAATCCAGTGGGAAGGCTAAGGCAGGTGATTTACATAACAAAAAGGCTGTTGGTAAATCAGATAATGAAAAGGTAGAAATTGAGGGTAAAAAGAAAAAGAACAGAAATGGTAAGATAGGTATCAACAAGAAAAACAATTATTCTCCTGACAAGTTTGCTCCTAGAAAAACTTGTAGTAATTGTAATAGTGTCAATCTCCTATCTTCTAATTGCAAGATTGTCAACAAGGCTCCTGTTCATATACCTCAAACAATGCCATGTATGCCTGCAATGCCTGGTTTGTATCAAAATGCTAGTTTTTCAAATCCATATGTGAACATGCCATATGTGTCTAATCCTTATTTTCAATCTGTGATTGTGCCACAAATGTCATGGAACATTCCTAGCATGAATAATATGTATGCCAATTTTCCACAAATGCATGCATCAAATATTCATGCAAATGAGCATTTGTCAAACCCCATCACTCAAGCATCTACACCTAAGTTGAAGAATGCTAAGGGTGCAAAGTCAAAGGCTAACAACAAAGGACCCAAGGAAGCTTGGGTACCAAAATCAACTTGATTTGTTTTTGAAATGTGTGCAGGGAAACAGAAGGAATCTATGGTACCTAGACAGTGGATGCTCTAGGCACATGACAGGAGATTCAATCCTGCTCACAGAGTTCAAGGAAGGAGCTGGCCCTAAAATTACCTTTGGAGATGACAACAAAGGATATACTAAGGGATATGGCCAGATTTCAAAAGACAATGTCATCATTGAAGAAGTGGCTTTAGTTGAAGGTTTGAAGCACAATTTGCTGAGTGTCAGTCAGATTTGTGACAAAGACTATGAAGTAAAGTTCACAAAAGAAGCCTGTGTTGTTTCTGCCAAGGAAGACAACAATGTGGTATTGACAGGCTTTAGAAAAGGAAATGTTTACATAGCTGACTTTAATTCAGCATGCTCAGAATCCATTACTTGTCTCTTCAGCAAAGCAAGTAAGGATGAGAGTTGGCTATGGCATAAGAAGCTGTCACATTTGAATTTTAAAGTTATGAATTATTTGGTAAGAAAGGATCTTGCTAGAGGAATCCCTCAATTGGAGTTTGTCAGAGATGGACTGTGTGATGCCTGCCAATTAGGGAAACAAAAGAAATCATCCTTCAAAAGCAAGACAGAGTCATCCATTGTTAAGCCTCTTCAATTGCTGCATATGGACATATTCGGTCCAGTAAATGTCATGTCTATTTCAAAGAAGAAATACTGTCTGGTGATTGTAGATGATTTTTCTAAGTTCACATGGACCTTCTTCCTGCATTCCAAGGATTGTGCAAGTGAAATCATCATCAATCACCTCAGAATACTAAACAATGGTTCTGAAGACAGAGTACAAAGAATCAGGAGTGACAATGGTACTGAATTCAAGAATTCCACAATGAAGATTTTCTGTGAAGAGAATGGAATTGTCCATGAGTTTTCTACTGCCAGAACACCTCAACAAAATGGGGTTGTTGAAAGGAGAAACAGAACTCTCATTGAAGCAGCTAGAACAATGTTAAGTGAATAAAGGTTACCAACATATTTATGGGCTGAAGCTGTCAACACTGCATGCTTTACTCAGAATATTTCCTTGGTCAATCAAGCTAGAGGAATGACTCCTTATCAGTTGTTAACCAACAAGAAACCAACTTTAGCTTTCCTTCATGTCTTTGGATGTAAGTGTTTTGTGCTAAGGAATTGATGAGTGGGTATTTTATTCACTTAAAACGTTTCCATTTGGCTTAAAACGAATGTTTGTACTCGAGTTGTGGTATTTTTGATCTCTTTTAAGGGTATTGTGCAGGAATGATAATCACAGGTGTTCAAGGAATGCAGCGAAGCAATCGAAGAGCAAATTGGAGTTGTAATGAAGAAATAAGGAAAAAAATTCAGTTGTTGAGCAAAAGTTAGGGCGCGGCAGCGCCGTGTTTGTACTGGAGTGTGGCGCGGCAGCGCTGGGTCATCTGAAGAGGCGCGGCAGCGCCGTGTAGTAGCTGTTGGATGGCGCGGCAGCACTGGTTCGTCTGAGGGAAATTTCTGTTTTGCTGTTTTTTCGAGATAAAGTCAAAATTAAATTCCTTTTCGAATTTCTTGCACCTGGAGGCCTATATAAAGAAGGAAAAAACCCTAGAATAGAGAAGTCTGACCACATATTTTATTTACGGAGTTTTGAAGCACGAAGAAGCGAGGAAGAAGATAGTTTTCAATTTATTCTTGTATTCTTCCTAGTTTGTGGATGCTTGGTTTTGGTGTATTCTTTAGAACCCTTGTTATTTATTTAAATCATCGTTCGTTTTCTTTTACCATGTTTACGTTGGAACCCATGGTGACGATTAGTTTGATTATGAACTAATTCGTTGTCATGGGGTTTTAGCGGATTTATTCATGAAGTTTATTTGTTGAATCTTCTCGATGCCTATAGTGTGATTGATGTGATATCCTATCATGGTTGATTTAATTCGTTATAGGAGAGTAGCTAACTCCTGTAATTGTGTGTTAATTCTTATTGAAGCGAAAGTGGAACTAAGAGTTTAGAACTTGCCATGCTAGCATAGGTTTATGCATGAAAATATCATTCATAATTAGTGTCGTAACTCTAACCGTTTTATGACGACTATGTGATCAATTGAATGCTTGTACTTCAACCATTATGTTTCAATCTTTATAGACATATGGAGATTAGGCATAATTGGGAGACTAAGTGATTTCTATCTTTATTGTGGATGTTATTTAGGATGGTATTTGTGCAACGAAAGTTGGCTTATATCAGTTTTGTGTATTCGATCAGGTATTAACAAATCACATGAAAAGGCTAGAGAAGTGGAGACTATAGATGGATTGTTTAATGAAGTTAAAATCCCATGTTTTATTCGCATAAGTAATTCGACATAATTCTTAGTTCAAGTAGTTGATCATTAGTTATAATTCTTAGAGTAATTGTAGTGATAAACAAAAATCCAATTGTTAATTTGTCGTAGCATCGAATAATAATCATACATCGGTGAGTGAATTAACTAGACAATACAACGAGTCCCTGTAGGAACAAATCTTATTTGCTATCTATATTACTTGAGATCACGTGCACTTGCGTGTTGAGTTTGGTCGTAACAAGTTTTTGGCGCCGCTGCCGGGGACGCGGTTTTATTTGTTTAGTTTCAGTATTTGACATCAGTGGTCATTAAAGTTTGGTGACTAGGACGTTCTCACCAAATTTCTTGTTGGTGAATTTCAGGTACTTTTTTAGAGTGTATGCGTACACGAGCTCAAGCACGTAGAGAAGAACTAGCAAGAAGAAAACTTGATTTTGATAACATCGGGTTAGAAGACGATCTTGAATCAATAGAAGAAATGGCAGATCAAGCACAACCAGCGAAGGCTTTGAGTGAATTCTCTCAGCCAAAAGTGGAGGATATTCATACCAATATTGTTCGCCCAGCTATTGGGGCTAATAATTTCGAGCTTAAGCCAAACATTATTCAGATGATTCAGAATATAGTACAGTTTGGGGGTAGTCCTGCTGAAGATCCCAATGCTCATATCAGGGACTTCCTTGAGATCTGTGACACCTTCAAATTCAACGGAGTTACAGATGACGCAATCAGATTGAGACTATTTCCCTTCTCTCTTAGGGATAAAGCCAAGAGTTGGTTACATTCTATGCCATCAGGCTCTATTAAAACATGGGCAGACTGTGCTCAAAAGTTCTTGACGAAGTATTTCTCCATGGCGAAGACAGCAGCTTATCGGAATTCTATTTCTCAGTTTGCTCAGCAACCTCAGGAATCTTTGGGGGAAGCTTGGGAAAGGTACAAGGAGATATTGGCACGTTGTCCTCATCATGGGATGTCGGATTGGATGATAATCAGCAATTTCTATAACGGGTTAGGAACTCAGTCCAGGCCTATGTTAGATGCAGCTTCTGGAGGTGCGCTATGGGCAAAAAGCTATGAGGATGCCTATAATCTTATTGAAATGATGGCGGCCAATGAGTTTCAGAATCCTACTCAACGCTTGCCACCTGCTAAAGTGGCCGGAGTTCTGGACTTGGATGCAGCTACTGCTATTGCTGCTCAACTCAAGGCGTTGACAATGAAGGTAGATTCCCTTTCTAATCATGGGACTTACCAGGTTTCTATGGTGTGTGAATTGTGTGCAGGGGCTCATGACACGAATCAGTGTGCTATCTCATCTGAATCCGCACAATTTGTCAGTAATTTTCAAAGAGCTTAGCGACCAGTGCCTAATGTTTATCATCCCAACAATCGGAATCATCCTAATTTCAGTTGGAGCAACAATCAGGGTGGTGTTCAGCAACCCCAGAATCAGCAGTTCAATGCAAGGCCATATAATCAGAACTATCAACCACCACCGTATGCTCCAAGGCAACCATTCAATCCACCGGGATTTCAACCATCTCAAGGGAATTCATTGAATCAGTCTGAGAAATCTGAATTGGAAGAGCTTCGAATGATGTACAAGAGTCAGGCGGTGTCATTGAAAACTTTAGAGAATCAAATTGGTCAACTGGCCAATGCATTGTTGAACCGTCAACCAGGAACGCTTCCGAGTGACACAGAGATGAATCCAGGCAAGAAGGATCACAAGGAACAGGTTCAGGCAGTAACATTACGATCAGGAAGAATTCTACAAGGCCAAATCAATGAAAAATCAACCGAGGAAGAAAATGAAAAATCTGAGCAGATAGTACGGCGCGGCAGCGCCGTGTCCCAGTACAATACTGGCGCGGCAGCGCCGCAACTTCTGGAAGGAAAAGTTGATTTTGATGCTGGGGTCGAATCTGGTCCTAAATTGCTACCTAATGCTACTCCCTCGACTCCTATAACTTGTAAGAATGATAATGCTCAGAAAGAAGAAGAAGTTAAGGTGTTTCCACCTCCTCCATACCCAAAACGAATTCAAAGGCAAAAGTTCGACAAGCAATTTGCTAAGTTCTTGGATGTCTTCAAGAAGCTTCAGATTAACATACCATTTGCGGAGGCTCTTGAGCAAATGTCGAGCTATGCGAAGTTCATGAAGGGCATACTCTCGAAGAAAGTGAAACTTGAGGAGCTAGAGACCGTTGCCTTGACGGAGGAATGTAGTGCCATCTTGCAACAAAAGTTGCCGCCTAAGTTGAAGGACCCTGGAAGCTTTACCATTCCATGTACTATTGGAGATCTCTCATTCAACAAATGCTTGTGTGATTTGGGTGCAAGTATTAATCTCATGCCATTATCAGTTTTCATGCAACTTGGTCTTCCAGAACCAAAGCCAACTGCCATGACTCTACAACTTGCGGACCGTTCAGTTACTTATCCTCGAGGGATAGTTGAGGATGTTTTGGTGAAGGTCGACAAGCTTATCTTTCCAGCCGACTTTGTTATTCTTGACTTCGAGGAAGACAAGAAGATTCCTATTATCTTGGGACGACCATTCTTGGCTACGGGCCGAACTCTTATTGATGTCCAAAAGGGAGAACTCACTATGAGGGTGCACGATAAAAACGTTACTTTTAATGTTTTCAACGCAATGAAGCTTCCTACTGACTATGAAGAGTGTCTAAAAATTGATATGGTCGATAAGGTGGTTAACTCTGCTACTCAACACTTGATAAAAGAGGATGTGTTGGAAAGAGTCCTTGCTAACGACTCGGAGGTTGAGAACGAAGAGGATAAAGAACACTTGCAATATCTTAATGCATCTCCATGGAAGAAGTTTGGGATTCCATTTGAATCATTGGGGTTGTCAGAATTGAAGAAGTCTCATGTTAGACTTAAACCATCCATTGAGGAAGCACCTACCTTGGAACTTAAGCCATTGCTTGAACATCTAAGGTATGCCTATCTTGGTGAATCTTCTACCTTACCTGTTATTATATCATCTAAGCTTTCAGGCACAGAAGAGGAAACTATTGAGAATCTTGAGGGAATTCAAATCAGCTATTGGGTGGACCATAGCAGACATCATGGGTATCAGTCCTTCGTATTGCATGCACAAAATTCCTTTGGAAGAGGGAGCTAAACCTACAGTCGATAATCAGAGGAGACTGAATCCTGTCATGAAAGAAGTTGTGAAGAAGGAAATTCTTAAATGGCTTGACGCGGGCATTATCTATCCGATTTCTGATAGCTCTTGGGTGAGTCCGGTGCAATGTGTGCCTAAGAAAGGGGGCATGACAGTGGTTACTAATGAGAAGAACGAGCTCATTCCGACGCGAACAGTGGCTGGTTGGAGAATTTACATGGATTATCGTAAGTTGAACAAAGCCACTCGGAAAGATCATTTTCCACTCCCGTTCATTGATCAGATGCTTGACAGATTGGCTGGACATCAGTACTATTGTTTGCTTGATGGGTATTCTGGGTACAATCAGATTTGCATAGCACCCGAGGATCAGGAGAAGACTACATTCACTTGTCCGTTTGGTACATTTGCATTCAGGCGTGTTTCTTTTAGGTTGTGTGGTGCACCAGCTACTTTTCAGAGGTGTATGATGGCCATTTTCTCTGACATGATCGGAATTAATATGGAAGTATTCATGGATGATTTCTCAGTCTTTGGGGATTCTTTTGTTGAGTGCTTGGAAAACTTGAGTTTGGTTTTAAAACGTTGTGTGGAGACCAATCTTGTTCTTAATTGGGAAAAGTGCCACTTCATGGTACAAGAAGGTGTCATTCTGGGACACAAGGTTTCGAGTAAGGGTTTGGAAGTTGACAAGGCAAAGGTGGAAACTATTGAGAATCTTCCTGCACCTATCTCAGTCAAAGGTATTCGTAGCTTTCTTGGTCATGCAGGGTTCTACAGGCGCTTCATAAAGGATTTCTCAAAAATTTCTAAGCCGCTTTGCAATCTCTTGGAAAAGGACGTGCCATTTAATTTTGATGAGGCTTGTTTACATGCGTTCGAGATCTTGAAGAAGAAACTAATTTCTGCTCCAGTTATTACAGCTCCTGATTGGAGCCAACCATTTGCTTTGATGTGCGATGCTAGTGATTATGCAGTTGGGGCCGTTCTTGGCCAAAGAAAAGAAAAAATGTTCCATGTTATTTACTATGCGAGCAAAACTCTCAATGATGCTCAGTTGAATTACACCACCACTGAGAAGAAACTACTTGCTATTGTCTATGGGTTTGAAAAGTTTCGCTCTTATCTGCTGGGTACTAAGGTGACAGTTTACACGGATCATGCTGCTATTCGCTACCTCCTTGCAAAGAAAGATGCTAAGCCGAGGTTGATTCGTTGGGTTCTTCTGTTGCAAGAATTTGATGTGGAAATCAAGGATAGAAAGGGGACGGAGAATCAGGTAGCTGACCATCTCTCTAGATTGGAAGATCATGGAAAGTCACCTAAGGACAACACGGTTATTAATGAGTTTTTTCCTGATGAGCAACTATTCAAAGTGCAAGATGATGAACCATGGTTTGCCGACATTGTGAATTATCTAGTAAGCAACATTATTCCACCTGAGCTCTCTTATGCTCAAAGGAAGAAATTCTTGCACGATGTCAAGCAGTATATTTGGGATGAACCGTTTTTGTTCAAGCAAGGAGCTGATCGGATTATTAGGCGTTGTGTTCCTTACAGTGAGACCGAGGCTATTCTTAGTGATTTTCATGCTACAGCTTATGGAGGCCACTATGCGGGTGAGAAGACAGCCACACGTATTCTTCAAGGGGGTTTCTATTGGCCGACTCTATTCAAGGATGCTCATCAGTTTGTGTTGAGATGTGATCGATGTCAACGAGTTGGTAATATTTCTCGTAGGGACGAGATGCCTCTTAATGTCATGATGGAGGTAGAGATCTTTGACGTGTGGGGAATCGACTTTATGGGACCGTTCATTCCATCATGTGATAATCAGTATATTCTTGTAGCTGTGGACTATGTGTCTAAGTGGGTGGAGGTAAAAGCACTTCCCACGAATGATGCTAAGGTGGTACTCAAATTTCTTCACAAGAATATTTTTACTCGGTTTGGCACTCCACGGGTGATCATCAGTGATGAAGGTACTCATTTTTGCAATCGAAAGTTTACATCTCTTATGGCACGCTACAACATCAATCATCGAGTTGCTACAGCTTATCATCCTCAAACCAATGGGCAAGCCGAAGTGTCTAATCGGGAAATTAAACGGATTCTTGAGAAGGTAGTTAGTCCTTCTAGGAAGGATTGGGCGTTGAAGCTTGATGAAGCGGTGTGGGCTTATCGGACAGCCTATAAAACACCTTTGGGAATGTCACCATTTCAGCTAGTGTATGGAAAAGCATGCCATCTTCCAGCTGAGTTAGAACACAAGGCTTATTGGGCATTGAAGAAGCTGAATTTTGATCTTGCAGCAGGTGAAAAGCGGATGGTTCAGTTGAACGAAATGGACGAGTTTCGATTGCAGGCTTATGAGAACAACAAGCTATACAAAGAGAAAGTAAAAAGGTGGCATGATCGTAGGTTGGTTCTTAAGACGTTTGTGCCCGGGCAATTGGTGTTGTTGTTCAACTCTCGACTTCGGTTATTTCCTGGGAAGTTGAAGTCACATTGGTCAGGTCCGTTCAAAGTCAAAACAGTTTTTCAGCATGGGGCAGTGGAGATTTTTGACAAGTTACCGGAGCAGTCGTTCAAGGTCAATGGTCAGCGGTTAAAGCCATATTTCGGAGAGAAGTTGAATCGCGAAGTTGAGACTGCGGTTCTAATTTGCGCAACTTAAAGAGATGGAGCTACGTCAAGCTAATGACGTGAAAAGAGCGCTTCGTGGGAGGCAACCCACGTGAATTGTTTTAAAAAAAAAAATGTTGAAATAGAAGTTCTGACGCGGCAGCGCCGTTCCACAGTGCATTCTTGGCGCGGCAGCGCCGCGACGACTGTGCAGAAAAAAAAATTTCAGCAATTTTTGGAAAAAAAAAGTTGTTGTTAGTTGTTGTTATAGTGACCCACGACCCAAGCCCACAATTTAACCCCACTAACCCTAATTTCTTCTATATATACACACCATTACACAACCCTACCTATACATACACACCTACAGATCTCAAAAATTTTCTAAACACTCTAAACACTCTTCTAATCAAATCAATGGCTTCCAAGAGACAAAGGGTTGTTGGTGGTGGTAGTGCGGGTGCTGGTGGTAGTGGGACTGGTAGGAGGAACCCTCGTTCTTCATCTTCATCTGATTCTGACGGAGGCAATGGGGGGCCTCAGTTTATTAATAACGGGGCACGTGATGAGTATAACCGGTTGTTGGTGCGCCCTATTGCTCGTGAGAGGGGTCTTTTGCCTAATGTGGCGGATGGGAATATCTTAGAGAATATTATGGAGAGACATTGGGAGCAGATCTGTGAGGTTCCGGAGCCTGTTTCGATGACTGTGGTTCGCGAGTTCTATGCGAACGCTAGTGTGGAGAGGAATGGGATTAGCCAGGTTCGTGGGTTTCGTGTGGATTATCAGCCGCCTGCTATTCGGCGTGTTCTTGGGCTTCCGGCTCCTAGGAGGGGTCAAGAGGATTGGTCGGGGAGGACTCGGGATAATGTGGATCTTCAGATGGTTATTCAGCGGTTGTGTGTGCCTGGTACAGAGTGGCGTTTGAGGAGAGGCACGACTGAGCCTACTTCGTTTCTGTCGACGGCTCTGAATAGATATGGGCGTACTTGGCACTTGTTCATTTGTGCCAATCTCATCCCTACGAGGCACTCGAATGAGGTCACAGTTGAGAGGGCTATCCTATTGTATGCTATCTTCAGCAGAGAATATGTGGATGTGGGCAATTTGATCCATCAGGGGATGATGCGTTTTATGCAAGGTAGTACCACTACAGCGATGCCTTATGGTTCTATCATTGCTAGGTTGGCTAGAGATTGTGGTGCTCGATGGTCAGCAGAGGAGGTTGTGCAGCAGCCACAGGAGGCGTTGGATCATCAGAGTATTCGGAGGTTGGTTGAGTGGAATGGTGGTGAGCCAGACTGGTGGGGTCTTGGTTATGTAGTTGAGTAGCAGCAACAACAACAGCAGCAGCAGGAGGAGCCTCAGAGAGGAGGTTCTTTTATTACTCAGAGACAGTATAGGCGGTTGACGAGGCGTATCGATGCAGTGCACGATATGCAGGCAGGTTTTGAAGCGGATTTTACTCAGTTTGCACAGGCGTTGGGCACGGCTTTTCGTGCGAGTGGAGTGGACGTGACTTTTCCGTCCTTTGGAGTTGGCGCTGTCTATCCGCCACCGGACACTCCCGATGGGAGTGGTTCGGACGACGAGTAGGTATGCCTTGCACACTTGTTATTCTTACTTTCAATGGGGGCATTGAAAATTTTTAAGTTGGGGGTGGGGATACAAGGTGCATTTGTATATTTGTATGTGTGCATGTTAGAAGCATATTTGTTTGTTAGCATGTTTGCATGTTAGTTAGAGCATTTTGTTTTTTCTTATGTATGCCATATAGGTCATTCTGTTATTGTGGTATTTATGTGCATATTAGTTGCATTACATGCATTTTTTTCATGATCCCTTAGAATGAGCTGATGCCATGAGGTAGGTAGATGTTGATGTGGGTGTGAAAAGGATGAACAGAGGGCTGATTTTAAATTTTGATGAAATTGACGTGCATGTTTCATGAACAAAAATTTTACACAGTCTCGTCGTTTGCTCTTGGGCTAGGTTGAGTCATGCTTGTTTGGATTTAGGATTTAATCACTTGTTTATCGATAGAATTTGCTTTATTTCCTTGATGATTAAGGAACACCAAAATATAAGTTTGGGGGAAAGCAGGAATTTCATGCTAATGTGTTTGTGTTTGTTGGCTAGGTGTCAAATGGCTAGTAGCCGCTCATGTTTATGAGTAGTCTAGGGTTGGAATTGAGAATTCTCATTCCAGATTCCATGTGTGAAAAAAAATTCAGAAGAAAAAATCAGAAAAAAAAAAATTCAAGAAAAAGAAAAAAGAAAAGAGAAAAAAAAATGAGTGTTTGTGAGAGTGTGAGTATGCAGAATTGATCAAGGTGAGCTCTTTAATACTCGAGCAATTAAGTTCTTGGGGACTTTGTGCCTAGTGACCTAAGACTTTTTATAGTCTGGGATCCACTAACCCAACGCTCGCTACATGGGTATTATTGTATATGCCTTTAGGGGTCTCATCCATTGCACGATCAAATAAGCATGTGTGTTGTGTATATATTGTGTCTGTGTCGTAATAAAGCATGAATTTCTGTCTACTTTAGAGGAGTATGGAGGTGTATCTGAAGTGATCTTGAGTTTAACGTTCATTCTATTTATAAACCTGTGATTGTCTTGGAAAAGAATATGTATGATTTTGATCCGGTTTTGGGAGTATATCTATCGAGCATCGCACACACGCACGTTCTGATCATGTATTGTTAGTATACCGGAATTTAATCGAGCTCTGTTTGGATTGATTTCATTCATTGAGATGTTTGCTTGCTAAGTGGTGTTGGTTAGTTTGAGGGGATCCTTTGCATTCATATTTAGTTGTATTCCTGCATTGCATTGTTTGTGTCGTTTTTGTCAGTTGGATTTTGTGGGTACATTCACTATAGGCCCTCACGAGACCTTACTCGTCCACTAGGGCTGCCTAGGGGTTTAAAGGGCTTGTTGCATATGCCAAATGCAACCGTGATCACCTACGGAAGTGGTATTAGTTAGTTGTACATAATTTGTCTGTTTATGCTTGAGGACAAGCATCGGTTTAAGTTTGGGGGTGTGATGAGTGGTTATTTTATTCACTTAAAACGTTTCCATTTGGCTTAAAACAAATGTTTGTACTCGAGTTGTGGTATTTTTGATCTCTTTTAAGGGTATTGTGCAGGAATGATAATCACAGGTGTTCAAGGAATGCAGCGAAGCAATCGGAGAGCAAATTGGAGTTGTAATGAAGAAATAAGGAAAAAAATTCAGTTGTTTAGCAGAAGTTAGGGCGCGGCAGCGCCGTGTTTGTACTGGAGTGTGGCGCGGCAGCGCTGGGTCATCTGAAGAGGCGCGGCAGCGCCGTGTAGTAGCTGTTGGATGGCGCGGCAGCGCCGGTTCGTCTGAGGGAAATTTCTGTTTTGCTGTTTTTTCGAGATAAAGTCAAAATTAAATTCCTTTTCGAATATCTTGCACCTGGAGGCCTATATAAAGAAGGAAAAAACCCTAGAATAGAGAAGTCTGACCACATATTTTATTTACGGAGTTTCGAAGCACGAAGAAGCGAGGAAGAAGATAGTTTTCAATTTATTCTTGTATTCTTCCTAGTTTGTGGATGCTTGGTTTTGGTGTATTCTTTAGAACCCTTGTTATTTATTTAAATCATCGTTCGTTTTCTTTTACCATGTTTACATTGGAACCCATGGTGACGATTAGTTTGATTATGAACTAATTCGTTGTCATGGGGTTTTAGCGGATTTATTCATGAAGTTTATTTGTTGAATCTTCTCGATGCCTATAGTGTGATTGATGTGATATCCTATCATGGTTGATTTAATTCGTTATGGGAGAGTAGCTAACTCCTGTAATTGTGTGTTAATTCTTATTGAAGCAAAAGTGGAACTAAGAGTTTAGAACTTGTCATGCTAGCATAGGTTTATGCGTGAAAATATCATTCATAATTAGTGTCGTAACTCTAACCGTTTTATGACGACTATGTGATCAATTTAATGCTTGTACTTCAACCATTATGTTTCAATCTTTATAGACATATGGAGATTAGGCATAATTGGGAGACTAAGTGATTTCTATCTTTATTGTGGATGTTATTAAGGATGGTATTTGTTTATTCGAACCACCACCATCATTAGTTATAATTCTTAGAGTAATTGTAGTGATAAACAAAAATCCAATTGTTAATTTGTCGTAGCATCGAATAATAATCATACATCGGTGAGTGAATTAACTAGACAATACAACGAGTCCCTGTAGGAACGAATCTTATTTGCTATCTATATTACTTGAGATCACGTGCACTTGCGTGTTGAGTTTGGTCGTAACAGGAATCATGGAGATAACTTGGGCAAATTTGAAGCAAATGCAGATGAAGCTATTTTCGTTGGATATGCAGCAAGGAAAGCCTACAAGGTCTACAATCTAAGAACCAACATTGTTATGGAATCTGTACATGTTGTGTTTGATGATCAAAAGATTCTAGGCCTAAATGATGAAGGCTCCCATGAAAAGTTGGAATTTGAGAATGAAGGTGAAGGAAGAATGTACTATGATGATGATGATGAGGAAGATGAAGATCATGACCACAGAGATCCATCAAGAGTTGTTGTACCAACTAGAAGTGATGCTTACACTGGAAATGAAGCATCCGTTGACAGTCACTCTGGAGCATCCGCTGACATTATTAGAGATGCATCCGTTGACAGAGATTCTCAAGCATCCGTCGACAGGCAAAATGATGCATCCATTGACAGTCAACTTCATAATTCAGCAAGGACAACAAACTCAGGGGGAGTTTCTCAAGGTCAAAATTCAATGCTAAATCAACATGATCATGCTCATGGAAATGAAGCAACCTCATCAAGATCAAACCTTCCACCTGCAAGAAAATGGACTAGAGATCATCCATTTGAGTTAATCATTGGTGAATCAAATTCAAGAGTCCAAACTAGAAGGGCCACTCAAGCAGAATGTCTATACAGTAGCTTCCTGTCTCAAGAGGAACCTAAGAAAGTGGAAGATGCCCTTCTAGATCCAGATTGGGTCTTAGCAATGCAAGAAGAGCTAAACCAATTTGAAAGAAATAAAGTATGGAAACTTGTGCCCAAACCTGATGATAGAAGTGTCATAGGTACTAAATGGGTTCTCAAGAATAAGACAGATGAAAATGGCATAATTGTGAGGAATAAAGCTAGATTAGTGGCAAAAGGCTACTCTCAAGAAGAAGGAATAGATTTTGATGAAACTTTTGCTCCAGTGGCAAGACTTGAGGCAATAAGAATCTTTCTAGCCTATGCAGCACATGCCAATTTCAAAGTCTATCAGATGGATGTCGAAAGTGCCTTTCTAAATGGGGAACTGGAAGAAGAGGTCTATGTCTATCAACCTCCTGGCTTTGAGGATCCAGAATTTCCAGAATATGTATATCTTCTCATGAAAGCACTTTATGGTTTGAAGCAAGCACCAAGAGCCTGGTATGACCCTTTATCTCAATTTCTTTTGGAGAACCACTTCACTAGAGGTACAGTAGATAAAACCTTATTTCATAGGAATATCAATGGCTCTTCAATACTTGTTCAAATCTATGTAGATGATATTATTTTTGGGTCTACAGATGAGAAGCTTTGCAAAAGGTTTGCCAAACTTATGCAAAGTAGGTATGAAATGAGCATGATGGGTGAATTAACTTACTTTCTTGGCCTACAAGTAAAGCAAGTTAATGAGGGCATTTTCATAAGTCAAACAAAATATATTTATGATCTCTTAAAGAAATTTGACTTAATAGATTGTACCTCTGCAAAAACACCTATGGCCACTGCAACTAAGCTTGAGTTGAATACTAAGGAAAAGTCTGTGGACATCTCAAGCTATAGAGGCATGGTAGGTTCACTTCTATACCTAACAGCTAGTAGACCTGATATAATGTTTTCTACTTGTCTTTGTGCTAGATTTCAAGCTGACCCTAGAGAGTCTCACTTAATAGCTATTAAAAGAATTTTCAGGTATCTCAAGGGAACACCAAACCTTGGCATTTGGTACCCAAGAGAATCTGGTTTTGATCTAACTGGCTATTCAGATGCAGATTATGCAGGTTGCAGAGTTGATAGGAAAAGTACTACAGGTTCCTGTCAATTTCTAGGAAACAGGCTTGTTTCATGGTTCAGTAACAAACAGAACTCAGTCTCCACTTCGACAGCTGAAGCTGAGTACATTGCTGCTGGAAGCTGTTGTGCACAGATTCTATGGATGAGAAATCAACTCATTGACTATGGTCTAAAAGTTGAGAAGATTCCAATTTTCTGTGACAACACAAGTGCTATTGCCATCACAGGGAATCCAGTGCAACATTCGAGAACCAAGCACATTGACATCAAATACCACTTCATTAGAGAACATGTGATGAATGGTATAGTAGAAATGCACTTTGTGCCAAGTGAAATGCAGCTTGCAGATATCTTCACCAAGCCTCTTGATGAATCCACATTCACAAGATTGCTAGGTGAGCTAGGTATGCTTAACTTGTCATAATTCCTAGTGATATTTGATTTCACTGCATTGCAGCTAGGAATGTGTTTTGATTTACTTGAGAATTAAAAACTCTCAGAAAAAAATTTCTTTAGAAATTTTGTCCAAGGCAAAATTATCTTATCAACGGATATCCTTTTACCCGTTGATAGCATAAACACATTCCTAGATTTTTGTATATCAACGGATAACAGCTTATCCACGTCATCAACGGATAAACTGTTTCTCAACCGTTCATTCCATATCCGTTGATATACATATTTTCTTTTAAATATAACCGTTGGTAAACGTGTATCTATATAGGACTGGTTATATTTATTTTCTTTTATTATTTGACAGTTACTTTTGACCAATGGGTAATTACTTTTAATTATTTCATTTTCAATTCTTGAAAAGTATAAAAGGCTGTCTTGTGCTCTCACATCTCACTTTTATCGACTTTCAAGATTCTCTTAAGTAAACTGCATCTTCTTCACAAAAACTCTTTGCAACAAAAGTTCAAACTCTTCAATGGCGCCTATTGTTAAGATGATGTCTTCCACTGGGTTCACCTATGAGAAGAACAATTTCGCGGCCTATGTCGATACAGTGAATGCCCCAGAAGCTTATCACACGATGATGAATTCTGTGAAGAACTGTAAACTTTCGTATGCTATGACTGCCACCACTCCTCTAATCCACGAAGTAATCAAAGAGGTGTGGGCATCTACTGAGTACAATGGCACAGACGGTACAATTGCTTTTTCTCTAAAGGGTAAAAACCATGTAGTTAACTCTGATGTGATAACTGCTTGTTTAAAATTTCCTGAGAATAACTGTCTGAAAGTACCCAGTGATGCTGAAATAGTTGCCATGCTTGATTCCATAAATTATGCCCTTAGTACTGATAATTTAGGAAAAATTGCTAGGAAAGGGATGGTTAAAGAATGGAGTTATTTTTGTGATGCTTTCATTAAAACTTTTTCAGGCAAAATTAGTAACTTTGATGCTGTTACCCATTCCATGCTAGTTATGCTGTGTATGCTTCTGACTGATAAATTCTATAACTTTGGCACACTAGTCATGTATGAGATAGCAGCAAAATTAGGTAAAAAGGAAACTAGGGGCAAGAATATCTATTTTGCTAGATTTTTGATGCTCTTAGCACTGCAGGTATCTGAGAATAAGCTATCCATTGCTAACCCGGATAGCAAGTTCACATGTTTTGTTCTGGAGAAGAGAGTCTTAAGTGATTTAATTCGAATGAACTCCAATGCAGAAGTACAATTGGTATATCTACCAATTGTTCAGGTAACTCTTTCTAACCTTGAAACTCCTATCTCTAACCCCCAAATTTCTTTGCCTTCCTCAGTCACAATGGAGTCTGTAGTAGTGACCAAACAGGCTCCTACCCAAGTGACTAAAACAAAAGTTTCCAAACCAAAATCTAAGAGACAAACCTCATGTGTTTCTCAAAAAGCACCTGTTGCAAAAACTACCACAACTCTTGAGGGGAGTGTGAAGGAGGTAGTGAGTGGTGAGGGACAGGGTGCAAGCCCTAAGAATAAGGTGGGTGAGGAAAGTGCACCAAATAGCCAAGCCCAAGTTACATCCTCTCAACAGGGTATGACTACTAGTTCTACAGCAACTCTGCACAAAAGGGTAAGGGACACTAGCTCTCACTCAAAAACCTATGGAAGAAGAGTAAAATCTAAAACCATAGGGGAAGCACAGGGTGCACACACAGTACAACAAACTGTACCTTCTCAAATTCAGTTTGATGTGACTTCAATAAATGTGGAGTCACAGCCCCTTGATCTTAACCTTCAAATCGATACACATTACAATCCACCATCACCAACTCCATCTCTGGATGTGGATATGATATCTACATCAATTCCTGATTCTCCATCTTTAAGATTCTTGGAGAAGCCCCACTCTGCAATTGGTGGTCATCATCTTTTTGATGATTTGTTGGGCCATCAACCTTCCATTCCTGAATTCACAACAACATCTGTGGCCTCATCTTTAAAATCAATCTCCACAGATTCAGTGTTGGTTTTCACTTCAACGGATATTATCATTCCTTCATCAACGGATATCCTTCATCCGTTGACAAGTGTTTCTCCATCAACGAATGCGCCTCTGTCTAGCCATCCGTTGACAGCTATAACTACTCCATCAACGGATATCCCTTATCCGTTGATAACTCACTCTACCACTGCTATATCTGACATTCTTGTGTCAAGTGTGGAGGAGTTCTCAGTAGTTGAAACACTTTTAGGATTGAGGGAAGGGAGTGAGAGGTTGCCTTGTGAGCAGGCAAAAGGAGAGGCAAATAATGAGAGGCTGACCATTTCTTCAGGTCAGGCAAAAGGAGAGCAAGAGAGTTCCACCTTAGTAGGTGAAGGTGAGGGTGTGAGAGGTGTGAGCCAGGGGGAGCCCCTGATGCAAGAAAAGAGATATGAGAGGAGAGAAGGGAATGGACTACAGGAGAAATAAGGCAGGAAGATCCAGCCATTGCAAGTGAGTTAATGGAGGTTAATGAAGCTTCTAAAGAGATGGAATTTCGACAAGAATATCAGTCAATTATTGACTCCATCTTTTTGGATCCTGAAACCTTTACTCACCCTGTTTCTGCCTATCAAGTCATGGCACAACAGGGCAATGTGGAAGCAGAGGAGGCAATGCACCTAGTGCACACCTCACAATCTCTACAAAGAGCAAAAGAAGCTTTGACAACTCTGCTTCCAGATGCTGACAGTGAAGAGTTTGGCAGTGATGACAGTGAAAGCACAGCAAATGATGAAGCAGTCAATGTGGCAGATACTCCAGACTGGCTATTTTCTTCTACCACTGTGGCTGGTGACTTCAATGTGGAGATTATGAAGCAATATCAATCTGCTAGGGTTGAGCACCAACATGCAGATCCACAGAGAAAGGCTGTCCTTCAGCAATTAATGGACTCCCTGAAACTTCACAAAATGCACATGGTCATTCAAAGAACACAACAGGAGGAGGTCCAAACTCCAATTAGAGAAATGAAAGTGGAACTAGATGCCAGGATTGAGGCACTAGCCCCTACTACCACTCAGAAGGTGCTGACTAGCAAATTATTGAAGGAAGATAGCCTGGCCAAATCTGTTCAGCATCTCTCCTCCAGAGTGGATAGTATGGAATCTCAAATGCAGACACTCATTGCCAATCAAGCCAAACAGACTGAGCTACTGGAAAGGCTGCTTGCAGCCTCATCTCCAGCCCTTGATGCTAACAAAAAGGGGGAGAAAAAGGTAGAAGAGGTTGCAGCTACTTCTAGTCATATTCCAGCTTCCAGTAGCAAGGTAGCACAAATTGAGGAGGAGCAACAGCCAATGATAGTGGTCAATCCAAAAGAGTTTACTATAAAGGCTTCCCCTGTGAAGAAACAAAAGGCTTTGCCTGTGATTCCTGACCTATCAGAAATCTCAGATGGTGAAAGGCAAGCCAGAATAGAGGCCTTAGAAAAGATCAACAAGGAGGCAAATGAAAGAATGATGAGAACAGAAAGGATGATCAATGAATCAATTGTATCAAATCTGTTCTCTACTCAGTCCTCAGCTCCAACAATATCAACTACAATTCTGAAGGTGCTCACTCCAGAGATTGTAGCTCCTACATTTTATGATGCTGAACCATTTTATGTCAAAGAATTTGAACCATACATAAAAACCAGAGCCTACTCTCCACCAAAGGCAAATGGGAAGAACAAGTTACAATTGGACTTTCCATTTCCCAAGGATGATGAAGGAAAGCTAATGGGAAAGCAAATTAAGGAGTTCAAGGAAAATGCCAATAGAAGTGTAAGAGAATGGATGGCTGTAATAATAAGGAATGGAAAAGTCTTAAATATATCCAATAGCCATCCTAGATTTGTTGAAGCAAAAAGAGAGGAGACCTCCAGACTTCTCAGGGAAGCTCATCCAAGTGAAGAAAATCAATATGAAAACTCAGATGAGAAGCAAGCCAGGCTGGCTCAAGAGTTAATGGATGAGGTAGAGGATGAAATGAGGGAACCTGAGGAAGTCCCCAAATCCAAAAGGAAAGTGAAATCAGTCCCCAAATCCAAATCGAAGAGAGTGAAATCAAAGGCAAGGAGGCCTGTCTCTCCAAAAATTGAAAGCAAGGAAACAGTTGGCTCATCACAACCTATTTCTGTAAAAGTATTCAACCCAGCTGTGAATTTCCATGGTGATCCTATAGTACCTAAAGAGGAACCAATGAATCTTGACTCCATTGAGGTTCCTTCATTCTTGCTGAAGCCTCAACAGAAGCCTATACAGAAGAAAAGGATACTAAGGAAGCAACCTTCAAAGGAACTAATTCAAGTTGCTAGGGTACCTGCTATTGTCAGGCAGCCAATCTTGGAAAACAAGGATGATTTTATCTATCAGGCAGATATTGAAGAATACTCTGGCTTGAATCTGTATCTGGATGAATTGTCAGAAGTAAGAGGAATTGACAAATATAAACATTTGCCTGAGAGATTGGTCTTTGTATACAAGGGAGGAAAGGAAAGGACATGGCCACTACAGAGGGTTCTTGGAGAAAATTATCTGACTTTAACCAAACTGTTCTCTGCAATCAAGAGATACACAGGGTTCTCCAAGATAGCAAAAGGGGAGATACTGGACAGAATAGAACAGATAAGGAGGGAATGGAACTCACCATCAAGTCTACCAAGGAAGATGAAGATCCCATACAATGGACAGAAAATCCACCTTCAACCCTTCTGGATGATGGAGTTCAGGGATGAAGATGGTAACAGGAGATTCTTCAGGTTAGAAGACCAACTATCAAAGGCTAGTTCTCAATACCTGAGATGGTTACAACAAAAGCTAAATCCAAAGGTTGATGAAGAAGATGCCTTCTATAGGCAACTCCAAATGCAGATTGAGTCCAACTCTGCCAAAGAAGGAAAATCAAGGGTGATGCCAACAAGAGAAAAGAAACTGTCTTAATCTGCTCAGTCTAGAGGAGCACTTCTCTGTAAATTTCTAAAACTTTCATTTTTTAATTTTTGTAGCCTAATACAATTTTTGCATTGTTCTATATATATATATATATATATATATATATATATATATATATATATATCTTTAGGAATGTTTTGTTATCATCAAGGTCCTGAATTTATGCTTTATTGCCATCAAGTATAAATTGGGGGAGATTGTTAGGAATATGTTGTACTTGATGATAACTTCACAATCAATCAAATTGTATAAGGTTTTGTAGCTGTCAACGGATGAGGATTTATAACTCTATCCGTTGACAGGTAGCTCATCAACGGATGAGGTTTTGTAGCATACTGCAATATCTCTATGTTATCAGTTGATAGTGTTTTTATCCACAGTCATGTTGACCATCAACGGATAGGCAGAATAGGGTAGCCAATTGTAAATAAGCTATGCTATGTAATTCTGTCTAAGTGAAAGTGTATCAACAGATGAAGACAAAACTCTATCAACGGATACAACTCAAATCCACTCTATCAACGGATACAGCTCAATACATCATCAACGGATGTCAGTGTATAATATCAACGGATAATCATTGACACTGTCTTCTATGCTAAGCTGGGGATTAGCAGTTGATAAGGACAGGTTTGACTGACAGATCACATGGGTTGATAGTAGATACAAAAAGCAGTATGGCAGCCATACTTTGGAAACACAGAAGAAAGAAGCATTCCGTTTACACTATGAATACAAGAAAGGTGCAGGAGACATGTCCGTTTACAAGGACAACCTTTCGGCTACATGTGTATTTGAAGTGTAGTAGCAAGTCAACTAGAATTAGATTAGTATTATCCTATTCCAGTAGAACTTGTAAAACTTGGGATATATAACCAAGTGCAGCAACTCTTTGTAGGCTAAGAAAATAAATACATTTTGGTTAGGGTTTTTATTGAATATTCTTAGAAAGCAAAGAGTTGTAAAACAGAAGCTGTGTACTTTTGTATCACAGAGTTTTCTTCGAATAAAAGATTCAGGTGGTGCATTTAACCACCTAATTTTTTATGTGTTTGTGCATTAATCTTTCTACAGCAATTATCTAAGTATAGATTTCTGGAGTTCTTATCAGAAATTTATAAATATGAAGAATTGTATTCAACTATAACGCCTTAGAAATTTCAGAATATTTAATTACTAAAAGTTATCTATTTTATATTAAATATAAATTATGTGGTGTGTGAATTGGTTGAGGAAGTATTATAATTGTGGAATAATATTTGGAGGTTTGGTTGATGTTTTATATGTGTTATGTAAGCCCGACTGTTTTTAATTATATTTTTGGGATTTATTTCCTATTTATTTGTGTTATAATTACCTTCTGTGAATTTTATAAAATTCTCGGGATTAGCAGAAATCCTGATTTTTTTTTTCCATTATTGATTTTATTAGTTTACATGACTTTTAAAAATATTGGATGAATTCTTTTTGGGTTTCAAGGATTTTAAAATGATTTTACGAATTAATGTCCAATTTAAGGATTTAATCTTGTAAAATCCGTATTTAATCCGTTTTTAATCCTAAAAATATTTTAAAAATATGTGTGTAATCGTAATTTTACATTCTTTATTTTAAAATTCTAAAATTTAATATTCCACCTATTTTTGTAATTAAGTGTGATTTTAAAGATTTATTTTATGAGTTTCACTTAGAATAATTCTTCAAAATGTTTTTTTTAAAAATCCTTCCCCAATTCAGATATAACCCAATCCCTAATTAGACTTTCCCCAAAAACCAAACATAGCATCTGATATGGGCTGAAAATAAGCCCTAAAGACACATTTAATGTGGCATTAATTAGGCCGAGAATAGTCCAAGCGTGGGGCCCACCAGCTGGGCCCAAAACCCTAAATATAATATTAATTTCGTAATTAATATTAAGGGTAATAAACAGCTCAGCAAATAAGAGTTGGATAAGGATAATATCCCTTTCAAACTTATCCAATAAGGCATCCAATTCAATATGGAAACTGATTCCTACAAGGAATAGATCTAGAACATTCCTCAAAGACTTGCCCACCAAGTCTCCAAATCCTACCATAATTCTAAGGCTCCTCAGCCTATATAAAGGGCCTGACCCCTCACCCTCAGAACTACGTTTTATTGGCTTGATTCTCTAATTTACAGAGATACGTAGGCATTCTGTGAGGACCGTTTAAGTCTCGAACGCAGAAGCAGCCATTAAAGCACGAAGCTCACGAACCCTAGCATTAATTATACAAACCCTAGCCGCAATATTTTCAACCTAGTTTTTATTCCACAACATTTGGCGCCGTCTGTGGGAAGAAGACATCAACCATGGTTACCACTCGAAGAACAACACCGATCTCAACCGAGGCTACCTCCGGAACCATCGTTCCATCAATCACTGCTCCTCCTGTTGGTACAGGGCCAGGGTCTGTACCCCCATTGACGGAAACAAACCCTCGTAGTCAGGCCTCTCAACCACAAGGGACGGATCCCCCCGCTGAAAGATCTCAACCTGTAATCGTCCCTCTAGGACAGGAGACTAACCCGCTCCAGATGGTGGTCTCTCCTCTCCCTCTGAGTAGCCGCCCGCCGCTTCACAGTCTCTCCACTTCTTCGCTCCCTGTCAACAATAACCCAATGTATGGGCTACCTAATTACCCCCAAGATCCAAGGGATCCAGGACCAAGCGGTCATGCTCGGTTGATCCACGGGCAACAACAATCCCCTTATCTTAGAGGCCCGGCTCCTCCTGAACCAGGATACTATGATTACTCTGGTCCTTATACCGGAGACTCGTCATCTGAAGACGATGATCGAGACGAAGCCCCAAGGAGGCGACGCGCTAGTAAGGAGCCTCTAGGGAGGAATCCATCGAACCGAGATGGTCCTTTAACAATTGCAGAGAAAATTAAGGCTTATGAAGCCGAGATTCATAAGCTGAAGGACGACTAAGCAAGGGAACTAGAGAGACAGAACCCTAATCAGACTCGACCTCCTCCGACTTCAGGAGGGATTCCCTTCATAGATCTGGAGAGGTCTTCAAGGAGACACCGAAGGGCTGAAGCCCCAACTAGAGGAACTACCAGGGTGGAACCC
This sequence comes from Saposhnikovia divaricata, assembly GCA_036435485.1. Classification (NCBI taxonomy): domain Eukaryota; kingdom Viridiplantae; phylum Streptophyta; class Magnoliopsida; order Apiales; family Apiaceae; genus Saposhnikovia; species Saposhnikovia divaricata. The sequence goes on along the minus strand of CM071601.1, from coordinate 122,636,737 downwards.
CCCAAGAATAATCCTAGAGATTTGATGCTACAAGGAGATCTGGATGATCCGACCCCTCCATTCACTGAGGAGGTAATGAATGCACATATCTCCCGAAAGTTTAAGATGCCCACGATCAAAACTTACGATGGAACGGGGGATCCCGCAACTCATGTGAGAACGTTTACGAGCGCCTTGTTACTGCAGCCTGCCAACGATGCCCTTAAGTGTAGGGCATTTCCCCAAACCCTGTCGGGCATGGCGCAACGTTGGTATAGTCGTTTACCTCCAAACTCTATTAGCTCTTTCAAGGAGTTGAGTACCGCTTTTGTCAGTCAATTCATTAGCGGAAGAATTCATGAGAAAAGCTCTGCATCCCTTATGTATGTGACACAGGGAAAGAATGAGAACTTAAGAGATTACATCAAGCGATTCACTAAGGAAACTCTGAATATAACCGATTTGGAAAATAAGGTGGCCATGGTAGCCTTGCAGCATGGAACCACGGATCTCTTTTTTAAGAGGTCGTTGGCAAAACACCCCCCTGAAAGCATGGATGAACTTCAACGAAGGGCGGACAAGTATATAAAAGCTGAGGACAGCATCAAGAAAGAAGCCACGTTGGGCAATGGAGGGAACAAGCGGAAGCAAGAACAAGAGTACGATGCTAGGGACAAGTATCCCCGAGCTAGCAGAGACTCTGAATCTGCTCCAAAAAAGAACTCGGGTCCAAGGTTTTCAGAGTATGCCAGACTTAATGCTCCAAGAAGCCAGATCCTGTTGGACATTGAAAAGGAAAAGGATTTCCGATGGCCGAAGCCACTTAGAGGAGACCCAGCTAAGCGAAATAAGGAGCAATACTGCAGGTTCCACAAAGATGTGGGACATGACACCGACGATTGTAGGCAACTCAAGGATGAGATTGAGTTCTTGATACGAAGAGGAAAACTAAGTCAGTTCACCAAGGGTGATGACCGTGGGAACCAGAGAAAGGACAATGACAGAAGGGACAATGAAAGGAGAGATAATAATAGGAGGGATGACAACCATGATCGCAATCCCCAGCCCCGAAGGGCAGTTATCAATATGATCTGGGGAGGCCCGACAGCAGCTGACACAACTAAGAATTCTCGAAAGGCTTATGCTAGAGAAGTAATGCACATTGTGGGAGAAGCCCCGAAGCGTGCTAAAACCGAGATGGTAATTGGTTTCGATGATTCGGACTTGGAAGGGGTGAAATTCCCCCATGACGACCCGCTGGTCATAACTCCCGTGATTGGAAACTCCGAAGTAAAACGAGTCTTGATAGACAATGGGGCTTCTGTGGATATTTTATTTCATGATGCATTTGTAAAGATGGGTTACAATGACTCTCAACTGACCCCTACAAACATGCCTATATACGGGTTTAACGGAGTGGAGTCTAACGTTGAAGGGACTATTCAGCTACCCGTGACTATTGGGCAGGAGCCTAAAGAGGCGACTCATATGTTGAATTTCTTGGTGATCAAGGCAGCATCAACATACAACGCAATCCTTGGAAGGACTGGACTTCATGCGCTTAAGGCTGTGGCCTCTTCCTATCATATGAAAATTAAGTTTCCGACACGGAATGGTGTCGGAGAACAAAAGGGTGATCAGAAGATGGCAAGAAGTTGCTATGTGGCCGCACTGAGGGCCGATGGAGTCGGGGGGCAGGTCCTTCCGATTGAAGACATGGATGTCCGCAATGATGAAGAGCATAGAGGGAAGCCAGCAGAGGATTTGATTCCCGTACCTCTAGAACCTAATGACCCTAAAAAAGTTACTTATGTTGGAGCATCTCTGAAAGAACCCCTGAAGGGCAAGTTAATAGAATTCTTACAGAAGAATAGCGACGTGTTCGCTTGGACAGCAGCTGATATGCCAGGGATTGACCCCCGACTCATAACTCATAGGTTAAATGTTGATCCCAAAAGAAAGACAATAAAGCAGAAGAAGAGAAACTTTGCTCCGGAGAGGCAAGAGGCCATTAGGCAAGAAGTGAATAAGCTCTTGGAAGCTGGTTTTATTGAAGAGATTCAGTTTCCTGAATGGTTAGCGAACCCAGTCATGGTCAAGAAAGCAAATGGGAAGTGGAGAATGTGTATAGACTTCACTGACCTGAATGATGCATGCCCAAAAGATTGTTTTCCCCTGCCGAGGATTGATATGTTGATAGATGCTACAGCTGGACATGAGATGTTAAGCTTCATGGATGGATTCAGCGGCTATAATCAGATTAAGATGCACAAGGATGACATACCGAAGGTATCTTTCATAACTGACTTTGGTGTCTTCTGTTATCTTGTCATGGCTTTTGGTCTAAAGAATGCAGGAGCTACTTACCAACGATTGGTGAATAAGATATTCGCCCATCTGATTGGAAGAACCATGGAGGTATATGTTGATGACATGTTAGTCAAGAGCCTACTTAAGGCTGATCATATCAAGCACCTCGGAGAGGCATTTGAAGTGCTGAGGCACCACAAGATGATGTTGAATCCCGCCAAGTGTGCTTTTGGCGTTGGATCGGGGAAGTTTTTAGGGCTGATGGTTTCGAAAAGAGGCATTGAGGCCAATCCTGACAAGATCAAGGCGATTTTAGACATGGAGCCACCACGCTCTATAAGAGATGTGCAGAGGTTGACAGGTCGAGTTGCAGCCTTAGGAAGATTCATCTCCAAGTCTGGAGACAAATGCTTGCCTTTCTTCCAAGCGTTAAAAAAGGTGAAAAATTTTGAGTGGACACCTGAAAGCCAAGAGGCCTTTGAGCAACTGAAGAAGTACATGGTTGAAGCCCCGTTGTTGACTAAACCAAGTCCTGGGGAGATTCTTAGTTTATACCTGGCGGTATCCGAACAAGCCCTGAGTGCCGTCCTTATTCGGGAAGAGGAGAAGGTCCAGAAACCTATCTACTATGTGAGCAAAGTGTTGCATGGGGCTGAGTTGAATTACTCACCCATAGAAAAGTTTGCTTTGGCATTAGTAACTGCCTCAAGAAAGCTGCGGCCTTACTTTCAGGCACATAAGATTCAAGTTCTGACAAACCAGCAATTGAGGAACATATTGCATAGCCCTAAGGCCAGTGGAAGGCTAATCAAATGGGCGATTGAATTAGGAGAGTTTGACATCACATACAAGCCTCGGACAGCTATCAAAGCTCAGGCATTAGCTGACTTCGTGGTTGAATGTACTATTAACAACCAAGAAGTCGGGGGGCAAGAGATAATGACTACCCCTGGGCAAGAGGAAAAAGAAGAGAAACTCACACCCGATCTGAAGGAATATTGGGTGCTCTATTTTGATGGAGCATCAAAAACAAAATCTAGTGGTGCAGGTTTGGTTTTGCAAAGCCCCGATGGGTTCACAGTTGAGTACGCTTTAAAGTTGGATTTCCCTACTACCAACAACGAGGCAGAGTATGAGGCATTGATAGCTGGTTTGGGCTTGGCCAGAATCATGAGGGTCAAGAATCTCAAAGTTTGTGGAGATTCAAGGCTTGTGGTAGCACAAGTAAATGGTGAATTCGAGGCTAAAGATGAGACTATGGCAAAATACTTGAGAGTAGTAAAGGCTGTTATGTCCCAGTTTGAGGAGTGCTATGTTGAGCACATTCCAAGAGAGGAAAACATTAAGGCCGATGCCCTATCTAAGTTTGCTTCTTCTGAAATAGAAAATTATGCCGGGAGTGTCTACTTTCAGGTCTTGAAGGCCCCGACCGTTAATGCAAAGTTAGTGGCACCAATTGATATAGGAGACTCTTGGATAGATCCTATTAAGGCACACCTGGAGACCGGTTGGCTCCCAGACAATGCCATGGAGGCACGAAAACTCTCAGTAAGAGCGTTGAAATATACTTTGATTGAGGGTATTCTGTACAAAAGGTCGTTTGTAATCCCGTACTTGAAATGTCTAAGGCCTATAGAGGCAAGGGAAGCATTGGAGGAAGTTCATGAAGGAATCTGCGGGCAACACTTGGGGGGCAGAGCCCTAGCTCACAAGATAATTCGTTTAGGGTTTTATTGGCCGGAGATGCTGGCTGATGCACAAAACTATGTCAAGAGATGTGAGAGATGCCAGAAGCATGCCCCAATTGTGAGGCAACCGCCTGAGGTGTTGACCTCGATTAACTCTCCCATTCCATTTGCAATGTGGGGGATGGATATACTTGGACCCTTTCCCATGGCTTCAGCACAGAGGAAATTCCTAATAGTAGCAATTGATTATTTCACTAAGTGGATTGAGGCTAAACCCCTGGCCAAGATAACCACCAAGCAAGTTTCCCAGTTCTTTTGGGAGAACATCATCTGCAGATACGGAATCCCACGAATCCTTGTGACAGACAATGGGACACAATTCAACAATGAGGAGTTTAAGAAGTATTGTGAAGAGAATGCAATTGAGCTCCGTTTTACCTCGGTGGCACACCCTCAGGCCAATGGGCAAGCTGAGGTAGCTAATCGAATTATCCTTGATGGACTGAAAAAGAGGGTCGAACGCTCTAGGAATACTTGGGTAGATGAGTTGTTGCCCATACTTTGGGCATATCGTACCACTTGTAAGGTAACGACTGGAGCAACCCCATTTTTGCTGGCTTATGGAGCCGAGGCAGTTGTGCCTTTAGAGATCATGCAAGCATCACCTCGAGTTGAGGCATATGAGCCAGAAACTAATGACGAAGGAATGAGACTTGCCCTTGACTTAATTGATGAGGTTAGAGATGGAGCTAATGCGAAGAATGCTGAATATCAGAAGAGAGCATCTTTTCACTACAACCAGAGAGTTAAAGAAAGATTCTTTCGACAAGGTGACATGGTTTTAAGGAAGATTGAAGCCTCAGGAGTTGGCCAGAAAGGAAAGTTAGCACCAAACTGGGAAGGACCATATCTAGTCAGAAAGGTGTTAGGGCAAGGATCCTACAAGTTAGAAACCTTGGATGGGGTTGAGGTGCCCCGAACTTGGCATGCTGTGAACCTCAAAGTTTATTATATCTAAGTTCTTTTGGCAAAGGCTTGGACTTTTATCTATTTATTAGGAATAAGGTTCGAATGAAACCATTTTAGAGCATGTTGCTCCCAGTAGAAGATAGAATATTTATGTAAGGGTTGAACCCATTCTATTGATATCCATTGACAGCATAATGGAATTTATATTGTTTTCTTTATGAGTTACTTCTCTTTGTTAAAATAAACACGAAAGGCAAACGTTGAACTAACTTGTGAGTTTAGTACCAGCCAGGAGGCCAAGTACTTGAGAAATTCTAAAGTTTAACGAACAATAAGCAAAAAATAAGAACATGGAAACAAAAGGAACTACTGCATAAATAAGTTAAGTCATAAGCCCCGAAGGGTAAAAGTTCGGAATAAATAAAGACAAACGGAAATAAGCCACGCAGGGCCATCTACTCATCTAAGTCCTCAATAACTACATCTCCCTGAGTGGAAGAAGGATCTGCTGTCTCTACCCCAGGAGAAGAAGGTGGATCCTGAGTGGGCTGAGAGTCCCCATCCACTGCTGTCTCTGTAGCGATCTCCAAGGTATCTGTCAATCCAGGGATAGCAGGTACCGGGAACTTCTCCAAGGATACCCCCTCGATCTTCCCACTCAGCTCCTCGATGATCCCCTCCCAACACTCCTTGAAGGTGCCAGGAAAGTTTGCATCATACTCGGCATTCAGGACATCTTGAAAGTCCTTAGAAGCCTTGTAATCAGCAATGATGTGTTCCCTGTTCTGCTGCACCTCCAGCTGCAGCTTCCTGTTCTTCTCCCTCTCAGCAGCCAGCTCCTTCTCCACCTCCCTAAAACGAGCAAAGTTTGCCTCAGAGGCATCAAAGTATCTGTCTCTATCCCTCTCAGCAATGGTCTTTTCAGCACGCACCTCCTTCAGGTTATGAACAGCGGCCTGAAGGTAGGCGTTCATCTGCAAAGGAAACAAGTAAATAAGGGAAAAGTAAATGCAATTAAATTAAAGAAGTTGAATAAGAAATTACCGAAGCAACAGCTTGAGCCCCGAGAAGCTCAATCTGCAAGTCATCAGAGGACTCCACAATGTGGACCCTGTCCCGTGGAGTAACCACGTTCCTGGACCACTCAGCTGCAGCCCTGGAGTCACCTACAGCTGTGTCCCTATTGCATAAACCCCATCCCACTGTAAAGGGAGTAAGGTCTTCCTCAATAGGAACAGGCTTTTCCTGAAGAAAAGCAGGAACACGCTCCACCGCGGGAGAAGCCTCATCTGTCCTGGCCCTTTTGGCCCTAGGGTTCTCTGTTACCACCCTAGCTGTGGCAGCAGTCTCCCTCTGCCTAAAAATCGCTCCCAGAGCAGTTTTGGCTGCAAAATGATTATAAGAAAGTTAGAAAATTATATCTAGCATAAAATGTTAACAAAGCAAGAGGTGAGAATTACCCTCAGGGCCCAAATCGCTTAGCCCATGGGCCTGCAGCGAATCTTCAGAAATCAAATTTGCACATTGATGCAAATTATCCGATGTTAACAAAGTTATGGCGGCCTCTTCTTCCACGCCCAATTTTAAACTCCTAACAGGCCCATCAACGGCTCTGCAGAAGTTGGGCCGAAAATAGTTGTCCCAGTCATCCCCATCCAAAAAGATATAAAACCATTCCCTTTTCCAATTAGGAAGGGAATCAGGAGCGGAATCCGAAACAAAACAAGAACGGGCCAAGGAACGGTGTTGGATTTTGACCCAGCCCGAATTATCAGAAGAATTGACAAATTTGAATAGATATCGAAAAACAGAGATACTGGGCTCAAGCCCATGTTTCTTACATTGGACCAAGAAACAATAAATAAAACGCCATGCATTTGGCATAAGTTGGGTTGGACAAACCCGGGCTTCGGCCAAAAGACGGTAAACAAAGGGAGGAGGAGGAAGGCGAAAACCAGCATAAAAAGTTTCTTTATAAATCCTAATGGCCCCAGGCTTTGGGTGACAGGGCCTTTCGTTTGAGGCCGGAACAACGGCCCTATAAGGCCCATTAATATGAAAAAGTTGGGCTAGAATGTCTACCCTATGTTGTTTATATTTCGATTTATATTCATAAGCATCTAAGTGAAGCATGTTTGGAAAAGCTTGACCAAACTCATTTAAAAGATCTCTAAGGGAAAAAACACTGGCATGGACAAGAGATGTTTTAGGGTTCTTACCCCTTGAAAGCCGTGGAGCGGTGGTGGAAGTGTTAGCGAGTTGTGACTGGCCTGAAGAGCTAGAATCCTCCATTGATATGCTTCCCTTGAAAGCTTGAAACCCAGAAAAGTTGAAAAAGGAGGTTGAAGAAGATGAAGATTCAACGATCTTCAAACAGAAACTGGAAAATAGGGCGGAGTAAAGACGCCGGAAATCGCCTCACGACAGAACCCTAGCAGAGCTTTTTTGAAAAATATTTGTGATAAGGGAATGATAATTTTGCTGAATAGTGAAATGAGAAATGAGGGATGCACACTACTCTTTTATAGAGTTCATGGTTGGTCATTCAACCGGTTATATCCAGTAAATGGGCTGTCAACAGGTGACTGGGCCTTTGAATAGGCGGGAAGCCCATGAAATTCAAATTTTGAAATAATTCTAGAATGTTCTACGACATTTTTAGAAAATAGGATAAAATTCCGTTAGAATTTAAAGGCAGGAAGCCCAATTAAAAGGCTACACCCACGCCCAGGAGACCAAACCTCCTAGGCGTGCCTAAAGAAGGTGTCTCCTTGGCGGGGGTACCCACGCCCAGCTCGATTTTCTTTAAAGAAGGGTATACCCACGCCCAGGAGACCAAACCTCCTAGGCGTGCCAAAGGAAGGTGTCTCCTTGGCGGGGGTACCCACGCCTAGCTCGACTTTCCTTAAAGAAGGCTATACCCACGCCCAGGAGACCAAACCTCCTAGGCGTGCCTAAAGAAGGTGTCTCCTTGGCGGGGGTACCCACGCCCAGCTCGATTTTCTTTAAAGAAGGGTATACCCACGCCCAGGAGACCAAACTTCCTAGGCGTGCCTAAGGAAAATGTCTCCTTGGCGGGGGTACCCACGCCCAGAAAGCATTTCAAGGAACGAAGGGCATACCCACGCCCAGGAGACCAAGCCCCCTAGGCGTGCCTAAGGAAGGTGTCTCCTAGGCGGGGGTACCCACGCCCAGAAAGCATTTCCAGGGAGAAAGATCACCCACGCCCAGGAGACCAAACCCCCTAGGCGTGCCTAAGGAGGGTGTCTCCTAGGCGGGGGTACCCACGCCCAGGAGGCATTTCTTGCCAGGATGACTTTTTCCTTTAAAAATTTTAAAATAATGTTGGGAAATTGAAAAATAATTCCCAAAAAATAATAAAAATACCTGTTGGTATATAAAAATTCCTAAATTATTAGGAAAAATTACGAAAAATACCTGTTGGTATATAAAAATTCCTAAATTATTAGGAAAAATTACGAAAAATACCTGTTGGTATATAAAAAATTCCTAAAATACTAGGAAAAGTACAGAAAAATACGGGAAAATTATAGAAATATTTTCTTGACAAGTTGAGCAATAATTTATGCTAATAATGCATAAAAACTCTATGAAGGTGCCGAAATTGCTAAAAGCAAGCACAAATTAAAGCCTCGAATAAGGCAAATCGTCGTAAATGTGTAGGTCGCTCCACACTTTACAATCAAGACGATACTCGTGAAACACTAGTGTAAACCAAAACTCCCATATAAGGGTAGGAAAATTAAGAAGTCCCAGGTAAGGGATAAAAACGACCCCGAGTCTCGATTAAGGCAAATATAACTTCTACGAAAACCTGATCAGTTTTCCTAAGAAGTTGGGGGGCAAATGATATGGGCTGAAAATAAGCCCTAAAGACACATTTAATGTGGCATTAATTAGGCCGAGAATAGTCCAAACGTGGGGCCCACCAGCTGGGCCCAAAACCCTAAATATAATATTAATTTCGTAATTAATATTAAGGGTAATAAACAGCTCAGCAAATAAGAGTTGGATAAGGATAATATCCCTTTCAAACTTATCCAATAAGGCATCCAATTCAATATGGAAACTGATTCCTACAAGGAATAGATCTAGAACATTCCTCAAAGACTTGCCCACCAAGTCTCCAAATCCTACCATAATTCTAAGGCTCCTCAGCCTATATAAAGGGCCTGACCCCTCACCCTCAGAACTACGTTTTATTGGCTTGATTCTCTAATTTACAGAGATACGTAGGCATTCTGTGAGGACCGTTTAAGTCTCGAACGCAGAAGCAGCCATTAAAGCACGAAGCTCACGAACCCTAGCATTAATTATACAAACCCTAGCCGCAATATTTTCAACCTAGTTTTTATTCCACAACAGCATCAATCTCTCTCGACTTGTTCTCTGGAAATCTCTCGAAGTCACTCTCAATTCTCTCGTTTAATTCATAACAAAACCACTTCTCTCGACCTTGTTCTCTTGGAATTGGTAAAGGCTATTTCCCTGTTCTCTCTTCCTCTGTTTTGCTGTGCGACCTGTGTGTGTGGGTTGCAGCCGTTTGGGTCGAACGCTGTGTGTTGTGGTGTGTATATACCGTGTGACTGTGTGTGTGAGTTTATGTAAATCGTGGGTGTTGAGCAGGGGTGCGTGCGTGGGTTCTTGGCCAGGCGTGTGTGTGTCCTTGGGAGTGTGTGTGTGTGTGAGTATGGTTTAAATGTCTGGTTGTGTCAAGTGTTTGCAGGAGTGGTATGGTATGGGTCGATTGTGCCATAGTTCCGATTGTTTAATCAGTTGTGTTCTTGTCTTGTAAGCTGCTGTGGTGTTGTGCTAATTGTAGTTCGTGTGAGTATGTGGTGGCTGCAAGTCATGTGCGTGAGTGTGTTAAAGTGTGGGATGTGTTCGTATATGTGTGTGCAGGTTCGAAAGTCGAACCTATTCTATCTCCTGTTGCGTTCCTGTGTGTTGTCGGGGGTATTACTTGGACGATTCTGTAGTTAACTCGATTCCCTTGATGTTGTAATTCGATTACTGTGAATATTATCTTTCGAACTATGGTATTGAAAAGTTTTACTGCCAGTTGATGTTATGCTATTATAATTCGACTATGGTGGTTGATTTTCGAAATTTTGACGATTTACTCAGTAATATGATTGATTCTGTGAAATAATCTGTTAAATTGTTCGTAATTTGATTTGTGTGGAATTTCGAGTCAGGCATCCTATTACGGGTACCCTCGGGATTTTGCCCCATCGACAGTGATGTTTAATGTAAATTGAGTCGATGGAATTTGGCGATGATGATTATTTTCTGAGCCAAAAAAAAAAATATTTAATATCTAAAATTTATTATTTATTTAATAACTTGTAATTTAATATCCAATTAGTATTACTTACTTAAATTGTACCAGATTGTGAATCGGTGAATTGGAATGTGAATTGGGATTGAATAATAATTATGGATTCGACTGGTAATTATAATTGTGTTGGTTGTGTCGGCTGTATCCCGACTGGCAGTCCCCCGTATAAAGGGGGTGCCGTCAAATTTTTTTTAAAATATATTAAAATCATTTCTTGAAAACGAGTATGTATAATTATACAATTTATACGAGTTGTGAGTCGGGCTTCATATTTTTAAAATCTATGTAATTTGTGTCAATGTGACTATATTATTAAATAAGCATAAATTATGGGACTATTCGCAGGGGTAGACCAAGTGGAATGTTTATACTGATTAGCGAGTATTAAACAGGATTCTAAAATAGTGTTATATTGTGTGTAGATCCCGTGGATAAAGGGAAGGCTAAAGCTGAGGACGTAAAGACACTTCGGATTCTGTGATTTTCTAATTAAGGCAAGTAAATTGCTTCAATTATCTTTTAAATGAGTTATGATTATAAAAACCTGATTCATATGCTTATTCAAATTACTCTTGCTATACTTGTTCCGTTAATTCCCTGAAAGTTCGGATACTTAATTGTTGTACCCCAATTGATTCTACTAAGTTGTTGATGTTTTTAGTGAATTAATTTACATCCATATCCCTTGCAAGAATATTATTCCACCTCTCTTTCAAGTAAACCACTTCACTTATATTTCCAGCGAAATATGATTATCATAACTTGATTCTTACGCATTTGATTTATCCTTGATATAACTGCTCTGATAATTTCCATTAATTTTGAATATTCAATTGTTATACCCCAAGTTGATTATATCGTTTCGTTGATCCTTTTAGTAGCTTGACTTAAATCAATACCCCTGTTTGCCATATCGAACTTGTCGATATTTAATTCAGAGATTACTTGACCTTATTCTACTTGGTGAGATTTGAGATGTTGACCTGGAACGAAAGTGTCCAGAGTGTTTGGCAGTTGAGGTGGTCGATTGTTCCGACACCTGATGTTTAGTTAGGATTGGACTGTTAGTTTTTTTTAAAATGTGGACCGTAAGGGTCGGACCAGATTCGTGGTCAGAAATTAATAAGGCCAATGTGTGCCGTGGATCCATTAAGGACATTGCTGTGTACGTTTGTCCGGGGTTAGTGCGTGACTGATCAGCAGCCTAACCTTATAATTGTTTTTATTTATAAAATGCATGATAGTCCAATCCTCTTCTATTTTATGACTCGGACAAAAGATGAATCTTCAGTTGAGCTTATATAATGTTGATTGTTAATTCTTGACAATCTTGCAGATATTTCAGTTGTTGACATTTTAATTACATATATATACTTGCTGAGCATTTTGGCTCATTTGCTTGCTAATTCTGTTTCCTCAGCTAAGCCAGGAGATGTCTAGAAGAAGTGGCCCGTCTGGTTGGGGTAGTCACCGAGGCAGTCAGAGGGTCGAGGTGGTTGGATGGGTAGTACACATATTCCTGTTTCACATTACATCCGTACTAGTAGTCAGGCTATTATATTTGATGGGTTGTATATTATTTGATTCAGTTCTGGGTTGTAATAGCTATTGGTAGTTGTTTCATACAGTGACCTGTGTGCGGTCTGGGTTGGCATGGTTTTATTTCTTATGGTTTAAATTAACTTATGCAAGTGGATTGTTTTAGTTCTATTTAATTGTTTGAGCAGGTGGTTAGTTCGGTTTATGATTACATCATGCCGAAATTTTTAAGATTTCCCCTATATTAATGTTTAATTGAATATAAGAGTTTATAATATTAATGTTGGCTAGTGAGGGTGTTACAAGTTGGTATCAGAGCCACAGGTCACAGTCACTGAAACAATTAGGTGGGGAGTCGGGGTAGAGTTATGAGAAAGGTTAGGATTGTTTCATGAGAGATAGGAAGTCTAATTATATATATATATGTATACTTCAGGCACCTGCTTCTGGTTCCGATTCAGACCCGGACGAGGATCCGGAAGGAGGGGCTTCTGTACCGCAGCAGATTTCCCCAGGGGTTATGCAGCCGTTCGTAGGATCGCAGGGCTCAGTGAATGGGCCAGCATATCAGTACACTCCTCAGCCTGTTCCATATCATGTGTACGAGCGAGTGGCCCGAGAGAGGGACTATCTCTTAGGGCAGATGGCAGAGTTGAGGGCTATGAGGGCTGGGGAGGAGGACCGGGCTAGAGATCGAGATAGAGCGGTAGCTGAGCTGGAGGATGTCCGGAGGCGAGTACGAGCTCTTAGACGTGTTGTCATTAGGCGGGGACGGATTAGATCCCGAGATGAGCCGGCATTTGTGACACAGCAGGTGACTCTAGGTCTGGTGACGGCAGAGCTGGAGAGCATTCTGGGATCAGCTTGGCGGGGAGAGTCGGATGACGATGATGACCAGTGATGATTAGGGTAGTATGATGATGTGGTATTTAGAGGCATGTTATGGCGGTAGTAGTACGTCAGGATTTGCAGTACGACCAATTTTTTTGTATATATCTGTTGTGCTGTGACTAGATATTAGCAGTCTTCTCTTTTAGTATTATGTTGTACCCTTATCGAAGCGTTGTTCTTACGCTTGTATCATATCTATCTATATATGTCATTATCACTTTCGCAGAACTGTGTTAAATTTCCTTATACTGTCATTTACTTAAGCATCTTATTTACTACTTGTTTCATATTTACCTTCAGCATCATTTCCTTCTAGCATAGTTTTTACTTTCGATACTATGTTTGACCTTAGCATTATGACTATTGTTTCTTTATTGCACCTATTGAACGTTTGTGAATACCTTGTGTAACCTTGGATTGATATCCTATTGCACCCTGTGAATCAATTGTTGACCGGAATATTGGTTGGAGACCTCGAATTACTTTTCAGTAATATATGCATTGTTTGTTTAAGTTGGATCATTTTGAGCTATTATTTTCTGAACCTGAATCTAATATAATTGTTCATTGATTTCAGAAATATGCCTCCCAAAAAGAAGAAACAAAATACCCGAACCCCCGATCAGGGTGAACAAGCTAATCCACCTCCTGTTGGTCAGATGGACCCTGCCTTAGCACAAATATTACAAACTCTTGTTCAGCAGACTGCTACTCTGGCACAGCAACAGCAGCAATTACAGCAGCAGTTGTTGGCTCAACAGCAACAACAGCAACAACAGCAACAACAACAGCAACAACAGCAACAGCAGCAGCAGCAGCCACCTGTTCCTCCGGTGGTTACTTTTAAGTCTTTCCAGGCAGTTAAACCTCCTGAGTTTAAAGGAACAGCGGACCCGGTGGAGGCGAGGTCTTGGTTAAAAGAGATGGAAAAAGCCATTGCACTGGTGGGGGTTCCAGCAGACAAACAAACCGAATATGTAAGTTATTTCTTGAAGAATGAAGCTACTTACTGGTGGGAGTCGGTGAAGATGTTGGAAGCTACTGAGGTGATTCCTTGGGAAAGGTTTACGGAGCTATTTTTGGAAAAGTATTTCCCCGACTATATGAAAGACCAGATGGAGATGAAGTTTTTGGAGTTGAAACAGGGGAAAATGTCGGTGACAGAATATGAAACCAAGTTTACTGAACTAGCTAGGTTTGCTCCGGCCTATGTGGACACGGAGAGGAAGAAGGCTAAGAGGTTTCAACAAGGATTGAAACCGTGGATTCGTACTAAACTAGCAGTTTTGGAGTTGGAGACTTATGCAGCAGTGGTGCAAAAGGCCATGATAGCTGAAGGAGAAAGCGAATTATACTTCAAGGAAAAAGAAGGAAAGAAAAGAAAGGCTGGGTCAATGGGGGAACGACAAGAGCAAGGCAGCTCTCAGAATGTGCCAAATAAAAAGCCAGGATTCCAATCAGGAAAGTATGGGAACCCTAAGAAGCCGGGATCAGGGAATGGGGGCCAAGGAAATAGAATTCAAGATGCGAGTCAACAGAAATTGGTTAGGCCACCCTTGGCAGAGTGCAAGACTTGTGGGAAGAGGCATCCGGGGGTGTGTACAAAGTTGGAGGTGACGTGTTTCAAATGTAATCAAAAAGGTCATTATGCTCGGGAATGCAAGGCAGGAATTGTGTGTCACCGTTGTGGGAAGCCAGGGCATATAATGAAAGACTGTAAAGTACCTGTAGTGAAACCTCCAGTTCTGGCTAATCCAATACTGCAAGCAATTGAAGCACCCCCAACAGCAAGTGTCAGACCCGTGGCAAGGACTTTCAACATGACTCTGAACGAAGCTATTAAGAATTCGGATGTGGTAACAGGTACGCTCCCTGTAAATTCTGTTCAAGCTAAAGTGTTAATTGATTCCGGGGCTACGAAATCCTTTATATCCAAAGAATTTGTTCAAAAGTTAAATTGTGAGGTATGCATGTTACGTGAGGCTATAGTTATAGAAATAGCTAATTCAGAACGAATTCCGGTTACTCAAGTGTGTCCTCGTTGTAAGATTGATATTTCAGGGCATTGTTTTTACGCTAATTTGATACCATTTCAGTTAGGTGAATTTGATGTTATCTTAGGAATGGATTGGTTAACAGAGAATAATGCCCAAATTGATTGTAAGAATAAGAAGGTGATCCTTAAACCCTCTGATAATGTAGAGGTTATCTTTAGGGGTCAGAGGCAAAATAGGAGATTTTTATCGATCATTCAAACAAAGAGGCTGTTGAGGCAAGGATGTGAGGGCTATATGGCTTATGTCATGGATACTAGTCAAGAGGTGCCTAAGATAGAGGAAATTCCAGTGGTGAATGAATTTCTTGATGTTTTTCCGGATGAACTTCCCGGATTACCTCCGGATAGAGAAATAGAATTTACCATTGATTTAGCCCCAGGAACTGAACCCGTGTCAAAGGCTCCTTATCGAATGGCACCTGTAGAGATGAAGGAATTGGCAGTTCAATTGCAAGATCTTCTGGAGAAAGGTATTATTAGGCCTAGTGTATCGCCGTGGGGAGCTCCGGTATTATTTGTAAAGAAGAAGGATGGAAGTATGAGACTGTGTATCGATTATCGGGAATTAAATAAGTTGACCATTAAGAATAAATACCCTTTGCCAAGAACTGACGATTTATTTGATCAGTTAAAAGGAGCAACTTGTTTCTCGAAGATTGATTTGCGGTCAGGATATTTTCAATTAAAGATTAGACCGGAAGACGTTCCAAAAACAGCGTTTCGGACTAGGTATGGGCACTACGAGTTCTTAGTAATGGCCTTTGGGCTAACTAATGCACCAGCAGCATTCATGGACCTAATGAATAGAGTCTTCAAGAAGTATTTGGATAAGTTTGTGATTGTGTTTATAGATGATATTCTGATATACTCGAAGACCGAAGAAGAGCATGCAGGGCATTTGAGAATAGCCTTAGAAACGTTGAGGAAAGAGAAATTGTATGCGAAATTTTCTAAATGTGAGTTTTGGTTGAAAGAAGTGCAGTTTTTAGGGCATGTCATCAGCAGTGAAGGGATTAAGGTGGATCCTGCTAAAATTGAAGCCGTGATGAATTGGGACAGACCTAAAACACCCACAGAAGTTCGAAGTTTCTTAGGATTGGCGGGATATTATCGAAGATTTGTTCAAGACTTTGCGAAGATAGCCACCCCACTAACAAAATTGACGAGGAAGAATGAAAAGTTTGTGTGGAATGAGAAGTGTGAAGAAAGTTTCCAGGAATTGAAGAAGAGATTGGAGACTGCACCTGTATTGACACTTCCAGATGAAAAGGGAAATTTTGTGATCTACAGTGATGCATCTCACAAAGGTTTGGGATGTGTACTAATGCAGCACGGAAAAGTAATTGCTTACGCTTCGAGACAATTGAAACCTCACGAACAGAAATATCCTACTCATGACTTAGAATTAGCCGCGATTGTTTTCGCCTTGAAGATTTGGAGACATTATCTGTATGGGGAAAAGTGTGAAATTTACACGGACCACAAGAGTTTAAAATATATTTTCACCCAGAAGGAGTTAAATATGAGACAGAGAAGATGGTTGGAATTACTCAAGGATTATGATTGTACCATCAACTATCATCCTGGGAAGGCGAACGTGGTGGCGGACGCTTTAAGTAGGAAGGAGAAAATCAGTATGTTGACAATGCCTGAGGAATTATACAAAGAGTTTGAAAGGTTGGAGATAGAGGTGTGTATGCCTGCAAGTAGTACAGATACGGTGTACACTATGACGTTTCAGCCAGAATTGTTAGAAAGGATTCGCAGATGCCAGGAGGAAGTCATGAGCGGAGATGTGAACAAGTTAACCGGTGAGGAAATATGCACACAGGTAGATGACAAGGGGATATTAAGATTTTCTTCACGTATTTGGATACCAAATGTGACAGAGTTGAAGAATGAGATCCTACAGGAAGCCCACAGCTCGAAATATTCGATTCATCCAGGAAGTACGAAGATGTATAGAGACCTAAAAAGAAATTTCTGGTGGCCGGATATGAAGAGAGATATTGCTGAATGGGTAAGTAAGTGTTTGACCTGTCAGAAAGTAAAAGCAGAACATCAAAGGCCAAGTGGGATGCTACAACCATTAGAGATTCCCGAGTGGAAATGGGAACATATTGCAATGGACTTTGTGGTTGGATTGCCAAGGACGAGAGCTAATCATGATGCTATCTGGGTAATTGTTGATCGATTAACGAAATCTGCACACTTCCTTCCGATAAATGAGAGGTTCTCATTAGACAAATTGGTTCATTTATACATAAAAGAGATCGTGGTGCGACACGGAGTTCCAGTATCAATAGTCTCAGATCGAGATCCAAGATTTAATTCAAGATTCTGGAGAAGTTTCCAAGAATGTTTGGGCACTGAATTAAAAATGAGTACTGCTTACCATCCTCAAACTGATGGTCAGAGTGAAAGAACGATTCAAACAATTGAAGATATGCTCCGGGTTTGTGCATTGGATTTTGCAGGAAGTTGGGATGAACACTTGCCGTTAGTGGAATTTTCATACAACAATAGCTTTCATGCTAGTATCGGTATGCCACCGTATGAAGCGTTATATGGACGAAAGTGTCGATCTCTAGTATACTGGGAAGAAGTTGGCGAGCGAAAGATACTCGGACCTGAGTTAGTGCAGCAAACCAAGGAAGTAGTCCAACTTATTCAGAAACGGTTAGTGACAGCTCAGAACCGACAGAAGAAGTACGCTGATATGGCCAGAAAGAATATGGAATTCGAAGAAGGAGAGCAAGTACTGTTGAAAGTATCTCCGTGGAAAGGGTTAGTAAGATTTGGCAAGAAAGGAAAATTAAGTCCAAGATTTGTTGGGCCTTTCGAGGTATTGAAGAAAGTCGGGAAAGTCGCCTACGAGTTAGCTTTACCGCCTCATATGCAGCATATCCATAACGTGTTCCATGTATCCATGCTTAAGAAGTACCATCTGGATTCTAAACATGTCATTGAATATGAGCCGATAGAGATTCAGCCAGATTTATCTTATGTGGAGCAGCCTATCAAAATACTAGATCGAAAAGAAAAGGTTTTGAGGAATAAAACAATTCCTATAGTGAGAGTTTTGTGGAGAAACCCCAAGGTGGAAGAATCAACTTGGGAGTTGGAAAGCGATATGTTGGAGAATTATCCTCAATTATTCTCTTAGGTGAGATTCTGGGGACAGAATCCTTTTAAGGGGGGAAGGTTATAACGCCTTAGAAATTTCAGAATATTTAATTACTAAAAGTTATCTATTTTATATTAAATATAAATTATGTGGTGTGTAAATTGGTTGAGGAAGTATTATAATTGTGGAATAATATTTGGAGGTTTGGTTGATGTTTTATATGTGTTATGTAAGCCCGACTGTTTTTAATTATATTTTTGGGATTTATTTCCTATTTATTTGTGTTATAATTACCTTCTGTGAATTTTATAAAATTCTCGGGATTAGCAGAAATCCTGAATTTTTTTTTTTTCATTATTGATTTTATTAGTTTACATGACTTTTAAAAATATTGGATGAATTCTTTTTGGGTTTCAAGGATTTTAAAATGATTTTACGAATTAATGTCCAATTTAAGGATTTAATCTTGTAAAATCCGTATTTAATCCGTTTTTAATCCTAAAAATATTTTAAAAATATGTGTGTAATCGTAATTTTACATTCTTTATTTTAAAATTCTAAAATTTAATATTCCACCTATTTTTGTAATTAAGTGTGATTTTAAAGATTTATTTTATGAGTTTCACTTAGAATAATTCTTCAAAATGTTTTTTTTAAAAATCCTTCCCCAATTCAGATATAACCCAATCCCTAATTAGACTTTCCCCAAAAACCAAACATAGCATCAATCTCTCTCGACTTGTTCTCTGGAAATCTCTCGAAGTCACTCTCAATTCTCTCGTTTAATTCATAACAAAACCACTTCTCTCGACCTTGTTCTCTTGGAATTGGTAAAGGCTATTTCCCTGTTCTCTCTTCCTCTGTTTTGCTGTGCGACCTGTGTGTGTGGGTTGCAGCCATTTGGGTCGAACGCTGTGTGTTGTGGTGTGTATATACCGTGTGACTGTGTGTGTGAGTTTATGTAAATCGTGGGTGTTGAGCAGGGGTGTGTGCGTGGGTTCTTGGCCAGGCGTGTGTGTGTCCTTGGGAGTGTGTGTGTGTGTGAGTATGGTTTAAATGTCTGGTTGTGTCAAGTGTTTGCAGGAGTGGTATGGTATGGGTCGATTGTGCCATAGTTCCGATTGTTTAATCAGTTGTGTTCTTGTCTTGTAAGCTGCTGTGGTGTTGTGCTAATTGTAGTTCGTGTGAGTATGTGGTGGCTGCAAGTCATGTGCGTGAGTGTGTTAAAGTGTGGGATGTGTTCGTATATGTGTGTGCAGGTTCGAAAGTCGAACCTATTCTATCTCCTGTTGCGTTCCTGTGTGTTGTCGGGGGTATTACTTGGACGATTCTGTAGTTAACTCGATTCCCTTGATGTTGTAATTCGATTACTGTGAATATTATCTTTCGAACTATAGTATTGAAAAGTTTTACTGCCAGTTGATGTTATGCTATTATAATTCGACTATGGTGGTTGATTTTCGAAATTTTGACGATTTACTCAGTAATATGATTGATTCTGTGAAATAATCTGTTAAATTGTTCGTAATTTGATTTGTGTGGAATTTCGAGTCAGGCATCCTATTACGGGTACCCTCGGGATTTTGCCCCATCGACAGTGATGTTTAATGTAAATTGAGTCGATGGAATTTGGCGATGATGATTATTTTCTGAGCCAAAAAAAAAAATATTTAATATCTAAAATTTATTATTTATTTAATAACTTGTAATTTAATATCCAATTAGTATTACTTACTTAAATTGTACCAGATTGTGAATCGGTGAATTGGAATGTGAATTGGGATTGAATAATAATTATGGATTCGATTGGTAATTATAATTGTGTTGGTTGTGTCGGCTGTATCCCGACTGGCAGTCCCCCGTATAAAGGGGGTGCCGTCAAATTTTTTTTAAAATATATTAAAATCATTTCTTGAAAACGAGTATGTATAATTATACAATTTATACGAGTTGTGAGTCGGGCTTCATATTTTTAAAATCTATGTAATTTGTGTCAATGTGACTATATTATTAAATAAGCATAAATTATGGGACTATTCGCAGGGGTAGACCAAGTGGAATGTTTATACTGATTAGCGAGTATTAAACAGGATTCTAAAATAGTGTTATATTGTGTGTAGATCCCGTGGATAAAGGGAAGGCTAAAGCTGAGGACGTAAAGACACTTCGGATTCTGTGATTTTCTAATTAAGGCAAGTAAATTGCTTCAATTATCTTTTAAATGAGTTATGATTATAAAAACCTGATTCATATGCTTATTCAAATTACTCTTGCTATACTTGTTCCGTTAATTCCCTGAAAGTTCGGATACTTAATTGTTGTACCCCAATTGATTCTACTAAGTTGTTGATGTTTTTAGTGAATTAATTTACATCCATATCCCTTGCAAGAATATTATTCCACCTCTCTTTCAAGTAAACCACTTCACTTATATTTCCAGCGAAATATGATTATCATAACTTGATTCTTACGCATTTGATTTATCCTTGATATAACTGCTCTGATAATTTCCATTAATTTTGAATATTCAATTGTTATACCCCAAGTTGATTATATCGTTTCGTTGATCCTTTTAGTAGCTTGACTTAAATCAATACCCCTGTTTGCCATATCGAACTTGTCGATATTTAATTCAGAGATTACTTGACCTTATTCTACTTGGTGAGATTTGAGATGTTGACCTGGAACGAAAGTGTCCAGAGTGTTTGGCAGTTGAGGTGGTCGATTGTTCCGACACCTGATGTTTAGTTAGGATTGGACTGTTAGTTTTTTTTAAAATGTGGACCGTAAGGGTCGGACCAGATTCGTGGTCAGAAATTAATAAGGCCAATGTGTGCCGTGGATCCATTAAGGACATTGCTGTGTGCGTTTGTCCGGGGTTAGTGCGTGACTGATCAGCAGCCTAACCTTATAATTGTTTTTATTTATAAAATGCATGATAGTCCAATCCTCTTCTATTTTATGACTCGGACAAAAGATGAATCTTCAGTTGAGCTTATATAATGTTGATTGTTAATTCTTGACAATCTTGCAGATATTTCAGTTGTTGACATTTTAATTACATATATATACTTGCTGAGCATTTTGGCTCATTTGCTTGCTAATTCTGTTTCCTCAGCTAAGCCAGGAGATGTCTAGAAGAAGTGGCCCGTCTGGTTGGGGTAGTCACCGAGGCAGTCAGAGGGTCGAGGTGGTTGGATGGGTAGTACACATATTCCTGTTTCACATTACATCCGTACTAGTAGTCAGGCTATTATATTTGATGGGTTGTATATTATTTGATTCAGTTCTGGGTTGTAATAGCTATTGGTAGTTGTTTCATACAGTGACCTGTGTGCGGTCTGGGTTGGCATGGTTTTATTTCTTATGGTTTAAATTAACTTATGCAAGTGGATTGTTTTAGTTCTATTTAATTGTTTGAGCAGGTGGTTAGTTCGGTTTATGATTACATCATGCCGAAATTTTTAAGATTTCCCCTATATTAATGTTTAATTGAATATAAGAGTTTATAATATTAATGTTGGCTAGTGAGGGTGTTACATCAACCCCCCCCCCCCCCCTTCTACAATTATACAAGTGTGTAATCTGGGAATAACACATACTCCAAAGTTGGTATTCTTGACAAATTCTCTTAAAAGTTTTACCTTATTAGTATAATTATTGTTCTCCACTTTTTAAAGGAGTGTTGAACAACTGTTCTCATATAAAAATTGTTCACATTATTAATGTAATACCGGAAGTTATCGTAATTATCATTATTATAGGGATAGTTTCCTTATTAAATTAATTAACTTTATTATCGATTAGGTATTTTCTATATAAGCGATCATTGTATTGTAAACGAATTAAGGATTTGTACCTTCACTATGTAAGCGATCATTGTATTGTAAACGAATTAAGGATTTGTACCTTCACGATCGAATAAAATAAATATTTGCCAATTTTATCATGGTATCAAAAGCCTGGATTATCAAATGATGAGACGAAATCACAACAACGATGATGATGCCTTTGTGGAAGAGATCGTCTCAATCTAACGATGATGCCATGATATACACGATGATTTTTTTTTCAAGTTTTTTTTAAAAAAAAATCTTATTATTTTACAAACTCTCGATACTTGTATCTTGAGTTTGAGGGAGAATGAATACAAGAAGTTATTTTAGTTATCGTTATTATTCAATTAACAATTAAATTAATTGCTCAATTATATTAATTAATTATTTTAAATAAGATTCAAATTCGAAATTTTAAAATAATTAAAATAAATTTTGGAATTTATAAAAGATTTTTTGAAATTATTTAAAAAAAATCTGAAAAATCATTAAGACTGAGTGTGTGCGTGTTTAACAGTGGCCGGAAAATATAATTGTAGCTTGAGTGTGTGCGTGTTTAACAAATATAAAGTACGGAAATAAGAACACACAAACTCACTTTAATCTAATATTTTATTAGATTGAAGTATGCTACACACTGTGAATACAATGAGTATTCTCAGCTTCGTTTTTCTTTGTGAGATTTTAGATGTTTTTGCTATGAAAAACTTAACATCTAAGGAAGTGAAGTTGTGCACATATAGAACATGTGCACGGTCAACTTTTTACAAAACTAGTAACAAACAAATTCTCTTTTCTAACTTGTCTATACTTGTTTGGTGCAAGTTTGGGCAACATGTGATATGACTCTGTTTTGCTCTGATCAGATCCACTTCTTTAGCTACTTTTCCTTGAATTTCTCTCTAAGCTTCTTTGTAGGCTTTGTCAGGTACACTCTGCAACAAATTGACTACTACAGGTACCTTTGTTTGTGTAGATTTTCTGTCTTTAGAATCTTCAGTAATTTGTCTTCTTAAAACACATTCGAGAAATGGCCAAGTACCTAATTCGAGAACTACTTTGACTGGCTAGACAACTATGAGTTCCCAAACAAGCCTTTTTAGAGATATCAAATTACTTCTCGAATGAGCCTTTACTTCTGGAAACCATGAGATGTCGAATACCTTCTTCACTTTTGGAATCCTTGAGATGTCGAATAGTTTCTGAATCCTTGAGACATCGAATACGACTTTGACTTGATTGACTTCTTAAAAACTCGAATGGAACTTTGACTTGTTGACTTCTTGAGTTCTTAAATAGAGTTCCTTGACATGTCGAAATCTTAAGAAGTTGAATTGAGCTTTGACTTGTTGACTTCTTGAGATATCGAATAGTATCTTTGACATATCGAATCCTTGACTTCTCGAATAGAGCAAATTACTTCAAACTCTAACTGTGTTTATTTCTTCAGCCTTGTTCTTCATTCTTAAGGCATGATCCATAGATCTTCCTTCAAGCATTATTAAGTGACTTTTGTACAGCACACGGATAGAGTATGATGCCTATTCTAAGTACATTTTACAAAACAAAAATCTACCCAAAAGGGTTCCCCAACTATGGGTTCATGTAAGTAATACAAAGTATTACTATGATCAAGTAGGCTTGTTATTACATGGTTACATACATGCCTCTGTCACAAACAAGAGAGGATACCGGGGAGAGAAAGAAAAAGTGGGGAAAAGAGAAAAAATCTGAAAGCTATTTATACCCCAGCAACTTGGTTCGTTATTTTCTGGAATTTCTTATTCTAACGAACCATGACTCGTAAACCGATACAACTATTTTTTAAATCGAATAATCTATAAGAATTATATTTTTAATGTAAATTTGATAATTGTTAAAAATCAGTTTTTTCTAAATAAAAAGTTTATCAAATAATTACTCATAAATTATTCAAATGACTAAATAATTCTTCAAACAATAATTTTTAAATCCTAAAAATATAACCCAAATTTTTATAAATCTAAAAATATTTAAATCAAATAAATTTTGTCTCAAAACATTCTTTCTAAAATATTTTATCACTTTCAAATTATTTATCAAAGAATTTGTAATAACACAATTAAATAGGTAATTCAAATAATCACATAAAACAATAATTCACCAACGACAACCAGATGACACATCAAATTGGAACAAGATATTTTAAATAATATTTCTCCAATATTTCACATGAATAAAATAAACTTCACAATCGTTACATATAAAATGATTGTGAATAAATTTATTTTACCAATAGATTAAGTTTAATTTAATGATAAATAAGTAGTCAAAATCTCCAATTTAAATGAGCCTCTATAAAGCCCAACTCTAGTAATTAGGACCATATTTCTTTCATGTTATTAAATATAGGATGAGATTATAATCTTTTAGATTTTTGAATCTCATGTTTGTTTTGTTGGAGTACGGGATAGAGTTATAATCTTTTCTAAGAGCATCTCCAATGGATAACAGCCCTTAGAGCATCTCCAATGGGAGAGAACTGAAAGACATATGACATCGCCTATTTGTATACTTCGAGAATCCTACTCAACTTAAACAAGATGTAATAAGTAAATAATATATAAATTGTCACATGAATCTCATATAGTATTATCTGTCAAAAGAAAAAAGAATAAAGTCAATCTACCGACTTGAAGAATTACAGCATTGAAAGAAGTTCAGCAAATTGATCAAGCCTCAGTTAAATATTGAAAGATGTGGATTTATTTACAGTGACAGAGATTTCTACAGTGACAGAACCAGTACAGACAAAGTGTAGGAAGGTAAAGTATAGTATAGTTTACAAACTATACTATACTTTATTTTTTGAGAAAACAGTATAGTTTGTATTCAATCCCCATTACACAAACTTTATAGGACCTAGCAAGAACTCTTAGGTAAAGTTTCAAATTATTTACTATAAATAAGAATTATAAAGAATGTGTAAAATTTTTGGCAGTCCAATGGCACATCATCCTTCGGTAATATTTTAACCAAGCTAATTATATTGGCTATATTTGCCATATTTGCCGAATCACTAGGGACATGTGGTGAAATTCCACATCATTTGTTAGCATATGAAATTAACATATTCTATTTATAATAACTTGAAATAATAATAATAATATACTGTTTTTAAAATATAACCAATCATTATAGTCAGCTACATTGGAGCACGTTGATAAGCGTGCATTTAATCTTAATATTATCCCTATATTTAAGTTATATTGTATTAATTTGGATTTTCATTTAATAAATTCTAATGTTATATTGTAGGTATTAAGGAGTTATAATGAAAGAAGGCTTGGAGTTTAAATAGCAAGAGTTGGAGATAAATTTGTTTAAAATTCGAATTTTTCGGGTAGCTTGCGCAGTCTGCACTGTTTGGGCCATATCTGGAGTTGTACAAGTCCGATTCTGACGATTCAAAAGCCCAAGAAGAGCTTAGGAGAAGAGATTTATTTTTGAAGTGGTCTTGAATTTAAATCCCAGCCGAATCAGCCCAGAATCTGAGTCAAAAAGTCAACTACGAATTTCTATTATTAGAATTCAATTTTGATTGAGAAATCTCCTTGTAATTGTATTAAATAATTAAAAATACCTTTATTAGAAATAATATTGGATCAGACCTAATAGAGAGATACATCGTACGAGAGAGGGAGGCACAGGCAAGAGAAAGAAGAAGCAGAAGACGGAGATTCAGCCATTGAAGACGTTCACTTGGATTGTTTTCTTCATCTTTTTATTCAGAATTCTCTCATTAAATCTTTTCATTATGAATATGTGTTATCAAATCTTAAGTGATTTTGAGAGTTTGATTATGAATTAATTTCATATAGTTGGGATTTTTATGAAACCCTAGTGTTAGTCACAGAGGCATGCCTGAGTACATCTAATAACAAGCCTAATTGTTTGTAATGCTATGCATTACCTACATGACCTCTTAACTGAGGGAACCTCTAGTTGTAGAGTTTCTACTTGTTGTAGTACTTGTAATAGGCATCAATTTCTATCTGTGTAACTGTAATTTAAGTCAGAAAATAATGCTTGAAAGAAGTTCCAAGGTTCATGCCTCAAGCTTGTAGAACAAGGCTGTCAAAATAATCACAATTAGATTTTGGAGAATGAAGATTTTCCTAAGTACCAATTCGAGAAGTGTTTTGCCCTATTCGAGAAGTCTAGCATTCGACAAGTCAAGGATTCGATATCTGTAAAGACATTGTTCGACATCTCTAAAAGTCAAAGTGTCATTCGATAACTCAGAGATTCGACATGTCTAATACTCTATTCGAGAACTCAAGAAGTCAACAAGTCAAAGTGGTATTCGAGTTCTCAAAGAGTCAACAAGTCAAAGTTATATTCGATATCTCAAGGACTCAATAAGCTATTTGACCTCTCAGGGATTCGACAAGTCAAGTGTTCTATTCAACACCTCAAGGATTCCTGGAGAAAAGACTAATTCGAGAAGTGATTCAAAATGATAATTATACAGTATTCGAGAACCCAGAGTTATCTATCAAGTCAATTCTAGTTCTCGAATCAATCACTAAGTCACTTTTCGAATACAATCTTGGAGACAAAATATTGGAGAAATTGTACAAGTCAGAAACCTGCAGCAAGCCAAACACTTTCAGAACCACAGTATTGTAAAGTAATTTTGGAAAGACTACAAGAAGCTTAGAGAGATGTCTCAGGAGATAAGCTGCTAAAGAAGTGGATCTGAACAGAGTTAAAGAAAGTCAAATCTCAAGCCGTTTGGATATTACTCAAAAAGGGATAGACATATTAGAAAGTAATTTTGTATGTCACCCTGTTTGTAGTAAGTAGTTGTACTCATGTTCTATAAGAGTACAACCTCACTTCTCTAGTAGTTAAGCTTTTCAAGAACATGACAAAATTACAGTTTGTAACCCCTATGTATATCGGTTTTGCCGAATTAGTCCAGATTTACGTTTTTTAGCACTTTGCAACCCCTATCTTCAAATTTCGCTTCATATTACAACCCCTCCCATCTAATTGACCTATTTTACAAGCAAAAATGATTCAAAAACCTCTATACATAAGGGGTACAAACTGTCATTTTTGAAGATAGGGGTTGTAATATGAAGCGATATTTGAAGATAGGGGTTGCAAAGTGCTAAAAAACATAAATCGGGACCAATTTTATAAAACCCATATACATAGGGGTTACAAACTGTCATTTTGTCCAAGAACATTTAGATATATACATCTCTCTGAGAAAAGTGAAGCTGAGAATACTAACATTTGTATTCACAGTTTGTAGCAAATCTTTATCTAATACATTATTAAATTAAAGTGAGTGATCGTGTTCTTTTGTTTATATTCCGCACTTACATAATCTGTTAAACACAAACACACACTTTGTTACACAACCAGATTCAAACCCTTCAAAGAACCTTCACCTAAAACACTTATCAAAAGAAAAGTTTGAGAATCCATTCACCCCCCCTCTATATTCTCTTCGGTGTATTCAATACTCAACAAACGGTATCAGAGCAGGGTGTTTATTTTAGAAATAGAAAAAGATCAGGAATACACCAAAGACTACAGGAACATTGAAGGTCCCTAAGTTCGATAAAGAGAATTACAACCTCTGGAAGATTAAAATGCTGTTGCTCATCAAAGCTGCTAACCCTCTGTATCCTGAGATATTCAAGAATGGTCCCTTTATTCCACAACAGGAGATTCCTGAATAGACTGTTGGAACTGTAACCATTCCAAGATCCTATGTGGCTAAAGAACCATCCAAATGGACAGAGACAGAAAAGGAGATGGTTGATCTTGACAGTCATCTCATGTTATTAATCATAGATTCTATGTAACTGTCAATGTTTGCTAACATAGCCTCTTGCAAAATAGCAAACGAGATGTGGGATCATATTGAGTTGCTATGTGAAGGAACAGAGGAAGTTAGATAAAACAAGAAATAGATATTGGTCACACAGTATGAAGCTTTCATGGCTCAGACCAAGGAAAACATTACTGACATGTTTGAAAGGTTTCACAAGCTGGTGACTGAGCTACAGATGAATGGGAAGGTTTACAGCACCAAGGAGTTGAACATGAAGTTTCTATTGTCTTCACCAAACCATCTAGAGCAAAGGGTCATTTCTCTAAGAGAAAGAGATTTGAACAAAGTCACATATGATGTGCTCTATGGGGTTTTAAAGACTCATGAGCTTGAGTTGCTTCAGAAGAGGGCTATCCAAGCCAACCAAGGCAAAATGATAAACACATCATGTGCCTTGATTGTCAGCAAATCTGTTCAAGACCTAGAAGCATCTACAAGTCAGCTGAGGATAGAGGAGATAGTAGATGATGAAGAAAATTAAGGTGAAGTGACTGAACCTGTTGATGAGAAGGAAGAAGAAGAGTTCTATACTTTTGAAGAGCTAGATGGCATGGAAAACACTGCATATGCTTTCATGGCCAGAAAATTTCCAAACATCAGATTCAAGAGAAACCAACCCTTCAACCCTAGACCCCAAAACCATTCATTCAACAAGAGCAAGACACCTGTGAAAGCAAGCAAGAATAAATTCAAAACCGGCCATGTGGATAGGTCATCTGTAAGGTGTTATAAATGCAATGACCTAGGGCATTTTGCCAGTGAATGCAAGAAGCCTAAAAAGAAGGATAAGGAGTTTCTAGAGCTTGAAGCTAAGTATGAGGCCCTTCTGAGAAAGCAAACACAAGGCAAGGCCTACATAGCTGAAGGGAAGTGTTGGGATGACTATGATAGTGATGGAGAAGAGCAAGAATTCTGCAACTATGCCTTGATGGCTGATTCCAAGGATGAACAATCTCCATCTGACTATCAGGTACCATCTCTCACTACCATAGATATGTCTGTTTCTGAATATAAATGCATGGTTGAACAACTGTCTATTGAAATGTTTAATATTCATACTAGTATGACTGTTGCTAATGAAGAGATTGCTAAACTGTCTTCTAGAAATGAATTGTTAAGCAAGAAGAATGAGGAACTTGAGCTAACTGCCATGCAAGTAGATAACCTTAAGAAAGAAGATGAATATCTGCAGAATAAGGTTCTATATGCTAGTCAGATTGAAAAGGCTCTTAGGGATGAACTAGCTGAAAACGAATTCAAATTGAAATCTTTTAAAACTCATCTAGTCAATTGCAGTCCTACCATGTGAGAAATCAAGCTAAACCCAAGGCTGCCATTGGGCTTCACTATGACACTCTTAAACAGAGAAAAGGCTATGCTAAGATGACATAGTTATTCAAGAGGAAGTGCCTCACATTTTGAAAAAGACTGAGTCTCCAATTTTTAAAGAACCAACATTTGAAATTGATGAGGATGCCTTACTCATTAAGCAAATGATGGATGATGAGGATGAGGCACAATCTAGTGAACAACCAGCATCCTCTAAGAGTGAGAGTGTCAAGGCAAAAGCCAAGAAGCCAGTAGGAGGTAAACCTAGACCTAAGAAGTTTGTTTCAGTTGGGAAAAATGAATCTGAGAAGAAAGTGGTTAATAAGAAACATAACAGGAATGGCAAACTAGGGATAAACAAGAATAACAATTATGCTTATGTGCCAAATGCCCCTAGCAAAGTTTGTCAAAACTATTTTAGCACTAATCACTTAACTCATGCATGCAAGAAACCAATTGGTAGTGTAGCTAAACCATTCTATGATTGCTCTGTGCCTTTAAGACATAGATACTCACCTTTTTGTGATAAACTTGACTGTATGCCATGCAATATGAATGTTATGACTAGCTGTTTTAATTTGAGAAGACAATTCATGGATGGTTGCATTAGTCACAACATTCACCCACACTACACAAGGCCAGAGTCTTCAAGTCCTCCTAGAGCTAGGAAGGTACCTCTATCACCTAAGTCTGAGACCTCAGTTTCTAAGACTTCTAACAGTGACAAGAAGACTAGTCCAAAGAAAACTAATAAGCATGCTGTTTTTGATAAATCTGTTTCTAAACCAAGTGGACCCAAACTTGTTTGGGTACCAAAGGAGAAGTAATACCTTTGTGTTTGCAGGGCAAAGAACAAGAAAATAAAGTCATGTGGATTATGGACAGTGGATGCTCAAATTATATGATTGGTGATATGGCCCTGCTATCAAAGTATGAGGAGAAGGCTGGCCCAATGGTTGCCTTTGGAGATGACAGCATGGGTAACACATTGGGATATGGTAAGTTGAAAGTTGGAAATGTCATCATTGAAGATATAGCACTAGTCAAGGGACTCAAGCATAATCTGCTAAGTGTTGGTCAGTTTACTGATAGAGGGTTCAAGGTAAATTTTGACAAAGATGAATGTTTGATCACCCACAAGAAGACTGGTGACTTTGCTCTATCTGGAGTAAGGAAAGGAAGCCTGTTTGTAGCCAATATGGACTCTGCAAGCAAGGACAAAGTTTGTTGCTTCTACTCAAAAGCATCAAATAAAGATTGTTGGCTGTGGCACAAGAAGTTATCACACTTGAACTTCAAGGCCATTAATTCTCTGGTCAAAAGAGAGTTAGTAAGAGGCATGCCCACACTTGAGTTCTGTCAAGAAGGAGTGTGTGAGGCTTATCAAAAAGGAAAGATGAAAAGGTCAAGCCACAAGCCAAAGACAGTAACATCAATAACCAAGCCCCTGCAACTAATTCCTATGGACCTGTTTGGGCCTGTCAATATTATGTCACTCTCAAGAAAGAAGTATGCCCTGGTGATGGTTGATGACTACACAAGGTATACATGGGTGGAATTTCTAGCATCAAAGGATGAGGCTCTACAAGTGATCATTGAGCACATAAAAAAAGTTGATAAGGAAGCAAAGGCCAACAATGCAAGTGTGATTGCATTGAGAAGTGATAATGGAACAGAGTTCAGAAATGCCTTACTTGAAGCATTTTGCAAAGAGAATGGCATTTCATAACAATTCTCAGCTCCAAGGACTCCACAACAAAATGGAGTAGTTAAGAGAAAGAATAGAACTCTAATTGAGGTTGCTAGAACAATGTTGCTTCATGCAAAGATGCCTACATGTTTTTGGGCTGAGGCTGTGAGTATTGCATCCTATATCTAGAACAGAATTCTCATCAACAAAAACACTGGAAAGACACCTTACAATTTGATGACTGGAAAGAAGCCTACTCTAAAGTGTATTCATACTTTTGGAAGCAAATGCTTTGTGTTGAAGGATAATTCAGAATATGTTGGAAAGTTTGATGCAAAGGCATTTGAAGGAATTTTTCTTGGCTATTCTATGGAAAGAATTGCATACAAAGTTTATGTAATCAGTCAAAAGAAAGTTATGGAAAACACAGATGTGACATTTGATGACAGCAAACTACCTAGATTAGAAGAAGCCTTAAAGTTTGAAAATCTAGATGATTCTGATGAAGAGATTGAAACTGTAGTTCAACAAACTCAAGTGAATGATGAAGTAAGAAAAGAATTTGTGCCAATCAACAGTGAAGAAACAAGCATCCAAGACACACCTGTGAATAGTGGCAACTTCACAGGGGGAGGAAATGAAAATGATCATGACTTGGATGATGAAGCAACATCAAGGTTGAGAAATCAAACTGAGCATTCAAGGAAATGGGATAGATCACACACTGCAGAGCAAATTATTGGAGATCCAAATGCAAGAGTGAGAACTAGGAGAGCAACTCAAAATGAGTGTCTCTATGGTTGCTTTCAATCTCAGATTGAGCCTAAGAAACTTGATGATGCACTGTTGGATCCAGATTGGATTATTGCTATGCAAGAGGAGCTGAATCAATTTGAAAGAAACAAAGTATGGGAACTTGTCCCTGCACCAAAGAACAGGACCATTGTTGGAACAAAATGGGTTCTGAAGAATAAGATGGATGAAGATGGTGTAATAGTAAGAAACAAAGCAAGGTTGGTTGCAAAAGGATACTCTCAACAGGAAGGCATTGACTATGATGAGACATTTGCCCCTGTTACTAGATTGGAAGCCATCAGAATCTTCTTGGCATTTGCTGCTCATTCAAACTTTAAAGTCTATCAAATGGATTTCAATAGTGCATTTCTGAATGGGGAGTTGGAAGAAGAAGTTTATGTGCAACAACCACCTCGCTTTGAGGATCCACATTTCCCAGAATTTGTCTACAGATTGCTTAAGGCATTGTATGGACTTAAGCAGGCTCCAAGGGAATGGTATGATACTTTATCACAATTTATTCTTGAAAATCAATTCACTAGAGGCACATTGGACAAGACATTGTTTTACAAGAAGCGTGGTAATGATATTATCCTAGTTCAGATCTATGTGGATGATATCATATTTGGCTCTACAAATGAGAAGCTGTGTGAGAAATTCTCTAAGCTCATGCAAAGCAGATATGAGATGAGTATGATGGGAGAGTTAACATTCTTTCTTGGATTTCAAGTTAGTCAGAGGAAGGATGGTATTTTCATTAGTCAAACCAAGTGCATCAAGGATTTATTAAAGAAGTTTGACTTAGAAGACTGCTCACCTGCAAAGACACCCATGGCCACTGCCACCAAATTGGATGAATATGTCAAAGGCAAGAGAGTAGATATCTCAGTCTACAGAGGCATGGTTGGTTCTCTACTCTATCTCACTGCAAGTAGGCCATACATCATGTTTGCTACATGTCTGTGTGCAAGGTTTCAATCGAATCCAAAGGAATCTCATATGATTTGTAAGAACCTTAATTTTTGGTAATATTTCCTTTTATTTAATATCTTGTGACATTATCATTATGGAACCTTTCTAGTCATCCCTGTTGATTAATAGAATTGATTGTCTGAGAAACTGCGTTGTTGCATTTATTATGTAAGATATACAAAGAGATTATGAGGGCAAGAGTCTTACTGTTAGTAATATTTATAAAACTTGGGATTTGAGAATGGTTAGAGTATTAAAGGATTTATTAAGAATTGTGACGAGGAATTATGAACATTCGAGGAATTTACACAATAAGTACTTAAGGAATTATAGGGGAAATCTCTACGCGACGAAATATTATTACGAGAAAATAATTAAGATACGATACGAATTAAAGAGTTAATTATAAGTATTGGTGGAAGAATAATAATACAAGGAGTAGTATTGCATGCAAGCCCATGCAACCAAGTGGTTAGAAATCAAACAAGTTAGTTGGCCATTGGAAGATGAATAGTATCTAGTTGGTTACTTTTTCAAAAAAGGGGACACATAGTACAAGAGCCCATGCTTGCTAGTACCACCACCTATGCTTACATGTGATATGTATCACCCAACCTATTACCATCAATTATTTACCAAACATAACACAAACACCAAAAACAAAACACAAACTTTTCTCTTCCCCCCCCCCCCTTTGTTGCTCTCGGCCAAGACTTCCAAGGGGAAGAAAATTTCTTCTTCTCCCCTCTCGCATCACTCATAAATCTTGCCATAATTCCTAGGTCATCTACATCACATATACAAGGTATGCTAGCAATTTCACTCCATTCTATCCAACCATTTTCAAGTTACAAATTATTCAAGTTTTGGTAAATGGTGACCAAGTTTGTTTTTCACTTAGATCTTGCATTGTAAGTGTTGTAGGAGGCCATCTAAGGTGTTTTTGAGTTGTGTAAAGATTGTTCAAGGCCTCTAGGAGCTCAAGAAGGTATAAAATCTCAAACCCCCCTTGGTTATGTATTGTTCATATAGTATGGTAGTAGATCCATGTGTTTTAGGACTTATCTTGGATGTATATGTATTGGATAGCATGGATCTTGAGTTTTGATGTTGAGATTGTGATTTTTATGACTATGGTTAATATATATATCTCCATGAGGGTTATGAACCATGATCTAAGTGTATTAAGTGGTGATTATGTTATGGAAGTATGAATAATGGTTGATCTAAGTAGTTTGAGCTTGCTGAGTTATCCAGGAACTTTGATCTGTGTTGTAGCACGATTTTGAACCCCCAAATGATTACCCCTGATGTCCTACCTTATATTGTTGGAAAGATAATTGAATGTAGTTTCTGGAAATGTAAGGTTCATAGCTAGGTGATGTTTGGATTTTTAGTTATGGCCGGAGGAGTAAATTTTGTTTCTGGACTATGGACTGCACTAAGTGACCCCCTTGTGAACCTTGTTTAAACACCTTAAAATATATGTGGGATCATGGAAAAATTTGAGAATGTAGGTAATGCAGTGGTGAAGACCACCCAAAAATAATTGGATTAAAATATGAATTTTTGGATTTTATAAAAATGCTAGAGTAAAATTCGCGCAATGGAAAAAAATCGATTAGTGGAACATTATTCTAGGGTTAGTGGTTATGATTCGAACGTGGTAACTAAATTAAGTCGAGTAAGTGACGAGCGTAATCGAGTGATAACATGGACCTATAGTGGGGCTAGGGAGTCATAAGACGAAGTCGTTAAGTTAATTTCGTACCCCCCTTAAAACCCCGTAATTAAAGAGAAATTGTTAAGGTACTAACGAACGATTATTGTTTATGTATAGATCGTTCGAATCCGCACGCTCGACCACCCCAACCCAACCAAGGCAAGTTTACTTTTCAAAACTTATCCATATACAAGGACTTTTACTGTTGTGTTTGTAGTTTTCAAATTATATCAAATGCTATGTTTATCGAAGTATTGATGCAATTGAGATTGAACAAGTACATGTATGCTTTTACCCCTTGAACTTAGATTGAAATGTTTTCTTCGGACAACGACTCTAGCAATAGAGGTCGTAGCGGTCCGTATATACTATTGACCGGGGAGTGGTATATTATTATATCGTATCTAGGTTGCGAAAACCCGAAGGGTCATTCGGGGAGTATCGTATACTCAAATATTATGTTCATATCTTCGTAAATACTCGAAACCCTATCTTGGATTAAAAGTTTATTTTACCGAATAATTATTTTATTAATTATTAATATTAAATCTTAAAATACTATTTATTAATCATTGTTCATTCTTTAAAGACAAAGTTAATCCAAGATACTTTTAAATACTTCAAACCCGAACTCATTTGAACTCAAAACATTTTCGAAAACCCCCGGTCAGATTCTGCTTCTTGTATGATTTCAAGAATCATCGGTCGACTGATGTCGGACCTCAATTACTCTGTTTTCAATCAAAATCAAGTTTTAAAAGAAAAGAAAAAGGGACTCTGGCAGGTGTGGGAACCGTTGACGAACGATTCCCGGGATGTGTAAGCGGCCGTGAGCCAGGCGGTCCATCACTTATTATTCCGGCCCAGGTGTTGCCGAAGGATGATTACGGATGTAGTTTTCATCGAGGGTGATTACGGATGTAGTTTTCACCCGAGGGATAGTTACGGATGTAGTTTCTATCCTTCTACCGGTAGAGAAGACCCGCGGATTATTGGACCTGGATGTGGCGACTGATCATCGTCAATCCTTGTCAGGTTTTGTGTTTTCTTTAAGTCCCATTCCTCCACTTTGGAAAAATGCTTTGACACTGCTTCTTAGGATTTTGTGCCAAGTTGCTGATAGTGTTCTATTTTGATGAGAAAGATGTTGATTCGATGCAGTATCTAGAACTGCAAGTTTATTTTAAAAACAAGGGCACATATTGTTGCACCTTCGAGATTTATCAACTATGACAAGTGATTTTATAACTGATTGAAACAAACAAGTATATCAACTACCAATCATATGAAATGTTATATTGCTTACCTTATACATATATTCTTGCTGAGCTATAGTTGCTCACTCTTGCTTGTTTTCAAATTTTACAAACACAACAGCTAAGCGAAATGGCAAGACCCAGGCAGACTGTTCGAAAGCAGGTGACTAGGCCCGAGCCACCACTTGAGATTCCACCGGTAGGCCCCATTAGCCAGATTGGTTGGCAGCTTTTGTTAGTACGTTTTATTTATCTGCATGACCTGTGCAAGGCAGTGTATCGTAACAAACTTTCAAGCCGCCAACTTCGCTTCATATCGAAGTGTTGCTGGTAGCATAAATACTATTTAATTCGGTCTGTAATAACTCTGATAACTTTATTACTGTTTAATCAATGTGTGACATTTCTGAGGCTCTAACCTGTGTGTGTGAGTGTGGTGTGAGTTTATTGTGGGGTCGATGGCTGTGTTATATATATTATGTGCAAGAACAGGTATGTTACTAATTGAAAATGGACCGTGAGCGCCTAGATCTCCGACCCCGGATCTGGGGGCGTCACAGAAATGGTATCAGAGCGAGGTTACAGTTCTCAGAAACGATAGTAATTTAAGAAAGCAACCCTAATAATAATAACAATAACGATAACCTTAATAACAACCTTAATAATACTTAGAACTCTCATCGAGTTTGTAGTCGGGTTATCGGATATAGCCCTGACTTTAAGGCCCGTGAGGGAACTACTCCTAAACCCTTCTTTTATGGTTAGTGACCCACCTTATTTGCCTTGTGTAGATGGAGGAGATACCAGACCCTGAGGCTTTCGAGAGAGAGCATGATGAGGCACTGATGCGAGAGACCGAGGATCCTGAGAAGGATATGGGTGCTGACTCCGAGCTTGGCCCCTGGATTACAGTGATAGATAGTACTGATGATGAGGATCCCGTTGAGGAGCCCTTTGAGCCTGAGCCCGAGCCTGAGCCTATTACCCCATCTCCTGTAGCTACTGATGAGGAGAGTGTGAGATCCGGTGAGGGTCGTGTTGTGTCACCCCCACCTTCTCCACAGACATCTAGCCCTGTTTCATCGGACGGTGACTCTGAGGATGACACTTCTGGCGAGGAGGAGCTTGACCCTACCCCTGCTCCTGCTCCTGCTGCTGCACCTACGCATGTTCCTGTCATACCACCTCCATCGGCGGACCTACCCCCAGTGTCGGGTACTGAGCATGCTTACGTGGTACAGTTCCTGACCCGAGACTTACTATCTGCAGAGGCCCGACTTAACGAGGCGAGGCGGGCACTAGTGGAGGAGCGCGAGGCGCGCTTGAGGATCTAGGCTGAGATAAGGACCACTGTTGCTAGGAGGACTAGGGCTCGACTCCACCGGATTGAGATGAGGAGTCGCGATAGGATTCTTGGTTTAGGGATCCGCGGGGGCGGAGTGATCCAGGCTAGGGATGCTAGGCGTGTTGTGCGTCGTGCATTTACCCGAGTGAGGACCTTGCTCCGTCGCGGCGCGGCCCCGTGATGTGTTACTGATAGCTCAGTCCCCTAGGTTCAGATGACATTAGTGTGTCGATTTTGCGGGATAGTTGACTTGTGCAGTGGTATCCTTTCTGACTAGTGGATGAGTAGACTGACCTACAGATATGTAGATGTGACTTCGAGTAGTATGTATGGATGTAGCCCTACTTTTGTGTAGCCTGACTATTCGGATGATGTATTCGTATTTGTTCCACTTTTGCTAGACTTTGACATCGGAACTATGTATTTGGCTCTAACATCCAAACTTCTGATAACCCTTGTACCGTACTTATTTAGTTTCAGTTTCCTTAATATTGCCTCAACTGCTTTACTTTCCGATGCCATGCTTTACTGTTTTGATATACAACTGTGATTGTATAATTGCTACAAGCCACAAATACAACCATACTGTTTCAAATTACGATATGCCATTTCAAATTGTTTTCTACAATTTCCAAAAATGTTCCTACAATCATTAAAAATAAATTTTTTTCAAAAAAAAAATGTTTTGAAATTTTGAAAAAAATATTTTTGAGGTTTCGAAATTTTGAAAACTCTTGTAAATGTTTTCGCATCCCAAAGGGATTTTTCCCCAAAAATGTTTGACATTTTATCTCCAACATCGGATTATTAAAACTTTTGCACTTCCACCCTTATGAGGAGGAACGATACGCTCCTGACCCGTGCAAACGCTGGCAGGTAATTGGAAAACCCTAACCCCTTTCTTGTTTTATTATCAGAATCATGCCACCCAGAAGAATGAACACTCGAGCCCACCCGATTAGTTCTGAGGGCCAGGGTAGCCACCATGGAGCCGGAGGCCACCAGAACCATGAAGGGGAGAATGTCAACCTGAGTGATAATGAGGGCAACGATCATAACCTGTTTGATGACTCTGAGTATGAAGAAGAAGAAGCAAGTGATGATACCCGAGAGGTAGAACATCCTAGGGGAGGCCCTATGGAACAGTTCATGGAGTTACTTAGGCAGAACTTGGACCGACCCCCAGTTCAGCAACCACCCCAGAATGCTAATGCTAATGCTTTCCGGAACTTCAAATCCCTGAAACCCCCAGAATTTAAAGGAACTGCCGACCCTGTCGAGGCAAGGGCCTGGCTGAAGGAAATGGAAAAATCTTTCAAGATACTAGGTGTCGCTGAGGAGCAGAAGACTGTTTTCGCCACTTACCTTCTGAAGGGTGAGGCGAACTATTGGTGGGAAGCTAAGAAGAATTTGGAAGGAAGAGGTATGGTGACCTGGGAGAGATTTAGCGAGTTGTTCTTGGAGAAGTACTTTCCTAGGTTCATGGAGACACAAATGGAGCTAAAGTTTTTGGAGCTGAAGCAAGGAAATATGACGGTGGCCGAGTATGAGGCCAAATTTACTGAGTTGTCAAGGTTTGTGCCGGAGTATGTGAACTCTGAGGAAAAGAGGGCCCGAAGATTTCAATTAGGGCTAAAACAATGGATTCAGAATCGTGTGGCGGTTCTTGAGCTGACAGACTATGCCACCCTGGTACAAAAAGCGTCAATTGTTGAAGCTGGAAGTGAATAGATGCAGAAGAAGAGAGAAGGAAAGAAGAGGAAGTTGGAAAGCCGAAAGGGAAACTCTGCTGGTGAGAGCTTTCCGAGCAAATTTAAGCGAGGAACGATGTCCCAACCAAGCGGGAACTTTGGAACCAAGAGAGCTGAAAGTTGGAGTGTGGGCCAGGGCGGCCGACCGCAGGGATCGTCTTACTCTACCCCATCCCGAGCCCAACCTCCAGAATGCAATAAATGTGGAAGGAAACATGCGGGTGTGTGTAATCTGCAAGATGTGAAATGCTTCAAGTGTGGGCTGACAGGGCATTATGCTAACGCCTGTCGCGGAACTAGCAACAACCCGGGTGTCGGAGGTAATTGCTTCAAGTGTGGGAAACCAGGGCACCGAATGAGGGAATGTATGTCCTCTGGGCCAGCTGCATCGAGAGTGAGTGGAACTGCTTCTAACAAGGCCCCTACTGCAAGAACTTTTAACATGACGGTGCAGGATGCCGTGAGGAACACGGATGTGATTGCAGGTACCCTATTACTCAACTCAGTTAAAGCAAATGTTTTATTTGATTCGGGAGCTACCAAGTCTTTCATATCTCTAGATTTTGTATGTCGGTTAGGCCTTAAGACTGAACCCTTGAAAGATAGATTGCAAATAGAGATAGATAATCGTGAAATTATTCCCGTTAGCCGAGTATGTCCAGGTTGCGACCTAGAAATAGAAGGGCGACACTTTCGGGTAGACTTAATACCTTTTAAACTAGGGGAGTTCGACGTAATAGTAGGTATGGATTGGTTAACAACCCACGGAGCCCAGATTGATTGCGTCAAGAAGAAAGTAAGTTTGAGACTGCCAGGGGACGAGGAAGTAGTGTTTAGTGGGAAACGGCAAAACCAAAAGTTCCTGACTATGATTCAAGCTAAGAAGTTGTTACGTAAAGGATGCTAAGCCTATTTAGCCTACGTGAAGGATACCAAGAAGGAGGCACCAAACCTGCAGGAAATCCCTGTTGTTAACGAGTTCGCGGATGTATTTCCGGACGATCTTCCCGGACTACCACCCGATAGGGACATCGAGTTTGCTATAGACTTAGTTCCGGGTACGGCCCCAATTTCGAAAGCCCCATATCGGCTAGCCCCAGTGGAGATGAAAGAGCTGGCCACTCAGTTACAAGAGTTGTTGGATAAAGGGATGATAAGACCTAGTGTGTCACCGTGGGGAGCCCCGGTGTTATTCGTGAAAAAGAAGGACGGCAGCATGAGATTATGTATAGATTACCGGGAGTTGAACAAGGTGACTATAAAGAATAAGTATCCCTTGCCCAGGATAGATGACCTGTTTGACCAATTGAAAGATGCAGTTTATTTTTCTAAGATTGATTTGCGGACCGGGTACCACCAGTTAAAGATTAAACCAGAAGATATACCAAAGACGGACTTTCGCACCCGGTATGGACACTATGAGTTCCTAGTGATGTCATTTGGGTTAACGAATGCCCCTGCAGCTTTCATGGACTTAATGAATCGAGTCTTCAAGAAATATTTGGACAAGTGTGTTATAGTCTTCATCGATGATATCTTGATTTATTCCAAGATGAAGGAGGAACATGCAGAGCACTTGAGGATTGTATTGGGAGCATTGAGAGAAGAAAAGTTGTACGCTAAGTTCTCGAAGTGCGAATTTTGGTTGAAAGAAGTTCAGTTTTTAGGGCATGTGATTAGCGAACAAGGTATTCTAGTGGACCCAGCCAAAATAGAGGCTGTATCAAATTGGGAGAGACCAACCACTCCGACAGAGGTGAGAAGTTTTATAGGGTTGGCTGGCTACTATAGGAGATTTGTCCAAGACTTTGCAAAGATAGCAGCCCCTTTGACCCGACTAACTCGCAAGACCGAGAAGTTTGTGTGGACTGAAAAATGCGAAGAGAGCTTCCAAGAGTTGAAAAAGAGGTTGGTGACGGCACCAGTACTAGCCCTACCTGATGATAAGGGAGATTTCGTGATTTATAGTGACGCATCCCATAAAGGTTTAGGGTGTGTGCTTATGCAGCACGGTAAGGTGATTGCTTATGCGTCCAGACAACTTAAGGAGTATGAGATAAGATACCCCACCCATGATTTGGAAGTAGCAGCGATAGTTTTTGCCTTGAAGATCTGGAGACATTATCTTTATGGAGAAAAGTGTGAAATCTACACGGATCACAAGAGCTTAAAGTACATATTCACTCAGAAAGAGTTAAACATGAGGCAGAGGAGATGGTTAGCGCTAATCAAAGACTATGATTGTGAGATTCATTATCACCCAGGGAAGGCCAACGTAGTGGCCGATGCACTTAGCCGAAAGGAGAAGCTTAAGATGATAACGTCAGTGGACGAATTGATCAAGGACCTTGAGAAACTGGAGATTGAAGTGAGGTTACCAGGAAATGGACAAGAGAGTTTAATGGAAATAAAAGTCCAACCACCGTTATTGGAAAAGATTAAATTATGCCAGGAAAAGAAGATAGAGGAAGAAAAGAATTCGATGGAGAAAATTTTGACTGGCGAGGAAATTAAGTGTGAGAAGGACGGGAATGGAATTATGAGGTACGCATCTAGGATATGGATCCCGAACGTTCAAGAATTAAAAGACGAGATTTCGCAAGAGGCTCATAGTTCGAGGTACTCAATTCACCCTGGAGGCACTAAGATGTATAGAGATCTGAGAGAATACTATTGGTGGCCTAATATGAAGAAGGACGTGGCAGAGTGGGTAAGTAAATGTTTGACATGTCAAAGAGTAAAGGCCGAACACCAGAGGCCCAGTGGATTGTTGCAACCCTTAGAGATACCCGAGTGGAAGTGGGAGCAAATCGCAATGGACTTTGTGGTCGGATTACCAAGGACCAAGACTAATCATGATGCCATTTGGGTAATTATCGATAGGTTGACCAAGTCAGCACATTTTCTTCCAATCAACGAGAGATATACTGTCGACAAGCTGGCAGATATTTACTTAAAGGAGATTGTGGTTAGACATGGGGTTCCTGTGAGCATTGTATCAGATAGAGACCCAAGATTCAACTCCAGGTTCTGGAGAAGTTTTCAGGATTGTGTGGGGACCAAGTTAAACATGAGTACTGCATACCATCCCCAAACAGACGGACAGAGTGAGAGAACCATCCAGACCATCGAAGATATGTTGAGGGTATGTGCCATTGATTTTAAGGGAAGTTGGGATGAACACCTGCCGTTGATCGAATTTTCCTACAACAACAGTTACCATGCGAGTATAGGCATGCCCCCATATGAAGCTTTATACGGACGAAGATGTCGGTCTCCCTTGTGTTGGGAAGAAGTTGGAGAGCGGAAGATTTTAGGGCCTGAACTGGTCCAACAGACAAGAGAAACTATCGAGCTCATAAGAGGACGGCTGGTAGCGGCCCAAGACAGACAGAAGAAGTATGCGGACCAGACCCGCAAGGACAAAGAATATGAGGTAGGAGAGTTTGTGATGTTGAAGGTATCGCCGTGGAAAGGATTGATGAGATTTGGTAAGAAGGGAAAACTAAGCCCGAGATTTATTGGACCTTTTGAGATCTTGAAACGAGTTGGGAAGTTAGCCTATGAATTGGCTTTACCCCCGAGCTTACAACAAGTACATAACGTGTTCCATGTGTCCTTGCTACGACCATACCATACCGACTTCCGACATGTGATAGAACATGATCAAGTGGATCTGCAACCAGACTTAACATATGTCGAGCAACCCGTAGAAATCATGGATAGAAAAGAACAGGTGCTGAGGAACAAGGTTGTCAAACTAGTGAGAGTCTTGTGGAGGAATCAGAATGTCGAAGAATCAACATGGGAACTAGAGAGCGCGATGCGTGAAAAGCACCCCCAA
Source organism: Saposhnikovia divaricata (assembly GCA_036435485.1). NCBI lineage: Eukaryota > Viridiplantae > Streptophyta > Magnoliopsida > Apiales > Apiaceae > Saposhnikovia > Saposhnikovia divaricata. The sequence goes on along the minus strand of CM071601.1, from coordinate 122,594,382 downwards.
CTGTTTTCAACCTGATTCCGGGACGGAATCCTTTTAAGGAGGGGAGGCTGTAAGAACCCTAATTTTTGGTAATATTTCCTTTTATTTAATATCTTGTGACATTATCATTATGGAACCTTTCTAGTCATCCCTGTTGATTAATAGAATTGATTGTCTGAGAAACTGCGTTGTTGCATTTATTATGTAAGATATACAGAGAGATTGTGAGGGCAAGAGTCTTATTGTTAGTAATATTTATAAAACTTGGGATTTGAGAATGGTTAGAGTATTAAAGGATTTATTAAGAATTGTGACGAGGAATTATGAACATTCGAGGAATTTACACAATAAGTACTTAAGGAATTATAGGGGAAATCTCTACGCAACGAAATATTATTACGAGAGAATAATTAAGATACGATACGAATTAAAGAGTTAATTATAAGTATTGGTGGAAGAATAATAATACAAGGAGTAGTATTGCATGCAAGCCCATGCAACCAAGTGGTTAGAAATCAAACAAGTTAGTTGGCCATTGGAAGATGAATAGTATCTAGTTGGTTACTTTTTCAAAAAAGGGGACACATAGTACAAGAGCCCATGCTTGCTAGTACCACCACCTATGCTTACATGTGATATGTATCACCCAACCTATTACCATCAATTATTTACCAAATATAACACAAACACCAAAAACAAAACACAAACTTTTCTCTTCCCCCCCCTTTGTTGCTCTCGGCCAAGACTTCCAAGGGGAAGAAAATTTCTTCTTCTCCCCTCTCCCATCACTCATAAATCTTGCCATAATTCCTAGGTCATCTACATCACATATACAAGGTATGCTAGCAATTTCACTCCATTCTATCCAACCATTTTCAAGTTACAAATTATTCAAGTTTTGGTAAATGGTAACCAAGTTTGTTTTTCACTTAGATCTTGCATTGTAAGTGTTGTAGGAGGCCATCTAAGGTGTTTTTGAGTTGTGTAAAGATTGTTCAAGGCCTCTAGGAGCTCAAGAAGGTATAAAATCTCAAACCCCCCTTGGTTATGTATTGTTCATATAGTATGGTAGTAGATCCATGTGTTTTAGGACTTATCTTGGATGTATATGTATTGGATAGCATGGATCTTGAGTTTTGATGTTGAGATTGTGATTTTTATGACTATAGTTAATATATATATATATATATATATATATATATATATATATATATATATATATATATATATATATCTCCATGAGTGTTATGAACCATGATCTAAGTGTATTAAGTGGTGATTATGTTATGGAAGTATGAATAATGGTTGATCTAAGTAGTTTGAGCTTGCTGAGTTGTCCAGGAACTTTGATCTGTGTTGTAGCACCATTTTGAACCCCCAAATGATGTCCCCTGATGTCCTACCTTATATTGTTGGAAAGATAATTGAATGTAGTTTCTGGAAATGTAAGGTTCATAGCTAGGTGATGTCTGTATTTTTAGTTATGGCCGGAGGAGTGAATTTTGTTTCTGGACTATGGACTGCACTAAGTGACCCCCTTGTGAACCTTGTTTAAACACCTTAAAATATATGTGGGATCATGGAAAAATTTTAGAATGAAGGTAATGCAGTGGTGAAGACCACCCAAAAGGAATTGGATTAAAATATGAATTTTTGGATTTTATAAAAATGCTAGAGTAAAATTCGCGCAATTGAAAAAAATCGATTAGTGGAACATTATTCTAGGGTTAGTGGTTATGATTCGAACGTGGTAACTAAATTAAGTCGAGTAAGTGACGAGCGTAATCGAGTGATGACATGGACCTATAGTGGGGCTAGGGAGTCATAAGACGAAGTCGTTAAGTTAATTTCGTACCCCCCTTAAAACCCCGTAATTAAAGAGAAATTGTTAAGGTACTAACGAACGATTATTGTTTATGTATAGATCGTTCGAATCCGCACGCTCGACCACCCCAACCCAACCAAGGCAAGTTTACTTTTCAAAACTTATCCATATACAAGGACTTTTACTGTTGTGTTTGTAGTTTTCAAATTATATTAAATGCTATGTTTATCGAAGTATTGATGCAATTGAGATTGAACAAGTACATGTATGCTTTTACCCCTTGAACTTAGATTGAAATGTTTTCTTCGGACAACGACTCTAGCAATAGAGGTCGTAGCGGTCCGTATATACTATTGACCGGGGAGCGGTATATTATTATATCGTATCTAGGTTGCGAAAACCCGAAGGGTCATTCGGGGAGTATCGTATACTCAAATATTATGTTCATATCTTCGTAAATACTCGAAACCCTATCTTAGGTTAAAAGTTTATTTTACCGAATAATTATTTTATTAATTATTAATATTAAATCTTAAAATACTATTTATTAATCATTGTTCATTCTTTAAAGACAAAGTTAATCCAAGATACTTTTTAATACTTCAAACCCGAACTCATTTGAACTCAAAACATTTTCGAAAACCCCCGGTCAGATTCTGCTTCTTGTATGATTTCAAGAATCATCGGTCGACTGATGTCGGACCTCAATTACTCTGTTTTCAATCAAAATCAAGTTTTAAAAGAAAAGAAAAAGGGACTCTGGCAGGTGTGGGAACCGTTGACGAACGATTCCCGGGATGTGTAAGCGGCCGTGAGCCAGGCGGTCCATCACTTATTATTCCGGCCCAGGTGTTGCCGAAGGATGATTACGGATGTAGTTTTCATCGAGGGTGATTACGGATGTAGTTTTCACCCGAGGGATAGTTACGGATGTAGTTTCTATCCTTCTACCGGTAGAGAAGACCCGCAGATTATTGGACCTGGATGTGGCGACTGATCATCGTCAATCCTTGTCAGGTTTTGTGTTTTCTTTAAGTCCCATTCCTCCACTTTGGAAAAATGCTTTGACACTGCTTCTTAGGCTTTTGTGCCAAGTTGCTGATAGTGTTCTATTTTGATGAGAAAGATGTTGATTCGATGCAGTATCTAGAACTGCAAGTTTATTTTGAAAACAAGGGCACATATTGTTGCACCTTCGAGATTTATCAACTATGACAAGTGATTTTATAACTGATTGAAACAAACAAGTATATCAACTGCCAATCATATGAAATGTTATATTGCTTACCTTATACATATATTCTTGCTGAGCTATAGTTGCTCACTCTTGCTTGTTTTCAAATTTTACAAACACAACAGCTAAGCGAAATGGCAAGACCCAGGCAGACTATTCAAAAGCAGGTGACTAGGCCCGAGCCACCACTTGAGATTCCACCGGTAGGCCCCATTAGCCAGATTGGTTGGCAGCTTTTGTTAGTACGTTTTATTTATCAGCATAACCTGTGCAAGGCAGTGTATCGTAACAAACTTTCAAGCCGCCAACTTCGCTTCATATCGAAGTGTTGCTGGTAGCATAAATACTATTTAATTCGGTCTGTAATAACTCTGATAACTTTATTACTGTTTAATCAATGTGTGACGTTTCTGAGGCTCTAACCTGTGTGTGTGAGTGTGGTGTGAGTTTATTGTGGGGACGATGGCTGTGTTATACATATTATGTGCAAGAACAGGTATGTTACTAATGGAAAATGGACCGTGAGCGCCTAGATCTCCGACCCCGGATCTGGGGGCGTCACATGATTGCTATCAAGCGGATCTTTAGATATCTGAAGGGCACTTCAAACTTTGGTTTATGGTATCCTAAGGACACAGGGTTCAATCTGGTTGGTTATTCTGATGCTGATTATGCTGGATGGAAAGTGGATAGGAAAAGCACCTTAGGTAGCTGCCAATTTCTAGGACAAAGGTTAGTCTCTTGATATAGCAAGAAACAATAATCTGTGTCAACTTCCATAGCTGAGGCTGAATACATAGCTGCTGGAAGTTGTTGTGCTCAAGTGCTTTGGATTAGAAATCAGCTTAGAGATTATGGACTTGTGTTGGAAAGAATTCTGATCATGTTTGACAACACAAGTGTAATCTCTATAGTTGTCAATCCTATCAATCATTCTAGGACAAAGCACATTGACATCAGATATCATTTTATTAGGGTTGCATTATGTCTCCACAGATAAACAATTAGCTGATATATTCACTAAGCCATTGGATGAAGCCACCTTCACAAGGTTGGTTAGTGAGATTGGAATGTTGAATTCTTCAGAATTTGGCTAAGTGAAAGTATCAACTAGATTGTTGCAGCAGTAAACACTTACTTTATCTAAATGCTCAATATTATTGAAGTAAGTGTTGGGTGGAATTTGATTTATAAATATTTCAGATTTGTTGCATATGTTGAAAATCATATTCAGTTAGATTTAAATTTCTATGAAATTTTAAGATAATCACTATTTAATTTGTTAGAATATTCTTCATTGAATATGTCTGGTAAATTTTAAAAGATAGTGAAAATTGAATTTTTATGAGTGAAAAGAACATTTCGATAAGTCAGACTTCTCTAATGATTCACTACTCGACTTCTCTAACAAGTCTCTTTGGAACACTCTCGAGTTCTCGAATAGAGCCTTTTAGAGATTTCGAATATAGGTATGATTGACTTCTCGAATATGGTAATTGAGTTCTCTAGTGACTGAGTTCTCGAATCATTTGAAAAGGCTGAATTCTCGCTGAATCTTAATCATTTTTGGATTTTTATTCAGAATTTTAAATCACTCATAAAAACATATTTTATTTAATTTAGAATTATTTCTAATTTAGATAACTGCCAGCTGTGAGTTACAAACTGCTTGAGATATCGATTAAGCCTTTCTTGACTTATCGAATAGTTGATTTCTACTTCTCGAATGCCTGAGTTGTCGATACAAAACATATATCTAATCGACAATTCAAGTACTTCATACTTATACAATTCTACATCTATTCGTTTCATTTCATTCGATTTCTCAAGCATCTAAAGTTCCAAAACCTCTGAAAACCCTAACTTCAAAAGCTAAATTTCTTCTTCAACCTTCATTCTCTTCTCTCTTTTCTCTGTATCAATGGCAACCGTGAAATTCAACACCAACTTCATCGCTCTTTCAAGTGATGTCGAAGTCCCAAATGTTAACTACAAGTGCTTTGTGAAATGGATGTCTGAATCATATATCAAAGGAGCACTTATGACCAACCCAACTCTGTATCTAGACATTCTAGAACAGTTCTGGAGCACTGCAATTACTGAAACTATTGCTCTTGAAGATGGCAGCCTAGGCTATGTCATAAACTGTAAAGTTCTGGGTAAAGAGTTTAACATCACCTATGAGGACATGAGTAAAGCCTTGGGTCTTCACCAGAATGAATACAACAATCTAGTAATAGATGATCAACTGGTGGAATTCTTTGAACTCATAAGGTACTCAGATACTATCAAGGTTGGGAACCTAAATAGGAAGCATCTGAGAAAAGAGTAGAGCTATGTGTTTGCTACACTCCTGCAAGTATTCAGTGGAAGGAAGTCCAGTTATGACCAACTGAATGCACCTGCTCAACAAATAGGATACTCACTGGCATTTGACAGAAAGATAGATGTTGGAAAGCTCATAATTATTTAGACATCTTCTTTCCCAGATTCATTCAGTCTGTACTTAATTATTTAGATAAGAATTTGGCTGATTTACCTGGTTTAGATAAAACTAGAATAGGCTGCCCTAGGTCCATGACCAAACTTATTTTTGGTAATTTGGATACTAGGAATGATGTGGATGTTAGACTTGTAACAACCCCTCATATGCAGAGGTTATTTGAGTCTTACCCCCACAACATGCCAATATTTGCCTCTAAATCTGAGTTAGCTAGGCCTAAGCAAGTAGAACAAAATGCTAACCCAGGGCCTGCTAACCAACCCCCTCGACCAAACACTGTACCAAACACAGAGCCACCTGCATCATCCTCTCAATAGAGTGGTGTTAGTAAAAAGGAGAAGAAGAAGATAAAACATATTGAATCTGAACCCTTGAATATCTTGACAGAAGCAGCATTGGCTGTAGAATTAGGTCTAGAAAGTGAGGAACCTGAGTCACCCTTACAGAGACCAAAGAAGAAGAAATTTAAAGCCACCTCTTTAGTCACACAAATGGCTGAAGTTGTAAAATCAGGGGCACACAGCTCACTAGGTGTATCCTCTCAACAGGGTACATCTATAGAATCAAGCATCCTCCCCAATGCACCTACTTTTAATGAGTCAGCACCTGGGAGTCATAAGGCTGGCATAACATTGAGTGGAGAGCACATCACACTTGAAACTCCCTCTATTTCTCAGGGGGAGTTGCCAAAATCCATTCTTAAAGACACTTCTCTTCCAGAATCTAACACTGAAATTTCTTTGGAGCATGCAACTCAAGCAATTGAGGAGCAAGGCATTGATCACCAAGAATTTTCTTCTCTTGGTGAGCCAATGGATTCAAGTGACTTAGTGCATGACACTTTGCTCACCACCCAGGAACCACATTTAGATGGTGAGGGAATGCAAGCTGGGCATATCCTAATGACACCATCACAAACACAGAGGATTCACTAGTTTTCACTAGAGACTCTGTGCCTGTGTCAACTACTGTTGTAACTCATCCCACTCCTGTGGAGACAATAATAGTAGAGTCAATCCATCCGGTTGCAGAAGTTACATCTGTAACTGAGGAGTCTAGCTTGCCTAGCTCTAGCTCTAACTTCATGTCCCAATGGTTGAAGCCTGTGCAACATGACAGTGTTTCAGGATCAGGGTCCGTTCCACAACAATTGACGGTTGAAGCACTTCAAACTTAATTGTGGATCAGATTCCTGAGTTCACAAAGATTGCTCAACACCTACTCACTGCAGACATGCCAGATCCAGACTATGAGGTTATTCTCCTATGACATAAAGTAGATGTGGAGGATCAAAGGGAGAAAATATCAAATGAAACTGAGAGAGATGGCAATGTAGATGACTAGCTGCAAGGAAAATATGACATTACTCTCAATGAAGCTCTTCAATACCTAAGAGAGGAATACATCACTTCATTGGGCTCTAATGCCAAATCTCTGACTCCTGGTGAAGTGTATGAGGCTATGAATGACTCTTACAAGGGATTCCTCAAGGCTGCTCACTATCTTGGGAAGGGAGTTAAAACAGAAGTCAATAAAGTATGTGCTGCAACAGCCAAGGAAGTAAGTGAAATAAAAATGGAATTTGCTGCCAAGTTTCCCACTCTAGATCCTGTCCTCAAAACTATACAAGACTGTAAATCTACCTGCACCAAAATGGACAATGGCTTGGCTTTGCTTCATGGAACTGTCAGTAATCTAGCAACTCAATTTCAAAATCTATCTGGTCAGACAACTGATGCCAATGCCATATTGAGGACTCTGTTTGCAAATCAATATGGAGATAAGTTGGTGACTGAAGTCCCTGTTCATGAAATGACCAAATTTGAGGTGTTGAGGCTCAAGGAACAATCACTGTCTGGTTTTAAATCTACTGAGTTATTCAACAAGGTGGATGCTCTGGAGAAAGAAGTGACCTCCCTCAAACAGTCAAATGCTCATCTTACAGACACAGTTGCAACCCTCTCCGAGCAGTTGGACACTCAAGCAACCACCATAGTTGATGTTCTTCTTCACCAACAACTGATGTTGTCTGCTATGATGAAGCACATGGGGCTCTCTCTTCCTAATAAATCTGCCAATCCCACCTCTTCCAACACAAAAGCCACTACTACAGCCTCTGTGCCTGACAACAAGCCTAGGGGGAGAAGAGGACCTTAAGGAACTCAAAACCTAAGGGGGAGAAACCTAAAGAGGAGAGACCTAAGGAGAAAGGCATAACCATTTCTGAGGGTGGTCATCCAAGAACAAGATCTACAACTCATGTGCAAGGCAAATGGAAAGCCAAAGTTGATGAGCCTCCATCTTTTCTGCCAGTTGTTACTCTACCACCTGTGCACATCACTACTCCAAGTGGCCAAAAGCAAATTATCACTACTACAGTGGTGGCAGGTTCCATGCCAAGTGATCTAGTCCAAACCTCTAGACATGAAGATGATAAGCCAGTTGAAGTTAGTGTAGTTATAGAGGCCAAGCTGATAGAAGTATCAAACTCAGAGATTTATCATGATGATGCCTTCTTGAAGTTTCTGCAAGTCTCTAAGGCAAAGGTTAGAGGAGACACACTGCTGTACAGAAGAAGTCTTAAAGAGCGAATCAAACATCTGACAGTGATACCAAGGAAGCTAAATCAAATCTATCTCAAGGAGATTATGATGGTGTCAAATGGCAAAATATGGCATCTATCTTATGACACCTTGAAGGTTCTAAAATTCACATAGATTGATGCTATTTTGGAGCTGATTGAAAAGAAGGCAGAAAACAACAAGAGCCTATACTCTGAACTTAGGAATGGTCAACAAGCTAGATTGCCTGAAGTATGCATTAATCCAAGAACCATTCTCTATCAGTCTGATACAAAGATAGAAGATGTCAATCAGCTTGTCATTCCCAAGGATCTCACTACCAAAAATCACAGACTTATAATTGACATCATTGAACAACTGCAAAATAAGAATGGGATAAGAACTGCTGAAGAGTTGGAAGCATTGAGCATTCTCAGATCTTTCATAGCAACTTGTTCTGTCCCAGAGATGGCTAAAGCAAGGAGGAATAAGGATGACAAAGATGAGGATAAGAATGATGGGAGGAGAAGACATCATAGGAGTGATAAGGATGATGAAGACAAGAAGAAGAAGGACAACAAAGATAAGAAGGGTGATGATGACCAAGGCAAAGTCTATGAGAGAGAAAAAGTGGAAAACAGCAAGCCCTAGGCATTACTAACAGTAATCTCACCATAACACAAGACTCTAAGTCTAGGGTGAATACAGTTAGTAATGACCTACCAAAATCTACATCTATGGCTTCTGCAACTATTTTGCTACCTCAAGAAGAGAAGGACATTCAACTCAAGAAACCATCTGTATGTTTCCAAAATCAAACTGCTAATGGTATACTACAATGGTCTACAAGCAAAGGTCACAAGTTTCTGCCAAGCAACCAAGTGAAAAAGATCAAATTCAAATAAGTTGCAAGAAGAGTGAAGCCATCTAAATCAAGGGCCCTAACAATCATTCCAGGATTAAAACTCCAACCACTAGATGAAGACTGTTAGGCCGAATACACAGATTATAATCAACTAAGTATGAGAGAATAACAATAAGTTCTTAAATAACTTTAAAAACTGTTTGGAATTAACTTCTCTCTCAGTGATGTAAAATATCACAGAGAGCTGCTTAGGTTACAATGAAAGATATTGTATTACACGATCGATACCCTTCTAGGGTTAACCTAATTGTATTTATAAAGATATACAGCTACGTACAATCGATAATTGATTCTCCTATAAATCAGTTATAAAAATATTATCAATTATGATTGTTACACGTCTTTCTAGTCAGCACGACTTCATTTGACAGCTATCCAATCTTCAAAGATATCGCTTCCATAATTATCTTCAATAATTCTGTTACTGACCAGCAAACGCTTCTGTTCAACAGAGTTTAGCTGCTTCCTCTTGTCAGCGTATAGCAAACTCTGTCGAACTTCCAACTGTCAGAGTTTAACTAAAATCTGACTGCTTCCTGTTTCAAGTTAAACTCTGTTTTTCCCTGTAAAACTTAAACACTGATATTAACCATATCAATTATATTTAACAATCTCCCCCAACTTATTCATTAGTAAAAATGCACAAGTTAACAGTAATTGATGATGTCAAAACAATTTTATACAAACACAGTGTTTATTCAAATAAGCAGAGTTTAAACTTGACTTAACAAAAATCTACAGAAAACAAGAAAATTCTTACAGACTTCAATCTCTAATCTCCTCAAGGTCTGGTGTTGTTTTGAGATAATCTATAAGCAATCTTCTCTCTGCATTTTCAAGTTCAATCTTCATAGCTTCCTTGATCTCTCTCAACTGAGGATTACTCTCATCAGTCTGATAAATAGCAGATCTTAGATCATAGATTTTGTTCCTCCTCATATCATTTCCCAGTCTGATAAATTTTACTTCCTCTGACTGTGAGTTGAAATCAAGAACTGTGATTCCCATATCAGTCTTCAGCTTTGCAGTACCCTTCTTCATTTCAATGATATTTTCATTCCAGTCTCTGTACTTAGGAACATATCTGCTGTTACACTTCATTCCTCTAATTGCCAAATTCTGGAGCATTTTCTATCTGAGCACATTTACAACTGATTGAGTCCTTCGATTATTCACCTTAAAAAGATACAGAACATGTTCTAGTTCTTCCCAATATTTCAAACCAATATCATGCTCACCAATTTTAAATACTGTCCCATCAGCCATAAAGTATAAGAGAAATCTTTCTTTAAGCTCTTTTGATAAACTAACTGTACTGATTCCAGTCTGTCCAAACTCTCTTGAGTGACACCATGACCTGGAACAGCCAGTGAAGAAGGATCTCTAGGACCAGTATGTTGCCTTTTATCTCTGTGTGAGCCTAGACCATCTTTATTGTTTCCAATCTTACCAGACAAGGCTCTTCCATCAGTAAAATCCATAGGAGCTCCAGATACTAGATTTGGATCATGAAGTGTTCCTTTACCAAAGACTGACTTCAACTGAGAAGATAGAGGTCTAGACACAACTTGTGTAGCAACAGAGGTTGTGTTTTCTTTCATCTGTACAACTTGTGTAGAAATAGAGGTTGTATTTGCCTTCTTCGAAATTCTTTCTTCTTCAGCAATGCCTTTCAACTTTTGCTTAAAATCTGCATCTGTTGGTTTTCTGGATACCTGCATCCTTTGATTAGTACCAACTTGTTCTTTGATTTCAATGCCTTTAAGAACAGGCTTAGCAGCTTTCCCATTTTTCTTAGACTTCCCAGATTTCAAAGCTTTCTGATGTTCTGCTAGAAATATTTTCTCTTGAGCTTGAACATCTGCAAGTGTAGCTCCCTTTTCATTCTCTTCAAAAAACATCTTAGCAGCAAACTCTTCATCAGTTTGTGGATTGTTAGAGAATAACAAATCCCTCTGCTTTGAAGTACTTTGTACATTTGTATCCACTGCTAAACTTGATTTTGTAGACTTGCCACCTTTTAAGTGAACATCAGACCTTGATCTTAACCTTCTCTCTGGATTAGTTCCTTCATCATCAAGATCATCATTCTTTGGCTGAGTTTGAGACTGCTTAAAGTTAGATTTAGATTTAGTAACTCTAGCAACTCTCTCCCCCTTTTTGACATCATCAGGGATCAAAATGGAAGTAATTAACTCAAGAGAGTTGGTAATGGATTCAATCTTGTCATCCATCAAAGTCTTATTTTCTTCAACTTTGCCCAATCTCTGAAGGACAGTCTCTTGAGTTTTTGAGAAAGTTTGAAATATTTTGTTGTTGTCTCTCTGTAGAGTCATCTCTCTACTTACAACTTCATTTCTCAGAGCTATAATTGACTCCTGATTTTCATTAAATCTGTGATTCAAGGCCTTAACCTGAATCACTGTTCCTTGCAAGCATGTCAGTATGTCTGGATTTGAAATCTTTTTAGAATTATCCCTGAGAAACTCAGCTGCTCTTCCAGTAGGAAATATACAATCTTCCTTGTACCATTCTGCAGATTGTTTTGCCATGTATTCATGTTCAATTTCCTTTGTAGAAGGTCCAGCAAAGTCTGGCTTCTCCCCTGTTTTCAGTCCATCAGTTTGAACTTCAACATTTGGAGCAAATCCAGCTTCTGCACTCTCTTCTTTAGAGGGATCATGTTCAGAATCATCAGCATCTGCAACTGAGGCAATTTCTTCATTAAATTCTGGAATAGATTCTTCTTGAGCAATCTGTTTTTCTGGATTAGCAGAGTTTGTCTTGACAATGTCTGAGGAAACATTTTAAGCAGGCTGATCAATTTCCTCACCATGATCTGAGATTTGATGTGCATCAGAGAATAACTCTGTGTGAGATGGAACCTCTATTTCTTCTAGCACCACAGTAGGTTGATCTGCAACACCAGTTTCAGCAGAGTTTGCAGCTATGGGTGTTGGATCTTCAATTTCAACAGAGAATGACATGTAATTTTCATCAAACTCTTCCCTCGCAGGTAACTCAGTTCCCTCGTCATTTTCAGCTGGAACCTCAGCAAGTACTGGTTCATCAACTCTGAGTTCATGTTCTGCTATAGTAGGTTCTGTCTCAACAGCAGGAGTCTCCTTAGAGATATCCTCTGGAGCTTCAAGATTCAATTCTTCATCAGACTCTTCAATAATCAGTCTCCTCCTTTTAACTTGAGGCACTTATGTTCTTTCTTCTTCTGAAATAGAATCATCTAGAGTAGATGAAGATTGAGGTCTATTTGCTCTTTCCTTCCTAGCTCTCTTTGGCCTAGAAGCTTCAGCAGTCCTGTGCTTTCTTGGTGGTCTTATAGCCCTGCTTTTCCTTGGCTTTCTTGGTTTGGATTCTGGTTGAGGTTGAGGTTGTGGTTGAGATGAAGATTGAGGTTGTGAAGTAGTAGCAATAGTGGATGGAGATGTGGGTTTAGAGGTAGGTTCAGTATTTATGGTTTTGTGAGGTTTAGTGTTTGTAGATTGAGGATTTGACTGTGGAGGTTCAAGTACAGGTTCAGGTTTTGGTGCTTGTGGTTCTTGTGGTTGATTGAGAAAGTTTCTGAGAGCAAGAGGATAGATAAACTCTGGAACTTGATCCTTGTTGGCATCTTTGTTTGTCAAGTCAGAGAACATTCTCTTATGGACTTGAAAAGATTGGATGACATCCTCATCAGAAATTACCAAATTAGGCAAACAAGCAGAGAATAAACATTGACAAAAACGTGAGAAATAGACAGTTGTATTAGACTCTGCTAGTTTTTCACCTAGATTCATAAGAACTAATCTACCAAAATCACAGTTACTCCCATTGAGAAGAGAATACCCGATTTGAAGACTATCAGTGGGAATTGCATCCCAGTTGGTGACTTTCTTTCCAAATGCTCGAGTGATGCAGTCAAAGAAAAAGCTTCACTCTTTCCTGAGCCCTGGTCTTTTAACATTCCCGAGCTTGTCCAAAGGGCCAGAAAACCACAGTTGTTGTAACATTTCCTTCAGTTCATTCTCACCAGCCACAACGTATGAGGTGTGAGTGTCAAAATCCATAACATCTTGAATAGTTGCCGGAGTGATTACAAACTCTTGATCTTCATGAGTAAACACAATAGATGGAGTCCCATTCTCTCCACCATCATCATAAACAGAGTTTCGCCAGAAAATAGAGATTTGTGTGGCAGAGAGTTTTGTAGGTTGAACAAGAGCTTGACCTATTTCAGAATCCCTTAGGAAGTTCTGAATCAAGTGAAATGATTCTGGAGCTTTGTCAGTGTTTAATGGTGCTGCATAGTTGTTAGGAACAAAAGATAATCCCTGAGCAACAAAAGTTGTGATACCCCCGAATCCGAGGTCAGAGATTCAGGTCGTCACGCCACCATCCAACCATATCATACCTGTATTAACTTTACAACTCAACAATACATTTATCCAGACCTCAATCTTACACACAAACAAGTTAGAGCCTCAGAAACGATAATCAAAAGTGCCACTAAATATTACAATTCATTTGTACAAATCAGAGTCTTACGCAATTACACTTATACAACTACACTTGAAGACAAGTCTTACTATTACAGTTGAAACCTATCAGACTTACTCTGTAGTATTTATCAGGAACTAAATCATCTCCGGGGTAAATCTTCTACTCCTCTCCTGCTGTTACGGAGTTAACCGACCAAATTCTTCTCTTTCTGAAAAGTTTTTATAAAGCAAGAATGAGCTACATAACGCTCAGCAAGTTCACCATTTTGAAAAAAATAATAACGTGGTTTATTTCGAAAACATTCCCAACTATATGGGTATATATCTCAGATTTCAAAACATAATTGGACAGTATATATGTCCAAGTTTGAATAAAACATCTATACTCACTAAGGAGCTTTAAGAATAACATATGAACCCTTTATAAGGTTCCTATTTCAATATATCACAAGTTTGAAAATATATACATATGAGTATATCATTTTCGGCAAAACACTCTACGGTTAACATACTGTACCGGGAATACATCTTTGCAAACCTCTTTCCTTCCATTAGCTTGGAAGGTTTCTCATTCAAAAACATTTCATTCTTTGAAATAATTGCAAGAGTGCACTAACACGTGCCAATCTTTATAGAAAATCTTGCAGTTCTAGATACTGCACGATGTCAATATTTTTCATATCAAAAGCCACACTATCGGCAACTTGGCACTTAGGCCCAAGAAGCAGTGTTTGAGTATTTTTCCAAAGTGGAGGATGGGACTGGAAGAAAACATAAAACCTGACAGGGATTGACGATGATCAGTCGCCACATCCAAGTCCAATAATCCGCGGGTCTTCTCTACCGGTAGAAGGATAGAAACTACATCCGTAACTATCCCCGGGTGAAAACTACATCCGTAATCACCCTCGATGAAAACTACATCCGTAATCATCCTTCGGCAACACCTGGGCCGGAATAATAATTGATGGACCGCCTGGCTCACGGCCGCTTACACATCCCGGGAATCGTTCGTCAAAGGTTCCCACACCTGCCAGAGTCCCTTTTTCTTTTTCTTTTAAAAACTTGATTTTGATTGAAAACTGAGTAATTGAGGTCCGACATCAGTCCACCGATGATTCTTGAAATCACACAAGAAGCAAAACCTGACCGGGGGTTTTCGAAAATGTTTTGAGTTCGAAAGAGTTCGAGTTTGAAAGTGCAAAAGGTATCTTGGATTAGCTTTGTCTTCAAAATAATGAACAATAATTAATAAATGATATTTTAAGATTTAATATTAATAATTAATAAAATAATTATTTAATTACATAAGCTTTTAATCCAAGATAGGTATTTTGAGTATTTACGAAGATATAAAAATAATTACTTGAGTATACGATACTCCCCGAATGACCCTTCGGGTTTTCGCAATTTAATTACGATATAATAATATACCGTATAACGCCTTAGAAATTCAGATTATTTATTATTAAAAGTTATTTATTTTATTATTAAATATGAATTATGTGGCGTATATATTTGTTGTGGAGGTGATGTGTCTGTGGAATAATAATTGGAGGTCAGATAGATATTTTATGTGTGTTATGTAAGCCCGACTATTTTAATTATATTTTTGGGATTTATTTCCTATTTATTTGTGTTATAATTACCTTCTGTGAATTTTATTAAATCTTCGGGATTAGCAGAAATCCTGAAATCTTCTTCATTATTAACTTTATTAGTTTAGATGACTTTTAAAAATATTTGGCGAATTATTTTTGGGTTTCAAGGATTTTAAAATGATTTTATGAATTATTTTTCAATTTAAGGATTCAATCTTGTAAAATCCATATTTAATTCGTTTTTGATCCTAAAAATATTTTAAAAATATGTGGGTGATCGTAATTTGGTATTTGTCTTTTTAAATTTTAAAATTTAGTATTCCACCTATTTTTGAATTTATTGGTGATTTTAGGATTTATTTTAATAAATTTTCAAGCTAAAAATCCTAGAAAATAAAAATCTATTTTAATTACATCCCCAAATCTATTCACTTAAAATCCCTAATTGTGTTTCCAGAACTCTCAATTCACCTCACTCGGTATCTCTCGAACCCTCTCCATTTCTTTTAATCCATCCCAAATCCTCTTCCTCTTCCCCTCACAATCTCAACTTCTCCCTTCAAATTTTCACTCCCCCTTGTGCTGGTAAGTAGTGTGTACGATTGGTGTGCTTTGTATTGTTATAAAGCAAACTTGTTTCTTGTCGATTCTGCCCTGTGTCCATGTGTGGTTGCGCGTATCTTGATGTGCAGCTAGGTGTGCTCAATTGAACTGGTATTTGGTGGTAATTGATGAATTCGGTGGTGACTTAAACTCTCTTCCCTTCCCTGTTCGTGTGTGTGTGTAACGGAGGTTGTGTGTGTGTGTAACGGAGGTTGTGTGTGTGTAACGGAGATTGTGTGTGTGTGTTTATCGACTGTGTGTGTGTGTGTGTTTACCAATGGTGTATGTACGTGTGATGGTGTAGAGGAAGTATGAGTGTGCACTTGAGGGTGTGTTGCTTCTCTTGTTGTAACCGGTTCCTTCCCCTTCCCCATCTCGTTTTCCTGTACTGTTCTTGCTGTTGTCCTTGTTGTGTTGGTGCGATTAACAAGCCGGTTATTGGGCCTTGAAATCCTGCCAATTCGGGGTGTAAAATTTCCTTGTGTTGAGTTGGTATCAATTTGGTACTACTGCTATGCCCATTGCCCTGTTTAATTGTGGTTCGATCATGTTCCTGTCGTGGTTATGTGGTCGAGTAATTGTTGTTGTTGGCTCAATGATGATGAGTCCTGTTAATTCATGTTCGAATATGGTGGCTTTGGCATTTCTGAACACATGAGGATTTAATCAATACTTTGACTGTTTTCATGAGATTAATTGTAAATTGTCCAAATAAAACTATATGTGCGGAGTCTCGAGTTGGAGACCCAAAATAAGGGCACCCTCGGGATTTTGCCCCATCGACAGTGATGTTTAAAATAAATTGAGTCGATGGAATTTGGCGATGATGATTATTTTCTGAGCCAAAAATTGTTTAATAATTAATATTTGTTAATTATCTAATAAATTGCTATTATTATCGATTTAGTATTAATTATTTAATCTGTAATGGATTGAGATTATATTGAATTGGGAACGTTATTTGAAATATGGATTTAATTGTCAATTGATGATTACGTTGGTTGTGTCGGCTGTATCCCGACTGGCAGTCTCCCGTATGAAGGGGATGCCGTCAAAATTTTTCTAAAATATTAAAATCATTTCTTGAAAACGAGTATGTATAATTATATGATTTTATAATTTATACGAGTTGTGAGTCGGGCTTCATATTTTAAAATCTATGTGGTATGTGCTTACGTGGTTATATGATTAAATACTGTTGTCCGTAGTTTATGTATAGATATTATACGATTAAATAAACTTAAATTAGGGGACTATTCGCAGGGGTAGACTAAGTGGAATGTTTGTATTGATTAGCGAGTATTAAACGGGATTCTGAAATAGTGTTATATTGTGTGTAGATCCCGTGGATAAAGGGAAGGCTAAAGCTGAGGACGTAAAGACGCTTCGGATTCTGTGATTTTCTATTTAAGGCAAGTAAATTGCTTCAATTATCTTTTAAATGAGAATGATTATAAAACCTGATTCATATGCTTATTCAGATTATTCTTGCCCTAATTGTTTCGTTAATTTCCCGAATTTTCGAATACTTAATTGTTGTACCAAAAAGTGATTCCACTGAGTTGTTGATGCTATTAATGATTTGATTTACATCCACATTCCTTGTAAGTGTATTATTTCACTCCTCTTTCAAGTAAATCGCTTCACTTACATTTCCAGCGAAGTATGATTATCATAACTTGATTTTTATGTAATTGATTTATCCTTGATATAATTGCTCTGATAATTTCCATTAATTATGAATATTCAATTGTTATACCCCAGGTTGACTATATCGTTTTTGTTAATCCTTTTTGTGACTTGACTCAAGTCAATACCCCTTCTTGCCATATCGAACTTGTTGATATTTAATTCAGAGATTACCCAACCTTGTTTTATTTGGTGAAATTGAGATGTTAACCTGGAACGAAAGTGTCCAGGGTGTTTGGCAGTTGAGGTAGTCGATTGTTCCGACACCTAATGTTTAGTTAGGATTGGACTGTTAGTTTTTTTAAAATGTGGACCGAAAGGGTCGGACCAGATTCGTGGTCAGAAATAATTAAGGCCAATGTGTGCCGTGGATCCATTAAAGGACATTGCTGTGTGCGTTTGTCCGGGGTTAGTGCGTGACTGATCAGCAGCCTAACCTTATAATTGTTTTTATCATAAAAATGCATGATAGTCCAATCCTCTTCTAGTTTATGATTCAGACAAATGATAAATTTTCAGTTGAGCTTATATATATTGTTGATTGCTGATTCTAGACAATCTTGCAGACATATCAGTTGTTGATGTTTTAATTTTATATATATACTTGCTGAGCATTTGGCTCATTTGCTTGCTAATTCTGTTTCCTCAGCTAAGCCAGGAGATGTCTAGAAGAAGTGGCCCGTCGGGTTGGGGTAGTCACCGAGGCAGTCAGAGGGTCGAGGCGGTTGGTTGGGTAGTGACATATACCTTGGTTTATATTATATCTGTATTTGTAGGCAGATTATCTTATTTAATGGGTTGTATATTATTTGATTCAGTTCTGGGTTGTAATAGCTATTGTTAGTTGTTTCATACAGTGACCTGTGTGCGGTCTGGGTTGTAATGGTTTTATTTTCTTATGGATTAGTATGACTGATGCTTGTGGACTGTTTTTAGTTCTACTTAGTTGCTTAAACAGGTGATTAGTCCGGCTTATGATTACATCATGCCGAAATTTCTAAAATTTCTCCTATACAAATGTTTAATTGCATATAAGAGTTTATAATATTATTGCTGGCTAGTGAGGGTGTTACATACCGCTCCCCGGTCAATAGTATATACGGACCGCTACGACCTCTATTGCTAGAGTCGTTGTCCGAAGAAAACATTTCAATCTAAGTTCAAGGGGTTCAAACATATACGTGCTTATACATCTCAACTTCATCGATACTTCGATAAACATAAACATTTGATATGATTGAAAACTACAAACACAACAGTGAAAGTCCTTGTATATGTAAGTTTTGAAAAGTAAACTTGCATAGGTAAAATCAGGAACATAATATCTTGAAAATAAATGCTTAGGGTTGGAAAACTTGCCTTGGGAAGGCTGGGGTGGTTGGGCTCGTGGAGTGGAGCGACAATCTATAAATATCCAATATTCGCTCGTTAGTATCTTAGCAACACCACTTAATCATAATGTTTTAAAGAATACAAGGCCATCTTAGCGACTCCACCATTTGACCCACTAACCCTCCTATATGACCATGTCATCACATTATCACATTCTTTACCAATTCAACTCAAATCTATTCCTCAAACTCGAAACTCAAGTGAATACTCTTAAAACTGCTTTAAACTAATCTTCTAAGTGGTTTTTCACTTGCGCGGATTTT
This sequence comes from Saposhnikovia divaricata, assembly GCA_036435485.1. NCBI lineage: Eukaryota > Viridiplantae > Streptophyta > Magnoliopsida > Apiales > Apiaceae > Saposhnikovia > Saposhnikovia divaricata. The sequence goes on along the minus strand of CM071601.1, from coordinate 122,575,311 downwards.
ACTCCAACATTTCTATAAAATTGAAAAATACATATTTTAATCCAATTCTTTTTGGGTAGCCTTCACCACTGCATTTACTAGCTTCTCTAATTTTTCCATGATCCTACATAAATTTTTAGGGGTTTAAACAAGGTTCACAAGGGGACTATTTATTGCAGTCTGGATTCCAGAAACACATTTCACTTCTCAGGCCATAACTCAAAATCTATACATCACCTAGTCATGAACCTTATATTTCTGGAAACTACATTCAAATACCTTTCCAAAAATATATATTAGGACTTCAGGGGACAAGATTTAGGGATTAAAAACCCTCCTACAAGACAGTACAAGTTCCTGGAAAAATACTCAGCATGCTTATACCACTTAACCAACCAAGAATCTTATATACACATCACAACCATCATCTAATCCACCAAGATCATACTTTATAACATACATGGAGTTACATACACTAACCACAAGCTTAAAAATCACAACCACAACATTTAAACTCAAGATCTACATCATCCATAACTTATATGTCCAAGATTCACACTAATAACCATGGATCTAACATTAAACATCACAAATACTACATGGCCAAGAGGGGTTAGGGTTTTTATACCTTCTTGATGTTCTTACAATCTCAAACAAGCTTGGTTAACCTTGGGGAAGCCTTACTCTATGCTCACCATCTTCAATCTCACCAAAGAAATCAAGAACATGGAAGTGGGTTTCCTGACTGGAAAAACACGCCCCAAAGATCAGCCAAAACGAAGCCCTTGCACTCGTTTCCTGGTCGAGGCTCCTGAATGAAAGTTGTAGAGCGTCTTAACAGCTTTCTAACCATATAAAGAACAAAAAATTTCATTGAGTAATGAAGTTTCTAGGCCCGTTTTAGTGAGCTCCTTTCCTGCTGGGCAGAATGGAGTATTTGGTGTTTGTTTTGTTTGATTAAAGTGATAAAGTGATCAATAATGCTTGATATTTTCAATTGGATGCATCTTATCTTCTTGCCATGTGGTGTCATCTCCTCATTGGTTCATTTGTATTACCTTTATCCATCCATAATTGCAAGCAAGTCCCTTGCTTTATACATATTGTTTCCAAGTCCTTCCTTCCTTTTCTTATTTGCACCAAGGGGCTTCCCTTCTTGTATATTTACTAAATCAATATGTTACAACTTATATGTTGCTCTTCATTGTAATAGTGTGGCCCAATACCTCAAATAATCGTTGTGTCCAATTTTCTTTGTATTTTCTCTTTATCTCAGAAAGAATTCTCGCGGTTTCTCAATTGTTCTCATTTCCTTTAACTCTAGGATTTTATTCTCAATTCCATTTTCCTCTCATAATATATCCTTCCTTGGACTTCTAATATTTACTATTCTCAATTCATGATTCGCTCGCTTGATCGCTTAATCTCGTTATAAAGTCTCAGCGGTTTCTAGAACGTTCGTTTCACTATCTTAGGGGTTTTGGTTCTAAATTCTCGAATCAAATATAATAAAATCCTGACATAATTAAATCCTTAATTCCTCAAAATTAATATCTCATTTCTTGAATATAATAATATATAATTCACTTCCCGGTCAAATATTACACCAGAATACAAATTGGAATTTCTGAATTCCAATCGTCTTTATATACACTTATTTGCTCCGTGAATCACTAATATGACTTCGAAATATCCATACCATGTCTTGTACATAGGGTGGCGTGAAAATTCTTTAATCCTCAAAATCACTATTCATCCACCAAATCACTATTCATTGATGCACTTCATCATAATATGAAAAGTTTTAATTTTACCGAAATTTTGGGTTCTTACAAAAGTCTTGGATGCCATTAGAACAGTTTAGTAATTGTGAGAAAAGAAAATGTGTAGAAAAGTGTTTGTGAAAATGCTTAAGTGAAAATAACAGAGAAATTGTGTGTAATGTTATGTGTTCGTGGGTGTAAAAGTGAAAAAGTGAATAATGAATCGAGTGTGATTAGATCTGTAATTGAAAATTAAAAACCCAATCGTTTTAGACATTAAACACGCAACCAATTTCTTGTTAAGTGTGTGAGTGGGACACGTGTCACGTAAATAGTGGAACAGTGGTTTACACGCGCAGTAATAATGCCTATTATTACTGCTATTCTCTCTCCTATTACCAATACGCTTTAACTGTCTGACACCATTAAACAGTTGGCACGTATCACATGCAAATTTCAAAAACTCTATTTGTACTCCAAGTATATGCTTTGTCTGAAGTAAAATATTACCTTAGAGTACTCAACAGAATCCAACAGTGTTTATCAATTCTCCAACTTTATTACTGTTATCCTTTCAAACACTGCACAGTTGTGAATATGAGTGTGTGTAGAGCAGAGTTTACTAAAGCAGTATTTAGAGCATCTAGTATTTCATAAAATCCATAAAATAAATCAGTAAACACTGGATGCACAAACTCTCATAGTAAACACTGAATGTATGATGAATGCTAAACTCTGTAGTAAACGATTTATATACAGTAATATTTAATTAACCCCTTTTTTTCTTTTTCTTTTTTCTTTTTAAAAATTCTCCAGTAATCAGAGGTTGGAATTAGTCACCAAAAATCCTATAGTTTTAGCCCTTATCAGTTTGATAAGTTCTTGGATCTTTCTAGTCTTCGACTAGTCACCAAAAATTAGAGAATTTTAGCCCTTACTATATACCAGTAAGTTCCTGGGTCGTTCTAATTACAAACATGATCTCAAAGGAGTTCTAACAGTCTATATACATAAGCTTTGGGGTTATTCTAATAACAGAATCTAATTAACAGTGTATAACTAACAGAGTTTAGAGCTCATCATCATCAGAAATTATTCATGAGAGGCAATGCACACAGTATTTACAGACTCAGAGTTTAGGATAAATAAACTAAGAGATGCTATAAATATGAAACAGCATCATGTTGTGTTAATTTTCTTCACAATCTAAGATTAGATCACAGATAACTTAGAAGGATTCATGATTAATTACTGAGAATCATGCTTCATACAAATCTCTTCATTGGTATTAACATTCAGACGAAAACATTTTCAGAGTTTATTAGAGTTTATCTAAAATGTCAACAGTGTATGACTTACAGAGCATGCTAACAGAGTTTAACAGTCATTGAGCAGATTTTGCATAGCAGAGTTTAACATACCACAGAAATATGAGCAACACAGTACATAAGTAGAATTTTGAGTCTAACCAATATCTCTAGTCAAAGCCAGAGACCATCCCTAGTTCATTTACCAGCCTTGTAAATACAGCTTCACTCAATGGCTTGGTGAAGATATCTGCAAGCTGTTGTTCTGTAGACACAAAATGAAGCTCAATATTCCCTTCCTCTACATGTTCTTTGATAAAATGGTACCTTATGCTGATGTGCTTGGTCATTGAATGCTGTACTGGATTACCTGTCATAGCAATAGCACTTTGATTATCACAGTAAATAGGTATTTTACTGTACCTCAATCCATAATCCAGTAATTGATTCTTCATCCACAGAATCTGTGAACAACAGCTACCAGCAGCAATATACTCTGCTTCAGCTGTAGATGTAGAGATTGATTTCTGTTTCTTGTTGTACCATGAAACAAGTCTATCACCAAGAAATTGACAACTTCCACTGGTACTTTTTCTATCTATCTTACAGCCTGCAAAGTCTGCATCAGAGTAACCAAGAAGCTTGAAGTCTGATTCTCTTGGATACCACAAACCTAAAGTTATGGTGCCCTTAAGATATTTGAAAATTCTCTTTACAGCTGTTAGATGTGGTTCTCTTAGATCTGCCTGAAATCTTGCACAAAGACATGTTGCATACATGATGTCAGGTCTACTTGCTGTTAGATAAAGAAGAGACCCAATCATCCCTCTATAGCTTGTCATATCCACTGGTGAACCTGTGTCTTTATCCAACTTTGTTGCTGTTGCCATGGGAGTTGTTGCAGATGAGCAGTCAAGCATGCCAAATTTCTTGAGAAGATTTTTGGTATATTTTGCTTGATTGATAAAGATTCCATCATCTGTTTGCTTCACCTGTAGCCCTAGAAAATAACTGAGCTCTCCCATCATGCTCATTTGATACCTGGACTGCATGAGCTTGGCAAACTTCTTACAGAGTTTATCATTAGTAGATCCAAAGATTATGTCAACTACATATATATGAACTAATAATAGATCACTACCAAGATTGAAGTAGAACAAGGTTTTATCAATTGTACCTCTGTTGAACCCACTTTCTAAAAGAAATTGAGCCAGAGTTTCATACCATGCTCTTGGTGCCTGCTTAAGTCCATAGAATACCTTGTCAAGCCTGTAGATATAATCTGGATACTTGGGATCTACAAATCCTGGTGGTTGTTCAACAAACATTTCTTCTTCAAGTTTTCCATTCAGAAAAGCACTTTTTACATCCATTTGAAAAACCTTGAATTTCTTGTGAGAAGCATATGCTAGAAAGATTCTTATTGCCTCCAACCTTGCAACTGGAGCAAAAGTTTCATCATAGTCTATGCCTTCTTGCTGTGAATAGCCTTTGGCCACAAGTCTGGCCTTGTTTCTTGTAACAACCCCATCACTGTCAGTTTTGTTTCTGAAAACCCATCTAGTACCAACAACAGATCTATTCTTTGGTCTAGGTACAAGGGTCCATACTTCATTTCTCTCAAATTCATTTAACTCCTCCTGCATTGCTGTTATCTAGTCAGCATCTTGAAGAGCTTCCTCCACTTTCTTTGGTTCATTTTTAGACAAGAATGCATGAAACAGACATTCATTAGTTGTAGCACTTCTTGTCCTTACTGTTGCATCTGGATCTCCAATAATTAAATCAGGTGTATGAGATTTTGTCCATTTCCTAGCAGAAGGTAAATGACTTTTGTCAACAGTTGATCCTCCCCCTTGATCAATGTTCTCCTGATCATATTGTTGCCTTTCTTCATTCTCTGAGGCTCCCCCTAAATTTGATCGCTCAGATTTTGAACTATCAGACATTGGACTTTCAGAGATTGAGTCATCAGAGTTTGAGTTTGATCCAGATTTTTCAGTTGACTCACTATAAGAATTTGAGTCATCACTATGATCATGCTCCCCCTCAACTGGTTCTCCTCTTTGTTCTGACTGTACTATTTCTTCTGTGTGCACCAGTAGAGGTTCAGAGTTTGCATCAATAGAGTTTGTTGGACTGGTTTCATCAGAGTTTATTCCATCAGAGATTAGATCTTCATTTTCGAAATGCAACTGATCATGTTCATCAGCATCTTCAAGTCCAGTGATTTTCTTGTCATCAAATGACACATGAATAGATTCCATAATCACTTTTGTTCTCAGATTATAAACTCTGAATGCCTTGGTTGACACTAGATAGCCAACAAAAATTCCTTCATCTGTTTTCAACTCAAATTTGGTCAACTGTTCAGGATGAGATTTCAACACAAAGCATTTGCACCCAAAAATATGAAAATATTTCATGTTTGGCTTCTTTTCCCTCACCATCTCATATGATGTTTTTCCATGCTTGTTGATCAGTGTGGCATTTTGAGTAAAACAGGCAGTTTGATCTACTTCTGTCCAGAAATAAATTGGCAATTTTGCTTCATCAAGCATAGTTCTGGCAGCTTCTATCAAGGTTCTGTTCTTCCTCTCAACTACACCATTTTGCTGTGGTGTACCAGGTGCAGAAAACTCTTGCTTCAATCCTCTGTTCTTGCAGAATTCTTCCATTGTTGCATTCCTGAATTCAGTTCCATTATCACTTCTGATTATTTTGACTTTGTGTTTTGATCCTTTGTCCAGTAGCTTTACATATTCCATCAGAGTTAATGCAGTTTCATCCTTCTTTTCTAGAAAATACACCCAAGTGTATCTGGTATATTCATCAACAATGACTAGAGCATATTTCTTCCTTCCAATTGACAAGACATTTACTGGTCCAAAAAGATCAACATGTAGAAGATGATATGGATCAACAATTGAAGATTCAGACTTGCTCTTGAAAGAAGTCTTCCTCTGTTTGGCCTTTTGACATGAATCACACAGACCATCAACATTTAACAAAGACTTTGGAAGTCCTCTAACAAGATTCTTTCTTATCAGCTCATTGATGTTGTTCAGATTCAAATGAGAGAGTTTCTTATGCCACTTCCAACTCTCTTCATTGGACATTCTTGTTGACAGGCACATAGTTTTCCATCAGAGTTTGTCAACAAGCTTGCTTCATAGATAATGTTGCGCCTTTGTCCAACTAAAACAACTTTCCCTGTGGTTTTGCTGATAACCTCACAGTATTCAGGTTGAAAAACTACATGAAAACCTCTGTCACAAATTTGACTCACAGATAGCAGATCATGCTTGAGTCCTGGAACCAGAGCTACATTTATGATGATGACACTTCCAAGATTGATATTGCCATATCCCAGAGTATGTCCTATGTTGCCATCTCCATACGAAACTCTTGGGCCAGCCTTCTCCACATACTTTGATAGCAGGGCTTTATTTCCAGTCATGTGTCCTGAACATCCACTGTCCACGACTAGGATACTCTCTCTGATGCCCTGCAATCACAAACAATTACTGAAGATTAGATTTAAGGATCCAGACTTGCTTGGATCCTTTGGCTTTCGTAATTTTGTTAGCTTTAGCAGCGGAATTTACACTATCAGAGTTTAAGCTAAGTTTATCAGAGTTTATACTTGCAGAATTAACCCTAGCCCATTTCAGATTAGGTTTCAGTTCATTGTAATTATGATAAATAGCATGATAATTTCTGCAAGTATATATAGAATGCCAAGTGCTTCCACAGTGTTTGCATAAAGTCTGTGGTCTAGTTCTAACATTATCTTTCTTTACTTCAGACTTGGAAGGTAAAGAATTAATGTTTTTGTTCTTTCTGCAAAAACTAGCAAGATGGTTAGTGCTACCACAGTTATGACATGTCTTTCTTGGAGCTAAAGTAGCAAGCATTGGATAATTACCTTGAATGATGCCTACTTTACCATTTCTGTTCTTTCTAGACACTTTCTGTTTCTTAACAGATTTGAACTCCTTAAGCTTATGCTTAAGTTGTTTATCTGTCATTAAACCAATATTAACCTGTTTAACACTAGTTTTTACTGGTTCTTTATTAATAGCTTCTTTTCCACCTTCAAACCTAGGTTCACTTATTCCATTAACAAATGTTCCAAATTTCTTAGGTGGAAGAGGTGGTCTAATCTTGACTGTATTCTGAAACCTAAGTTCATCTTCCTCAGAATAACCTAGACCTATATTGTCAGATTGAAAAACTTCTTGAGTGTCTTTTCCAGAGTGAGTCCAAGTTTTAATAATGTGATTTGCCTTCTCCAATTCAGATTCTAGTTGTTTATACTTACTTAACAACTCTTGTTCAAGATAAACAACATCATCTTTCTCCTTTTGAACTTGCTGCATGTTAGCAAGTTTCTCTTCTACAACCTTATTTCTCTCTTTGAGTTCAGAATTCTCAGTTTTGATTCTCTCATTCTCTAAAGTCTGATCCCTATAACTGATATGCAAAGCCTTAAGATATATTCTTAATTCAGTTATATCATCAGTATTATAAGGGATTTTATATCAAACGGGCCACTTATCTCATTAAAAAGTATCAAGTAGCTCCCCAGTCTCCACGGGGACTCATTTAAGCCACTAAACTAAGAAATATATCATTTTCCCCCATGCATTCACAAAAATAATACAATTTATGGTGGCCTAAGTGTCTTGGATAAAATTTATGGTGGCCAAAAAAAGTTCAATCTTGGATAGATTGTATTATTCTCACTTAGGCCACCATAAATTGTATTATTTTTGTGAATGCAAGGAGGCAAATGATATATTTCTTAGTTTAGTGGCTTAAATGAGTCCCCGTGGAGACTGGGGAGCTACATGATACTTTTTGATGAGATCAGTGGCCCGTTTGATATAAAACCCGTATTATAAGCATAGGTAGTTAGAGGTACCTTGTTTTCAGAATCTTCAGCTTCATCAACAGTAGTAGCCATGAGAGTATAGTTCACATCCTCATCTGAGTCAGAGGTGTCTGCCCAATCTCTGCCTTTAGTGAAGAGTGCCTTCTCAGTTTTACCCTTCTTGCACTCAGGAGCATAGTGACCCATCTCCTTACACTTGTAGCATTGAATCTCAGACTTGTCTCTTTTCCCAGATTTGGTATCCTTTCTCTCAAATTTGCTGAAATTCTTCCTGTCAAACATGGAATCATTCTTAGAGAATCTCTTCCCTTTCTTGATGTTCTTGAATCCCATCTTCTTGAAGGTCTTTACCATCAAAGCAGCTATTTTCAACATTTCCTCATCATCTTCAGAATCAGATGATCCATCTGTGTTTGAGTCAACATCAGAGTTTGATGACTCACTTTCAGAATGAATGACCAAAGCTTTTCCTTTTGCCTTATTCCTTGATGCTTCCTTCTTTGAGGGTCTTTCTTCAACTCTTAGAGCAACAGATTTTGACTTTCTGCATGATCTTCTGCTTCTCTGTTCCATTTCTAGTTCATGAGTCTTGAGCAACCCATAGATCTCATCAATATCAGTATCAGCTAGATCATAGTTGTCTCTAATAGTGGTTGTCTTAACATCCCACTTTTCAGGTAGAGAAAGAAGAAACTTGAGATTTGAATCTTCTAGATCATATTCTTTATTAACCAGTGACAGATCATTAATTAGCTTACAGAATCTGTCAAAGGTTTCTGTCATTGATTCTTCAGATTTAGCCTCAAAGTGTTCATACTCCTGTGTGAGTATGTTCCTTCTATTTTCTTGATTGCAGCAGTTCCCTGACATCTAACCTCCAGGGCATCCCAGATCTCTTTTGCAGTTTTACAATTGATCACTTTGTTAGACATAACATTATCCAATGAACTATGAAGCAGATGTCTAACCTTTGCATCCTTACCAATGGATGAAATGTCCTCAGGAGTCAAATCTTTCTTCTCCTTTGGAATAGATTTAGCTTCCTGTCCAGCAGTAACAACAGATAATTTTGTAGGCTTATGAGGGCCTTCATAAATTCTGTCAAGATATTCTGGATCTGTAGCCACCAGAAACATAGCCATTTTCACCTTCCAGGTTGAGTATTCTGCTGGCATGAGAATAGGAACCCTGATTGTCTCATATCGACTCACAGTTGCAGGTTGAGCCTTCTCAGCACTAGAGCCTCTTGTTGGAGGAGGAATTTCTGCCATTGATTATAGTTTTTGTGTGTGTGTGTGTGGATCTTAAACTGTAATAAATTAACAGATCAAGCTCTGATACAATTGTTAGGCCGAATACACAGATTATAATCAACTAAGTATGAGAGAATAACAATAAGTTCTTAAATAACTTTAAAAACTGTTTGGAATTAACTTCTCTCTCAGTGATGTAAAATATCACAGAGAGCTGCTTAGGTTACAATTAAAGAGATTGTATTACACGATTGATACCCTTCTAGGGTTAACCTAACTGTATTTATAAAGATATACAGCTACGTACAATCGATAATTGATTCTCCTATAAATCAGCTATACAAATATTATCAATTATGATTGCTACACGTCTTTTTAGTCAGCACGACTTCCTTTGACAGCTATCCAATCTTCAAAGATATCGCTTCCATAATTATCTTCAATAATTCTGTTACTGACCAGCAAACGCTTCTGTTCAACAGAGTTTAGCTGCTTCCTCTTGTCAGCGTATAGCAAACTCTGTCGAACTTCCAACTGTCAGAGTTTAACTAAACTCTGACTGCTTCCTGTTTCAAGTTAAACTCTGTTTTTCCCTGTAAAACTTAAACACTGATATTAACCATATCAATTATATTTAACAAAGACTTTGATGAAGACCAACTGCAATTTCTAAGAGCTCAAAGAATCTACTATGCTGCAATTGTGAATGACTGCCTTGAGATCAAATACACTGATGGAAGACAGATGAAATTCAAACAAGGGGGTTGTCAAAATTGGGGCAAGTTATATGAGATAGAAAGAATCATTGCATTATTGGATTCTGAAGACAAAGTGGAGAGAGTATGGAAGTTGGAGTTGATTGATTTTGTGAAGATGAAGAGAGATCATGCTGAAAAGATAAGAAAGGGGTGTTTTGAGAAATGGATAGAAAGGGAGAAGGAGCTAGATAGGCTGGAAGTTGAAGCAGAAATGCTAAGGGCAAAAGGATTGTGTAGAGTTCAGTTCAACCCCTATATGGTGAAGTATAGGAGAAGAAATGGAGATCAGATCAATCCACATGATTAGACTAAAAAATTACAAAAAATCCCAAGGTGTGTAGTGAATTTAAGGCCTATGATGGATAAAGTGCATACGAACATTTTCTCTTTTTCAACCAATATTGCACTGACCCAATCTCTATCAAAACAAGTATCTAGCCAAACTTCACGTTCTTAGTAGTTAGACCGACCGTGCAATGGTTGAGGTCCCAAAAGACTTTTGCATCAATACCCATTTATCGAGTTTTAGGTCAACAATCCCAGACCACAAAGACCTTAGGTTGCTAGGCACAAAGTCCCCTCGGACTTACTTACTCGGGTTATCAATGAGCCCAACCTAGCCGATTTCCCTACTAAGAATTCATTATTACAAAATCACACTAGCACTATAAACATTTATTGACTCTTTTTTTTTTCTTTTTTTTCTTTTTTTTTCCTTTCTTTTTTTTTAGACACTATAGGAGCAAAATCTCGCAAAGGTTTGATTCGACATTGTTCTAACATGTGGGTTCTCTCTCAGGTATCGAATAACATTCCTATACAATTCTTCCATCAGAGGAGGTCTTGTGCAAATGTGCCGTCTTGGTCTTTTAAGCAAAAATTTGTTCGACACAAGTTTCATGAGGAAAAACCTTACCTGACTACGTTCAAATTATCTAAAGGCATTATACAAATAATTTTCGAAAAATAGTCAACACCAACTAGTTCTAGAATTACAGAGTGGGAAGGACAACTAAGCTAAAATAACTCTATTTTTGGATTTTTAAAATTTTTCAATTTTTTTGGATTTTTCAATTTTATGTATTTACACTAAAACCCTCCCCCATACCTAAATCATGCATTGTCCTCAATGTATGCAAAAGGAACGAGAATAAAATAGAGAGGAGGAAATATCTGATAAGGGATGACGGAGAATGACAAATTGCTGAAAAACTACGAAAGAAAACAACTCACACACGCACACAATGTAACTCCCCCATACCTACATTCTACTATGGGAGGTACAAAAAAAAATTTTACTAACCAATACCTGCTCTCGGAAAAACTATTTTTGTTACACAACCAACATATTTCAGAAACTTACCCACAAAACTAGCATAGACCACTCGAACGATCCGATTAGGCACAAGAATAAAACTCATATTTCTAACTTCATCCATAGACCACGAAGATGCTTCTTTTTGTTGTTTAAGCAAATTAATTACGATAAGATGTTGGTCATGAATATCATGAGTTTCGATGAAAGATGAAGTACGAGTGGAAAATGAAGAAATAGAAACGGGTGGGGGTGGCTCTTCGAAAAATGTTTTACCAACAGAATTAGGATCACAAGAACTATCCTTATGTTGGGTTTCCCATTTGGAACAAATATTCTTCATCTCCCCAAACATCTCTTCCGAGGTCAAATCCTTAAAAGATTCGTGAAGCTCTCGATTGGTCTCGTAATGCAATTGAAAATCTTGTTTAAGAAGAGACTCAATCTCATGATCGTCCAAATTTGACCTTGAAACAACCTCCTTAACTAGATCAGCTCCTATTGGTTGAGTATGAAGTTCTTTGGGTTTTTTGGGAAGAGGGTTGGAAGATGAAAGGAAAAGTTCACTAGAAGAAGATGATAGTTGTCTAGGTGAAGCCACAAACTCAGAATCATCAGGATTCTTCGTTTGACCTAGAGAATGAAAGATGTCAGCATTACATTCTTCTTCGTGTGAATCACCACCGAAAGGAGTGTCAACTTGAACATTAGACCTAGGAGAAATGATATCATCGAAAGTATCGATAGGTCTTTGAGTGATAAGAATTTCAGGGTTGACTTCGGGTGGATTCGGAGTGGTTAGCGTCTCACGCTCGCACATGGTGGCTAATTGATTCACTTGAAATTCTAACTTAGATAAGGCTTGAGCATTAGAGTTCAAAATTTGCCTATCAGAAGTTATGGTTTGCATGAAGTTTGCTTGAGAAATCAATAAAGCCTCGATACTCTTTTCTAAGGTGTCAAGTTGCCTACTCGAATCATGAAATCCGGGTGGGTGGGCGTTGATTTGAATTGAACTCGAATAAGGAACTTGACTCGGAATTGGATAAGAGTTCTGTTCTTGAAAATGTGGAGGCGGAGTTTGATAGCTATGACCATGGTTCCATGAGGGATCGGGATAATCTCTCCAACCGGAATTAGAAGACGATGTAAAATGGTCATTTCGAGAGGTTGGTTGAAACATGGCGTTGACATGTTGAAAATCGAGACTCGGAGAGTTGAAATTTGGGTGCCAAGACGTGTGTGAAGGGCCTCTAAGGGTTTCTAAGGCTTCGAGTCGTCTAGTAAGAGCATCTAATTCGGAGTCGATTGCAATATCGTTTTCACTATAATGCAAATCAATAAAAGTACTAGACGACTCGTTATATACACTAGGTTCCCTAGTTGACTCACACCACATCGTATTATCTGCTAACTCCTCGTCAAAATCCCAACCTTGGTAATAACGCTCCCTAAACGCTACGGACATGGTAAAGATTGATCAAGGGTAAAACCTCGTAGCAAGTAAGTGCGAAAATGAAACACACAAAATAAATGGTGAAAAATCAAAAGAAAAATCTAACCTAGGTTCCCTAAATAAAATAACTAGACATTGCTCACATAACGTTAAGACACACTAAAAAAATCCGTAAATTAATAATTATTCAGACCGATTCGGCCAGATTAGAGCAGGCATTACCAAGAGGCCAAACTCGTCACTTAGACACCAAATCTTAACAGCCAGGCGAACCTTAGACACTGAAGGTCGTGAATAAGTCTTAATTACGTTTATTTGATGCAACAAACAACGAGATATATACAAAAACGATAAACAATTATGGATGCTTAGACTACGTGTTTTAACTAAAAGAAAGATGAAATTTAACGTACCTTTGGGTCCTCCAGCAATCACCACAATTTATAAGGTACGAAAAATTAAAAATAAGAAAATAAAATTCTAAATGATGTGCTCTAAGTGATGAATGCATGATGCAACAAATATGTATTTACAACTATTTTTTTTTAGATTTTTCAATTTTTAATTTTTTAATTTTTTAATTTTTTTTTTTTTGTGATTTTCTAAATATAAAAAGGCGAAAAGAGTGAGATACGGGTTACCGAAGCATGCTTCCAAGAATTCTGATTTTTCCAAGCTCCGCGAAAAGATTCCCGAAATTCCAAACTTTCCTAAAAAAAATGAAATAAAAATAAGGCAAGCGAAAGCAAACTAATCCGAAAAATTAAAAATTAAGGTGCGAAAAATAATTAGTCCCCGGTAGCGGCGCCAAAAACTTGATGTGCCGAAAACATGACAATTTAATATCGCAAGCGCACGATCTTCGTTTTAGTATTTATGATTCGATCCACAGGGAATAATATTTATTTCGCAATCCTTAATTTTTAACTTAGGCGAATTAGAACAATTTGGAATTTTTGAGAATTTTATATTTTACTAATTAATTCTTAAAGAAAATTTACACTATTTTTTTTTTTGAAGGAAAATTAAATTAATCTTTTTTAAACTAAAAACTGAATTTTGCATGAATTTTGCATTGTTATTAGTTAAATTTAAATTAATTTTTATTTAAAAGAAAAATAATCTATTTTTCTATTTAAAAAAAATGAATCATTCTAAAAATTCTAAAATCAAATTAAAATTTGGGTTTTGAACAATTCAGATTTATACTATTTAAATACTAAATGGAAAAATATTTTTTACTAATTAATTAGAACAAAGTTTTTTTTTGTTTTTTTTTAATCACGAAAACTTTGACAAAAACGACTAGAGTAACTTAGAAACAATTCAGAACTCGCTACAAAAATATTTGTTAACTTAGTAGCTACTCGATAGAATCAAAAAGGATGGCCTAGATAAACTCGACTTGGCACTCCAGCTTAACAACTCGACCATCAGTAGAACAAAGATCAGCACCTCAATTCGACAGCTTAAAACGCATTAAGTACTCGATACTCTGCATGATTACACTAAAATTCGGTCAAACAAATAACATGAAAACTCGGAAGAACCACAACAGAAAAACTTAGAAGAACAACAGCAAGCAGCAATTCGTAAACGAGAACAGAAACAAAGCGCCGTAACTCGACTTGCAACAACAGCGATTCAACAAGAAACTCAATAAAAACTCACGACCCACAGACAATCCAGCACGTCTCGATCTTAAACTAACGAAATCAAAACCAACAAATAGCCAACAGCACTCAGGAAATTTAACCACGAGACCAGCAAAAACCAACTCTAAAAATTCAGCCCAACTCAGTTAAGAACTCGACATTAAACCAACACAAATTCAGTGACGCAGACTTGGACTAAAACCATGAACTCGGAATTAACTCGGTTGACATCGTTGACAATTAACACGAACAACACTTAGCAAACTCTGCCACCATGAAACCAACAAATTCAACGAACAACACAATACTACAAACTCCCTTCAATTAAACACTACGAAATTCAATTAAGTAAAACACGACAAGAAACTCAGCGATATAATGGACTGAAAAACAAACCAATATTCGAACTTAGAGCTAAACTTCGACAACAATAAAAAATCCAATCTGAACATCAACCAAATGAAATAAAAAAAATGAAGTAGAAGCGTTTGGTTCGAAATTAACGGAAGGACGAATGGGTGAAGGAAGAGGGATGAGGGTGGCTTCGAATGACTTGTAAAGAACGGGGGAGAGATTGATGAAAAGGAAAAGGAGTGGGTGTTGTTGAAATCGAAGGAGAATAGTAACAAGGAGAGGGATGGATTGGAGTGATAACGAGAGGGATTTAAGGAGATGGGCTTAGTTTGGTTAACAGAGGAAACACAGGGGAATAAAAAAAAACTGGGCTTTAAATTAACTAATTAAACGAGATAGAAAAATAAATACAGGGAAAAAAATTATGAACTAAAAAAAAATGTTTACACAGCAAAGAAAATTTACAACTGCATACTAATCCTAAATCTAACTAATAATAGGTGTAATCCTAATTCTAAATGATTTTACAAGAGAAAAAATGAATCTATTTATAGGAAATAGATTGAGATTTGTGGTTGATGTGGATTAATCCTCACCATTCATTTGTTTGGTGGGATTAAATCCTAGCCCTCCATTTTTATTTATTTTTTTATTTTTTTATTTTTTTTCTTTTTAGTTTTTAAATAAAAATTCAGCTTTTGCACCAAACTCCCTCTTCTTTCCTTTTCTTCTATTTTGGTCCTTCTTCTTCTCCTTTTTCTCTTCTTTGATATTTATTTCATTATTTTGTCATTTCTTCAATTTTTCTTGAATTTCCTGAAATACAACAAAATAATTTATTAAAATACGAATTCAAACAATAAATAGATAATAAAAATATGCAAAATTATGCACTTATCAAAATGACAAAGGCTAGTATTTCATCATAATCTGTAAGATCACTCATTGTAGTTCTATCCATGTTGTTAATCAATTTCATACATGTACTGTCAAGTTTTATCTTTTTGTATGTTAGGCTTGTTATCAGACATGAAATTGTGACTAAGGGTCTCACTCACAATTTGGGGGAGATTGTTAGTCACAGAGGCATGCCTGAGTACATCTAATAACAAGCCTAATTATTTGTAATGCTATGCATTACCTACATGACCTCTTAACTGAGGGAACCTCTAGTTGTAGAGTTTCTACTTATTGTAGTACTTGTAATAGGCATAAATTTCTATCTGTGTAACTATAATTTAAGTCAGAAAATAATGCTTGAAAGAAGTTCCAAGGTTCATGCCTCAAGCTTGTAGAACAAGGCTGTCAAAATAATCACAATTAGATTTTGGAGAATGAAGATTTACCTAAGTACCAATTCGAGAAGTGTTTTGCCCTATTCGAGAAGTCTAGCATTCGACAAGTCAAGGATTCGATATCTGTAAAGACACTGTTCGACATCTCTGAAAGTCAAAGTGTCATTCGATAACTCAGAGATTCGACATGTCTAATACTCTATTCGAGAACTCAAGAAGTCAACAAGTCAAAGTGGTATTCGAGTTCTCAAAGAATCAACAAGTCAAAGTTATATTCGATATCTCAAGGACTCAATAAGCTATTCGACATCTCAGGGATTCGACAAGTCAAGTGTTCTATTCGACACCTCAAGGATTCCTGGAGAAAAGACTAATTCGAGAAGTGATTCAATATGATAATTATACAGTATTCGAGAACCCAGAGTTATTTATCAAGTCAATTCTAGTTCTCGAATCAATCACTAAGTTATTTCTCGAATACAATCTTGGAGACAAAATACTGGAGAAATTGTACAAGTCAGAAACCCGCAGCAAGCCAAAACGCTTTCAGAACCACAGTACTGTAAAGTAATTTTGGAAAGACTACAAGAAGCTTAGAGAGATGTCTCAGGAGACAAGCTGCTAAAGAAGTGGATCTGAACAGAGTTAAAGAAAGTCAAATCTCAAGCCGTTTGGATATTAATCAAAAAGGGATAAACATATTAGAAAGTAATTTTGTATGTCACCCTGTTTGTAGTAAGTAGCTGTACTCATGTTCTATAAGAGTACAACCACACTTCTCTAGTAGTTAAGCTTTTCAAGAACATTTAGATATATACATCTCTCTGAGAAAAGTGAAGCTGAGAATACTAACATTTGTATTCACAGTTTGTAGCAAATCTTTATCTAATACATTATTAGATTAAAGTGAGTGATCGTGTTCTTGTGTTTATATTCCGCACTTACATAATCTGTTAAACACAAACACACACTTTGTTACACAACCAGATTCAAACCCTTCAAACAACCTTCACCTAAAACACTTATCAGAAGAAAAGTTTGAGAATCCATTCACCCTCCCTCTGTATTCTCTTCGGTATATTCAATACTTAACACCTAGCATGGGATTTTTTGTATTTTGTTAAAGAGTATTGTATGCGATTCTACGGTTTATTCATTCAAGTGATTTTCTTGCTAATACTTGCTATTGTCTGATCAACTCTAGTAGGTTAACGAGTTAATTATAATACTGAGAGGGTTGTAGTTAATTGACATAAGACTTGAGTGATGCATGCTTATAAATCTTTGGATTATAATATTGTTACGGTATAGACATATATTGTGACCATGCATAATGATATGGGCTAAAAGTAAGCCCTAAAGACACATTTAATGTGGCATTAATTAGACCCGGAATGGTCCAAACTTGGGGCCCACCAGATGGGCCCAAACCCTATTTATAATATTAATTTCGTAATTAATATTAAGGGTAATAAACAGCTCAGCAAATAAGAGTCAAACAAGGATATTACTCTTGCCTGACTTAGCCTCCAAGATACATATTTCAACATGGAAACTGATTCCTATAAGGAAGAGATCTAGAACCTTCCTCAAGGAAGACTTATCCACCAAGTCTCTGACTCCTACCATAATTCTAGGGCTTCTCAGCCTATATAAAGGGTCTAACCCCTCATCTCAGAACCACGTTTTGGACACAGCTCCATACGTCACTTACGTCTTGGCTTAATCTTCGAATAAGGACATACAAGCCACTGCGTCCTAGGTGAGCTCTCACCGCCTTAGCCTCGAGGGCACCATCACCTAGAACTACGTTGGCTTGATTCTCTAGTAATACAGAGATACGTAGGCATCTTGTGAGGACCGATCAGTCTCGAACGCAAGAACAGCCATTAAAGCTCGAAGCTCAACCACCCTTGCATTAATTACAAATCATAACCTAGTTTTTATTCCACAACATTTGGCGCCGTCTGTGGGAAGACAACATCAACCATGATTAGCACACGAAGAACTGCACCAAGCTCTACCGAAGCTTTACCAATCAGCTTCGCTCCGCCTCTTACCTCTGGGACAACCACGTTTGAACAAGGGACGATCCCCCAAACTCAAGTTTCTCAGCCTCCAGGGACGAATCCCCCAGCTGGGAGTACGATGCCTATGGTTGTCCATCCAGATCAGGGAACCAACTATCTTCAGATGGTGATCTCTCCCCTTGTTGATCCTAATCACCCTTCATCTGGGGTACAGATCCATACTACGGATCTCCTCATGAATACGAACCCAATGTATGGGCTGCCCAACTACCCCCCTGTTCGAGAACCTGGACCGAGTGGTCATGCTTTGCAGATCCGAGATCGCGAGTACCTAGACTACTCCGGCCCCTATACTACTGATTCCACATCTGAGGATGACGATGATGACCGTGACGAAGCACCAAGGAGGCGACGTGCTAGTAGAGAGCCCCGAAGGAGAGCCCGAAGAATCCATGATGGACCTCCACAAATGACTGAGGAAAGGATCAAGGCTCATGAGGTTGAGATACAGAGGCTGAAAGATGACGCCGCTAGAGAGCAAGCAAGGCAGAATCAAAGTCTGCATCGACCTCCTCCAATCTCAGGAAGGGTTCCCGTCATAGATCTGGAGAGGTCGTCTAGGAGACGAAGAATGGCCGGTACCTCAACTGAAGGAGCAACGAGGGCGGAAACCCCAAGAAACAACCCCAAGGATCTGATGCCGCTAGATCTTGATGATCCAACACCTCCGTTCACTGAGGAGGTGATGAATGCCCGCATCTCAAAGAAATTGAAGATGCCGACGATCAAAGCCTATGATGGAATAGGCGATCCTGAAACTCATGTCAGGACGTTCACAGCTGCACTACTGCTGCAACCTGCTAGTGACGCCTTAAAGTGTAGGGCGTTCCCTCAAACCCTGTCGGGTATGGCTCAAAGGTGGTATAGCAGGCTACCTGCAAATTCGATTGGCTCTTTCAAGGAGTTGAAGAATGCCATTGTTAGCCAATTCATTAGTGGAAGAGTTCATGAAAAAAGTTCTGCATCCCTCATGTATGTGGTGCAGGGGAAGAACGAGAATCTAAGGGGTTATCTCAAGCGATTCACCAATGAGACATTGAATATTACAGATCTGGAGAATAAAGTGGCCATGGTAGCCTTGGAACACGGAACCACTGATCCTTTCTTCAAGAGGTCTTTGGCAAAGCATCCTCCTGAGAACATGGCCGAGCTCCAACAAAGGGCCGACAAGTATATCAAGGCAGAGGATAGCATGAAAAAAGAAGCTGCTGGAGGCAATTGTAAGGGCTCCAATGACTTTAAGAAACGGAAGAAAGAACAAGAGTATGATGCTAAGGACAAGTATCCCCGGACTAGCAAGGATTCTGAATCACCACCGAAGAAGAGTTTGGGACCAAGATTCAACGACTATGCAAGACTGAATGCTCCTAGGAGTCAGATCTTGTTAGATATTGAGAAAGACAAAGATTTTTTATGGCCGAAGCCACTTAGGGGTGATCCCGCAAAGAGAAACAAGGATCAGTACTGTAGATTCCACCGCGATGTGGGGCATGATACAGATGATTGTAGGCAGTTGAAGGATGAGATTGAATTCTTGATCCGAAAAGGAAAGCTGAACAAATTCACTAAGGGTGATGATCATGGAACTCAAAGGAGGGATTATGATAGAAGAGACAATGATAGAAGGGATGATGATCGAGGTCGGGATCGTAACCCACAACCCCGAGGGCCAGTTATTAACATGATTTGGGGAGGCCCGACAGCGGCCGGTACCACCCGAAACTCTCGAAAGGCGTATGCCAGAGAAGTGATGCACATCGTGGGAGAAGCCCCGAAGCGTGCCAGGACTGAGATAGCAATTGGTTTCGATGACTCAGACCTCGAAGGGGTGAAGTTTCCCCATGACGACCCGTTGGTCATAACCCCTGTGATTGGGAACTCGGAAGTGAAGCGAGTCTTGATGGACAATGGAGCTTCCGTTGACATTCTGTTTCATGATACATTTGGGAAGATGGGGTACAATGATTTTCAATTGACCCCCAATAACATGCCTATATATGGATTTAATGGAGTAGAATCCAAAGTTGAAGGGACTATTCAGTTGCCTATAACTATTGGACAGGAGCCCAAGGAGGCCATTCAGATGTTGAACTTCTTGGTAATCAAGGCGGTTTCAACGTACAACTCTATTCTCGGAAGGACTGAACTTCATGCATTCAAGGCTGTTGCCTCAACGTATCATATGAAGATCAAGTTCCCAACCAGGAATGGCGTTAGAGAACATAAAGGTGATCAAAAGATGGCACAAAGCTGTTATGTAGCCTCGTTAAGGCCTAATAGAGTCGGGGACAAGTCCTTCCAATTGAAGACATGGATGTCCGTAGAAGAAAGGAACACCAAAAAGGCCAGCAGAGGACATCACACAGAAGCCTTGGACAGCCATTGAGGCTAAGGCGTTAACTGACTTCGTGGTTGAATGTACCATTGGCAACCAAGAAGTCGGGGAGCAGGAGGTAGTACCCCAAGCAGGAAGTGAACTTCAGAATAAGAATGATGATACCGGAAGGAATGGTGGACGCTCTATTTTGATGGAGCATCAAAAACAAAATCAAGTGATGCAGGCCTAGTCTTGCAATGCCCCGATGGGCTCAAGTTATCCTAGTAGGACTTAGCTTCATCTAGTAAAAGCAGAAATAAGGTTCATTGAAACCATTGCAGAGCATGTTGCTCCGAGTAGGATAATAGTACTCTATCACCCGATGAGTGCAAGTCAAGGATGAACGAGTACCGAAAATAAAAGAATAACGAATGGAAAACAAACAAATGCATAGGTGAAGATCCCAAAGGGTCAAAGCCATGAAAGGCCAAGGATGTTAAGGACTAGCTACTCTTCAATACTTATTAAGGACCTGGATTAAGGATCCAAGGATGAAGGCCAATAGATAACCTTAAGAAAGGATTAAGAAGTTCAAGCAAGCTCTCGTCTCAGAAGTTTAAAAGGCAAGAAGCCAACGGGATTGCATTTATCGAAATCTATATCGAGGAATCAACCTCGAATCCTAGGTTGAAGAACAGAAGCTGTTAGCCATGAAGGCCAAGGTTAGTTATGAAGGCCAAACTTGAGGGGGGGTCATGAACCTCCAATTAAGATCCAAAGGTTGAAACTTCATGTTGACTTGAAAACCAATATGTAATTTTGAAAACCTCCTAGAGAAGGTTCAAGACCTCGTGGGGCTAACCAGAAACCCCCTGGCCTTGGACCAGCAGCTCTGATAGATATTTCGGTGATTTAAAACACCATCGAGATTGAAAACCCTTGATCTCAAACTTTGGCGTTCAACCTTTGAACATCGAAGTTCAACACCCAAGACCAAGACAAACATTGAAGCCATGACGGCCAAGCGAGCTGAGAAGTTACTTATATGGGATCATCTTTGAAAGAACCCCTGAAGGGCAAGTTGATAGCATTCTTGCAAGAAAATATCGATGTGTTTGCTTGGACTGTAGCTGATATGTCAGGGATTGATCCCCAACTCATAACTCACAAGTTGAATGTTGATCCGGGGCGGAAGATAATAAAACAGAAAAGAGAAATTTTGCTCCTAAAAGGCAGGAGGCCATTAAACAAGAAGTTGACAAACTCTTAGAGGCTGGTTTGTTGAAGAGCTTCAGTTTCCCGAATGGTTAGCTAACCCGGTGATGGTCAAGAAAGCGAATGGAAAGTGGAGGATGTGTATAGACTTCACTGATTTGAATGATGCATGTCCAAAGGATTGTTTTCCCCTGCCAATGATAGACATGTTGATAGACGCCACAACTGGACATGAGATGTTGAGCTTCATGGATGGGTTCAACGGCTACAATCAGATTAAGATGCACGAGGATGACATCCCTAAGGTATCTTTCATAACTGACTTTGGTGTTTTCTGCTATATTGTTATTGCTTTTGGTCTAAAGAATGCAGGAGATACTTACAAACGATTGGTGAATAAGATATTCGCTTATCTGATTGGAAAAACCATGGAGGTCTATGTTGATGACATGTTAGTCAAGAGCCTACTCAAGGCAGATCACATTAAGCACCTCAGAGAGGCATTCGAAGTGCTGAGGCACCACAAGATGATGTTGAATCCAGCCAAGTGTGCTTTTGGAATTGGGTCTGGAAAGTTCTTGGGTTTGATGGTTTCGAAAATAGGCATAGAGGCCAATCCCGACAAGATCAAAGCAATCTTAGACATGGAACCACCCTGTTCTGTGAGGGACGTAGAGAAGTTAACCGGCAGAGTGGCCGCTCTAGGGAGATTCATCTCTAAGTCTGGTGATAAGTGCTTGCCTTTCTTTCAAGCATTGAAGAAGGTGAAAAATTTTGAATGGACTAATAAAAGCCAAGAGGCCTTTGAACAGTTGAAGAAGCACATGGCCGAAGCCCCGTTGTTGGCCAAGCCAAGTCCCGGAGAGACTCTTTATCTGAATCTAGCAGTGTCTGAACAAGCATTGAGTATCATCCTCATTAAAGAAGAGAACAAGGTTCAGAGGCCCATCTACTATGTAAGCAAGGTGCTCCACGGAGCCGGGTTAAATTACTCATCCATCGAGAAATTTGCTTTGGTATTGATTACAGCTTCAAGGAAACTACGATCGTACTTTCAGTCACATAAAATCGAAGTCCTGACGGACCAGCAATTGAGGAACATATTGCACAGCCCGAAAACAAGTGGAAGATTGATTAAGTGGGCAATAGAACTTGGAGAGTTTGACATCACGTACAAGCCTCGAACGGCCATCGAGGCTCAAGCATTGGCTGACTTCGTGGTTGAATGTACCATTACAACCAAGAAGTCGGGGGGCAGGAGATGGTAACCACCCCTGAAAGTGGAGATAAAGATAAAGAACTTGTACCTGAATCAGAAGGAATATTGGGTGCTCTATTTTGATGGAGCATCAAAAACAAAATCTAGTGGCGCATGTTTAGTAGCCCCGATGGGTTCGTAGTTGAATACGCTTTGAAGTTGGACTTTCCTACTATCAACAATGAAGCTGAATATGAGGCATTGATAGCTGGCTTAGGCTTGGCAAGAATCATGAGGGTCAAAAATCTCAAGGTCTGTGGAGACTCAAGGCTTGTAGTATCACAAGTGAATGGCGAGTTTGAGGCCAAGGATGAAACCATGGCAAAATATCTAAGGATCGTGAAGGGTGTTATGACCCAATTTGAGGAATGCTATGTGGAGCACATCCCAAGAGAGGAAAACGTTAAGGCTGATGCCTTGTCCAAATTCGCTTCCTCTGAAATAGAGAATTATGCAGGGAGTGTTTACTTCCAGGTCTTGAAGGCCCCGTCCATCAACTCTAAGTTGATAGCACCAATTAATCTAGGAAGCTGTTGGATGGATCCCATCAAAGCTCACCTTGAAACTGGATGGCTTCCTGACGATGCCTTGGAGGCATGAAAGTTGTCAGTAAGAGCATTGAGATACACCCAGATCGAAGGCATTCTCTACAAGAGATCGTTTATCATCCCATACCTGAAGTGTTTAAGGCCCCATGAGGCAAGAGAAGCCCTGGAAGAAGTTCATGGAGGGATTTGTGGACAACACTTGGGGGGCAGAGCCCAGGCTCACAAGATCACTCGTCTAGGATTCTATTGGCCAGAGATGTTGGCTGATGCAAAAAATTATGTTAGAGGTGTAAGAGGTGCCAAAAGCACGCTCCGATTGTAAGGCAGCCGCCTGAGATGTTGACCTCGATCAGCTCCCTATTCCGTTTGCAATGTGGGGAATGGATATACTTGTTCCCTTTCCCGTAGCATCTGCACAAAGAAAGTTTTTGATAGTAGCCATCGACTACTTCACTAGGTGAATTGGGGCTAAACCCCTAGCCAAGATAACCACCAAGCAAGTTGCCCAGTTCTTTTGGGAGAACGTGATCTGTAGATATGGAATCCCGCGAATCCTTGTGACGGATAATGGGACGCAATTCAACAATGAAAAATTCAAGAAGTACTGTGAGGAAAATGCTATTGATCTTTGTTTTACTTCAGTAGCACACCCGCAAGCTAATGGACAGGCAGAGATAGCCAATCGGATAATCCTTGATGGACTGGAGAAAAGGGTCGAATGCTCAAGAAACACTTGGGTGGATGAGTTACTGCTTATACTTTGGGCATATCACACCACTTGCAAAGTGACAACTGGAGCGACCCCATTTTTTGTTGGCTTATAGAGCCGAGGCAGTTGTGCCCCTAGAAATCATGCATGCATCACCTCGAGTTGAGGCATATGAGCAAGAGACTAATGAAGAAGGCAGGAGGCTTGCCCTAGACCTAATTGATGAGGTTAGGGATGAAGCAAATGCCCGGAATGGAGAGCATCAGAAGAGAGCATCCTTCCACTACAACCTAAGGGTTAAGAAGCGGTTCTTTCGGCAAGGCGAATTGGTTCTAAGGAAGATAGAAGCTTCTGGAGTTGGTCAGAAGGGAAAGCTAGCCCCTAATTGGGAAGGGCCGTATCGAGTCAAGAAGACGCTAGGACGAAGATCCTACAAGTTGGAGACCTTGGATGGGAACGAGGCCAAACATCGTTTATAGATGAATCGTTATAATTCATACAAGCCGGAGAAGAAACAATTGATATATTTGCTAAAGTCACGAAACAGACGACCTTCGAAAGGATGATTGTGCTTAAGAAGTTAAGTAACGAGTTTAGCCTTAAGCACAAGATTAGCAGTGCTAATCAAGAATTAAGGTGTAATACTGATAGAAGTCACGGGTGACCAAAATACAAAATTAGAGATTGAGATCCAGCTTCGGGATCCCTAGGATCGAGATCCAGCTTCTGGATCCTTGAAAGTCACGAGTGACCAAAATACTAAATTAGAGATCAAGATCGAGCTTCTGGATCCCTAGGATCGAGATCCAGCTTCTGGATCCTTGAAAGTTACGGGTGACCAAAATACTAAATTAAAGATCAAGATCGAGCTTCTGGATCCCTAGGATCGAGATCCAGCTTCTGGATCCTTGGCCGACCACCTCCCGGCCGACCACGAAGGATTCGGGCCGTTTGGCCGACCACCTCACGGCCGACCACGAAGGAATCAGGCCAAAATCAGGATCCTTGAAAGTCACGGGTGACCAAAATACTAAATTAGAGATCAAGATCGAGCTTCTGGATCCCTAGGATCGAGATCCAACTTCAGGATCCTTGAAAGTCACGGGTGACCAAAATACTAAATTAAAGATCAAGATCGAGCTTCTGGATCCCTAGGATCGAGATCCAGCTTCTGGATCCTTGGCCGACCACCTCCCGGCCGACCACGAAGGATTCGGGCCGTTTGGCCGACCACCTCTCGGCCGACCACGAAGGAATCAGGCCAAAATCAGGATCCTTGAAAGTCACGGGTGACCAAAATACTAAATTAGAAATCAAGATCGAGCTTCTGGATCCCTAGGATCGAGATCCAACTTCTGGATCCTTGAAAGTCACGGGTGACCAAAATACTAAATTAGAGATCAAGATCGAGCTTCTAGATCCCTAGGATCGAGATCCAGCTTCTGGATCCTTGGCCGACCACCTCCCGGACGACCACGAAGAATTCGGGCCGTTTGGCAGACCACCTCCCGGCCGACCACGAAGAAATCGGGCCGTTCGGCCGACCACCTTCCAGCCGACCATGGTGTGGCCGACCATGGTGGCTTGGAACCCTCTGGCCGATCACCTTGTGGCCGATCACGAGCTACTCCGTGGTCCGGCCGATCGTGGGGTAGTTCGTGGTCCTGAATCTCGATTTTTTCAGCAAACCTCGGATAGTTTCTGATCCTGAATCTCGACTTTTTTAGCGAATCTTGCATGATTCTCCTTGAGATCACGGATGATTTCAGATCAAGACCAAGATTCTTGATCCTTAAGATAACAAAGTCACGAATGACCAAAATAGTGATTTGAGATCAAGATCAAGTTTCTTGATCCTTGAAATCAAGATCGAGTTTCTTGAACCTTAAGATTACGGATGACTTGAGATCAAGATCAAGTTTCTCGATCCTCAAGACCACGGATGATTTTCAGGTCCGGGTTTACTAGCCGACCACCATAGGCCGACCAAGCTCCAAGGAGGGCGTCAGCCGACCAAGACTGATTTTCAGTCCTACACGGACTGTTGACGCTGTTCGGGCCATATCTTGAGCTCCGGGTATCAGATTTGGACGATCTTACAGTCCACGCGAAGATATCTGAGTTTTCTATAGTCTTGGAGACCACTAGCCAACCACCTCTTGGCCGACCAAGCTCCAAGGAGGGCGTCAGCCGACCAAGACTGATTTTCAGTTCTACACGGACTGTTGATGCTGTTCGGGCCATATCTTGAGCTCCGGGTATCAAATTTGGACGATCTTACAGTCCACGCGAAGATATCTGAGTTTTCTATAGTCTTGGAGACCACTAGCCGACCACCTCTTGGCCGACCAAGCTCCATGGAGGGCGTCAGCCGACCAAGACTGATTTTCAGTCCTACACGGACTGTTGACGCTGTTCGGGCCATATCTTGAGCTCCGGGTATCAGATTTGGACGATCTTATAGTCCACGCAAAGATCTCTGAGTTTTCTATAGTCTTGGAGACCACTAGCCGACCACCTCTTGGCCGACCAAGCTCCAAGGAGGGCGTCAGCCGACCAAGACTGATTTTCAGTCCTACACGGACTGTTGACGCTGTTCGGGCCATATCTTGAGCTCCGGGTATCAGATTTAGACGATCTTACAGTCCACGCGAAGATATCTGAGTTTTCTATAGTCTTGGAGACCACTAGCCGACCACCTCTTGGCCGACCAAGCTCCATGGAGGGCGTCAGCCGACCAAGACTGATTTTCAGTCCTACACGGACTGTTGACGCTGTTCGGGCCATATCTTGAGCTCCGGGTATCAGATTTGGACGATCTTACAGTCCACTCGAAGATCTCTGAGTTTTCTATAGTCTTGGAGACCACTAGCCGACCACCTCTTGGCCGACCAAGCTCGAAGGAGGGCGTCAGCCGACCAAGACTGATTTTCAGTCCTACACGGACTGTTGTCGCTGTTTGGGCCATATCTTGAGCTCCGGATGTCAGATTTGGACGATCTTACTGTCCACGCGAAGCTAATTGAATTTTCTATTGTCTTGGACCATCCTTTGCCGACCACCTCATTTTTGGAAGGCCTTAGCCAACTGGAAGTGGATGCTGATGGTCCGTCAACCTTGAAAAATCACTTTGATATTCAGAACACCCCTGACTCGCTTCATACCTCACTAAAGTGGTTCAGAACATTGAAACACGTTAGTGATGATTCAAACATGACAATGATGATTCAACATTTTCAGAAAATGTCAGCCGATCACCATTTAGCGCCATTAGTGCCGATAACACCGTTGGTGGCGATAGCACCGTTAGTGCTGTAAGCACCGTTCATGCCGATAGCACCGTTAGTGCTGTAAGCACCTTTAGTGCCGATAGCACCGTTAGTTCTGATAACACCGATAATGTCGTTAGCACCGTTTAGTGCCGATTAGCACCGATTAGTGTTGTTTAAGCACCGTTTAGTACCGATTAGCACCGATTAGTGTCGTTTAAGCACCGTTTAGTGCCGATTAGCACCGAGTAGTGTCGTTTAGTACCGTTAGTGCCATTTTATCCTTTTAACATTGGTTAACACTGTTTAAACATTATTTAAGGCTGTTTAGCGCTGTCTAGTGCCGTTTAGCGCCGTTTAGTGCCGTTTTATGCCGTTTAACGTCGTTTAAACATTGTTTAAGCATCGTTAAGGCTGATTAGTGCCGATTAGCATCGAATTAACATTGTCGTGAACGCGTCGGTCGCTCCACGCTTTACATAAAGACAATACTCGTGAAACACTAGTGTACAAAGATGAACCCTGACCCAAGTCTCGAAAAAGGCCGTTAAAACTTCAACGAAAACCTGATCAGTTTTCCTAGAAGTTGGGGGGCAAATGATATGGGCTAAAAGTAAGCCCTAAAGACACATTTAATGTGGCATTAATTAGACCCGGAATGGTCCAAACTTGGGGCCCACCAGATGGGCCCAAACCCTATTTATAATATTAATTTCGTAATTAATATTAAGGGTAATAAACAGCTCAGCAAATAAGAGTCAAACAAGGATATTACTCTTGCCTGACTTAGCCTCCAAGATACATATTTCAACATGGAAACTGATTCCTATAAGGAAGAGATCTAGAACCTTCCTCAAGGAAGACTTATCCACCAAGTCTCTGACTCCTACCATAATTCTAGGGCTTCTCAGCCTATATAAAGGGTCTAACCCCTCATCTCAGAACCACGTTTTGGACACAGCTCCATACGTCACTTACGTCTTGGCTTAATCTTCGAATAAGGACATACAAGCCACTGCGTCCTAGGTGAGCTCTCACCGCCTTAGCCTCGAGGGCACCATCACCTAGAACTACGTTGGCTTGATTCTCTAGTAATACAGAGATACGTAGGCATCTTGTGAGGACCGATCAGTCTCGAACGCAAGAACAGCCATTAAAGCTCGAAGCTCAACCACCCTTGCATTAATTACAAATCATAACCTAGTTTTTATTCCACAACACATAACTTTGTGAATTGGCGCATAATTACATTCTAAAAAGTAAATTGGCATATACATATGTTATGTTATTTGATAGGAATTATACCATAGTGATTTTGAGAGAAACCTATGACCATTGAATTCTAGCTAGTAAATTGTGGATTTGCTAAGTACTACGCAACACTATTACCGATTTTCACGTGTTAGGGAGAAGTAATTATCCTGACTTATCTTCTCATATCTGAAATTTATCATCTCTCTTTGTTATTATAATATTTAGTTGATTATCTTTGCTCTTATCAATTACTTTAGTTATAAAAACCATCAACAATTTTTGTGCTCGATAACCAAGTTGTTAGATATTACTTGCGATTGATACAAATTTACAGTCCTTGAGGAACGATATCTGGTATTTACTACTGTATTACTTGCTTGCGATTGTGTACACTTGCACATCTATATTTTACGCAACACACGTCATCTTAGAGGTTCAACAAATTTTACATAATCAATACTTTATATCATTTTAGCCAACACCGTTGGAGGTGCTCTTAACAATAATATCATATGTGGCACATTAGGTGGCATGATATAGATAATATGTAAATAAAATCCACTGTAATGCATAATTCTCCTTAACAAAAATTATAGATAATCATAAGTCATTGGTTATATTTGTCGAACGAAGATCCCCCTTACCAAAAATTATACATAATTGTCATTTTAGCTAAGGCCATTGGAGTTCCAATTGTTCCGCTTATGTAAAATTTTAACTATATCCTAATGTAAATTTTTTTAACCAATCACTATAAATATTGCCATTAAAGATGCTCTAATACCGTAAAAGGTATATTATTTAATCCTTTTCAACAAGTCATTTTTTAAAAGTAAAATATAATCTACTCACTACAATCCTATGTAAAATAAACTTAGTATTGGAAAATTTAAGGATAATATAGTTCCAATTATATGATTATCCCTCAAAACAAATATGTAATAAAATGTTAGAGAATTATTATACATCAATCTCAAATTTAATACTTCAAAATAAATACAAAATAATATTATATAATTTTTGGGATTATTAATGATGAGATTATAATTCCCGAATAATAATCCGGGGTAGTTATATTCTCCTGAAAGAAACATGATCCAGAGTTAATAAAAGAAAATATTGTAATATAGGCAAAGTTATCTTTTTTTTTTTTGACGAAAAGCATAGAATTATATTACTGGATCAAACAACTCAATATAACAGCGGGATAAACCCCCGATTGTCAACACGATCAGGGTGAAAAACAAATAAATTGTTTTCTGATCGTTCAACAAGATGAACATAAAAGTTCTTGAAACTAAAAACAAATTCGAAAACATCCTAAGCGATCCAAACTGCGCCAAAATCCCTGAAAATAGCGATATCACAATTGACCACATCACATAAGAACCGTTGATACCCCAGTGTTCAGAATCCTCATTCCGGCTATCTACATGCCGAATACCAGCTATAGACATGTCGAACATGGAAACCCCCAAAGGATGAGTAACACCCCAGCTATCTACATGCCAGATACCAGCTATAGACATGCCGAAAGTGAAAACCTCCAAAAAATGATGAACCATCTTTGGTTGTGAGTGGTGAGCTCTTGCAATAATCTTCACCGTCCTAGATTCGATGCAATCTTTCCAGATCCCCCAAGACATCAACAAAGTTATTCTCAACAGATCCAACCACGAACATAGAGATACATAATTAATTAAATACATAAAAACTCCAAACCACTCCAAAAGGAGAGACACACGCCAAAAGGCGAGACGAAAAACCAAAGATTCAAAGACCTCGGAATGACACCAAATTTTGGTATGATGTTAAGGAGGAGAATTTGAATCTAAATGTATTTTTTATTTGGGGATTCAGAATCAAAACCAAGATAGATCTGAGAAATAAATTCTAAATGTTTGGTTTTGACTCGATTTTTATTGAAAACTGGGAAAAGGGGAGAATATTGGGGGAGGATGGAGAATGGAATGAGGAATGAGGGAGAAGGGTGGTGAGGGAAGAGGGAAGAGGGAGGGACGGAGAAAATGAGGGGGGCGGCGGCTCTTTAGTCGACTCTCATAAGATGAGAGAATAAGATGAGAAAGAGAGACGTATCGTTAGTTTCTATTGTGTGATAGGCAAAGTTATCTTAATCGTGTAGTAGAAGAGTGTAGTAGAAGAGTGTAGGAGTACAAAGTCAAAAAAATGATCTATAAATAAAGTAGCTCACTATTTAGCAAAATATAACTATTTACCAGCTGATCATGTATGGCGGATGAAGACTGTTCATGCGGATTTTTATCATGTTCTATGTAATGATTTAAAGCAATAAAATTATAATTTCAGCGGAAAAAAAAAACATGAATAATAAATCTATTTACCAGTTGCGAGACAAATAAGAATTTCACCTACTGTAGAACGAAACCAGAGAGAGAGGGGGAGTTGGAAGAAAGAAAAGTAAAATGTAAACAGTGCTCAGCTGTACTGTACAGCTGTTGTTGATATATAAAAAAAAAGTAAAAGGAAAATAGTGAATATATATAAATGTAACCTACCACCACAACCCACCCACCCACCCCTCCATTGTCATTTCAACCCCCCTCATTCTTCTTGGACCTCTCTCCTTCCCCCATTCTTCTCTCCTTTTACACAAGTCTTGAACTTTTTTTTTTAATTTTTAATTTTCCCACTAATTTTGTCCTTTTCTGCTTCTTGAGTTATTAATTAATATTTATTTATTTGAATAAATAAATATATTAATCCCCATCCAGAGTGTTGTTGTCAACTGGTATTCTACTTGTGGGTTCTGGCAGGCAGCCATGAATCGAATCTTTTTTACTTGTGCTTAGTATTTTACTCTCTCTCTCTCTCTCTCTCTCTCTCTCTCTCTCTCTGCCTGCCCATATGATATCTCACTGAATTAGGGTTTGTTTTAATATAGGAGTATCTAATTAGTATTTGTCAAGTTGAGGGTAGTGTGTGTGTTTAGGGTTAGAGGAGGAGCTATGGTCAGAAAACATGGATGGCAACTACCGGCTCACACTTTCCAGGTTTGCTTTTTTTAATACCAGTAGCCTCTCTTCCCTCATCTTCTATTTCCCCCATTTTCATTCATTCACTAATTTTATCTGCTTTATATCATTTATAACTATTGCTTGTTACTTTCGATTTCACAAATTCCTGATTTGGTTGAATGTAGTATGTATTTCTTAATGAACAATTTTAGATGCACAATGCAAGGACCCACCGAAAGCTCTTGATTAACAAAAATATTATCCCATTCATTTTTGACTCTAACTCTAAGCTTCAAATTAGGGAAATTATTTTCGTGGCCAGCCAAAGTCTGTGGTTGCTAATTCTTGTTTCAGATTTTTCCTACTACAAAAATTGAATTACGCAGTATATGCATATTACTGTTTACACTGTTTTCTATGTATGCGCATCTTGCCATAAAGTGGCTCTAAACTATCTAACAGTCAGATTTCAAACTCACATTTTGGCTACAAGTTTTCTGTAACTGCTTCATTGCAAGTTTAGATAGATGTTTTCGTATGGGCTGCTTATAAACATGAAACTGAACTTTATAATAGGTTTGTTTTTTTAAGTCCTACTGTAATTGTGGTGTCTTTCATTATGGCTATTAATTGCAAGCTTGTTTGGTACTTGTAGACTGGTATTCGAAACTGATCTATTTTTAGGTGCTAAAAGAAGAGTAAATATGGGGTGTTTGTTTTGGCATATGTTTAGAGCACTTATGTTTAAAACAAGTACCAATTATATGCTGGGGATATTTTAACTTAGGAGCTGGGGATATTTTTAGTTTCTAATTATATGCTGGAGTACTTATGGGTAACGGTTCACTGGTTATTATTCTTAAATTTGTCGGATAAAGATGATTTGGCATTTCTTGATATGCGCATATATATAGTTTGACATGTCCACTTTTCTAAACAATAACCCTCATCTTTGACAGGTTGTCGCCATTACAGTATATTGCCTGTTGGTTGTTGCATTCTATGCATTCTTTGCTCCTTTCCTTGGAGGCCGGGTTTGGGAATATAGCTTGATTGGCACGTATTCTGCAGTGGTATGTGTATTTACTTGATTAAACAACTGCTTTTGTGCTTGTTAATGTAAATGGATTGCATGCATCTATTGATTGGGGCTCAAAACTGTGATATACTTCCTAATATTATTTTGTTCAGTCTTGAATATTATTATTAAGACAGAACAATTATAAAAAATTGTGTACAGTAACTGTGATGAACATATATATAGTTGGTTTATCTATGATGGACTCTTGTATGTCGTATTTGCACATGCTGCGGACAGCGATGTACAAATGCTTGGAGTTACATTATACCAAATTCAAGATGGCTCACCCAATGAAAATTTAGTTGCAAGATTGGTGGGAAGTGTACGTTAGATTGACTTGGACACGATATAAAGGATCCCATGCAGTTTTGGGTTTCATGTTTTTTTCCCCTCTTCAATTTGCATGAGTTTATGTAGCACATGGATTTTCTTTTTTCATTTGCTACTGTAAAATGCTCTAATTTAGGTCCTTGTTCCGTACAACAATTAGTGTGAACATATTATCTTTCTCAACTATTTCTCTGCAATTTAACTTTGGTCTTCGGTACTGTAATTATAACAAGGTGAAGTTGCAATGTAGTTGGAAGTTGCCTTCCTTTGTAAGGGTTTATAATTTTTTTGTCCATTGTTCTCTATTGTGGTGAGTTTATATTGTCTATTCTAACCTGACCTAAATTACTGGAGCAATTACCAGTTTACCACAAACTGCATCTTTACATTGTTAGCCGAGGTGTTACCAAGTTCTTGTGAGAATTAATCATTTTAATATTCCTGGTGCTGAGTCCCTCGTGAAGTTGCCACAAACTCACAAACTGAGTCATAATCTTCACTCAACTTTTTTTTTTCTTTGCAGAACTACAGAACTACTACTTCATCTCTGTTCATGGTATTATTTGCAGAGAAATCTACCTATATATCTTATCATTATACTATTCCATTTCAGGCATTGCTTGTTTTCGTGCTTTATGTTCGGAGTACAGCGATTAATCCTGCAGATCCTGGAATTATGTTTAAGTTTGATTCAAAGATAGTAAATCAGTATGATCAAAAGCATGGTTTGTTAGCTAAGGACCAGGCAAAAAATTATGATGAACATAGTGCAGGGGGGCATTCTTCTGTGTCATCAGCTTCAATTAGTTCATTACCTGTACCGAACTCTTCCAGAAAAGGTTCAATAGGAGGAAGTGGAAGAACCGGTACACAGGTGGAAATGTTAAATAGGAAATCATTATGTAGTTTTGGATGGATTTTCTGTGCCTTGTTTGTTTATGAGGATTGTCGCAAAGAGGATGTCACAGCTGAGCAGGATGGCACAGCTGAAGAAGCTTTGTTCTGCACATTATGCAATTCCGAGGTATAATTGTATCCCACATGAGTTTCTTAAGTAAATTATACTCCATTCGCGCTGAACATGTTAGCTCAGATACTACACTTAAGGAACACAACTTATACTTATTAAGCTGTCATTTTGTGGACAATAAGTTAGGTGTGTATGTGAAGATAAATATAATCACGATTCCGACTATATGTTTTCCATTTTGCTGTGCATGCATCTCAAGAAAGATGCTAGACTGTTTACTTTGTTAAATTTACATTTAACATAAAAGTTCAACAAGAAATTGTATGAAGCACCAAAAAGTGAGTTATCAAACTTTACCCTGTTTATATTTGGAGTGTTGAACAACTTGAATGAAGTGGTATAAGTCAACTGAGAGGTGAAACCTCATCGTTTCTAATAAAATAAAGTGTCATATAATGAATAAGATTATAAGATTTTCGATACTGTACTCGTGGCAACATGAAGTGGATCATATAATGGAGTGCCCGGAAGCTCAGCCTCCCTTGAGTTACCTGCCCCTACATGTCTTACCTGAAATTCTCATTTCCCTTTCTATATATGTATCAGCTTCATAGCCATTGGATTTTAAAGACCGTCTAATCTAACATCAAACCAAGGATCTGGCGTGATTTCAATAAGTTCAATTTTCTGAATTCAAAATAAGATATAAGAAGCGGTGTTGTGCATATTGGCATAAACTATCAGCCGGCCATGATTGGTTAGATGTCCTGATCCTTAGATAAATTTCTCTTGCTAATGTCAAGTGTACCTTTTTCTTTTGAAACAATGTCAAGTATGCTTGAAGATGGAGTAGTTATGCTCATTACTAAACTTGTTGAAGAGATGAAATATAACCAAGGTATATCTTTTTGATCAGAGGTTGAATCGATCATCAGAAGAAGAATTAGGCCAAAAATTAGGATACATTCTGGGAAAATCAAACTTCCATCGAAGAGATGCAAATGAAAGGCTTTCATAAAAATTCTCGTAGAATCGAGAATGAAGTTTTCATTCTGTACATGCCAGATCATGAATTAGTAATTGCATCCAACTTCCAAAAAAAATCCCAATTGTTTCGAACTTTCCATTTTTAGAATGGAATATTTACAGAATCTTCATGAATAGGACCAAACCTTATTCCATGGTATTTACATGAGGTTCCTCTTTCTTATTCTTAAGAAAGTCCCCAAAAGTCACCAATGGTATCTAGAAGTGATTATCCAAAATTGTTTCCTGCAATGAAGAGACAGTTTCTTTAGCAGGTTGTGTTTTGTGAAGCAAGTGCATTTATTGTTAATACTAAAATAGGTCAAATGAAACTTTGTTGAAAGCTTTTAGTTTCTTCTAACTATTTTGCATTGCACTACTTGCTTATCTTTGAAAAGGTTCAGTGCCATACGCATTCAGTGATTATTATCAATAAACATAACATAAAGGAGATTCACTACAAAATTTTCCTAAGAATGCACTGAGAATTTCAATCGTGAAGCAGGGTAGATATCATATAGCTGTTGGTTATTAGTAAATATTTTGACATTTGGTATACCCCTTCTAATGGCACATGTCCTTGATTTATTTGATAATTTGATAAAATACGTTTTACTTGTTAGTTCAGAGTCCATCTTGCTGACTGCAAATCTTGTGATACAGGTTCGCAAGTTTAGCAAACATTGCAGAAGTTGTGACAAATGTGTGGATGGGTTTGATCACCATTGCCGGGTATATTTCTTTTTGATATTACAGTATATGTCTACTGTTTTTAATATCTTGAAGATGATAATATTTCGTATAAATCAACTAACTTGATTACATCTGATTTGCAGTGGCTTAACAACTGTGTTGGCAGGAAAAATTATCTGACTTTTATATCTCTTATGGCCACAAGTGTCCTTTGGGTATGTTTAGAAGCAGATCTATAGTTTGTAGGCAAATGCTTGGATAGCTAATCATTCGTTCTCTCTCTTTCCCAGCTAGTTATTGAGGCTGGAGTTGGCATTGCTGTTTTAGTGCGTTGCTTTGTCAGTAAGCATAGCATGGAGGCTGAGATAGTTGATAGGTTAGGAAATGGTTTCTCTCGTGCTCCATTTGCAGCCGTTGTGGTAAGCTCATGTCAGATTGCCTATATCAACATTTATAAAATTCTTACGTGGTTGATTAAGCTCTTCTTTTTTGCAGGCTGTATGTACAGCAGTTTCTTTGCTAGCATGTGTACCGTTGGGTGAACTTTTCTTTTTCCACATGATACTAATTAGGAAGGTTGGTTACCGTTCCTTATATTGCTGTTCCTTTAATGTACTTTATTTTGACACTAGAACTAGTGTATTAAGTAAAGAATCCTGGTTTATGTTTCTTGGTCCAGAGTACAGGAACACGCTAATTATGTAAAACGAGCTCGAATTTGGTGTGGTCATAATATGTTAACATCTTCAGATAAATAAACAATGAAGAAGGCTCAAAGTGTCCTCTTCTAGATCAATCTCTTTTTTTCTTTCAAAGAAAGGCTTTCTTTTTGCATAATCACAAATTTTTGGGTCGGATACTTTAAATTTTGCAAGTATAATTGTTAATTTAGCATTGCCTCGGCCCTCATTACCGCCATATCAACTTAAATTATTTAGGACCCACTTTTAAACAGATGCTAGATGCATGAATCCTCGGGTTATTGTGAAATGGGCGTGTTTTAATATATTTAAAAGATGCACAGTTTCTATGATTTTTGTAACCAGTGGATATTTCTATATAGTTTTTTTCAAAGTTACGTGGCATGTGTTTTGAGATTTTGATTCTCTGCAATGAAATGTCATTAAAAGATCTTTTTATGCAAGACAATGCACATTTAAGCTTAGGAGCCCGTTTGGCTTAGCTTAAAAAATTTTGCTTATAACATGGTGGGTGTTTGGGGTATTTTAAAAAGTATAACTTTTACCTTAAAATGCCTAAGTGTCATATAAGTGAGATATGAATACTTATAAGTTATACAGGTGTTTGGATAAGTTTACCTATAAGTTAGTGAAGTGTTTTTTAAATTAAATTAAAAGAATTAATTATTTAATACAATAATCTCAATACATGCATTATAAATTAAAAAGACATTTAAAAAACACAAATGTAAAAATATAAATTATTAAACAAGTAAAGAAATCAAGTAATAAGAAATAAGTTAGGATAAAAGTACATTGTTACTAACTTTCTACTTATCAACATATATAAGGTATAAATTGAGTTCGTAAGTTGAGTTGACAAGCATCTCTCATAAGTTTTTACGGGCTTATAGGCCATAAGCTGGCTTATATTTGTGCATCCAAACAGGCCATAAAGTGGAACTTATTAGCTTTAACTTAAAAGTGATATATATTATTTTAAGTTATATGCATGTGTTTGGGTAATTTTACTTAAAAGTGATTGAGAGTCTGTTAATTTTTAATGTGAAGTGAATTTTGACTTAAAAAAAAATGTTATAATACAACTAAAATTAAATATAATTAATAGAATAATTTCATTAATAATGTTTTACACTATTATTTTATTTCCGCATTGATGTTATCTTTATTATAAACAAATGCAATAATAAAAATCTTCTTTATTATTTCATGTACAATTTTGACATTTGATCCATACCAAAAATGAAATTTTTAAATTTGATTACTACTTATTTAGCCTATAAACATTTAAATATCAGTATAAATAAAAAGAACATTAAATGTTGGGAAAAAAAAGGAAGCTAAACATTTTTACTTGTAAACATGGAGAAATGGGAAAAAAGCTGCAAGTTAAAAAGTACCTATACACTAATTTTTTTCTTACAGGCTTCTAACAACTTAAAGCCCGTGATTTTAATCGGTACGCAAACACGTTGATTCTGACTTTGTCTTGTGGAGCTGACTTAAACGGGAGCGAAACAGGCTCTAGATCTCATTAAATAACTGACGGGCTTCAGTTTTCCATTTTACAATCCTGAAAAGCAATAGTCAGTTGCTTGAACTGGTTTTATATTATTTTCTTTGTAACTATATCTGAGCTTTCGATTAAATATAAGTTAAAAGCTACATTTTCTGTTTTGGTTCTGCCTTCCATTGCCTTCTCTCAGGGTATCACAACCTACGAGTATGTTGTTGCTATGAGGGCCATGAGTGAGGCCCCTGGAGGATCTGTAGACGAGGAACTGCCTACTGTGTTATATTCACCATCTGGGTCTGCTACAACTGGTTACAGTGGTGGGAGTTCTATTGGTCTACAATACAAAGGAGCATGGTGCACCCCTCCTAGAGTCTTTGTTGATTATCAGGTTAGTTTTAATGTTGGTGGCAGTTATAAATATTTTACTGTTTGCATGGAGGTCATATTTTATGAGTTCTTGTGGGAGACACTTGTATTTGCAATATTTTGCATCTATGTGCAAAATACTACAATTGATACTTTTACTACTTACCTATCATCAGGAAGAAGTTGCACCTCAGCTAGAACCTGGAGTATTACCGTCAACAATTGATCCAGATGCAGTTGGATTTGCAGAAAGGGGTAACAAAATGCCCAAAAGGCCTGTTCGAATCAGTGCTTGGAAGCTTGCAAAGTTGGATTCGAATGAGGCTGCTAGAGTAGCAGCAAAAGCAAGGGCATCCTCTTCTATTCTACGTCCTGTGGATAACCGTCGCATGCCTGATGTTGAAATGAGCTCTAGCGGGAACATGAGCATTAGAAGCAGTTTGAGTGCTGATACTGGAGCAAACAAAGATTTAAAAAATGAAATGGGAATATCTTCTATGAGAAACTCTCTTGCTCCAAGCCAAGGGAGCAGAGATGAATATGAAACGGGCACACAGAGCGCGAGTAGCTTCAGTAGTCCAGGCCATGTTCATGAATCTGTCACCCTAAGTCCTCTCCCACATACGCATGGGTTGACCCACCTCAAGGCATCTAATCCTGTTTCTGGCCTATTCCAGAATCAGTCCATACTTCCAAAAACAACTCACCCTACAAGTAAGAATCCATTAACACACACTTCCACTGGATTTGATAATATGGTACAAAAGGGTGCTAGTGAGCAGTCAGCCCCTGCTCAAGCTCAACAAAGTTCTCTTTTTAGAGATGTTAAAAAGACCTCTGTTGTGTGGGACCAAGAAGCTGGAAGATATGTGTCAGTCCCTGTATCTGCTTCAGAAATTCGACCAAAATCATCCATGCAGATTGGATTAGCAAACTCTAATTCAGGAGCAGGAAATAAAGATAAAAGGTCTGCTGCTTTTCCACCTCGAGAAGCTTCTCAAGTTGAGCAACCAGAGAAGTTAATGTACACGGGAGAATCTATTTTTTTTGGGGGGCCGCTGTTTAGCCAACCAAGTAAAGATGGTTTGAGAAATGAGAGGGGTTCAGGCTCACAAGATGGCCAGGACAGGTTACAATGGAATCTTCCTCGGGATTCAAGATTTAAAAGGGATGGTACCTCGAACCAACTTCCTGTCTTCATCCCTGGCGGCTTTGAGCAGAACAACTCATCTAAATCAGGTCCCTCGTAGTAAGTAGCATTTGGAAGTTACAAAATTAGAAGTATAACTTGAAATGTACTATTTTTTAGGTGTTATTTAAGCAGGAGGGCTGAAGAACTTCTAATTTGAGCTGCTTTCGACCCCTCAGGAACCTCGCTGTCAGAAAGTGCCAACCGACTGAGGTTCCGATGGGTTCTTGTAGATGAGATGTATGGTTTCTTTGTATATTTGAGACAGTTTCCTCGCTTTGTTGTAGCTATAAGATTTTTAACAAGCTTCTTAATCTATTATCATTATGTACAATTAAACTTCCACTAGTCGGCTGAACATATTGTAAGCTAGCTTGGTGTAAGATTCTTCTTATATTTCCAATCTTACCAAGCGTAACATGTTATGAGTTTGCGATTAACGTGCATAGTATTGTACTTGCCACAAAAAAGTAGCGATACACATTGGAAGATCACCTGGTAATGCTAAAAACGGATGTTTGCCGGTTCCATGCTTTCTAGTCAACCTGGTTGTTCAGTAATGACAACTGCCTATGTAAGGCAAGAATTTTATGGTAGGGTTTGACATTTTGCTTGTGATTGTCGAACGTTTGCTTGTTTTGAGGGTGTTAATGGGGAGTTATACGTACGTTTAACTAGGGGAATGTATTAGTCTTTCTATTTGATTTGCGTTACATGATTTGGTTGTCATGCTATGAACAGTTTTATGAAAACTTTGAATCCGGAATATAGAGAAAACAAAGAGCACAGTTAAATTGAAATAATATTGGGGAAAGAAAGAGTATAGTTTGTGAATAATCTGTGGACCGAGTTTGGACCCTCTTGACAAATTATAGGATATTAGGAATGTGTAGACTTTAACTTGGTGGTTCTAATCAGTTGACGTTGTAGAGAAATTAAATATGAAATATTCGAAGAATCTTTTTTTTTTTGAATAACAAGTGTTTTAAATTCAATAAAACAAAGCCATACGGCATCTACAAATCATATCGAGTAGAACAAACATATAACAAATTGTATCGTTGGACATTCATAAGAGACCAAAAGCGAAATTTTGAAGAAGATATATACATCTGTATCTAGGGGTGCCCATAAACCGATCAAACCGATTAAACCGACCCAACCCGCCCCTACTTTTAGCCGACCCAACCCGATATTATTTAAACCGAACATTGAATGGGTTAAATATTAAAAAAACCGAATTAAATGGGTTGGATTAGGGTTTTGATAATTTTAACCCAATCCAACCCGACATATATTATGCACTAATGAGCCATACTACTAATTTACTACTTGACTTAAAGTTAAGATTTGTTGGATATATTATTACATGTTCCATACTAAAATTATGAATTAAAGATATTTAATACAACGATGTGTAACGTAATTTAGTTTTGTAGATTGTAGTGTATTGTAATATGCACATGTGATGATCAATTGTATAATTGCACATGTGATGATCAATTATACAATTGTATAATTGTATAATTGGTTACAAATATGTGTTGCACTAAATTCTACTTTATATTTAACCCGATCAAGCCGAACCAACCCAACCCGACTTTAGTAAGATTTAAGATGGGTTTGAATTTTATAAACCCGAATTAATTGGGTTGGGTTACTAAATTACTTGTAACCCACCCAACCCGACCCGCAATAAACTCCCACAAAACGGAGAGAAAACCAAATACTTAAGCATTACAAGCTAAAGATTAAGATCTTAAAGATTTAAAACTGAAAAAAAACATAAATTGAAGAAACAAGAAGAATAAAACTACAAGAACTCTAAACTTAGATCTGAAAAATCGAAACCCCAATAATAGAAGGTGAACAACCACTCACAAGTCCGGGGCCAAGTCGGAAAAGGAGAAATAGCCGGAGCTCCGAGGTTTAAGAAACTAAGAAAAGAGGTAAATCAGAAAAGTCTTAGAAACCTTAGATCTGATGGGATGAAAGCAAGAAAACGAGAAGAAAAACTGAAGATAAAGAAGGGAGAAAAAACAAAAGATTTAATTGGAGGGCCTCATTAAAAACTCATTGAGGAAAAAGAGTACCCTTTTATTTAAGAAAGGAAGAAGCTTAATCGATTCTCATCCGAACAATCTCCGACAGAAGTAAAGAAGAGAAAGCAGGAAGAAGAAGAAAACTAGGCGGCGGCTTTTTGTTTTAGAGGAGAGAGAATTAGAAATATTCGAAGAATCTTAACTCTAATCTTCACTGATATCAATTTTTACATTCACAGTATACAAATTTCTTTGTAGTATTATTCTCGTTCGTGTGGAATTGTACTGTTCAAATGGCTTAAGTATAAATTAAGAAAACGCGCTCAGTTTTTCATCCGTTTAAAGGCTACTTGGGGTCATGCTCATTCCAAACTATATAAACCTTGAACTTCAGTAATGAGAGTCCTAATCATCCGCCTCAGCGTCTAGTCGAAAAGGTAAACTTAAATGCAGGAGTAATCTTTCAATTTCTTTTCATTCCGTTTACATATGTCTTCGATCTCTGATACTAGTTTCTTGGAATTGCAAATTTTTTAAATTTTTTTCTTCGATAGTAGATTTTGAATAAAAAGTTAAATAAATTCTTTTCTTTTTTATTGTATTATCAGAGATGCTCGTGGAATATAGTAAAAAAGATAGCTTACATGTGATGGATATGCGCCTGCAAATTCTAAGAGCAGCATATTCAAGTAAGATTGTTTTCTCACTTCAATTTAATACTTGCTTTCATATTTCAGTCCAGTCCAAATTATAATCCTGGTTTCACTATGTCTTTCATTCTTTGAGCATACCTATGGGTTTTATTAATTTGTTGACTATGTCGTAACCAGGCGCTGTAACAACTTTTAACATAGATTGCTTTTTGTTTTTTTGAAAGTTTTCTGCAGTGAAGTATAAATCCTGAATTGGAGGTATAACTTTAACTTTAAGTTACCGGTTCTACTAAAACCATAAAGCATTGCGAAAAGCCAGTAATGGAACTTATACATTTAACATATTGGTTTCCCGAATCTTGTTGGAGCAAGAAATTTTTTTTTTTTTGCTAAATATTGGAGCAAGAAATTTAATCTTGAATAGTTAAAAGTTGCATGTTTAGTTCAACCAAAATAGATAGAAAAGAAAATAAGTTGCATATTTAAGCGAAAAATAAAATAAAAATTGCATGTTAACACATTGCTTTAAAGCTTTCTGAATTGGAGAGTTCAAAGTTGAATGATATAGTCTTGCTTTCATAGAAGAATCTAGAAAACAATGAGAAACTTTACCATGTGCTTGAGCTCAATAACAACAAATTGCAACAGCAGATTTTAGAAGCTAAAGAGAGATATAATTTGCATCTTAACACATTGCAAGAGGCCTTTTTTGCTGTAGATACAAGCGAAAAGGAGCTGACTAGCGTGAAAAATTCCTTTGACATTGTTCACATTGAGCTACGGAGTGCTTAAAGGAAGATGTTTGAGTTTGAGCAGGAGCTGCAACTTTCTGCAGGAGAGGCACAAAAGTTCAAGAAGCTTCATAAGCAAAGTGCTCAATTGCCGAGTTGGAGACAAAAAGGGCGTTGGAGTTGAAGGGGCTATTTAAAATGGCAGAATCAAGTGGTAAAGAAGTGGAAGGTCATTAGGAGGTTTTACAGGCCAAAAATGCTGCAGTGGAAGATGTGAAGCCCCAGATGAGAGAGCTCGAGATGCGTTCTACTGCAGAAGAACATATTAGAGTTGGAACAACAAATAAAATTTCTTGAAGTGAAATGCAATGATGCTGAGAGATAATTGAAACAGTTTTTAGGGAAAATATCAGAACTTAATGCTTGGTCGAGAAAAGTGAATGAAGAAAAAAAAGACTATATCAGAAGATAATTCTAGGAGATGAACTGAAAAACTCAACAAAGAAACTAGGTGAAACTGAAAATATACTTGACATCTTGCAAAATGAATTGAATCTCACTCCAGAGACATTAGAAAGCATTGAATGTGATCTTAAAGCGTCTGGAATGCGAGAAACGGAGGTCATGGAAAAGCTCAAGTTTGCAGAGGAACAAATAGAGAAACACGGAAGTGCACAGGAACAAGCTACAACGAGATTCTTAGAGCTTGAGTTAATGCATTCAACTGTAGCAAATGACACGGCACTCAAATTGCAAAAAGCAACTGCAAGATTCATCAGTAGAGATTCTGAGGCGAAGTCACTGCATAATAAAGTGCAGGCTCTTGAGGATCAAGTGACAAATTATAAAGAACAAGAAACTGAGGCAGCTGAAAGATATGCATCTTTAAGAGAAGAATACAATCAGATTGCATTGAAACTTGCTTCTCTAGAAAGCATAAATGAAGAACACAACAAGGTCTCAAAGACAGAAGAATAAGTCGCACAGTTTCTCAGAAAACGAAATATTAATCCAGACAATTACAGAGCTCAACTACAAGATTTATAACGAGTTTCAAGTTTTACTAGATCCTGAAATGCTTAAAAGGAATCCACTTCTCAACAAATTTTGGCTTACATGAACACCATTACAGAATGAACGAAAAACCCACAAAGGCCACTGAGTTTCAGTTGGCAAGTGAAATCTGCAATTCAGAAGCTCAGACACAGTTGCATAAAAATACACTCTTAATGATACAGAAGCTAAGGAATTACATGAGAAGCTGACAATTCTCGAAGAGCAGATATTATTATGTCAAGAGCAGGCTCATGAAGCATCTGAAATTTCTGGAGCTCATGAAACTGAACTATATCAGGCCATGACTAAACTGGAGGCACTTGAAAACAAGTATGGTCAAATGGAAAAGGAT
This sequence comes from Saposhnikovia divaricata, assembly GCA_036435485.1. Taxonomy (NCBI): domain Eukaryota; kingdom Viridiplantae; phylum Streptophyta; class Magnoliopsida; order Apiales; family Apiaceae; genus Saposhnikovia; species Saposhnikovia divaricata. Next base: position 122,530,917 of record CM071601.1, on the reverse strand, counting down.
GGCGAGGAGCCTTAGGCTGCGTTCACTTGGATGGAATGGAATGAAATTTGAACTCTTATTTGGGTGAGTTTGAGGAAAATGTTTAAAATTTTCATTCTTTCTTTCATTCCATTCAAAACTATTTGAACTAGAATTATAACCCACATGTTTTGGAAGGAATGCTCATTCCATTTCTACATCAATTTTCCTACAATATTTATCATGGAAAATTTAGACTCCCTCATATTCATTCATGATTTCACTCATATATTCTTCTTTCTTCATAAAATTTGTATATAGTTTTTCATTCCATTCCATCCCCATTCCATTCCCACCAAGAGAACACAACCTAAGTGTTTATGGGTCCAGAATGAATGATCTGCAAGCGAAGTTGTCTGCGACATCTTCACAGAAGTTGAAGCAGATGAACAGCTTCACTATTCCCAGATAGCACTTACAGAAATGAAAAAGCAACGAATTTCTGATGGTGAAAAGTTACAATCCCAGGTTAGTACTTCATGCTACATTGCATAGTACATAATTATGTTTCCCAAATGATTTTACATTTTCATAAGGCTATTTTCAACACGATTTTTCTGATCAGTTTAATGTATGCCTACAAAAATTATTAATGGAACAGAAGAACCTCCACGAAAATGCCAAAGAGCTGCATACAGTGATCACTACAGCCAAAAGGACACTTAGAAGAGAAATAACTTGAGTGAAGATGTTTTGAAAACTGAGATACAAGACTGAAGTAATTGAGGAATATGTTCTGGAAGATAGTCCAAAGAAGCTAGAAGAGATAGCAAAAGCTGAGGCTGGATCAGTAGAAGAGGTAGTGATAATCTCCTTTCTTGCGAAGTTAAAAAGATTCATTCTAGCTTAGTAAAAAAAAAAGATTCTTTCTAGTTTCTACGAATATCACTCCCTGGAGTAGCAGTGATAATTCATTCTAGCTTAGTAAAAAAAAAAGATTCATTCTACGAGGTAGTGATAATTCTTGTTTGCAGAATATTAGAGCCATTTCAAATGCATTGAAGGATGGAGTAGCAGTGAAATCTAGAGAGATCGGATCATCTGCTTCAATTCCGTGAGAACTCAATGACAAGAAAATGATAGGGGCAACTTCTGCTGAAACTTTGTCTGCAGACACACAAACCCAAACCTCAGGGGACTCTTCTGGCATACACTTTAACTTGATCAGGGTGTAGGAGTGATTCTTGGAAAAAGATATTAGCTTTGGTTGGATAATCTTCTTGTCTTTTACATTCAGTTTCACTTCTGTGTCTGTAATTTATGCCAAGCAGATTGGAATAGCATGTTGTATCTTATTTTTCGTTAGTATTTAAAGTTGGTCAGGGGACATTTTTATTTACATCCTTCCTAACAGGCTAACCTGGTCTGCGTAGCCAGCTAATATGAATGCGTAAGGAAGGAAATCTCTGCTCATTATTGTATCAACTGCGTTTGAAATTAGTCTAACTTCTTTAGTTTATTTGTTTGAAGCATTTTTGGCAGAATGTAAACAATAATGTTATGAAATGTGCAATCTGTAGGATGATTACTTGCAACATACATATCGCATACATTGTTGAATGAAATTCATTTCAGCCATAAAGTATACCTGAACTGCTGTAAGTTATGTCTGTGAAAATGTACTTGATCATTAACCGATCAGTTTCGAACAAAAATGGCTTCTTTAGGTCGTTGCAGTATCTGTTAGTTACTCTGCACCCAGTGTGATACTTTAGCCTCCATTGATCATTTGTCAGTTTTATTACTAATTAACTTTTTTGGATTAAGACTTTATAGTCATAGTTTGTTAATTTTCTAAGTTTATTTATTCTAGATTAAGGGACAATCCGGATTTTAAAAGATTTTTTTTTTGCATTTTTATAATTTTGGTGTATTCAATTTTGACTTAAAAAAGTACTTTAAAATTTGGTGGTATTCAATATAAATTTCAAAAATTCATTTAAAATTTGGGGTATTTATTTTAAATTTTAAAAAGTACATTAAAATCTGGTGGTATTCAATTTTGATTTTAAAATTACATTAAAATTTGAAGGTATTCAAAAATCTATGATTTTCTTTTGTATTTGATAAAATGGTGGATTTTGATGGATTTGTTACTGGATTTTTTATATATGTTGAAATTTGACTAAAATCCATGAGATTTTTTTTTTTTTTTTTTTTGTAAATGTGAATTTCTCATTCATGAATTGTATCAAAATACAATAATAGTACAAAGGGGATTTTTTCAATCAAGAAAATTTATCATCTAACCGAAGAGCACGCATGTTGCCCCCAGACATTTAGACAATAAAACCTTCAAGTCTGAAAATAAAACCCCACAATAAAAAGGCCTCGTTAAAAACCCTCAAGAGTAAAACCCTGTGGGAAAAAACTCAAAAAGGGAAAAAAGAGTGCCCTCAAATATAAAGTACATTGTTTTACAAATTTCTAAGAAATAAACAGAATTAGTAGTTGCTTTTGTACGTGAGTCTCCATTATCATCAGTTTTTGCCGCATACTTACTTTATTTTCCTTCTCATCTTTGTTATTCCATTACTATAGGTCACCCCATCTGACTTGTTATTATCTCTATCCAACCAGAATGCCCCTGCGAAAAGTGAATAAAATCAACAAACGAAAATTAATCCGCAAAATTATTTACCAAATATTTTATAAACATTATCAACATAAATATATGAACAAACATATGATTTAGTATCAAGCATAAGAATCTAAATCAAAGGGGATCCCTTTGGTTAGATACTTAATTTATTAGTACTTAATTAAAATTGAAATAGTAGTATATATCTAATCCAAAGGTTTGGAAACCCTTTGATTAGTCACATACAACGCCATCAATCATGGCACAAAATATTCCACAAAAAATATACGAGGCATCAATTATGGCACAAATTAACTCCATAAAGGTATATATGCCATCAATCATGGCCTCCAATGAATAAAACATTCATGGTACACACTAAAATATAATAACAAATTGAAACTACCAATTAAAATTAATTCCTCTATTAAAAAAGGAAACTGAAAATTTAATGACTACATTAAGGAAAATCAATATAACTATAAAAACCAATAAAGATATAACTTACTAAAATTGCTAGTCAAACACAAAATAACCTATTATCTATTTTAACTAAACATCACAAACAATGTTTAAGCTAAAAATTAAAACAAAACGCCTAACTAAAATTAACACAATAAATCACATTAAAGTTACATTTAATAGCAAATTCATCCATCCCAAATCATGGAACAAAATCAACGTTACAAACTAATCACATAAATACTAACAATTAATCACATAAATGCTACAACTAATCACAATCAATAAAATCAATTTAACTACCTTTAATTTACAGAAACAACGTAAAAATTCTAGCATGATTACAAATCAACTACAACCTACGAACGAAACAAGAAATTAAAAACAAGGAACAGAATCAGAGAGAGACTCGGACAGACTCAAATCCAAACACTTAAATTAATAAACAGCAACTCGACAAAGAACTCAGACACAAGACTGTCAACTCGGCAGCCACTTGGTAGAACTCAGCTACAACCCAACGAATTCGCATACTCGACAGACCAAACAAATAAACATAATTCAGCTACAACAAGCAACGACAACATTTTATAAGAACGAACCAGCAAACCAACTAGCAAAAAACGCAGCCACGATTCAGGACTCATAAACTCAGCTTAACACGAATCAACACCAAACACGACTCGGGAAAACACAGAAAACATAACAGCGAACCAGCAACTTAGAAACTCAAACAGCAACTCAGTAAAGAATAGCAAAGATTAACATCACTGCAATAACTCAAACCAACAGCAAAATAAAACCCCAAAAAACGTATACATATTCTTCTCCATAACAACGAAAACTCGGCAAAACTCAACAACAACCCATAAGAATTCTAACGAAAACAGCGACTCAAACACGAACTATAACCCAAACACGAACCACACTCAAACTCAATTTACAATCGACATACACGAACTCAGAAAGGAAAAAATAGTCGAAATTATACTCGCAAAAAACCAATCAAATTAAAAATAAATACATCAGAACTACGATTCGATCGAAACAAGAAAGGGGTAAAGGTTTTTTTAACGAATCAGATGAAAAAGCACGATGACAGCAGAGGATTAAAATCTGGAATCTGAATTATGAAGTCAATCGGCGATGACCCTTTTTTCTTCCTCTTGCCTGACCCCGTCTTTTATGTTACACGGATAATCTGTTGAACCAAACCAAACCAAACCAAACATACCCAGTATATCCCGCTCAGAGCAGGGTCTGGGGAGGGTAGGTTGTACGCAGTCCATACCCCCACTTTTTGAGCGGGGAGGCTGTTTCCGTGAAGACCCTCGGCTGAGTGCACAACATACAAAGAGTGTGGTAAATACAGCGGAAATGATACGGAAAAGGACAAATGACATACCTGCGGCCCATGGTGTTCTCCACATGGGACCTACCTATCTGCGAGGGATTATGATACTCCTAGCTTGATGCGCTGTAATCCCACGGAAAGACCCGCACAGAAAACAGACTCCCTGCAGCTGCAAAACCAGAAAACATACGACACTCAAAACGAGCAGTGAGAATGCTAAAGCCGAACTACTAAAAAATCGCTAACCGAGACAAGGCTACTCTGAGGCTCTCGACAACAGAGCCACAACCTAGAAATCTGTTGGTGGGTTTAAAATCCATGAGATTTTGAATGATTTGTACGAGCTAGAATTCATGTGAAATTAAAATCAATAAACCCCTCTAAGTTTATTGTGGTTATATATTTATTGAATACATCCCCCTAAGTTTTTTTCTTTTTTTGCCAAACCCCTCTAAGTTTATTGGTTATATATTTATTGGTTTTTCTAATGTGTATCCAAAATAATAGCTTTGTTGGCATATTTTGATTGATTTGTTTTCAAAATAATGGTCTCCTGCATACACAAAAATCTTAAACAATTAAAATTAGTTAACTCATTTAAAAATAAAGTAATTGTTAAAATGTGTCTTAAGAAACACCCTATATTTATTGCTTTAAAAATATGTGATAATTTTTTTTGTCAAACTCAAAACTTTCCGCATATACATTCAGTTTAGGGTTTACAGAAATTATATTACTTATTTATCTCTGTGAAGAAATTATATTTAAAATCATCTCAATTTGCCTGTTTCTCCGATCAGTTTGCAAATTATGGCGATCGATTTTATCAAACCCACAGTTTATCCAAAGTCAACTCACCAATTCTCAGATTAAACAACAAGACCCATCCCTTACCATTGCCTTGGTAATTGCAAGAGATTATGAAAGTGTAGACCCCGTAATCAGGGACTGAACCAGGATTTTTTTTTTTGGTGGGGCAAAACTTAGAATAATTTTAAAATTCTTATGCTCTCTATGTTTGAAGTTTCCAGGTATGCTGATTTGTATGTTTAGTCACTTAACTTGGATGGATTTGTTGCTTTGAATTTGGAAATGCCATGTTTTGGTCTATCATGTTTGATTTATAGCTGCTCCTGAACTGTTTTAATATCCAGTATCATGTTTTAATATCCCTAGATGTATGGATATTTTCAAAGATATGCGTAGAATTTAAAGAAAAATAAAGGGGAACGTAAGGGTTTGTTGACCTTAGTATGTCAAAGGATAGAAACTGTTTACTATCTTGTGGAACTGGGGCATAATTTATAAAGTATCCAACCCAACATTCAATTGAAGCATTGCAGCAGCAGCATAATTCCCAATATATCTAACCCCACATTTTGTTGAAAAACACACTAGGCCACCGAGTTACAGTTTACAACTGAAGCCCGCATTTCAGAAGCACAGACACATTAGCATGACACTTTAAAATTTCACTCTTAGAGATCAATCCTCGAAGAATAGAAAATTTTATAAAAAGAGCAGGCTCATCAAGCATCTGCACTTTCTGAAGCACAATAAACTTGACTAGATCAGGCCATGACCAAACTGAACGGTCAATTGGAGAAGAGGAACAAAGGACTTGCTGAGGAAAATTTGAAGCTTACCCACGAACTAAGTTTTTATGAGTCTAGAATGAGTGATCTGCAACGAAATTGTCTGCAACATCTTCACAGAAATTTGAAGCAGTATATAAGCTTCACTCTTCCTAGACAGCGCTTACATATCTAAGGCTAGTACTTCTTGCTACATAACATAGGTACATACTTAAGTTTTAGAAATGATTTTAAGTTTTCGTTATTTATTTTTTTCAACATGCTTTTTCTGATCGGCTTAGTAACAGATATCACTAATGAAAAGATAAGAACCTTCAGAACAAAACACATGAAAATGCCAAGGAGCAGCATACTGTAATATCACAGCTAATTGAGCTAAATGGACAGTTGGAAGAGAAAAGTTCACATGATCATGCTTTAAAGATTGAGACACATACACAAGGCTGAGATAATTGAGAAATGGGTTCAGAAAGTTGCTATAAAGAAGTTGTCAGAATTTGCAAAAGCTGAGCTTTTTATAGCTCCGAGTAGAGATAAACTACTACTTGATGCTGGACTACTGATAATAGTAAAATATTAACAAATCTTGGGTGATTCTATTTTATGCAGGACAATAAGTAAAATAATTAATAACCTAACAAATCTTGCGTGATTCTATTTGATGCAGGACAATAAGTAAACACTTAATAATCTACTACCCCATTGAAAATGTATAACATAAATAAGAATCAACTTAGAAAAAAAAACACTTGATTTGAATAAAAAGAGAAGCAAAGGTCAGAACCTAAGCTTGGTGAAAAACCATCGGTTCTTGCCAGTCTTAAAGCGGTCCTGAAGCCTGGACTTGGCCTCTTTGGCCGCCGCAACCTTGGTATCACGTGACTGCAAACAATCAGGCGTAACCACATCCTTCAAATCCACATCCAGAGTGTACCTAGTCGGCATTATGTGGTTGTAATTCACCGTCTTGATGAACGCCTTCACCCGCGACTTTTTCTCCGTCTTTTTCGCAGAGTCCTTTCGGATCACCTTGTTCGGGTACTTTGAGATGCCGGCCACCAGGCAGTGACCGTAGGGCCGATCCCGGGTGCCTTCATCGAAGGCGCGGATTATCACGGCTTTCCGCCCGGCGAATCGCCCGTTCAGGACGATTACGGCCTTGTTTGGCTTCAGAAACTTAACCATTTTCGATCAGATAGTATAGTCCTCTTCAAAACCCTGGATTTCATTTCAGTGAGTTGAGTGTGTGTATATGTATACCAATTGTTGATTTCAAAACCCTAGCTTCCGGCCCATTTTAGCCTTTCTTCTCATGTGGGCTTGGCCCGATGTATTTGGTGGGAGCTTTTTTCTTTTCTTTTCTTTAGCAATGCACTGCCCTTTTTTGATATTTATAATTATAGAAATTATGATATCAAACAAAATTTACTTAATATTTATATTTAGTGTTTGTCTAGTGTGTGCCCAAGGGCACCTGCTAAAAATCTGTATTTGATCGGTTGGAAAATTTTGATTGGTGGAGATCTTTTGTGTATGCAGGGGGGTCTATCATTATTAATGAAATCTCCACCAATCAAAATTTAACAATTAAGCAAGCACGGATTCTTAGCATGTGCCCAAGGGCACATGCTAAATACAATCAAAATACAATCATTACTCGACTCCAAAATACAAACATTCCTCATAAATTATTTTAGTTTGCGCTATATTCTTGAGTAACATATATAAAACGCTCGCGATTCCCACAAACTTAACTCGATTTAATAAATTCATATTCAAAAATTTCGAAAAAAAATCAAAAATTTCGAAAAAATTCAAAAATTTTGAAATTTTGAAAAAATTCAAAAATTTAAATTCGAAAAAATTTAATTCAAAATTTAAAAACTTATTCAAAAATTTATAATACCGATGACCTAATTGAAAGTTAAACTTGATACTGATGACCTAATTGAAAGTTGACGTCTCTCCGTTAACTTAACGGTATTGACCCAATTGAAAGTTTTTTAGTGCTTTATTATGCGATTGAAAACTTTTTTTGGTTGGTGACCCAACTGAAAGTTTTTGAATAGTACAGTGACCAAATAGCTCGTTTACCCGTTTATAATATAATATAAATGTTTAATAATAAAATGGTGAAAATAGATAATATTAATTTTTTAACTAAAATATGTTCTTGACGGTAATCGAACCTTGAATTTTTAGGAGTAATTTATAAGATGATATAAATGTTTAATACTAATATGTTGTTGACAAGATTCGAACCTTGAACCTATAAGAGTATTTTATATATTATAAAAAGAATATTCTTTTAACATTATATTCAACGTTTCTTTTTTATTCATCTTACAATCTAACGGTGTTATTCAGTGTACCAAATTTAGTGTACCAAACCAATAACCAACCAAATATACTCTATTTCGCTTATAATGGTATAGTGTATATATATATACATATATATATATATATATATATATATATATATATATAAAGGAAAACCCCCGGGAGCTCTAGAATCGCTCGATCTATATTTTTCTAATTTTCTAGAGCTCCTCAATTTTAAATAATTAAAATTAAACTTTCTTCTTTAAGCCTTATTTTTTAGAAAAGAAAGTCAAAACCTTTTTAAAGTTGTATAAAATAAGCCATTGTATAAAAGGAAAGTCAAAACCTTTTTTAAGTTGTATAAAATAGACCATTGTATAAAACTTTTCTAATTTTCCAGAACTCCTCAATTTTAAATACTTAAAATTAAACTTCCTTCTTTAAGTCCTATTTTTTAGAAAATAAAGTCAAAACCTTTTTTAAGTTGTATAAACTAAACCACTGTATAAACGGAAAGTCAAAACCTTTTTTAAGTTGTATGAAATACACCATTGTATAAAACTTTTATCATCTTATTCAGATATTGCTTTCACTGTATATACAATACAAAGTTTTATCAATCACAACGTCTCTAATTTTCATTGTTTATCGTATGTCATTATAGATTAGATTAGTTTTGCAACTTTTTAGTTTATTATGCCAACCAATGGGCTGATGCCTGATTAAATTTGTTATTGATGTGTTTTTATTACAAGACTAAACTGAATCATGTGAGTTTTTATTACATACAGGATTAAGAGAATTGAAGAGTGGAAAACAAACTGAAAATTGCGCGAGTATGAAGGGAGTTCAACCTAATTTCTTCAAACGTTAAGGTAATAATATTCTCAAATTTTGTGTGCTATCATAATTTAAGATTGTGTATAATTTTGTCCAGCAGATAATTTATGATGATAGGTTTGAAATTGCGGGGGTCAGAAGCATTAAAACTTAAAAACCTATTACTAAACTTTCTCTACTATATTTCCTTTGTTATTTAATATTTACAGCACCAATTTCCTTTACAATAATAATAATAATAATTATTATTGTTATTATCATTATTATATTTGGTTAGAATTTTGTGATTATTTTCAGGTTCACTCTTATGTACGTTCGTTTGTATACAAAAAAAAATTATTATGTACGAGCTTGAAATAATTATCACTTTGTGATTCTATTATATGATTTGTTATGATTTTATTTATGATTATGGATTATTAGAACCATTGGTTACTCTTTGTTTCGAATTTTGTATTTTTTTGTTAGTGATTTAGATATAGAGACACCTGATCGTGTGAACAAAAATTAGAAGATATTTCTTTATTTGAGAAGTAGAAGCACTTGAGAAACTTGGCACAAAAGGTTTGAATGTTTACTATTCTCTCTTTATTTATTTATTGTTAATTGTTAATTTGTCATTATTATTTTCTCATTGTTCTTGATCTTAATATTCCAACATCTTCTTTTAATTAATTCAATCAAATATGTTTTTTTATCTATATGTATTTATTACAACGGGTGTCGGGGTAAGAAAATGTGACACAAAATCGACGTAAAAAATAAGTATATGGTTTATTTTGTTTTCTGTATATACATTAAAATTTGTAGGAATATTTATCTATTTTTCCAAGAGCTCCTCTATTTTAAATAATTGAAATCAAAACTTCCTTCTTTAGACCCTATTTTTTTAGGAAAAAATCAAAACTTCCTTTTTTTAACATTAACATCTTCGAAATAGAAAAGAGTTTTGAATTTGTAGGAAAGAAGAAGTAATATATATATATATATATATATATATATATATATATATATATATATATATAAAAATAGAAAGGAAATTTCATATTTCAGAACTTCCTTTTTCTAATAGTAACATCTTCGAATTAGAAAATGTTTTTGAATTTGTATGGAATAAAATTCAAATTTACATATTCGAAATAGAAAAGAAATTTTATATTCTTCTATATATATATACAATCATCGCTTCTATTGATCAAATTTTATCAGCATGTTTGTAACACTTTTTCTTGCTTCTGTTTGCTTTTGTCTTCGTTTATTTTTTTTAGTTTTTTTTATTCACTCTTATTTTGTTTAATTTTCAATGTACATGGCTATATTCGTGCTCCACTGATTTTTTGTGATTTTTAGGTTTTTTTGTTGGTTTTTTAAGGTTTGAATTTACTGATTTAATATTTGTTTTCTTCGTTTTGTTTTTAAATTTATGATTTGTTATGATTTTGGTTATAATTATGGATTATTAGTAACCATTGTTTGTTCTTTGCTTTGAATTCTGTATTTTGTATTTTTTTTGTTAGTGATCTCGGTACAGTGACATCTATCGTGTGAACAAGAATTAGGAGATCTTTCTGTTTGAGAAGTAGAAGCACTTGAGAAACTTGACACAAAAGATTTCAACTTTTACCATTCTCTCTTTATTTATTTATTATTAATTGTTAATTTGTCGTTATTATCTTCTCATTGCTGTTGATCATAATATTCCAACGTCTTCTTTTAATTAATTCAATCAAATCTTCTTTTTTATCTATATGTATTTTTTACAACGGGTGTCGGCCTAAGAAAACGTGAAACAAAATTAACGTAAAAAGTAAGTATATGGTTTATTTTGTTGTCTTTATATACATAAAAATTTGTATAGTATTGTGTTCACTAATTTATTTATAGATATTTTCTTTTTGATTTCTTTCTTAAATAGTTTATATTTTTAAAAAATTTAAAAAATATTACAAGGCCGCCATGAAACGTGTCTTATAAGTATTTATTGCAATGGGTGTCGGCCTAAAAATACGTGATACAAAATTAACATAAAAAATAAGTATGTAGTTTATTTAGTTGTATATTTATACTAAAATTTGTAAAATATAGTGTTTATTAATTTATTTATAAATATCTTCTAATCGATTTCTTTCTTAAATTTATATTTTGAATTTTTTTAAAAAATATTACAAGGCCGCCGCGAAGCGCGGCTTAGTCAACTAGTGTGTATATATCCACTGTTCTAGAGAGAGCCTTCTTACATAGAGTCCCGTAGAGAACCGTTGATTCCATCATAGAATTTCATCAATAAGATACAAATGAAATTTTTAAATTTTACTTAAATAAAGCCATCCGAATAGGTTTTACTGGAAAAAAACTAAAAAAATATAATAGGTAACGCATTTTACCTAAAAAAAGGTAATTGGTTAATTATTAATAATTATAATTATAATATTTTATTATTAAATATAATTGCTCTTAGTGTTTTTAGAAAAGAAAAAATTTTAGTTAGACAAAATATAAAAGATAATGTATTTTACGTTAAAAATGAAATTGATTAGTTATTGAAAAATAGAAAATATAACATGTATTACCACAAAAGGAAAATTTATTAGTATTAGTAACTATAATTAATTAAGTAAGGGTAATTAAGTAAAAATAACATGTACCATTAAGTAAGGGTAAATAAGTAAAATCAACAAGTATTAGACTGACCAACCGATCGACCAAAATTTTAATGTTTCGGCTACTATATAATACTAGCCTATAACCCGTGCATGCACGGTTGGTTGTAAATTGTTTAATTATATTTCGTTAAAATTTTAAGTGGTATATATGTTTTTATTATTAAAATATTTTTTGAATTTTATAAATTTCATGAATATAAATATTATTCTAATTATGTATTTTAATTATTACTTTCAATTACATATGTATATATAAAAATATTACATAAAAGTAGTTTTCTTAAACTTTTATTTAGTAGAAATAGTGAAATTTATCTAATCATGTAGACCTTTTTCCGATTTTTATACAAATTTTTTTATATTATAAGTGTTTTCCAGATTTTATGTAATTTTTAACTATATAATTTATAACTCGTGTGACGCACAGATGTTTTTTTTAATAATTTTTATCCTGTTACTCATATTTTCATATATATATATATATATATATATATATATATATATATATATATATATTGTAATTAGTAGGAAAAAAAATTATTTACGTTAATAAAATATCATAATACATATTTGATAGTATTTTAAACGATAATGTTTTAATTTTTAACTATAATAAGTTATTGACGGGAATTTTTGGGAGTAGTTTATAAGATTATATAAATGTATAATAATACTTTATTAAAAAATAATAATTTTTTTGATTATAATATGATATTGACGGGAATAGAACCTCAAACTCTTAAAAATAAAAACCAAACCAAACCAAACATACCCAGTATATCCCGCTCAGGGCAGGGTCTGGGGAGGGTAGGATGTACGCAGTCCATACCCCCACCTTTACAGTGGGGAGGCTGTTTCCGTGAAGACCCTCGGCTTTGCGCGTGAAAAAGGAGAGAGTGTTTTGGTATGGAAAAGATCTGAATGATACCTGAGCCCATGGCGTCCTACACATGGGATAAACATACCTGCGATGGTTTGCTCTCCGTTGTGCGATGATCCCTCCGCTCCAAAAAACCCTGCGAGGGTTTGCTCTCCGTTGTGAGATGATACCTCCGCTCCAGGAAAACCCTGCAAGACATAAACAACATTATTAAAACAACATTATAAGACCAGAAAATAGGGGAACGCTGAAAACAGCGACTGCGCGCGAGACGGCCGAACTCCTAAGTTAGTGATAACCGGGACAACCCAGCTCTGAGGCTCTCAACTACTGAGCCGCTCCCTAGAAGAGAATCCACCACTCTGATATGACGTCTCCAAGAGAGCCTATCGTCGGTCATGGTCGCATCTAGGTTAAGGGCCTTCAGATCCATCCGGAGCTGCTCGTCCCACGATCTCTTCGGTCTGCCTCTCCTCCTCACCCCAGTGACCGAGATGTTTTCAACCCTCCTCACCGGGGCTTCAGCCCGCCTCCTGCGGACGTGGCCGAACCATCTTAACCTCCCTTCCCTTACTTTCGCTGATAAAGGCGCCACCTCGAGCTCGCTCCTAAACACAGCGTTCGGAATTTTATCCAACAACGTGCGCCCGCAAGACCACCGCAACATCCTCATTTCCGCCGCTTCCATCTTGTTTTCTAGAGCCTTCTTAGTCGCCCAGCACTCCGACCCATAAAGCAACGCGGGCCGGATGGCCGCTCTGTAGAATTTCCCTTTCAACTTTAAAGGGACTTTCTTGTCACACATCACCCCTGACGCTGCCCTCCACCTAAGCCACCCAGCCTTGATACGATGTGAGACATCATCGTCAATCTCGCCATCCTTCTGGATGATCGAACCCAAGTACTTAAACTTATCCGTACGGGGGACAGTCTGGTCTTCAATCTTGACCTCCACCCCTCCCTCTAAGGCCTCTCCACTGAAGTTACACCAGAGATATTCGGTTTTTGATCGGCTCAAACGCAACCCTTGGGACTCCAAAGTAGATCTCCAAAGCTCCAACTTCCCGTTCACCTCTTCCCTCGACTCCGCCACTAACACGATGTCATCCGCGAAGAGCATGCACCAGGGAACTACGTCTTGAATCCCTCTCGACATGACATCCAAAATGAGGGCAAAAAGAAAAGGGCTAAGGGCCGACCCCTGGTGCAGGCCAATCTCAACCGGGAAAAAACGGGAGTCTCCCACTGGGGTCCGGACGCAAGAGCTAACTTGAGAGTACATATCTTGAATCGCCCTAATGTAATAAGGAGCCACTCTCCTCTCCTCAAGGCTCTTCCAAATAGTTTTACGGGGTATGCTATCATACGCCTTCTCTAGATCAATGAACACCATATGAAGGTCTTTACGCCGCTCCCTGAACTTCTCCAAAAGACGTCTGGCGAGATGAATTGCTTCGATCGTCGATCTCCCAGGCATGAAACCAAATTGATTCTCTGAGATTCCGACTACTCTTCTTATCCGACATTCCACCACTCTCTCCCAGAGTTTCATAGTATGGCTGAGTAATTTTATACCCCGGTAGTTACTACAACTCTGAGCATCGCCTTTGTTCTTGTAAAACGGGACCACAATACTGCGCCTCCATTCCGCTGGCATCTTATCACCCAAGAGAATAGCATTGAACAGATCTACTAACCATTGAACCCCGACCTCACCAAGACAAATCCAAACCTCGATAGAGATCTGATCCGGCCCAACCGCCTTCCCTCTTGCCATCTTCTGAAGGGCCCCCTTGACTTCTTCCTTGCTGATAAGCTCTGGGGAACCGATACAAGGCTCGGCCAGTGGCGTGACCTCTTGCTCTGCACCTGCGCCAATCCTCGCCTCGTTGAAAAGATTATGGAAGTACGAGCTCCACCTCTCCTTGATAGCGTCTTCCTTCAAAAGCACTTGGCCTGAGTCATCCTTAACGTACTTTACAGAGCCCAAGTCGCGACGTCCTCTTTCTCTAGCTCTGGCTAGTTTAAAAATGGCGTTCGCTTCTTCCTTGGTATCTAGGCGCTTGTACATCGCCTCGAAGGCTTTCTCCTTTGCTATCGCCACGGCCTTTTTTGCCTCCCGCTTTGCCACCTTGTACGCTTCTATCTTCTAAAACCTCTCCGGCCCTGCACTACATGACAAAAGCTCTTTAAAGAGGGCAAGTTTCGCCTTCACCTTCTCTTGGACCTCCTCGTTCCACCACCAAGACTCCTTTGGCCCACTAATCCTCCCTGCGGAGACCCCCACCACCTTCTCACCCATACTTCGAATGGCCTTCGCCAAGTTGGACCACCTACAGTTTGCATCCCCACCTAGCGCAAAGCACCCTACGCTGACCAGAGACTCCTTGAATTCTGCCGCCTTCTCGTCCTTTAAATCTTTCCAAAGAATTCTTGGTCTGGACTCTCTCGTCCTACGAACAGCACGGACCCCTATGTGGATATCCATGGCCAACAGACGGTGCTGAGAAGCGCACGCCTCACTCCGGAACACTTTGCAATCCACGTACGTCCTAACATCACTACTGCGCATCAACAGGTAATCGATTTGAGTGTTGTGCCCCCCACTACTAAAGGTGACGAGGTGCTCAGCCCTCTTCTGGAAAACAGAGTTCACAATAACCAACTCATGGGCAGTAGCGAAGTCTAAGAACGCGGACCCACAGACGTTCCTGACCCCATAGCCGAAACCTCCATGCACACCGGGATAACCGTCTGTCCTCTCACCAATATGACCATTGAAATCGCCACCGAGCACTAGGAATTGATCGTCAGGAAAACTTCCGATCAACCCATCTAAACAGACCCAGAAAGCTTCCTTCTCGGCGTCGCCCAAACCGGCTTGGGGGGCATACGCACACACCACGTTCACCACCTTCTCCCCAACCACAACACTGACGGACAAGATCCTGTCATTTCGCCTCTTCACTTCCACGACGTTGTCTACTAAATCCTGCGCCAAAAGAATACCCACTCCGTTCTTCGAGTTGGATAGACCTGAATACCACAATTTATACCCGTTTGCTGCTCTAGACCGCGCTCCCGTCCACCTAGTCTCTTGAATACAGGCCAAATCTACTCTGCGTTTCTTCAACACGTCCACTAGCTCCAGAAATTTGCCTGTCAAAGTACCTACATTCAAACTGCCAATACGCAAGCTGCGTGACATTGACAAAAAACAAACACGAAAACACCTACAAACAGGCGTTCCAAGTGGGAGCAAAACAGGATACCCAAAAAAACAATTACAGCTACCTTACCACCAAAAATGAAAATCCGACAACAAGAATAAAACCTGGCGAGACAAAGCCCACAACACAATTAAAAAACTGAAAAGAAAAAAAATGACAGAACTGACAAGAAAGGAGAAAAACAGGCCACTAACACAATTAAAAAATTTATGTTACCGGCACACTCAGATACAAGAGTGAAGAAAACCGAACAGACAATGGACACAATCGGAGATGGGGATAAGTAAGGAGATAAAATAAGAGAGAAAAAATAAAAAAGAAACAAAAAATACAATTACACAAACACAGGCAGGCGAAGACAGGGGAGGCGGCAAACGGAAAAAAAGAGGGGGGGATGGAAGAAGACTCAGCGCATTCGACAACTGAGGTAATATATTAAACTGATGAGGCGAGTTGCGTTAAAATGGAGGGGAGGTTGGCAGCTAGATGAGAGTATTAAAGCTCAGGTTACGGTTTGGGGTCGAGAGATGTTGATGATTCTGGACTTATCGCAGGGAGTAGGTATTCGTGAGAGTTTACGGATTTGGGAAAGTCGTGTAAATCACAGGAGCTTGCGGCAAGGGAGGAGTAAGGAGATAAAAAAATAAAAACATAAAAAACAAATACACAAACAAAGACAAGCGAAGACAGGGGAGGCGGAAAAAACAAAAACACAAAGATGATACAATTAACGGCTGGAACTAAAACGCAGGGGGAGGACTCAAATCTCGTCTATACGGATACTGATAGCGAAGGTGGTGGTGTGTGTTCGGGATTAACAGTCGGTTTGAAGTTTTATAAAATAATATATATGTTTAATAAAGATATGTTGTTAGTGGGATTTGAACTTAACCCATGAGAATATTTTAAATATTAGAAAAAGAATATTATTCTAGTATTAGATCCAACAGTTTTCACTAATCTATCTCAAAATCCAACGGTTGTTATTGAGTGTATAAAAAAAATGTACATTTTAAATATTTTTATCTTAATATTTTTGTTTGATTATTTATAATTTTAATATTTGCTAATTAATAGTAATAATAAAAATTATAAAAGATAATAAAATATGATTAAAAGTTTTTGATAGTATTCACATTTTATATAATTGTCAAGATAACACATAGATGAAAGTGATTGTTTGCTTTTGAAGTTAGCAAGACTTATGGTGTGGCCCCATAATATGTTTCTACGCTATTTTTTCCTGATGTTGTGTTTGTCACAGAGGCATGCCTGAATACATCTAATAACAAGCCTAAGTTGTTTGTAATGCTATGCATTACTTACATGACCTCTTAACTGAGGGAACCTCTAGTTGTAGAGTTTCTACTTGTTTTGTACTTGTAATAGGCATCAAATTCTAGTTGTGTAACTGTACCTATTAAGTCAAGAATAATGCTTGAAAGAAGTTCCAAGGTTCATGCATCAAGCAAGGAGATAAAGACTGCCAAATAATCACAGTTGGGATTTGAAGAAATGAAGAATTTGCCTAAGTACCAATTCGAGAAGTACATTTGTCTATTCGAGAAGTCTAGCATTCGAGAAGTCAGGGGTTCGATATATCAGAAGACACTATTCGATAACTCTAAATACATTGTTCGATATCTCATTCGATATCTCAGAGATTCGATATGTCTATTACTCTGTTCGAGAACTCAAGGAGTCAACAGGTCAAAGGTGATATTCGAGTTCTCAAAAGGGTCAACAAGTCAAAGCTACATTCGATATCTCAAAGACTCAAGATGATATTCGACATCTCAGGGATTCAATATGTCAAAATGCTCTATTCGATATCTCAAGGACTCCCAGAGAAAAGAGCTATTCGAGAAGTGATTCGATATGTCAATATAACACTATTCGAGAACTCAGAGTTATCGATTAAGTCAATTCTAGTTCTCGAATCACTCACTTAGCCACTTCTCGAATACATTCTTGAAGACAAAATACTGAAGAATTGTACAAGTCAGAAACCTGCAACAAGCCAAGACGCTTTATTTTAACTATGTACTATAAAGCACGTTGGAAAGCCTACAAAGAAGCTTGGAGAGATAAGTCAGGGGACAAGGAGCTAAAGATGTGGATCAGAACAGGCTTTACAAAGTCAAATCTGTAGCCGTTTGGACTCTTACTCAAATGAGATAGACAGACTGGAAAGTATTTTGTTTACCTACCTTATTTGTAGTAAGTAGGTGTATCCATGTCTATAAGGATACAGCCTCACTTCCTTAGCAGATAAGTTTTTGAGAAACATCACAAGAAATATCTCTCTGAGAAAAACGAAGCTGAGAATACTATCATTTGTATTCACAGATTGTAGGAAAATCTTTATCTAATAAAATATTAGATTAAAGTAATATTGTGTTGTGTTTGTCTTTGTTATCCGCACTTACATATCTCACACACTCAACACATATCTTGCTGCAAAGTTTCAAGAACGAATAAAAGTTCAAGAATCCATTCACCCCCCTCTGTATTCTTTTACTGTATTCAATACTCAACAAGTGGTATCAGAGCAGGCTGTTTAATCTAAACAGAAAACGATCATGAGTTCGAATACACCAAAGACTACAGGTACGGTAAAGGTCCCTAAGTTTGACAAAGAGAATTACAACCTCTGGAAAATAAAAATGTTGTTGTTCATCAAAGCTGCCAATCCTCTCTACCCTGAAATCCTCAAGAATGGTCCATTTGTACCATAACAAGAAATTATTGAATCTACAGTGGGCACAATAGTCATTCCTAGATCATATGTTCCAAAAGAGCCATCCAAATGGACGGACTCAGAGAAGGAAAAGGTTGCCCTAGACAGTCATCTCATGTTGCTTATCATAGACTCCATGGATATGTCGATGTTTGCCAACATAGCATCATGCACATCAGCCAAGGACATGTGGAACCACATCGAGGTGTTATGTGAAGGGACAGAGGAGGTAAGAGAGAATAGGAAACAGATATTGGTCACACAGTATGAGGCTTTCATGGCACAGTCCAAAGAAAGTATTACTGATATGTTTGAGAGATTTCACAAGCTGGTGACTGAGCTTCAAATGAATGGGAAGGTTTACAGCACTAAGGAATTAAACATGAAGTTTCTACTATCTGCACCAAACCATCTAGAGCAAAGGGTCATATCTCTAAGAGAAAGAGATTTGAACAAAGTCACATATGATGTGCTGTATGGTGTTTTAAAGACTCATGAGCACAGAAGAGGGCTATCCAAGCCAACCAAGGCAGAATGATAAACACATCCTGTGCCTTGATTGTCAACAAATCTGTTCAAGACCTGGAAGCATCTACTGTTGGATTCGACGGGATCCAATCCATTATTTATGGCCCATTGGGTTTATTATTAATCATCTAAATAAGACTTGAGCCTAATTAATAATTAAATATATAAATAGCATTTAATATATATATATATATATATATATTAATTATTACATCCAAAATATATATTTGGATATATATATTAATAATGGCTTAAGTACCCAAGCCCATAACTTTGATGGACGGTTATGGGTTTAGCCCATTAGGGTTGGTCCCACTATTTCTTCTATATAAAGAATATTATGTGAGAACAAAAGTTATGCGTCTCATACTATTCAGAAAATACACACACCCCATCCTTACGTATAGAGGAGAATAGTGAAGATCAAAGCCCTCAAGTACTTGCGCTCTTCGGACTCTCTCAAGATCATTAATGGCCTCTTTCGATTCAGGTACGCTTCCGCTATTTATCTATACTCATAGTTTTGATCAGGAGATTCATGTATATATATTATGTTGTATTTATATACATGATTTATTCTAACAATTGGTATCAGAGCAAACTCCTTGATTGATTCTTTGAAGTTAACAAATTTTAATTTACGTGATCATATTGATGTAACATGCGTTATAAAATCGTGATTTTTATATGGTACTGTTTTCTAATTGTCGGTATTATGATACATGAAATTCGTTTGTCGATTCAGATTCAGAATATCATGTGCCTGATTCGCTGTTTTAATATTCAATTCATATATATATAATTACCATGATTAAATCATGTCTCGGTGGCTGTTCATGTTAATTGATTACAGTAGTTAATTGTATTGACACGAATATGGTTACTCACATGCATGATGAAACTAGTTCAGTGGCCATGATATAATGAATATGGGTATTTTGTTTTGTTATTGATTCTTGAAACTGCGTATGAAAGCTTATGATTTTTGAAATCATTATTATAGCTTATATTATTTATAAATTATATGTACTAGAATTATGTTACTTTTAGTATATATTAGTTTATATCTAATATTTATTTAAAGGGATACTTATGATAAAATTAAAGTATTAGTCCCTCATGAAAATTATTAATTAAATATTCAGACTAATGTAGTGATTTCTTAATTATTAAAGTATTGGATGGACCAACGAAAATCTTTTACTTTAATTATTAGGAGAATTAAAAATCACCTAATGTACGTGTACAAGTTGATGTACGAATCGGCCCAACGGAAGATTTGTATATTAATTTTGTAAACGGAATTTTTAAAGTTCAAATTGTAGAATTTAATTTATGTTCTGCCCAACGGTGATATAATTTAATATTTTACTTTTTTTAATCTCATGTTTAATGATAAAATTAATTTAGTATTGATAATCGGCCCAACGGAAGATATTAATATTAAATTTAATTTAATTGTAGGAAAATTTTTGTGTATTTTATTTTTCCTATTTAGATAAACTGCTTATCCCTCGGTTTATTTAACTTATGTGTTATTTGGTGAACTAACCATTTTTCATCATGTGGATTATATTTATTGTACTTGTTGTACTTATGTGCATGATTGTGATTAACCTTGATTCAGCATTTGGTCCTGTTTCACTTACCTACTACTTTTCACACATTGAACCATTGAGTGGCTCTAATTTTAAGAAGGGGAAAGAGCAAATTGATCTTACGTTGGGAGTTACTGCCCTTGATTATGCCATAAGGGTTGCAAAACCTGCTGCCATTACGGCCGGAAGCTCTGCTGAGCTAAAGGCTGATTATGCAAAATGGGAGCATAGCAACCGTGTTTCCTTAATGATTCTTAAGGGCTCCATTACTAGTGCAATTCGTGGAGCAATTCCCGAATCTGATAATGCAAAGGAGTACCTAGCGAACATTGAGGAACAATTCAAGGCTTCCACTAAGGCTCAAGCCATTACACTGATCTCGAAAATGGTCACTCTCAAGTATAATGGTTCAAGTGGTGTTCGTGATCACATTATGAGAATGAATGATATGGCTTCTCAGTTAAAGGATATGAACATGGAAATCTCTGAAGGTTTTCTCGTCCACTTCATAATGACTTCTCTTCCTGCACAATTTGGTCCATTTAAGATCAACTACAATACGCAGAAAGAAAAGTGGAAGATGAGCGAGCTGATTTCTATGTGCGTTCAAGAAGAAGAACGCCTTAGGTCTGAGAAGGTTGAAAGTGCTCATGTTGTGACCACGACACCCGCTAAAGGAAAAGGAAAGAAATATGGCAATAGTCAAAAGAAAAAGGGAATTGATGCAGCTGTCACGAAAGACAAGGGACAGACTTCTGGCACAAAGAACTTTGGAGGTCCTAAATGTAACTTCTGCAGAGCTAAAGGACACATAAGGAAAGAGTGTTCCAAATTTCGCGAGTGGTTAGATAAGAAAGGTAATGCATCTATTTATGTTTGTTATGAAGCTTTTACATCTGAAGCTCCTTTAAATACATGGTGGATAGACACTGGTGCAACTGTGCATATAACTAATTCATTGTAGGGATTCCTTTCTGTGAAGAAGCTAAATAAAGGAGACCGATATTTACTCGTTGGAAATGGAGACAAAGTACAAATTGAAGCTGTAGGAACTTTCCGACTTATGTTGGAAAGTGGTTTTAATTTGGATTTAATGGATACTGTTTATGTTCCCAGTATTACTAGAAACCTTATTTCTGTTTCAAAGTTAGACGCTTATGGATATTCGTTTAAATTTGAAAATAAAGGTTTTTCTCTATTTCTTTATTCTGAGTATATTGGATCTCGGCTGTTAGAGGGAAACCTTTACAGATTATGTTTGAATGCTTCTTTTAGTGAATCCTTAATTTCAATGAATGTGCAAGATGAAGTTGCAACTGGTTCTAAAAAGAGAAAAAGAAATGATGAGAATTCCTCAAAATTGTGGCATGAACGACTGGGTCACATATCCAAAAGTCGAATGGAAAGACTTGTTAAAGAAGGACTTCTTCATCCATTAGATTTCTCAGATTTTGACACATGTATTAAATGTATTAAAGTAAAATTTGTAAAAACAAACAAAAAGGGTGCAACTCGTAGCACTAAGTGTTTGGAGATAATCCACACTGACATAAGTGGACCATACACTCCAGGCATAGGTGGTCATAAGTATTTTATTACTTTTATTGATGACTACTCACGTTATGGCTACATTTATCTTTTGCATGAAAAATCTGAAGCACTCGATATGTTTAAAATTTATAAAGCAGAAGTTGAAAAACAACTTAAATTAGATATTAAGGTTGTTAGATCTGATAGAGGAGGAGAGTATTATGGAAAATTCTCTGAATCTGGACAGAATCCAGGACCTTTTGCCTTATTTTTGCAAGAATGTGGCATCGTTCCTCAGTACACAATGCCGGGTACACCCCAACAGAATGGTGTTGCTGAGAGACGAAATCGAACTCTTATGGATATGGTTCGAAGCATGATATATCACAGTACGTTGCCAGAATTTTTGTGGGTTGAAGCCCTTAAAACAGCTATGCATATCCTTAATCGGGTCCCAAGTAAGTCTGTGCCTGAAACACCTTATGAAATATGGACTGAAAGGGAACTTAGTTTTGGATATATGTATGTATGGGGTTGTTTGGCTGAAGCGAAAATATATAACCCACACATCAAGAAATTGGACCCTAAGACTGTTACTTGTCATTTTATTGGTTACCCCGAAAGATCTAAAGGTTTTAGGTTTTATTGCCCATCACACACCACTCGAATAGTTGAGACTAGAAATGCAGTGTTTTTTGAGGATGCTGAAGTCAGTGGGAGTACATCTCGAAAGATAAATCTGGAAGAGATTCAGGAGAATGTCTCTATTCCTATCATTCCAGATATTAGTGCACCAGAAAATGATGATAAAAATATTGGTGCAAATGAGAATGTACATCAAGAACCACCTTAAGATGACAATAACACTACTGAACCTCCTAGGAGGTCAGAAAGAGTAAGACGATCAGCAATCTCAGATGATTATATTGTGTATTTAGATGAAATTGAGTCTAATCTTGGCATGGGATCTGATCCTATTTCTTATAAAAAAGCTATTGCTAGTAACCATTCAACTCAATGGCTTGCAGCCATGGAGGATGAGTTGAAATCCATGAAGGATAATGATGTATGGGATCTAGTTGAGTTGCCACAAGGGATCAAAGCTGTAGGTTGCAAATGGGTCTACAAAACTAAGCTTGATTCTAGTGGGAACATCGAAAGATATAAAGCTAGATTGGTTGCAAAGGGCTTCACACAAAGAAAAGGAATTGATTATAATGATACATTTTCCCCTGTTTCGAGTAAGGACTCATTTCGTATCATCATGGCTTTAGTAGCTCATTATGATTTAGAGTTACACCAAATGGATGTTAAAACTGCTTTTCTTAATGGTGACTTGCATGAGGATGTCTACATGTCACAACCGGAAGGTTTTGTAGTCAAAGGCAAGGAACACATGAAATGTCGGTTAAAGAAGTCCATATATGGATTAAAGAAAGCTTCTAGAGAGTGGTATATTAAATTCGATGATGTGATTGTAAAATTTGGGTTTAAAGAAAATTTTGTTGACCAATGCATATATCTAAAAGTGAGTGGGAGCAAGTACATTATTTTAGTACTATATGTGGATGATATTCTACTCGCTAGTAGTGATATGAATTTAATGCATGAGACAAAGAGATTCCTTCATAAGAATTTTGATATGAAGGATCTGGGGGAAGCATCTTATGTCTTGGGCATTGAAATTCATAGAAATAGATCTCATGGAATTTTGGGTTTATCACAAAGAGCTTATATTGATAAAGTTCTCAAACGTTTTAACATTCAAAATTGTTCTCCAAGCGTTGCTCCTGTTGTCAAGGGTGACAAATTTAGCTTGAAACAATGTCCTCAAAATCAGCTAGAATTGGATTAAATGGAGAATATTCCTTATGCTTCGGCAGTTGGGAGTCTTATGTATGCTCAGGTTTGTACTCGTCCAGACATAGCATATATTGTTGGAATGCTAGGGCGATACCAAATAAATCCAGGTCCGGATCATTGGAAAGCTGTTAAAAAGGTCATGCGGTATTTGCAAGGTACAAAAGATTTTATGCTCACATATTGAAAGACGAATAACCTTGAAGTTATTGGTTATTCGGATTTTGATTATGCTGGGTGTAAAGATGAGTTGAAATCCACTTCAGGTTACATTTTTATGCTTTCTGGAGGAGCTATATCATGGAAAAGTTCTAAGCAGTCGTTGCATACCTCTTCTCAATGGAAGCTGAATTTGTGGCTTGCTATAAGGCAACGAAGCAAGCTCTATGGTTGAGGAATTTTGTCACGTATCTCAAAATAGTTGACACTATTTCTAGACCACTGAAAATTTATTGCGATAATAAAGCTGCCGTTTCTTTCTCTAAAGACTACAAGATAAGTGATGCGACAAAACACATAGATATAAAGTATCTTGTAGTACGAGAAAGAGTTCAAAAACAACAAGTGTCTATTGAGCAAATTAGTACAGTTGCTATGTTGGCGGATCCATTGACAAAAGGTTTACCGCCCAATCTCTTTCGAGAACATGTTGCTAGCATGGGTTTGGTTGATAATCTTTCTTATTGATTCATGGATTTTATTGTAAGACACTAGTATTGTGATCACCTTATGTTATGGTTTTTGGACAAAGTATTTAGTTTGTTACTTCTATTATTGTGGACATTCGAAGTTTATGGAACAAACAATTATGTAAGGACCTCATGAACATATTGATTTGCTATTACTTATGATATATTATGTTGTTCATGACTTTAAGCTATATCTTTTGCTAAGTTTTGCAATTATACTTGGATTGTAACTGGAGGACGGTTTCATATCTCTATACGAGTATGATACTACCTTTAATTCTATTTTAGTATGATGTAAAATTTAGTCTGTCTTAAGGGATGTAAAGCTCAATAATGAAGTCTTGTTATATGTATGTCGATGATATACTAACCCTCGGCCAAGTGGGAGAATGTTGGATTCGACGGGATCCAATCCATTATTTATGGCCCATTGGGTTTATTATTAATCATCTAAATAAGACTTGAGCCTAATTAATAATTAAATATATAAATAGCATTTAATATATATATATATATATATTAATTATTACATCCAAAATATATATTTGGATATATATATTAATAATGGCTTAAGTACCCAAGCCCATAACTTTGATGGACGGTTATGGGTTTAGCCCATTAGGGTTGGTCCCACTATTCCCTCTATATAAAGAATATTATGTGAGAACAAAAGTTACGCGTCTCATACTATTCAGAAAATACACACACCCCATCCTTACGTATAGAGGAGAATAGTGAAGATCAAAGCCCTCAAGTACTTGCGCTCTTCGGACTCTCTCAAGATCATTAATGGCCTCTTTCGATTCAGGTACGCTTCCGCTATTTATCTATACTCATAGTTTTGATCAGGAGATTCATGTATATATATTATGTTGTATTTATATACATGATTTATTCTAACATCTACAAGTCAGCTGAGAATAGAAGAGATAGTAGATGATGAAGAAACTAAAGAAGAAGTGGCTGAACCTGTTGATGAAAAGGAAGAAGATGAGTTCTACACTCTTGAAGAGTTGGATGCCATGGAAAACACTTCATATGCTTTTATGGCTAGAAAATTCCCAAACATCAGATTTAAGACGAATCAGCCCTTCAAGCCTAGATCTCAAAATCATTCATTCAACAAGAGCAAGGCACCTGTGAAAGCAAACAAAAACAGATTCAAAACCAGCTATGTGGATAGGTCATCTGTGAGATGTTATAGATGCAATGACCTAGGGCATTTTGCCAGTGAATGCAAGAAGCCCAAAAAGAAGGATAAGGAGTTTCTTGAGCTTGAAGCTAAGTATGAGGCTCTTCTAAAGAAGCATACACCAGGTAAGGCCTACATAGCTGAAGGGAAGCGTTGGGATGATTCTGATAGTGATGGTGAAGAACAAGAATTCTGCAACTATACCTTGATGGCCAACTCCAAGGAAGAATCATCTGCATCAGACTCTTAGGTACCTTCCCTCACTACCATAGACATGTCTGTTTCTGAATACAAATCTATGGTTGAACAACTATCTGTTGAGATGTTTAATATTCATACTAGTATGACTGCTGCTAATGAAGAAATTTCTAAACTGTCTACTAAGAATGAAATGTTGAACAAAAGAAATGAGGAACTAGAACTAACTGCTATGCAAGTAGAAAACCTTAAACAAGAAATTGAATATCTAAAGAATAAGGTTCTATGTGCTAGTCAAGTTGAGAAAGCTCTTAGGGATGAACTAGCTGAAAATGAATTTAAATTGAAAACATTTAAGAATTCCTCTAGTCTATTGCAGTCCTACCATGAGAAAAATCTAGCTAGACCTAAGGCTGCCATTGGACTTGATATTGACACTCTTAAACAGAAGAAAGGCTATGCAGTCATTGAAGATGACATTGTTGTTCAAGAGGAAGTGACTCAGGTTTTGAAAAAGACTGAGACCCCAATATTTAAAACACCAACACTTGAGATTGATGAGGATGCCTTACTCATTAAGCAAATGTTGGATGATGAAGATAAGGCACAATCAAATGAACAACAAGCATCCTCTAAGAGTGAGAATGTCAAAACCAAAGCCAAGGAGCCAGTAGGAGGTAGACCTAGACCTGAGAAATTTGTAAAGTTTGTTTCAGCTGGGAATAATGAGTTTGAGAAGAAAGTTGCTAAAAAGAAACAAAACAGGAATGACAAATTGGGGATTAAAAAGGACAACAACTATGCTTATGTGCCAAATGCCCCTAGGAAAGTTTGTCAAAACTGTTTTAGCACTAATCATTTAACTCATGCATGAAAGAAACCATCTAGTAGTGTTGCTAAACAATTCTATGATTGCTCTGTGCCTTTAAGACATAGAGACTCTCTTTTCTGTGATAAATTTGATTGTATGCCATGTAACATGAATGTAATGACTAGTTGTTTTAATTTGAGAAGACAATTCATGGAAGGTTGCATCAGTCACAATGTTCACACACACTACATAAGAACAAAGTCTTCAAGTCCTCCTAAAGTTAGGAAGGTACCTCTGTCACCTAAGTCTAAGAACCCTGATTCTAAGACTTCTAACAGTGACAAGAAGACTAACATCAAGAAAATTGATAAGCATGCTGTTTATGATAAAACTGTTGCTAAGCCACATGGACCGAAACTTGTTTGGGTACCAAAGGAGAAGTAATACCTTTGTGTTTGCAGGGCAAATAAAGTGAAAAGAAGGTCATGTGGATTTTGGACAGTGGATGCTCAAACCATATGACTGGTGATATGGCCCTGCTATCATAGTATGAGGAGAAGGCTGGCCCAATGGTTGCTTTTGGAGATGACAGCATTGGCAACACATTGGGATATGGCAAGTTGGAAATTGGAAATGTCATCATTGAAAATTTAGCACTGGTCAAGGGGCTCAAGCACAATCTACTGAGTGTTGGTCAATTTACTGACAGAGGCTTCAAAGTGAATTTTGACAAAGATGAATGTTTGATCACCCACAAGAAGACTGGTGACTTTGCTCTATCTGGAGTAAGGAAAGGAAGCCTGTTTGTAGCCAATATGAACTCTGCAAACAAGGAAAAAATTTGTTGCTTTTACTCAAAAGCATCAAATGAAGATAGTTGGCTGTGGCACAAGAAGCTATCACACTTGAACTTCAAAGGCATTAATTCTCTAGTCAAAAGGGAGTTAGTGAGAGGCATCCCCACACTTGAATTCTGTCAAGAAGGAGTGTGTGAGGCTTGTCAAAAAGGAAAAATGAAAAGATCAAGCCACAAGTCAAAGACAGTGACATCAATAACCAAGCCCCTACAACTAATTCATATGGACTTGTTTGGGCCTGTCAATATTGTGTCACTAGGAAGGAAGAAGTATGCTCTAGTGATGGTTGATGATTTCACAAGGTATACATGGGTAGAATTTCTGGCATCAAAGGATGAGGCTCCACAAGTAATCATTGAGCATATAAAGAAAATTGACAAGGAAGCAAAGGCCAACAATGCAAGTGTGATTGCATTAAGAAGTGATAATGGAACAGAGTTCAGAAATGCCATGCTTGAAGCATTCTGCAAAGAGAATGGTATTTCTCAACAATTCTCAGCTCCAAGGACTCCACAACAAAATGGAGTTTTTGAGAGAAAGAATAGAACTCTGATTGAGGCTGCTAGAACAATGTTACTTGATGCAAAGATGCCTACATGTTTTTGGGCTGAGGCTGTGAGCACTGCATGCTATATCCAAAACAGAACCATCATCAACAAAAACACTGGAAAGACACCTTACAACTTGATGACTGGAAAGAAGCCTACTCTAAAGTATGTTCATACTTTTGGAAGCAAATGCTTTGTGTTAAAAGACAATTCAGAATATGTTGGAAAGTTTGATACAAAAGCATTTGAAGGAATTTTTCTTGGCCACTCTATGGAAAGAATTGCATACAAAGTTTATGTCATCAGTCAAAAGAAAGTTATGGAAAGCACAGATGTGACATTTGATGACAGCAAACTACCTGGATTAGAAGAAGCCAATGATGAAGATAAAGATCCTTTGAAGTTTGAAAATCTAGATGATTCTGATGAGGAGATTGAAACTGAATTTGAGCCCACAATCCAACAAACTCAAGTGAATGAAGAACCTGTGTCAATCAACAATGAAGAAACAAGCATCCAAGACACACCTGTGATTAGTGGCAACTTCACAGGGGGAGGAAATGTAAATGATCATGATCTAGATGATGAAGCAACATCAAGGCCGATAAATCAATCTGAACATACAAGGGAATGGGATAGATCACATACTACAGATCAGATAATTGGAGATCCAAATGCAGGAGTGAGGACAAGGAGAGCAACTCTAAATGAATGTCTCTATGGTTGCTTTCTATCCCAAGCTGAGCCTGAGAAACTTGATGATGCATTGTTGGATCCTGATTGGATAATTGCTATGCAAGAGGAGCTAAATCAATTTGAAAGAAGCAAAGTATGGGAACTTGTGCCTGCACCAAAGGATAGAACCATTGTTGGAACAAAATGGGTTCTAAGGAATAAGATGGATGAAAATGGTGTAGTCATAAGAAACAAAGCAAGGTTGGTTGCAAAAGGATACTCTCAACAGGAAGGCATTGACTATGATAAGACTTTTGCCCCTGTTGCTAGACTGGAGGCCATCAGAATTTTCTTGGCATTTGCTGCACATTCTAATTTCAAGGTTTATCAAATGGATGTCAAGAGTGCATTTCTGAATGGGGAGTTGGAAGAAGAAGTATATGTGCAACAGCCACCTGGCTTTGAGGATCCATAATTCTCTCACTTTGTCTACAGATTGTTTAAAGCATTGTATGGACTTAAGCAAGCTCCTAGAGCATGGTATGACACACTATCACAATTTCTACTGGAGAATCAATTCACTAGAGGCACACTGGACAAGACACTGTTTTACAAAAAACATGGTGATGATATTATCTTAGTTCAAATCTATGTGGATGATATCATATTTGGCTCTACAAATGAGAAGATGTGTGAGAAATTCTCTAAGCTCATGCAGAGCAGATATGAGATGAGTATGATGGGAGAGTTAACATTCTTTCTTAGGCTGCAAGTTAGTCAAAGGAAGGATGGCATTTTTATAAGTCAAACCAAATACATCAAGGATCTATTGAAGAAAGTTGACTTGGAAGAATGCTCACCTGCAAAGACACCCATGGCCACTGCCACCAAGTTAGATGAAGATGTTAAGGGCAAGAAGGTAAATATTTCAATCTACAGAGGCATGGTTGGTTCTCTACTCTACCTCACTGCTAGTAGGCCAGACATCATGTTTGCAACATGCCTATGTGCAAGGTTTCAATCAAATCCAAAGGAATCACATATGATAGCAATAAAGAGGATTTTTAAATATCTGAAGGGCACACCAAACTTGGGGTTATGGTATCCTAAGGACACAGGATTCAATCTGGTTGGTTATTCTGATGCTGATTATGCTGGATGCAGAGTGGATAGGAAAAGCACCTCTGGTAGCTGCCAGTTTCTTGGACAAAGATTAGTCTCTTGGTACAGCAAGAAACAATAATCTGTGTCAACTTCCACAGCTGAAGCTGAGTACATAGCTGCTGGAAGTTGCTGTGCTCAAGTGCTTTGGATCAGAAACCAACTTAGAGATTATGGACTTATGTTGGAAAGAATTCCAATCATGTGTGACAACACAAGTGCAATCTCTATAGTTTCCAATCTTGTCAATCATTCTAGGACAAATCACATTGACATCAGATATCACTTCATAAGGGAGCATGCAACTAATGGAACCATTGAGTTACATTATGTTCCCACAGAAAAACAACTAGCTGACATATTCACTAAGCCATTAGATGAAGCCACCTTCACAAGGTTGGTTAGTGAGATTGGAATGCTGAATTCTTCAAATTCTGGCTAAGTGAATATATAAACTAGATTGTTGCAGCAGTAAATACTTACTTTATCAAATGCTCAATATTTTTTAAGTAAGTATTGGCTGGAGTATGATTTATAAATATTCCATAATGCTGCATATGTTGAAAATCATACATCTTTAGCTTGAAATTTCTTTGAAATTTTGAGAGAATCACTATTTAATTTGGTAGGATATTCTTCAGTGAATATTTCTGGTAAATTTTAAAAGATAGTGAAAATTGAGTTTTATGAGTGAAAAGTATAGTTCGACAAGTCAGACTTCTCGAATGGTTCATTGTTATGTCATGGCTCGAGTTCTCGAATAGGCCTATCTAGAACCCTCTTGAGTTCTCGAATAGTGTCTTTTGGAGAATTCGAATAGCACACTCTGAGTTCTCGAATAGAGTATTTTAGTTCTCTAGTGATGGAGTTCTCGAATACTCTATTTGAGTTATCGAATCATTTGAAAAGGCTGATTTTTCGCTGACACTTAATCGCTTTTTGGATTTATATTCAAAATTTCATTTCGCTCATAAAAACATATTTTATTTAGCTTAGAATTATTTTCTGAGTTAAATAACTACCAGCTGTGAGTTACAAACTGCCTGAGATATCGAATAAGCCATTCTTAACTTATCGAATAGTTGTTTTATACTTCTCGAATGACTTGTCGATACAGATCATATATCTAATCGACAACTCAGGTTATTCATATATATAAAATTTCACAACTATTCAACTCATTTCGTTCGATTTCTCAAGCATCTAAACTCCTAAAACCTCTGAAAACCCTAACTGCGAATTTCTTCTTCAACCTTAATTCTCTTTTCTTCTCTACCCAAATGGCAAACACTCAACTCACCATACCATCTCAAACCAATTTCATCGCAATTACCAGTGATGTGGAAGCACCAAATGCTAATTTCAAGTGCTTTGTTCGATAGTTGTCTGAATCTTACATCAAGGGTGCACTCTCAGCCAACCCAACCCTGTACATAGACTTATTAGAACAATTCTGGAGGACAGCTACTGTGGAGGTCATCTCCCTTGAGAATGCTATCACCTCATATGTTATCTACTGCAAGATTCAAGGCGAGGATATTACTATCACTACCGCAGACATGAATCAAGCCTTGGATTTGCAGCAAGAGGCATATGACTCCCTGGCCACCGATGCTGAGTTGGAAGAATTCTTTGAATTTATCAACTACTTCGATGTTATTAAACTTGGGAAGCTGAATAGGAAGTACTTGAGAAAAGAATGGAGCTATGTTTTTGCTACACTCCTTCAAGTATTCACTGCAAGTAAATCGAGCTTTGACCATATTAGTACACCTGTGCAGCAGCTTGCCTATGCCTTGGCTCATGGGAGAAAGATAGATGTTGGACATATCATCTTACAGGAGCTATATGGGAGACTTGGTAAGAACACAGCCAAGAGAGGTACTGAAATTTTCTTTCCCCGCTTTATTCAGTCAGTACTTAATTTTAAAAATGCTTCATTGCTTGAATTTCCTGGAATAGATAAAAGTAAAATAAGCTATCCTAGGTCCATGACCAAACTCATTTTTGGTAACTTGGAGACTAGGAATGATGTGGATGTAAGGTTAAAATAACTCCCCACATGGAGGGTTTGTTTAGGTCTTACCCCCAAAACATGCCAATATTTGAGTCTAAGTCTTAGTTAGCACAGCCTAAACAAGTAGAACAAAATGCTAACCCAAGGCTTGCTAACCAACCCTCTCAGACAAACACTCTACCAAACACAGAGCCAACTGCATCATCCTCTCAAAAGGGTGATGTTAGTAAAAAGAAGAGAAAACAGGTTGCTTCTGAACCTTTAAACATCTTAACTGAAGCAGCCTTGGCTGTAGAAATAGGTTTAGAATGTGAGGAACCTGAGTCACCTATCATTAGCCTAAAGAAGAAGAAGAAGTCTAAAACCACCTCTTCAGTCACCCAAATGGCTGAAGTTGTAAAATCAGGGGCACACAGCTCACTAGATGTATCCTCTCACAGGGTGTATCTATAGAATCAAGCATCCTCCCCAATGCACCTACCTGTAAAGTGTCAGCACAAGGGAGTGATAAGGCTGGCACAACATTGAGTGGAGAGCACATCACACTTGAAACTCCCTCTATTTCTCAGGGGGAGTTGCCAAAATCCATTCTACAACACTCTTCTCTTCCATAATCTAACATTGAAATTTCTTTGGAGCCTGTAACTCAAGAAATTGAGGAGCAAGGCATTGATCACCAAGAATTCCATTCCCTTGGTGAGCCAATGGACTCAAGTGACTTAGTGCCTGACACTTTGCTCACCACCCAGGTACCACATTTAGATGGTCAGGGAATGCATCCTGGGGCATATCCTAATGACACCATCACAAACACAGAGGATTCACTAGTTTTCACTAGAGACTTTTTGCCTGTGTCACCTACTGTTGTAACTCATCCCACTCCTGTGGAGACAACAGTAGTAGAGTCTGTCCATCCGGTTACAGAAGTTGCATCTGTAACTGAGGAGTCTAGCTTGCCTAGCTCTAGCTCTCACTATATGTCTCAATGGCTGAAGCCTGTGCAACATGACAGTGCTTCAGGATCAGGGTCTGTTCCACCACAATTGACGATTGAAGCACTCCAAAGCTTAATTGTGGATCAGATCCCTGAGTTCACAAAGATTGCTCAGCACCTTCTTCTACAAACATGCCCAATCCAGACTATGAAGCTATCCTCTTATGCCACAGAGATGATGTAGAAATACAGAAGGCTAAGATCATAAATGAAACTGAGAGAGATGGAAATGTAGCTGCTTGGCTACAAGGAAAATATGACATCTCTCTCCCAGAAGGTCTCCAGTACCTCAGAGAGGAGTACATCACTTCACTAGGGTCCAATGCCAAATCTCTCACCCCTAATGATGTGTATGAGGCAATCAATGACACCTACAAAGGCATTCTCAAGGCTGCACACTACCTTGGCAAGGGCCTAAAAACAGAAGTTGAAGCAGTTTGCACAGCAACAACTCAATAGGTGCATGAGATAAAAAGGTCTTTTGATGCTAAATTCCCTCAAATGGAGACTGTTCTCAAGGACATTCAAACCTACAAGGCTACTTGTACAAAGATGGACAATGGTTTAGCCATTCTATCAGATACTGTCAAAGGTCTGGGGCACAAATTTCGAAATCTTTCTGATCAGACAACAGAAGCCAATGCCATGCTAAGAACTATGTTTGCAAATCAGTATGGAGACAAGCTGCCCACTGAAGTCCCAGTGCATTCTATGTCTAAGTTTGAAGTGCAGAGACTGAAAGAATAATCCTTGTCTGGCTTCAAATCTACTGAACTTTTCACCAAGATCAATGCTCTTGAAAGGGAAGTAGCCTCTCTCACCTAGTCTAATGCTCATCTTACAAACACTGTCACTACTCTGACTGAGCAGTTGAACACTCAAGCCACCACCACAGCTGATGTTCTTCTGCATCAACAGTCCATGTTAGCTGATATGATGAAGCACATGGGTCTCCCTCTGCCTGATGAATCTTCAACTCCAAAGGTCAATCCTACAGCCTCTGTGCCTGACAACAAGCCTAAGGGGGAGAAGAGGATTTCAAGGGACTCAAATACAAAGGGGGAGAAACCACCAGTAAAGGGCATCAAGTTCAATGAGGGTGGCCATCAAAGAGCTTCAAAATCTTTAACTCATGTGTCTGGCAAAGGAAAACCAAAGTTGATGAGCCTCCTACTTCTCTGCCAGTTGTCACTCTACCAACGTGCACATCACTACTCCTAGTGGTCAAAAGCAATCTATGACAACCACAGTGGTTGCAGGGAGTATGCCATCTGACAGACCTCCATTCTCCATATCTAAGAGTGCCAAGCTAGTAGAAGTGAAGGTGGTCACTTAGGCCAAGCTACAAGAAATTGCAAACTCAAATGTCTATCATGATGATGCATTCTTGGAGTTTCTGAAAGTCTCAAGAGAACAGGATGGTGATGCTTTATCATATCATAGGAGTTTGAAGAGTCAGATTGACTATCTCACTGTAGTACCAAGGAGAGTTGATGGCCTATGGCTCAAAGAGATAATGATGGTAAGAAAGAATAAGATATGGCACTTAACCATCAACACTCTACAAGATCTAAAGCACTCGAAAGTGGATGTGTTCCTTGGACTGATTGAAAAGAAGGATGAAAACAGCAAGAGTCTCTTTGATGAGTTAAGGGATGGTCAACCAGCAAGGCTACCTGAAGTATTCACAAATCCTAGAACCATCATCTATCATGTTGCAACAAGAATTGATGATATCAAGCAGCAGGTCATTCCTAAGCATCTGACTCCTCAGAACAAACCTCTCATTATTGCAATCATTGAGAAGCTAAATAAGAAGAAGGGTTTAAGAACAGCAGAAGAATTGGAATCTATATCTTATCTCAGGTCATACATTGCAACTGGCATTGTACCTGAATCCGCTAAGTTCAACCCAAGCAAGGATGGTGATCAAGACAAGGATGGAGACAGAAGTGATGGAAGGAGAAGACATCACAGGAGTGATAAGGGTGATGAAGATAAAATGAAGAAGAAGGATGATAAGAAGAAGAAGAATGATGATGTCCAAGGTAAAGCCTCTGAGAGGAAAAGTGGAAGACAGCAAGCCTTAGGCATTGCTAACAGTAACCTCACCACAACACAAGACTCTAAGTCTAGGGTGAATACTGTTAGTAGTGACCTACCAAAATCTACATCTATGGCTTCTGCAACTGTCTTGCCACCTCAAGAAGAGAAGAAGATTCAATGCAAGAAACCATTTGTATATTTCAAAAAGCAAACTGCTAATGGAATACTACAATGGTCTACAAACAAAGGTCACATACTGCTGCCAAGTAATCATGTAAAAAGAATCAAATTCAAGCAAGCTGCAAGAAAATCAAAGCTATCCAAATCAAAGACCCTGACAATCTATCCAAGCTTAAAACTCCAACCACTAGATGAAGATTTTGATGAAGACCAACTACAATTCTTACAAGCTCAAAGAATCTACCATGTTGCCATTGTTGATAACTGCCTTGAGATCAAATATACTGATGGAAGGGAGGAGAAATTCAAACAAGGAGGATGTCAACACTGGGGCAAGCTACATGACATAGAAAGAATCATTGCATTGTTGAGCTCAGAAGATAAAGTGGAAAGAGTATGGAAGCTGGAGCTAATTGATTTTGTGAAGATGAAGAAAGATCATGAGGAGAGAATCAGAAAAGAGTGTCTTGAGAAATTGCTAGCAAGGGAGAAAGAAATTGAGAGACTAGAGATTGAAGCAGAAAAGCTAAGAGCAAAGGGATTGTGTAGAGTTCAGTTTAATCCCTATGTGGTGAAGTATAGGAGGAGAAATGGGGATCAGGTCCACATCAGAATGAACCTACTCAACCACTATCCTGTAAACATTCTGAAACCAGTACTTGAAGATTTCAAAGACTCAATTTTGCTTGAAGAATTGGATGCTATGGCAGAAATAATAAAAGCTATGGATGAGAATACAAGGAAGGAGAAAGAAAGAAGACAGAAAGCATATGATGATTTGCAAGCCACAGCTATGGAAAGGGAAACAAATGACAATGGCTAGTACTTAATCATAGGCTGTAAGATTACTCACCCTGTAGTTCTATCCACATTGCTAATCAAAATTCATACATGTACTGTCAAGTTTTATCTTTATGTATGTTAGGCTTGTTATCAGACATGAAATTGTGACTAAGGGTCTTACTCACAATTTGGGGGAGATTGTTAGTCACAGAGGCATGCCTGAATACATCTAATAACAAGCCTAAGTTGTTTGTGATGCTATGCATTACTTACATGACCTCTTAACTGAGGGAACCTCTAGTTGTAGAGTTTCTACTTGTTTTGTACTTGTAATAGGCATCAAATTCTAGCTGTGTAACTGTACCTATTAAGTCAAGAATAATGCTTGAAAGAAGTTCCAAGGTTCATGCATCAAGCAAGGAGATAAAGACTGCCAAATAATCACAGTTGGGATTTGAAGAAATGAAGAATTTGCCTAAGTACCAATTCGAGAAGTACATTTGTCTATTCGAGAAGTCTAGCATTCGAGAAGTCAGGGGTTCGATATCTCAGAAGACACTATTCGATATCTCTGAATACACTGTTTGATATCTCATTCGATATCTCAGAGATTCGATATGTCTATTACTCTGTTCGAGAACTCAAGGAGTCAACAAGTCAAAGGTGATATTCGAGTTCTCAAAAGGGTCAACAAGTCAAAGCTACATTCGATATCTTAAAGACTCAAGATGATATTCGACATCTCAGGGATTCAATATGTCAAAATGCTCTATTCGATATCTCAAGGACTCCCAGAGAAAAGAGCTATTCGAGAAGTGATTCGATATGTCAATATAACACTATTCGAGAACTCAGAGTTATCGATTAAGTCAATTCTAGTTCTCGAATCACTCACTTAGCCACTTCTCGAATACATTCTTGAAGACAAAATACTGAAGAATTGTACAAGTCAGAAACCTGCAACAAGCCAAGACGCTTTATTTGACTATGTACTATAAAGCACGTTGGAAAGCCTACAAAGAAGCTTGGAGAGATAAGTCAGGGGACAAGGAGCTAAAGAAGTGGATCTGAACAGGCTTTGCAAAGTCAAATCTGTAGCCGTTTGGACTCTTACTCAAATGAGATAGACAGACTGGAAAGTATTTTGTTTACCTACCTTATTTGTAGTAAGTAGGTGTATCCATGTCTATAAGGATACAGCCTCACTTCCTTAGCAGATAAGTTTTTGAGAAACATCACAAGAAATATCTCTCTGAGAAAAACGAAGCTGAGAATACTATCATTTGTATTCACAGATTGTAGCAAAATCTTTATCTAATAAAATATTAGATTAATGTAATATTGTGTTGTGTTTGTCTTTGTTATCCGCACTTACATATCTCACACACTCAACACATATCTTGCTGCAAAATTTCAAGAACGAAGAAAAGTTCAAGAATCCATTCACCCCCCCTCTGTATTCTTTTACTGTATTCAATACTCAACATCTTGGTCATCTGGTGTGGGGTGTTGATATTCTTGAAAAATAGGTGATGTTATTTTGATGCATTTTCCCGTCTTTTTAATCGTGTTTGTGTTTGTAAGTGACAATTTTATGATTTATTGGAGTAGTTTATAATATAATATAAATGTATAAAAAAAGCTTTTTATTATTATATCCAACGGTTCTTATTAATCTATCTTATAATCCAGTGGTTGATATTGAGTGTACCAATTAAGTGACCAAACTACCAACCAACCAAATAGAGGTTGTTTTGCTTATAATAGTATAGTATAGACTAGCTTAAAACCCGTGCGATGCACGAAAGTTCTTTAATATAATGAATTTTTTTTTAATTTGAATTAAAAAATTTAAAACATGAATTTTGTAGGTTTAAAATTTTAAATGATATGATCCGATAATAATTATATATATGTTGTCCGTGATATTTTTAGAAAATGATGAATTTTATTTTGAAAATATATAAAAGACCAAAAAACGTAAGTAGTTAGTTATTAGTTATTATAATGTTACTATTTTATTTTACTTAAATAAAGCTACCCGAATAGGTTTTACTGGAAAAAAATAAAAAAAGAGAAAATATAATGTATTTTAGCTGAAAAGGTAATTGGTTAATTATTAGTAATTATAATTATAATTATAATTTTTTAAGTAGAATTGCTCATAGTCTTTTTAGAAAAGGAAAATTTTCAGTTATATAAAATATAAAAGATGATGCATTTTACTTGAAAAAGGAAATTGATTAGTTATTGAAAAATAGAGAAGATACCATGTTTTACCTGACAAGGGATTTTTTTAGTTATTAGTAACTATAAGTAATTAATTAATGATAATAAGTAAAAAATAACATGTATGGTTAAGTAAGGGTAGGTACCGTACCGACCGACCGATAAACCAAACTTTTAAAAGTATAGATGTACTAGCCTATAACCCGTGTACAACACGGGTTATCATATATTATTATTGTTGGTCCCGGAGTATATTGCAGAAGGTGGGGTTGAATGCAATATAGATGATTTCAAATCTTTAGCTCAACAACAACGATAAATATTGTAAACTATCTATAAAAGAATTGCAAACACAAGTAGTAATTCAAGATATTCTCACAAAATAAATATTGTGTTGCTACAACCTCGAGAAAAATGGTTTTCTCAAGTTTCGACTTCTTGAAAAATCACTACTGAAAGAATGAGAGATGTGTCTCTATATATACTAATCTTTCTCTAACATCTCAGTCACATGGGTCGCGAGTTTTCAAGTGGCAGCTCCTCACAAGTTTCCCACCCATGTGACCTTTCCTAAAATGCTATACAAACAGAGTTATCATTAAGCATAAGGCATTCTGGGTTTTTTCTAAAATTAGTTATAACAATTCTAGTAGATGCAGACTTGTCATACTCTTGAATTGTCGAGCCTCGTATTTTGATCTCTCAAGCTTCTATCGTAGTCTTGCAGGTCTGCTACAATCTTTGACGAATTGCAGCAAATCTGTTTCTCGAACATATAAACTGTCACGGGGGTTTGACTGAGATAAAATCTCCAAATCAAATAATTCAGCGAGACAGTAACCTTTGCTGCCAAGTTTGCTGTCATAGGAATATTCAGTAGTTGACAGTATGAGCTCCCGCCAATATTGCTGTCGGAACTCCAGACTTGCTGTCAAGTGTGAGAATGTTGTTGTCCCATGCTTCAGCCAATGTTGTTGTTAAATGAGACTTGTTGTCGTGACCTTGCAACATGCAGTCTTCTTGTAACTTTACCATCAATGTATTGAGAGTAACTTTATTATTGCTATCGAACTGATGTATTCTCTTGAGGCTTGAACATATCAACTTCTTCCAAGATACATACTTATTACATTTCAACAATTATTTGATTACAAGAACACACTCTGGCTGTGACATTATGTTCTACTTAGCCTATACAAATAAACTAAGTACTAGTTAAGTTGTCTCTATGCTATCACCCATAAATCCTAACAATCTCCCCCAATTTGTTTTTATGGACAATAACAACAAATTTTCAATACAAGCATGCTGACAACATAACTAACATAGATCAGAATAGGATTCTAGAACATTTCCAAGCATTTAGCATTACACAGGACAATGATCTAAAGCAAAACAAGTACTCCTCGAGGTTGAGTAGATATGAGATTTACTTATCTTATTATTAAGCTTTCCTGTTCTGTCTGTTCTCTCTCTCTCTCTCTGTGGAGAGCTTCTTCCAAGTAGTTTCTGAGACCTTGCACTAGCTTCTTTTCATCAGCTGATACAGCATCATCTTCAATCTCATCAATGTACTGTTGGATTTGTTTAGAAGAGACATTCTGAACATCTTTCAGATCAAACCATGATTCAAAATCATAGGTGTAAGTTCTGAATTTCAAGATGTTGTTCTCAATCTTGAATCTTCTGCCAGGAAAAGAATTCAAGGTCACTCTTCTGTTTCTGTCAAGTTTTGGATCTTCATCTCTCCTACTATCAAAAATAACTTCCAATTCCCATGCACATAGCATTTCCAGTTTGTGAGATGATCCAACAACTTTCCAGTATAGACCTTTCAGTACACTGGTCCTCAGTTTGTGAAAACTATCTGCATAGATTTCTTCTTTGCCATCTATGATCCTGAGAGGATTTTCCAATGCACATGGCTGATAGTTTGGAGCTTCACTGTTCATCATGTTGACTTTCTTGCATTTTTCTTTCAGCTCAGCTTCCACTACCTCAGCAGTCCGTTTACCAATATTAGCTTTTCTCCTAGCAACTTCAGCAGCTAATTCGGCTTCATAGGCAGCCATTGCTTCAGGTGTATAGGAGGGCATCCTCTCTGTCCAATCATACTTAGACACAAGTTCTTCCTCATCTATACTCACATCCTCATTCGCATCATCGATATCTCTCCAGTCACCATATTTCTCATAAAGTTCAGCATAGTACTTTTGGATGTGTTCCATGGCTTTCTTAGGAACATTTTTATACGTCCCTATAAGCTCCACAATTCTTTCCAGCACGTAGTAATCAACTCTACGCCTTACTTCTTGTGATGTTTGTTTGAGAGTGTATCTGTCTATTATTGTTGACGTCTTCACCATAGTGAAATCCTTCTCAACAAACATGACTTTTGCTTTATCTTTCCAAAGAATGTATCTGGATGCATATTCCTTAGAGTTATCCAACTCCAATTCGACTGAAGTGATATCTCTTGTCACAGCTTCCTTCTGGATTTCGAAGCTATTTGTTTCTCTTCTTCGAATAGGCTTCTTACGAATCACCACTTGATAATTACATATTTTTGCATATTTTTATTACCTATTTATTGCTTGAACTCGTATTTTAATAAATTATTTTGTTGCATTTCAGGAAATTCGTAAATAAATAAAGAAATGACAAAATAGAGAAATAAAGAGCAAGGAAGGGAAAAAGAGGAAGAAAAAGGACCAAAAATGAAAGAAGGAAAAGAATTAGGAGCTTGGAGCAAAAGGAATATTTCAAGACAAGTGGAAGGTGGAGATCATCCCAACACATTAGAAAAGTGTATGGCCAAGATCAACTCTTCAAAGCTTAAGGGGGAAGGAAACAAATAGATGGCTAGGATTCCACCACCACACACCACAAATGTATGGTGGGGATTTACCCAACACCCCCCCTTAACCCTAATTCCTATCCTATAAATACCCCCTCACCCCCCTTGTATTGAGTAACTTAGATTTTAGGGTAGATTTAATTTCTTGTAATTTTCTTAGTTTCAAATCTTGTAAACACTCCTATTATAATGAATGCAATTTTTATTTTCTTTACATCTTGTCTTGCTCTTTCGTTATTGTTGCCTTGTTTCGTTATTTTCGTAAATCCAAGTAGTGGACAAAGTAGCGAAAAGCTAACCACTATGGGTTAAAAGGAACGAAATTTAATTTCTTGTTCGTAGTTTTAATTCGTAATTTTGCCCCTTTAAAAATCTCAATTTTATTGTGGGCCATTTAATTCCAAATCATCATTTAGTGTAATTTTATTTTCGTAGTTAAGTTCTTTATTTTCGTATTTAATTTCCAACAAAATATAAAACACCAAAAATAATAGTTTTATAAAATTTCAGTTTTTAATTACCTGTTTTTATTTGTTAAATTCGAAGTATTAGTCTCATTCCCATATTTTCTTTTCAAATCACCCAACTCTGTTTTATACCCAAATCAATTCCATGTTCCTGTTTTAGCTTCTTCCTCCGAATAAAAAGAAAACCACTCTTCCTTTCTTCTTACTCGAAAAATCCACAAATACCCATCCCTTGCCTCGTTCTCTTCTAATATTCCATCGATTTCTTCTTCCTAATCTCCTTCTTCGAATTCAGTTCTTCTTCATTTTAAATTGTTCTTGAGTCGAGTTTTTTTTTTCTGATTATTCTAAGTTGCTGTGAGATTACTGGGTTCGATGTGTTTGTTTTCTATCGCTAAATTCGAATTTCGTGTTGGAGAATAGAGTGAATTCGCGTCTTTGTTTTCCCGAATTTGAAGTTGGGTCCTGAGTTAAAAAAAAACATGGTTGTTTCATTGTTGATTTTTTTTGGTTGTGCTTGTAATTATGGTCAGATTTTAATTTGCGTATGTTGTCTGAGTTTTGTAGGCTGGTTCACTGAGTCATTGTGAGTTTGTCACTGAGTTTTTGTGATGTGTTATTTGTTTTATCTGTGCAAGTTGCTGTCTGATTTTTTTTGTTCGGTGTTGAATGCCTGCGATTAATTAGTTGTTTAATTGTCCTGTAAATCTCTGTCATTTTCCTTCCCCTTTTTCATGGCAGTTTGTCGAGTCCCCAGTTTTGTTTGTGTCGTTGTCTAGCTGCGAGTTTTATTTTTCTGCTTAATGTTTGAGCCGAGTCATGTTTTTACTAATTCTGTCTTGCTGAGTTTTGTGTTCTTCAGTTTGCTGTTTCATCGTTTTAGAATTGTTGATTGCTGGTTGTTTGTTAGAACTCGAGATTTGGCTATATTTTGTGCTTTCTATTGATCCAGTCTGTCTTGGTTTGTTGGTTTCACGAGTTTAAATTCGCTAAGTTCTGGTTTACTTTCGTTTCGAGTTAGCGCTGTTTTCGTCGAGTTATGGGGTTAATGAGATTCGGAGTTTTTCATCTAATATGTTGCTGAGTCGTAGGTTTAAGTTAATTGCTTTGTCTTAATTGAATTGTCAAGAGTGTGGTTTGCCTGTGAGTTCTATTGTTGAATTTCGTTGGTTTTGCTGTTAACAAATTTGCCATTCCTGAGTTCTGTGATCGTGTTTGTTTTGTATTTGTTACTATAGTTTTGTATTTGTTACTTCTATTCCTGTGTCAAGTCAAGTTAGTGCTGAGTCAACCTAGTCGAGTTGAAATGAAACTGTTTTGTTTTTTTTAAATTTTAGTTTAGAATAAATTTAGAGTAATTTTAGTTTCAAAATAATTTAGGATTTTTAAAATAATTTCGAATTTTAGAATATTTTACTTTGTTTTTCCAGTTTTAATTTTAAATTAGAATAGATTTAAATTAATTCTAGAAATAGCTTGCAATTCCTTTGTGTAATTATTTAGTAAAAATCAAATTTCCAAAAACCCAAATTGTTCTAATTCGATTAAGTTAAAAGTTAATGTTTGCGAAAATAAAATAGTCTCCGAGGAACAAATCATATATTTTACAACGAAACGAATTGTGCGCTTGCGATTTAAATGTTTTAATTATTTTTAGCACAACAAGTTTTGGCGCCGCTGCCGGGGACTAATTATTTTTCGCGCCTTAATTTTTAATTTTTCGAGTTAGTTTTATTTCTTGTCTTATTTTTATTTCGTTCTTTTTAGGAAATTGTGAGATTTCAGAACTCTTCTCAAGAAGCGCGGAAAATTGGAATTTATGGAAAGCTTGCTTCGGTAACCGTATCTCACTCTTTTCGCCCTTTTTATTTTTAGAAAAACACAAAAAAAATCAAAAAATTCAAAAATCACAAAAAAATTGAAAAATTTAAAATCCAAAAAAAAAATAGTTGTAAATACATAATTGTTGCATCATGCATTCAACACGTAGGTGCACTTCATGCTAAATTTTATTTTTTGTTTTTAAATTTTGCGTACCTATAATTGTGGTGATCGCTGGAGGACCCTAAGGTACGTTAAATTTCTTTCTTTCTTTAGATTAAATCACGTAGTGTAAGCATCCATATTTGTTTATAATTTTTGTATATATCATTGTATGTTGCATCATTTTGTAAATAAACATTAAGGGCAAAACCACTACAAGATAAGGGAAGGGATTTCATCACTCCTTCCTTAGCCCAAAAACCATTAATCCCTCATTTTGCATACCTAGCCTTTAATAAAATTAATTAGACGTTTGCCCTAGGAATTTCGCGCTCAATTAGGAAGGTGCTTAGGAAACGAAGTAATCTTTAATTATTCCTACTTTTTGGTGTCTAGGAAAGCGAAAGCTGACCTGGCCAATTAAGGTTTTGGTGTCTAGGCTGGTGTTTAGCCTCTTGGCAATGCTTGCACCTACCTGGCCAAGCCGGTTCAAATAATTATTGATTTACCTAATTTTTGGGAGCCATTAAAGTTAGGAGCAAGGTCTAGTTATTTTATTAGGGAACCCTAGGTTTAGGATTTTTCTTTTAATTTTACACCCTTTCTTTTTGTGTGTTTTAATTTATCGCACTTACTTGCTACGTGTTTCCTTTTGTGGTTTATGCGAACTACGTGGATTAGGGATAATTCTTCTAGACTAGTGAGATCATTTGAGATTTCTTCATCGTCTAATTCCGAGTCTTTAGATTATTCCGAAACCGTAGTAAACATGGCCATGTCTCTTAGGGATCGTTGCTATCCTACTCGTTCCGCCCAACCTTCGTGTATCACCCTTCCTCCCGTTAATGGTAATAATTTCGAAATTAAAGCTCATCACATCAGTATGTTACCTAAATTTAACGGGAGCGAGGGTGAGGACCCGTATCTCTTTCTTCATGAATTTGAGGAGGTTTGCGCATTGCAAAAACTCCAACATCTTTCCGAGGACTCCATTAGGCT
Organism: Saposhnikovia divaricata; assembly: GCA_036435485.1. Lineage (NCBI taxonomy): Eukaryota > Viridiplantae > Streptophyta > Magnoliopsida > Apiales > Apiaceae > Saposhnikovia > Saposhnikovia divaricata. The sequence goes on along the minus strand of CM071601.1, from coordinate 122,486,030 downwards.
AAGGCTTATCAACTTCGCTTTAAAAGAAAATGCAAAAAAATGGTTGTATAGTCTACCCGTTAATTCTATTTCCACGTGGGAGGGATTTGTAGTTATTTTTCTAAAAAAATATTTTCCAAACCATAAGACTACGAGAATTACAAATGAAATAAATCAATTTCATCAAAAGGAAAACGAGTCTTTTTGGAAATATTTTGATCGTTTTAAAAATCTTCTATCACAATGCCCCCACCACGGAATAGAAAAATGGAGGCTTTGTAAGATCGTTTATGAGGCCTTAGATGGACCAACAACCGCGTTGTTGGAATCTATGTGCCAAGGAAAATTCATGGAGAAAGATGAGGATGAGGGTTGGACATTTTTCGAAGAATTAGCCGAGAAGACCATGTTGTGGGAGTCTACTAGGGAACCTAACAAGTCTAATGAGTCGTCTAGTTCATCTAAGGGTTTGTATTCGATTGGGAGTTCGATTGCAACCGATGCCAAATTAGCCACTCTAACTAGAAGACTCGAAGCCCTAGAAACTAGTAAATCCCCCTCAAATGTGTCTATGTGCCCTAATTTTAATCAAGGTTTTTCGGACTATCCCGCTTTTGATCAAGTTAATTCGGTGTCTCAACCACCCACTAGGAACGATCCGTTTGCTCCTACTTATAATCCCGGGTGGATGAATCACCCGAACTTCTCTTGGAATCAAGGGCAAAGCTACCAAGCTTCGTCATCTTCTTTTCAACCTCCTTTTCAAAATGCTCTTTCTTTCCAAAAACCCAATCAAAATTCTTTCTCGACTCCAAATCAAGGTCCCTTTCCAAACCCTACTCAAAATCTCGGTCCTTATCCGACTCAACCTTCTTATTCAAATCAAGCACCCGCCCAACCACCCGGCTTTCATGAGTTGGATAAGAGACTTAATTATTTGGAAAAGACTCTTGATGCGCTTTTAAAATCAACGACTAATTTGGCTCAATCTCAACAAACTTTCATGCAAACCATGACTCAAGATAGGCAACTTTTAAATGCTAGTACTCAAGCCATATCGAAGTTAGAGGTTCAAGTGAGTCAATTAGCCAATGCCATGTGTGAGCGAGAAAAGAATAAGTTTCCGAGTCAACCGGAGGTCAACCCTAAATTCCCTATAAACCAAAGACCTCATGAAAGTGTGAATGCTGTCATTTCTTTGAGGTCGGGAAAACAAGTCGATAATCAAGTAGGAATCGAGTCTTCTGAAGACGAAAAAGACGAGTCAAATGTTGAATCCAATCCTAAACTCGATCCTTCAAACCATATTCCAAATCCCGAGCCTTTCAAGTCATCTAATCTCACACCTTTAACTCTTGAACCTTCATCTTCCAAATCTATTCCCGAGTCATCAAAATCTTCTCATTCACCAATTGCACCGAATGAACCTTCGTCTCTTAGTAAATCACTTCAAAAATCTATTCCCGAAGAACCTATCGAACGAGTCTTTAAGCCTAAAGCTCCTTATCCGCAAAGACTCCTTCCTAATAAACAATCGTCTCAAGTAGAAAAGATTTTGGAAGTTTTCAAACAAGTCGAGATCAACATTCCTCTTTTAGACGTGATTCAACAAGTTCCCTCCTATGCGAAATGTCTTAAAGAGTTGTGTACTCATAAACGAACCACCCAAGTCCCTAAGAAAGCCTTCTTGACGTCCCAAGTGAGCTCAATTCTTTCTAACAAAATTCCCATGAAGTACAAGGACCCCGGTTGTCCAACTATTTCATGTGTCATAGGTAATACTTTCATGGACAAGGCTTTACTTGACTTAGGCGCTAGTGTGAACTTGATTCCATTTTCTGTTTATCAAGCCCTAGGTTTAGGCGAGCTCAAAAAGACCAATATGACACTTCAACTTGCCGATCGTTCTATAAAAATGCCCAAGGGATTAATTGAAGATGTCTTGATTAAAATTGGTGATTTTATCTTCCCAGTTGACTTTGTTGTCCTCGAGACTCAACCCGTCATAAATCCTAAGAAACAAATTCCTATCATTCTAGGACGACCTTTTCTAGCTACATCGAATGCCTTGATTAATTGTAGGAATGGTTCGATGAAACTCACTTTCGGTAACATGACCATTGACCTTAACATTTTCAACGTCGGAAAAGAACCCAACGACCTTTTTGAGCAACCAATAGGAGTCAATGTGGTTAACAAGTTTGTCACGTGGTCTAGCTTTGAGGATAGTGAGATTGAGTCTCTTCTCAACGAGAATTTCAAAGTCAACTATGAGTCTAATCGAGAGTATGCTGATTCGTTAAGGGATATAACCTTGGAAGAAATGATGAGGGAATTAGACGAAATTTGTTCTAAGTGGGAAACCAAACCCGTGGAGGTCTCTTGTAAACCAATTCTTATTGCTAAAACTCCCGTTGGTGAACCACCTACATTTGATATGTCATTAGGAGATTTGAATGACAATTGTTCCAAGTGGGTGACCCCACCCGAGGTTGTTAGTAGTGAGCCCGTTCTTAACACTTCCGTTCTTAAGAGTCTCGTGGGTACACCACCCGCATTTGCCTTAACTCTTTATCATCCCGAATTTGATCAACAGCCGTTAGGGAAAGAGGAACCCTTGTCTCATGTTATTCCTAGTGATTCGAACCCTAACCAGACTTTCATTATCTCTAATTTGCTTAAACAAAATAAAGAAGCCTTAAGTTGGTTTAGGGAGAACATTAGTGACAATTGCTCTTTAGGGTTGAATGATTCTATGTTAATTGAGAAAATCTTTGCTCATAAAAATTTTCATAAATTCCTTGATATTTTCTCAAAGTTGCACCCTAATTTTCCTACCGGCATCGGCTAATTCGGTTTTACTCTTGTGCCTCCCCTCGTGTAAGATAGGTATGTGGGAGAATTTGTGTGCGTGTGTGTGTTGTTTCTTTCATAATTTTTAGAAATTTTCAGTCTCCGTCATCCCTTATCAGGTATTTCCTCAACTTTCTCATTTCTCTTTTCTTTTGCATTTGCATACATTGAGGACAATGCATGATTTAGGTATGGGGGGTTTTTAGTGTAAATAGTAAAAATTGAAAAATCCAAAAAAAATTAAAAAATCAAAAAATCAAAAAGAGTTCTTTTCGTATTCTAGTCTTGTTAATTGATTGCTAGTTGCTTGATGCACCCTTGCATGCTATGATAATCTTATGATCCATTAGCTTTTGTTTGAGAAGTGATTTGCTAAAGTTCTTGTTCACACACTTACATTAGCAAGGTGAAGCTAGTAGACTTATTTGAATTGTGCATGAAATTAGAAGGTCATGATTAGGTGTAAGATGATTTGGTCTTCATGCTTTGAGTACAAGTAGGTGCATTGAGGATACCATTTCTTGATATTGATTATGTTTTACCACACCAAGTGAGATTTTGAGCCTATATGCATATCTTTTGCAGTTATATTCTTTTGCTTGAGTGTCCACTTGTCATTTGCATCGCTAGCACTTGTTTGAGTTCCTTCTTGAAATACATGACATTAATTGATGATAAAATGATAAAGGCGCTTAGGAATAACCTATATTTCCAAAAATATCCACACCATGCTTATGTGATCAATTAGTTACCCCTTTGAGCTTAATCATTTTCTTTCGGTGACACACCACATTACTCGCCTAAGACCTTTTTCTTCTTTAGCCTTACGTATTCTTGATCCCATTTTGTCAAAGGCTAGTAGGAACTTGAGGGAGCAATAAGGTGTGTGAAATAGGGTTTACTATTGTTCATAACTTTCGAGGAAATATTTGTTGTTACCTTGATAGTCGATGTTCAAGTTAAATCTAAGTGAGGATTATTGTTACATTTATCTTAGCTCTCATAAAAAAAATTAAAGAAAAAAGAAAAAAAAGAAAAATGAAAAAAATGAAAAAAAAAATGAAAAAAAAGAAAAAAAAAAGAAAAAAAGAAGAATATATATACATGAGAGCATACTTATGTTTTTTTGTAATCCTCCTTCATTGCGACTATTCAAGGCTTTTTGTTGAAAATAAAAATAAATTGTGTGGGGAGGAAGTTTGGTGTTGTGCATGATATTCATGGTTACTACTAGCTTTTGACTTTTCACCTTGCTTTGGCCTTTCTTGACATACCTTGTCCCTAGCCCCATTACAACCCTAATAAAGACCTTTTGATTGTCATTATTAATGTATGTTGTGATTTAAGTTGGAATGATACCAAGTGTCAAGCATGCATTTGATTTTGTTGGAATTGAGTGATACACTTACCCTTGTTCTTGAGTAAATATTCTTTTGTGAGTGAAAGGTGAGGTATTGCTTATTTGTTTTTTGCATAAGAGATCTCAAGTTTTGACTCTGAGGTGTGTCCTTGTAGACTTAGCATGGTTACCAATAATTTTTGCACTTGACATGAACTTATAATCACTCTTGCATGGTTCTTTAAGTAGACTATGTGAATCCTTGCACTTTCCACACCAAGACTTTGCAACTTCATTTTGATTCTTAAGTTGATGTATCATGAGAGGACATGTATGTGTGGTGTGCATTGCCATGTGATCTGTTATACAAACTAGATGGATTTTGTGGGTACATTCACTATAGGCCCTCACGAGACCTCACTCGTCCACTAGGGCTGCCTAGGGGTTTAAAGGGCTTGTTGCATATGCCAAATGCAACCGTCACACCTACGAAAAGGAGTATAGGACTTTTTATCTAGATTTTCTTTTTATTTTTACTCGAGGACGAGCAAAAGATAGGTATGGGGGCATTTGATAAGTGCATATTTTTGCATATTTTTATTACCTATTTATTGCTTGAACTCGTATTTTAATAAATTATTTTGTTGCATTTCAGGAAATTCGTAAATAAATAAAGAAATGACAAAATAGAGAAATAAATAGTAAGGAAGGGAAAAAGAGGAAGAAAAAGGACCAAAAATGAAAGAAGGAAAAGAATTTGGAGCTTGGAGCAAAAGGAATATTTCAAGACAAGTGGAAGGTGGAGATCATCCCAACACATTAGAAAAGTGTATGGCCAAGATCAACTCTTCAAAGCTTAAGGGGGAAGGAAACAAATAGATGACTAGGATTCCACCACCACACACCACAAATGTATGGTGGGGATTTACCCAACACCCCCCTTAACCCTAATTCCTATCCTATAAATACCCCCTCACCCCCCTTGTATTGAGTAACTTAGATTTTAGGGTAGATTTAATTTCTTGTAATTTTCTTAGTTTCAAATCTTGTAAACACTCCTATTATAATGAATGCAATTTTTATTTTCTTTACATCTTGTCTTGCTCTTTCGTTATTGTTGCCTTGTTTCGTTATTTTCGTAAATCCAAGTAGTGGACAAAGTAGCGAAAAGCTAACCACTATGGGTTAAAAGGAACGAAATTTAATTTCTTGTTCGTAGTTTTAATTCGTAATTTTGCCCCTTTAAAAATCTCAATTTTATTGTGGGCCATTTAATTCCAAATCATCATTTAGTGTAATTTTATTTTCGTAGTTAAGTTCTTTATTTTCGTATTTAATTTCCAACAAAATATAAAACACCAAAAATAATAGTTTTATAAAATTTCAGTTTTTAATTACCTGTTTTTATTTGTTAAATTCGAAGTATTAGTCTCATTCCCATATTTTCTTTTCAAATCACCCAACTCTGTTTTATACCCAAATCAATTCCATGTTCCTGTTTTAGCTTCTTCCTCCGAATAAAAAGAAAACCACTCTTCCTTTCTTCTTACTCGAAAAATCCACAAATACCCATCCATTGCCTCGTTCTCTTCTAATATTCCATCGATTTCTTCTTCCTAATCTCCTTCTTCGAATTCAGTTCTTCTTCATTTTAAATTGTTCTTGAGTCGAGTTTTTTTTTTCTGATTATTCTAAGTTGTTGTGAGATTACTGGGTTCGATGTGTTTGTTTTCTATCGCTAAATTCGAATTTCGTGTTGGAGAATAGAGTGAATTCGCGTCTTTGTTTTCCCGAATTTGAAGTTGGGTCCTGAGTTAAAAAAAACATGGTTGTTTCATTGTTGATTTTTTTTGGTTGTGCTTGTAATTATGGTCAGATTTTAATTTGCGTATGTTGTCTGAGTTTTGTAGGCTGGTTCACTGAGTCATTGTGAGTTTGTCACTGAGTTTTTGTGATGTGTTATTTGTTTTATCTGTGCAAGTTGCTGTCTGATTTTTTTTGTTCGGTGTTGAATGCCTGCGATTAATTAGTTGTTTAATTGTCCTGTAAATCTCTGTCATTTTCCTTCCCCTTTTTCATGGCTGTTTGTCGAGTCCCCAGTTTTGTTTGTGTCGTTGTCTAGCTGCGAGTTTTATTTTTCTGCTTAATGTTTGAGCCGAGTCATGTTTTTACTAATTCTGTCTTGCTGAGTTTTGTATTCTTCAGTTTGCTGTTTCATCGTTTTAGAATTGTTGATTGCTGGTTGTTTGTTAGAACTCGAGATTTGGCTGTATTTTGTGCTTTCTATTGATCCAGTCTGTCTTGGTTTGTTGGTTTCACGAGTTTAAATTCGCTAAGTTCTGGTTTACTTTCGTTTCGAGTTAGCGCTGTTTTCGTCGAGTTATGGGGTTAATGAGATTCGGAGTTTTTCATCTAATATGTTGCTGAGTCGTAGGTTTAAGTTAATTGCTTTGTCTTAATTGAATTGTCAAGAGTGTGGTTTGCCTGTGAGTTCTATTGTTGAATTTCGTTGGTTTTGCTGTTAACAAATTTGCCATTCCTGAGTTCTGTGATCGTGTTTGTTTTGTATTTGTTACTATAGTTTTGTATTTGTTACTTCTATTCCTGTGTCAAGTCAAGTTAGTGCTGAGTCAACCTAGTCGAGTTGAAATGAAACTGTTTTGTTTTTTTAAAATTTTAGTTTAGAATAAATTTAGAGTAATTTTAGTTTTAAAATAATTTAGGATTTTTAAAATAATTTCGAATTTTAGAATATTTTACTTTGTTTTTCCAGTTTTAATTTTTAATTAGAATAGATTTAAATTAATTCTAGAAATAGCTTGCAATTCCTTTGTGTAATTATTTAGTAAAATCAAATTTCCAAAAACCTAAATTGTTCTAATTCGATTAAGTTAAAAGTTAATGTTTGCGAAAATAAAATAGTCTCCGAGGAACGAATCATAAATTTTACAACGAAACGAATTGTGCGCTTGCGATTCAAATGTCTTAATTATTTTTAGCACAACACCACTCCATGCTTCTTTTTCCTTGCTGCAGCCTTTGTCTTGCCCTTTCTTGGAACTATACGCCAAGCTTTTGCTCTTTGTTTTCTCTTTTTAGACTTGGATGTCTTGACAGTTTTGCCTGTGATAGCTTCTTCTTTCAAGCTCTTGACAGTGTCTTTCATGACAGTGTCTTCTTTGACAGCAGCTTCTTCGACAGTAACTTCACCATTCTTGACAGCTTCCTTGTTGACAGTATCCTTTTCAGCATCAAAACAGTCAATAACAAATCTTAAGATACTTCCTTCCAGTGTGTCAAGAATGTCTATCTCTCCCTCATCTTTAGCTTCAGCATCTTTTTTATCATCCTTGGGAGCTTCTTCTTTTGTTTCCTCCTGAGTCTGACTTCCAGTAATCTCAGCAGTTTCTTGACCAATTCCAGTTGTACCAGATCCTCTAGTTCCATCAAGATCATCATCATCAAGGGTGTCATCATATGTGCAGCTTCCACCACTTTCACTTCTTTTGGCATTAGCTTCAGAAATCAATTTCTTCACTTAAGAGCTAAGACTTTCATCTCTCTTTACCAGCAGTTTGTGAATATCTTTGACAGCCTTGACTTTGTCTCTGTTTATCTTAGATTTGAGGATTTGTTTTAGCACTCCCATAATTGTGTTAGAGTGAAATCTGGGTTCTTCACTTAGGATCAGAAATCCAATCCTTTTTCCATTGATTCTGAGTTTTTGGGCTGATGTGCTTGTGGTTGTTCTAGCAAATACCATAGGGTTTTTCAATCACTTATGGTAGCTTTTCTTCAACAAGACCTTTAATTTATGCTAGCAGATCGTTGTTGAAGATTGTAGAATTGGCTTTCATTTTTGTTCCTATGGCATTCAGCACTCTAGCTTGCAGACTTTGCAGTAGCTGCATTATAATGAATATAGAGATGCCAGTTTTCAGATAAACATCAACTGCCCATCTTTTCTCCAGATTCATCTTCACAGAGATACTTGTTATTTTGTCCTTCAGTATTGGTGACAGTTTTGTATATACTCCTCCTGCCTCTTTTATGGCACTATTCACCAATGCACTGAATTCTTCATCTTTGTTCTGCAAAGTACTCTCCATGTAGCTAAACATCATCGTTTCTGCCTCTTCTGGACTATATCCACTTCCATCAGACCAAATGTATCCTGTTATAGGATTTACCTTTTCAGGCATTTTGTCTTTGCCTTTGCCGAGTCTGTTGGACTCTTCCATTTCTCTCCAATATTTCTACAGTGGAGTTTCCATGACTTCAGGAACTGGCTCATTGATTTTCAGAGGAGGCAATGTTGATGTTTGAGCCCTTTGTAATTGCTCCAATATTTCTTTAGTCACCAACATTGGCTCACCATCTACTTCAACAGATTCACCAATTCCACTAGCTCTCAACTCTTTACCAAAGATTCTATCTTCATTTGCATTTTGCTCCCCCTTACTTCCATCTCTATCTTCTTCCATTTGCTCCCCCTCTCTACTAGACTCCCCCTTGCTTGTTGCTCCACCTTATGTCACCTTCTCTACTGGACTTACAGTATTCTGATTTTGCACTTTATTCTGATCTACCACTGTCTCCCCCTTAGTTAAGTTGACAGCACTAATGGTAGCAGAAAACGATAACAGATTTTGTTGAATTAGCTACCATGGTGGATAGAGCATCAAGTTTAGCTTTCATGGATACACATCTGCCCACAAGGGATTTCAACCTTGATCAGCTTGTTTAGAAGGACCATCAGACCTTAACCTTTTTGATGAGAAAGGAAAAGACTGAGGCAAGGAGGTTATGGGGTGTCTCACACTCTCATTGTTTTTCTGAGTGATCTCATCACTCCTCACAGAATGACTCTTAAGGCCTAGTGCCTTTTTGTGTGGGGTTCCCTCAAATCCACTCTGGACGTGCTCAAGTTCCTCTCCTTTTGCCAGCTCATTTGGCTGCATCTCATTTTTATGCTCACCTTTATTTTCTTTTATCTCTCTTTTCTTTTGCACTCCCTCACTCATCCTAGATGCATGGGTATGAGCAGTACTTACATGCATTGAAAGAGAAGGTTTAGATTTTACCTTTCTGAAAGTAGAGATTGGCACATGATCATCATCAAAAGCATCTTCAACAGTTACTGAATCTTGATCAAACTGTGAAGAGGTGACAACATCTTTGCCTAAAATGTTACTGTCCACAGGTGGGTTGACAGCAACTTTTGTGGTGTCTTTGACAACAGCTGAGGCTGTGACAACAACTTCCTGAAGGTCAATTGCTTTTTGGAGGTCGACCAAGATGTTGGCTGTTTCATTTTTTGGCAGATTGCCATCTTGATCTAGCTCAGTGTTTGAGGGAGTGGTATCCATTTCACTTTGAGAAATGGGTTCTTGTGGACCACTTGATGGGGGCTCATCCATGACTTGAGATGGACGATCAAAACCTGAAGGGTTGGGACTGTCTTCCTCTCTAGGTTGTTGAGAAGAAACAATTGACGGATTAGAGAATAAGGAAGGTGATGGTATAGAAGAGATTTCTGGCTGTTCCACATAGATAACTTGTGGAACATCAAGAGTAGAAGTTTCATGACCCTCACTGTGCTCTAAATCCATGTGCATTTCTGTAAATGTAGGCTCCTCATGAGTGAATACATGAGGTTGTGCAGACTCTTTACAGGATGCCTTGGGATACAGGCCAGTTTCAATAGATACTTCTTGTTGAGAAGAAGCACATAGGGATGTATTTGATTCCCTTTTATCCTCCACAGCCTTTTGTGAGACTGAGGGGTGGCTGAAAGTGGTTTTGTCCCTCTTAGCTCTCTTCTTCTTAGACTCAAGAGGAACCACTGTGGGTTCACTTTTCTTTTACTAACATCCTTATTTGCTGCATCAGGTGCAGTTTCTCCCTCAACATTCTCAGAACTACCACAAGCTCCAGTTTCCAAGGGTCTTTTCTTGGATTCTTGCAAGGCTATTTTTGTGGCTTTTGTTTGTCTGGAAGGTCTGATTGGAACGAATGGTGTAGAATGTGGGTTAACTGAATTTGGGTCTAATTCTGCGTCATTCTCAAGGGAGAAATTAACATACCCAGAAGGTAGTTCAAAATCAAGATTAGGCTCTTGATCAGCCATGTGCTTGGTGAAACAGAGTGGAAGATGTGCATTCAAATTTTGTGAATTGAGTGATATGTGTGTATTTCTTTTCAAAACATTGCACTCCATAGTTAGAGATGCATTATCATCAATACCACATAATGAATTTAAACACATTGTAAGAAAGCGAGGATAGAGATGTACCTTCCTGCTCAGAGCTGACTTGAGTTGACTCATAAGCAGCTTTCCAACATCCACTTTGTAACCATGGACTAGAGAGTGAGTGAGCTTCTTGATGTAGGAGGGAATTCCATTCCAGCCAGTGGTTTTGGTTGAGAAAACCTTCACCATGACATCAAAAATCATTCTCCATTCTTTTCTCAAATGCTTTCTGTCCATTTCACCAGTTGAGTACCAATTTGATGTACCCTCTTCAAGGACAGGACCAGAATACCCAATTTTCAGGAAAAACTTCTTTAGGGTTTCATCACTTGCAAGTTCCTTGTATGATTATTTAGCTTGCAGTCCAGTTCCCAAAGCTTCGTTGATACCTTTTATTGTGAGGATGCAGGTAACCCCTTTGATTTTGCAGTTTATGGTGTCTTTACCTGCACCTCCTGGAACAAAGGCAGATTTCCAGAATTCTTCAAGTCTTTCTAGGTCCAAAGATGAAGGTTATAGCATGACCTAGATAGGACTTGTTTAAGAAGGATACGTGTCCTTTGAAACCTTCACCAGCATCTCCAGCAGAGAGAATACCAGCAAAGTTTGTTTGAGAAGAGGATTGTTTTGGTGCCATTTTTGCTTTGAGTTTTAGGAGAGAGAGATTTTTGCTTTTGAGAGAGAGAGAGGTTATGTTGAGTGTTGTGTGACATGAAAATAACAAATGTTTTACTGAAGAAGGGAAAGTAGCAATGTCTTAGACCATTAATCAGTCACGTGGTGTTGTGGATAGTTACTTTTTAGTGGCTGTAAATCGTGGAGGTAAAATCCCAATTAAATCGGTCCCCTAATCTTGACAGTAACCTGTGCGCTGTAACAAATTCATTAGTAATTTGGGAGGATGACAGCAAGTTTTGCTTGACAGTAACATCGGCGCAAGAACATGCTATCACCATTAAGCAATTTATACAATTTCCTTTAAATTTCATGACAGAAACTTTTTCCGTTGCTGATAAGGAACTTGCTGTCAAGGCACATCGTGACATCATCTTCACTTATTGACAGAAACTTGTGCGGAAATAATTTGTGTCATGAATTTTAATCGACTTCGCCAATTACTTAAGAGTAAAATTACCAATTAGCATTTTAATCGATTTAAGCACATATTTGTTAACAAGCACACATCCACATACACCCACACACACAAGTATACATATGCATACACTAACAGTTAACTAAGATGAGAAGATAAAGGTAAATAAGACATGCAAGAACACTGGGAAGACGAAGCGATAATCTTTTAAAAAAAACTTAAAACAATACATAAAAGTTCTTAAGAACTAAACATTATTTTAAGTTTGGAAAAGCTTCAAGCAGCAGCCCTTCCACAACCTTCTCGATCTCCTTCTCATCGGAGACCCCTAGCATGTCTAGATAAGCTTGAAGCTTATCGAAGAATGGATCAAGGGGGTGCTCAGCAGTGATCTCTTCCTGCTTCTTTGGCACTTGTTCAGCTTTGGAGTTTGAGCCCTCCGAAGTTGACATATCTGACGCCTTCCTCTTGCTCATAGTCTTTAGAGTTTCTTAAGTGTGTAATGAAGAATAAGGGTTTGGCCTCAGTCTTATTTATAACACATTAAGTGACGCTAGAGCTTCCCACATGCTTCTTTTTAAAAAAGTATTAAACTTTAAAATAAAAAGACTGACTAATGCCCGAGCTCATTGACACAACTAGTTGTCACTGGCACGCGTATGGTTTAAGTTAATGTCACGTGACTACTCATTACATAAGTTAAAACAGGCATGTAATTTGAATTTAGCATAGTCATAGCAAACATGTTGTCAATTAAACAAGTAGCACATACGATAGTAACTTCTCATGACAGTAACATTGAAAGCTACGGTCACAAGCTGCGATTTAACCACCTTGAAAATGTAAAAACTAGTAAGTTAACATACCAGATTTAGCATTCCCAATTCACTTACCAACCTGTTGAAGGTTGCTTCATCTAGTGGCTTCGTGAAGATGTCTGCAAGTTGCTTTTCTGTTGGAACATAAACTAGCTTCACAGTTCCCTTTTCAACATGCTCTCTGATGAAATGATGTCTAATATCAATGTGCTTCGTCCTGGAATGTTGAACTGGATTATCTGAGATGGCTATGGCACTGGTGTTATCACAATAAATAGGAATATTGGATAACTCTAAACCATAATCCATTAGTTGATTTTTCATCCAAAGAATTTGAGCACAGCAACTTCCAGCTGCAATGTATTCAGCTTCTGCAGTTGAGGTAGACACGAAATGCTGCTTATTGCTAAACCATGACACTAATCTTCCACTAAGAAATTGACAGCTTCCTGTTGTACTTTTTCTGTCAATCTTGCATCCAGCATAGTCTGAATCCGAATATCCTATCAGATCAAATCCAGAATCTTTAGGATACCAAAGGCCTAAATTTGGAGTACATTTGAGATATCTAAAGATCCTCTTGATTGCTACCAAGTGTGACTCTTTTGGATCAGCTTGAAACCTTGCACAAAGACATGTAGCAAACATGATATCTGGTCTGCTAGCAGTTTGATACAGCAATGATCCCACCATGCTCCTGTTGGTACTAGAATCCACTTTCTTTCCTTTAGGATCCAAATCCATTGCAGTAGAGATAGGTGTCTTGGCAGGTGATGCATCTTCCAAGTTGAACTTTTTGAGAAGTTCCTTGACATATTTTTCTTGCAAATGAAGATGCCATCATCCTTTTGATGAATTTGTAAACCTAGGAAAAATGACAGTTCTCCCATCATACTCATCTCATATTTGTTCCTCATAAGAGATGAAAACTTTTCACACAGCTTCTCATTTGTAGAACCAAAGATTTTGTCATCAACATAGATCTGCACCAGAATGATGTCTTTGCCATGATGCTTGTAGAATAGTGTCTTATCCACAACACCTCTTACAAATTGATTCTCCAGCAGAAAGGTAGAGAGAGTATCATACCAAGCTCTAGGGGCTTGCTTCAATCCATAAAGTGCCTTGAACAGTTTGTAGACAAAGTCATACAATTCAGCATCTTCAAAATCCAGGTGGCTGTTCAACATACATTTCCTCCTCTAGCTCTCCATTGAGAAAAGCACTTTTGACATCCATTTGGAACACTTTGAAGTTATAGTGTGCAGCATAGGCTAGGAAAATTCTTATGGCTTCAAGTCTGGCAACAGGTGCAAATGTTTCATCATAGTCTATTCCTTCCTGTTGACAGTATCCTTTGGCCACTAGTCTTGCTTTGTTCCTTGTCACGTTTCCACCTTCATCCAGTTTATTTCTGAAGACCCACTTTGTGTCAACAACTGATTTCCCTTTACGTCTAGGGACTAGCTTCCATACATTGTTTCTCTCAAATTGGTTGAGCTCTTCTTGCATGGCTATCACCCAATCTGAATCCAACAATGCTTCATCAATTGACTTTGGCTCAGTTTAAGATAGAAAGCAAGAGAACATGCTATCAGTAGAAACATTTCTCCTTGTCCTTATACAAATAGTGGGATCACCAATGATTAGATTGCTGGTGTGATCTCTATTCCACTTAGTGGTTCTAGGCAAGCTTCTTTCTTGATCTGCTTGATCAGTTCCTCTTTGAGGAGTTGATTCTCCACCATTGATGGTTTCTCCTTCATGTTCTTCAACATCTCCAAACTCATTCTCATTCTGATGATTGGGAGTTATTGTTTGAGACTGAGTTGGAGTTTGAGTAACATCATTGGTGTTACAGCATCTCTTTCAAACTCAATGGTCTGAGTACAAGTAGGTTCATCAGCAACAACTTCTTCTTCCTCCAAGTAACCTTGATTTTCAAATCTAAGATGCTCCATTTGACCATCCTCTTGTAATCCAGGGAACTTGGTTTCATCAAATGTGACATTTACACTTTCTTCAATGACTTTGTGATTAATGACATAGACTCTGTACGCAGTCCTTTCCAATCCATATCCCATGAAAATGCCTTCATAAGCTTTAGCATCAAACTTTCCTTTCCTTTCATGGTTGTCAATCATCATGAAACACTTACTCCCAAATACATGAAAATATTTGACAGTTGGTTTCTTTCCTGTTAGCAGATAGTAAGGAGTGTTTCCATGAGTCGTGTTGATCAAGGTTCTGTTCTGTGTGTAGCAAGCTGTATTAATAGCTTCTGCCCAAAAATATGTTGGTAATTTAGAATCATTCAACATAGCTCTCGCAGCTTCAATGAGAGTTCTATTCTTCCTTTCTACAACTCTATTTTGTTGTGGTGTCCTGGCAGTGGAGAATTGTTGGACAATGCCTTCTTCCTTGCAGAAGTTTCCCAATGTGGCATTTCTGAACTCAGTACGATTGTCACTTCTCAGATATTGAATTTTTGCATTTGGGGTTCTATCAAGAACTCTTATGTGATCAATGATTTCTTGAGCAGCTTCGTCCTTTGTCTCTAAGAACTTTACCCTAGTGTACCTCGAGTAATCATCCACCATTACCAGGACATATCTCTTTCTTGCAAGAGATTGAACATTTACTGGACCAAACAAATCCATATGAATTAATTTGAGTGGCTCAGTGTTGGTATTCACTTGCTTTGACTTGTGCACTGATCTTTTCAATTTACCCATTTGACAATCCTCGCACAATCCTTCTTGATCCTGTTGAGGTAGTCTTCTCACCAAATCCTTCTTCATTAGAATATTCATATTCTTGAAATTGAGATGGGAGAGCTTCTTGTGCCAAAGCATGCTTTCACCAACTGATGCTTTACTGTAAAAACAGTAAGCCTTGTCTTTCTTCACAGAATTTAAGTCTCCAACAAACAAGCTTCCTTTCCTGACTCCTTTCAAGGAGAGGCTTCCATCCTTCTTGTGATAGATATTGCAAACCATCATATCAAAGTCAACCTTGAATCCCTTGTCACTGAACTGGCTGACACTGAGTAGGTTATGCTTCAATCTATCTACAAGAGCAATGTCTTCAATGACAACATTTCAAATTTCCAAACAGCCATATCCCATAGTGTAACCGTTGCTGTTGTTTCCAAAAGTTATGATTGGGCCAACTTTCTCAAAAAAATGTGATAGCAGGGCTATATCACCTGTCATGTGTCTGGAACATCCACTATCGATGATCCACATGACTTGCTTCTGCTTTTTGCCCTGCAAAACAAATGATTATAATTTGCATCTGGTACCCAAACTCTGTTGGGTCCTGCAGTTACAGCATCATTATTCATATCATTCTGTTTCACATTTGAATCAACACTAGAATCCTTCTGTTTGACTTCTTTCACAGTCCACTTAGGCTTAGAGTTAGACTTGGTCTTTCTCTTGGTGGATGTTGCCTTTTTACCAACATAGGCAGGCGTAGAAGTCTCAGCAGTTTGCGTATAAGGACATCTTTCAGTAGACAAAATAGGCAAATTGAAACAAGTACTCATAACAACAATCTTGCATGGCATACAGTTAATATTATTATAGACGTCCACTTCTTTTTGTATGATGGGGGTTCTATGTAAGTTACTACTAACATTGGTCGCATTAACCTTGTCCTTGTTGGGTTTCTTACAAACAAATGTTAAATGTTGAGATGAGCCACAATTATTGCAAAGCTTCCTAGGAGCGTCTTTAACATAAGCATAGCCATTCTTCTTGTCAATTACTAACTTGCCATTCCTATTCTTAGGCTTGTAGGCATTTGCCTTGACAGTATGTTCTGAAGTTGCTGTCGAGCTACCTTTGACAGTACCTTTCTTTCCCTCTATCTTGACAGCAGGCTTGAAAGTTGCTGTCTTGGGTTCTCTCTTGACAGTATATTTTGAAGTTTCTGTCATATCCTTGTTGACAGCTACTTTAGAACATTCTGTCTGATTGCTTGGCAAAGTTTCTGTCACCGGAGACTTGACAGTATCTTTGCCTTCATCTAGTGTGCTGTCAACGCACTCATCCTCATCAAAAAGCTCTTGTTTGATGAACAGGGCGGTTTCATCAAAATCAGCTTGAAGATTTTTGAAAATCGGTTTGTAAACTCTTTTGAGAATATGAGGTTTGACAACATCGCTATCATCAAGAGCAATTGCCTTTCCGCCTCCTACCATACTCGAAGCCTATACCTATCTTTTGATTCCCAGTGTGATTATCATGATATTCCTGGACTAACTGAGAAGAGTTTCTAAATGCTTTGAGTCTAAACTCATTTTCTGCAATTTAATTCCTGAGAAATTCTTCTATTTCCTTAGCAGAGACAATATCATTTTTCAATCTTGTATTCTCTTGAGCTAACGAATCTAGAGGACTGGTTCTAAGCAATAACATTTCATTTTCAGATTTGAGAGTTTCATTCTGTTTAGTTAACTTAGCAATTTCTTCGTGAGCAGCAGATAAACTAACATGAATGTTAAACATCTCAGCAATTAAATCTTCAATGGTATGCTTGTATTCAGTTTTAGACATATCAAGTAAGACTAGAGATGGTACCTGAGTTGAGGAACTAGAAGCTTCATCATCAGATTTAGCCATGAGGGCCAATTTTACAAACTCTTCTTCTTCCTCATCTTCAGAATCATCCCAGCATTTTCCTTCAGCCACGTAGGCTTTACCTTGATTCCTCTTAAACTGATTTCCAGATCCTTTTCCTTGATTCTGTTTTGGTCTTCTGCATTCAGTAGCAAAATGACCTAGCTCATTGCAGTTGTAACACCTGAACTTCGACCTATCCACCATCCCGGTCTTGTATCCACCTCTCGTGGCACCACCAGCAGCTTTTGAAAAACTCCCCCTTTTGAACTTAGATGTTTGACCCTGTGGCTTGTATGACTTGTCCCTTCTGAACTTGATGTTCTTGAATCTCTTAGCCATATAAGCCATGGTTGGATTATCCATGCTTTCAATCTCTTCTACTGTGTAGAAGTCTTCATCTTCAACATCTTTGAGCTGCAGAACCACTTTCTCCTCGTCATCCAACACCTCTTCAATCTTCAATGGTGGTACTTGTGTTGGTTGTGAACTTCGTGAGGATTCGCTTGGACAAGCTACTTGTGGTTCATGAGCTACAAGGGCTCCTGACATGTTTGCCAACTTTCCTTTGGTTCCAGTTTGAATAGCTCTCTTTTGAAAGAGTTTGAGTTCATATGATTTGAGCACACCATAAAGAGTTTCTAGAGAGACATCATTCAAGTTTCTTCCTTCTCTTATGGCTGTGACTTTGTGCTCAAGATGTTCAGGGAGAGTGAGTAGAAATTTGATGTTGATCTCCTTTCTATCATAGAACTTCCCATGAATTTGTAACTCAGCTATAAGCTTACTGAACCTTTCAAACATGTGTGTGAGTTCTTCGCTTGGCTTGGCCATGAAGGCTTCATAATGTGATACAAGGATTTGCCTTTGATTTTCTCGGACCTCTTCACTTCCTTCACACAGCAGCTCTATCTTACTCAACATCTCTTTTGCAGATGAACATCCCATGACATTACCACACATGGTTTTGTCTAAAGTGAGAGAGTCGAGCAAGATAAGTTGTAAGTAGTCATCCAAGGCTACTTTCTCCTTTTCGGTCTCTGTGTATTCTGAAGGCGTCTTGGCAACCCAATGGGCTGGAATGACTTCGTCATTTACAATAGCAGCAGCTACTTCCTTTTGAGGAATGAAGGGGCCGTTCTCAAGGATTCCCATGTATAGTGGATGGGCAGCTTTGATAAATAACAAGATCTTTCTTTTCCAGAAATTGTAGTTCTCTGTATCAAAGACTGGAATCTTGATACCACTTGACTTCTGAACACTCGTCATGATCTTCAAATTTGTATATCAATCTGTTGCTCTGATACTAGTTGTTGGTCCCGGAGTATATTGCAGAAGGGGGGTTGAATGCAATATAGATAATTTTAAATCTTTAGCTCAACAACAACGATAAAGATTGTAAATTATCTATACAAGAATTGCAAACACAAGTAGTAATTCAAGCTATTCTCACAAAATAAATATTTTATTTATTTTGTAATGTGTTGCTACAACCTCGAGAAAAATGGTTTTCTCAAGCTTCGACTTCTTGAAAAATCACTACTGAAAGAATGAGAGATGTGTCTCTATATAGACTAATCTTTCTCTAACATCTCAGTCACATGGGTCGCGGAGCTGCTGTCGTTTTCAAGTGGCAGCTCCTCACAAGTTGCCCACCCATGTGACCTTTCCTAAAATGCTATACAAACAGAGTTATCATTAAGCATAAGGCATTCTGGGTTCTTTCTAAAATTAGCTATAACAATTCTAGTAGATGCAGACTTGTCATACTCTTGAATTATCGAGCCTCGTCTTGTGATCTCTCAAGCTTCTATCATAGTCTTGCAGGTCTGTTACAATCTTTGACGAATTGCAGCAAATTTGTTTCTCGAACATCTAAACTGTCACGGGGGTTTGACTGAGATAAAATCTCCAAATCAAATAATTCAGTGAGACAGTAACCTTTGCCGCCAAGTTTGCTGTCATAGGAATATTCAGTAGTTGACAGTATGAGCTCCCGCCAATGTTGCTGTCGGAACTCCAGACTTGTTGTCAAGTGTGAGAATTTGCTGTCCCATGCTTCAGCCAATGTTGCTGTCAAATGAGACTTGCTGTCGTGACCTTGCAACATGTATTCTCTTGAGGCTTGAACATATCAATGAACTTCTTCCAAGATACATACTTATTACATTTCAGCAATTATTTGATTACAAGAACACACTCTGGCTGTGACAGTATATTCTACTTAGCCTATACAAATAAACTAAGTACTAGTTAAGTTGTCTCTACGCTATCACCCATAAATCCTAACAATTATTATGAATTAGTATATTAATTTTTTAATTTATTTTAATAAATTTTTAACATAAATTTTAAATTTACATATGCTCATCATTAATTTAACATTATTTTCTAATTTATTGTTAAACATATTAAGAATTCAATCGATATTTTAAAAAAATTATTTAGTGTAACCTAAAAACGTAGAAGAAAGAATCGTAGGAAGAAGGGTGTGCGGACGATGATTCTAATCGGGATATAATTGAAAACGTTTATAATTCTAAAAAACATGTGGTTTTTTATTTTTAATAAATTATATATAACTAGTTTATAACCCGTGCGTTGCACGGCTCCTTTTTTAATATTTATAATTATATTAGTTTTTTTAATTTTATATGTTATTAATTTACATATTAAATTGTTGTTAAAAAATTGATATATATAAGATTTTACACATTCGATTTAATATTTGTACTCAATCTTAAATTCTTAAAATTTGATTTGGATGGTTTTACATCCCACGTGAAATTATAATTATAATTATACTTAAATTCTATTTGATTTATGAATTATACTTATAATTTGTTTTGATTATCAAAACACCCTTGTAATTATTTGAAGATAGTTTTACTAATAACCAAATACAATTTTAACAATAAGTGTAAGAGAGATTTTGTCCAAATTTTTCGTACGACGAAGATCTTAAAATAAATAGATGAAAACCGTTGTATCTAGCATAAAAAATGTTTTATATTTTAATATGATATAAACTAAAAAGTATATTTACACTAAAATACGAAAATGTATATGTCAATGATTTAAATTATATATAATTAGGTTTTCTACATTAAATAGCATTATCAATGTAGGACTTCTACATTGAATAGGATTAATGTAAAAATTCATAATTATATTTTCTCTTGAGATTCTGAGTGTTTCCATTTGAATAATAACTATTAAAGCATCGCTAAATTAAAGATAATTTTATGAGGTTCGCGTGGATTGTAAAATCATCTAAATCTGATTGATATAGCCCAAATAGTAAATATGAATTTCTTTTTAATACTAACAAAAAAATAAATAAAATTCAATTCTAATACAACCTTTTTTAATTATATCTTTTTCATATTATAATTTCTTTTTAAAATTCAATTATAATACAAACTTTTATAATTATATCCTTTTTAGATTATAATTTTCTTTTTAAAATTCACTTCTAATACAACCTTTTCTAATTATATCCTTTTTAGATTATAAATTTTCTTTTTAATGTGATCTAATCTTGATCGTCTATTTTTAACCCAACGGATCATATGATTTTGGTAGTATAATGACATACCAAAAATTTGGATAAGATCTCTCTTATGCTTATTATATATGAGGATATAATTAAATAGAAATGTCCGTGATATAATTGGAAAAAGAGAGGTTTTAGTAAGAGAAAATAAAAAAGGTAACGTGTTTTGACTGAAAAAGGTAATCGTCCATGATATAATTGGAAAAAGAGAGATTTTAATTAGAGAAAAGAGAAAAGGTAACGTGGCTGAAAAGGGTAATTAATTAGTTAATAGTAATTATAATATAATTACGTTATTTGATTAAACAAAATTGCTCGTATTGTTTTTAAAAAATGAGAAATTTTAGTTAGATCGAATGTAAAAGATATTGTATTTTACCTAAAAATTAAATTATTTTGTTTTTGAAAAATAGAAAAGGTAATATGTTTAATCTAAAAAAGGAATTTGATTAATAAAGGAGAAATTTTAGTTAGATAAAATATATAAGATATTATATTTTACCTGAAAAAGGAAATTATTTAGTTACTGATAAATAGAAAAGATAATATGTTTAACCTGAAAAAAGAAATTGATTAGTTAGTAGGATGAGTAAGGGTAAATAAGAAATAAAGGAGAAATTTTAGTTAGATAAAATATATAAGATATTATATTTTAACTGAAAAAGGAAATTATTTAGTTACTAAAAAATAGAAAAGATAATATGTTTAACCTGAAAAAAGAAATTGATTAGTTAGTAGGATGAGTAAGGGTAAATAACTAAAACCAACAGGTACTGTACCGACCGACTGACTAACCGACCGACCGACCTAACTTTTAAATAATTAAAATCAACAAGTACTGTACCGACCGACCGACTGACCGACCGACCAAACTTTTAATGTTTCGGCTTTTAGATAATAGTATAGATTTAACAGAATTTGGAATTTTAAACACGTTTTTTTTTCAATTTTATAAAAATATATTTTGTGCCTTGTTGGTGAATTTGTTGTTTATAATAAATAAATTACTATTTTTAATAATTTTTTTTACTTGTTAGTTTTAGGAAGGTATTAACAATTTTTTTGGAAGGAGTTAACCAACGAACTAACTAACCAAATATACCTTGTTTTACTTATTATATCTTTATCTTTATATATAATAAGCGTAAGAGGGATTTTATCCATAATTTTGGTCATTGTACAACCAAAATAATCAAATCCGTCGAATCTAATATTTTTAAAAAATAAACGATCAAGATTATATCATATTAAAAGAAAAAATTATAATCTAAAAAAGGATATAATTAGAAAATATTGCATTAGAAGTGAATTTAAAAAGAAATTTATAATCTAAAAAGTTTATAATTAAAAAATATTATATTAGAATTGAATTTTAAAAAGAAAATTATAATCTGAAAAGAATATAATTAAAAAAGATTGTATTAAAATTAAATTAAATTTTATTTTTTATTAGTACTAAAAGTAAATTCATATTTACTATTTGAGCTCTATCTTGAGATATAAGAAATCAAATTTGGATAATTTTACAATTCACTTGAAATTCATAAAATTATCTATAATTTAGTGCTGATTTAATAATTATTATTCAAATGGAAACACTTAGAATCTTAAAAGAAAATATAATTACGAATTTATAACTTAGTAAAATATATACAAAAAATTTATGCTAGATCCAACGGTTTTTATCTATTTATTTTAGAATCTAACGGTTCTTATTTATTTTATCGTATGGAGGACCAGACTACCGATTATCAAAGTTTTGAACAAAATCACTCGTACTCTTATTATTAAAATTGTATTTGGTTTTTAGTAGAACTATCTTCAAATAATAATAAGGGTATTTTGATAATTAAAACGAATTATAAGTAGAATTCATAAATCGAATATAATTTTCAACGAAAAAAATCGTTAATTTATTCTCTCTTTTGTTTCTACGTAGTTTTAATTGGAAAATAATTGTTAAACCATCACTAAATTAAATATTATTCTGTTAATTTCACGTGGACTGTAAAATCGTCCAATTCAAATTTCAAGAATTCAAGATATAGTACAAATATTAAATCGAATATGAAAAATCTTATATATATCAATTTTTTAACAACAATTTGATAATTATATTAATAACATATAAAAATAAAAAAAATAACACCTTGAAACCCGAAATCTAGTCCGATCCGATTCGCAAAAATGCCCGAAAAGCCCGGTCCGGTTCGGCCCGGCCCGTAGGCCTAAGATGGGCCTCCTATTTTTCATCAAGCCCGGCCTGGTCCGAAGCCCGAAAAGCCCGATTAAAAGCCCCGGCTTTTGAAAGGCTCGGATAAAGCCCGGGCTTTTAAAAAGCCCGGATAAAGCTCAGTTCGACCCGGATAAAAGCCCTGGCTTTTTAATAAATTTCGAATAAAAATTCGGTTTTTTATAAATAAAATCTGAACATAATATTTTTAATAAATTTCAAGAATATTAAACTTAGCAATATAGGGAATGTGATGAATCACGAGAATAGGAAGAATCAATAATATACCGGACAAACTCTTATTTCAAGAAGACTAATTTAGTGTAGAGGATGTACTTCACGAAATGGTCATATATGAGGAGATTTATATGGCTTACAGTCGGCTTAAGTCATAGCGCAGATTATGAAAAGTTCTTGAGTTGCGATGATGTTTTATGATATAACAATTATTATGCTAATAGTTTTTAGTATTAGGTTTCGCGGTGTCTCTTCTTATGTATTCTGAATTATAGAAGTTTAAGGGCATAACTTTTTAGAGGTTATTTCTTTTGTAAGATTTTCTTTTTTTGTATATCAATATATTAGCTTTGAAAAAAGAAAGAAACAAAAATTACATATATATAAATTAAAAAAAAAAGTCCGAAAAAAGCCCGGCTCGGCCTGGCCCGAGAGCCTAAAATGGATCTCATATTTTAGAGAAAGTCCGACCCAGCCCGGCTCGATTTTTGAAACAGTCCAGCCTAGCCCGATTCTTAAAAAATCTGTGCTTTAAAAAACCCGAATAAAGCCCAGCCCGAAAGACATTTTGTGCATTTCTAACATTTTAAAGTCCGGGTAAAGCCCACCCCGAAAGACATTTTGTGCATTTTTAACATTGCATGGGTCATAAATAGTAATCGTATAGTATACAGTTAAACCTCGATAAATGAATACGCTCGGGACTGTAAAATTTTATTAATTAATCGAGATTATTCATTTATCGAGGTCGGAAATACACTGTCTCTCAGGACCAAAAAAAATTATTCATTTAATGAGGTTATTCGTTTATCGAATATTCATTTATCGAGGTTCTAGATAGTTTCGATAAATATGATTAAATGAATTAGACTTGATACTTGCAAAATATTAATTTTAAAAAATAAATGAATTTGGACGATAATATATTTGTAACATAAACCAGTTACCAAACTAGACTCGTTATCATGTAATCGGCTCGGTCCGATTTACGCCCGTAGCTTATCTAAACAACTCAAGAATTGCACGAGTCCGACCCATCCCTTGGTAAGCCCACGCTTCTTAACCGCCATCCAAACACATTACTTGTTTTTTGGAATAAAATTAGAGACACTCTTTTGAAATCCTTACGAAACCTAATTTTGCTATTCAAAATATTATTTTCGGATCCAAAATCAAATTTGGACACAGCTAAAATCAGTTCTTCCAGCTCCTTCAGGTAATTACCTACCCCCGTCCTGTTTGCGTGTGTGTATATATATATTGCATCCGTTATTTTAATTCACAATGTTTGTATCGTAATTGCTAAAAATCCTTCAATTAAATTGTGAAAAGAGATAGTTTAGTCTAAGGGGAATAATTATTAATTGACATATGTATATGATTTATGGAGCTTGTGATGTATTGTGTTCTCTAGGGTTTTGAACTAGTACTTGCAGATTTACAGTAGAACCTCCACAAAATTTCTACTTGTTCTCGGTCCTATCGTAATACATACCGTGTCTTTTTTTTTTTACCTCGATAATTGAATAATCTCGATAAAGTAATAATATAATTTGTGGTCCTGAAAGTGTTGATTAATAGAGGTTTGACTGTATTATTGTGTTTATATTTTTCTTGCAGAAGTTTGCAATTTTGATAGTTGAGAAATATTGGGGTTGGAACATGGATGACGATCAGGAGATGGAGAAGTTTGGAATGGAGAATGATTTCGAAGGGGGACAGTATATAGGGGGTGAATTTTATTACGGTAAGCGTAAGGAAAAGCGAACTCAGACAAAAGATGATGTGCTTTATGGCGTCTTTGCGTCTGACGATAGTGATTCTGATGATTACGGTTCTAAGAAGAAGAAGCTGAAGAATGACTTGTCTAGGAAAGCAGACCTTAGTAAGCCTGTTAGTTTTGTGTCCACTGGCGCTGTGATGCCCGGTCAAGAGATTGATAAAAAATTGGAGGAGGAAAATGATCAGTACGATGATAGGCCTGCTGGTTTAGGGCTTGGTGCGTCTGGATTTGGTTCCTCTGGGCTTGGTTTTAGTTCCAATGGAAAAGGAAAGGCAGCTCAAGAAGAAGAAGAAGAAGTAGAAGTTGACATGGACGATAATTATTTGCCAACATCTTTTGGGCGGATAATCAAAGAAGGTGCGCAGTTGCGGCGAGAGAAGGAAAAGTCGAAAATAAACCAGAAATCATCCCAAGGGGGAAGGAAGGAACCGAACAACCAGGGAAATCTTGGTCAATTCGAAAAACACACCAAAGGGATAGGTATGAAGTTGCTTGAAAAAATGGGTTACAAAGGAGGTGGGCTAGGGAAAAATGAACAAGGGATTGTGGCACCTGTTGAGGCAAAGTTACGGCCTCAAAAAATGGGAATGGGTTATAATGAATACAAGGAAGCTACTTTGCCTACATTGAAGGAACTAGAAGAGAAGAAGTCTTTACCTGATGTGAAGTCTTCAGAAAATCGATCTAAAGAGAAACTCTGGTCTAAGCAATTGCGTTTGAAGAAGAAGAAGAATAATTATGTCACTGCCGAAGAATTACTGGCAAAGAAAGAAGAGCAGGGACTAGAAGTTGTTCAAAAGGTCTTTGATATGAGGGGACCACAGGTTCGAATCTTGACAAACTTGGAGAACTTGAATGCTGAAGAGAAGGCAAGGGAAAATGATATCCCAATGCCTGAACTTCAGCACAATGTCAGATTAATCCTCGATTTAGCTGAGCTTGATATACAGAAGTTAGATCGAGATTTGAGAAATGAGAGGGAGACAGTGGTCAGTTTGCAGCAGGAAAAGGAAAGGCTTAACAAAGAGGTTGTAAACCAAAAGAAGCAGCTAAATAATATGGAGGAGATAGTTGCCGTCTTGGACACTATAGGCAATGAAAACTTGTCAGGAACGTTGACATTGACCTCTCTTGCAAAGTCATTTGGGAACTTGCAAAGGCAATATGCTGATGACTACAAACTGTGCAACTTGTCGTGCATTGCATGTTCGTTTGCTATGCCTTTGTTTATAAGGGTATTTCAGGGTTGGAACCCACTCCAGAATCCCACACATGGGTTGGAGGTTATATCCTTGTGGAAGAACCTATTGCAAGGTGATCTCACTGATCCTGGTTCACCTTACACACAGCTAGTAATGGAAGTTGTTTTCCCAGCTGTTAGGATATCTGGCACTAATACTTGGCAAGCAAGGGAACCAGAACCAATGCTTCGGTTTTTGGAGTCTTGGGAGGAGCTGCTGCCTATTCCCGTTAGGCAAACCATATTGGAAAATGTGGTCATGCCTAAGTTGTCAGCTGCTATTGATTCGTGGGATCCCCGCAGGGAAACAATCCCGATTCATCTTTGGGTGCATCCATGGTTACCATGGTTACGTCAGAAGTTGGAGATCTTCTATCACACAATCCGTATCCGGCTGGAAAGTGTTCTTCATGCTTGGCAGCCTGATGACATATCTGCTTTCTGTATATTGTCACCTTGGAAGACTGTTTTTGATTCAGCCAGCTGGGAGCAATTGATGGTCCGATATATTATCCCAAAGTTGTTGACTGTCATGCATGAATTTCAAGTAAATCCAGCCAACCAGAATCTTGACAAGTTCTATTTGGTTAGGACATGGGCTGCTGCTATTCCCATTACCCACATGCTTCATTTAATGGACGTGTTTTTCAACAAGTGGCAAGAAGTTCTGTACCACTGGTTGTGCTCTCGCCCAAACTTCGAAGAAGTTACCAGCTGGTATGTAGGTTGGAAGGAGCTTATCCCTCCTGAACTTTTGGCAAATGAACATATTCGATACCGGCTTAATGTGGGTCTAGAGATGATGAACCGAGCTTTTGAGGGCATAGAGGTGCTACAACCTGCTATGAGAGAGAACATTAATTATCATAGGCCGCCAGAGCAAAGACAGTTTGGGGCTCCGCAACAAGCAGCCTATAATGCTCAACAAACTTCTGCCATCCCAGTTAATGCAACACAGATGGGGGGTGTAGGTGGTGGAAATGAGATGAGTTTGAAAGATGTTATTGAGTTTCATGCGCAGCAGAACGGATTGTTATTTAAGCCTAAACCTGGCAGAATGCAAGATGGTCATCAAATATATGGCTTTGGCAATGTAAGCATTATAATTGACTCTCTCAACCAGAAGGTATTTGCACAAACGGAGGAGAGGTGGTCCTTAGTGTCACTTGACCAGCTTCCTGAGTTACACAATCGTTCTGTTCCAAGGCGACGTTAGAATTTTCAACTTGAGTGGCGTATCTGATCATGGTTATCAATGACTTTCTGTTGCATCAGACTGTGAACTGGAGCAAGATTATAATATGTATAAGATTGATGATGCTTATCATTTGAGGTTAGTTTTTTTCCCAAACTAATTTAATAAACCTTCTAGCCCGGTGCTTGTAGTTTATTGTTCTGGTTTTTGTTGCCACTCATGCTAGTGAAACCTCTAGCATTTCTTCATATTTTGCTGACCTTAGCTTTTGCAGCACAATATAATGTTTGTGAGTTACAATGACATTAGTTTCATTGTTTCAAGTCAAGTATTCTAAGTATAACTTTGCTTGATGGATATCTAAATCTTGTTATATTTTTGTAATAACTTTAGCCTTTCTTTTTGACGTCTTTTAATGCTTCTTAAGCCATTTTTTTATAAGTGGTTAAGGCACCCTCTCTTTTCTGGTTTTCTCCCTATTATGTCTTCAATAGGTGATGATTGATGAAGGTTGTGTATCTATCTATCTATTAGGTTTGTCGTTCATCCAAGTTGATGAATATATGCAGTGTTCAGTGTACTTGTTTTGTATGAATTTTAAAAATGGATTCTCATATATACAACCTGTAGCATACATTTTGCAATTTAGGCTAAAATTTATCTACTTATAATAAGGTCTTGCTTGGCATAAAAGTCAAGTGTTTATTTGTTATTCTTAAGGTCATGTGTTGGAAAATAACGCCGAGTTTGATTATGTTGGAACCTGTCTAAGTCCTACACCTGCTGATGTGGGAGCTGTGCAACATCTTTTTCTTTTCCCTCCATCTGTGTTGGCCTACCTGAGAATTACTGCCCTCAAAGTAGATTCTTTAAAAATGCTCTCTTTGCTCAAAAGATTGGTTTCCAGTCAAATCTTCTTTTTTTTTTTTGGGCATTTGGCCATCTGCCTATGAGATTGATTAGACATCGAATGACTCAATTTTTAGGGGTGTATTTCTCTCTGATTTGTATATCAGTTTTTAGATAGGACCAAGGATCCTCGTACCCATTTAAATTGGAATATCGAGATATTGAATGTCTCCCTGAGGAAGGAGCTTCAAGGAACTTGATATGATTTATTTAAGTTTATTGCTCTGTGTTAAGTACAACAATTTCAAAATCATAACATATCATAAACTGAAACATTTTAAAAATTAAAGATAAGATACTAGGGTTTAATAGTTAAACCCCTGGTTTTTGTCTTGTTAAACATTTGTTTAAAAATTTGGTAATGTATCACCAAATGGTCCAAACTCCAAAGTCCATAACAGATTACTGCAAACATTGAGCCCTTTACAAAATTTTCATGCATCAAAATATCTTGAGTGGACATTTAAGTAAAAAAACTAAAATAGACTGTTTTAGGAAAAAAGATGTTTATTCATGTTCGCACAAACTGATTTATTTGAATCGCTACACTTTTGTCGCTTGGGAAATATGGCTTACTAGAACCAGCCTAACTCATGTGTTTAAGATGCTTTATTGGCATTATGGCACTTTCCTTTAGGCTTCGAAAGATGGGTAATTCATAAAGTTGTATGTATTCTGATAGAAATAAAGATGGTGCAAATATAGCAAGTGTGTGACTTGTTACACGAAGGGAAAAATGACCAAAATAACGTAACTTCAACTAAATTGGCCCTGATGACCACAACTTGGAACTTGGCCAAAAGTACCACACCCGATCTGATCGAAACCTCTTTTCAACACCGTACTTGTATCCATTTGTTTCTCATTTTGTGTGAACGAAAAATCTGACTGACAAACGAACATTACGCTGCCATTTCTTTAACCGTGTTCCTCATAGTTTCTGCTACTGATTTCCTCTTGACTCTTCTCTACATATTTGCTTAGCATATTTAGCTTTTATGATGACCCATTTTCATGTACAGTATGGTAGTTATGTGGTTATGAATTCACTGGTTTGAGGAGTGCACTTGTTTCAGTTAATGGATTTGGACTGGAGCTTCCGTAGTTGATTGATTGTAGTATTAATTTTGAGGTGCTTGTGGAGGTTGTGCGTGTGTGTGTGTGTGCGCGCGTGTGGATAGCTGTGTCTATGTATGTGCATGTGTTTAAAACTACAAATTGGTCTCACAATTCATATATGTTTGTTGTAGTTGTATATGCCGGTTAACAGAACTGGACACCTGCAATGTATATGATAATAATAGTAATATTGGAGGTTTGCCGTAAGTTGTAGAAGTTTATTTTTTTTTGACTCATAAGTTGTAGAAGTTAAAAAAAAGATTACGCAAGTTTTATTCTCACCTGAATGTCACCTGTATTGGACACGGGGTTGAATTTGCGTATCTTAACATCCAAAACTGTTAGTTATGGGTTCTATTGTATTTCTGTGTTAAGCTCAGATATGGTACTTGTTTCATTTTTTATTTATTACATACCTTTGTATGCGGAACTGCTGAATTTCAGCATTTAGGTCACACTGGAACTTCTGTGAACAATCAGCTCAGTAGCACATTGGTTGAGCATTTCATTGTTAATTTCAGTCCGGTAGATCAAATATCGAATGGAGCAAACTAGGTTTTTTTAAAGTTTTTGTGTTTGCACTTAAAATTTTAAAATAATTTTTTAAAGACGAGTAGGCAGTAACTCAACACTGTTATTTGTGGGCAATGGAATGGGACTTTGCATGTTGACTGCATTTTTTGTTAACTGATAGACTGATTGAGAACATCTTTACTACTATGGAATACTCTGAACCACTATTGTCCTAACTCGTAAGATACTTTTTGAAAGATTTTAGAAATCCTGAACCACTATTGTCTTCCAATGTTGTCCGAACGTCCAAAGATGGATTGTGTCTTCCTTCTTGTTTTTAGACATTAGTAAGGATTTATTCATTATTGTATGTATATCTGTGCATACAAGAAAGTGCAGATTGGTTATCAGTTTTGCCAAATATATTGCTCGAGTAACCATTATCAATTCATGAAATGTATGTGTATACAAATTGAACCTTTCAATTATTTATTTTTTTGCAGGAAAAAAGAAGCCTGATTGCTAGTCACTTTGGTGCAGGGTCTGCTGGAGAGTGTTCCCATCCAGGGTCATGGGGGATATGTGGGAATTAACGACCGCCAATCTTTAGACTGTACTTGTTTGTGCAAATTTGAATATTGACATTAGTTGTGACGTTTCCAATACGTAGGTTAAACTCTTATTGTCTAGTTTCCATTCGGATACATATTAGTTTAAGCTTGTGGAGATATATATTTTCTGTCAGGTCAATATCCTGTCCAGATCCAGAGTAGAAACCTGACTGGACCAGGCTGAAATTTTGATTTGTTATGGTGTGGAAGACCGTTGTATCAGTTAATTTTATTTATCGACATATATGAGTTTTGTCAACTTTCAATTGAATCGATTTCTGAAAGCTTGAACTTGAGGTATGCGAAGATTACTTCTTTTAACAGAGGATCTATATATATTATAATGTCTGAAGATCGAAAATGCACCAGAACAGTTTAAGGTATTTTTCTTGAATTTTGTTTTTTTAATTTTTTTAAAAATTCTTTTTTGGCATTAAATAGTTATTAATGACAATTTAATTAGTCATTAATTACACCTATTAAACATCTATTCAATTTATTCAATTTAATTTGTTTAAAAATTAGCAAACTTTATTTGAACATTATAGTTATTATTTCAATATTAAATATTAATTTTATACAGTTAAGTTTATTTTTAGGTAAAATTAAAACTAACAGTTGTTTATATTACGTTATTTTTTATTCTCCATTCAAGATCACTATAATTTCTTTTCGGATGATTATAGGGTAGATGACCTTAACTTCTCAAGCAATTTTTATTATCAATGATTGTGAAAGTCGTAATAAATTATGGAAGTACAAGATATTTACTTAATATCTGAAATTGTATACAAACAATGCAGACAAACTTTTAATTTTGCACATGAATAAATTGTACATGAGTTATGGTCAAATCGATTAAATTTAACAAGCCCCGCTATTTATCGGAAGATAAAATCGATAAAAAAGCTATACACTTATTGTTTCATTATACTGTGTCGAAATAAATTTTTATTCTAATTAAACAAATTTTTACACTATTATTGAATATGTATATTATGAGAGGGGTGTCGACTTTGAAAGACATTTTTAACACGAACTTTTCAAGCAATCTTTATTATCAATGATTGTGGAGTTGTAATAAATTATGGAAGTACACCGATCTTTACTTAATATTTGAAATTTGTAAACAAATAATACAGACGGATTTTTACTTTTGCACATGAATAAATTACACATGAGTTATGACCAAACTAATTAAATTGAACAAACCCAGCCATTTTATTGGAAGATTGAATTGATAAAAAAATTTATACACCCGTTGTTTCATTATATTGTGTTAAAATAAATGAATATTAAAATTAAACAAATTCTTACACTATTATTGAACATGTATATTATAAGATGGGTGTCGACTTTAAAAAAGGTTATTAAGTTATATTCAATATTTGTAACTTTTGATCGTAAATATTACGTTCATATTGTAATTTTTATTTTTATATATTTGTGATATTTTTAAGATTATCAAAATTTTAGATATGTTATGAGTGTATTTTTCCAACTAATAGTTCATATAAATTATTTTTAAATTAGTTTTTTTAGAAAATTCATAAGAGACTAATAAATTTTGAAGAATAATAGAAATTAATTTATCTATTTCAATATTTTAAAATAAAAATTTACGAGCCGCGCGAAGCGCGGATAAGTTGGCTAGTAATAGTAAATATTAAATGCTAACACATTAAATAATTCAACATTTGTATTTACTAAAATTGTGTTATCCGCTCAGCTATGTAACCATTGTACAAGTGATGAACATAATTGTCGAATATACAAGTGAGGTATGAAAAAAAGGATAAAGATCATGAGTTGTGAAACTTTTATCTAACATTACAATATTTAACACGTTAGAGCAAATCTAACAATGTCCTAGT
Source organism: Saposhnikovia divaricata (assembly GCA_036435485.1). Taxonomy (NCBI): domain Eukaryota; kingdom Viridiplantae; phylum Streptophyta; class Magnoliopsida; order Apiales; family Apiaceae; genus Saposhnikovia; species Saposhnikovia divaricata. The sequence goes on along the minus strand of CM071601.1, from coordinate 122,453,800 downwards.
ACGTTTCTTATAAATGTTACAAAATAATAAGTCATAGTGATTTAGGACATGTTTTTGTATTTGAATTCCAACAATAATCTCTATATTCATTCTTTATTATTATTATTATTATTATAATAAATTTGGAAAGAGAAGGACACAAGTGTAATGAAGAGAGAGAAAAGAAGTAAAAAGAAGAAAGAGCAATGAATTTTATATTGATAAAAATGATATAATGGATGACTAGTGATTCCTTAAAAATAAGAGCAAGTCCAATAGATCCTTTAGAGCAACTCCAAGAGTCTCCTAGCATATCCCTTATAAATTTTATAAATAATTAGCCTCCTAGTGATTTAGGATATTATAAGGCATGGCAACTCCAACAATACTCCTCATTTTTACTCCTTATTATTATAATAATATTAAATTCAAATTTCACTTACATTTCAAATTACTAACCAGTACATAAATGTTTCTTTTCTCAACGTCTTTTTTTCCAACGGCTGTTTTATGTGGATTGGTGACATACATAAACCTCTGTATTACTTTGTATGTCTAATTAGTATCAAACTCATTCATCTCGTTAATTTTCATACAATCTGAAAACCTTCTGATGGATCCCAATGAAATAATATCATACTTGATTCATGAAGAAGAAGAAGAGGAGGAGGAGATGAACACCGCTGTAGCTGTATATTCGCACTCAAATCGCCAAATGAATAACTCAAATCGTCATGTTGGGTCAGTTTTCAATCATCGCACCATCGATCGTAATAGAGCACTCGGTAATCAACGTATCTTTCGTGATTATTTTAGTGATAATCCTATATATCCGGATCATATTTTTCGTAGAAGATTTCGTATGCGCAGAACTTTATTTTCCCGAATTCATTCAGCAGTTGAGTCCCATGATCCATATTTTGTGCAAAGGTACAACGCAGCTGGAGTCCTTGGAGTCCTTGTACCGACCGACCAAACTTTTAATGTTTCGGCTTTTATATAATAGTACTAGCTTAAAACCCGTGCGATGCACGAATTTCTTTTAATATTATATGATTTTTTTTAGTAATTTGAATTCCTTTTTTTAAAATATTAATTTTGGAGACTTAAATTTTTAAATGAAATGATTTGATAATAATTATATAAATGTTATCCGTGATATTTTTAGGAAAAGAGGGATTTTAGTTAGAAAATATTGAAAGGATGATAAATTTTAGTTGAAAAAGGTAATCGGTTAATTATAAGTACTTATAAAATTGTGATTTAATTTTATTAAATAGAATGCCATGATTTAATTGGAAAAAGAGAGGTCTTAGTTAGAAAACATTAAAAAGAAAGCATGTTTTAGGTGAAAAAGGTAATTGATTAGTTTATAGTAATTATAATTCAATTATGTTATTTTACTAAATAAAATTGCTCGTAATGTTTTAAGAAAAGGAAAAATTAATGTTGCTCGTGATATTTTTTGAAAAAGAGGGTTTTTAGTTAAAAAATATAGAAAAGATGATACATTTTAGTTCACAAACTTAATCGGTTAATTATTAATATAATAATATTGTTATTTTATTTTATTATATAGAATCACCCGTGATATAATTGAAAAAAGACAGATTTTAGTTAAAAAAATAGAAAAGGTAATGTAAAAATTAAAAAGATGACATGTTTTAGGTGAAAAAGGTAATTGATTAGTTTATAGTAATTATAATGTAATTTATGTTATTTTACTCAATTAAATTGTTTGTAGTTTCTTTAGATAGTGAGAAATTAATGTTGCCCGTGATATTTCTAGGAAAAAGGAATTTTAATTATGAAATATGGAAAAGATGATACGTTTTAGCTGAAAAAGGTAATTGGTATTTATTAATATTATAATATTATTATTTATTTTATTAAATATAGCCACCTCTGATATAATTGGAAAAAGAGATATTTTAGTTACAGAATAGAGAAAATGTAACATGTTTGGCTAAAAAAGGTAATTTATTACTTAACATTAATTACTATATAATTATGTTATTTTTTTTAACAAAATTGCTCGTAGTGTTTATATGAAAGGAGAAATTTTAGTTAGATACAATATAAAAGATATTGTGTTTTACCTGAAAAGGAAAATTAATTAGTTAGTGAAAAATAAAAAAGGTAATATGTTTGATCTAAAAAAGGAAATTAGTTAGTTAGTAGGATGGATTTTATCTGTAATTAAGTAAGGGTAAATAAGTAAAATCAACAGGTACCGTACCGACGAACCATACTTTTAATGTTTCGGCTTTTATATAATAGTACTAGCCTAAAACCCGTGCGATGCACAGATTTTTTTTATTATATGAATTTTTTTCATTAATTTGAAAAAATAATTTAAACATGTTTTGGAGGCTTAAATTTTTTAATGAGATGATTTGATAGTAATTATTTAAATGTTATCCGTGATAATTCTAGAAAATGAGGAATTTAATTATAAAATATAAAAAAATGATTGGTTTTAGTTAAAAAGGTAATCAGTTATTTATTAGTAATTATAAATTTATTATTTTATTTTATTAAATAGAATGCCCGAGATATAATTGGAAAAAAGAGAGGTTTTAGTTAAAGAAAATTAAAAAGATAACAAGTTTTAGGTAAAAAAAGGTAATTGATCACATTATAGTAATTATAATTTAATTACGTTATTTTACTAAATAAAACTGTTTGTAATGTCTTTAGAAAAGGATAAATTAATGTTGTCCGTGATAATTCTAGAAAAAAAGGGATTTAGTTAGAAAATATTGAAAATATGATACGTTATAAATGAAAAATGGTAATCGATATTAGTATTATATTATTATTATTATTTTATTTCATTAAATAGAAACTCCTGTGATATAATTGGAAAAAAAAAAGATTTTAGTAAGAGAAAATAGAAAAGGTAACGTGAAAATTAAAAAGGTGACATGTTTTAGGTGAAAAAGGTAATTGATTAGTTTGTAGTAATTATAGTTAAATTATGTTATTTTACTAAATAAAATTGCTCGTATTGTTTTTAGAAAATGAGAAATTAATGTTTACCGTGATATTTCTAGGAAAAAAAGGAATTCAATTAGAAAAAATAAAAGAGATGATACGTTTTAGCTGAAAAGGTAATCGGATAATTATTAGTATTATAATATTAATATTTTATTTTTATTAATTAGAACCGTCCGTGATATAATTGGAAAAAAAGAGATTTTAGTTGGAGAAAAGAAAAAATATAAAGTATTTTGACTGAAAAAAGTGTTTGATTAGTTAATAGTAATTATAATATAAAATGTTATTTTGTTAAACAAAATTTCTCGTAGTATTTTTAGAAAAGGAGAAATTTTAGTTAGATAAAATATAGTGGATATTGTATTTTACTTGAAGAATGAAATTATTTAGTTATATTTAATTATGTTATTTTATTAAATAAAATTGCTCGTAGTGTTTTTAGAAAATGAGTAATGCTGCCCATGATATTTATAGAAAAAGGGAATTCAATTAGTAAATATAGAAAAGATGATACGTTTTAGCTGAAAAAGGTAATACGTTAATAATTAGTATTATAATATTATTATTTTATATTTATTAAATGGAACCGCCGGTGATATAATTGGAAAAAGAGAGATTATAGTTAGAGTAAAAAGAAATTGTAACGTATGTTGCTGAAAAAGGTAATTGGTTAGTTAATAGCAATTATAATAATTATAATTTAATTATGTCATTTTACTAATTGCTCATAGTTTTTAGAAAATGAGAAATTAATGTTGCCGGTGATATTTATAGAAAAAAAGGGAATTTAATTAGAAAAAATAGAAAATATGATACGTTTTTGCTGAAAATGTAATCGGTTAATTATTAATATTATAATAATATTATTTTATTTTTATTAGATAGAAACGTCTGTGATATAATTTGAAAAAGAGAGGCTTTAGTAAGAAAAAAGAAAAAAGGTAACGTGTTTTGGCTGAAAATGGTAATCGTCCATGATATAATTGGAAAAAGAGAGATGTTAGTTAGAGAAAGAAGAAAAGGTAACGTGTTTTGGGTGAAAGGGGTAATTGATTAGTTAATAGTAATTAAAATATAATTATGTTATTTTATTAAACAAAACTGCTCGTACTATTTTTAAAAAAAGAGAAATTTTAGTTAAATAAAATGTAAAGGATATTCTATTTTACCTGAAAAGGGAAATTATTTATTTATTGAAAAATAGAAAAGGTAATATGTTTAACCTGAAAAAGGAAATTGATTAATAAAGGAGAAATTTTAGTTAGATAAAATATAAAAGGATATTGTATTTTACCTGAAAAAAGAAATTATTTAGTTATTGAAAAATAGAAAATGTAAAGGATATTATATTTTACCTGAAAAAGGAAATTATTTAGTTATTGAAAAATAGAAAAGGTAATATTTTTAACCTGAAAAAGGAAATTGATTAAGGAGAAATTTTAGTTAGATAAAATATAAAATGATATTGTATTTAATCTGAAAAAGGGAAATTATTTAGTTCCTAAAAAATAAAAAATATAATATGTTTAACCACAAGAAGGTAATTGATTAGTTAGTAGATCTGTAATTGAATAAGGATAAATAAGTAAAATCAACAGGTACCGTACCGACCGACCGACCGATCAACCAAACTTTTAATGTTTCGGCTTTATTGATTTATATTACAACTTAATATTACAACTTAATCCATTATTAAATATATTAAATAATACATCACTTACAATTATTAAATTGGAAAACTTTTTTTTTTCATTGAAAGCGAAATTGAAGAATTTAGTAACCTAATTTCATGCAAGATTAAAACAACCGCAATAAAAATTAGGATATTAAAGTGCTTCTTCCTTGATTCTAAGATCAAGGAGTACAATATTCTAAGGAGTATTATTCAAAGTTGTCAAGGAACTATGCTTTTATACTTTAATAGGACATTCCTCCTAAAGTTTTATCATCTCAATTCTACTCAATTATTGTGTTTTAGACATGTACAAGGCGGACGAGGTGATAAAAATATGTAATCAATCATCTTTTTGTAACATTCTTATAACATAATTATTCTTATAATACATTAAATATGATTATTGTATATATAATAAAATATAATTTATAAATATGTTGTTGGTAAATATCGAACCTTTGACCTATAGTAGTACTTTCATATTATTCCTCTTACTTTTATTATATAATAGGATACAAACTTTGATCTACACTCTCATATTATTCCTCTTAGTTTTATTATATAATAGGATGCAATGTGTGGTTAAATATTTGTAAGATATAAGAGGAAACTTTGAGCCTAATATAATTATAAGCCTTGAGGTTTTTGTCTCACTCTCAGAAACTACTTGCGAATTCTTGTTGTCAATTTTATTAGGCACCAAAAATATTGGTTATTGACCAATATTTAGTTATATGTGAAACAAATTATTGCAGATCAAATAAAAAAAGTTAAGTGTTTGTTAAATTAATAAATATCTAAATTTTGTTGTGTATATATTAAAAGAATAAAATTATGATATAAAATTATAATTAAAAAGAAAAGAAAAGAAAAAATAAAATTCAAGTTAACGCATGATATTTTTGGGGCTTTCCATGTAAGGTTGTGGAGATAAAATAAAACAATGCTAAAGTAGTCTGTATTATTTGTGGCCGAAAACATTTTTATAAAAAAAAGAAAGGTCTTGATTTTGGTGTCTTAACGTGTTGAGTCCAAGACCAAGAAGGAGTTGGAAATATAGGGGGTGTTTGGGGAACTTTTTTTCGGAATAAGTCAACTTATTTTAAGACAAAGTTAGAGATTCCTAACTTTTCAACTTATTTTTACAACTTATTGAATTTCAAACATATATTAAATATTTGTATAAAAACAAAATTTCAAAATATAAAATTTTTACCCAAAAATAAGTCGATAAGCTCTTAAAATAAGACGAGCCAAACAGACCCATAATAACTAGTACCTACACTTGAAAATTTGGCAAGCAAAGTGTGGTGGGTGATCAATGGCTATGTACATAAGCAGCAGCAGTGCTTGCTTTCATGGTTTGAGTAGCCAAAGAAAAGTTCACCAAAGAATCAGAGCAGTTGCTTCTGAAGAATATGCTCCTACTACTGCTACTAGTACAGTTAATAAAGAAGATAAGGTGAAGCTGGGTACTTCTGATTTAAAGGTGACTAAGCTTGGGATTGGTGCTTGGTCTTGGGGTGATACTAGCTACTGGAACAACTTTCAATGGGATGGTTTGTCTCCTTCTCTTTCTTCCAACGCACATTGTTATATCTTGCTTTTCTTGATTTGCCATTAGTTATGCCTTATGATGAGTGCTTATCTTTAGAGCAATATCCAACATTTAGCTGAGTCATGGCCTCAATTCTATTGTAATATTTGTGTTCAAACAATTTAAAGAACTTTTAATCGTATGCCTTATAAATACTTATTATACTTCCAATAGAACTTCTAATCATATGTCTTTCCTATAAAATCAAACTCTTCTCCTTTATAAATTCGAACACCAATTCTACTTCTAATATGCTAATTGATATTTTTATATTTATTAGTGTTTAAAATTCTAGAAAATTAGAAAAATCGATTGAGACGATATTAGAGCGCCACCTAAACTCCCGCTATCCTCCTTTATATATATATATATAGATACACCAATTCTACTTCTAATATGCTAATTGATATTTTTATATTTATTAGTGTTTAATTGATATTTTTATATTTATTAGTGTTTAAAATTCTAGAAAATTAGAAAAATCGATTGAGACGATATTAGAGCGCCACCTAAACTCCCGCTATCCTCCTTTATATATATATATATATATATATATATATATATATATATTGATTGATATATTGATTTTATTTATATTTTTTCTATAAATTCGAACTCTTATTCTCTATAAATTCGAACTCCTATTCTACTTCCAATAGAACTTTTAATCGTATGCCTTATAAATACTTATTATACTTCCAATAGAACTTCTAATCATATGTCTTTCCTATAAAATCAAACTCTTCTCCTTTATAAATTCGAACACCAATTCTACTTCTAATATGCTAATTGATATTTTTATATTTATTAGTGTTTAAAATTCTAGAAAATTAGAAAAATCGATTGAGACGATATTAGAGCGCCACCTAAACTCCCGCTATCCTCCTTTATATATATATAGATAGATATATTGATTGATGATTGTTATGAAGTCGGGAGGTATAGGAATGAAAATGAAACCAGTTGATAACAAAGAAACGGTAAGAACTTATATATAGTTTTACCTTGTGCGTTGCCCCAGCTATTGAAAGTGGGAGAAAAGAAAGTTTCGACATGAAGGGAATATAATATGCGATTGAATAAGACATACATGGGATTGTGAACTATTTTTATGCTTGTTCCTTGCCTATTCCTTCAAATCTTCCCACTTTTGGGAAGGGAGGCACCACCTTGTTTTTTTCCCTTTTGTTCCAAAATTAAACTTTAAGGCAACATGTAATGTCGGATGTACTGTAACAGTTTTCGTTTTCCTAGCAAGTAGTACTTTAGTCACCTCAAAAAAAAAAAAGTAGTACTTTAGCTATGCGCTGCTTATTCCATTCCTTCACATGATGGCAGATAGAATGATGAAAGCAGCTAAAGCTGCTTTTGATGTCAGCGTGGATTCTGGTATTACATTTTTTGATACTGCTGAGGTTTATGGATCGAAGGTGAGAAACTCAAATGACCATGCTTCTTATGCTTATGAATTTGTTTGGTAAAAAGTCTCTAAAAATGAAATCTACCTATTTTCTGTGCTTTCAGTTCTCTTTTGGTGCAATAAATTCTGAAACATTGCTAGGAAGGTAACTTGGGAACTGAGAGAATTCTGTATCACTTTATATTGAATCCAAAAAACCTTGGTGCAGTTATGCCTAAAATTTGTTTTCAGTCTTTTCTCATTTTCTTAATTAACCTTTTTTCTGAAGATTTATAAGGGAGAGGAAGGAACGCGATCCAGGAGTTGATGTAGCTGTTGCAACTAAATTTGCAGCGTTGCCATGGAGACTTGGTCGTCAGAGTGTCTTAACTGCTCTAAAAGATTCCCTCTCTAGGCTAGAGCTTTCCTCAGTGGAGCTCTATCAATTACATTGGTCTGTACTCTATCAACCTCCTCAAATAGACTATTGATCAAACAGCATCTCATCCCTGTGTTTTTATTTGGATTTCAGGCCAGGAATATGGGGAAATGAAGGTTATATTTTTGTAGGCCGTTTACCAATCATTTTAGTGCAAAGGCATTAATGGACAATGTAGATGATGTACATTTGCAATGTACTGATTGAAAGAGGCTTATTTTGTTAAAATATAATCCTCAGGGTATCTTGATGGTCTTGGAGATGCTGTGGAGCAGGGTCTTGTGAAGGCTGTTGGCGTATCGAACTATAGTGGTATGTTTTATTCTATTTTTCAACGTCATTATTTTTGCAAACTAGAGATCTTTAAAAGATCTTTAAAATACCTCTCTGTACTTTACTAGTCAGATCTCATAAGTCATCAGGCTTAAAGTGTTTTGTTCTTTGCTTCTCTTGTCTCTACATAGTACAAATTATCTTGTACTTTCTTTTTATTATAATTCTATGATATGCATGTTAAAACCATTAGAAAATGCAAAGGTGCAGTATATCCCTTTAAATTGGAACATGTTTGTTGATGGACGTTGTTATGACTCTAGAAAAACGTCTTCGGGGTGCATATGAGCAGCTTAAAAAGAGAGGCATCCCACTTGCTTCCAATCAAGTAAATTACAGTCTCATATACAGGATACCAGAGGATAATGGTGTAAAAGCTACCTGTGATGAACTTGGGATCAGTTTGATTGCCTATTCACCTATTGCTCAAGGTAAATGCTTACCACATACTTACCATATACGATTAATGCATATAGATACTTGTCAAGTGGATTAATAACTCTTCCTACCATGACAGGTGCATTGACAGGGAAGTATACACCCGAAAATCCTCCAACGGGTCCGCGAGGACGGATCTATACACCTGAATTTTTAACGAAGGTAAGACCAATGTAATATACAAAAATCTCGCAGTGCAGCTTCTCAATTCAATGTCTAAGGTATATTTGTGTTCTGCAGCTCCAACCTCTAGTAACCAAGATAAAGGAGATCGGGGAGAAGTACAACAAAACCCCTACACAGGTTCCTTCCTGTACCATTGCCATTATATTAAGTCATAATTTTTTAGTTTATCATGTTGGTAACCGTGATATATAAAAGAATAAAAGCTGGATTGCAATTTTAAAGTTGTTCAAAATTATCATCTATTAAACAACCGAGTCGCCATTAGGCACATTAGTAGTTAATTCTATCTGGACACTCTTTTCATTTATTCATTGATGGGAAAATGTGATCACAACGGTAACAACTAAGTTTGGAATTAAACTTCGTTGGACATTACTTATCCCTACTCGTATGAACCTTCGATGAAACAAACAAGTAAACCAACAATAAACGAAAAATAAGGCACCACAGTTATACGTGGAAAATCCCTTCAAAGGTAAGGAGTAAAAAACAACGGGACCGTAGTCCACCCAAACAATTCACTATCACAAGAATGCACCAAGTCTTCCTAGATAAAATAGAGGAATACAATCACCTTCATACTCTTGGAATGAGTCGTCAAGAAGTATGGAATCAAATAAGACAACAAGAGAAAATCACACCGCGGGGAGATTTACCCTCACCGTGGCGCAAACGGCTCCTGTTCAGGCCCTTAACTACTGACCTTCTGGACCACCGAATCCGATCTCCACTGTTCAGAATTTAGATATTGGTGTAAGGAAGATGCGGTTCAAAATTCAGGACGATCCGACCGGTAGAATTTCGGAAATCACGAAAACAAGACAGCTTGTACAACCAAAAAAATTCTTGTCTCTCTTGTGTCTATTTTTCATCTCTTTTACTTTTAGGGCCCGTTTGTTAACCCCTGAACAGGTCTGAACGAAGAGTTTTGCTCACGACAAAGCTAAAATCTTGTCCTCGTTCAGAACATTGTAGCCTTGTAGGTAGGTTACCATTAATGTTTCTAACATTATTTCTTCCCTTGATTATTTACTCTAATTTTACTTTTATTGTATTTGTAGTTATAATGTTAAATGTATACGTGGAATTGTATTTTATTCAATAAATTATATTTTTGCCAAGTATATTAGAAATAGTCTTGTCATATATATTGAAAGTTATTAGTATCAACTATATTTGAATTATATTTAACAAATTTACAATACTAAAATATTTATATTTAAGTTTAAAAAATATTAAATAGCCACAATTTTTTCTTACTCAATAGTATATCTTTTAGACTTTGTCAATTAATTCAAATATTATAAAAGAAATATAAACATATGAACTGGTTCAGAAATTTATTTACCAAACATTAATATTCATCGATATCCAGATTTTGAAATCATTCAGAAATTTGAACTATCCAGATTTAACAAATGAACGCTTAGTTTTAATCCTCCTATTCTTATATATATAGGGCTACTTTATTTATCTCCTTGTGGGCCAAAACAAGGGTAATCCAATTCGTCTTTTAATCTCATGGATAGAAACTAAAACCCAACATTCATAACTTCTCAAGTTCTCATAACCCTCCTTTCCTCGTAGTTTGGCATCACTTTGCCACACGTAAAGTAAAGTCGTTTGATGCGAATTTTTTTTGTGAAGGTTGAAAGCCTAGTTTGTGTTGTAGCTCCTACATGAATGACATGCTTGTTGTTCAATATAAAAACCGCTTGGCCCTAGGAATAAATAATGTTGAATGAATCCATTATGTAACACCAACAAGCATGCACATAACAAAACGTTTTGCATGGTCAGTAATAAGGTGGATTTTATTTCTAAAAATATACACTGATATACAGATTTGCTAATTAATCGAATGCTGTGAACAGGTGGCCCTAAACTGGCTCATAGCCCAGGAGAATGTTATCCCAATTCCGGGGGCTAAAAATGCAGAACAGGCGAAAGAGTTTGGTGGAGCACTGGGGTGGATACTCAACAAAGACGAGATTGACGAGCTTCGTGCTTTGGCAACTGAAACAAAACCTGTGATAGGATTTCCAGTTGAAAAATTGTAAAACTTGCCAAAATATATTATGTACACATTTTTCATATACATGCATAGCCATAGATTTTAAATGCTGCGCATAAGTTAAAATGTAAAATTACATTTTCACAAGTTTTTGCAAGAGGAGAGAACCTTATAGCATCATTTTATATGCTAGTTTTTACGTGGTGTGACTTGCGTCTCTCGGCTCGGCTTTGTTTAATACGTTGCAGCTATTTTTGGGGATTTCATATTTCCTCTAACGGCTTAATGACCTTTTGGCCCTTCAAGTTTACAATTTATACCCATAAAGTTCTACAGTTTTAAAGCGTTCCTTTTCGTCCCTCCAACTTCAGAAATGTACCTTTTTGCCACAAACCGTCGTCTATTCGCTCTAAAAAACGACGGTTTTGTGTCAAAAAGGCGACGGTTTTGTGGCTAAAAGTTACATTTCTGAAGTTGGAGGGGCGAAAAGAAACGCTTTAAAACTATAGGGCTTTACGGGTATAACTGTGCAAAATTGAAGGACCAAAAGGTCATTAAGCCTTCCTCTAAGCAATTTTAAAAATAGATTTATTATTTTAATTTTTATATTAAAATTATATTTAATAAAAATATTGTTGTTTAGTTAATAATTTGTTTCAGAATAAATAGGTTGATAAACTTGTAGTGATAAACTGAATTACAAGAATTGTGTCAGTAGAGTACCTAGTAATTGAAGACCACGGTTCTTTTTCTTTTCTTTTAATAATTTTCTAGCTTAAAATATGTCAATTTTTTTGGGGGTTAAAATATGTTTACTTTGTTAAGTTATAAAATTAATTTACATAACATACGATATCAAATATAATTAAAAATATTAATTTTCATAAAATACAACTATACTCTTAGTTTTATCTTTCATCTAAATTTTCATAAAATACATGTATTTATAGTTTTATCTTTTATTTAATATAAGTATATAAATATAAGGAATTGATAATTAGCTCCACACATTATTATTTAAACTTCAAATCTATACTATTATATAATAGACGAAACATTAAAAGTTTGGTTGGTTGGTATGGTACCGGTTGATTTTACTTATTTATCCTTACTTAGCGGTTACTTTTATTTAATTATCCTTACTTCATTACTTATAGTTACTAATCTATACTATTACATTAAAACCGAAACATTTAAAATTTGTCAGTTTGGTTTTCGGCATGGTTATCCTAATTATTAAAACAAATAATAACATTGGTAATTAGTGATTATCTTTTTCACGTTACTTTTAGTTGAATATATTACCTTTCATAAACACCTAAGGACGAAAAACCAAAATACCGACAGTTTAATTTCAGCTGCCCAAAATACCTATATGCGGGATAGTTCACCTTTTTTGCCCATGAATTACGCATGCTGGGTATGCGTGGCCTGGGATACGCATTTCAAGAATGCGTATTGTAGGTCACACATCTCCCACATCTCCCAGATACGTGATGACATCATCTGACATCATTTTTGCACAAACAGCTCCGGCGTCTCTCTCCCCCTCAAAATCGCTCCCCGTTTGCCTCCTTTCGTTCTCCACCCTCCAGCAACCTCCACAACGTCTGAGCACATCAAAACGAAGCCTAGAACTCCCTTTCCATTTTGCCCCATTGATTTGTTGATTTTCGGCCCCGCAGGGGCGTGTATATGCCCATCACAAATTAAATCGGAAGAAGGAGGTTCGATTTGGAGCTTTCAAATCTACGAAAGAAATGGAAAATGAATTGTATAGGGTTGTAGAGGGGGAGAAGACGATCATTTTGGTGTATGGTACGTTAGTGAACGATACCGGGAAGGGAGTGAACGACGTGGTCGAAAAAACGAGAAAAAAACATCTCCGACGGCGTCGAGAGAGATGATGAACAGTATTCGACATACGCATCTTGAAGATGCGTATCTGCCTTCACGCATGCATAACATGCGTATCCCATGTACAGTTCACTGAGTGTAGAAACGTATTTTACAAAGTCCATGCATTGTAAGAATGCATATAGACTATACGCATGTGCGTGGCCCGTGGGTAAAAAGGGAGGAGCTTCCCGCCCGTAGGCATTTTGGACAGCTTCTACACAAAAGTAGTGCAGTTTGGTCATTTTCTCATTGGTAATTAGCCGTTTGCCATTTCCATGTTTGTTTTTAATTAAAGATATTGCCTTTTATAAACACCTAAAATATCACAACATGTTACTCCCCCTGTCCCCTTGGTTCTTTACCCTTGGGGACGTAATTCGGGCACGGATTTTAAGGTGCATTTTGTGAATAGTTTCATAATTTTTTTTTAGAATTTTCTTTTTTTGTATAAAAATAAAATTGTTCTATTTTTATACAAAAAAAAAGAAAATTTTAAAAATAAGTTATGGAACTATATTTTTTAGGTGTCTTAAAATACGTGTCAAGCAGTGAAAAAAATGTAAAGAAATGAGAGGGACGGAGGGAATACCTTTTAATATTTCTTTTCTAAACAAAACATGTTATCTTTTAATTTAAAACTAATCTTGCAATCATTAATATATACTCAAAAATATCAGAAATTATCTTCCAAACATTAATAAAATTTATTAAAAATCCGTATAAGTTGTTAATAATAAGGAAACAAGAGTATAATCCGTGAACATGAGTATATTAAATTATAAGTAAAAAATTATCGAAAATGATGATTATATAAAAACGTAATTTTAATATTAACTAAATTTATGACATATTAAAAGAAAATCCTTGCATCGCATAGGTTATAAGCTTGTAGGATGTAAATTACATAATCACCCATGATAAAATGATTATCAATTAATTTCATTCTAAGAAATCATGGATAGTTCGGTAATTAAAATGTTTGAAAATAGAAATTGAAGTTTAAATAGTAAAATGAGGAGCTTATTTATCAATTACTTAAATATATTGTTTTTATTATATATGGGGAACGGAGAGCGAGGCAGGTAACGGGGAACGGAGAGCGAGGCGGGTAATGGGAACAGACACTGATCACTGTCCCCATCTTAATTCCCGTATTTTTTTAAAAAAAATTCTCGGTTGCTGTCCTTATCCAAAAAAATCCACATAACCCTCGTCTAATTTGAAATAGAAATCGGATCAGATCGAGCGAGATCGGTAAAATACTCATTCATACTTATAAGCATTTTTCCCAAACCATTTCAACTGTTGAATCAAAATCGAACTTGATTTTTTATGAATTTTGTTTACATTTTACAAAAACTAAATATATGGTTCGGATTTGATTCTTTTAAAATAAATCGATCGAGTAGATTGAACCAAACGGAATGTAGACATTATACAAAAATTGAATTAACAATTCGAAATCAAATTTTCCAAAACAAAACGATCGAGTAAACTGAATCAAACGGAATGTACTGAAGTAGCCATAATATGTTACGTTATTATTTAAGAAATTAATACGCATATATGTATAATGTACTTACTAGCATACAATTTTTTAATTTTTTTTTAGAATTTTAAACTATTATAAATATATTAATTTTCATAATAAAATAGTATATTTAGTTTATCGAGAAAGCACAATTTTATAAATTTTCGGAATTAAATTGTAATTGAATTCAATTGAATTCAATCGAATCAAACTAGTTTGTTAAAAATCAATTAACTTGGATCAGTTTTTATAGTATTTGATTTGGATTCAATTTTTAAACTTTTTAAAAACAAAAAAAAAATTGATTCAATTATGTTATAGGGAGAATCTGGTAGAACAATAATTGCAGAGATTGCTGGAATAATGGAATAAAATATAGATATTTTTCTTAATATCCAGGGATTGGGGTGGGGTCGGGTTTTAGAGAATCCCCGCCCGATCCCCGATTATACTTTTTAAATATATATATATATATATATATATATAAACCACTGCTGGATATTAAAAATTATGCAATCAACAAATCTGGACCGTTAAAAAGCCATCCAACGGCTGAAGGAAACAGCCACCGCAATGTTTCATTGCAGTTACCGCAATGAATCATTGCGGTGGTAACAATGTTTCATTGCCACAAAATATTTTTTTTAAATACAAAACTACCCTTATAAATAAACTACCGTTAGCTATATATATTTAAATTTACATTTGATTAAAAAGATGTGTAATTAGACTAAATAATAATAATAATGAAACAATTTCAACTAATTTAGACGATAGAGCTTACTACATTTTGACGATAAACCTTACTACATGTCCGGATTCCGACAGTCGTTCATTATGAATATTTTTAAAAATTGAATAAATTATCATTTTCTATTAAAATTGAATTAATTTTAAATTTTAATAATAAAAATTTTAAAAATTTTAAATAGAGCATTGACTTGTTGACTCTTAGAGAACTCGAATGATGCTTTGACTTGTTTGACTCCATGAGTTCTCGAATAGAGTATTAGACATGTCGAATCTCTGAGTTCTCGAATAAGGATTTGACTAATTGACCTTCAGAGATATCGAACAGTGTCTTTTGAGATATCGAGTCCCTGACTTCTCGAATGCTAGACTTCTCGAATATAACAAACATACTTCTCGAATTGGTACTTAGGCAAATTCTTCATTTCTTCAAATCCCAACTGTGATTATTTGACAGTCTTTGTCTCCTTGCTTAATGCATGAACCTTGGAACTTCTTTCAAGCATTATTCTTGACTTTATAAGTACAGTTACACAACTAGGATTTGATTCCTATTACAAGTACGAAACAAATAGAAACTCTACAACTAGAGGTTCCCTTTGAAAATTTTAAAAATTGTTCATAATGGACGAGTTAATGAATAAACCGGGACACAAATGTATACAATTTTATTTTAAACATCACATAATGTTTTAACAAGAAAAATAAATACAAAATTGTATTTAAAAAAAATCGAAAAATCGAAACCCTAAATCCTAGTTGACCACTAAACGTACAATTTCTAATTGTGTTCAAGAATAAATTTTTTGGATCTTCATAGGTTGATTAGTGGAAGTAAGTTAAAATTGGTAGGTACGGAGCCACTACCAAAATTCGTTCATCCCGAATATTATTAAAATCAAAACAACTAAATAAATGTAAACAAAATTTACTAAATAAAAATTTGAAATGTTTTTAAAATGATTGTTTCACATGTCTCCCACTATATTTATATTAAATATTTTTAATTAAATACATAGGCTAGAAAAAATATTCTTAACTTAACATTCAAATATTTTAAAATTTAAAATTAATTTATTATGATTTCACATGCCTATTTTTATAATTAAACAAAAAAATTGAAAATTGAAAATGGGCTTTGTTCCCCCGCAATGCTTCATTGCTGTGGTCATGGAAAATAGCATTTTTCCCACCAGCTTTAAGTGTGGTACTTGTAGTTGGTGGTTGTTCCATTGTTTCATTTTACCACCGCAATGTTTCATTGCAACAACCTCAATGAAACATTGAGGTGGCCTTAGACCCATTTTCTACCACCACATTGTTTCATTGCGGTGGTCCTGAGGACCATTTTTTTGTCTGCCCATTTTTTAAAACAACCTTTCTCAAAAAACTTTTTCGCCACTTTTCACATATACACACACTTCCAAATATTAAAGGTTTGGAGGTAAAAAAATTTTAAAAAAAAGGTTAGCTCTTCCCCATTTTTCACATATACATACACTTCCAAAAGTCATATATACAATTCCAAAAGTTAAGGGTTTGAAGGTTCTTGAAGATCAAAAATTTTGCAAAAAAAGGTTAGCTCTCTAATTACTATGGAATATTTATTTAGTTCTTCTACTTCATCCAGTGACCATGATAATTTCGATTATGTTACACCCGTAAGAAAAAATCCAGTTTTTCGAAAGTTATTTGTTAATGATGATATTATAGATGTTGATACTTATGATATGGATAAAGAAAAGATGAATGTGGATGATGTTGGTGGAAGAAAGAATGATGTTCATATGGGTAAAACGAAGGTGCACATAGAAATTGATAGTGATTGTGATGATGATGAAGAAAATAATATTAAGATGGGAAAAAATGAAGTCGATGATGATATTAATATCGAAAACGAAAATAATGGATTTTCGTTTCGGAATATTAATGATGTTGTGCCTTGCGTTGGTATGAATTTTGATACTTTAGATGATGCGAAAAAGTTTTATAGAGAATATGGTCGACGTGTCGGGTTCCAAATAATAATCCGCAGTACTCATAAGCATCAACGAAGTAGAGAACCATCATCTCGTATGTATATTTGTCTAAAGGGTGGAAGAAACACACCATCGAATTCGGAATATCGTGGTAAAGGGAAACGAATTAGGGAGTCGATTTCACGGACGGATTGTCATGCTCGGATGTGTGTATCTCATAATGTTAAGACAAATAAATGGAGAGTTACATTGGTCGATTTGAAACACAATCATGATTTGGTGGCACCGGAGAAAGTACAATTTTTTCAAAGATCACGCAACATAGATCCGCTCACCCGATCATTGATTGAGTTGTTTAATAAATCGGGGGTCGAGACGAATAAAGTGATGAAAGATCTTAGTGAGACGTGTGGTGGTGTTGAGAATCTAGGTTTTTCTCATCAAGATGTACGTAATGTCATACGTGACATTCGACACCAAGTGTTTGATTCTGGTGACGTCGAGTGTGGATTGGTATTGTTACGAGAATTACAAGAGAAAAATTTTGGGAATTTATTCTATCGAATTGATGTGGATGAAGAGAATCGTGTTAGGGGTTTGGTGTGGGTTGATCCTCGATGCTTGAATGCCTACAAGAATTTCGGTGATGTGGTTACGTTCGACTCAACCTATCGGACGAATAGATATTGCATGCCTTTCATACCTATTACAGGGGTAAATCACCACTACCAAAATATTTTGTTTGGATTTGCACTAATGAGGGATGAGAAAAAGACATCTTACAAATGGGTTTTGAAAACATGGTTGGAAGTCGTTGACAACAAGGCACCAACTACAATCATTACCGATCAAGACATTGCTTTGGGAAATACTATTGCGGATGTTATGCCGGAAACAAAGCACATTTATTGTACATGGCATATAAGTATTATGTTTCCCGAGAAGTTATCTAGCTTGTACACCAACTAGGGGTGGAAATCGGATAATTCGGATACAGATATGGCCATATCCGTATCCGAATCCGTTTTTTAAAACCGTATTCGAATTCGTATCCGGATCCGGGAATATCCGAAAAAATCTTATCCGAATCCGAATCCGACGAATGTTATCCGGATACGGATAATATCCGAATTCGAATCCATTTTCCAAAAAATGAATTTTTTTATTTATGAAATTTGCAAAAAATCAGATCTGTACAAAAAATCAGATCTTTACAAAAAACAAATCTCTCCGGCATCACCCTTATCTCCCAACCTCTCCGACACCTCGCCGCCTTTCTTCCCGGTGCAACCTCCGTCGTCACTTACCCAGCCCCCAATTCTGTATTAACATAAAACCACCATATTACTACCAAAGCGAACTCACACAAGAACAACACAGTCGTGAACCCAGGTCGTAGAGCACATAGACGAGGGGGAAAAACCGTGAGGGAGAGAAGGAGATTGAGAGAGATTTAAGGATCTATCCATATACGTAATCAGAAACAACCAACAATCAACTAAAATTTAACTTTGAATTTTGGCCGAAAATAAAAATTACCAAATCCGAGCTTTGAAAGCATGGGTGGATAGAGGATTGAAAGATATGAATTTTGATTACTCTAACTCATAATTTGGAGCTCCATAACATATATAAAAGAGAGATTGATTGTGATGAACTTGGGAGAGATTAGAGAGAGAAGAGAGAGACGTGAGATGAGAGACATGGGTGGGGGTCTGTGCGTGAAACAAAATAATTGTGGGGGGGGGTTTGGGGGTTGTCACGGGTAGATAGGAATTAGAATAGGATAAAGTGAAGTTAATATATTATATACTCTAAAAACAATACCCCATGATTTAGGGATTTAAGGATAAAAAAAGAAAGGGCATTTTGACTTTCACCTCACTGAAAAACAGTGTTTGTGGGCTGGGCCCAAAGAAATAATAGTATGTATATCAGTATATATGATATATATAATTAATTAATTATATATTAAAATATATATTATATATAATTAATTTCGGATACGGATATTTTCGGATACGGATGTGCCTATATCCATATCCGCATCCTAAACTCCCGGATTCAGATACGGATAATATCCGGTTGACTCCGGATACGGATAATATCCGCTTTTTTTCCGATACGAACACGGATATTTCAGACGAATATCGGATTTTCCGGATTTTTTTTCCAGCCCTAACACCAACTATCCGGAATTCAAAACGGATTTTAATGCATGTGTGTATAAGGCGTTGACACCCACGGAATTCGAAGGTCGGTGGGAGGAATTGGTCGAGAAGTACGATCTTGAAAATCATGTTTGGCTAAATGAAATGTACGCTATTAGAGGTCAATGGATTGGTGCTTACACGAGACAACACTTTGCCGCCGGTATGACCACAACCTCAAGAAGCGAGTCCATGAATGCTTTTTTAGATGAATATGTGCGAGTATCAACCGGTTTGAAAGAATTTATTGAGAACTCACAAAAAGCTTTGGAGTCACAATATCTTAATGAGGTTAAAGGCGACTATGAGACCGAGGAATGGGATAGGAAACTAGTGTTGCATTCGCCCTTGGAAATTCATGCTTCCGAGATTTATACGAAAGAAATGTTTAAGCGTTTCCAAAAGGAGCTTTTGAAAAGCACATCATATCAAGTGACGAGGGCTAGACAAGGTGAGTGTTATTTGTTTAAATTGTACTTGGTTGAGAAGTGTACGGTTCCGGAGAATCGTAGAAGAAGTTACCAGTTAACGGCTTACTTTGACGAAAAGCTAGAATGTACTTGTAAGAATTTTGAACATTCCGGGATGATTTGTAAACACATGATCCGGTACCTAGATAAGAAGCAAAAAAATCAAAATACCGGACCTCTACATCATTCCTAGGTGGACAATGGAGGGAAATAAATTTGTCGGACCTCTACCGTATACTTCTCCCATTCTTGCCAATGTTGGTGCATCATAATCGTCAAGGTATAGTGCATTGTGCAAATCTTTTCAGAACTTGGGTGCCATAGCTAGTTGTTCCGTCCCACGATTCAATTACTTGATGAACGTGATTGAGAGGGAGAAATATACCGTGAAAAAACAAATTTCAAGAAGAGGAACGTAACGAGGAAAGGAATGAGTCATTTTACCAAGATGATTACCAACATGATCCAATATTCGATCCTCCAATGTCACAAACTAAGGGAAGAAAGAAATCGGAAAGATATAAAAGTGGTGTTGAAACTTCGAGTTCAAAGGCAAAGCCACGAAAGTGCGGAAAGTGTGGGCAAGAGGGAGCAAAACATGATAGAAGAAATTGTCCTAATCCTCCCCTTCAATGAATGTATTGATATTTGAATTAAATTTTCAATTTATTATGTGATATTTAATTTATCATGTGAAATTGAATTTATTATATGATATTCAATTTATTATGCAATAGATTGTGAAAAAAATGTAAAAGATGATTAATATTCGTTAAGAAAAAATTGAAAATGGTGATTAATATTCAATAAGGAATAAAATTGTGATTTAAGAAAAAACAAATAAAAAATCGAAGTAAATATAAAACAGAGGAAAAACAGGGGAAGGGGCCAGAAGCTTCGGTCTATTTTTTAACCACCTCAATGATTCATTGAGGTGGCCGCAATGTTTCAATGGGAGGCCGCAATGAAACATTGCGGTGGTTAAAAAATGGACAGAAACCCAGTTAAAGCTTCTGGGTATTTTCTACCAACCGCAATGTTTCATTGCGGCAACCTCAAATAGATAAATTTTCATTTTTTTTCTTAAATCACGATTTTATCTTAACGAATATTATTCATTTTTTCAATTTTTTCTTAACGAATATTAATCATCTTTTTCATTTGTTTTCACAATGTATTGCATAATAAATTTAATATCACATAGTAAAATCAATTTTACATAATAAATTAAACATCACATATTAAAAAAGTAAACACCTTTTGCATTTTAAAAATAAATTTAAAATTGAAAAATATTAAAATCATTTGTCTTCCTCCATTTATTTTAAATTCCTATTTTTACCATTATTTGCAATTTTAAAAAAATATTTTCAAAATAAAAATTTTGGAAAAAAAGGGACTTCCCAAGGGGTCACCCATCCTAAATTGCTCCAGCTCAAGCACGTTTAACTTTGTAGTTTCGATGCATATCAACCCACCCGGTCAGGAATGCCACATCTGTTAATTACCGAAACTTTAAACTTACAAACTTTAAAATCACCCGCATTGTCAAAGCGGGCACCGCAATGAAACAATGCGGTGGCTAGAAAATAAATATCCCCCTTCCCCTGTTTTTCCTCTCTTTTATATTTACTTCGAATTTTCATTTTTTTTTCTGAAATCACAATTTTATTTCTTAACGAATATTATTCACTTTTTCAATTTCTTCTTAACGAATATTAATCATCTTTTTCATTTGTTTTCACAATGTATTGCATAATAAATAGAATATCACATAGTAAAATCAATTTTACATAATAAATTAAACATCACATATTTAAAAAAGTAAACACCTTTCGCATTTTTAAAATAAATTTAAAATTGAAAAATATTAAAATCATTTGTCTTCCTCCATTTATTTTAAATTCCTATTTTTACCGTTGTTTGCAATTTTAAAAAATATTTTCAAAATAAAAAAAAATTGAAAAAAAAGGGACTTCCCAGGGGTCACCCATCCTAAATTGCTCCAGCTTAAGCACGTTTAACTTTGTAGTTTCGATGCATATCAACCCACCCGGCCAGGAATGCCACATCTGCTAATTACCGAAACTTTAAACTTACAAACTTTAAAACGTTACAAACTAACTACTTCATTTTATTTTATTATTTTTGCATTTAAAAAAAAATCTCCTTTCTTTTAAAAAATTCCTATTCCTTCTATTGTTTGCAATTTTTGCAACTGCTTTCTATTTTTGTTAAATTTGTAAAAGTACGCACTTCTTTTAAAACTTTTAAAATATTAATATAAATATTTTAGTTTCCTATTTTTAAGTTTTAAAAATATTAATAAAAATTATAAAATTTTTAATAGCAGAAGTGCGTACTTCTACTTTCTTTTCAAATTCAGAACCTCAATGCAATAGTAGAATTATGCATTTCAAATTCCTGTTACAATGCTGCCGCATTGAATCAAAGCGGGTACCGCAATGAAACAATGCGGTAGGCATTCTGCTAGTTTTAACCGCCACAGGCAGAAACTACCACCAACATAAAACCTGTCAAAAGCTTTTCAATTAACTACTCTAAAAACCTGTCAATAACCTAAACTCCAAACTTAAACTTCAAATCAAAATCAATAACCTAAACTATTAGAAATATCATAAAATGCAATAAAATATTACAAAAAGTCCCTTAATTTACAACTTCTAAAAATCCTACAAATGTTAACTTCTAAAAGCCCAGATTCCTTTGTCGAATCCCCCGGTCACTAATAAGTTGTGCTTCCTCAATCCGAAGCTCATGTGCAATGCGATACCTAAAGGTCGTGACATCTTTTTTGGGATCCCAATGTGCATCTTTCAACGATATTCCATTGCAAATGGCATCCATATATTTGCAAACATACACGCCACAATCGATACCACCTTTTTGTTTGGGTCGATCCATCGCTTCCTTAATCCTCATATACCTTTCAGGACATCGCTCTGGCTTCAACTTGTGAAGCATGAACGGGAGAAATTTTTCCTGCAAGATATTCAAATAATTGGTAACCACACAACCATATATTCAGATATTAAAAGACTTGAATAAAAGAGGTTACCATGAGATAATATTTAAAGGGGTAAATTTCTTTCCCTGTGACAGATGCCTCATCCCGTAGAGGATCAATCAACAACACTTTCCCCTTGTTGATGTCTGCGACAAAGAGTATCCAATGGTGTTCATGGCACACGGGGAAAAAAGCAGCGTCACAATCTTGTAGATTTGGTCCACAAATTGTTTCTGATAAGTTTTAATGAAATTTTCCATTGCTTTCTTTTGATCTCCGATAATCTCTTTTGGTGGCGTCTGCAAAATTAAAGATTAAAAAACTAAACAATGCAATAATTAAACAGGTAAAAAATGCATATACCATTGTTCCGCCCTTGCTACTAATACATACATTTGATCCGGACATACTAGTATACTACTGGTACATACATCTGATCTAATAGTCTGTCATTTTCAGACCTGGACATGAACTGTGTTACTTTTGAGATTTAAATATATACCAGGCAATCTAAAAGCAATTGCTCATCTTCAGTAACAAAAAGAAAGCCTGTTTATAATACCTAATTATTGAGCATTAACATACAGTGTTTGGAACCTTCTATGAACTGGTGTTAAAATGATCTTAGGATTGAAAATTACATATCCACATGCTTTGCTTGTAATAGATGAAATACATGTTAAAGGAAACTAGTACGTTGACAAATAGTCCTATTTCTTATTACCGGTCTACTTTGATTATATTACTGCACAGGTATCCTATTTTTTATAAAGCCCTTACCCTAAGCACGTTATAAAAAACATTACCCTGCACAGAGCTCTTGCTCTGTTGCCTTGTATGTTTTTTGTCTTTTGTGTTCATGAATATTTTATGGAGTCTCTGTATAGAGTTATGCTAATATAAACACCTTGTACATTTTATATGCATTTCTGCATTTTATTCCCACTAATTAAAAATGCTGATGTGTGAAGGTAATGTCATACGCATTTGTAAGGATTTGCACGGCTGCACCGAACTACCAAAGTTCATATAAAATATTCCTATACATATACCATTCTTCTATGCATGTAAATACTAAACAAATGCAAGAATATTTAGGTAATGATTGATACCTTCAAATCAGTAATAAATCGTTCAGTGATAAGCATCCACCACTTAGAAACAAAGTAAAACCTTCTCGCCGGAGGCCTAAGGGTATCCGATTTCCAGAGATTCAATGGTTAACAAAACTCAACCAGCTGTGGTTGTGGAAGGGCTCCATATATATATATATATATATATATATATTTATGTTTGTATATAATTAAATTATTATTAGTAAATATATTTACAAATACTATTAGTGCTTAACTTTTTTAATTCATTTCACATATTCAAAAGTTTAATAGTAAAATATAATTTAATTATAATAATTTGTTTATATTTTTATTACAAATAAAAATTAAATCAAAATATTTTTTAGAGTAGGTCATCGAATTTAA
Organism: Saposhnikovia divaricata; assembly: GCA_036435485.1. Taxonomy (NCBI): domain Eukaryota; kingdom Viridiplantae; phylum Streptophyta; class Magnoliopsida; order Apiales; family Apiaceae; genus Saposhnikovia; species Saposhnikovia divaricata. The sequence continues at coordinate 122,429,392 of CM071601.1, read as the reverse complement.
AATATTACTATATATCATAATTTAGCAAATAAATTTTATTACGAAATTTGTTAGAAAATGTATAAAATTTATTTTTTAATAAAAATTAAAATCCCTGATTCCCAGCGGGGATCCCCGTTCCCCGTTCGGGACGCAGATCGGGGAGCAAAATATTCCCCGTTCGCAGAACGGGGCAAGTCTGGGAAATACTCCCCGATCCCGAAGTGACCCGACACCCATCCCTACAAGCCACACGTAATTTTTGGAGAACATGTGTTAGGATTTATGGGTGATAGCGTAGAGACAACTTAACTAGTACTTAGTTTATTTGTATAGGCTAAGTAGAACATACTGTCACAGCCAGAGTGTGTTCTTGTAATCAAATAATTGCTGAAATGTAATAAGTATGTATCTTGGAAGAAGTTCATTGATATGTTCAAGTCTCAAGAGAATACATCAGTTCGACAGTAATAATAAAGTTACTGTCAATACATTGATGGTAATGTTACAAGAAGACTGCATGTTGCAAGCTCACGACAGCAAACTTGGCGGCAAGGTTACTGTCTCACTGAATTATTTGATTTGGAGATTTTATCTCAATCAAACCCCCGTGACAGTTTAGATGTTCGAGAAACAGATTTGCTGCAATTCGTCAAAGATTGTAGCAGACCTGTAAGACTACGACAGAAGCTTGAGAGATCACAAGACGAGGCTCGACAATTCAAGAGTATGACAAGTCTGCATCTACTAGAATTGTTATAGCTAATTTTACAAAGAACCCAGAATGCCTTATGCTTAATGATAACTCTGTTTGTATAGCATTTTAGGAAGGGTCACATGGGTGGGCAACTTGTGAGGAGCTTCCACTTGAAAACGATAGCAGCTCCGCGACCCATGTAACTGAGATGTTAGAGAAAGATTAGTCTATATAGAGACACATCTCTCATTCTTTCTGTAGTGATTTTTTTCAAGGAGTCGAAACTTGAGAAAACCATTTTTCTCGAGGTTGTAGCAACACATTACAAAATAAATAAAATATTTATTTTGTGAGAATATCTTGAATTACTACTTGTGTTTGCAATTCTTGTATAGATAGTTTACAATATTTATCGTTGTTGTTGAGCTAAAGATTTGAAATTATCTATATTGCATTCAACCCCCATTCTGCAATATACTCAGGGACCAACAACTGGTATCAAAGCAACAGACTGATATACAAATCTTAAGATCATGACGAGTATTCAGAAGTCAAGTGGTATCAAGATTCCAGTCTTTGATAAAAAGAACTACAATTTCTGGAAAAGAAAGATCTTGTTATTTATCAAAGCTGCCCATCCACTATACATGGGAATCCTTGAGAATGGCCCCTTCATTCCTCAAAAGGAAGTAGCTACTGCTACTGTAAATGACGAAGTCATTCCAGCCCATTGGGTTGCCAAGAGGCTTCAGAATACACAGAGACCAAAAAGGAGAAAGTAGCCTTGGATGACTACTTACAACTTATCTTGCTTGACTCTCTCACTTTTGACAAAGCCATGTGTGGTAATGTCAGGGGATGTTCATCTACAAAAGAGATGTGGAGTAAGATAGAGCTGCTGTGTGAAGGAAGTGAAGAGGTCCGAGAAAATCAAAGGCAAATCCTTGTATCACAATATGAAGCCTTCATGGCCAAGCCAAGCGAAGAACTCACACACATGTTTGAAAGGTTCAGTAAGCTAATAGCTGAGTTACAAATTCATGGGAAGTTCTATGATTGAAAGGAGATCAACATCAAATTTCTGCTCACTCTCCCTGAGCATCTTGAGCACAAAGTCACAGTCATAAGAGAAGGAAGAAACTTGAACGATGTCTCTCTAGAAACTCTTTATGGTGTGCTCAAATCATACGAACTCGAACTCTTTCAAAAGAGAGCTATTCAAACTGGAACCAAAGGAAAGTTAGAAAACATGCCAGGAGCCCTTGTAGCTCATGAACCACAAGTAGCTTGTCCAAGTGAATCCTCACAAAGTTCACAACCAACACAAGAACCACCATTGAAGATTGAAGAGGTGTTGGATGACAAGGAGAAGGTGGTTCTGCAGCTCAAAGATGTTGAATGAAAAAGACTTCTACACAGTAGAAGAGATTGAAAGCATGGATAATCCAACCATGGCTTATATGGCTAAGAGATTCAAGAACATCAAATTCAGAAGGGACAAGTCATACAAGCCACAGGATCAAACATCTAAGTTCAACAAGGGGAGTTTTTCAAAAGCTGCTGGTGGTGCCACGAGAGGTGGATATAAGACCGAGATGGTGGATAGGTCAAAGTTCAGGTGTTACAACTGCAATGAGCTAGGTCATTTTGCTACTGAATGTAGAAGACCAAAACAGAATCAAGGAAAAGGTTCTGGAAATCAGTTTAAGAGGAATCAAGGTAAAGCCTACGTGGCTGAAGGAAAATGCTGGGATGATTCTGAAGATGAGGAAGAAGAAGAGTTTGTAAACTTGGCCCTCGTGGCTAAATCTGATGATGAAGCTTCTAGTTCCTCAACTCAGGTACCATCTCTAGTCTTACTTGATATGTCTAAAACTGAATACAAGCATACCATTGAAGATTTAAGTGATGAGATGTTTAACATTCATGTTAGTTTATCTGCTGCTCATGAAGAAATTGCTAAGTTAACTAAACAGAATGAAACTCTCAAATCTGAAAATGAAATGTTATTACTTAGAACCAGTCCTCTAGATTCGTTAGCTCAAGAGAATACAAGATTGAAAAATGATATTGTTTGTGCTAAGGAAATAGAAGAATTTCTCAGGAATCAAATTGCAGAAAATGAGTTTAAACTCAAAGTATTTAGAAACTCTTCTAAGTTAGTCCAGGAATATCATGATAATCACACTGAGAATCAAAGATAGGTATAGGCTTCGAGTATGGTAGGAGGCATGGAAAGGCAATTGCTCTTGATGATAGTGATGCTGTCAAACCTCATATTCTCAAAAGAATTTACAAACCGATTTTTAAAAATCTTCAAGCTGATTTTGATGAAACCTCCCTGTTCATCAAACAAGAGCCTCTTGATGAGGATGAGTGCATTGACAGCACACTAGATGAAGGGAAAGATACTGTCAAGTCTCGCGTGACAGTAACTTTGCCAAGCTATCAGACATGATGTTCTAAAGTAGATGTCAACAAGGATATGACAGAAACTTCAAAAGATACTGTCAAGAGAGAACCCAAGACAGCAACTTTCAAGCCCGCTGTCAAGATAGAGGGAAAGAAAGGTACTGTCAAAGGTAGCTCGACAGCAACTTCAGAACATACTGTCAAGGCAAATGCCTACAAGTCTAAGAATAGGAATGGCAAGTTAGGAACTGACAAGAAGAATGGCTATGCTCATGTTAAAGACGATCCTATGAAGCTTAGCAATAATTGTGGCTCATCTCAACATTTAACATTTGTTTGTAAGAAACCCAACAAGGACAAGGTTAATGCAACCAATGTTAGTGGTAACTTACATAGAACCCCCATCATACAAAGAGAAGTGGAGGTCTGTAATAATATTGACTGTATGCCATGCAAGATTGTTGTTATGAGTACTTGTTTTAATTTGCCTATTCTGTCTACTGAAAGATGTTCTATGCAAACTGCTAAGACTTCTATGCCTGCCTATGTTGGTAAAAAGGCAACATCCACTAAGAGAAAGACAAAGTCTAACTCTAAGCCTAAGTGGACTGTGAAAGAATTCAAATAGGAGGATTCTAGTGTTGATTCAAATGTGAAACAAAATGATATGAATAATGATGCTGTAACTACAGGACCCAACAGAGTTTGGGTACCAGATGCAAATTAAAATCATCTGTTTTGCAGGGCAAAAAGCAGAAGCAAGTCATGTGGATCATCGATAGTGGATGTTCCAGACACATGACAGGTGATATAGCCCTGCTATCACATTTTGTGGAGAAAGTCGGCCCAATCATAACTTTTGGAGACAACAGCAAAGGTTACACTGTGGGATATGGCTGTTTGGAAATTGGAAATGTTGTCATTAAAGACATTGCTCTTGTAGATGGATTGAAGCATAACCTAATCAGTGTCAGCCAGTTCAGTGATAGGGGATTCAAGGTTGACTTTGATATGATGGTTTGCAATATCTATCACAAGAAGGATGGAAGCCTCTCCTTGAAAGGAGTCAGGAAAGGAAGCTTGTTTGTTGTAGACTTAAATTTTGTGAAGAAAGACAAGGCTTACTGTGTTGGGTTCTGAGGCATAAAACGCAGCGGAAAAACGTAAATATAACAAAAAAATTTGAAACCCAAACTCAGGATCCATATATAATATTGGACAGATTATGGTGAAACAGAATCATACTTATTAAGATCTTGACTTTCACGAACTCAACGGAGATCCTAGCGTTCACGACTTGTGTCTACCTCTCGGAAAACACCTCTACGGTATCCACACGAACACTGCGGAATGGACGTACTAGCCTCCCTCTTGATGATTCGAGATCTGCCTCTTTTCCTGCTACCTCTTCTAGGGTTTTCACAAAAACGTGTAACCCTATTAACCTATCATTATCTATTTATAATGATTTGTTAACAGGCCCATAACAGCAAAACCCAACCCATGTAGGTGTAGGATTAAATAATAAAACGAATTTCTATTATTTAATTAATAATTAAGTCATACTTAATTATTATGGACATATATTACTCCTATAATTTGAATTTATATTATCTCAATTAATTAAGTCTCACTTAATTAATATAATAAAATTCAAATAATCATCAATTAATTTCAATCCATAATTTAAATTAACTATTCCTTTACGTGCTCTATGTGTGTGAACCAATAGGCTATTATTTAATTAGCAATAATTTTATTCTCCAATAAAATTATAAACAATGAGCGGTGATTAATGTTTCCGTGTAATATAATCCCTTTAAGCATATATATTATAGATTAAACTCGAGACATGTATTTAGTCATCCTCTTCAACATCTAATCCGGGTTTACTTGATCCATGAGTAGACTATTAAAAACAAATCATTATTTGAGCACGGCCATGCATTTTATAGTCTCACTCAATCAAGAGGCCAATAATATCTCTCCTAATTATAGGAGGGTTAAATCCTTTATCTATCATTCATATTTCTCATGCGACTCATGATATACCCGATGTCCACTTTTATCATCACCCGGTCAAAGGTAACTTTTAATGTAGTCAAAGTATAATAATCCTCGTATAGAAATATAATGATCTCAAGTCAAAGGATCATTACACCATTATCACTGTGAGTCTTTCTTATGACTTTATTAAACATGAAGAATCTCACTGTGGGTCTGTCCAGTACCATGTACTCCTACATGTACCTATGTATTGACTTTAGTATCTCCATACTTATAACAAATGAGATGTGGTTATCTGTCAAACAACATACTAGTCTATTTATGTATTATTATTGTCCTATAAAAATAATACTCGACTAGGGACCTTTTAAGAATATGATATATTATATAATCTCAAGTTCAAGTCATGTACTTAAACTATATAATGTGTATCAAGATTCTAAGGACATTTATTATGCTAATAAATATATCGCAGTAATTAAAGTCATAATAAATACGTTTATTGAATGATCAAATGACATAAAGGTTTATTCAAAGAAACAATGTATTGCCTCTAGGGTACCTACACTAACATACTGTTTTTACAGTAAAGCATCAGTTGGTGAAAGCATGCTTTGGCATAAGAAGCTCTCCCATCTCAATTTCAAGAATATGAATATTCTGATGAAGAAGGATTTGGTGAGAGGACTACCTCAACATGAATTCTGTCTAAAAGGATTGTGCGAGGATTGTCAAATGGGTAAATTGAAAAGATCAGTGCACAAGTCAAAGCAAGTGAATACCAACACTGAGCCACTCAAATTAATTCATATGGATTTGTTTGGTCCATTAAATGTTCAATCTCTTGCAAGAAAGAGATATGCCCTGGTAATGGTGGATGATTACTCGAGGTACACTTAGGTAAAGTTCTTAGAGACAAAGGACGAAGCTGCTCAAGAAATCATTGATCACATAAGAGTTCTTGATAGGACCCCGAATGCAAAAATTCAATATCTGAGAAGTGACAATAGTACTAAGTTCAGAAATGCCACATTGGGAAACTTCTGCAAGGAAGAAGTCATTGTCCAACAATTCTCCACTGCCAGGACACCACAACAAAATGGAGTTGTAGAAAGGAAGAAAAGAACTCTCATTGAAGCTGCGAGAACTATGTTGAATGATTCTAAATTACCAACATATTTTTGGGCAGAAGCTATTAATACAGCTTGCTACACACAGAACAGAACCTTGATCAACAAGACTCATGGAAACACTTCTTACTATCTGTTAACAGGAAAGAAACCAACTATAAAATATTTTCATGTATTTGGGAGTAAGTGTTTCATGATGATTGACAACCATGAAAGGAAAGTTTGATGCTAAAGCTTATGAAGGCATTTTTATGGGATATGGATTGGAAAGGATTTTGTACAGAGTCTATGTCATTGATCACAAAGTCATTGAAGAAAGTGTAAATGTCACATTTGATGAAATCAAGTTCCCTGGATTACAAGAGGATGGTCAAATGGAGCCTCTTAGATTTGAAAATCAAGGTTACTTGGAGGAAGAAGAAGTTGTTGCTGATGAACCTACTTGCACTCAGACCATTGGGTTTGAAAGAGATGCTGTCAACACTAATGATGTTACTCAAACTCCAGCTCAGTCTCAAACAATAACTCCCAATCATCAGAATGAAAATGAGTCTGGAGATGTTGAAGAACATGAAGGAGAAACCATCAATGGTGGAGAATCAACTACTCAAAGAGGAACTGATCAAGCAGATCAAGAAAGAAGCTTGCCTAGAACCACTAAGTGGAACAGAGATCATACCAGCAATCTAATCATTGGTGATCCCACTACTGGTATAAGGACAAGGAGAAATGTTTCTGATGACAGCATGTTCTCTTGCTTTCTATCTCAAACTGGCCAAAATCAATTGATGAAGCATTGTTGGATTCAGATTGGGTGATAGCCATGCAAGAAGAGCTCAACCAATTTGAGAGAAACAATGTATGGAAGCTAGTCCCTAGACCTAAAGGGAAATCAGTTGTTGACACAAAGTGGGTCTTCGGAAACAAACTGGATGAAGGTGGAAACGTGACAAGGAACAAAGCAAGACTAGTGGCCAAAGGATACTGTCAACAGGAAGGAATAGACTATGACGAAACATTTGCACCTATTGCCAGACTTGAAGCCATAAGAATTTTCCTAGCCTATGCTGCACACTGTAACTTCAAAGTGTTCCAAATGGATGTCAAAAGTGCTTTTCTCAATGGAGAGCTAGAGGAGGAAGTGTATGTTGAACAACCACCTGGATTTGAAGATGCTGAATTATATGACTTTGTCTACAAACTGTTCAAGGCACTTTATGGATTGAAGCAAGCCCTAGAGCTTGGTATGATACTCTCTCTACCTTTCTGCTGGAGAATCAATTTGTAAGAGGTGTTATGGATAAGACACTGTTCTACAAGCATCATGGCAAAGACATCATTCTGGTGCAGATCTATGTTGATGACATAATCTTTGGTTCTACAAATGAGAAGCTGTGTGAAAAGTTTTCATCTCTTATGAGGAACAAATATGAGATGAGTATGATGGGAGAACTGTCATTTTTACTAGGTTTACAAATTCATCAAAAGGATGATGGCATCTTCATTTGCCAAAAAAAATATGTCAAGGAACTTCTCAAAAAGTTCAACTTGGAAGATGCGTCACATGCCAAGACACCTATCTCTACTACAACCAAACTGGATTTGGATCCTAAAGGAAAGAAATTGGACTCTAGTACCTACAAGGGCATGGTGGGATCATTGCTGTATCTAACTGTTAGCATACTAGATATTATGTTTGCTACATGTCTCTGTGCAAGGTTTCAACCTAATCCAAAAGAGTCACACTTGGTAGCAATCAAGAGGATCTTTAGATATCTCAAAGGTACTCCAAATTTAGGCCTTTGGTATCCTAAAGATTCTGGATTTGATCTGATAGGATATTCGGATTCAGACTATGCTGGATGCAAGATTGACAGAAAAAGTACAACAGAAAGCTGTCAATTTCTTGGTGGAAGATTAGTGTCATGGTTTAGCAAGAAGCAGCATTCTGTGTCTACCTCAACTGCAGAAGCTGAATACATTGCAGCTGGAAGTTGCTGTGCTCAAATTCTTTGGATGAAAAATTAGCTAATGGATTATGGTTTAGAGAGTTTTCCAATATTCCTATTTATTTTGATAACACCAGTGCCATAGCCATCTCAGATAATCCAGTTCAACACTCCAGGACAAAGCACATTGATATTAGACATCATTACATCAGAAAGCATGTTGAAAAGGGAACTGTGAAGCTAGTTTATGTTCCAACAGAAAAGCAACTTACAAACATCTTCACGAAGCTACTAGATGAAGCAACCTTCAACAGGTTGGTAAGTGAATTGGGAATGCTAAATCTGGTATGTTAACTTACTAGTTTTTACATTTTCAAGGTGGTTAAATCGCAGCTTGTGACCGTAGAAGTTACTGTCGTATGTGCTACTTGTTTAATTGACAGCATGTTTGCTATGACTATGCTAAATTCAAATTACATACCTGTTTTAACTTATGTAATGAGTAGTCACGTGACATTAACTTAAACCATATGCGTGCCAGTGATAACTAGTCATGTCATTTCAAATGAGCTCGGGCATTAGTTAGTCTTTTTAATTTAAAGTTTAATACTTTATTAAAAAGGAGCGTGTGGGAAGCTGTAGCGTCACTTAATGTGTTATAAATAAGACTGAGGCCGAACCCTTATTCTTCATTACACACTTAAGAAACTCTAGAGACTATGAGCAAGAGGAAGGCGTCAGATATGTCAACTTCGGAGGGCTCAAACTCCAAAGCTGAACAAGTGCCAAAGAAGCAGGAAGAGATCACTCCTGAGCACCCTCTTGATCCATTCTTCGATAAGCTTCAAGCTTATCTAGACATGCTGGGGGTCTCCGATGAGAAGGAGATCGAGAAGGTTGTGGAAGGGCTGCTGCTGGAAGCTTTTCCAAACTTAAAATAATGTTTAGTTCTTAAGAACTTTTATGTATTGTTTTAAGTTTTTTTATGAAAAGGTTATCGCTTCGTCTTCCCAGTGTTCTTGCATGTCTTATTTACCTTTATCTTTTCATCTTAGTTAACTGTTGGTGTATGCATATGTATACTTGTGTTTGTGGATGTATGTGGATGTGTGCCTGCTTAACAAATATGTGCTTAAATCGATTAAAATGTTAATTGGTAATTTTACTCTTAAGCAATGGGCGAAGTTGATTAAAATTCATGACACAAATTATTTCCGCACAAGTTGCTGTCAATAAGTGAAGATGCTGTCACGATGTGCCTTGACAGCAAGTTCCTTATCAGCAACGGAAAAAGTTTCTGTCATGAAATTTAAAGGAAATTGTATAAATTGCTTAATGTGACAGCATGTTCTTGCGCCGATGTTACTGTCAAGCAAAACTTACTGTCATCCTCCCAAATTACTAATGAATTTGTTACAGCGCACAGGTTACTGTCAAGATTAGTGGACCGATTTAATTGGGATTTTACCTCCACGATTTACAGCCACTAAAAAATAACTATCCACAACACCACGTGACTGATTAATGGGCTAAGACATTGCTCTTTCCCTTCTTCAGTAAAACATTTGCCATTTTCATGTAAGCAACTGTCAAACACACAACACTCAACATAACCTCTCTCTCTCTCAAAAGCAAAAATCTCTCTCTCCCAAAACTCAAAGCAAAAATGGCACCAAAACAATCCTCTTCTCAAACAAACTTTGCTGGTATTCTCTCTGCTGAAGATGCTGGTGCAGGTTTCAAAGGACTCGTATCCTTCTTAAACAAGTCCTATCTAGGTCATGCTATAACCTCTACTCCATCTTTGGACCTAGAAAGACTTGAAGAATTCTGGAAATCTGCCTTTGTTCCAGGAGGTGCAGGTAAAGACACCATAAACTGCAAAATCAAAGGGGTTACCTGCATCCTCACAATAAAAGGTATCAACGAAGCTTTGGGAAATGAACTGCAAGCTAAAGAATCATACAAGGAACTTGCAAGTGATGAAACCCTAAAGAAGTTTTTCTTGAAAATTGGGTATTTTGGTCCTGTCCTTGAAGAGGGTACATCAAATTGGTACTCAACTGGTGAAATGGACAGAAAGCATTTGAGAAAAGAATGGAGCATGATTTTTGATGTCATGGTGAAGGTTTTCTCAACCAAAACCACTGGTTGGAATGGAATTCCCTCCTACATCAAAAATAGGGATGGGCGTCGGGGCACTTCGGGCCCGGGGAGTGCTATCCCCGCCTCCATCCCCGAATTCAAACCCGATCCCCGTCGAGGACTATTTTTCATTCCCCGTCCCCGGCCCAAACGGGTAACGGGGATCCCCGCGGGGAATCGGGGAATTTTATTTAAAACAAAAAATAATTTTAAACACTAACTAATGAGCTCAAATGCACTAAATTAAGATAAAAAAATATTACTTAAAGAAATAATTATAAATTACATGGAAATGAAGTTATTTAACTATTAGAAAAACAAATATATAAAATTAAAACATCATTTTGTTTCCAATTTGAAGTATTGGAAATTCGTTTATATTACTATATGATTATTAATATATATATATATATATGTATGTATGTATGTATGTATGTATGTATGTATATATATATGTATGTATATGTATTAAAGTGTGGTGAAATCGAGTCGGGTAGAGAAAATCGGGGATCGGATCGGGTTCGGGCGAAATTGTCCCCGCTCCCCGGCCCGTAGCCGAAAAAATCCCCGAATCCCCGCCCCGTTCGGTGCGGGGATTGGATCGGGTTCGGGCGGGCCGGGATGAATGCCCATCCCTAATCAAGAAGCTCACTTAATCTCTAGTCCATGGTTACAAAGTGGATGTTGGAAAGCTGCTTATGAGTCAACTCAAGTCAGCTCTGAGCAGGAAGGTACGTGTCTATCCTCGCTTTCTTACAATGTGTTTAAATTCATTATGTGGTATTGATGATAATACATCTCTAACTATGGAGTGCAATGTTTTGAAAAGAAATACACACACATCACTCAATTCACAAAATTTGAATGCGTATATTCCACTCTATTTTACCAAGCACATGGCTGATCAAGAGCCTAATCTTGATTTTGAACTACCTTCTGGGTATGTTAATTTCTCCCTTGAGAATGAAGCTGAATTAAACCCAAATTCAGTTAACCCACATTCTACACCATTCGTTCCAATCAGACCTTCCAGACAAACAAAAGCCACAAAAATAGCCTTGCAAGAATCCAAGAAAAGACCCTTGGAAACTGGAGTTTGTGGTAGTTCTGAGAATGTTGAGGGATAAACTGCACCTGATGCAGCAAATAAGGATGTTAGTAAAAGTGAACCCACAGTGGTTCCTCTTGAGTCTAAGAAGAAGAGAGCTAAGAGGGACAAAACCACTGTCAGCCACCCCTCAGTCTCACAAAAGGCTGTGGAGGATAAAAGGAAATCAAACACATCCCTAGGTGCTTCTTCTCAACAAGAAGTATCTATTGAAACTGACCTGTCTCCCAAGGCATCCTGAAAAGAGTCTGCACAACCTCATGTACTCACTCATGAGGAGCCTACACTTGAAGAAATGCACACGGAGTTAGGGCACAGTGAGGGTCATCAAACTTCTACTCTTGATGTTCCATAAGTTATCTCTGTGGAACAGCCAGAAATCTCTTCTATACCATCACCTTCCTTATTCTCTAATCCGTTAATTGTTTCTTCTCAACAACCTAGAGAGGAAGACAGTCCCAACCCTTCAGGTTTTGATCATCCATCTCAAGTCATGGATGAGCCCCCATCAAGTGGTCCACAAGAACCCATTTCTCAAAGTGAAATGGATACCACTCCCTCAAACACTGAGCTAGATCAAGATGGCAATCTGCCAGAAAATGAAACAACTAACATCTGGTCGACCTCCAAAAAGCAACTAACCTTTCCGGAATTTGCTGTCACAGCCTCAGCTGCTGTCAACCCACCTGTGGACAGTAACATATTGGGCAAAGATGTTGTCACCTCTTCACAGTTTGATCAAGATTCAGTAATTGTTGAAGATGCTTCTGATGATGATCATGTGCCAATATCAACTTTCAGAAAGGTAAAATCTAAACCTTCTCTTTCAATGCATGTAAGTACTGCTCATACCCATGCATCTAGGATGAGTGAGGGAGTGCAAAAGAAATGAGAGATAAAAGAAAAGAGAGGTGAGCATAAAAATGAGAGGCATCCAAATGAGTTGGCAAAAGGAGAGGGACTTGAGCACGTCCAGAGTGAATTTGAGGGAAACCCACACAAAAAGGCACTAGGCCTTGAGAGTCAATCTGTGAGGAGTGATGAGATCACTCAGAAAAACAATGAGAGTGTGAGACACCCCATAGCCTCCTTGCCTCAGTCTTTTCCTTTCTCATCAAAAAGGTTAAGGTCTGATGGTCCTTCTAAACAAGCTGAATCAAGGTTGAAATCCCTTGAGGGCAGATGTGCATCTATGGAAGCTAAACTTGATGCTCTGTCCGCCAGGGTAGCTACTGGTTTTGCTGAGATTCCACAAAATCTGTTATCGTTTTCTGCTGCCCTTAGTGCTATCAACTTAACTAAGGGGGAGACAGTGGTAGATCAGAATAAAATGCAAAATCAGAATACTGTAAGTCCAGTAGAGAAGGTGACACAAGGTGGAGCAACAAGAAAGGGGGAGTCTAGTAGAGAGGGGGAGCAAATGGAAGAAGATGGAGATGGAAGTAAGGGGGAGCAAAATGAAAATGAAGATAGAATCTTTGGTGAAGAGTTGAGAGCTAGTGGAATTGGTGAATCTGTTGAAGTAGATGGTGAGCCAATGTTGGTGACTAAAGAAATATTGCAGCAATTACAAAGGGCTCAAACATCAATATTGCCTCCTCTGAAAATCAATGAACCAGTTCCTGAAGTCATGGAAACTCCACTGCAGAAACATTGGAGAGAAATGGAAGAGTCCAACAGACTCGGCAAAGGCAAAGACAAAATGCCTGAAAAGGTAAATCCTACAACAGGATACATTTGGTCTGATGGAAGTGGATATAGTCCAGAAGAGGCAGAAACGATGATGGTTAGCTACATGGAGAGTACTTTACAGAACAAAGATGAAGAATTCAGTGCATTGGTAAATAGTGCCATAAAAGAGGCAGGAGGAGTATATACAAAACTGTCACCAATACTGAAGGACAAAATAACAAGTATCTCTATGAAGGTGAATCTGGAGAAAAGATGGGCAGTTGATGTTTATCTGAAAAGTGGCATCTCTATATTCATTACAATGCAGCTACTGCAAAGTCTGCAAGCTAGAGTGCTGAATGCCATAGGAACGAAAGTGAAAGCTAATTCTACAATCTTCAATAACGATCTGCTAGCACAAATTAAAGGTCATGTTGAAGAAAAGCTACCAGAAGTGATTAAAAACCCTATGGTATTTTCTAGAACAACCACAAGCACAGGAGCTAAAAGGATTGGATTTCTGATCCTAAGTGAAGAACCCAGATTGCACTCTAACACAATTATGGGAGTGCTGAAACAAATCCTCACATCTAAGATAAACAGAGACAAAGTCAAGGCTGTAAAAGATATTCACAAACTGCTGGCAAAGAGAGATGAAAGTCTTAGCTCTCAAGTGAAGAAATTGATTTCAGAAGCTAATGCCAGAAGAAGTGAAAGTGGTGGAAGCTGCACATATGATGACACCCTTGATGATGATGATCTTGATGGAACTGGAGGATCTGATACAACTGGAAGTGGTCAAGAAACTGCTGAGATTACTGGAAGTCAAACTTAGGAGGAAGCAAAGGAAGAAGCTCCCAAGGATGATAAGAAAGATGCTGAAGCTAAAGATGAGGGAGAGACAAACATTCTTGACACACTGGAAGGAAGTATCTTAAGATTTGTTATTGACTGTTTTGATGCTGAAAAAGATACTATCAACAAGGAAGCTGTCAAGAATGGTGAAGTTACTGTCGAAGAAGCTGCTATCAAAGAAGACACTGTCAAGAGCATTGAATGAAGAAGATCTCATAGGCAAAACTGTCAAGACATCCAAGTCTAAAAAGACAAAACAAAGAGCAAAAGCCTGGCGTATAGTTCCAAGAAAGGGCAAGACAAAGGCTGCAGCAAGGAAAAAGAAGCATGGAGTGGTGATTCGTAAGAAGCCTATTCGAAGAAGAGAAACAAATAGCTTCGAAATATAGAAGGAAGATGTGACAAGAGATATCACTTCAGTCAAATTGGAGCTGGATAACTCTAAGGAATATTCATCCAGATACATTCTTTGGAAAGATAAAGCAAAAGTCATGTTTGTTGAGAAGGATTTCACTATGGTGAAGACGTCAACAATAATAGACAGATACACTCTCAAACAAACATCACAATAAGTAAGGCGTAGAGTTGTTTACTTCGTGCTGGAAAGAATGGTGGAGCTTATGGGGACTTATAAAAATGTTCCTAAGAAAGCCATGGAACACATCCAAAAGTACTATGCTGAAAGATATGCTGAACTTTATGAGAAATATGGTGACTGGAGAGATATCGATGATGCGAATGAGGATGTGAGTATAGATAAGGAAGAACTTGTGTCTAAGTATGATTGGACAGAGAAGATGCCCTCCTATACACCTGAAGCAATGGCTGCCTATGAAGCCAAATTAGCTGCTGAAGTTGCTAGGAGAAAAGCTAATATTGGTAAACGGACTGCTCAGGTAGTGGAAGCTATCAGCCATGTGCACTGGAAAATCCTCTCAGGATCATAGATGGCAAAGAAGAAATCTATGCAGATAATTTTCACAAGCTGAGGACCAGTGTACTGAAAGGTCTATACTGGAAAGTTGTTGGATCATCTCACAAACTGGAAATGCTGTGTGTAAGTTATTTTTGATAGTAGGAGAGATGAAGATCCAAAACTTGACAGAAATAGAAGAGTGACCTTGAATTCTTTTCCTGGCAGAAGATTCAAGATTGAGAACAACATCTTGAAATTCAGAACTTACACCTATGATTTTGAATCATGGTTTGATCTGAAAGAAGTTCAGAATGTCTCTTCTAAACAAATCCTACAGTACATTGATGAGATTGAAGATGATACTGTATCTGCTGATGAAAAGAAGCTAGTGCAAGGTCTCAGAAAGTACTTGGAAGAAGCTCTCCACAAAGAGAGAGAGAGAGAGAGAGAGAGAGAAAACAGACAGAACAGGAAAGCTTAATAACAAAATAAGTAAATCTCATATCTACTCAACCTCGAGGAGTACTTGTTTTGCTTTAGATCATTGTCCTATGTAATGCTAAATGCTTGGAAATGTTCTAGAATCATATTCTGATCTATGTTAGTTAAGTTGTCAGCATGCTTGTATTGAGAATTTGTTGTTATTGTCCATAAAAACAAATTGAGGGAGATTGTTAGGATTTATGGGTGATAGCAGTGAGACAACTTAACTAGTACTTAGTTTATTTGTATAGGCTAAGTAGAACATACTGTCACAGCCAGAGTGTGTTCTTGTAATCAAATAATTGCTGAATGTAATAAGTATGTATCTTGGAAGAAGTTCATTGATATGTTCAAGCCTCAAGAGAATACATCAGTTCGACATCAATAATAAAGTTACTGTCAATACATTGATGGTAACGTTACAAGAAGACTGCATGTTGCAAGCTCACGACAACAAGTCTCATTTGATAGCAACATTGGCTGAAGCATGGGACAACAACATTCTCACACTTGACAGCAAGTCTGGAGTTCCGACAGCAACATTGGCGGGAGCTCATACTGTCAACTACTGAATATTCCAATGACAGCAAACTTGGCGGCAAAGGTTACTGTGTCACTGAATTATTTGATTTGGAGATTTTATCTCAGTCAAACCCCCGTGACAATTTAGATGTTCGAGAAACAGATTTGTTGCAATTCGTCAAAGATTGTAGCAGACCTGCAAGACTACGACAGAAGCTTGAGAGATCACAAGACGAGGCTCGACAATTCAAGAGTATGACAAGTTTGCATCTACTAGAATTGTTATAGCTAATTTTAGAAAGAACCCAGAATGCCTTATGCTTAATGATAACTCTGTTTGTATATCATTTTAGGAAAGGTCACATGGGTGGGTAACTTGTGAGGAGCTGCCACTTGAAAACGACAGCAGCTCCGCGACCCATGTGACTGAGATGTTAGAGAAAGATTAGTCTATATAGAGACACATCTCTCATTCTTTCTGTAGTGATTTTTTTCAAGGAGTCGAAGCTTGAGAAAACCATTTTTCTCGAGGTTGTAGCAACACATTACAAAATAAATAAAATATTTATTTTGTGAGAATATCTTGAATTACTACTTGTGTTTGCAATTCTTGTATAGATAGTTTACAATCTTTATCGTTGTTGTTGAGCTAAAGATTTGAAATTATCTATATTGCATTCAACCCCCCCTTCTGCAATATACTCCGGGACCAACAACATGTTACCTAGACGAGATACGGTTTTGGAGAACCGTTATGGCCCAAGTCCATTGGACGTTTGTGGGCTGGCGTAAATTATCTGTAACTGATCATGGTCCATGGCTTAGTAGAGATTATGCAAGGCTAACATGTCGCTATTATGGCGAGGCCTCATCTACGAGGCGGGTGGAGAACCTTATGAAGGCCTTGCATGCGACCCTCTGGGTACATGCAGTCGACCCACTGAGTATAGGCATGCGACCCTCTGGGTACAGGCATGCGATGCGGTCCCAATTATATTGTGCATAAGGACGCCTCCACTCTTGCGACCCCTTGGGGCTTACTCATGAGACTTCATATAGTGATACAAAACTTAATAAGATTATTTAATGGCGATGCGACTCCTAGGTCAGGATCACATATAGGTGAAAGTTAATCCACCTCTGGAGGTATAGTAGAATGTGATCCCCGATGGCCTAGCATGAGATTCCTAGAGGCCTAGCACGAGAACCACGGAGGCCTAACATGAGACCCCTAAAAGCCTGGTCATCCACCTTCTTTCCTTGATGTCATGGGATGCAATATATGTAGAGATATGTAGATATGTAGATGAGATCCCAAACCTGAGATCCTTCCGATATCAATACAGTCCCATAGGGCCTTGTAGTCATAAGTTGTTATAATTATATCTTTTGTCCAACTGCAATGTGGCTCATGTTCTCACCTATCTCTTCAGGTCTTCTTAAAGTATGATAAGAGGACTCTCCTCTGTTCCTTATTATTATGATGAGAGGACTCCTCATAAATTGAGCGGACTTCCTTTATGAGGACTCCTCATAAGTTGAGAGGACTCACTTTATGTTAAGAGGACTCCTCATAAGTTGAGAGGACTCCTCTTATGTTGAGAGGACTCCTTTTATGTTTTGTTGATATAATGTGAGGACTCCTCATCATAGCGGTACACGTTCCTGGTCAATATATCAGTATAAGAACTGTACCATATTTCTGGACATGTTAGCCCAATATTATCATCAATTCTCATAATGGGTCTGTTTGGAGCCCATATCAATTTTCGAGCATCACAGTTAACGTATATTATTATTATTATTATTATTATTATTATTATTATTATTATTATTATTATTATTATTATTATTATTATTATTATTATTATTATTATTATTATTGTTAAAAGATCTTTATATATTACATATTCTGGGATATTGGGAAGTTGCGTTAATTTATATTATTAATAATAGGGAATTTCCTTATGAGTGTTTGGAGTTACTTGGTATGTCTTGTGCTTCAAGTCAATCTTTATGTATTTAAGTATTGATTTGATGAATGAATAAAACCTAACCTTGAGAGCATATTTATCATGGTATAAGAGCCTAGGTTATCCCCGTAAAAATTTGCGGGTGCAAGGAAAATTAAACCTGCTAGAGTGTTAGGTGTGAGAATAATTAACACTATGAGAGTTCGTGGTGTGTGAAGAATCCCGCAAGAGTTTATGGGTAAGAAAAATAACACTACGAGAGTTCGTGGTGTGAGGGTAAAAACTTGCGAGAGTTCGTGAGTGAAAAAAAATCAAAGAATATGACAGAAAACACAACGACGATGTTGATAGATTTTTGTAAGAAATTGTCCCAAAAACAAAAAGAGGAATTCTGGGAAAAATCGTGAAGCGATGAAAGAGATGCTTTGGGAACAAAGATATGACAAGAAGGAGAATAAAGAGAATGATCACGATGAGGAAGATGATTCAAGTGGGTCTACTGATTGGAGTGAATTCATTTTTTTTTTTTAATTTGGTAAACTCACGAGTATCATGAGTTTTGAGGGGGATGTTAATGTATATTATTATTATTATTATTAGTAAAAGATATTTTTATATTACATATTCCGGGATATTGGGATGTTGTTTTTATTTATATTACTGATAATAGGAAATTTGCATATGAGTGTTTGTAGTTACTTGGTATATTTTGTACTCCAAGTCAATCTTTATGTATTTAAGTATTGATTTGATAAATAAATGAATAAAACCTAACCTTAAATGTATATTTATCAATAACAAATTCTAATTAAACCTATAAAATAATTATAACTGAAGTGTTTAGAGTTTATCTTTTATCGTCTCATCGTCCCAGGTTCGGTTCTTGCTGAACCCAAGCTTTATCGAAAACAAATACTCATGACTCATGACATGCTATAAGAGCAACTCCAACAGCCTCCTTGCATTTTCCTTATAAATATTATAAAATATTAGGCTCTTAGTGATTTAAGATATTATAAGGTGTGACAACTCCAACAAGCTTCCTTATAATTGCTCCTTATATTATTAAATAATAAATAAAAGGAAGGAAGCAAGAACAAAAAAAGAGGGAAACAATTGAAAAGAGGAGGGAAAATAATATTTTATTGATAAAAGTGAAATAAAGGAGCCCTTAAGAGCATCTCCAAGAGTTTATTAGCTCACTCCTAAATATATTATAAACAATTAAGCTCTTAGCAAGTTATTACATTGATTTGTGTGTCAACTCCAACAATGCTCTCTATTATGGTTCTTTATTTTATATTTTATTCATATTTCAATTCCACTTGGACAAACAATCAATAGATGAGAGAGAAGAACCACTATTTTACTAATAAAATATTAAGTTAAGAGCTACTAGTTGCTCCTAAAATAGAGGAGAGAGAAAAAACTCTTAAGTTTTTAAAGAGCCTATAAGTGTCTCTTGGAGCTTGATTTTTATTCTCTCTCCTCATTTTTTGAGTTAAGAGTTACAATAGAGAGCCTCTTGGAGATGCTCTAGAAGTGAGGGATGACATGATGCTCTTAACTTTTTAAGGAAAAGTTAAGAGCCTGTTGGAGCACAATTTTATACATAATCCCTTATAATTTGAGTTAGGAGGTCATATAAGGGATCTCTTGGAGTTGCTCTAAGACTATTTATTAAAGGGTTTGTTTAGTGTGTGTCCAAGAGCACATTCTAAGAATCCGTGCTTGATTAGTTATCAAATTTTGATTGGTGAATATTTATGTGAATGCAGGGGGTCCATCATTATTAATGAAATTACCATTAATTAAAATTTGACAACTAAGCTAGCACGAAAAATTCGTTTATTAAAAAGAAAAAAAAAAACTTATGGAACAGCGCGAACCGAACCATGGTCGGGGCGAGATCGCAATATAGGAGCAGGGGGGAAGTTGAGGCAACTGGATTTAGCCAAACGAGGCGTATTTAAACATCCACTCAAGGAAACGACGAGGGGTATTATAATTAGGTATAGAACACACCTAATCTGCTCTTACCCACTTATCTATTCCCCCGCAAAATAAATATCAGTTGGATCTCTAACTATTTCATACTCTGCTCCACAATACATACAACCATACATTTATCTGATTAGGTTTTGGGGGTGTGTTTATGCGGCACCACAGATAGATCGGATTCTTAATATTGGATCGGGTCGGTTTGGAATACCACGCATGAGCTGTTTGGGGATTATTATTTCTACTTGCAATTCTATTCACTTGTTCAACAATAATTTATTATTGTTGCTCTTATTATTGTTTAGTAATTTTAAACCCTACTTTTTTACTTTTATTATTATTATTACATTCTTTTCTTCTTCATGGCTTCTAAACGTAATCGTCAATTGAATCCAGGTTAGCTAGCTTTCCTTACTAGTGTATGTGTTTGTTGCCTTTCTGTCTCTATTCATTTCTGTGCTTTTCTCTTTTTCCTTTTTATTTTTGTGCAAAGATCTAATCTTTCTGTTTAATTTACTGTTTTTCTCTTTTTTGTTGATTGTAGGAATTTGATTTAATTTAGTTTGTAATTTTTGTAACATAATGAGTACTATCAAATAAGAATTAATATAGGATTTTCTTAATTCTGAAAATTTTAGTAGGCCAAGCCTGCCATTTTCATAATGTTACCGAAAATGCACTAGTAATTTGTATACAAAATGAATATGAGTCATGAGATGCTATTATGCAATTCAGCAGCTCCAATTATTTTTTTTTTTTTTTTTTACCTAGTACTAGTACCAAGTGGATACCGAGGGTTTGAGTCTTAGTACTCGAGACTTATATAAGTTCAAATTCTAAAGTGCTCTAAACTTGGACAAATAATTAGCATTTAGCAAGGAGTGGATGTCTATTCTAAGCCGTTAAAACTAAGTATGCTAACCTGAACAATGTTAACTCACTTTCTTTAATGTCTTCTAGGATCTGTTTGATTATGTCAACCTATGTATTTGTATTAACTATGATTTTTACCTGAGCTAAAGAATAACTGTTTTTCTGTCCAAAACATGTTACAGATTAGTTAGCTGGTGTGTTTTAATGTGGATGTATAATATGTTCTGCTCATAGTCTTAATACTTAGAATATAACTCTAATTATGCTTCACTTGTAGCTCTTTGCTATTCAAACACTGGCGGCAGGAGTGTTGCCTCACCATCTGTGATAATCATAGGTGGTGGAATGGCAGGCATTGCAGCCGCTCGAGCTCTCCATGATGCTTCATTTCAGGTATTCTTTATGTATCAAATTATTGTAATTTAATTTTGCATACTGCATTACCTTATAATAACTGCTAACAAAGAGTAGGCAATGTTAGCAAAGACTACCTATACTGTACTTCAATTATAAGGATGATAAGAATGTGCTTCTTATGATGATCTCATTTAATGATGCCTAGTGCATGTAGTAAATTTTCTTTTATATTGAACACTAACCAAAACTTTTACCCACACATTTGAATACTGCAAGAGAAGTACTTTCTTCGTGATTGGTATCAAACCCATCAATTAATATGAAATACTGATGTATCAAATCCTTGTTCATTTTCAGGTTACCCTTCTGGAATCTCGAGATAGAATTGGTGGTCGAGTTTGCACCGACTACTCCTTTGGGTTTCCTGTAGATTTGGGTGCCTCATGGTAATATTGACTACAGAGTTTTTTTAGGCAAAATATTACTGTCATATATTACTTGCTTCCTGAATTTGTAATATAAACTCTTTCTTAGGTTGCACGGGGTTTCTGAGGAGAATCCCTTGGCACCTATTATTGGAAGATTAGGACTGCCTCTATATCGTACAAGCGGGGACAATTCAGTATTGTATGACCATGATTTGGAGAGGTAACGGCAGTTCTTTTTTTTTTTTTTTAATAGGTGGAGTATTTTTTAATTTTTGGGGAGGGGGGGTTAATTTTAAGTGGAAGCCTGATCAGACTTCCTTTGTTAATGAAAACATGACCAGTGATTGTTATATGAATATAATGTTGTTGTTAGTAGTTGGCATGCAGATATGACATTCTGTCATCTTAAAGAGAGAAACTAATCGGTATGAATGTAATTTTATTACAACTAGATTTATGAAATTTAATTAAAAAAATTATTTTTGAGCCTCAAATATCTTAGTCACACAATCTCCAGAAATTCAAAGCATCAACTCATATAAGACTATGATTTTATATGATTTATGGTCTAGTATCAATTTATGATCTTGAATTAGTATGGAGTTTAGCATTAAATGCAAATCTAGGAGGTAGCATGGATTTTAGTATGTTTTGAGACTTCTTTAGAACATTGGTTTGTGCCTCTAGTTGCAGCTAGAAAATGTGGCTTTTAGATCAGATTTGTTAGACTAGATTTCAGTGACATTTTGATTTATTATTCTTTGTTAATGTGATTGTAAATATGGCTCTATTTTCGTGCTTACCTCCTTTCAGTATTTCCCACTGCTGCCTGTCCTATTTCTTAGTGCTGGTTGGAGTACACATTAAGTTTCAAGTAGATATTTTGCTAATGTTAGTATAAGTTTCGTTTAAACATATTTTTTTTAGAGGTGGACCCCTAGAAACCCTAAAATACCGAACAGCAGGCAGGAGCTTCATTTAATTAGCTATTAGTTTTTGTTTAGGTTATGGACTCAAGTTTATGAACATTAAGTTACACATGCGTCATAATTTAAGTAATACATTACTCTCCATGAATATCTTGGAGGTGTTGTATTATGACTGTAAAGGTTATGTACATTTATATAGGTAGGAAATGCAATTTTATAAAAGTATTGTATCATTATACTTCTATCTTTGATCAGCTATGCTCTCTATGACATGGCTGGGAATAAAGTTCCTCAAGAATTAGTCACCAAGGTTGGCGATGATTTCAAGAGCATAATGGACGAGGCATGTCTTCTCTCTATTCTTGCTGTCTGTACTTTTTTCTTTTTTTTTATCACATTCCTGATGCATTTTCATAATCTCAGTGTTAACACTCTTTCCCTTCAATCAGGCGAACCAAGTACGAGCAGAAAACAGCGAGGACATGTCAGTGTCTCGTGCAATATCAGTTGTGTTTGAGAGAAGGCCTGACTTGAGGTTACAAACGATACGATAATTTGTTAACCTGCTTTCGATTTGTTTGTATTGAAGTATAAAGAGTCTTGTTGCAGGCTTGATGGACTGCCTCATAAAGTGTTGCAGTGGTACTTATGCAGAATGGAAGGTTGGTTTGCTGCAGATGCTGATACCATCTCACTTAAATGTTGGGATCAGGCAAGTTCCTTTTTTCTGGTAACTTAATTGTATAGTTGACAAAATTTTATCGTATAAAGACAACCATTTATGCAATGAAACCTCAAACCTTTATTTAACCAGAACACGGATTGGGGGCAACAAACCTAATAGGTTGTCACTAAGCTATTTTTGATGCATAGAGCATAATACAACTCGAAAGAGATAAAACTCTTTCTCCAAATATGTTGTCAAACATATTCCTGTTCTTTCTATTGTTCGTTGTCTTGATATAAGTATCTGCAATATATTATATATTGATGTATTTCAATAGCAATAACTTGTTATCTGACCGCAAGACATCTTGTATTTTTTAAAAATAAATATTAGAAATATATTAAAATACACATCTTGTCATCTTACTTTGTGTTGGTACTCAGGAAGAGCTGCTTCCTGGTGGGCATGGGCTTATGGTCCGTGGTTATTTTCCTGTTATAAATACACTTGCCAAAGGCCTTGACATACGCCTAGGTCACAGGTAAATATGATTAACTGCATTAGTGGCCTGGAATGTATTTTGTCATGTCTGATCGTGTGATTTACATTCTGTTATATCTTTTATTTTTTAAGGGTTACGAACATAGTTAGACGATATAATGGTGTAAAGGTGACTGTTGAGAATGGGAGAACATTCGTGGCTGATGCTGCCATTGTCGCTATCCCTCTTGGCGTTTTGAAATCAAATTGCATTAAGTTTGAGCCAAGACTACCTGAATGGAAGGAAGCAGCAATTGCCGACCTTGGGGTAGGAGTTGAGAACAAAATAATACTGCACTTCAAAGAGGTATTTTGGCCAAATGTGGAGTTCCTGGGAGTGGTTGCAGAGACGTCGTATGAGTGCAGCTACTTCTTGAATCTTCACAAGGCTACTGGTCATGCTGTTCTTGTCTATATGCCTGCAGGACAGCTGGCCCGTGACATCGAGAAAATGTCAGACGAGGCTGCAGCTAATTTTGCTTTTACTCAACTCAAGAAAATCCTTCCAGATGCATCTGATCCCGTAAGTTGCTTGTTTTATTCGTGCACACATTCATGTAACATTCTGTCAATTGACTTCCCTTATAAACAATCATGCAGATTCAGTACCTTGTTTCTCACTGGGGTACAGATGTGAATTCACTTGGATCCTATAGCTATGATATAGTAGGAAAACCCCATGATCTATATGAGAGGTTAAGGATCCCTGTAGATAACTTATTCTTTGCTGGGGAAGCTACTAGTATGGACTACCCAGGCTCTGTACATGGTGCATATGCAACTGGAGCATTGGCTGCTGAGGACTGCCGGATGCGTGTTTTGGAGAGGTACGGGGAGGTTGATCTATTCCAGCCAGTCATGGGTGAGGACACCCCAGCATTTGTTCCCCTTCAGATATCCAGAATCTAGCTTTTAAGGGTGTAGATCTCTAGGTTATTTAGGTAAATAAATTCATTATTTCCCAATGCATTATCAGCTGCATGTGGTTGATAATTGAATTCTAGCTGAATTGCTATTGCTACTTTCTTATCCTACCAAAAAAAAAAAGAAAAACATATTTGCATTATTGAAAGTAGTGTCTGTATTGGTACGTGAACTAAATAAGTAGGATTGAATGACAGTACACCAATGATATTTATGCGTGCTTAATTAATATGTAACGATGACAATACATATTTGTAATTTCTTTTTATTTAGAAATTTGGACATTTTGCTCTAACAGACATGTCCTGGGTATTTCAAAGTAATGCATATTTTTATATAAATAGCGATATCGTGATATTATCTTTATGAATGGATCATTTTATTAATTTTACAATATAGCAAGACATTAAATTTATTAACTTTGCCAAAATTTTCATGGTGTCTAATATCGTCTCGCAAAACTTTGCCTAAACTTTTATACTCCTGTATCTTTGCTTTCTATTTATTAACGAGCTTTAAGGTAGTACTTGAGGTTATATCGTTTCCTCGTATAATATATTCTCTCCGTCGCAAAAAATTCTTTCCAAACTCTTCCCATTTTGACTGGACACGTTTTTGCCAACGCACATTTTTAATCATTAAATCTTTAATTTCGTATTAGTATTAAATATAAAAACTTCATTGTATTAAAACATTTACAAATACGAATCAAACAAAATCACTAATGATTATATTTTATCTTATAAATTATGCGTAAATTAATAGTCAATCGCTTGTAATGAACAGTACCAAAAGTCAAAGTGGGAAGATTATTATGGCACGTAGGAAGTACCATATACGACTTGCATAGTAATTCGTGCAAAATATGGATAACTTTTAGATTTTTTTTGCACGAACACATAATTATAACGTTCTTGATTATTTGTGTGATAAATGTTGTGCAATGTTTCAGGTATATCAAATTTAAGTGGACTAATAATTAGAGCAAGTCCAATAATGTCCTAAATATTGTCCTAAATTAATATTTAGGACATTTAGTCACTTTTTGTGCTCCAACAATGTCCTAGTGATGCCTTAAAACACTAGGACATCTACCTCATGCCCTTTTTTAAGGCATCTCTATACTTGTTCTAAATCATTTTTAACAATCAAAATTTAACTTTCCTCCTTTTCTACACTTCTCTCTCCTCTCTTTTTTCCATTCCCTCCAGTTCTAATTCAAATATATTATTATTTTAATTTATAAGGCACAGGTATAAGACATGTTGTTGGAATTGATTCACACAAATCATGACTTAAATCACTAGGACACTTTATTTTATTATATTTATAGGGCATTAACTAGGACATTGTTGGACTTGCTCTTAGTCTGTATAATTTGTATGTAATACGTTACTAATTTGTATAACACTTCTTATTTAACTTAGTGAATAAATGATACATTTTTTAATTTATGTCATATGCATGATTTGTACTTATTGTATAGGTACAAGTAGGGCTGTAAACGAACCGAATTACTCGTTTGGCTCGACTCGATAAGAAATCGAACAAAAAATTATGTTCAATAACCTTATCGAGTCGATCCGAGTTTACGAGGGTTCGATTCTATCTCAATTCAAGATTGACACAAACTTGACTCAAATTGTTAAACGCTACTCGAACTCGACTCGATAAGCTATATACATTAAAAAAATTATCATTTACACAAATAAAATATTACAATGCATTAATACAAATATATAATAATATGTAGATTATAGATCAACTACTAATCATCTAAATCTCTCATCATATCCACAAAATTAAACATGAAAATGCACTATTGAAAAAGAAGTATTAAATGAAAAATAAAAATTATTGACAAGTTCAAACTCGACTCGGTTCGACTCGACTCGTCGAAATGTTCGTGAACAACTCGAACACAACTCGTTTGTTAATAACTCGAGAACAACATAAATTGATCGATCAGGTAATCAATTTTGGGTCTACTCGTTAAGAAAAAAACTCGAACTCAACAAACTAAAATTCGACTTGACTCGGTTCGTTTATATATATAGGCAAATGCTCAAATACAAACCAAGGCTTAAATAGAAACTAGAAACCTCCACTAACTTTTACAACCGAAATCACCATTTCACACCTCACCCCCGCCCACCTTCTCTGGCCATCTTTTCCGGCGAGTTCCGATCATCTTCTCCGGAGAGCTTGAAATTTTTAGCGAAATCGATTTTAAACTTTTAAAAAAGTTTTTAGTCAAGATTGTCTTCAACCTCCCCTTCTACAATCTTATGGTGTGTTGTTGGGACTTATCAATTGGTATCAGAGCAGGCTTCTAACATACAAGAAGTTTAAAGATCGACAAACAATCAACACCATGGGAAAGAAGGATTCTGGAGTGAAGATACCAGTTCTTGACAAGGACAACTACTTTCATTGGAAAGTGAAAATGCCCTTACATCTTTTAGCCATTGATGAAGGCTATGTAAATTGCATTGAGAAGGGCCACATGTTCCTATGAAGGCTAATTCTGTAGTTGGAGCAGCAGCTGGCACTGCAGCTGCTGGAAGGCCTCTTCCCAAACTACCAGTAGAATTCACAGATGAAGACATAGAAGAAATCCAAAAAGATAAGAAAACCATGAACATTCTGTTCAATGGTTTGGATCAAGATATGTTTGATAGTGTCATAAACTGCACTACTTCTGAAGAAGTGTGGGATACTATTCAAACTCTCTATGAAGGAACTGAACAAGTAAGAGAGAACAAGATGCAGCTCCTCATACAACAGTATGAAAATTTTCATTTTAAATTAGGTAAAAATCTCATTGATATTTACAGTAGGTTTCAAAAACTACTGAATGGGTTAAAGTTGTATGGAATAATGTATTAGACCAAAGACTCTAATCTCAAATTTCTGAGGTCTCTTCCAAAAGAATGGAAGCCCATGACAGTCTCACTGAGAAATTTTCAAGAATATAAAGATTTTACACTTGGGAGGCTGTATGGAATCTTAAAGACCTATGAGCTGGAACTGTAACAAGATAAGGAAATTGAGAAAAATCAGAAGAAGGGTGGTGCTGTGGCTTTGGTGGCCAATGTACCAGGTGGCCAAGATGGTGAGAAGGTGGAAAGTGTGAAAACCACACAAAGAACCAGTGCTTGTGAAAGTGGAGCTGATACTAGCAAGGGAAAGTGCAAGACGGTTGAAGAATTAGATGCATCAAGTGGAGATGAGTCTGATGAGTTGGATGAATACTTGGCATTCCTGTCAAAGAAATTTTCAAAGCTTAGATTCAAGAAGAATCCTGTAGACGCTAGGCAATTTAAAAAAAGATATCAACCAAACAAAGATGTGGTTGAAAGATCAAAGATAAAATGCTTTAGTTATGGAATTGCTGGTCACTTTGTAAATGAATGCAGAAAGTCTAAAGCTAAAAAGGAGAAGAAATAGTTTGAATCTAGTGACTACAAAAAGAAATATTTTGATCTCCTAAGGCAGAAAGAATAGGCATTCATGATAAGGGAAAATGACTAGGCTGCTGGAGGTGACACAGATGAAGAAGAAGAGTATGTCAACCTTGCACTCATGGCCAATGAGAATGAACATGGAGCTATTTCAGCAAGCAATCAGATATTCACTACAAACCTAATTGAGCTTTCTAAAGCTGAATGTGATAGTATAATTAGTGAGATGTCTCTTGAATTGTGCAATATGCATGTCACCTTGAAATCAATTAATAAAGAAAACAAAAGGATTAAAGATTTAAATGCTGTCTTGAGTGATAGAAATGCTGCGTTAGAAAATCAATTCATTGAGTTTGAGACAATGAAAAAGGAATGCCAGATTGCTAAGGATGAATTAATTGAGGCTCTAAAAAGTGAAGAAATTCTGAGAAAACAGTTGGAAAAAGAACAAGAATCGATTACTAAGTGGAAAGGATCAAAGGATGTTTCTGAATACATCATCAAGGTTCAAGGGATTGATTCTTTCTATAAGTTAGGAAGAGCAAAGTTAGAGATTGATGGAGAAGTTGCTTCTGATAGTGCGGATACTGAGGTTGATTATCAGTTGAACAATTATCAATCAACGAATATTGATCATCCGTTGATGGCTGACAAGTTAATGGATGAGAAGTATTCGTTGAAGACCAAAACTGTTAGCAAAGCAACTTTAGAGAAATTGAATAAGCAGTACGATCCTGTCAATAAAGACTTTGTTAGTGGTGAGTGTAGCAAGACAAAGAAAGTTGAAAAAGGAAACATAGGCCACTTATCCAACAAGCAGTTGTAGGACAAGCTAGAAAAGATTGAGGTAAAGGCTGAGGGTAAAAAGAAGAAAAATAAAAATGGCAAGGTAGGAAATAACAAACACAATAACTACACACCTGATAAGTATGCACCTAGGAAAGTGAGTGTAAAATATGGTAGTGTTAATCATCTATCTGCTAGCTGCAAACTTGTTCAAAATGCTCATGTACCTGTCATGCCTATGCTTGCAATGACTATACCTGCCATGAATACCATGCCTAACTTGTTTGCAAAAAATGCTCATGTATCAAACTAGTTTGCTAACATGCCTTTCATGAAAAATCCATATTTTAATGCTTTTAATATGTCTCAAATGCCATGGATGATGCCTGAAATGAACAACATGTATGCACAAGCTATGTCTAATCATGTTACTAAATTTTATGCATATGAGCAAATGTCAAACCTTGTTCTTCAATGTCCTATACCAAGAGTTAACGTTGACTTAACTCAATCAGAACCCTTGGTGCAAAAGGGTGTGAAGAACAAAAAGAAGGCTAACAAGGCAAGACCCAAGGAAACTTGGGTGCCAAAATCAACTTTATTTGGTTTTGATGTGTGCAGGGAAACAGAAAGAGTCTTTGGTACCTAGATAGTGGATGTTCTAGGCATATGACTGGAGATTCTACCCTGCTCACCAAGTTTGAGGAGAGAGCTGATCTATTATTTCCCGGTTATACACCACGAGATTTAGAGGGGGATAGTTGAATACAATCTTGACTAAATGCTTTTCGAATTATTGAGGTCTTAGACAGTTTGTATAAGAACAGATAGTGAGCGAGATAACTAAGACACATGCAACACAATGTATAAAAATTTCAGGTGGGTTTGTCTGATCCACATGAGGGTTGTATTGAAGAAAATACTCTGTGTAGATATACACAGATGTGGGTTACAATGTCTTAGTGTTTAGTGTTTACAAAAAAACCTAATGCAATCTACGTTATGCTCGGTGTTTTCTTCTTACTAAAACTATGCTGCTCATATAGCTTATTTAAACTGTATGAAGACAAGTAGAATATGTAAGATGTAAAAATACATTTTTGGTATAACTTATCGCACACACATGCTTGAAGTGATAGCCATTTCTGGAAATGTCTTGGAGGTCGTCTCTTCTTGATTTGGACAATCCCAACATGCTTCAATTCCGTGTATGTTGCTTTCTTCATAAGTTACCAAGTTCTTGAATTGACTTAAGTACCAAGCCCACGTGATGCTTTATGCAAATGATCTTTCTGATTTGAATCTTTATCCCTGAAAAATTGCTTTAGCAAAAGATAACCTTTTAGAAAGTCAATAAGCTTTTCTTCTTATTGAGCTATACTTGAACTTCCCAGACAAACCAGCTGATCCTTATGCACTCATCATGTTATCCTTTGAATTCTTCAGTAGTAGTTGAAGGTTGCTTCCACTCTTATTCTTGCCCTTGAAGTCGGATAAACAATGACTGATTTCACCTTTCACTTGGAAGAGTTTGAGCCTTCAAATATCTACAATTTGACCCCCTACTCATAACATCCTAAGTGTAATTAATCACTTCCTATAAGTCACGGGTTGCAAAGTAATTCTGGGTCTGTTCTTCATTCGATTTGTTCCATTCGAGAACTTTAGAATATTCCGACTGAGTTGAATTGATACGTCTTGACTTCTCGAATAAGGACTTCTCAAATAGACCACTTATCGAGTTCTCGAATGACTTCTCGAATAGGCTATCTTGTAGACTTCTCGAATTGGAATTTCTTAGTAGCCCGACTTCTCGAATAACCCTTTTTGTAGAGTTCTCGAATCTACCATGTTTATGATATCTCAAATGGAGATATTACAATGGCTCAACTTCTCGAACTCTTTCTTTTCTTGACTTCTCGAATATACTTACATGAGTACAGCAAAAACTCTTTTAAATATAGATACTTGATCATAGCATCTCATGGTTTGTTACAGAAATACTTTCTAACTGTTTGTAAAGTTCCATTCACAGGATGTAGCTTTAGTTGATCTGCATTTCAGTTAGCTTCCTGCTTTATTTGTCAGCTTCGATTTCTTGATTCATTTTCTGCCTTGTGGTGTTTGTCATCATTATCTTTAGACATGTATGTCTCAACATGGCCCTAACATTACCTTTGGAGACAACAACAAAGGATATACTAGAGGATATGGCTTGATTTCATAAGATAATGTTGTCATTGAGGAGGTAGCACTAGTTGATGGTCTTAAGCACAACTTGTTTAGCATCAGTCAACTATGTGATAAAGGACAAAATGTTTGGTTTACTTCTGAAGCTTGTGTTGTTTTCAAGAAGAATGACAACAAGGTGGTGTTGATAGGCAACAGAAAGGGAAATGTGTATATTGCTGACTTCAATTCAACAAATGCAGATTCAACCACATGCCTATTCAGCAAGGCAGGTGGAGATGTAAGTTGGCTTTGCACAAGAAACTGTCACATTTGTAAAGATGGATTTGGTTAGAGATATTCCAAAGTTGGATTTTTGCAAGGATGGATTATGTGATGCATGCTAGAAAGGAAAGCAAAAGAAGGCCTCTTTCAAATCCAAGTCAATATCAACAATTGATCAACCCTTACAACTACTGCACATGGATCTATTTGGACCAGTCAATGTATTGTCAATTTCTAAAAAGAAATATTGTCTTGTGTTTGTGGATGATTTCTCTAAATACACATGGACATACTTTTTGCACTACAAGGATGAGGCAAGTGAAATCATCATCAATCACATCAAGATAGTCAATAACAATCCAAGCCTAAAGGTGAGGAGAATTAGAAGTGACAATGGAACTGAGTTCAAGAATTCTGTGTTGAGAGATTTTTGTGAAGAAGAATGAATTATTCAAGAATTCTCAGCACCAAGGACTCCTCAACAAATTGGTGTAGTAAAAAGGAAAAACAAAACTCTTATTAAAGCTACAAGGACCATGCTTGAAGAATCAAAGTTGCCAACATATTTCTGGGCTGAAGCTGTTAATACTGCATGCTATACTCAGAATATCTCTTTGGTCAATCAAGCTAAAGGCATGACACCTTACCAATTGTTCAAAGGAAAGAAGCAAACAATTAACTTTCTGCATATCTTTGGATGCAAATGTTTTGTACTGAGAAATGAAGGTGAAAACCTAGGGAAATTTGATTCAAAGGCATGTGAAGCTATTTTTATTGGATATTCAGCTGGGAAATCTTACAGAATCTACAATTTGAGACTTAAAATTGTTATTGAATCTATACACGTTTTCTTTGATGATAAGAAAATCCAAGGATTAGTAGTTGAAGATTTCCATATTCATTCTCGTTTGAGAATGAAATAGGTGGTGAATATATGAAGATGACGAAGAGATGGTGTCAACTGGTATGAAAAATAGAATTAATCCATCCGTTAAAGAGCAAAACACACCATCCGTTGATATTGAGAATAGACCATCCGTTGATGATCATTTTGGAGCATCTGTTGAGAGTCAAAGGGAAGTATCCGTTGATCAGTCTGTTAGAACTCCACTAACTGCTAATTCTAGGTCCACACACTTAGGGGGAGTTTCTCAAAGTCAACACTCAACCACAAACCAGAATGATCAACATCAAGGAAATGAAGCCACTTCATCAAGATAAAACCTGCCACCTCAAAGAAAATGGACAAGAGATCACCCATTTGAACTCATAATTGGTGATTCAAATTTAAGAGTCCAAACTAGAAGGGCAACTCAAGAAGAATGCTTATATAGAAGTTTTCTGTCTAAAGAAGAACCTAAGAGAGTTGAGGATGCTCTTCTGGATCCAGATTGGGTTGTAACCATGTAAGAAGAGCTAAACCAGTTTGAAAGGAATGAAGTATGGAAGCTTGTGCCCAAACCAAAGAATAAATATGTAATTGATACAAAATGGGTATTCAAGGACAAGATGGATGAGAATGGCTTAGTGACAATGAACAAAGCTAGATTGGTTGCTAAAGGCTACTGTCAAGAGGAAGGAATTGACTTTGATGAAACCTTTGCACCTGTGGCAAGGTTGGACGCAATCAGAATATTTCTAACATATGTAGCCCATGCCAATTTCAAAGTCTATCAAATGGATGTCAAGAGTGCATTTTTGAATGGTATTCTGGAAGAGGACGTATATGTTTGTCACACACCTGGTTTTGAAGATCCAGATTTTCCAGAATATGTGTATTTTCTTCTCAAAGCACTCTATGGCCTGAAGCAAGCACCTAGAGCCTGGTATGACACACTTTCACAATTTTTCATTGATAATCATTTCATAGGAGGTACTGTAGACAAAACTCTCTTTTATAGAAATGTCAATGGCTCTATTATATTTGTTCAAATTTATGTAGATGACGTAATTTTTGGGTTTACAAATGAAAAGCTTTGCAAAAGATTTGCCAAACTTAAGCAAAGTAAATATGAAATGAGCATGATGGGTGAATTAACCTATTTTCTTGGGTTACAAGTAAAGAAGGTTAATGATGGAATCTTTTTTAGTCAATTCAAATATGTTTATGATCTTTTAAAGAGATTTGACTTAATGGATTGCTCTTCTGCAAAAACACACATGGTCACTGCCACTAAACTTGATTTGAATACTAAGGAAAAGAAAGTGAACATTTTAAGTTATAGAGGCATGGTTGGCTCACTTTTATATTTAACTGCTAGTAGACCTGACATTATGTTTGCTACATGTTTGTGTGCTAGATTCCAAGCTGATCCCAGGAAATCTCATTTAGTAGCTATTAAAAGGATTTTTAGATATCTCAAGGGAACACCAAACCTTGGCATTTGGTACCTTAGAGATTCTGGTTTTGATCTAACTGGCTTCCAGATGCAGATTATGCAGGTTGCAAAATTGTTAGGAAAAGTACTACAGGAACCTATCAATTCTAAGGAAACAAACTAGTTTTTTGATTCAGCAAGAAGCAAAATTCAGTTTCTACATCAACAGCAGAAGCTGAGTATTTCGCAGCTGGAAGTTATTGTGCACAGATTTTATGAATGAAGAATTAACTACTTGATTATGGATTAAAGGTTAAAAAGATACCAATATTCCGTGACAACACTAGTGCAATTTCCAACTCTAAAAATCCAGTTCAACACTCAAGAACCAAGCACATAGACATTAGATACCATTTCATCAGAGAACATGTGATGGAAGGTACTGTGGAACTACATTTTGTTCCAAGTGAAAAATAACTGGCAACTGAGCTAGGTATGCTAAATTTCTCTTAATCTATTTTCAGATATTTGCTTATTTTAATGCAACTAGAAATGTGTAGTGTTTTTCTCATAAATTTCGATATATAAGAAAATGTGATATTTTGCTAAGTCAAAATTTGCCTATCAACGGATGCTGTTATCCGTTGATAAAATAACACATTTATGAGTTTTATACTTCGACGGATACAAGTTACTTTTGGCTATGTTAGTTAAAATAATACATGTCAACGGATGACTTGAATCTCAAGGGTTTCATCATATTATCCGTTGAGTATTTTACTTTTACTTTTTAATCGTTGGTTTAGCCGTTGATGTATACATACACCACTGTATATATATATAACTGGCGCATTAAAGTCCCACTTTTACTCTCTATTATTCTGAACGGTTATTTATTTACCAATGAAGTAATTTATTTTATTCTGATAATTAATTTTACTTAATTATTTGTGAATAAGTATAAAATCCAAATTCAACTGTCTAATCATTTTTTATCTTACTCTCAAAATTCTCTAAGGCAAAATACTCTTTCTCTCTCAAATCCCAAAACCCTACTTCGAGTTTCTTGAGCTTTTTCAACAACAATGGCCCCTGTTGTTAAGATGATGTCCAGTACTGGGTTCGTGTTAGTGGAGAGCAAACCCCGGTTCAGTTCGTTTTTGGGTAAAACCGGAACCAAAACCGAAAGTTCTCGGTTTTAAAAATCGAAAACCGGAATCGCAGCCGAACCATCGGTTTCGGTTTTAAAACCCCGGTTCGGTTTTTATCGGTTCAATTTCGGTTTTAAAACCGGATAATATATAAAGAAGACAAAATATTAAAGGATACATTATTTGGTCCATGTTGCTCTAAAAATTAAGCGTTAAATTGCAAGCGAACAATTTATTTCGTTGTAAAATGTGAGATTCGTTCCGTAGAGACTAATATTTTCGCGATCCTTAATTTTTAATTTAATCGAATTAGAACAATTTTGGATTTTAGAAAAATTTAATTTTACTATTTCACTACTTAAAGAAAATTTAAACTAATTTAATCTAATTAATAATGACGAAAACAAAAACTAAGAAAAACGGAATATTTAATAAAAAATTACGAAACTCGAATTAGCTAGATTTTATTTACAGAGAAAGAAATAAAAAAAATTCAAAATTGCTTCGTAATTCGAACTAGCCAGACATTAAGATAACAGAAACGGAACTCGGATAGAAAACGCAGCAAGCTCTAACGAAACAGAATTTCAAAAACGAAGCACAAACTCATAAACAATCAAGGATTAAAAACCTCAGCAAAAACCTCAGAATTATATTAGTGACAAACAAGGGACCAAAGCACCGAGTCAACTCGGCTATAACACAAACATTAACTCTGCAACGAACTCACTGGAATCAAACAGCAACTGGAAAACTCAATTACTAAATTCAGCCACAAACTCTCTATACTTTGATGCGCTTATTATTTTCTACTTTTGATGGACTGATACGAATACTAAATGAACAAAAAGTCATTACTGAATAAGCAGAAAAAGAACAACCACAAACTCGTGGTTACAACACAGAAAAGAAATCCAAACAACGACCCAGAAATTCAAAACATCATCAAACACAGAATAATAAAACAACGCAGAACAGTGACTCTCACGAACTCAGAAGAAATTCGAGCAAAACAATCAGTGAAAATCGTAGTAAAGATTCAGCTAACACTAAAATCAACTAACAACACAGCAAGGAAATCAACTAAACCAGCAAGGAACCACTCAACAGCCACTCGTAATCAAGAAACAAATTCGTCGACTCCAAACTAACGAAACTCAATTAAAAGAAAATAGTAAAAACAAGAAACGTAAAAAAAAATGTAAGGAGGGAAGGTGGAGTTTGCAGCGAGTAAAATGGAAGAGGGACTGTGTGTATTCGTGGACAAGAAGAGGGGAAAGAGGATGATTATTGTGGCGATTGAATGAAAGAAAAGAGAAGAGAAGGTGGGTTTGGTGTTTGGGTGATGCCAACGAAAAACAAAGAAACTGCTGGGTTTTGAATAATAAAAAAAAACAGGGGAAAAAAAGTTGGTTCGAATTAACGAGAAAATGAGACAGAAATTACGAACTGAAAATTTTGTAAAACTAATAATTTATTATTATTTTTTATTTTTTTTGTAAAACTTAAAAAAACGACAATAAAGAAATTTAACTACGAAATTGAAAGTTTTACACTAAAACGATGATTTGAAACTAAAATGGCCCATAATAAAATGGTAATTTAAAGGGGCTTACTACGAATTAAAATTATAACTATGAACATGAAATAAAAAAAATCGTTACTTTCAACCCATAGTGGTTAGCTTTTCGCTACTTTGTCCACTACATGGATTTACGAAAATAACGAAAGCTATGTAAAATAAACGAGAGAGCAAGACAAGAAATTAAAGGAAATGAAATTGCATTAAAATTAAAAAGAGTGTTTACAAGATTTGAAACTAAGAAAAATACAAGAAATTAAATCTACCCTAAAATCTAAGTTACTAAATACAAGGGGGGTGAGGGGGTATTTACAGGATAGGAATTAGGGTTAAGGGGGGTGTTGGGTAAATCCCCACCATACATTTGTGGTGTCTGGTGGTGAAATCCTAGCCTTCTATTTGTTTCCTTCCCCTTAAGCTTTGAAGAGTTGATCTTGGCCATACACTTATGTAGTGTGTTGGGATGATCTCCACCTTCCACTTGTCTTGAAATATTCCTTTTGCTCCAAGCTCCTAATTCTTTTCCCTCTTTCATTTTTGGTCCTTTTTCTTCCTCTTTTTCCCTTCCTTGCTCTTTATTTTTTTTATTTTGCCATTTCTTTATTTATTTACGAATTTCCTGAAATGCAACAAAATAAATTATTAAAATACGAGTTCAAACAATAAATAGGTAATAAAAATATGCAAAAATATGCACTTATCAAATGCCCCCATACCTATCTTTTGCTCGTCCTCGAGTAAAACAAAACGAAAAAGAAAATCTAGATAAAAAGTCCTATACTCCTTTTCGTAGGTGTGACGGTTGCATTTGGCATATGCAACAAGCCCTTTAAACCCCTAGGTAGCCCTAGTGGACGAGTGAGGTCTCGTGAGGGCCTATAGTGAATGTACCCACAAAATCCATCTAGTTTGTATAAAAGATTACATGGCAATGCAACACCATACATACATGTCCTCTCGTGATACAACAACTTAAGAATCAAAACGAAGTTGCAAAGTCTTGGTGTGGAAAGTGCAAGGATTCACATAGTCTACATAAAGAAGCATGCACGAGTGATTACAAGTTCATGTCAAGTGCAAAAATTATTGGAAACCATGCTAAGTCTACGAGAGCACACCTTAGAGTCAGAACTTGAGATCTCATATGCAAAACAAGCAATACCTCACATTTCACTCACGAAAGAACATTCACTCAAGAACAAGGGTAAGTGTATCACTCAATTCCAACAAAATCAAAAGCATGCTTGACATTTGGTATAATTCTAACTTAAACACAACATACATCAATGATGACAATCAAAAGGTCTTTATTTGGGTTGTAATGGGGCTAGGGACAGGGTATGTCAAGTAAGGCCAAAACAAGGTGAAGTGTCAAAAGCTAGTAGTCACCATGAAGAACATGCATAACACCAAACTTCCTCCCCACACAATTATTATTCTATTTTCAACAAAAAGACTTGACTAGTCGAATGAAGGAGGATTACAAAAATATAAGTATGCTCTCATATATATAATTTTTTTTTAATGTGAGCTATAAGAAACCATAATCCTCCTTTAGATTTAACTTGAAAATCGACTAACAAGGTAACCAACAAAAATTATATTTCCTCAAAAGTAAACCCATTTCACACACCTTATTACTCCCTCAAGTTCCTACTAGCCTTTGACAAATTGGGATCAAGTATACGTAAGGCTGTACAAGAAAAAGGTCTTAGGCGTGTAATGTGGTGTGTCACCGAAAGAATTTAATTAAGCTCAAAGGGGTAACTAATTGATCACATAAGAATGGTGTGGATATTTTGGGAAATATGGGTTATTCCTAAATGCCTTTATCATCTTATCATCAATTAATGTCATGTGTTTCAAGAAAGAACTCAAACAAGTGCTAGCAATGCAAATGATAAGTGGACACTCAAGCAAACGAATATAAATGCAAAAGATGTGCATATAGGCTCAAAACTCACTTGGTGTGGTAGAACATAATCAATCTCAAGTAAAGGTATCCTCAATGCACCTACTTGTACTCAAAGCATGAAAACCAAATCATCTTACACCTAATCATGACCTTCTAATTTCTTGCACAAATCAAATAAGTCTACTAGTTTCACCTTGCTAGTGTAAGTGTGTGGACAAGAACTTAGCAAATCACTTCTCAATCAAAAGTTAAAGGATCACAAGATTATCATAGCATGTAAGGGTGCATCA
This sequence comes from Saposhnikovia divaricata, assembly GCA_036435485.1. NCBI lineage: Eukaryota > Viridiplantae > Streptophyta > Magnoliopsida > Apiales > Apiaceae > Saposhnikovia > Saposhnikovia divaricata. The sequence continues at coordinate 122,390,866 of CM071601.1, read as the reverse complement.
AGCAACTAGCAATCAATTAACAAGACTAGAATAAGATTAGAACTCTACTATTTACAATTTTACAACTCTTTTTTTGTGATTTTTGCATTTTTTTAATTTTTTTTTGGATTTTCTGATTTTTATATTTACACTAAAAACCCTCCCCCATACCTAGATCATGCATTATCCTCAATGTATGCAAATGCAAGAGAAATGAGTAAAGGAAAATGAGGAGATAATACCTGACTAGGGATGAAGGAGAGATTTTACCTACTGAAAGAAACTTACATGAATCACGGGTGGATGAGGTGGGTGACCTCATCCTCGGGATCAAATGGCAGCTCTAAAAATGGTTTGAGTCTTTGTCCATTAACTTTAAATACATCACCATTTTTAGGATTTTCAATTTCAACAGCACTGTGAGGAAAAATGGTCCAAACAATGTAAGGACCTTCCCACCTAGATCTCAATTTCTCGGGGAATAAATGAAGCCTAGAATTGTATAAAAGAACTTTTTGACCTGGAGAAAATGATTTTCTTAAAATGGATTTATCATGAAAAAGTTTAGTTCTTTCTTTATAGATTTTAGCATTTTCATAGGCCTCATTTCGTAATTCCTCTAGTTCTGACAACTGCAACTTCCTATGACTACCGGCGGTTGGTAAGTCAAAGTTCAAATCTCTAATGGCCCACAAGGCCCTATGCTCTAGTTCAATGGGCAAGTGACAGATCTTGCCAAACACAATTCTGTAAGGGGACATCAGTTTGATGGACCAATCCTTCCTATTCGAGTTGACAGTCTTTTCTAAAATTTGCTTAATTTGCCTATTCGAGACTTCAACTTGACCACTAGTTTGAGGATGATAAGGGGTAGACAACCTATGAGTAATTGAGTACTTTTTCAACAGGGACTCAAATTGATGATTCTTAAAGTGCGTACCTTGGTCACTAATGATAGTGTTATAAATGATTGATGAAAACAGTGTTTAGGAGCTACAGCGACAAATCAGAGTTTAGCTGGAATCAGTCAGAGTTTAGTTAAACTCTGTCTGGAGGAAGCGCGTCTCCAGTCAACAGTGTTTGAAGAATTAAAGAAGTTATTTATGGAAGCAATCTCTTTACAGATTGGATAGCTATCATAGAGATTGAGTTGACTTAGGAGATGTGTAGCAATCGTAATTGATATCAATTGTATAGCTTAATTATAGGAGTATCAATTAGCGATTGTATAGCAGCTGTATGTTTTATAAATACAGTTAGGTTGACCCTGGAAGGGTATCGTGCATCGAACTATCTTTATTGTAACCTAAGCAGCTCTCTGTGATATTTTACATCACTGAGAGAGGAGTTATAAAACATCAACCAGTTTTTATTGTTCATATGCTTATTGCTTGTTAAACTCTCATACGAATTTAATTATTAATTGTGTATTCGGCCTAACAAGTGGTATCAGGGCAAATCTGTTACTTTATTACAGTTTAAGATCCAAACACAACAATAATCATGTCAGCAATTCCTCCACCAACATCTACTAGTTCTGAAAAGGCTCCTACTACTGTGAGTCGTTATGAAACAATCAGGGTTCCTATTCTCAGGCCATCAGAGTATGCCATCTGGAAGGTCAAGATGACTATGTTTCTGGAGGCTACAGATCCAGAGTATCTTGACAGGATTAATGAAGGCCCTCACAATCCTACAAAGCTATCTGCTGCAACTGCTGGTGAAGAAGCTAAAATAGTTCCAAAGGAAAAGAAGGACATGACTCCTGAAGATCTATCATCAATTGCTAAGGATGCGAAGGTTAGGCATTTACTGCATAGTGCTTTAGACAATGTTATGTCTAACAAAGTGATTAACTGCACCACTGCAAAAGAGATCTGGGATGCTCTTGAAGTCAGATGTCAAGGAACTGCTACTATTAAGAAGAATAGGAGAAACATACTCACACAAGAGTATGAGCACTTTGAGGCTAAACCTGAAGAGACCATGACAGGAACATTTGATAGATTCTGTAAACTGCTCAATGATCTGTCATTGGTCAACAAAGAGTATGATCTAGAAGACTCAAATCTCAAGTTTCTTCTTTCTCTACCTGAAAAGTGGGATGTGAAAACAACCACTATTAGAGACAACTATGAACTTGCTGAAACAGAGATTGATGAAATCTATGGGCTGCTCAAAACTCATGAATTGGAAATGGAGCAGAGAAACAGGAGATCAAGCAGAAAGGGAAAGTCTGTTGCTCTTAAGGTTGAAGAGAAGCCTCAGAAGAAAGAGGCATCAAGAAGGAAAATGAAGGGAAAAGCTTTGGTCATACACTCAGAAAGTGAATCATCAAACTTTAATTGTGATTCAAACTCTTCTGAATCATCTGACTCTGAGGATGATGAAGAAGAAATGAGAAAGATGGCTGTGTTAATGGTGAAGACCTTCAAGAAAATGGGCTTCAAGAATTTCAAGAAAGGGAAAAGGTTTTCTAGAGATTCAAATGAAGACAGAAAAAGTTTCAGGAAGTCTGAAAGAAAAGAGACCAAGTCTGGGAAGAAGGATAAGTCTGAAATTCAATGCTACAAGTGCAAGGAGATGGGTCACTATGCTCCTGAGTGCAAGAAGGGTAAAACTGGAAAGGTACTCATCACAAAAGGCAGAGATTGGGCAGACACTTCAGATTCAGATGAGGAAGTCAACTATGCTCTCATGGCTTCTATTGAAACAGATTCTGACAACTCTGAAATCAAGGTACCTCCAACTACCTATGCCTATAATACTGATAATATTACTGAATTGAGAATTTATCTTAAGGCATTGCATATCAGTTACAGGGATCAGACTTTAGAGAATGAGAGGATAAAATCTGAAAATTCTGAACTTAAGGTTAGAAATAAACTTGTTGAAGAAAAACTTGAAAACATGCAACAAGTACAGAAAGAAAGAGATGATGCTGTTTATCTAGAACAGGAATTGCTAGGGAGATATAAGCAATTAGAGTCTGAGTTAGAAAAAGCAAACCACATAATTAATACTTGGACTCATTCTGGAAAAGATACACAAGAGGTTTTTCAGAGAGACACAATAGGTCTAGGATACTCTGATGGAGATGAACTTAGATTTCAAAATCAAGTTAAAATTAGACCACCACTTCCACCTAAGAAATGTGGAAAATTTCTAAATGGAATAAATGAACCTAGGTTTGAAGGAGGAAAAGAAGCTGTTAAAAGTGAACCAGTAAAAACTAGTGTTAAACAGGTTAATATTGGTTCAATGACAGATAAACAACTCAAACATAAGTTGAATGAGTTAAAATCTGTCAACAAACAGAAAGTGTCTAAAAAGAACAGAAATGGTAAAGTAGGCATAACTCAAGATAATTATCCTATGCTTGCTACTTTGGCTCCAAGAAAAACATGCTATAACTGTGGTAGTTCTAATCATCTTGCTAGCTTTTGCAAGAAGAATAAAAATATCAATTCTTTACCTTCTAAATCTGAAGCAAAGAAAAATTATGTTAGAACTAGGCCACAAACTTTATGCAAACACTGTGGAAGTACTTGGCATTCAATTTATACTTGCAGAGATTACCATGCTATTTATCACAATTACTATGAACTGAAACCTAATCTGAAATGGGTTAAAGTTAAGTCTGCATGTGTAAACTCTGAGAATGTTAGCTTAAACTCTGTTAATGAAAATTTCGCTGCAAAAGCTAACAAGGTTAAGAAAGCCAAAGGATCCAAGCAAGTCTGGATCCTTAAATCTGACCTCCACTAATTGTTTGTGATTACAGGGCATTAGGGAGAGAACCCTAGTTGTGGACAGTGGATGTTCAGGACACATGACTGGAAATAAAGCCCTGCTAATAGACTATGAGGAGAAGGCTGGCCCAAAAGTTTCCTATGGTGATGGCAATGTAGGAAGAACATTGGGATATGGCAATATTAATCTTGGAAATGTCATCATCAACAATGTAGTTCATGTCCCAGGACTCAAGCATGACTTGCTATCTGTGAGTCAAATCTGTGACAAGGGATATCATGTAGATTTTCAACCTGAATATTGTGAAGTTATCAGCAAATCTACAGGAAAGGTTGTTCTAGTTGGTCATAGGCAAAACAACATTTATGAAATCAAGCTCTTAATAGACTCTGTTGGAAAAGCTGTTTGCCTGTCTACAAGAATGTCTAGTGAAGAAAGTTGGAAGTGGCACAAGAAACTCTCACATTTGAACTTGAACAACATCAATGAATTGATCAGAAAGGATCTTGTAAGAGGACTCCCAAAAGCTCTGTTAAATGTTGATGGCCTATGTGATTCATGTCAAAAGGCCAAGCAAATGAAGTCATCTTTCAAGAGCAAGATAGAATTTTCAATCACTGATCCTTATCATCTTCTGCATGTTGATCTCTTTGGTCCAGTAAATGTTATGTCTATAGCAAGGAAGAAATATGCTTTAGTCATTGTTGATGAATACACTAGATTCACTTGGGTGTATTTTCTAGCAAAGAAGGATGAAACTGCATTAACTCTGATGGAGCATGTGAAGCTTCTGGACAAAGGATCAAGTAACAAAGTCAGAATCATCAGAAGTGATAATGGAACTGAGTTCAGGAATGCAACAATGGAAGAATTCTGCAAGAACAATGGAGTGAAGCAAGAATTTTCAGCACCTGGTACACCACAACAAAATGGTGTAGTTGAAAGGAAAAATAGAACCTTGTTAGAAGCTGCCAGAACTATGCTTGATGAAGCAAAATTGCCAACTTTTTTCTGGGCAGAAGCTGTTCAAACTGCTTGTTTTACTCAAAATTCTACACTGATCAATAAGCATGGAAAGACACCATATGAGATGGTGAAGAAAAAGAAGCCTAACCTGAAATACTTTCATATTTTCGGGTGCAAATGCTTTGTTTTGAAGACTCATCCTGAACAGTTGACCAAGTTTGAGCTAAAGGCAGATGAAGGAATTTTTGTTGGCTATCCACTGTCAACAAAGGCATTCAGAGTTTACAATCTGAGAACAAAAGTGATCATGGAATCTATACATGTGTCTTTTGATGACAAGAAAATAACTGTACTTGAAGACATAGATGAATATGATCAACTGAACTTTGAAAATGAAGATTTAAACTCTGTTGAAGTAAACTCTGATCAAACTATTCTGACAGACTCTGTTGAAACAGACTCTGAACCTCTACTGGTAAATACTGGATAAACTTCTCAGCCACAACAAAGGGAAGAACCAGTTGAGGGGGAGCATGATCAAGATGAAGACTCAAACATTTATACTGAGTCAACTGAAAAATCTGGATCAAACTCTGATGATTCAAACTCTGAAAATTCAAATTCTGACTCTGGGCAGTCAAGTTCAGGGGGAGTCTCAGAAAATGAAGAAAGCCCACAACAAAATCAGGAGAGCATGGATCAAGGGGGAGGATCACATGCTGACAGAAGTCATTTGCCTTCTGCTAGGAAATGGACTAAATCACATACACCTGATTTGATAATTGGTAATCCAGATGCAAAAGTGAGAACAAGAAGTGCCACTGCAAGTGAATGTTTGTTTCATGCATTCTTGTCTAAGAATGAACCAAAGAAAGTGGAAGAAGCTCTTCAAGATGCTGACTGGATAACAGCAATGCAGGAAGAGTTGAATGAATTTGAAAGGAATGAAGTTTGGACCCTTGTACCAAGGCCAAAGAACAGAACTATTGTTGGTACTAAATGGGTTTTCAGAAACAAGACTGACAGTGAAGGTGTTATCACAAGGAACAAGGCTAGACTGGTAGCAAAAGGCTATTCACAGCAAGAAGGAATAGACTATGATGAAACATTTGCTCCAGTTGCAAGATTGGAGGCAATCACAATTTTTCTAGCATATGCCTCTCACAAGAAATTCAAAGTGTTCCAGATGGATGTGAAAAGTGCTTTTCTGAATGGGAAGCTTGAAGAAGAAGTGTTTGTTGAACAACCACCAGGATTTGTGGACCCAAAATATCCAGACCATGTCTACAGGCTGGAAGCACTCTATGGACTTAAGCAAGCACCAAGGGCATGGTATGAAACTATGGCTCAATTTCTCTTAGAAAGTGGATTCAACAGAGGTACTATTGACAAAACTCTGTTTTATTTCAAATTTGGGAGTGACTTGCTTTTAGTTCAGATATATGTTGATGACATTATCTTTGGGTCTACTAATGATAAACTCTGTAAGAAGTTTGCCAAGCTCATGCAGTCCAGATATCAAATGAGCATGATGGGAGAGCTTAGTTATTTTCTAGGCCTACAGGTGAGACAAACAGATGATGGTATCTTCATTAATCAAGAAATTTGGTATGCTTGAATGTTCATCTGCATCAACTCCCATGGCAACAACAACTAAATTGGACAAAGACACAGGAGTTTCAGTGGATATGACAAACTACAGGGGCATGATAGGATCTCTTCTTTACTTGACAGCTAGTAGGCCTGACATCATGTATGCAACCTGTCTTTGTGCAAGATTTCAGGCAGATCCTAGAGAGCCACATCTGACAGCTGTGAAAAGAATCTTCAAGTATCTCAAGGGCACCATATCATTAGGTCTGTGGTACCCCAGAGAATCAGATTTCAAGCTACTTCGGTATTCTGATGCAGACTTTGCAGGCTGCAAGATAGACAGAAAGAGCACTAGTGGAAGTTGTCAATTTCTTGGTGACAGACTTGTCTCTTGGTACAGCAAGAAACAGAAATCAATTTCTACATCTACAGCTGAAGCAGAGTATATTGCAGCTGGTAGCTGTTGTGCACATATCTTGTGGATGAAGAATCAATTGCTGGATTATGGATTGAGGTACAGTAAGATTCCTCTTTACTGTGATAATCAAAGTGCTATTGCTATGACAGGTAATCCAGTACAGCATTCAATGACCAAGCACATCAGCATAAGGTACCATTTCATCAGAGAACATGTGGAAGAAGGGAATATTGAACTACATTTTGTGTCTACAGAACAACAGCTTGCAGATATCTTCACCAAACCATTGAGTGAAGCTACATTTACAAGACTGGTCAATGAACTAGGAATGGTCTCTGGTTTTGACTAAGAATGTTGGTTAGATTCAAATTTTACTTATGTAATGTGTTGCTCATATTTCCTTGATTTGTTAAGTGCTAAGTGAACTCTGTTGATTAAACTCTGTTATGCATACTCTGTTAACATGTTTTTCTTTAAACACTGTCAAACTCTGTTAAATTCTGTCAGCATGCCTGTATGTCATACACTGTTAATAAGTTTGATAAACTCTGTGAATTCTGAGTTGATTATTGTCTGAATGGAAACACCAATGAAGAAATATGTATGAAGCATGATTCTCAGTAATTAATCATGAATCTTTATGAGTTATTGTGATCTAATCTAGATTGTGCAGAAAGTTAACACAGCATGATACTGGTTCATATTTATAGCATCTCTTAGTTTATTTTGTCCTAAACTCTGAGTCTATAAATACTGTGTGCATTGCCTCTCATGAATAACTACTGATGTTGATGAACTCTAAACTCTGTTAGTTATACTCTGGTAGATTAAAATGCTTACTGCAATATCCCCAAAGAAAATGTATATAGGTTGCTATACTCCTTTGAGATTATGTTGGTGACTAGGATGACCCAGGAACCCATTGGTATATAATATGGGCTAAAATTCTCTGATTTTTGGTGACTAGTCAAAGACTAGGATGACCCAGGAACTTATCAAAATGATAAGGGCTAAAATTTTTAAATTTTTGGTGACTGGCTCTAACCTCTAATTACTGGAATGAATAGAATAAAATATATATATATATATATATATATATATATATATATATATATTAGCATTAGAGGGGGTATAAAATAAATTAAATGTTACTGTATATAGATTGATTACTACAGAGTTTAGCTTTCATCATACAGTCAGTGTTTACTATGAGAGTTTGTGCATCAAGTGTTTATTGAGTTACTTTATGGATTTTATGAAAAATTAGATGCTCTAAAAATTGATTTGGTAAACTCTGCTACACACACATATTTTCACAACTGTGCAATTTTTGAAAGGGTTTCGGTGATAAAGTTGGAGAATTGACAAACGCTGTTGATTTGTGGTTGGTACTCTAAGGTAAATTTTCATTTGGATAATTTGAAAATTTTGGAGTAAATAGTGCTTTTGACAACTATTAATAAGTGTATTGTGTTAAAGTGTCTTGGAAATAGGAAAGAGAATACAGCGGTGATAATTGCTATTTTTACTGCGCGTGATTAATTGATCCACTACATGTATGACACGTGTCCCACTCACTCATTATTGTGTCCCACTCACACATTAATCTAGGAACTGTTGAGTGTTTGAATACACAAACGATTGAGTTTTAATTTTTAATTACAACTCTAATTACTTTTGTGTACAACGTTTCATTTTTACTTTCACCCACTCACTTTTACATCTCACAGTTCTCTCAGTTTTCACTTGCGCATTTTCGCAAACATTTTTCCTACATACACTTTTCATTGTGATTTCTTGCCCGTTTCTTGATTTAATGGCTTCTAAATCATTCACTGTTCTTGGTCTACGTTTTGTCCCTAACAATTATGCAGCCCCACTCAATAATGAACGTATTCCAGAAGCGTTTCATCTTATGCAGAATTTCTTAAGAGACTCAGAGATTGGACAAGCTCTCGTTGAACCTAGTACTCTCTCTGCATCTCAAATTGCCACTTTTTGGCAAAACTCAGTCTATGTGGATGGAGGAGAGAATGGGACTCCAATCATCATCTTCACTCATGATGAACAAGAGTTTGTGATTACTCCACAAACTGTCAGAGAAACGATGGGTTTTGATACACACACCTCTTATGCTTATGTTGGTGAACCTCAATTGAGACAAATGCTACAGGAGATAGGCTACATGGATTCTCTTGAAAGGCTTGGCAGTGTAAAGAGGCCTAATCTCAGGAAGGAATGGAATTTTTCCTTCGACTGCATCACAAGAACATTCCAGAAGAAGGTCACTAACTGGGATGCTATTCCAATGGACAGTCTACAAATCGGGTATTCTCTACTTTATGGTAGTAATTTTGATTTTGGTAGATATGTTCTAATGAATCTAGGTGATAAACTGTCAGAGTCTACTACAGTTTATTTTGCTCGATTTTGTCAAATGCTATTCACTGCTTGTGTATCTGGTTTAGAGATTGTTGAAGCTGATGTGATTCAGCCTTTTAGAGTCAACAAGAGAATATTCTCTGATATGACTAATAAGGATGCTGGTAAAGAAAACCTACCTGTCTTTGTTCTGCCGCTTGCTTTGCAGAATTTTCTCAACCAACCTCAAGACCCACCACAACCAGAACCACACCCTGAACCACTAAACACTGATCATACTCAAACCTTAAACACTGAACCATCTACATCACCTACCCACACTGTACCTACTCAACAACCTGCAACCTCAAACCAAACCACTATCCCTGAACCACAACCTGCATCCACTCACAACACTCCATCACCAATCACAAAACAATCTTCACACACTCAACAATTAAACACTGAACCATCACAATCTCAACCACAACCACAGCCTAAAGCAAAAAGAGGCAGAGTAAAGCAAACAGCAGCAACTACTGAAAGACATGCAAGAGCTAAAAAGACAATAGAGAAACACACCAAAGCAAAACAGACATCTCCTGGAGCTGTTTATGCTAGAAGAAAGATTCAAAGAGCAAAAAGACCTTCTTCACCCTCTTTGGTGGCAGAATCTAGTAAAGAGGATTCAGATGAAGTGCCTCTAGCTAAGAGGAGAAAACTAGTAATCTCTGATTCTGCTAGTGAAAATGTTGAAGCTCCAGAGGTGGTTTCACAGCAAACACCTACTGTTGAGGCTGAAAAAGATATACCTGCAGAGGTTGATATGCCTGCAGAGGTTGAAATGCCTGCAGAGGATAAAATGCCTGCAGAAGAGGATAATAGAGATGGCTTTTCTCCAATGGATGATACTCTTGATTCATTCATGCCATTCTCTGATCCTATCTCATCTATTTTTGCTCAGTCTGAAGCAACTGGTGCAGCTGATCAACCTACAGTTGTCATTACTGAAACTGTAGCATCACATACAGAGTTAATCTCAGATGCTCACCAGACTGTTGAAGGAGGTGATGAGGTTGATCAAGCAACCAAGGCTACTTCTCAGCCTATGCCTGTTGATGACATAAATGTAAACTCTGTTGCTGAGCCTGAGCAACATGAAGAAAATCTTGACAAGGCTGCAGAAGAAATTGCAGAAACTATGGCTGACAATGCTCAGCACAGTGTTTCACTTGAAGATGATGTAGAACATGCTAAAGCTGCAAGTGTTGAACTTGAAGGTGAAAGCAGTGCAAACTCTGATTCTTTTCTGAGTGCACCAGTACAAACAGACAATAAACGTACCTCTTTCGATCAACCTTGTAAGTCTCATGCAATTGAAGAAGCACAACTTGCAAAATTTGCTGCTGACTGGTACAAAGAGGATTGCATTTTTCCAAGAAGGAGAGCAGCTAATTTTGTTAAGAAAACTGCCAACACTATCTCCAATCCAGAGATTCTTTCTTGCTTAAAAGCAACTGTAGTTCAAGTCAAGACTCTGGATGGTAGATTTGATGAAACTAAGAAGGCAATCACTGACTTGAGGACTGAGATCCAGACTAGAGAACTTAACATGGAAAGAGAGTCTAAACTCAAGACTACAAAATTTTCTAAAGCTCAAGACAATCTCTTTGCCAGGCTGGGTAAAGTTGAAGAGAATCAGTCTGCCTTGTTTATTAAAATTGATTCTATTGCTACCTCTTTGGAGTTGATCACATCTATACTCATGCCTGATGATGTCAAAAAGGGGGAGAGAGTTGCAAAGTCAAAATGCAAGCAATTTCAAACTCTGACTCAGAAGGATGATGCTGGAGATGGAGGAGCAAATAATAAAGGCAAGGGCAAGGCTATAGAAACTAAAACTCTGAAAACTAGCAGCAAGTCTCTTAAATCACAGTCTGCTGGGTTAAACACTGATACTCAAGGTTCTTCAAAGACTAAGAGTGTGGTACTATCCTCTGATCCTCAGACTGATGAGGAATTGGCTGCTAAGTTATTCTTAGAAGAAAATGAAGAGGGAGTTACAATTGCAGATGTTCAAGCTCAAGAGAAGATATTTCTAGCAGAACATAAGAAAGCTGTGAAATCTGACAATTCTAAGAAGAATGTGAAAGCTGCAAAGCCTGTTCTTAATGGCATTCAAATCAAAGAAAAAGTTGGTACTGAACAAAGGATGCAAGTATTCAGAAAACCAACAGATGCAGACTTTAAGCAAAAGCTGAAAGGCATTGCTGGAGAAAATACAACCTCTATTTCTACACAAGTTGTAAAGAAGAATGAAAACACAACCTCTGTTGCTACACAAGTTGTGATCACACCTTTACAATCTTCTCAGTTAAAATCAACTTTTGGAAAGGGAACTCTTCATGATCCAAATCAAGCACTTAAAGGTTCTATGGATTTCACTGATGGAAGAGCATTTTCTGGGAAAATTGGAAACAACAAGGGTGGTATAGGATCACACAGGGATAAAAGGCAGAATGTTAGTCCTAGAGATCCATCTTCACTGGCTGTTCCAGGTCAAGGTGTTGTCACTCAAGAGAGTTTAACAGACTGGAATCAGTACAGTTGGTCTATCAGAAGAGCCTAAAGAAAGATTTTCTATTATACTTCATGGCAGATGGAACAATTTTTAAAATTGGGGAGAATGATCTTGGTTTGAAATATTGGGAAGAACTAGAACATGTTCTGTATCTTTTCAAGGTAACAAATCAAAGGACTCAATCTGTTGCCAATGTGCTTAGACAGAAGATGCTTCAGAATCTAGCAAGAAGAGGCATGAAGTATAACAGTAAATATGTTCCTAAGTACAGAGACTGGAATGGAAAGCTGATAGAGATGGAAAAGGGAACTACAAAGCTAAAGACTGATCTTGGAATCACTGTTCTTGATTTTAATGTGAAGTCTGAAGTGGTGAAGTATATCAGATTGGGAAATGAAATGAGAAGAAACAAAATCTACGATCTCAGAGCTGCTATCTATCAGACTGATGAGAATGATCCTCAGTTGAGAGAGATCAAGGAAGCTATGGAGAATGAACTTGAAAATGCTGAAAGAAGATTGCTTGTAGACTATCTCAGAGCTACACCAGATCTTGAAGAGATTAGAGGTTAAAGTCTGTAAGAGTTTTCTTATTTCTGTAGATTTTTGTTAAGTAGAAGCTTAAACTCTGTTTGTATATTAATCACTGTAATTTTGTATTTGTTTTGACATCATCATTTACTGTAAACTTGTACATTCTTGCTAATGAACAAGTTGGGGGAGATTGTTAGAAATGATTGATGAAAACAGTGTTTAGGAGCTACAGCGACAAATCAGAGTTTAGCCGGAATCAGTCAGAGTTTAGTTAAACTCTGTCTGGAGGAAGCGCGTCTCCAGTCAACAGTGTTTGAAGAATTAAAGAAGTTATTTATGGAAGCAATCTCTTTACAGATTGGATAGCTATCATAGAGATTGAGTTGACTTAGGAGATGTGGAGCAATCGTAATTGATATCAATTGTATAGCTTAATTATAGGAGTATCAATTAGCGATTGTATAGCAGCTGTATGTTTTATAAATACAGTTAGGTTAACCCTAGAAGGGTATCGTGCATCGAACTATCTTTATTGTAACCTAAGCAGCTCTCTGTGATATTTTACATCACTGAGAGAGGAGTTATAAAACATCAACCAGTTTTTATTGTTCATACGCTTATTGCTTGTTAAACTCTCATACGAATTTAATTATTAATTGTGTATTCGGCCTAACAGATAGCCCTAGGTGTGCCAAATCGAGAAAAGATATTCTCTTTTATGATTTTAAGAACGACCTTGTTATCATTGAACTTAGTCGGTATGGCTTTTACCCACTTAGACACATAATCAACCGCTAAGAGAATGTAGAGGTTGCCAAAAGAGCTAGGAAAGGGACCCATAAAATCTATGCCCCACACATCAAAAATCTCAATGATCAAGATGGGACTCATAGGCATCATGTTTCTTCTAGTGATCTTTCCTAAGTGTTGACACCTACTACAAGCGGCACAGAATTCAGCAGCATCCTTAAACAAACTAGGCCAATAAAAACCGCTTTGGAGGATTTTAGCTGCTGTTTTCTTAGCCCTAAAATGACCTCCACAAGCTTGATCATGACAAAAGGAAAGGATACTTCGAAACTCATGGTTTGGGATGCTCCTCCGAATGATTTGATCGGGATAATATTTAAAAAGATATGGGTCGTCCCAAAAGAAATGTTTGACTTGAGAGAAAAATTTTGATTTATCTTGTGTGGACCTTTGAGATGGAATTTCGCCGGTTGCAAGGTATTTGACAATGTCGGCGAACCAAGGATGAGTAGAGATAGAAAAGAGATGTTCGTCGGGAAAAGATTCATTTAAAGGCGAGTCAGTGGTGGACTCCACCACTAATCGAGAAAGGTGATCGGCTATGACATTTTCGGACCCCTTCTTATCCCTAATTTCTAGGTCAAATTCTTAGAGCAACAAGATCCACCTAATCAATCGGGCCTTAGAGTCTTTCTTAGAGAAGAGATATCGAAGGGCGGAATGATCGGTGCAAACAATGATTTTCGAACCAATAAGATATGACCTAAACTTCTCGAGGGCAAAGACTACGGCTAGAAGCTCCTTTTCGGTGGTTGAATAATTGAGTTACGCATCATTTAAGGTCTTACTAGCGTAGTATATGACATGAGGTATCTTATTGATTCGTTGTCCTAATACCGCCCCTAATGCGTAATCAGATGCATCACACATTAACTCGAAAGGTTGACTCCAATCGGGAGACTTGATAATCGGGGCCGAGGTCAACTCTTTCTTAAGGTGTTCAAAATATTGTAAACAATCTTTAGTGAACTCGAATTTGACATCTTTACCAAGAAGGGTGGTCAAGGGTCTAGCCTTTTTGCTAAAATCTTTAATGAAATGCCTATAAAAACCAGCATGTCCTAAAAAGGAACGAATTCCTTTGACCAATGTTGGTGGGGGTAGATTGGCAATGAGGTCAACTTTGGATTTATCAACTTCGATCCCCTTTTCAGAAATTCTATGACCAAGAACGATTCCTTCTTTAACCATGAAATGACATTTTTCCCAATTAAGAACGAGGTTGGTTTCTTTACACCGTTTGAAGACTAACTCAAGATGGTTTAGGCATTGATGAAAAGACGAACCAAAGATGGAAAAGTCATCTATGAAAATCTCTAGGAAATCTCCTACCATGTCAGAAAAGATGCTCATCATGCACCTTTGGAAGGTGGCCGAGGCAGTGGTTAGACCGAAAGCTAAGCGACGATAAGCAAAGGTTCCAAAGGGACATGTGAAAGTGGTTTTCTTTTGGTCTTCGGGAGATATAGGAATTTGAAAATAACCGGAATAACCATCTAGGAAACAGTAGTAGGCATGACCCGCTAATCTTTCTAACATTTGATCTATGAATGGCAAAGGAAAGTGGTCTTTTCTAGTGGCATAATTGAGTTTCCTATAGTCTATGCACACCCTCCAACCGGATTGGACACGAGTAGGAACTTGCTCGTTGTTCTCGTTAGTCACCACGGTAATACCCGACTTTTTAGGTACTACCTGAATCGGGCTAGCCCAAGAGCTATCAGAAATGGGATAAATGATTCCATTATCTAGACACTTAAGAATTTCCTTCCTAACGACTTCCATCATGGTAGGGTTCAACCGCCTTTGTGGCTCACGAACTGGTTTGGCATCATCAACTAAGTGAATCCTATGTTGGACAATGGCCGGAATAATTCCTTTAATATGCGAGATACTCCAACCTATGGCTTCCTTATGTTCTCTAAGCACACTAACAAGCTCATCCTCTTGTGACTTGGTCAAATTAGAGGCAATGATAATGGGAAGAGACTCGTCAGGACCTAAAAAGGCGTACTTAAGAGTGTCGGGAAGAGGTTTGAGTTCTAAATCGGGCGGCTTTGACTCAACGGGTTCACTAGCTTCGAAAAGTGGCAAAGGAGGTGGTTCACATGCTTGGTTATTTGTAGGAATGGTGGAATCTAACATTGCATTGACCTCATTTGTATATTCAGAATCATCCCAATTTTGACCAAAGTGTTTTAAACAAAAATCAAGAGCATCATTAGGGTTGATGAATTCTTGATCAACTATATCATCAATTAAATTGACATCCATAGGTTGATCATAGAAATCATCGGGTTGTTTCCCTATGTGAAAAATATTGAGGTAATGGTCATGTTCCCAAAATGTTAGTTTCATAATCCATTTCTACAATTAATCAAAGCATTGGAGGTGGCTAGAAATGGCCTTCCTAGAATGATAGGAATCTGATTCTTAGGGTTCTTGACCGGTTCGGTTTCTAGGACGACAAAATCAACGGGAAAGAAAAAGTCACCTACTTTAATTAGCACGTCTTTAATAATCCCCTTAGGAACTTTGACAGAACGATCGACTAATTGAAGTGTAACATTAGTTCTTTGAAGCTCTCCTAAACCTAGGGCTTGATAGACCGAAAATGGAAGCAAGTTCACACTAGCGCCTAAGTCAAGTAACGCCTTGTCCACAAAGGTATTGCCTATGACACATGAAATTGTAGGACAGCCGGGGTCCTTATATTTCACGGGAATTTGGTTCAAAAGAATTAAACTAACTTGAGAATTAAAAAAGGCTTTCTTAGGGACGTGAGTAGTTCGCTTATGTGTGCACAAATATTTTAGACATTTCGCATACGAAGGAATTTGTTGAATCACGTCTAAAAGAGGTGTTAGATATAATTGATGTGAATAATAATTAGTGTTTAAGTGTTACAGTGAAAAATCAGAGTTTAGCTGGAAGCAGTCAGAGTTTAGTTAAACGCTGACAGATGGAAGCTCGACAGAGTTTGTTAAACTCTGTCTGGAGGAAGCGTCTACTGGTCAACAGTGTTTGAATAATACTTGAAGATAATTATGGAAGCAATATCTTTGAAGATTGGATAGCTGTCAAAGAGATTGAGTTGACTAAGGAGACGTGTAGCAATCGTAATTGATATCAATTGTATAGCTAATTTATAGGAGTATCAATTATCGATTGTATAGCAGCTGTATATCTTATAAATACAGTTAGGTTAACCCTAGAAGGGTATCAATCGTGAAACGCAATATTATTCATTGTAACCTAAGCAGCTCTCTGTGATATTTTACATCACTGAGAGAGTTGTTATTAATTCCAAACAGTTTTAATTGTTTAAACGTGTGTTTTAATTGTTAATCTCTCATACAATCTTGATTATAATTGTTTATTCTGCCTAACAATTGGTATCAGAGCCAATCTGTTACTCTATACAGTTTAAGATCTACACACACAGCTATAATCAATGGCAGAGATACCTCCTCCAACAGGTTCATGTTCTGAGAAGGCTCAACCTACTACTGTGAGTCGTTATGAGACAATCAGGGTTCCTATTCTCATGCCAGCAGAGTATTCAATCTTGAAGGTGAAAATGACCATGTTTCTGGAGGCTACAGATCCAGAATATCTTGACAGAATTTATGAAGGTCCTCATAAACCTACAAAGCTATCTGTTGCTACTGCTGGTCAAGAAGCTAAAACATTTCCAAAGGAGAAGAAAGATCTGACTCCTGAAGATCTTTCATCTATTGCTAAAGATGTAAAAGTTAGGCATCTACTTCATAGTGCTTTAGACAATGTTATGTCTAATAAAGTGATTAACTACACTACTGCCAAAGAAATCTAGGATGCCCTTGAGGTTAGATGTCAAGGAACTGCTGCTATCAAGAAGAATAGAAGGAACATACTCACATAGGAGTATGAGCACTTTGAGGCTAAATCTGAAGAAACCATGACAGAAACATTTGATAGATTCTGTAAACTGCTCAATGATTTGTCATTGGTTAATAAAGAGTATGATCTAGAAGACTCAAATCTCAAATTTCTTCTTGCCTTACCTGAAAAGTGGGATGTGAAGACAACCACCATAAGAGATAACTATGATCTCGCTGATACTTAGATTGATGAAATCTATGGGCTGCTCAAAACTCATGAATTGGAATTGGAGCAGAGAAACAGGAGATCAAGCAAGAAGACAAAGTCTGTTGCTCTTAAGGTTGAAGAAAAATCCTTGAAGAAGGAAGCATCAAGGAAGAAAGCTAAGGGAAAGGCTTTAGTCATACATTCTGAAAGTGAGTCATCAAACTTTGATGTTGATTCAAACATTGATGAATCATCTAACTCTGAGGATGATGAAGAAGAAATGTTGCAAATGGCTGCTTTGATGGTGAAGACCTTCAAGAAGATGGGTTTCAAGAACTTCAAGAAGGGAAAAAGGTTTTCTAAGAAAGATTCAAATTCTGACAGAAAGAGTTTCAGAAAGTCTGAGAGAAAGGATACCAAGTCTGGGAAGAAAGGCAAGTCTGAGAGTCAATGCTACAAGTGTAAGGAGATGGGTCACTATGCTCCTGAGTGCAAGAAGGGTAAAACTGAAAAAGCACTCTTCACAAAAGGCAGAGACTGGGCAGATACTTCAGACTCAGATGAGGATGTTAACTATGCTCTCATGGCTTCTATTGAGAATGAATCTGAAGATTCTGAAAACAAGGTACCTCTAACTACCTATGCTTATAATACTGATGATATAACTGAATTGAGAATCTATCTTAAGGCATTGCATATCAGTTATAGGGATCAAACTTTAGAGAATGAGAGAATCAAATCTGAGAATTCTGAACTTAAAGTGAGAAATAAAATTGTTGAAGAGAAACTTGAAAACATGCAACAAGTTCAGAAAGAAAGAGATGATGTTGTTTATCTAGAACAGGATTTGCTAGGAAAATATAAGCAACTAGAATCTGAATTGGAGAAGGCAAATCACATAATTAAAACTTGGACTCATTCTGGAAAAGACACACAAGAGGTTTTTCAGTCAGACACAGTTGGTTTAGGTTACTGTGAGGGAGATGAACTTAGGTTTCAAAACAAAGTCAAAATTAGAACACATCTTCCATCTACAGAATTTGTTCATGGAATAAATGAACCTAAGTCTGAAGCTAAAAAAGGAGCTGTTAAGAAACAACCAGTAAAAACTAGTGTTAAACAGGTTAATATTGGTTCAATGACAGATAAACAACTCAAGCATAAGCTTAAGGAGTTAAAATCTGTTAAGAAACAGAAAGTGTCTAGGAAGAATAGAAATGGTAAAGTAGGATTACTCAAGGTAATTATCCAATGCTTACTACTTTTGCTCCAAGAAAGACATGTCATAACTGTGGTAGCATTAACCATCTTGCTAGTTTCTGTAGGAAGAATAAAAATATTAATTCTTTACCTTCCAAGTCTAAAATAAAGAAAGATTATGTTAGAACTAGACCACAGACTTTATGCAAACACTGTGGAAGTACTTGGCATTATATTTATACTTGCAGGGATTATCATGCTATCTGTCATAATTAGGGCTGTAATTCAAGTCGAGTCAGGCGAGTTCGAGCCGAGCTTTTTCTGACGAGTCGAGCCGGGCTCGTTTACTAAACGAGCCGAAAATCCCCGCCGAACTCGGCTCGTTTGTTATACGAGTCGGGTCGAGCTACTCGCGAGCCCCTCACGAGTCGAGTCGAGTTTTGTATACGAGTCGGGTCGAGTTTTTGTTATACGAGCCGAGCCTAACGAGCTGTTAAACGAGCCAAGCCTAACGAGCTGTTAAACGAGCCTAACGAGTTTCTGAAAATTACTTATTTTGTTTGTTAAAATCTCTAACCAAATTAATTTTTTATTTTTTGAAAATTTGGGAATATCATTTAATTAGATATATCTTGACATCGATACGGTTGGATCGTCGAGAAATATTTTAAAAAAAATAGAAACAATAATTTGGGACGAAGCACTAGTTACGAGTACTAGACAATATAGTAGTGATCTACTAAGATCTCCAACCAAATTAATTTTTTATTTTTTAAAAATTTGGGAATATCATTTAATTAGATATATATTGACATCCGTATGGTTGGATCGTCGAGAAATATTTTTTAAAAAATAAAAACAATAATATGGGCGAAACACTAGTTACGAGTACTAGACAATATAGTAGTGTTCTATTAAGATCTCCAATCAAATTAATTTTTTATTTTTTAAGAATTTGGAATATCATTTAATTAAATATATCTTGACATCCGTACGGTTGGATCGTCGAGAACTATTTTTCAAAAAATAGAAACAATAATATGGGACAAAGCACTAGTTACTAGTACTAGTCAGATTAGTAGTGTTCTACTAAGATCTCCAACCAAATTAATTTTTTATTTTTTGAAAATTTGGGAATATCATTAAATTATATATATCTTGACATCCGTATGGTTGGATCGTCGATAAATATTTTTTTAAAAATAGAAACAATAATATGAATGACTAGTGCTTTTGGGCTTTTTTTATTTGCATAATTTTTGGGCTTTGTTTAGACTTGTAAGTTGATACATGTGATTTTTTTTAATACTAACATATTAGGCCCGATATCAAATACATATGATTCTAAGCCCGACCTAAATCTAATATCTATACCTAAACCTAAAAACTAAAACAACGTAACAGGTCTATCTCTCTCCCATCCTTATCTCCTCTCTCTTTTCTTTCTTTCTTTTGTTCTTCATGTTCTACACACAAATACACAATCAAACACACTTTTGACTGTGATTTTGATATCCAAACACCATCATATATATGCTTAAATCACTCTTCTCCTCAAGCTATATCTATCTATGTAATAATATATCGATTTTCACGTTTTTGATTTCCGGGCCATTTATTTAAAATGGTTCGGTTGTGACATTCGAAGATGTTTTTGATGATTTTGGCAGCACACCCGATTCGCTTTCTTAACAAGCATATTTGATGGATGTTGTAACTTACTCCTACTAGTCTTGTGGGGTTTTTTTTGTTGATTTTAATTGTTAGTTGTTTATGGCCAAGCTAGTGACATACTCGAGTTCAATTGTTTTGTAACGTAGCTGTTTGTTTTCAATCTATGTAATTGTTTTTGTTGATTACATATTTGATCTATGTAATTAATTCTATTTTTTCAATTGTTTATATAAACGAGCTCCAGTTCGAGTTCGAGCTCGAGCCGGGTCGAGTTCAAGTTTTCGAGCCGGGTTCTATTCGAGTTCGACACATACTCGGTCCGGCTCGTTAAGCTAAATGGGTATGAAATGTTGTTCGAGCTCGACTCGTATTCGAGTATGAGCCGAGTCGGGTCTGTCTAAATGAGTTCGAGCTCGAGCTGCTCGCGAGCAGCCCGACTCGGATTACAGCCCTAGTTATGATTATTATGAATTGAAATCCAGTTTAAAATGGGTTAAGGTTAATTCTGCAAGTGTAAACTCTGAAAATGTTAGCTTAAACTCTGATAATGTGAATTCCACTACTAAAGCTAACAAAGTTAAGAAAGCCAAAGGATCCAAGCAAGTCTGGATCCTTAAATCTGACCTTCAATGATTGTTTGTGATTGCAGGGCATCAGGGAGAGTACCCTAGTCGTGGACAGTGGATGTTCAGGACACATGACTGGAAATAAAGCCCTGCTATCAGAGTATGTGGAGAAGGCTGGCCCAAAAGTTTCCTATGGAGATGGCAACGTAGGACGTACTCTGGGATATGGCAATATCAATCTTGGAAGTGTCATCATCACAAATGTAGCTCTGGTTCCAGGACTCAAGCATGATCTGCTATCTGTGAGTCAAATCTGTGACAGAGGATATCATGTAGATTTTCAGCCTGAATACTGTGAAATCATCAGTAAATCTACAGGGAAAGTTGTTCTAGTTGGACACAGGCACAATAATATCTATGAAGCAAGTTTGTTGACAAACTCTGATGGAAAAGCTGTGTGCCTGTCCACAAGAATGTCTAGTGAAGAGAGTTGGAAGTGGCATAAGAAACTCTCTCATCTGAATCTGAACAACATTAATGAGTTGATAAGAAAGGATCTTGTAAGAGGACTTCCAAAGTCTTTATTAAATGTTGATGGCCTGTGTGATTCCTGTCAAAAGGCCAAACAAAGGAAGTCATATTTCAAGAGCAAGTCTGAATCTTCAATTGTTGATCCTTATCATCTTCTGCATGTTGATATCTTTGGACCAGTGAATGTCTTGTCAATTGGAAGAAAGAAATATGCTCTAGTCATTGTTGATGAACACACCAGATACACTTGGGTGTATTTTCTAGCAAAGAAGGATGAAACTGCATTAACTCTGATGGAGCATGTAAAGCTGCTGGACAAAGGATCAAAACACAAAGTCAAAATAATCAGGAGTGATAATGGAACTAAATTCAGGAATGCAACAATGGAAGAATTCTGCAAGAACAGAGGAGTGAAGCAAGAGTTTTCTGCACCTGGTACACCACAGCAAAATGGTGTAGTTGAGAGGAAGAACAGAACCTTGATAGAAGCTACCAGAACTATGCTTGATGAAGCAAAATTGCCAACCTATTTCTGGGCAGAAGCAGTTCAAACAGCCTGTTTTACTCAAAATGCCACACTGATCAACAAGCATGGAAAAACACCATATGAGATGGTGAGGGAAAAGAAGCTAAACCTGAAATATTTTCATATTTTTGGGTGCAAATGCTTTGTGTTGAAAACTCATCCTGAACAGTTGACCAAATTTGAGTTAAAAGCTGATGAGGGAATTTTTGTTGGCTATCCGCTATCAACTAAGGCATTCAGAGTTTATAATCTGAGAACCAAGGTGATCATGGAGTCAATTCATGTGTCATTTGATGACAAGAAAATAACTGGACTTGAAGATGTAAATGAACATGATCAACTGCACTTTGAAAATGAAGACTTAACCTCTGATGAAGTAAACTCTGATGAAACTGATCTGACAAACTCTGTTGAAGCATACTCTGAACCTCTACTGGTAAACACTGAAGAAACTTCTCAGCCAGAACAAAGGGGAGAACCAGTTGAGGGGGAGCATGATCAAAATGATGACTCAAATTCTGATAGTGAGTCAACTAAAAAATCTGGATCAAACTCTGATGACTCAAACTCTGAAAGAAAAAAATCTGACAGTTTAAACTCTGAGAAGTCAAATTCAGGGGGAGCCTCAGAAAATGAAGAAAGACAACAAGAAAATCAAGAGAACATGGATCAAGGGGGAGGATCACATACTGATAAAAGCCATTTACCTTCTGCTAGGAAATGGATAAAATCTCATACACCTGATTTAATTATTGGAGATCCAGATGCAAAAGTAAGGACAAGGAGTGCTACAACAAATGAATGTCTATTTCATGCATTCTTGTCTAAGAATGAACCAAAGAAGGTAGAAGAAGCTCTTCAAGATGCTGACTGGATAACAGCAATGCAGGAGGAGTTAAATGAATTCGAAAGAAATGAAGTATGGACCCTTGTACCTAGACCAAAGAATAGATTGTTGTTGGTACTAGATGGGTCTTCAGAAATAAAACTGATAGTGAGGGAGTTGTTACAAGGAACAAGGCTAGACTTATGGCAAAAGGCTATTCACAGCAGGAAGGAATAGACTATGATGAAACTTTTGCTCCAGTTGCAAGATTGGAGGCAATAAGAACAACCACCAGGTTTTGTGGACCTAAAATATCCAGACTATGTCTACAGGCTGGATAAGGCACTCTATGGACTTAAGCAGGCACCAAGAGCATGGTATGAAACTCTGGCTCAATTTCTTTTAGAAAGTGGGTTCAACAGAGGTGCAATTGATAAAACACTGTTCTACTTTAACTATGGTGATGACTTGCTTTTAGTTCAGATATATGTTGATGACATAATTTTTGGGTCTACTAATGATAAACTCTGTAAAAAGTTTGCCAAGCTCAAGCAGTCCAGGTATCAAATGAGCATGATGGGAGAGCTTAGTTATTTTTTAGGCCTACAGGTGAAGCAAACAAATGATGGGATTTTCATAAATCAAGCAAAATATACCAGAAATCTTCTCAAGAAATTTGGTATGCTTGACTGTTCATCTGCATCAACTCCCATGGCAACAAAAACAAAGTTGGACAAAGACACAGGAGCTCTAGTAGATATGACAAGCTACAGAGGCATGATAGGGTCTCTTCTTTATCTAACATCTAGCAGACCTGATATCATGTATGCAACATGTTTATGTGCAAGGTTTTAGGCAGACCCCAGAGAACCACATCTAACAGCTGTGAAGAGAATTTTTAAATATCTCAAGGGGACCATAACCTTAGGTCTGTGGTATCCTAGAGAACCAGATTTCAAGCTACTTGGTTACTCTGATGCAGACTTTGCAGGCTGTAAGATAGACAGAAAAAGCACCAGTGGAAGTTGTCAATTTCTGGGTGATAGACTTGTTTCTTGGTATAGCAAGAAACATAAATCAATTTCTACATCTACAGCTGAAGCAGAGTATATTGCGGCTGGTAGCTGTTGTGCACAGATTCTGTGGATGAAGAATCAATTATTGGATTATGGATTGAGGTACAGTAAACCTATTTACTATGATAATCAAAGTGCTATTGCTATGACAGGTAATCCAGTACAACATTCAATGACCAAGCACATCAGCATAAGGTACCACTTTATCAGAGAACATATAGAGGAAGGGAACATTGAGCTTCATTTTGTGTCTACAGAACAACAGCTTGCAGACATCTTCACCAAGCCATTGAGTGAAGCTATATTTACAAGGCTGGTAAATGAACTAGGAATGGTCTCTAGTTTTGACTAGAGATATTGGTTAGACTCAAAATTTTACTTATATAATGTGTTGCTCATATTTCTGTGATATGTTAACTGCTATGTGAACTCTGTTGTTAAACTCTGCTATGCAAACTCTGTTCGTTAACTGTTAAACTCTGTTAGCACGCTCTGTAGGTTATACACTGTTGACATGTTGGATAAACTCTGAGAAATTTCTGATATTATTATTGTCTGAATGTAAACACCGATGAAGAAATATGTATGAAGCATGATTCTCAGTAAATAATCATGAATCCTTCTAAGTTATTTGTGATCTAATCTTTGAATGTGCAGAAAATTAACACAGCATGATACTGTTTCATATTTATAGCATCTCTTAGTTTATTTATCCTAAACTCCGAGTCTGTAAATACTGTGTGCATTGCCTCTCATGAATAACTTCTGATGTTGATGAGCTCTAAACTCTGTTAGTTATACACTATTAAATTAGATTCTGTTACTAGTCTACCCCCAAAGAAAATGTATATAGGTTGCTAAAACTCCTTTGAGATTATGTTGGTGTCTAGAACGATCCAGGAACTTGCTGGTATATAGTAAGGGCTAAAATTCTCTAATTTTTGGTGACTAGTCAAAGACTAGGAAGACCCAGGAACTTATCAAGATGATAAGGGCTAAAATTATAGGATTTTTGGTGACTAGTTCCAACCTCTGATTACTGGAAAAAAAATTATTAGAAGGGGGGTATAAGTTAGTTTAGAGTTACTGTATATAAATTGTTTATTACAGAGTTTAGCATTCATCATACATTCAGTGTTTACTATGAGAGTTTGTGCATCAAGTGTTTAGTGATTTACTTTATGGATTTTATGAAAAATTAGATGCTCTAAAAATTGAATTGGTAAACTCTGCTATACACACACATATATTCACACTTGTGCAATTTTTGAAAGGATTATGGTAATGAAGTTGGCGAATTGACAAACGCTGATGAATTTTGTCTAATACTCTGAGGTATATTTTCTTTCAGATAATTTATGTACTTGGGGTAAAAAGAGTTTTTGAAAAATGAAATAAATTATTGACAACTGTTAATGAGTGTTGGAGTGTTAAAGCGTGTTGCTAATGGGAGAGAGAAAGTAGCAGTAATTATTGCCACAATTACTAAACGTGCAAACTACTTTCATTGCATGTGTGCCACGTGTCTCACTCACACATGTTTAAAATGATTGGGTTTTACTTTTTCATTACAACTCTAATCATTTTTACATACACGGTTATTTTCTCTGCACACAACCCACTCACAGTCACTTGTTATTTCACTTGGGCATTTTCACAAACACCTTTCCTACATATATTTTTCTCTGATATTTTCTTCTCACATCGATTCTAATGGCCACCAAAGCTTTTACTGCTCAATGGTTATTGTTTGTTCCTAATAATTATGCAGCCCCGTTGAACAATGTAAACGTTCCAGAGGTGTTTCATTTGATTCAAAACTTTTTGCGGGATTAAGAGATTGGTACAGCTTTAGTCGAACCACCAATCCTTTCTGCCATGCAGATTGCTACTTTCTGGAAGAGCTCTACGTATGCTGATGGAGGAGAGAATGGGACTCCTTCAATCATCTTAACATATGAGGAGACAGAGTATGTGATTACTCCTACAACAGTCAGAGACATTATGGGTTTCGACATACACACTTCATACAGTGTTGTTGGTGAGAATCAATTGAAAGAGATGTTGCGGCAACTTGGGTTTTCAGGTCCTTTAGACAAACTTGGTAATGTGAAAAGGCCAAAGCTAAGGAAGGAGTGGAGTTTCTTCTTCGATTGTATAATAAGGGCCTTTGGAAAGAAAGTCACAAACTGGGATGCTATTCCTACTGACAGTCTTCAAATCGGGTATTCTCTTCTCTATGGAAGTAATTTCGATTCAAACCGAGTCAACTCGGCTATAACACAAACATTAACTCTGCAACGAACTCACTGGAATCAAACAGCAACTGGAAAACTCAATTACTAAATTCAGCCACAAACTCTCTATACTTTGATGCGCTTATTATTTGCTACTTTTGATGGACTGATACGAATACTAAATGAACAAAAAGTCACCACTGAATAAGCAGAAAAAGAACAACCACAAACTCGTGGTTACAACACAGAAAAGAAATCCAAACAACGACCCAGAAATTCAAAACATCATCAAACTCAGAATACTAAAACAACGCAGAACAGTGACTCTCACGAACTCAGAAGAAATTTGAACAAAAACAATCAGTGAAAATCGTAGTAAAGATTCACCTAACACTAAAATCAACTAACAACACAGCAAGGAACCACTCAACAGCCACTCGTAATCAAAGAAACAAATTCGTTGACTCCAAACTAACGAAACTCAATTAAAAGAAAATAGTAAAAACAAGAAATGTAAAAAGAAAAAAAAAACAAGAAACGTAAGGAGGGAAGGGGAGTTTGCAGCGAGTAAAAAGGAAGAGGGACTGTGTGTATTCGTGGACAAGAAGAGGGGAAAGAGGATGATAATTGTGGCGATTTAATGAAAGAAAAGAGAAGAGAATGTGGGTTTGGTGTTTGGGTGATGCCAACGAAAAACAAAGAAACTGCTGGGTTTTGAATAATAAAAAAAACAGGGGAAAAAAAGTTGGTTCGAATTAACGAGAAAATGAGACAGAAATTACGAACTGAAAATTTTGTAAAACTAATAATTTATTTTTATTTTTTATTTTTTTTTGTAAAACTTAAAAAACGACAATAAAGAAATTTAACTACGAAATTGAAAGTTTTACACTAAAACGATGATTTGAAACTAAAATGGCCCACAATAAAATGGTAATTTAAAGGGGCTTACTACTTAAAATTATAACTATGAACATGAAATAAAAAAAATCGTTACTTTCAACCCATAGTGGTTAGCTTTTCGCTACTTTGTCCACTACATGGATTTACGAAAATAACGAAAGCTATGTAAAATAAACGAGAGAGCAAGACAAGAAATTAAAGGAAATGAAATTGCATTAAAATTAAAAAGAGTGTTTACAAGATTTGAAACTAAGAAAATTACAGTAAATTAAATCTACCCTAAAATCTAAGTTACTAAATACAAGGGGGGTGAGGGGGGTTTTATAGGATAGGAATTAGGGTTAAGGGGGTGTTGGGCAAATCCCCACCATACATTTGTGGTGTGTGGTGGTGAAATCCTAGACTTCTATTTGTTTCCTTCCCCCTTAAGCTTTGAAGAGTTGATCTTGGCCATACACTTATGTAGTGTGTTGGGATGATCTCCACCTTCCACTTGTCTTGAAATATTCCTTTTGCTCCAAGCTCCTAATTCTTTTGCCTCTTTCATTTTTGGTCCTTTTTCTTCCTCTTTTTCCCTTCCTTGCTCTTTATTTTTTTATTTTGCCATTTCTTTATTTATTTACGAATTTCCTGAAATGCAACAAAATAAATTATTAAAATACGAGTTCAAACAATAAATAGGTAATAAATATATGCAAAAATATGCATAAATAGGGAAGATGCTGGGAAGCGCAGCCGCGTAGAATTGAGGCGCAGCCGCGCGATGGCCGCCTGCCAGACTTCCTGTTTCAACTTAAAATTGGATTTTCTTGTATTTCCTTACTGTCCAAGACTCCGGGGGGCCTATATAAACACCATCTCTCATCATAAAACATACCAACACTTAATACAACACACATAAAGAGCCGAGAGATGGAGATTCATACTTGGAGAAGGATTTCTACGTTCGTGACAAGCTTAGGAGATCTAGATCTACTTTTGTATTCTTCTAATTAGGCGATAATCTCGGATTTCGGATTTGTTTTCTTAACTCTATTACTCTAGCACTATTATTTTCTTTCAAACCTTGTTTACTATCATGTTATCATTAGATCCCATGATGACGAGCCGTTCGAGCTATTAGATATCTGATTTCGAAGAAAGATTCAAAGCCTCGGTTGATTCGTTGGGTTCTTTTGCTTCAAGAGTTTGATTTGGAGATCAAGGATAAGAAAGGTATGGAAAACCAGGTGGCGGATCATCTATCACCTTTGGAGGACCACGGTAAGGATTCACGGGATAAAACTCTTATTAATGAATCTTTTCCCGATGAGCAGCTTTTTGGGGTGCAAGATGAAGAACCATGGTTTGCAGATATTGTGAACTATCTTGTGAGTAATGTCATCCCGTCGGAATTTTCTTATGCTCAAAGGAATAAATTTCTATATAATGTGAAGTGGTACCGTTGGGACGAACCATTCTTGTTCAAGCTTGGTGCGGATCAGATAATAAGGAGGTGTATTCCTTACAGTGAGACGGAAGGTGTTTTGCATGATTGCCATTCGACCACATATGGGGGCCACTATGGTGGTGAGAAGACAGCCCAGAAAGTACTTCAGGCGGGATTCTACTGGCCAACTCTGTTTAAAGATGCTCATCAGTTCGTGTTGAGATGTGATCGATGTCAAAGAGTTGGTAATATCTCTAGGAGGAACGAGATGTCTCTTAATATTTTGCTTGAGGTTGAGATTTTTGATGTGTGGGGGATTGACTTCATGGGACCGTTTGTTTCATCTTGTAATAATCAGTACATACTCTTGGCGGTGGATTACTTGTCTAAATGGGTCGAGGTGAAGGCTTTACCGACCAATGATGCTAAGGTGGTGCTGAATTTTCTTCATAAGAAAATCTTCATGTGTTTCGGAACTCCACGGGCTATAATCAGTGATGAGGGGACACACTTTTGCAATCGTCAATTTACTACATTGATGGCAAAGTATAATGTGATGCATCGTGTTGCTACTGCTTATCATCCCCAAACCAATGGTCAAGCGGAGGTCTCGAATCGGGAAATCAAGAGAATCTTAGAGAAAGTGGTGAATCCGTCAAGAAAGGATTGGTCTTTGAAGTTGGACGAAGCTGTATGGGCGTACAGAACTGCTTAGAAAACACCCCTAGATATATCTCCTTATCAGTTGGTATTTGGTAAGGCTTGTCATTTGCCTGCCGAGTTAGAGCACAAGGCTTATTGGGCGTTGAAGAAATTAAACTTCGACATTAAGGCTGCGGGTGAGAAACGTCTACTTCAGTTGAATCAGCTTGATGAGTTTCGTTCACAAGCTTATGAGAACAACAAGATGTACAAGGAGAAGGTTAAGAGGTGGCATGATAGAAGATTGATGCACAAGTCATTTGTGCCGGGTCAACAGGTGTTGTTATTCAATTCTCGCCTCAAGCTTTTTCCTGGTAAACTCAAGTCGAGGTGGTCGGGACCATTTACAGTTAAGACGGTCTTTCCACATGGGGCAGTGGAAATTTATGAAAAAGCACCTGATCATTCGTTCAAAGTGAACGGCCAACGGCTCAAGCCTTATTTCGGTGGATCGGTGGATCGGTGAACCGTGAGACGGTTTCGGTCGTTTTGACAACAACTTAAAGTCTCGGGAGTACGTCAAGCTATTGACGTAAAACAAGCGCTTCGTGGGAGGCAACCTACGCATTCTGTAGTTTTTCTAGGTACATCAAAAAAAAAATCGTGAATAGTAGCTGAGAGCGCAGGTGCGCTTAGGAGACGCGCATCCGCGCAGTAGCCAACTGCCCAGATCTTTTAAAAACTGAAATTAGTCTTATTTCTTCCCCATTTTTATATCCCTTTTGCTAATACCCCAAATCCTACTTCACATCTAATCATATTTCAAATCTATACACCTTACCTCTTCCTCTCATCCTCATTACAATCTTCACCCATCTATTCTCTATATACACACACCTTTATATACACACAAAAACCCTATCACTACTTACATCTTTAAACCTCCAGACAAGCAACAAGGAATCTGTAATTCAAATTTTGGGAAAGTTTATTGCAAGAATCACATCTCTAATTCATGTGGGTATAGTTCTAATCTTGTCTCTTTCATTATTACGAATAGTGTTCTTGCATTGGGAGTTTTGTTGTGTTATTGGTTTGGGCAATTGAATATTCTTGCTAGTTGGATATTTGTTTTGAATTAATTGTTGAGATGGCACCGAAACGTCAAAGGGTTGTTGGAAGTAGTATCACTAATCCATCTTCGGATGAAGATTCGAGTTTGGGGGGTGGTGGTGTTGAGAAGTTTGTTTCTCCGGAGGCCCAAGTTGAGTTTAATTGGTTGATGTCAAAGGCGGTTGCTAAAGAGAGGGGAATTTTACCAACTAAAGAATTAGAGTTACTTAAGATGATTGGGGAGATGGGTTGGGAGACTTTCTGTGCGGCGCCGTCTGCGGTTTCATTGAGCATTGTGCGTGAGTTCTATGTTAATGCTAAGGCTGAGAAGAATGGATATTCTGTGGTTCGGGGATTGACTGTTGACTACACTCCTCCTGATATTCGTGCTCCTGTGGGATAGCCTACTAAGCCTAGGAGAGTCGAGGATTGGGTGCGTAAGACACGGGCAGATGTGGACTTGGATGCTGTTGTTACTGAGCTTTGTGTGCGGGCACAGTTTGGAAGTGTAGGCCGGGAACTATTGAGCAGGTCACTTTTCATGCTTCTACCGTGAATAGTTTTGCACGGGCGTGGAACCTATTTATTTGTGCTAACATCATGCCATCCTCTCATACTCATGACATTACGGTTGAGCGGGCTATTTTGCTATGGGGTATTCTGAAGGGGAAATATATTGATCTTGGCTATCTTATCCATCAGAATATGCTTAGGTTCATGGAAGGTGGTACGACGGGTGCTATTCCTCATGCTTCTATTGTCACGGGATTGTGTGCTGTTGTGGGTGTTAGATGGGTGGAGGATGAGCCGGTGCAGATGCCCGGTGCTCCTATTGATGATTCTATTATTGAGCGGATGGTGGAATGGTCGGGCGGCATTCCACATCATAGAGGATTGGGTTACATTCTTCCTGGTGCTGAGGGAGGTGGTGCTCCACCACGTGTGCCGCAGGTTCCTAGGGTTGCTAGAGCGGGTCCTTCACAGGGTGATGTTGATAGGACGGGATTTGATGCACAGTTCCGACGTTTGACTAGGTGTATTGATGCCATGCATGACATCAACCGTCGATATGCTGAGGATATGACACATGCTCTAGGAGTTGCTTTCCAGGCTACGGGTATTGAGGTCCAGTGACTAGTTTTTGGAGCTCATGCACAGTATCCGCCACCAGATTCACCACCCGAGGAGGGTGGCCCTGTCGATAGTTAGGTATGTCTCTGCTATCCTTTTATTACCTTCAATGGGGACTTTGAATATTTTAAGTTTGGGGGTGATTTGAGGGTAAGTAGTTAGTAGTGTGTCTTTGTTCATGTAGGAATCATATTGCATGTGTAGTAGTAGTTCATTCATATTCATTTGTATTTGTATGTTTGTTTCCTATTGAGCATTTTATTTTCATTTTTTTTGTTATGTATATCATAGGAGTCCATGCTTAGTTGCATTTGCATAGCATATTTTATGATCCCTTAGGACTGGCTATTTCTGGTTGGTAGGTAGATGTTGATTTGAGTGTGGTAATGATGAATAGAGGGTTGATTTAAGTACCTAGGAATTGACTTGCATGCTTCAGAAACAAAATCTTTACACAGTCTCATCGTTTGCTTTTGGGCTAGATTGAGTTATATTTGTTTGGTTGTTTGAGATTTAATCACTTGATTATATTTAGAATGTTCTTTATTCCCTTGATAACGTAGGGGCACTAAAGTTTAAGTTTGGGAGAGAACAGGGATTTCATGCTATTTATTAATAAAAGTTAGTTGTGTCAAAAGGCTAGTAGTCGCTCATATATTATAAGTAGTCTAGGGTTGGATGAGATGGAGCGAAACGCACTCATTCCAAGTTAGTTGTGTGAAAAAAACAAGAAAAAAAGAGTCAAGAAAAAATGAGAAAAAGAAAAAAAAGTGTTATGTGAATGTTTAAATGCAGAATTAACCAGGGTGAGCTCTTTAATACTCGAGAAATTAAGTTCTAGGGGACTTTGTGCCTAGTGACCTAAGGCTTTTTCCGGTCTGGGATCCACTAACCTAACGCTCGCTACATGGGTATTATTGTATAAGCCTTTATGGGTCTCATCCATTGCACGGTTAAATAAGCATGCGTTGTTGTGAATAGTATTATGTGTCATAGTTTGTTTAGTAATAAAGCATGAATTCCTGTCTAACTCAAATGATGATGGAGGTGTTTCTAGGTTATGAAGTGTTTACCGTTCATTCTATTTATAAACCTGTGATTGTCTTGGAGAAGAATAGGTATGATTTTGATCTAGTGTTAAAAGTATATCTGATGAGCATCGCATACCCATGTTTCTGTCATATATTGTTAGTATACGGGGACTTAGTCGAGCTCTGTTTGGATTTAGTTACATTCTTTGAGATATTTGATTGCTGATTGGTTTTGGTTAGTTTGAGGGGATCGTTACATTTTCATATTAGTTGCATTCATGCATTGCATTAGTTCGTATCGAGTCTGTTTATGCTTGAGGACAAGCATCGGTCTAAGTTTGGGGATGTGATAAGTGAATTTCATATCCACTTGGAATGCTTCGAATTAGCTTAAATTGATTAACTTGGCCTCAGGTATGTTGTGTTTTTGATATGTTTTCCTCTAATTGTGCTGGACTATAAAACTTTGGTTAGGATTGGTGTTTTCTATGATTTTGGAATGGATTTTAGCTTTGTAGTGAAGGATGGAGTCGTTGCTATGGCGCTATGGTGGTTTTTAGCTAAGTAAATGAAGACTGCAGAGGCGCAGCCGTGCGGGGAAGATGCTGGGAAGCGCAGCCGCGCAGAATTAATGCGCAGCCGCGCAGAATTGAAGCGCAGCCGCGCAGAATTGAAGCGCAGCTGCGCGATGGCCACCTGCCAGACTTCTTGTTTCAACTTAAAATTGGATTTTCTTGTATTTTCTTGATGTCCAAGACTCCGGGGGGCCTATATAAACACCATCTCTCATTATAAAACGTACCAACACTTAATACAACACACACAGAGAGCCGAGAGACGAAGATTCATACTTGGAGAAGGATTCCTACGTTCGTGACAAGCTTAGGAGATCTAGATCTACTTTTTTTATTCTTCTAATTAGGCGATACTCTTGGATTTCAGATTTGTTTTCTTAATTTTATTACTCTAGCACTATTATTTTCTTTCAAACCTTGTTTATTATCATGTTATCATTAGATCCCATGATGACGAGCCGTTCGATTATGAAATAATCGTTGTCATGGGATTCTAACGGATTTATCTATGTAGTTTAGTAGTTTGTTTGCTTTAAAGAATTGTGTGTGATGAATTCTTGATATCCTCGTATGGTTGTGCTCAATGTTTTTAGATGCGTAGCTAACATCTAAATTGTTTATCTTAATTGAAGCGACAGTGGATCTAAAGATTAGAACTTGCCATGCTAGCATAGGTTTATGAATGTTTTGACATCATGATTCGTAGTGTAATTTTAACCATCTTACGTTGCCCTATGTGATCTCAATGGATAACTTGCGCTTAAACTGTTATGTTTTCAAATCTTATAGACATATAGGGTCTAAACATAATTGGTGTCTTCCCAACTTCTATCTCTTTTGTGGATGTTTGAGTAGTTTGGTATTCGTATACTGATAGGTAGCCTATACTTGTTTCGTGTTATCCGATCAGTTATCATAACCATCACATGCATTAATTAAAGGCATCAACTCTAACCGAAGTATTTAATGAAGTTAGGATCCCAGGTTTATTCTCTCATAAGTAAATCAGTTTTAAGTCACGTTTGTTAATTAGATCTTAATATTGTTAAAGAGCATCTTAGTTAATTTAGATAATTAAAACTCAAATTTGATACTTGTCTTAGCAGTGAATCGAAATCATACATTGTTGCATAGGTGCATATTATATTATATACCAGTCTCTGCGGGAACGAACTCAACTTTATTCTATATTACTTGTGACCGCGTACGCTTGTGATAAGTGCATATTTTTGCATATTTTTATTACCTATTTATTGTTTGAATTCGTATTTTAATAAATTATTTTGTTGCATTTCAGGTAATTGGAGAAAAAATGAAGAAATGGCAAAATAAAGAAATAAATGTCAAGGAAGGGCAAAAGAGAAAGAAGAAGGACCAAAACAAGAAGAAAAGGAAAAGCAAGGGGTGGTGGTGCATTTTTTTCCAAACCAAAATGGATGGCCAAGATTTAGCCAACACTAAACCAAATCAATGGTCAAGATTCACCCACACCTACCTAAAACCCTAAAATTTTCCTATAAATAAGCTTCATTTCTTCACTTGTAAAGACCATTACCTTACATACTAGAATTATGTTGTAGTTCATCTCCAAAAATTGTAGTTGTAATTTTTTTTTTAAACACTCTTTATTTTTGTTCAATTTCAAGTTTCATTTTAATTCTTGCATCCCTCTTTCATTTTATTTTCCTTGTTCTTCCTTTCGTTATTTTCGTAAATTCTCGGGTGGATAAAGTAGCGACGCTAACCACACGGGATTGAAAGTATCGATTTGAAGAATTTGTTTTTGTAATTTTAATTTTTGGTTTTATTATTAGTTGTGCCCCTTTAAATTTCCATTTTATTGTGGGTATTTAATTCTAAATCATCATTTTGTGTAGTATAATTTTGTAGTTAATTAATTTAATCTTGTATTTAATTTTCAAGAAAAAAAAAACACACAAAAATATTAATTTTATTAATTTTCGGTTTTTATTTACCTGCTCTTATTTCTGTTAATTCGAATGTTAAATGCTCTGTTTAATTCTCTCCCTTGTTTTATTTCGTATTAAAACCCCCTAACCCAGCTCTTTTTCTTCTCCATTGTAAACATCCAAAAACTCCCCAGTTTTCTCATTTACACAGTCCAAACACACTTCCTTTCTTTGTTTCTCCTTCATCTTCAAATAAAACCCATCAGCTCTTCCCCTATTTCTTACTCATTTTCTTTCATCTTATCGCAACCCCCTTCCCCGTTCATCTCTCTTTTTTCTTTTCTCTAATTCTTCATTTTGTTGTTCTTTCTTTTTGTTTGTGTTAGTAGTTTTGGTTTGTGTTCCGTTCTCCTATTCTCTTCTGCATTTTGTTCAAGTTCTTTGGGATTCGATTGCTATCGAAATTTACTTCAATTATGCAAAACCCGTCTCCCCCTCCTCTCTTTTCTTATGTCTTGTTCGTATTATGGCTGAGGAGTTGCTGTCTGTTTTGATTCGAGTCCCATGGTTTCCATTTGTTTCTGCATCTTGACTCGGTGTTTTTGTTTGCTGCAATTTTTTGAGTTTTGTCGAGTCTAGTGATGCGTTCTGTGTTTGTGCTGCGTTTTATTATCCAGAATTGTGGTTATAAATTGCTATGATGATCTCGTTGTTTGCCGAGTCCCGTAATTAGTGGCTGAGTCGTTTTAGAGTCGATTTTGTTTGTCTGCATCGAGTTGGGTAATTAAGTTGCAAGTTCTGAGTTGGTTTCCTGCTGTTTGACTTGTTTGTTCTGTAAATTGCTGTCGAGTTTTCTTTTCCTTGGCTTCATTGTAGTGAATTCGTTTTTGCCTGTTAAAATGGTGGTGTTTTCGGCTTACACTACCGAGTTGCTATGGTGATTTTTCTGAGTTCATGTTGGGCTGAGTTTGTTGGTTGTAACGATTGTGGTTTGTTTATTTGAGTTCCGAGTTGTTGCAGTGTTTGCAGCTCGGTTTCGAGTTTTTTTTTTCGAGTTTAGTTATTGATAAGTTACTGATATATTTTGCTAGTATTTTGTTTTGTGGTTAGTTCTTAAGTTTTGTGTTTCCGTTTCGTTCATTAGCGAGTTCCACAGTTATGTACTCTCGAGTCCAATGTTTGTTCTGGGTACTGAGTTAGTTCGAGTCGAGTTCTGTGAGTTGCTTTGCGAGTAGTCGAGTTGGATTAATTAGCTGGGTTTTGTTCTGTTGATTAATTCTCTGTGGCTGCGTTTCTGTGTTTCTCGTTGAGTCCTGGTCTGAGTTCTTTATCAACTTGCTAGTCGAGTGAGTTGTTTATTAATTGTAATTTGGTTCATTAAATTTTATTTTAGGTAGTCATATGTACAAACGGTTCATGTCCAAATTTTGTTAAGAATTTCGATTAATAAAATTAGTTAATTTTGCTTCCTTAAAATTTTCTGTAAATAAATATTTAGAATAAAATCCATCCTTAATTTTTGAACTTAGTAATTTTAGATTAAATCAATTTTTGTTAGCTAGGTTAATTTTCTTTTAAATAGATTAAATTTTTCTTTATTAATTAAATAGTATAAAATCAAAACTTTTTAAAACCCAATTTTAATTCGATTTTAGAGTTTTTTTAGAGTGATTTATTTTTCTTCACTATTTAATTAAACTAATTTAGAAATAGAAAATTATATTAATTTCCTTTTAAATAAAAATCAATTCAACTTTAAATAGTAAAAATGCAAAATTCAGTTTTGTTTGTTAAAATAGATTAATTAAATTTTCTTAAAAATTGTGTAAATTTTCTTTTACAAATTAAATAGTTTTCTAGCTTTAATCCTTAAATTTTAGCTTTTAATTAATTAGTTTAAAAATAGAGTAATAATAAAATGTTCTTTTAAATAGTGGTTTTCTTTTAGAAATTAATTAGTTTAAAATCAAAATATTTCAAAACCAAATTGTTCTAATTCGCCTAAATTAGAAATTAAGGATCACGAATAAAATTATTCACTGTGGATCGAATCTAAAAATACTAAAACGATGATCGTGCGCTTGCGATTTTAATTGTCATATTTTTCGCACATCAGCTTGCGTGATTTAGTGTGAACAGAAACCTTGGCTGAATATGTGCTATCTACTTTAAAATCAATCTGCACAGATTCAACCATTATTTTTCCATCAACTACTATTCATTCTATATCATCAACGGATATCTCTCATCCGTTGACAAGTGTTTACCCATCGACACATGTGCCTAATAGCAGTCATCCGTTGATAGTTCCAACTAGTGCATCAACGGATATCTCTTATCCATTGATCAATATTCATTCCACTTCTAAATTTTCTCTAAGTTATTTTGCTCACTTAGTTGAGCATTCTGCAACTACTGTGGATGAATCACTAGTTGTCCAAACACTTCTAGGACTTAGGGAAGGGAGTGAAATCCTTCAGAGTGAGAGGCTGCTATCAATGCAGGCAAAAGAAGAGGATGAGAGTGAGCGGCAGGCTATTTCTTCCAGCCTAGCAAAAGAAGAGATTGAGAGTTCCACCTTAGTAGGTGAAGGTGGGGAAATGAGAGGTGTGAGCCAGGGGGAGCCCCTAATGTAAAAAAAGAGAGAGAGAGAGAGAGAGAGAGAGAGAGAGAGAGAGAGAGAGAGAGAGAGAGAGAGAGAGAGAGAGAGAGAGAGAGAGAGAGAGAAAAGTAAGAAAAAAGTAGGTGAAAGGGACATAAGGGTGGATGCAACCATTGTTAGTGAGTCAATGAATGTTGTTGATGCCACAAGAGAAATAGAGTTCCAAAAGGGCTATCAACAAGCAAATGAAAACATTTCTCTTGGGGCTGAAACCTTTACATATCCGGTGCCAGCATATCAAGTGCTAGCTGGACAGGGCAATGTGGAGGCAGAGCAAATGCTCAAGTTAGTTCACACAACTGAATCCATAAAGAGGGCCAAAGTAGCCATAACTAACATGTCGCCAAGAGCTGGTGATGATTTTTCTTATGATTCTTAATTTGAAAGTGAAGGAGAAGATGAAGGTCCTTCACAGCAGCCTTGGATTTGCCAGAGTGGCCGCTATCTAATTCATTCATATCCAGTGATGCACACGGGGAGCTGGTAGTACAGTATCAATGGGCTGTAGCTACTCAGAACATTGAAGATCCAACCTTGAAGCTAGTGCAGGAGAACTTTCTGGTCACTCTGAAGTTGCACAGGTGCCTTCTCAATCAAAGGTCTATGGATAAGGATGATTTTAAGGCTGCCATCCAATCTGCTACAGATGATAAGAAAAAGCATTTGGATTTCTTGTTTCCAGCCCTTACCATGAGGCAACTTCAGCAGAAATTGAAGAAGGATGTTGATATTGAAAGATCTATGGATTCTCTCACTGCTAGAGTTGGCAAGTTAGAAACTCGGATGGCTCATGTGCTTGAAAATCAAAAGATTCTGATTGAGGGTAAAATGAGCAGATCAAGCTCTTGCAGAGACTTCTGAACCTACCTACTGCTGACACCCTTGATGCTAACAAAAAGGGGGAGAAGAGTAGTGTAGAGTTATCTACTTCAATAACAATTCGATCTACTTCTACAACAATTTCAACTTCATTGCCATTGAGTGAGGGGGAGCCATCTATTACTGAAGGCTTTATTATATTGCTGCTAGGTTTGCATCTCTCCTACAATCTGCACAAGTATCAATTACACCTATCACTACATCTATCAGGCAAGTGTTGGTCCTTGAGATTGTGATTCCAACATCTTTAACCAAAGGAGTTGATTAAAGTAAAGGAGACTGAAGATGTGGTGCTTAGGAGCAAGCTGGCTTTCATCTACAGAGATGGCATTCAAATATGTGTACCTACAGGGCATCCAAATTTTAGAGAGGCCAAGGCTGAAGAAACTGCAAGGTTAATGCAAGGAGGTCAAATTACCAAACCTATCTCTGAGATGTTCACTTAAGATTTTACTAAAAAGGAAGCAAAGTTGGCTGAGGAATTGCTACAGAAGTTGGATGAAGAGATGGAGAAAGAGGCTACAGAAGAAGAGGCCCAGTTGAAGAAGAAGATGAAGACTAAGTCAGGAGGAAAAAAGACAAATCCAAGGGTCAAAAGGAGATCAAGCAGACATGTGACCCTAGAACCTCAAGAATAAAGTACGTAACCTCCACCAACCATGTCTCAACCTCAACCTCACAACCTACACAAACAATAAATCTTTATGCTATGAACATTGAAGACAACAAGCCAGAGCCAATGGAATTTGATTTTGACATCAATAGCTTGGAGTTCCCTAAGTTCAGAATATCTCCAGAGAGGAAGAGAACAAGAACCAGGAAACAACAAGTTAGACCAATTCAAATTGCAGAGGTGCCACAAATTGTGAAGGAGCCATTCAAGAAATATACAGAAATTTTTTTAGCTGATATTGAAGAGTACTCAGAGATCAATCTATTCTTGGATGAGCTGAGTGAAGTGTGGGGTCTTGATGCAACTACCAGATTGCCTGAGAGACTGATATTTTTTCATAAAGGGGGCAATGAGATAATATGGCCTTTGCACAAGATTCTGAATGAAAGCTACAGAAAACTAGAAAAATTTGGTCAAGTATGAAGAGATTGGGTGGCTTTACTCCAGTGACTAAGTCAACAATCCTCAACAAGATCAATGACATCAGAAGTAGCTCGCATTTAAAGGAGAATTTGCCCAGAAAACTGAACATTCCATACACCCTTAGAAAGAAAATACATCTTGAGCCATTCTGGCTTATGGAGTTCAGAGACAAGGACAACATTAGAAGATTCTTCAAAATGAAAGATCAATTGGGGAAAGCAAGCAATGAGTATCTAAAATTTCTGATGGAGATGCTGGACCCAAATGACCAAGAAGAAGGGATGTTCAACGGATCCTTACTAAGGCAAATTGAAACCAATGATATAAAGACACATGGTGTGAGGAGATCAAGGAAGAAGAAAGATTAATCAGCTCAGGCTAGAGTAGCATCTTCCAAAATCAGTGTAACTTTTCAACTTAATTCTGTAATTAGTCATTTTCCATATTTCCCGAAGCTTAACACATTGATGTATGTTTTTACTTTAACTTTTTATTTGTTAGAAGGTGTTTTGTTATCATCAAGGCTCTAATTTATGGATGTTATTCTATCAATCATAAATTGGGGTAGATTGTTAGGAATTATGTTGTCCTTGATGATATTTGCAAAACACATAAAAACATATTTTGTATAAGTCATTTTGTAACTCAGCAACGGATGACATGCTTATCAGCATCCGTTGATGAGGTAGTTTATCAACGGATAAGTATGTAACATGCTATGAAGTCTTAACGGATAAGTTATCAATTGATGTGTTAGCTGATAGTTTTCTAAGTCATGTTGACTATCAATGGATATGCAGAATAGGTTAGCTAATTATAAATAGGATGTGCTTTGTAATTCTGTTTAAGTGATATGATACTTCAACGGATAAAGATACTACATCAACGGATGACAACTTCAACGGATAGCATTCAACCCATCAACGGATTACAGCCTCAAGATAATCACTTTAACCAATAATGTCTTGATTCTAGCAGTTGATAGTGACTTGACATGGCTGATAGATCACATGGGTTGATGGACTCCAAAATAGCATGGTAGCCAGTATTGAAATTGAAGAAAGAAAAGAAACATTCCATTTGTAAGCAAGCAAATTGGATGATAAAATCAAGAAATATTTGTCCAAGACAATCAAACAATTTGCATCACATTAAGACAAGGAATGGAGATGCAAACCTGCAACTAGTTTGACTTCAAAATATTCTCTTTTTGTAGGGTTTGTAATCTTAGGGTATTTATAACCTAAAAGTAGTATTGCTTTATGTAGAGAAAACACTGAGCACTAACTTAGAAATTGTTAGATTTTCTTGTAAACACAAAGCAATGTAACAAGTAGCTGTGTATTCATACAAAAATTATTTCTTCAATAAAATTCTCAGGTGAAACAGAAAACTCCACCTAAAATTTTAATATTGTGCGTTACATTTGCTTTATCTTACTTAGCATATTTCACTTCTATTCTAGATACAAACTGTTTGAGCTTTTGCTAGTCCATTTGAAAAGTTTTTAGTCAGGATTGTATTCAACACCCCCTTCTACAATCTTGTGGTCTGTTGTTGGAACTTATCAAGACTCTTGTTTAAAGAGAAAGAAAAGGTCATCACGTGTATTCACTTTATCATCCATGTATGTATACTTGTATTTATTTACAAACATGCCCTTAATGTTTTAATCATTAACAAAATTTATTTCATTTTTTTTCTACATAAATATCACCTAGTCCTCAACATTAATTTTTTTTTGTGTTACACATTGAATGAAATACTTCATGATAAATTTAAGATAAAAAGACTCAACCAAGAACTTTATCCTCTTCATATCATATATTGTGTCAAAAACAATTCTTGTGATACTATATATATCCCTGAATATTGAAGGATTTCTTGTGTAAACTTGTGTTATTTTTGTTTAAAAAAATCTACATTATTGTTATTATATCGATGTGATCTTATTGCCTTTTTACGTACATTTATTAAAATACAATTTTTAAATTAATATTTAATTTTAATTTAAAATTCTCAGTAAATATATCTAGATTTCCTCCTTAAATTCTTTTAAATTTTTAGTTTAATATAGGACAAATGTTTCATTTTAAAATTAATGAAATGATTCATAATTGATTGATTTAAATAAAATGACTCAACCAACCTTTGTCCTCCTTTCACATATAATTATATAAAGAATAATAGAAAATTTTACACAAATTTAAATAATTCAGGAATATATATAAATAAATTACATACTATATATTATTAATTTATATATAAATATAAAAATTAAATCGTGATTATATATTGTTAATGAATCTTAATGGTCAAAATACTAAATATTTTATATTCACGCAACACACAAATCTATACTATTATATAAAAGTTGAAACATTAAAAGTTTTGGTACCTGTTTTTTTTACCAGTTTTTTGGTATTTCGTGAATTTACTTATTTATCATTCATTACAAAGAAAAAATAAATACACCTAAAATAAATAATAACATAATATAATTATAGTCGATTGTCTTTTTTGGTATTTCGTGAATTTACTTATTTACCATTCATTAAAAAGAAAAATATATTCGATATCTATACTATTAAAACACTTAAAATAAATGATAACATAATATAATTAATGGTAATTAGTCGATTATCTTTTTTACATTTACTTTTAGTTGAATATATTACCTTTTATAAACACTTAAAAACATGAATCGTATCATATCTTGTTAGGCCGAATACACAATTAATAATCAACTTCGTATGAGAGTTTAACAAGTAAAAACGTTTATGCACTTAAAAACTTCTTGTATTACGAACCCTCTTCGTGATGTAAAAATATCACAAAGAGCTGCTAGGTTACAATCAAGATAATTCGTTGTTTGATACCCTTCTAGGGTTAACCTAACTGTATTTATATAACATACAGCTACGATACAATCTCTAATTGATATTCCTAATAATCAGCTATACAATGATATCAATTACAGATTGTCACTCGTCTCCTAAGTCAACTCGATCTCTTTGATAGCTATCCAATCTTCAAAGATATCGCTTCCATAATAAATCTTCAATCACTATTGACCAGTAGACGCTGCCTCCAGACAGAGTTTGACAAACTCTGTCGAGCTTCCATCTGTCAGAGTTTACACTAAACTCTGACTGCTTCCAGCTAAACTCTGATAATTCACTGTAACTCTTAAACACTGATTAAAACACATCAATTATATTTAACAATCTCCCCCAACTTGTTCATTAGCAAAAATGCACAAGTTAATGACAATAATTGAAGATGTCAAAACAAATAAACAAATACAGTGTTTACACAAATTCAGAGTTTAAGCTTCTACTTAACAAAAACTACAGAGAATAAGAAAATCCTTACAGACCTTAATCTCTTATCACTTCAAGATCTGGCATAGCTCTGAGATA
Source organism: Saposhnikovia divaricata (assembly GCA_036435485.1). Taxonomy (NCBI): domain Eukaryota; kingdom Viridiplantae; phylum Streptophyta; class Magnoliopsida; order Apiales; family Apiaceae; genus Saposhnikovia; species Saposhnikovia divaricata. The sequence goes on along the minus strand of CM071601.1, from coordinate 122,348,372 downwards.
ATCTATCAGCAATCTTCTTTCTGCATTTTCAAGCTCAATCTTCATAACTTCTTTAATTTCTCTGAGCTGAGGATCACTCTCATCTGTCTGATAGATAGCAGCCCTAAGATCATAGATTTTGTTCCTTCTCATCTCATTTCCCAGTCTGATAAATCTGACTTTTTCTGACTGTGAATTGAAGTCAAGTACTGTGATTCCCAAATCAGTCTTTAACTTTGCAGTACCTTTCTTCATTTCAATGAGATTTCCTTTGTAATCCCTGTACTTAGGAACATATCTGCTATTATATTTCTCTCCTTTGATTGCCAGATTCTGAATCATTCTCTGTCTGAGCACATTAGCAACTGATTGAGTCCTTTGACTATTTACCTTGAAAAGATACAGAACATACTCTAGTTCTTCCCAACATTTCAAGTCAATATCATTCTCACCAACTTTAAATACTGTCCCATCAGCCATGAAGTACAAGAGAAAATCCTTGTTTAAACTCTTCTGATGAACTAACTGTACTGATTCCAGTCTGTCCAAACTCTCTTGAGGAACACCACGACCTGGAACAGCCAGTGAAGAAGGATCTCTAGGACCAGTATATTGCCTTTTGTCTCTGTGTGAACCTAGTCCACCCTTATTATTTCCAACTTTGCCAGACAAAGCTCTTCCATCAGAAACATTCATAGAAACTCCAGATAATACATTTGGATCATGAATTGTTCCTTTCCCAAAAACCGATTTCAACTGAGAAGAGTGTAAAGGTGTGATCATTACTTGTGATGCAACAGAAGTTGTAACTTTCTTCTGTGAACTTTCTCCTTCAATGCCTTTTAGCTTGAGTTTAGCTTCTGCTGCCATTGCTTCCTTTGAAAACCGAGATTTTTGACTAACATCAGCCCTTTCTTTGATCACAACACCTTTAACAACAGGTCTAGGAGCTTTTCCTCTTTGTACCTTACCAGACTTTAAAGCTTTGAGATGTTCTTCTTGTAAACTCTTTTCTTCAGCTTCAATGTCCTCAATCGTAACTCCTTCCTCATTCTCTTCAATAAACAGCTTAGCAGCCAATTCTTCATCAGTTGTGGATTAGAAGGTAACAGCAAACTCTTGGTCTTTGAAGTACCTTGAGTATCAGTATTTCTCCCAACAAACTGTGATTTAGATGACTTGCTTGTTCTCAAAGTTTGAAACTCTTCAGCCTTGTTCTTTCCTTTACTACTTGCCCCTCCATCTCCAGCACTATCCCTTCTGACAACTCTCTCCCCCTTTTTGACATCATCAGGCATAAGAATAGATGTAATTAACTCCAAGGAGGTAGCAATAGAATTAATTTTAGCAGATAAGTCAGACTGATTCTCTTCAACTTTACTCAGCCTGGCAAAGAGATTGTCTTGAGCTGTAGAAAATTTTGTAGTCACGAGTTTTGAATCTCTTTCCATTTTCATTTCTCTAGCTACAACCTCATTCCTCAAAGCAGTGATTGCCTGTGTAGTGTCATCAAATCTTCTATCCAGAGTTTTGACTTGAACTACAGTTGCTTTTAAGCAAGAAAGAATCTCTGGATTGGAGATAGTATCAGCATTTTGCTTAACAAAATCAGCTGCTCTTCCTCGTGGAAAAATACAATCCTCTTTGTACCATTCAACAGCATTCTTTGCAAATTGTGCTCTCTCAACTTCATGAGACGTACAAGGTTGAGTGAAAGGTGTATGTTTATTGTCTGTTTGTACTGGTGCACTCAGAGAAGAATCAGAGTTTGCACTACTGTCACCTTCAGGTTCAACACTTGTAGCTTTAGCATGTTCATCTTCAGCCACAGTTTTAGCAAGTTCTTCTGTAGGCCTGTCAAGATTTTCTCCATGTTGCTCAGGCTCAGCAACAGGCATAGACTGAGAAGTGGCCTCGGTTGCTTGATCAATTTCATCTCCTCCTTCAACAGTTTGGTGAGCATCAGATAATAACTCAGTATGAGATGCTACAGTTTCAGAAAGAATAACTTTAGGTTGATCAGCTGCACCAGTATCAGAGATAGGATCAGAGAATGGCATAAATCAATCAAGAATATCATTTATCGGAGAAAGACCATCTCTAGCATCCTCTTCTGCAGGCATTTTGTCCTCTGCAGGCATTTTCTCAACCTCAACAGGAGGTGTTTGCTGTGAAACTACCTCTGGAGCATCAATATCTTCATCCACAGAATCAGAGAATACCAGTTTTCTTCGCTTTGCTAGAGGTACATTATCTGAATCCTCTTCACTAGATGGTGGAGTTTGTTCTACCATTGAGAGTGATTTAGGTATGTTTGCCGTTTGTCTTATTCTTTTCACTCTTCTAGTATAAACAGCTCCAGGAGATGTCTGTTTTGATTTTCTTTCTGTCTCTTTCGCCTGCTTAACCCTTGTTTGTCGTTCAGTAATTGCCTGCTTAACTCTTTGTGCTTTAGACTGTGATTTTGATGGAGATTGTGATGATTCAGAGTTTGTTTGTGGAGTCTGTGAAGATTGATTTGTAGGTGCTGAGTGAGTAGATGATTCAGTGTTTGGTTTTTGAGTACGATCAATGTTTAGCGGTTCAGGCTGAGATTCAGGGTGTGGTTCAGGTTGTTGTTGTGGTTGTGGTTCAGGTTGTTGTTGTTGTTGTGGTTCAGGTTGTTGTGGTGGTTGTGGTTGTGGTTCAGGTTGTTGTGGTTCTTGTGGTTGATTGAGAAAATTTTGCAGAGCAAGTGGCATGACAAAAGCAGGGAGATTTGATTTACCAACATCCTTATTAGTCATATCAGAGAATATTCTCTTATTGACTCTAGAAGGATCAATTTCATCAGTATCAACAATTTCTAGACCAGGTACACAAGCATTGAACAACATTTGACAAAAACGAGCATAATAAACAGTAGTAGATTCTGACAGTTTATCACCTAAGTTCATCAGAACATATCGACCAAAATCTAAATTAGTACCATAGAGTAGAGAATACCCGATTTGGAGACTGTCTATTGGAATGGCATCCCAGTTGGTGACTTTCTTCTGGAACGTCCTTGTAATGCAATCAAAGAAAAAGTTCCATTCCTTCCTGAGATTTGGTCTCTTTATACCGCCAAGCTTGTCAAGAGATTCCATGTAACCTATCTCTTGTAGCATCTCTCTCAAGTAAGTTTCATTAACCAGATTATAAGAAGTATGTGTGTCAAACCCCATTGTATCTCTTACAGTTTGTGGAGTAATCACATAATCTTGTTCTTCATAAGTGAAGATGATGTTAGGAGTCCCATTCTCTCCTCCATCCACATAAACTGAATTCTGCCAAAATGTAGCAATTTGAGATGCAGAGAGAGTATCAGGTCCAACCAGAGCTTGTCCAATCTCTGAATCCCTCAAGAAATTCTGCATTAGATGAAACGGTTCTGGAACACGTTCATGATAGAGTGGAGCTTCATAGTTGTTAGGAACAAACCGTAAACCAAGAGCAGTGAATGCTTTAGAAGACATTGAGTTAAGAAATTTGCAAGAATTTCCAAGAGAAATGTATGTAGGAAAGGTGTTTGCGAGAATGCCCAAGTGAAAAATGAGAGAACTGTGAGATGTAAGAATAAAACACAACCGTTTGGACACAAAAGTAATTAGAGTAATTAAAAACTCAATCTCTTATGTAACAAACACTCAATCAGTTCCTAGATTAATGTGTAGTGGGACACAATAATGGGTGAGTGGGACACATTAATGGGCAAGTGGGTCACGTGCGCTTATTTTTAAGAAGAGTATTTTGCAAATTAAAACATTAAAATATTTGATTTAAACAAAAATCAAATAATACTCTCGTAAAATATCTGGACCCAATTAAAACCAGAATATGAAGCATTTACCTGTTGCCTTTAATAACCAGAATACGAAGCGTTTAAGGACTTCGTTGTTTACCCATCTCTATTTAAGGCCTAGAGACTTGCTCATATTAGTTCATTAATCCTTTAACCTTTCAGTTTCCCTTGTAAAATCACAAACCCTTCAAACAAAACACTCTGAAAAACAATGGCCAACCTTACCATCAAAGAAAAGAACCTTCATCTTGTTGAGAATAGGGATATATTCAGCTATACGCGTGAAGAATTTGAAGCGTTTGACTGGGAAAGACAGCTTGAGACGCTGTGGCTGCAAATGGATGCCAGTCTGGAAGAGATCGAGAGAGAGAAACCTGCAAGGGTGATCGACATCGATGCTGCTCTCCAAGCAACATTTGCATGGCTCTCCTCGACGGCATCCTCATCCAACACCACCAACCATTGTTAATGAATATGTCAGCAAAAATAACCTTATCCCTTCAACTTCCACCCAAATAAAGTGGCAAAGATGGGATCTGGGAATTTTTGCTAACAATGGAGTGGTTTGGACTGACCTTTTATCTTCCTGTTGAATAGATTAGCAGATAGAGAGAACAAAAAGATGTAATACTCGCTTGTAATCTCTTTCTTATTATCAATGAAAAATTATGTTTCTCTAATCTTATTCATTGTGTTCTGCAATTTATTTATGTTTTATGAACTGTTCTTCAAGGAAAGAAATCAAGGAAGAGTATATGAACACTAATTAAAGTAATCATATAAAGAACACATTCATCAACAATTCACTGATTAACAGTTGTCAAAATCCCTATTTACTCCAAAATTTTCAAATTATCCAAGTGAAAATTTACCTTAGAGTACAAATCACGAATCAACAGCGTTTATCAATTCTCCAACTTTATCATCGAAACCCTTTCATAAATTGCACAGTTGTGAAAATATGTGTGTGTGAAGCAGAGTTTACTAAATCAATTTTTAGGGCATCTAATTTTTCATAAAGTCCATAAAGTAAATCAATAAACACTGGATGCACAAACTGTCATAGTAAACACTGACTATATGATGAAAGCTAAACTCTGAAGTAATCAAACTATATACAGTAACTTTTATTTTATACCCCCTCTATATACATTTTTCCTTTTTTTTATTATTATTTTTTTTTTCATTCCAGTAATCAGAGGTTGGAACCAGTCACCAAAAATTCAAAAATTTTAGCCCTTATCATTTTGATAAGTTCCTGGGTCATCCTAGTATTTAACTAGTCACCAAAAATTAGAGAATTTTAGCACATATTATATACCAATAAGTTCCTGGGTCATCCTAGTATCCAACATAATCTCAAAGGAGTATAACAACTTATATACATTTTCTTTGGGGTATTGCACTAAGCATTTTATTCTTCCAGAGTATAAATAACAGAGTTTAGAGTTCATCAACATCGGTAGTTTTTCATGAAAGGTAATGCACGCAGTATTTATAGACTCAGAGTTTAGGACAAAATAAACTAAGAGATGCTATAAATATGAGCCAGTATCATGATGTGTTAACTTTCTGCACAGTCTAAGATTAGATCACAATAACTCAGAAAGATTCATGATTAATTGCTGAGAATCATGCTTCATACATATTTCTTCATTGGTGTTTTTCATTCAGACAAAAATCAACTCAGAGATCACAGAGTTTATCAAACTTATTAACACTGAATGACATACAGGCATGCTGACAGAGTTTAACAGAGTATGCATAACAGAGTTTAATCAACAGAGTTCACTTAGCATTTAACAAATCAGAAAATATGAGTAATACACTACATAAGTAAAATTTGAATCTAACCAACATTCCTAGTCAGAACCAGAGACCATTCCTAGTTCATTGACCAGTCTTGTAAATGTAGCTTCACTCAATGGTTTAGTGAAGATATCTGCAAGCTATTGTTCTGTAGACACAAAATGTATTTCAATATTCCCTTCTTCCACATGTTCTCTGATGAAGTGGTACCTTATGCTGATGTGCTTGGTCATTGAATGCTGTACTGGATTACCTGTCATAGCAATAGCACTTTGATTATCACAGTAAATAGGAATTTTACTGTACCTCAATCCATAATCCAGCAATTGATTCTTCATCCATAAGATCTGTGCACAACAGCTACCAGCTGCAATATACTCTGCTTCTGCTGTAGATGTGGAGATTGATTTCTGTTTCTTGCTGTACCAGGAAACAAGTCTGTCACCAAGAAATTGACAACTTCCACTAGTGCTCTTTCTGTCTATCTTGCAGCCTGCAAAGTCTGCATCAGAATACCCAAGTAGCTTGAAGTCTGATTCTCTGGGGTACCACAGACCTAATGATATGGTGCCCTTGAGATACTTGAAGATTCTTTTCACAGCTGTCAGATGTGGCTCTCTAGGATCTGCCTGAAACCTTGCACAAAGACAGGTTGCATACATGATGTCAGGCCTATTAGCTGTCAAGTATAGAAGAGATCCTATCATGCCCCTGTAGTTTGTCATATCCACTGAAACTCCTGTGTCTTTGTCCAATTTAGTTGCTGTTGCCATGGGAGTTGATGCAGATGAACAGTCAAGCATACCAAATTTCTTGAGAAGATTTCTTGTATATTTTTCTTGATTAATGAAAATACCATCATCTGTTTGTCTCACATGTAGGCCTAGAAAGTAACTAAGCTCTCCCATCATGCTCATTTGATATCTGGACTGCATGAGCTTGGCAAACTTCTTACAGAGTTTATCATTAGTAGACCCAAAGATAATGTCATCAACATAAATTTGAACTAAAAGGAGGTCACTTCCTTGATTGAAATAAAACAGAGTTTTGTCAATTGTTCCTCTATTGAATCCACTTTCTAGAAGAAACTGAGCAAGTGTCTCATACCATGCTCTTGGTGCCTGCTTAAGTCCATATAGTGCCTTATCTAGCCTGTAGACATAATCTGGATATTTGGGGTCCACAAATCCTGATGGTTGTTCAACAAACACTTCTTCTTCAAGCTTTCCATTCAGAAAAGCACTTTTCACATCCATCTGAAACACTTTGAATTTCTTGTGAGAGGCATTTGCTAGAAAAATTCTGATTGCCTCCAATCTTGCAACTGGAGCAAATGTTTCATCATAGTCTATTCCATCCTGTTGTGAATAGCCTTTTGCTACCAGTCTAGCCTTGTTCCTTGTGATAACACCTTCACTATCAGTCTTGTTTCTGAAAACCCATTTAGTACCAACAATAGATCTGTTCTTTGGCCTTGGTACAAGAGTCCAAACTTCATTTCTTTCAAATTCATTCAACTCTTCCTACATTGCTGTTATCCAGTCAGCATCTTGAAGAGCTTCTTCCACTTTCTTTGGTTCATTTTTAGACAAGAATGCATGAAACAGACATTCACTTGCAGTAGCACTTCTTGTTTTCACTTTTGCATCTGGATCACCAATTATCAAATCAGGTGTATGTGATTTAGTCCATTTCCTAGCAGAAGCCAAATGACTTCTATCAGCATGTGATCCTCCCCCTTGATCCATGCTCTCCTGATTTTGTTGTGATCTTTCTTCGTTTTCTGAGACTCCCCCTGAACTTGACTGCCCAGAGTCAGAATTTGAATTTTCAGAGTTTGAATCGTCAGAGTTTGATCCAGATTTTTCAGTTGACTCAGTATCAGTGTTTGAGTCTTCATCTTGTTCATGCTCCCCCTCAACTGGTTCTCCCCTTTGTTGTGACTGAGAAGTTTTTCCAGTGTTTACCAGTAGAGGTTCAGAGTTTGTTTCAACAGAGTCTGTCAGAATTGTTTCAGCAGAGTTTCCTTCATCAGAGTTTAAATCTTCATTTTCAAAGTTCAGTTGATCATATTCATCTTTATCTTCAAGTCCAGTTATCTTCTTATCATCAAAAGAAACATGTATAGATTCCATGATCACTTTAGTTCTCAGATTGTAAACTCTGAATGCCTTTGTTGACAGTGGATAACCAACAAAAATTCCTTCATCTGCCTTTAGCTCAAACTTGGTCAACTGTTCTGGATGAGTCTTCAAAACAAAACATTTGCACCCGAAAATATGAAAGTATTTCAGGTTAGGTTTCTTCTTCTTCACCATCTCATATGGTGTCTTTCCATGCTTATTGATCAGTGTTGCATTTTGAGTAAAACAAGCAGTTTGAACAGCTTCTGCCCAGAAATAAGTTGGCAATTTTGCTTCATCAAGCATAGTTCTGGCAGCTTCAATCAAGGTTCTATTTTTCCTTTCAACTACACCATTTTGTTGTGGTGTACCAGGTGCTGAAAATTCTTGCTTTACTCCATTGTCCTTGCAGAATTCTTCCATTGTTGCATTTCTGAACTCAGTTCCATTATCACTTCTGATGATTCTGACTTTGTTGCTTGATCCTTTGTCCAGAAGCTTCACATGCTCCATCAGAGTTAATGCAGTTTCATCCTTCTTTGCTAGAAAATACACCCAAGTGAATCTAGTGTATTCATCAACAATGACTAAAGCATATTTCTTCCTTGCAATAGACATAACATTTACTGGACCAAAGAGATCAACATGTAGAAGATGATAGGAATCAGTGATAGAAAATTCTGTCTTGCTCTTGAAAGATGACTTCCTTTGTTTAGCCTTCTGACATGAATCACATAGGCCATCAACATTTAACAGAGCCTTTGGGAGTCCTCTTACAAGATCCTTTCTGATCAATTCATTGATGTTGTTCAAGTTCAAATGTGAGAGTTTCTTGTGCCACTTCCAACTCTCTTCACTAGACATTCTTGTAGACAGGCAAATAGCTTTTCCAACAGAGTCTATCAAAAGCTTAATTTCATAAATGTTGTTTTGCCTGTGACCAACTAGAACAACCTTTCCTGTAGATTTGCTGATAACTTCACAATATTCAGGTTGAAAATCTACATGATATCCCTTGTCACAGATTTGACTCACAGATAACAAGTCATGCTTGAGTCCTGGGACATGAGCTACATTGTTGATGATGACATTTCCAAGATTAATATTGCCATATCCCAATGTTCTTCCTAAATTGCCATCACCATAGGAAACTTTTGGGCCAGCCTTCTCCTCATAGTCTGATAGCAGGGCTTTATTTCCAGTCATGTGTCCTGAACATCCACTGTCCACGACTAGGGTTGCCTCCCTGTTACCCTGCAATCACAAGCAATTACTGAGGATTAGTTTTAAGGATCCAGACTTGCTTGGATCCTTTGGCATGCTTAACTTTGTTAGCTTTTGCAGCGGAATTAACATTATCAGAGTTTGAGCTAACAGTATCAGTGTTTACACTTGCAGTATCAACTTTAACCCATTTCAGATTGGGTTTCAGTTCATAGTAATTATGATAGATAGCATGATATTCTCTGCAGGTATAAATGGAATGCCAAGTGCTTCCACAGTGTGTGCATAAAGTCTGTGGCTTAGTTCTAGCAAAATCCTTCTTTACCTCAGACTTTGTAGGTAAAGAGTTTATATTTTTATTTTTCTTGCAGAAATTTGCAAGATGCTTAGTACTACCACAGTTATGACATGTCTTTCTTGGAGCATAACTAGCAAGCATTGGTTTATTTCCTGAAGTGATGCCTACTTTTCCATTTCTGTTCTTGTTTGACACTTTCTGTTTCTTAACAGATTTTAACTCCTTCAGTTTATGCTTGAGTTGTTTATCTGTCATTGAACCAATATTAACCTGTTTAACACTAGTTTTTACTGGTTCACTTTTAACAGCTTCTTTTTCATTTTTCAGACAAAAATTTACTGGTTCCATGTACAAAGTGAGTTCTGATTTTAACTTGATTTTGAAATCTAAGTTCATCTCCCTCATTATAACCTAGACCAACAGTGTCTGTTTGAAAAATCTATTGAGTGTCCTTTCCAGAATTAGTCCAAGTTCTAATTTTATTATTTGCTTCCTCCAACTCTGACTCTAGTTGTTTATATTTCTGAAGCAAATTCTGTTCTTTACAAACAGCATCATCTCTTTCTTTCTGAACTTGTTGCATGTTTTCAAGTTTTTCTTCAACAAGTTTATTTCTTACCTTAAGTTCAGAATTTTCAGCTTTTATCCTCTCATTTTCTAAAGTCTGATCCCTATAACTTATATGCAATGACTTAAGATAAATTCTTAATTGAGCAATGTCATCAATATTATAAGCATAGGTAGTTAGAGGTACCTGATTTTCAGAAGTTTCTGATTCAGTAGTAGCCATGAGAGCATAGTTCACTTCTTCATCAGAATCTGAAGTATCTGCCCAGTCTCTGCCTTTAGTGTAGAGTACCTTTCCAATTTTACCTTTCTTGCACTCAGGAGCATAGTGACCCATCTCCTTACACTTGTAGCATTGAATTTCAGGCTTATCCTTCTTCCCTTTAGAATCTCTCTTATCAGACTTCCTGAAGCTTTTCCTGTCATCATTTGAATCTCTAGAAAACCTTTTTCCTTTCTTGAAATTCTTGAAGCCCATTTTCTTGAAGGTTTTCACCATCAACACAGCCATTTTCCTCATTTCTTCTTCATCATCCTCAGAGTCAGATGATTCAGAAGAATTTGAATCACACTCATAGTTTGATGATTCACTTTCTGAGTGTATGACCAAAGCTTTTCCCTTCATTTTCTTTCTTGATGCCTCTTTCTTCTGAGGCTTCTCTTCAACATTAAGAGCAACATACTTTCCTTTCCTGCTTGATCTCCTGTTTCTCTGCTCCATTTCCAATTCATAAGTTTTGAGCAGCCCATAGATTTCATCAATCTCTGTTTCAGCAAGATCATAGTTGTCTCTAATAGTGGTTGTTTTCACATCCCACTTTTCAGGTAGAGAAAGAAGAAACTTGAGATTCGAGTCTTCTAGATCATACTCTTTGTTGACCAATGACAGATCATTAATCAGTTTACAGAATCTATCAAATGTTTCTGTCATGGTCTCTTCAGGTTTAGCCTCAAAATGCTCATACTCTTGTGTGAGTATGTTTCTCCTATTCTTCTTAATAGCCGCAGTTCCTTGACACCTGACTTCAAGAGCATCCCATATCTCTTTTTCAGTGGTGCAGTTAATGACTTTGTTAGACATAACATTGTCTAAAGCACTATGCAGTAAATGCCTAACTTTTGCATCCTTAGCAATTGATGATAGATCTTCAGGAGTCATGTCCTTCTTTTCCTTTGGAACCATTTTTGCTTCTTCACCAGCAACTGCAACAGATAGCTTTGTAGGATTGTGAGGGCCTTCATAAATCCTGTCAAGATATTCTGGATCTGTAGCCTCCAGAAACATAGTCATCTTGACCTTCCACATAGCATACTCTAATGGCCTGAGAATAGGAACCCTGATTGGTTCATAACGACTCACAGTAGTAGGAGCCTTTTCAGAAACAGTAGGTGTTGGTGGAGGAATTGCTGCCATGATTATTGTTGTGTTTAGATCTTAACCTGTAATAAAGTAACAGATTGGCTCTGATACCACTTGTTAGGCCGAATACACAATTAATAATCAACTTCGTATGAGAGTTTAACAAGTAAAAACGTTTATGCACTTAAAAACTTCTTGTATTACGAACCCTCTTCGTGATGTAAAAATATCACAAAGAGCTGCTAGGTTACAATCAAGATAATTCGTTGTTTGATACCCTTCTAGGGTTAACCTAACTGTATTTATATAACATACAGCTACGATACAATCTCTAATTGATATTCCTAATAATCAGCTATACAATGATATCAATTACAGATTGTCACTCGTCTCCTAAGTCAACTCGATCTCTTTGATAGCTATCCAATCTTCAAAGATATCGCTTCCATAATAAATCTTCAATCACTGTTGACCAGTAGACGCTGCCTCCAGACAGAGTTTGACAAACTCTGTCGAGCTTCCATCTGTCAGAGTTTACACTAAACTCTGACTGCTTCCAGCTAAACTATGATAATTCACTGTAACACTTAAACACTGATTAAAACACATCAATTATATTTAACATATCTTCCAATCATTAATATTTCCTTTCGAATTAAAACACATTACCTTTTTGATTTAAAACTAATCTTACAATTATTAATATATACCCGAAAATATCAAACCATATTTTTCATTTATTAATAAAATATATTAAAATCTGTACACGTTGTTTTTAATAAGAAAACATTAGTACCTAAAAACATCAATCGTATCATATCTTCCTATCATTAATATTTCCTTTCGAATTAACACATTTATCTTTTTGATTTAAAATAAATAATAATATAATATATTAATGGCAATTACAATTATTAATAAAATATATTAAAAGTCCAGATGCGTTATTAATAATAACGAAACATTAGTATAATAACACCTAAAATAACTAATAACATAATATAATTAATGGTAATTAGTCGATTGTCTTTTCACATTTACTTTTAGTTGAAGATATTATCTTCTATAAACACTTAAAAACATGAATCGATAATATAATTAATGGTAATTAGTCGATTGTCTTTTTCACATTTACTTTTAGTTAAAGAAATTACCTTCTATAAACACTTAAAAACATGAATTGATAATATAATTAATGGTAATTATTCGATTATCTTTTTACATTTACTTTTAGTAGAAGATATTACCTTTTATAAATACTTAAAAACATGAATTGTATCATATCTTTCAATCATTAATATTTCCTTTCGAATTAATTAAACACATTATATTTTTGATTTAAAACTAAACTTACAATCATTAATATATACCCGAAAATATCACACCATATTTTTCAATTATTAATAAAATATATTAAAAATCCGTATATATTGTTTATAATAAGAAAACATTAGTACCTAAAAATATCAATCGTATCATATCTTCCTACCATTAATATTTCCTTTCGAATTAACACACGTTACCTTTTTATTTAAAATAAATAATAACATAATATAATTAATGGTAATTACAATTATTAATATGATATATAATTATTGAGTCCTACTCAGCTACAAACCAAAATTAAATACAAACTAAAAACAGGCAGCCTAGCCAAACAGAAATCACTAAATTACACAACCGAAATCATTAATTTTATTTCTGACAAAAAATATTAAAAATACAAACCCCACCCCACCCCACCCCACCCCACCCCATCCCATCTGAAATCAGTAAAATACACCCCCAAAATTACTAAAATACAAACACCCCCACCTCACCTCACCTCACCTGAAATCAGTAAAATACACCCCCAAAATCACTAAAATACAAACACCCCCACCCCCACGCCACCCCACCTGAAATCAATAAAATACACCCCACCCCACCCCACCCCACCCCACCCCACCCCATAATTATATTTATAAGTTTTGTAGTTAGATAGAATGTCATACGATTAAACGACACTCACATATTACGTGTATGATTTTAAAATGCATGTGATAATGTGATGTAGTGCATAAGTCACTTGATAGACACAAGTTCGATTCCCACAAACAATCTCTTTTTTAATAAATATTAAACACGATTACAAATTAGTCATTTTAAATCATGAATAAAATGTCTTATAAAAATACAAATTACAAGCCATCACTATTTTGTACAATCAAAATCACTACGTTTATATTTAATTTTAAAAATATAAAAAAACCAAAATTACAAAAATAAAACCCAGCCCTCACCCCCACCCCCACAACTGCCATCTCCACCAACAACCCCACCACTACCGCTGGCACCCACCATACCACCGCCACTGCTGCAACCCACCACAGCTGCCACCACCCCAACACCACAGTTCCGGTCATCTTTTCCGATGAGCTCAAATTTTCCGGCAAGCTCGATTTTTAAAGATCTTGCTCCGACGAGATTCCTAATCGACCTCCTCTTCCATTATGACCTCTGGCCCCGTAGGGGCACCATCTTCATCGTCAAATCGCGATGTATTACAAGTTTAGATTTTCTGCTGAACTGGTAATAGTCAGTGATTTCCATCGTATAAATTATTGATTTTCGTAGTATAAACGGGTGATTTCTGTAATCGACTTAAGTGATTTATGTATTCTGGACTGGTAAATCAAAGAGATGATAGATTACAAGGGGTTGGTGCGGGGGTACGGGGGTGGGTGGGGTCGGGTCTAGTGGGGGAGGCGTAGTATGGTTGGTAGAAATGCAGAATGACAGGGAGAAAGAGAAGAAACGGGGTGATGTGCGCGTGTGTAGTTGTGTTTATTAAAACTGTATTGATTTTTAGGTTTCTGTTCTAAGGAGGTTTGTATTGGAGTAGCCCTCTATATATGTATTGGAGTAGAGGGCTACTTCGATACAAACCAAATTAATTAAAATAAGAACCTAAAAACCAGACTAGACCAAGCCCACATAAATGTAATTGGCCCAACCCAAAAACAGACACGCTGAATCCGCTTCGTTTAAATTAAAAAAATAGACACAATACATACAAATCAAAACATGACACACAAAATACATCTTCTCCACTCTCGTAAAACGGAAAATTTAGTAACGGTAAATCACTAAAACCTTCCACAAATCGAGCTGTGTTCTTCAATTTGCAAAAACGTTTTTGATCGATTAAGCTCTAACACAACAATTTTAGTGATTTCAAGAATAAATCAAAGCAAAAATAGAGATATTTCGAGTTCCGAAGCTGAGTACACATAAATCGATCACGAAAAGCTCAAAAAAAGTACATTCTACATGCCTTCTGAAAGGCATATGACTCAGCATGTTTGTCATTTGAGGATCCTACTCAACTTAAATTAGAATGTAATGAGTAAATAATATAATTGTCATAGGAATCTCAGATAGTATTATCTGTCAGAAGAAAGAAGAAGGTCAATCTATAGTTTTGATGTATTACACTAGAAAAAGTTCAGACTGATGATCAAGCCTCAATGTACTATTAAAGCTAGTGGATTCATTTAACAGTGATAGAGATTCATACAGTCATAGACAAAGAACAGTAAAAGTACAAAAGGGGTTTAAAGAGAGATAAGAAGAGAACATGACCGTAGCCTAGAGTCAAATGTGAAGAACAGTCATTGGAGTTAGTCGTTCATGAACCAGACAGTACATCGAGTTTAAACAGAAAATTCAGTGAAAGCTCTTCATTATTTTCAGTGGTTTAAGGTGAAGATTTTACTATCAAAGGACTTAATTTTTTTCTCATTTAATTAATTAAATAAATTAGTTAATTTATTTAATAAATTAATTAATTCAGAATTAATTTATTCTCTAATTAATTAAACTAATTAATTAAATCAAAAATTTTGTTTTAAGATTAATTACTTTTAAAACTACTTTGAAAATACTATCAAACTGATAGTAATATCGATAGTAGTTTTAGGGGAAATAGAGAGTCTTTTTCATTCAAACTGATAGTAGTACCGATAGTAGTTGCAGCTCAGCATTGGAACTGATAGTAGTTCTGATAGTAGTAGTGATAGTAGTTGCAGCTCAGCATTGGAACTGATAGTAGTTCTGATAGTAGTACCGATAGTCTTGCTAAGACAACAAGATTGTGATAGTAGTTCTGATAGTCTTTCGTGAGCAATTCAACACAGAATTGGCAGAAGCTTCATTTGATGATTGTTATAAAAGATCACAGGCGGCTACTTCAACACCACTTGAACATAAACACTACACAGCAAGAATTAAAGATAAAAAGCTCTCTTCTCTCTCATCTTTATATCAAGAACACAAGAGCCTTTAATTTTCTTAGAAAATTAAGTTCATTGTATTATTAATATTCTATCCGTTAGAACTTGTTTGTTTATCACCCTTGTACTATTAACGAGTTTTTACTCCTAATTTATACCTTGATTTTTATCAACAAATCTAGAAAAGTTCATGTCGAATTTTTTAATTTATTTTTATTAACTAGATATTACTATGTATTGTATTTGTAACAACCCTCAAATTTAATATAATTTTATATTTAACTTGAAACTTGTTTATATTATTCCGCATAAATTTGTCTTGAATTAAATTGAAATCAACCGGACAAATTTCAAGAAAACAATATAATTTGTATTCAAACCCCCCTTCTACAAACTTACAGGACCTAACACCTTCAAACTTTTCAATATAATATACTATAGAAAGGATTTTCAGTAGATCCATGTTAATATTTTACTGATTTCTAGGGTTTTATATTGTACACTTGTTAAAACTAACACATATTCTTAATATTTTCATCATACAGATATTAATTAGTGTTATTATTCATTTGAAGAAAAAAAATGGCTAAAATTAGAGAATGTATTACAAATAAGGGTTTTCACATGTATAATATCTGTTCAATTGATATATTTTTCGTGTTTTGATATTGATTTTAAGTTAGTATATGTACCTAATTTCGTGACATATCTTAGTGATTTTTTACCTGTTATTTTGTTAGTGGTTATGTATATATTCATTTCTACTTTTCTAAACAATATGTCTGCAGATGACTTGTCACCGTCCGACTGCCAAGTCAGCGATTGAGGCCATTCCTAGCATTAAAATAACTGAATGAATGATTCATTTAGAGTCTGTTATAATTTATTATTGATAATGAGGTGAATGGAGGTATAGGCTTGTGAAGGGAGAATGGAGTTGAGGTTGTGGAAGGAGATGTGGATATTGATAGATTTTAGGTCTCGTAGTATATTATGTTATTGTATTTATTTTTTTTCTTAAACTTCAAAAGTATAATAATTATTTAAAATGTCAATTAGATCATAACTTGACTATAAAGTATGGTGTATATGAATTTTTATATTTTATATATTGGTTGACTTATAACATATACTTAGATCAAATTATGATAACATTAAAAATTTTATACTATACTAAGATAATTATTTATATTATACTCAAATATTCAATTTGATAAAGTTCATTTCACGTAGTTAAAAATTAAATTAATAATTTAATAATTATAAGTAATCATGTGATTATTATCGTATAAATGTTTGTCCATATTTTATGAAATTTAATCAAATTATAAAATATTTGGTATAAAAAATTGGTATGCAATATTACAAAATTATATCCTATTATATAATAAGAGTAAGAGGGATAAAAAGAAAGTATTACCAAAGGTCAAAGAAAGTATATCCTATTTTTAATGTATTTTTAATATTAACATAAAGTTAAATTTGCGTGTCCTTAGTCATTGCCAAAATAAAAATAAAAATTACTTGTCCTACTTCACACAAAAATATCATGCGCTACTATATTTTCTTCTGAGAGTAATGACCGTGCCACGCCAACTCAAATTTCAACATATAATTCAAAAAAGCAAATTCAATTAAAACGCATCATACCTTTTCCGAATTTTAGAAATTACATCTATGAAATTAACTTCATTTTTCTTTTAATAATTTTTTTCTAATAATATAATAAAATTTTGTACATAATAAAAATTAAAGAATTCTTGAATAAATATATATATAAAAGGAATAGTTATTTCTATTAAATATTAAAAATAATTAAAGAAATTTACATTGTACGGTATGTTGGAAGAAAGTATTATCAAGCAAAATAGCAAGCAAATTTTTAAAAAAAAAAAAAAGTTATATTAGAATTGAATTTAATTTTTTATTATTAATATTAAAAAAAATTATATTTGCTATTTGGACTCTATCTTGAGATCCAGAAATCATATTTGAATGATTTTAGAGTCCACGCGAAACTCATAAAATTATCTTTAATTTAGTGACGATTTAACAATTATTATCCAAGTGGAAACATTTAGAATCTCAAAACAAAATATAATTACAAACTTTTACATTAAACATATTCAATGTAGAGTACATACATTGATAATTCTATTCAATGTAAAAAACCTAATGACATATGATTTAAATCATTGACATAGACTTTTCCGTATTTCAATATAAATACACTTTTTAATGTACATATTAAAATATAAAAAAACAATTATGTTAGAACCAACGATTTTTATATATTTATTTTAAGATCTAACAGTTCTTATTTATTTTATGGTACTAAGGACCAAACTACCTATTACCACAATTATGGATAAAATCTCTCTTGCTCTTATTAGTAAAACTATTTTTGGTGGTTGTTAGTAGAACTATTTTCAAATAATAAGAAGGATATTTTGATAATCAAAACAAAATATAAGTAGATTTACCAATTCGAATAGAATTTTTAACGTAAAAAAATGTCAATTTCTTCTCCTTTTTGTTTTTGGGTAGTTTTAATTGGAAAATAATTGTTAAACCATTACTTATTTAAAGATTGTTTTGTTAATTTCACGTGGACTGTAAAATCATCAAAATCAAATTTAAAAAATTCAAAATAAAATACAAATAATAAATTGAACGTGCAAATCTTATATATATATATATAGGCTTTTGCTCAAATACAAACCAATCCTTAAATACAAACTACAAACTAACACTAGATTAATTATATTTCATTTATTCTAAGGTTTCCCGCCAAGGGTACCTTCACAAAAAATGCTTAAAATAATTGGCTCTATCCACCACCAAAAAAAATATAAATAAATAAAATTGCCGTGGAAATGCGAAGCATTTAAGACAAGTAAACGGATGAGTTAGGTAGTCATGAGGAGGGCCGCAGGCCCTCGACACACCCGTCAATCGTCTATTGCCTTTACCATTGATTGTCATTCCTTACAACTTTAGAATGATAAGGCGCGAAGCGCCGTACAAGAAGGCGCGAAGCACCGTTAACCAGTGAAATCCACTGCCACGTCATCACGTGAACAGTGATTTTTTTTTTTTAATTTTTTTTTGCTGAATGGAACCAATTATTTTAAACACTTTTTGTATTGGGGTACCCCTAGTTTGATCATTATATTAGTATAAAATATTGAATTAGTGTTTAGTTTGTAGTTTGTAGTTAATTTTAGTTTGTAGTAGAGTAGGACCCTATATATATATATATATACATATATATATATATATATAAAACAATAATTTGATAGGTAAACTAATAACATGTAAATATTAAGAACATTAATATAATTATAGATATTAAAAAAAGAAGTCGTGCATTGCACGGATTATAAGCTAGTAACTATAAAAAAATATTAATAAATCGAAATTTTATCATTTATTATATTTTTAATTACTAAATCACTTAAATATATATAATTTCAAACGAGAAATCAATTGGCACGTACATTTATGCTAGTTGTGTGTTTAATCCCAAAAAGGGACACTGTGCTCTGTGCAAGCCCAAGTCGAGTGAAATGAAGAGAAAAGCCCATAACCAAAAATAAAAAAATTTATCTCAATAATGTAACAAAATAAAAAATAAAAAAACTGAAAACTTGTATTATCGCCTGATAATATGTTGAGCTACTGCAAAGCAAAGCCTTTGCAGAAACAAAAGAATTAAAGAAGGGGGGTGGGGTGGATTGTAATAAGAAAATGCACCAAACAATGGCGTTCTTCAAGTCCTCCTTTGTCTCCCCTTTTAATATCAGGTTCATTTTCTTACTTCATCCCTTATTTTTCTTGATGCTTTTGCTGCTTGTATTTATTATATATGTATGTGGCCATGTGGGTATGCATAAAGAACCTAACTTTAGGCTTCATTTCCATTTTCTTGAACTTTTATTGTAAATTAATACCCAATTTGGTAGTAAGTGACCCTTTTACTGTTTGAAATTTATTAAGTGAAGTTCATATAATTTTAGTTTCAACTCTGATTTATTTTTTTTATTTTTTTTATGTAGCTTTAAAGCCTGTATATATGTAGCCAGGATGTTGTGTACATTTAAGATGTTAATAAATTATATAAGGATGGTTAAATTTTTTGTTGTTTGGGGTTAGAATTTTAAGAAGTTATTTTAATTTAAAAGATACTTGATACTACAATACATCTTTATATATATTTGTAACTTGTAAGTTTAGTCGGGTCGATTCATCTCAGTTTTACTGTTGTGGTATGGAAATATGTTAATATTATGTGATTTTTGTGTGCTTTTAATCCAGCAAACAGAATATGGTTGGAAACTCAGTTGATGCCGGTGTTATAATTCATAAAAGAGCGGAGATAGTTTGTCTTGGTATGTTGGCCCCTCGAAAATTCATGCAGAAGAGGAGAAAAATAGAAGTTTTCAAGGATGCTAATGATGAAGCAGATCAGAAGAATTGGAGGAAGTTGATGACCGAGATTGAAGAGTCTGGCTCTGCAGTTTCAGTACTCAGAAGTAAAAGGATCAGGAATGAGGCTCTTCCAAAACATCTGGTTCTTGGTACCTTGGTTAGATTTAAGCAGCTAAAAAAATGGAATCTTGTTGGTGAGGTATGTAGGATTTCTGTCAACGGTCTTCTCTTGTACTGAGTAATTTAAATTCCAGAGATGAGAGAACTTCAAGGAAGCATCAGCTCATTCACAATGAGTCAATGCCTTGACCTTTTATATCCTTTATTGAAGTCTTTCATCTAAAAGCAAAGAAATTTTAGCAGTAGTGCTAATGTAAAGTTTCTTGGTTCACAAAGAAATCATTTAATAAAGCAAGTAAAGCATAGATAATGAGAACACAAGTATGTTGTACCCTTTAAGTGATAATTGCATGTGTTTAGAATCCTGAGGAAGAAATGGCTTTAGCCAACCAGGTTCAGATTTCCAAGTTTTAGTCATTATTGTTAGGCTCTGAAAGAAATAGGTATTGTTCATAAGCTTGTGATGTTTCGAGCATAATCTTAAATTTGTTTTTGTTGGGTGAACATGCTTCTATAGATTCTTGAATGGCTGCAAACTCAACACTGGTGGGATTTTAATGAGATGGATTCTTTGATGCTCGTTACATCATATGGAAAGCAGGGGGATTTTAACAAGGCTGAAAGAATTTTAGGTTACATGAATAAAAGAGGGTATCCTCCTAGTGTGATATCACACACAGCACTTATGGAAGCATATGGGAAAGGAGGTCAATATAACAAGGCAGAAGCGATTTTTCGAAGGATGCAATCTTCAGGACCTGAACCTTCCGCTGTAACATATCAAATAATTCTTAAAACATTTGTGGAGGTAACTAGATTGTCCTATATTTTCCTTCCATACGAAATGTCGGCACGGACTATAAGTTCATGATATCAGTCGACAGTATTTGTCTAAACAAATTTGGTTGTCGGATCTTTACGCTGCATTTGTCTTAGGTATTGTATTATCTTTACATGAACAGCGCTGCTATACTACAGTACCCGTGCTGCTGGGACATATCCCCTCCCCCTCCCAAATAAATGTAATTTTTTGCCTGAGTTATATTGATGTTGCCTCCCCATACCCTGCTTTATAAGCAGGAAACACTGGGTACGTTTGGTTTATCATGCCGTTGCCTACTGGAACTTGTCTGCTTATAGTTTTTCATTCTTTGTGTAGCTTCCTTTGTTTTCCGACTTGGTTTTCCCGTTTACGTCTAATTTGGAAATTTGAACCTCATTATTGCAACTGACCATATTGCAGGGAGACAAGTTCAAAGAAGCTGAAGAGATCTTTGAAACCCTTCTGAACAAGGATGAATCACCTTGTAAACCGGATCAAAAAATGTTCCACATGATGATTTACATGCATAAGAAGGCTGGAAGCTACGAAAAAGCTCGTAAGCTATTTGCGTTGATGGCTGCGAGAGGCATTCAGCATACTACAGTTACATATAATAGCTTAATGTCATATGAAACTAATTACAAGGAGGTTGCAAATATATATGACCAGGTAAACTAACTGACACTATGTAGTTGCTTTTTTCGTATATAAAGGATAGATGCACGCCCATGTAGAGGAGGTTAGTGGTCATTAGTCTTTGCTTCTAGTCATCTAAGATTGCTAATTTCATAAAAGAAAAAAAGTTCCCTGAGACCCAATTTTTTATCCCGGTTGTACAAGATGAACAAGAATGTTTTAACTTGACCATCTCTCTTAAATGTGTGTTCATGTATTCATTATCAGTCTTATCGTTTCACTATTTGTTAGGACTTGGGAACAACCCCAAAGTTAAATTTACTCTAATCCTGGTAGTTAAACTAATTCTGTTTTATAGATCCCACTGACTTTGTTCACTGCAGCAGAGTGTTGTTACTAAGGTTTATTAGAACGAAAAATTCTGATAAATGAACTCCTTGAATCCACAAGAAAGAAACAAGCTGGAGGCTAGAATTCCTGAGCGAATATTCAGTTTAATATTACCAATCAAAAGTCTGTCTGTAAATAAAAATTTACACATATCTATATTTAGTATTCTTTAAGCTTAACAAGAAAGTGAGAATCTTAATATAATGCGGAGCTAGTGTTAGGTTAGGGGAATTACACTATATGAGATTCATAAACCACCAATGCAAAGCGCACATATAACGAATCGATTAGTTGACAAGATCCACCAAAGCGCGGTCACACGTTATTCAAATATTACTTCTACTTCTATCAACAATAAGTAAAAACAAAACGAACACACACAATATTTGACGTGGAAACACCCACGTCCCAACCCGTATTATTAATCAAAACAATTATCAATAATACATCAAAACAATAACACATTAACGGTGTCCCAAACCCGATACTTGAGCCAACAATGCTCAAGTATCACCCAAAGTCCAGACAATACCTAAGACTACATCTCTTAAGTATTCTCATATCAAACAAATACAATATGACTATGTATATATAGCCATCCAAAACTTAGCCACCAAGACTTACCATACTTGTTATACAAGCCTTGAGCCAACAATGCTCAAGTATCACCAAAACAATACCTAAGACTACATTTCTTAAGTATTCTTATATCAAACAAATACAATATGATTATGTATATATAGCCATCCAAAACTTAGCCACCAAGACTTACCATACTTGTTCTACAAGTCTTACCATACTTGTTATACAAGTCTTCCAATTCTTGACACCTAATTACCCAACTTAGTGATCAAGACATACCATATATAATAATTGTCTACATATACAATTATTATCTTACCCATATATATCTTGAACCACCCAAGCCCATAACATCATATTGGGTTGAAACCCAACAGCTAGAACTTCTACTAATCAAGAAATATTAGCAGACCAAATTACGATAATAAGAGATATAATCGAGTGACAGTTGGTGTCAAGCATTATAATCATGCTACATAAGACTCCCCCACTTGTAATAAACTCAAGTTCAGATGTCGATGCTGAACTCGTGCTCACCAGATCCACTAATAGTAATGAGAATAAATTGCTGCGATCCTTTTTAAAAAATATGTTCAACAATATTTGCCATCCTTAAAGCTTCATGATTTGACTGATTAATGAAAACCATAATAGGATTCAAGTAAGCACGTCTTAAGAATATAATCAACACCCACAAAGTCATTCTTAATAGAAAATTTTTCTGTTTGACAAGGACGCTGTTTAATAGCTATCTGCTGTTCAGCAATTTTCTCAAGGCTTTTGTTGACTATCGTTCCACCAAGATTATAACAATCATTAGTTTGGTCCATAGACTGAAAATTTTCTGCACTGATCACCTATTATCCCATCGTATAATTTCTCTAACTCATATAATGTTCCGTTTGGTTGGGGAAAGTGGAATGGAATGGAATGAGAAATTGTGGACAAGATTAAAAGAGAAACAATGAAGGTAGGAGGGAAAAGTGAAAGAAATTAGGGAGTGCAAATTTGTCATGATAAGATTTGTGTAGAAAATGAGTTGGATCTCCCCCTATAATAGTACAAATTTTAATCCATTCCCTCCCAATTCATTCATCCCGACCAAACACAAAATAAATGTTTTAGTTAATTTTATGTCGTTCACTTTGCTTAGTAGAATATAGTCGTGAGAGTAACTATGCAGGATAAGAATCTCCATGGCATTACCTGACGAATCTTTCAATCATGCATTTATTTGTTAATTACTTGATGTTCGATAGCATCATGTGTTGGAGTATAGTTTAATGATAATTGATGTTGATGAGAACTGTCATGTGGCCAAATTGCCATGTCACCTACTGTGTAATTACTTTCACGGTTGCAACTTAATCTGGATCTTGACTATATGCTTTTCGATGTTATATGTGCCCAACTGAACAATATCTGTACATGGTAAACTTTGGGTAATCAGTATTTGTTCTCCATTCTTTTTCCCTCTTCATTTGAACCGGTGATGATATCATCAAAGTAATTTCCTAATTTTCAGATGCAAAGAGATGGCCTTCGGCCTGATGTTGTGAGTTATGCATTACTCATTAGTGCATATGGGAAAGCTAGAAGAGAAGAAGAGGCATTGGCTGTTTTTGAGGAAATGCTTGATGCTGGTGTCAGGTGTGTTAAATTGGTGCCAGGATTTCAAACCGAGTTGCACAACCTTTTTATCACTGCATCAGAAATGAACATAAGATATCTCTTTACCTCTGTTTACAGGCCAACACAAAAGGCTTACAATATTTTACTTGATGCATTTGCAATATCGGGAATGGTGGAGCAAGCACGGACAATCTTTAAGAGCATGCGAAGAGACAGGTAACATGTATTTAGCTTATTAGAAACCATTTTGCGGTGCAAATTCATGTTTATCTGGCATGTTATTACAGAGGTTCAGTGGTTTAAGTTTTGACCTTAACTAGCGCGCAGCCACAAGATTCGTTACACTCATAAGATAATTGGTAGTTGTGATTGGGCCAGATTAAGATACCTAACAGTTAACATGAAAGATTGAGTTTGGTTCGGGAGGTATGTAATTAAAAATTTGCAAGACATCTTAAGTAACAATGAAGAGTTTTGTACCTTAATTGATGTAATCATAGAGATCATGCACTTTTTTTTAATGAACTGATTGGAAACTACAAATGTTCTTGTGAGGAGGGGGGGGGGGGTGATATTTGGAGTAGCCAGTAGGGGAGAGTTCTTGGAGCATGGATAATTTCTTTATTTTTGGGAACAGAGGTACATACTGCTGACATGCAAAACTTGATGTTTACATCTGGTAGGTGTACGCCAGACCTTTACTCTTATACGACAATGTTATCAGCTTATGTAAATGCATCTGATATGGATGGTGCTGAGAAATTCTTCAGAAGAATAAAACATGATGGATTTGATCCAAGTGTTGTTACGTATGGAAATCTGATCAAAGGTTATGCTAAGATTAATGATTTAGAGATGATGATGAAGAAGTATGAAGAAATGTGTGTATGTGGCATTAAAGCTAATCAGACCGTCTTCACGACCATCATGGATGCATATGGTAAGAACAAGGACTTCGGAAGTGCTGTGGTTTGGTTTAAAGAAATGGGATCTTGCGGGGTTCCTCCAGATCAGAAAGCGAAGAATATACTTCTTTCTTTAGCGTCAACACCAGAAGAACAAGGGGAAGCTTACCAGCTGGTAGGGCAAGGTGACCATCTCGACGATGGAAGAAGTTTCAAGTTTCCAAATAATATTGATGATTTTGATGATGATGATGATTTAATTGAGGATGTTGATTACGATGACGCTGAGACTTTAGAACAGACGGTCTCATCAGTAATAACAGAAGGCGATTTTTTCTAGCAGTGTTTATGAAGAACATGAAGTCTTAGCTCTAGGTACATGATCACTTGTCTGTATATGTAATTTTTTTGTATTGATTTTTTTTAAACTTGTGCAAATGTAGAAAATGTCATCGCATCTAGAATATATGATTACATATATAATTCGAAGAAAGTATATTGCATAATTAATTGAACACTCCCCCTTTTTTTTACTGTCCGAATTGCGAAGTTGATATCCACTGTTAAAGCCTTGTTAAGAGGATTATTTGTATACTCATGCACAGCCAAGCCTCAACTGAGTCTTGAATTCTCAAGCACTCACAGGAGATCACCTGAGGCAAAGGAAAGGAGACTGCCGGAGGCAAGGGAATGTATCGGTGAGATCCCAGGAGACAAGGGAGAGTTTGTGATACCGCTGGTGCACTGCCCTTTAGTCCTTTCAGGATTCAGTAAACACAGAAGATCCAAAGTACCATAATAGTTTTCTTTTTGAAATAAAACTTAAGTTGAACAGTAAAACATAAGAAAAAAAGGATGACATTTCCGAGCATCAAACGCCAAGAAAACACAGGGCGACCGATTCATATAAATCTTATAAATTTTTCGTACTCGATTACATTTATGTATAATTTGGAAGTTTATCTTAATATTTTTTTTTTTATATCAATCATTTAAATGGCAAAAGATAGAGAAAAGGATCCAAATACCAAAAGATAGCAAGTATTAAGTGTGCTCAATAGATGAAAATAATTTTTATAGTTACATGTTACGCAATGTCCTAGAAATAATATAAATCAACATTTTATTTACTCAAAAATAAAAACAAAAAAAGGTGAAAACACGTTTTAATCTCATAAATTTTTCGTTTAAAAAAAATAAATTTTGTAAAGTAAACTCAAAAACATATTATTCATACAAAAGTTAAAATTAAACAAATAGGAGAAGAGGGAGCATACGTGACTTATCTAACAAAATTTTTGAAATGAGGAGCATACGTGACATGTACTCTGTAGCACAATGATTATGATTTAGGGCACGAGAGAGGTGGCATTTTTGTAAAATTTTAACATATAGATGTAAAATTTTCATTTTCCAACCGCAGGTGATCTGGTAATCACTGTACAAGATCACTTGTAACCTCACGGTGTGTCAACCACCAGCTCCAAACATAAGATGGTCATTCAAGCATATAGACAATGCTAGAGGAAGTTCCGAAAGTAAAAAATTATAAACAAGATAGACAAGTAGTGAATTGAACAAATTGTTTTCACCTCAATGAAAAGTTGATAACATGAAGAAGCTAAGCAATAAATATTTTCTAAAATGATCTCTCCGCATAACAAATTCTGTATTAGCATCAGAGAAGTTTCTGTACTTGCCCCTCTTGGAAAATCTCATGCTGGCATTCCTAATAACACTTTGCGTGTATGTAGCTCATTATTTCCTTGAGAATCTCTTATAAAGCCATCTTTTCTTCAACACAAATTACTGCAAAATTAGAGAAAAAAAGTCAGCAAATCATTGAGAAAAATGACACTTCATCAGTGTCCGTCTCTACACCTCACTTCTTTATTACGGGTTACGAACGTAAGCATATCACACAACTAAGTAATTAGCCATCAAACATTATGATTTGCGAAGCATTTTTTCTGAACTTCAGAAATATATCATAACTCTAATAATTAATTTTGTAGTGGGAAAAAGGTGATGGGATTACTATATATGATTATATTCATACTTGACAGAAAATTATGCATCATCCACACTTGGAGTCATCCTACTTTCAAGACAAATCTATTTTAAATGCGAAAATCAACTGTCTAGAGCATAATCTGATTTGTTTCTATTATTAAATCCGGGATATTGTCTGATAGATGTCTACTGTCTCTAGTCTTTATAGTCTTTCATAAAATGCTCGTATTTTTGTATATAATACCATTCAGCAGGCCGGGGATCTTTGCAAAGACAGCCTTCACTACTCTTTTAGAGCAGAGGTAAAGATTGTGTGCATTTCACCAGCTCGCAACCATACTTGCTCTACGAGCAGGATGCACTGCATATGGCTATGTTTGGTTTTTGGATTTCAACAGTAACTTACAAACTAACAGTTTCAGAGGAATCTCCAAGTACTACTAAAAAGAATTGTTTTGTTTTTCTTCATAATTGGGTTGAAACCAAATAAGCATAACATGCATTTAACCAAGATAAAACATTTAATTTGTTTAAAAGGACTGGGTTTTTTTTTCACAACTTAAATCAGTAGGTGTCCCTGAAACTACATGTAGAGAGATGAAAAAAAATTGATAATGAAATTTTAGAGGTTGAAAACATATTAATTGCTCCAACTTGTTATAAGTGTCACGTCAAGCAAAAACAAGAAATTCCACAGACTGGCCAATGAGGGCTGCTAGTGCAATCCTCTTTTTTCATAATGGGTGTAAGGGGTAATAGATAAGAATGTTGTTGTGAACAAAATGGTGAAGGAAAAAAAAGTTGGGACACCTTGCTCAAAAGTAACGACGAGTTTTTCTAGCAAGCTAAAACCATAATAAGATCTAAGTACACGTCTAATACGATCATACTCAAGATAGTCAACCAGGATACTCATATATAATGCAGATTCATAGTAGAATATTTACAATGCAATATTTATTTTTCTTTGCTGGTATAAAAACAAACGAAATCCCTTTCCTGAAGAGAGAATACACTTACATTTGAATAAGATCAGAAGTTGTTGTTGACTTTGTCATTGCCAAAGCCAAACCCATTAGACTGCGTGCTATTACTAGAACGACCTGATCCAAAGTCCCCATAACCACTTGAATGATCTGAGCCTCCTGGGATTCCATAACCACCAGAATGTTGAGAACCTGAACCAAGTTCCCCGAAACCACCTGAACGTCCAGAACCCGATCCACCATACCCACCGCTTGATCCACCAAACCCACCACTTGATCCACCATAACCACCATTTGATCCACCAAAACCACCACTTGATCCACCATACCCTCCACTTGATCCACCATACCCTCCACTTGATCCACCAAAACCACCGCTTGATCCACTTGATCCACCATACCCTCCACTTGATCCCCTATACCCTCCGCTTGATCCACCAAAACCACCGCTTGATCCACCATACCCTCCCCTTGAGCCCCCATACCCTCCGCTTGATCCACCAAAACCACCACTTGATCCACCATACCCTCCACTTGATCCACCATACCCTCCCCTTGATCCCCCATACCCTCCGCTTGATCCACCAAAACCACCGCTTGATCCACCATACCCACCGCCTGATCCACCATACCCACCGCCAAAACCACCTGAGCGACCAGATGAGGAGCCTCCATAACTGCCAAAATTTCCACTTCCAAACCCACCATAACTGCTAGAGCGACCATAACTCGAATTACCAAATCGACTACCTCCCATATTCCCAGATGATCCGAAACGGCTACCACTACCCCCCATTCCCCTGAACATGTCACTGACTACAGCATCCGCTTGAATACTCGGGAGCTGATCAGAAAGTAAATATAAATTTTACTACATAAACTTGAAGAAGAAATATTTTTACACACACAAATATATATACATATCTAGAGAGAGAAGATAATCAACCAGAAAAAAGGGCAGATACAGATGGCCCAATTAACTCCACAATTTTAAACTAACCAAATGTTTTCATAGAAAATATATCAAAACTAGTGCCACCCAGACCCAAGTACAACTCCAATAACTTCCACAAGTATGGAAAACAAGATAAGATAGAGAAGTGGTACTATACAGAAATTCAAGATATATTATACTTTACCACACTACTTCCTTTAAAGTAATCATTTGCAGCTCTTCCTTTCATAAGATGAAAATGTAAATTAAAAAGAAAATGAATTTAAGTACTGACACTGTACCTTTGTAAACTGGCACGATACATCTCTTTCAATAAGCCTAACATTGTTAGACTGGTCTGATGAATGAATAAGAATTGCCTTCCCTTTCTTCCCAGCACGACCTGTACGGCCAGATCGGTGGACAAAAATCTCTGAAGAATTTGGAATTTCATAATGAATCACCTGAGCAAGTATACTGTTTAGTTAGAGAATTATATACAAAAATTAATAACTAAACAAGATAGAGAAATCTGATTAAGAATATCAAAGAGCTAAAGCTTATCTCAAGCTTTATATTTTAGTTGTACCTCATCCACCGACTTCGTATCATTCTCGAATTCTTTCTTACAGCGCCAAAGTCATTCCACTTGGTACAACAATTTTTTATATATCTTTAAACTTTTTTCTTTAGAAATGGGTGGAATAATTTAATTATTTTGTTTATTTTTGATATATATAAAAAGATGGCTATCACATCAAAGCTTTCAGATCAATCAATATTCAATAACAAACAAAATATATTTAGACTGACCAGATCCACATTAGGTACATCCAGACCACGAGCAGCAACATCAGTAGCAATCAAAACATTAAAGCGACCATCACGAAAGCCTGAAAGAGTTACTTCCCTCTGAGCTTGTGTGATGTCCCCATGCAAGGGCTCACACGGAAAGCTCTTTTTCATTGCATATGCTAATTGATCAGCATCACGCTTAGTTCGTGTGAAAACAATGCATTTGCCCCCGCTTGCATGTTGCTAGAAACAAGGAAAAAAAAATACAAAACCATCAGTCTACATTATAAAACTATGATGTAGTGTAAGAAGAAAGAGAGCCATGTGATCATACAGTTATTAGTTGTCCAATAATTCCAGGTTTCTCGTACATCTCTGACATGATTGAATATAGTGAGATCCCCTCCGCCAACTTCTGGTCATTTTCTCCTACCTAAAACATTTGTACTTGCAAATTTTAAGTTAACCATGCTAAAATGCAGCAGATTTAGATTAGCAAAAAAAAAAAATGCAGCAGATTTAATATCTAAAGATTTATATTACGACAACATAAGGATATTTTGTTCATCATGACACTCACAAGATCAATAGTCAACGGATTTTTAAGGAACTTCCTAGTAAGTTCAACAATCAACTTTGGCATTGTCGCGGAGAACATTAAGGTTTGGCGTTCTGCCGGCAAATTCTTTAAAATTGTTTCAACAGCTTCCATGAACCCGAATTTAAGCATTTCATCAGCTTCATCTAGAACCATGAACTGGACCTCAGACAAATTGAGTTCACCCCTTCTAATCAGATCAATAACACGTCCTGGTGTTCCCACCACTATATCGACACCATTTCTAAGTGCATTCGTTTGAGAATAAATTGGAGCACCCCCATAGACACAGGTTGTATACAAGTTGCAAGACTCGGAAAATTCTTTATCGATTTGTTTAGCAAGCTCTCGAGTGGGGGCCAGACATAAGGCCAGGGGATTTCTTCCGGCTCTGTTTTAAAAGAAGGGGTCAAAATTTAACTTCTCTGCTTAGAGAGCTAAATATAAAGACAACTCAATCAGAAAAATATAATTATATGTATACAGGCACATTTTGAGTTATTCAATTTCCGTCAGAATTATAATTGTGTGTGTGCGTGTTTGTTATAAATTTTAACAACCATGTTAATTAACATCAAGAAGAGCAAACAGTATTAAAAAATAACAAACCCATGCTTCTCGTTGAGCTTGATGATTTTATCCATAATTGGAATCCCAAAAGCAAGAGTCTTTCCTGTTCCTGTTTTAGCTCGGCCTATCATGTCACGCCCCTGCATTGCTGGTTCCAGCACAGCTCTCTGTAAAACCATAAAACAAAAAATTACTTGCTCCAGTTTTACATAACAAAAAGATATATTTAGTAACATCTGGAACATGTTTGTTCCTAGCTGTTTAAACAAAAAACTACTCCAGTTTTATAGCACTGTAAACTAGACTAGTAAACCATTACATACATTTCAGAGGGGAACTATCTAATCCCACACAGTCCAAGGTATTACTAGTGTGTCTTAAATGAACTACCTAAAATGTAATAACATTTAGCCCACGGGATAACAAAATTTAATTAATTAACTCAGACAATTCAAGCCTTAAACAAACCAAAATAGTAACTTCCTGAATTTAATCCACGAAACAAACACATCCATCACAACTACACTACACAATGGAGAATCAAAACGATCCCACATAAACCCAAACTTTAAACTCAAAACAAATAAAAATCCAATATTTCATCCAATAATTATTACACAAACAAAAGAAAAAAAAACAACAGTTTGTAATCCATTTATACCTGAATAGGAAAAAGCTTAGTAATACCCCTTTTAGCCAAAGCATCAACAATTACATTGGAAATACCAAGCTTGGATATTTCAAGCCCCTCATCAGCCCCTTCTCTCTTGGGATCCTCACCGGAAAAATCATTCACAGCCGCGGAGGCGATATTCGACAACTCTAAACCACTCCTAACATTAAAAACCCCACCAGAATGAAAACCCCTCCTCAATTTCAAATCAGATGGTCCTTTATCAGCACAATCATTATTGTATCTATAGGTGGAGAAATTGTTGACATGGGTATCAATAAAATGATGATTAGTGGGAGGACTGAGAAGAACAAGAGCTCGCTGAGTCAAGGAAGCGAGCGTGACTCGGTTTGATCTTCTGAGTAATAGGAGAGTCGTGTTCATTTTGATCAACCCTAAAATGAAATAGGATCTGATCTTTGTTTGTTTTTAGGGTTTAAGAGAAATGGGTGTATACAAGAAGAAACAAATTGAAATGGGGTTTTACTTAAACCCTCAGGAGCGGCCACGGAAATATCGGCAGATTTTTTACTGTAGGCTGTGTTTGGTCCTGTCAAAATAAAAAGGGAAATTTCAAATGTGATCATTATATAATTTATTTTTCATGTAATATTATTTATTTTTGAAACATGGAATATTATTTATTATTTTTAATTTTAAAATGGTATTATTGTACAATTAATTTTTTCATGAAATATCATTTCGTCAGCCAAAATATTAATATCTATATTTTGAAATGGCATCGTTGTAAGTTAATTAGTGAATGATATCAAATAAAAAATGATACTAAATGAAAAAATCAATTTTATAATGATATTAAATGAAATATCCCAAATAAAAAAATACGTGTCTGGTCAGGTCAACTGTTTGTTTGTTTGTTGTTACACAGTAGAATCCATCTATCCATTATAGGAAAACATGGCTCATGAAATTATATTAATATTTAAAAATTTGCTTTTCATTGGAATTGAATCCATGACCCATTATGCACAAGAGTTTATACTTATATCCATAATCATTAATCCAACTCTGATACATTTTTTTTTGTCAAATAATATACATTCTCGTATATGAATTGTACCGAAATATAATACCGGCGAAACCGGAGAAAGGGGTTTAGTTTCTTTCATTCAAAAAAGTTTATTATCTAACCAAAAAGGCACGCATGTTGCCCCCGGACGTTTAGATAATAGAACCTTTAAGTCCGAAAAAACCACCCAAAGGTAAAAATACAGGAAGGCAAAAACAATAGTAACCAACTAAAAATATAATCAACACTCCAAAAGGAGTGTTGATCCAATCTCCAGTTATCTCAAAATCCGTCTGTCCACCAGCTCTCCTTAATCCCAATTTGTCACCATCATTTACTTCAAAGAAACTTGCACTCCAAAAAAATATATCATGACCGATCTTCAAAATACCCAACCCAATTAATAGGGACACAAATGGAACAAAGAAGGGCCTCGTTAAAAATCCACAAGAGCAAAACCCTTTGGGAAAAAACTCAAGTGGGAAAAGAGTGCCCTCCATGAAACCCAACATCATTGAAACACAGAAAGCTCCCTGAAACAAAAATTAAGACATTCTATAAACTTTCCCTTCTTCCTCCGTCCATTATCTCTTCGCATGTAAATTGCTTCCTGCAAAATTAAACTCAAAACCAAACATTACTCTAGCCAAAAGGAGTATCCTTTGGCTAGATACCTTGATCCACTAACACTAATCCGTCAACAGATATAATTCGCCAACTGACGACATATAACAACCACCTATGTAAGGTCCAAAAGCCGACAATTTCGGTACACCCAATAATGGTACAATAGTCAAATAATTATTCAAACTATAATTAATAAAGGAATTAGTTAATCAATTAACAATAACTAAGAGAACCAATTAATCAAAAAATCATTTAATTAAGGAAACAATTGACTAGGTTAAATCATTAATCACATTCATGAATAATCTTCTCACTATATCTATTTTAAAATTTATTCACACTCACAACCATTAAATCAGCTCAACTTTTGATACATATCTTCAAATCATTAACCACATTCATGAATAACCTCCTCACTACATCCATTTTAAAATTTATTCAGAACAAAATTATGAGAATATTTTCCATTTTAATAATTAAAGATGTATATCATACAAATGATTAGAATATGTGATGATTATGATTCGATTTATACGAAAAAAATAAAATAAAGTAAATAACACAGATTTCGTTAATATTTAAATAATATTTCATATTAACTACATATACATTAAACAAGATATTTTGGTTGACATCCATTAAAATATATGAGTAAGTTGAAGAAATAAAATTTTAAAATAATTAGATAAAATATGTAATTAGATTAGAGTGCGATATGTAACTACACCGGAAAAAACTAAAATTTTAAAAGAAAAAAAAATAATTCATATTTGAGATTTCAACTCTACATCAATTATAAGATCAAATAGTGAGATAAAATACATTGAATTAGATTACAATATTATAAATAAGATTATAAAGATTACACAAAAATTTATAGAGATTATATTTACCAAATAAGATACTGGCTTGTACATATTTATAAAAGAGATAATATTCAATTAATCAAATGTTGACACTATTAAAATAATTGTATTTATAAAAAAAATTGTTTTTAAAAAAATGCCTATTACTGTATGTAAATATTAATTCAAATTTCAATCCAAATCACAATAATTTAAATATTCATGCACATATTTTTTATAATAGTGTATATCACCACCACCACGAATCACGAAAATTAAATAATAAACACTAAAAATTAGACCACCACCATCATCATAGTATCACTAAACATGGAATTATAGAATTACATATATAATCACAAAATTTTAATGCAAAATAATGAAAATTTTGTCAGAAATATCAAATTTTCTAAGCTCAACTTTCAAAAAAATAATTGAATCTGAATATGTGGTGATGTCGTGAATTTGAGTGTGGATGTCATAAATCATCATTATAATAAAATTTACAACCACACCTCTTCCACTTCTGTCGTTGTCGTATTCACCATTATTATGATAATCATCACTCTCCGAAATCAATCAAATATGAGGAATTTTGGAAATACAATTTGAAGATAGGTTACTAAATATGAATTAGAGATGGTCGGACGAAGGAAAAATAAACAAATTTAAGGTCGTCAAAAATAAAAGAGAGGTGGTCAGGGGAAGATGAATGCGCATATATGACGTGGTCATGGGGAGAAGAAGGGAATAAGTTGTAGTATATATGAGGTGGGAAGATGGGTAAAAGTGATAATAGATCTATTAAAATTATCGTGCCTACGATTCAAAATAGTTGAATTTATTGTACTGATCAACAGGTTATCTTAAATTCGTTTTTAATATAATAGTATAAATTAGGGCTGTCATTGGATTGGATATGGATCGGATCAGGCATGATCCATATCCTGATCCATTTAATTTTACCGGATTCAGATTCGGATCGGATCATAGCCGAATTTTTTTAACATGATCCATATCCGGATCCGTTTATAGGTAGAGAAAAAAAAA
Source organism: Saposhnikovia divaricata (assembly GCA_036435485.1). Lineage (NCBI taxonomy): Eukaryota > Viridiplantae > Streptophyta > Magnoliopsida > Apiales > Apiaceae > Saposhnikovia > Saposhnikovia divaricata. Next base: position 122,313,275 of record CM071601.1, on the reverse strand, counting down.
ACTTTTTTTTACGAATAATTAATATTTGTAATAATCCTAGACATAGTTTCATATTGTACTCGCATAATTTCTGAAAGAAACAGGGATTTGATTCAGATCATTGCAACTCTTAGAATACCTTATTATCTGCTACAAGAAATGCAATAATTTTTGCTATAAATTTTTCACTCCACAAATATTATCTTGGCACAACAGAGCTAGAGGGGCATCCGAGTACGCATAAGTGATTATAAGTGATTACTACTGAGCGATTTTTATTTCAATGACTCCTGGTTTTGATGATTTAATCGTTTCTAGAGTAAAATTATAGGAAGGCACTACCAGGTCCTTCTGTGGCTATCTATTATTTCTTTCTTTAAAATTTTAATATATAAATATATTTATTAAATAAATAATGTAATATATATATATAAAGCCGGGTCAGATCGTTAACGAATCGGATCGTATCAAATCCATATCCGCTCCATTAGCCTTCGGATTTTTTCCGGATCAAATTTTTTTTACATGATCCATATCCGCTCCATTAGCCTTCGGATCGGACCGGATATCCGATCCATTGACAGCCCTAGTATAAATAATATAGATATATGATACTGTGTTCAAATATAAACTTTTTAAAAAACAAACTCTATGAGTGTAATATAATGCAAACTATCATAATATACTTTATAAATTAAAGGATAATTCTTTTCAAAGCAACCTCAATTACAAAGAGAGCATGTTTAGTCTCTAAATTTTGTTAAATATGAGTTAATTATGTAACAATTTTAAAATCTTTCTTGTACTTAATGAATTCAACATGGTTAACACATAAAAAAAATTATTGTATTTTTATCCTACTAAACGAGTATACAGGATTATCATGGAAAATGTTTCATTGTTAAATTTAAAATTAAATTTTTATTATCGATCTGATTTTATGAAATCGTTGACAAAAAACGTTTTTCCGATAAATCTGTCAAACTCGTTCAAAATCGGTCAAATTCAGAAGAAATCGGATGAAGTGTGATATGAAATATTGATATTAATGGAAGTTCTTATGAAGGAAAAGAAAGAATTTGCATACATATATCTCCATCAGGGATAGATTGGAAAGAGACAAGTTATTCCAGGTTCTTAAAATAAATCTTATTATAGTTAATTCATTTCTCGAATTGCCATATTTTGTATAGCAAATTACTAATATTAATGAATATGTTGACTACAGATTATTGTAAACATGAATTCAAACAACGTTGAGTGTTCTTGCAAATTATATACTAGAGTTGGTTACTTGTGCAAGCATAGCTTTTTTTTTGCTTGACATTATGCGGTATACATGAAATACCCGTCCACCTAGTAAAGGATCGCTGGTTAAAAAATGCAGAAGAGAGATTTTCAAAAATACAACTTGGGGAGATGAATGATCCTTCTGCAGAGCAAGACATTCATTGTGTGCAAACAAAGGATTGTTGGTTTGATTTCCAGTCTTGTATAGCAATTTCTTCTTGTGATAAAGAACTTACTAAATTTGTTTATGATGGTATAAAAGCTTTGAAGAATAAAGTCTGTGGGCTGGCTAAACAGAAAGGACATTCAATGATGGATGATGGTTTCACTGAAAAAGTTTTTGGTACAAATGTTGAAGAGATCACTGTGTTACCTCCACTAAAGAGTAACAACAAAGGGAGTCGTAAGAGGATTGTAGATTCAGCTGAAAAATTGACAAGTGGTAAAAAAAAGACGGAAAAGAGAGTGCAAGACATGTGGACAAATGGCTTTCCATGACTCTAGAAATTGTCCAACAAAAACAGACCAGGATCCGAAAAAGTATCATCCAACCAATCAGAACAAAGATCAGTAGTATCATCAAGTCCAGTTTCAATGCTTCGTTTAGTTTGATATTATTAATTATCAATAAAGTTCCCAGTTTTTAATATGATTTCTAGTTGTTTAGGATGATATGTAATCTCGTTTTTGAGATATGCTTTGTCCTAGATATTTCAATGCTTTCAATGTACTCTACTTTTAGGACATTTTTTTTATCTCCTTGTGGGATATGCTATATCCTATTATTAAATAAAAATTGATTTTGATATTAATTCAATTTGTTTTGTTTACAAGTAATTGCATTTTTATTAAAATATCATGCTAAATACTATTTTATATTTGTTTTAATTCTAATTTATAAATCTATTTAAATATATTTTTAAAGAATCAAGTATAAATTAGGTGTTCTCGACAATAATAGGAATTTAAATAATTGAACTTAAAATTTATTTTTATAATAAATAGTATGTTTCAATTATTTTAAAGTGTTCCCGGTAAAATTTTTAGAGTGATTTAATTTTTACTTAAAATTTTAATAATAATTCAGTAGTATTCTTAGAAGTTATTGTTATTTTATTGTAATATTTAATTGACTACAATTAAGGGATATTATTCATAGAAATCATTAATGCAATCGAGAATTTATTTGTATGTAGACCAATATGGGTGGATCATATGTGTAACTAAGATTTCGTTGGAGTAATTTTTGGCATTTTATATGATATTCAAATCATTAATACCTGACAAAAAAAATCATTAATAGGATTGTGCCTGAAGAAGCTTATTGCTATTTCCTTTTATAATTCGTAGAACTTTTTTTATTGAATCATGACCTTTTTTTTCATTACATGAATTATGATCTTTGATTGTTTAAAAAATTATAACACACATCAAAAAATTGATACATATTTATGCACATGACTTCAATGTACTTAAAATTTTGTTGGATCCTGCATCATTCTTATTGATACTGATTATCTTATATTTGAAAAGGGAGCATTCATTTTTTTGTAAAAAATAATTGGAAACAAATTTATTTTTTGTAATAATTAGCAAAAATAGCTCAATCCCGAAGAGTTTGCACATAATTAGCTGTAAAAAATTATGGAATTTTGCTGTAATATGGGATTCTGCATGATATGATAATAATTTATGGGATTGTTGTTGGTATCTTTCCGCTATATATACAGCTGGAATGCATCGTTTCAGAATTGCAATGTCTCTGAGAGTTTTCATGTATGTTTAGCAGAATAATGTTTCTAATCTTTTTAAGTTACATATAGACGATACTTGTTTTTTTTTCTTTAATGTGTTAAATCATGCAGATCAGAAGACAGTGACCAACAAAGAATTGATCAAACAATGACCAGCAACAAAGGATCAGGTTATCAGTTGTTGATGAGGCTAAAACCTAAGATTTAAGTGATACAATAGGATCTCTTTCATAGAACCAACGAATATGGGTCAGGACTACCGAATTCGAGTCATTGTTATCTTTCAATATGAACGAGTATCCACTTGAACTGGGTAATCATTTGTTATGTTATTTTGACCACCTTTCTTGTACACTGAATCTTAAAGAATTTTTTTTAAGTATAATAGAAGCATGTGTGCATGAAGTTCTTGGACTACCAAGGGGTCCAAATCTTATTCAGGTAGTGAGCAACATGGAAGTTAAGAATTCATGGAGATCTCAATTTACACATTCAATATATAACGGGTGGAAGGTAACTGCTTCTATGGTTCACAATGCCATTAAAGTGTCGGACGAAGTAGATCTCAATTTCAAAATGATTTTTTTTTGTTCTAATGAGTAAATTATTGATTAAAGGTTCGAAAAATCCATATGTGATACAAGACATAATAGGACTTGATGGGAATTTTGACAACTGTTATGAATATAATTGGTGTGAGTATTTAATATGTTGTTTGAGGGAGGCATCATCTGCATGGCGTGAAGAAAATGGTCCTTCTTTCTATACTGGATCCCTAACGTTCCTTATAGTAAGTTGTTTTTCTGTTTATATTATACAACATGTCACGTGTACGAGCACATAATGCCTTATTGTTATTGTTTTGTTTCAGTTCTTTTATCTTGATCGTGTTGTCGAAGATAAAGATCCAACTGGAAGAACCTTACCCACATTCACTCGTTGGAACAATTCTGATATTTTTTAACATCATAAACATTACCGAATATGACAAAAATGCTGAGAAAAAAGGGTTCAGGAGATGAAAGCACGTCCAACTTAAGATTTATATATGACTATTTTATTCTTAAGATAAATAGGTAGATTATAAACTACATGTTCTATATTTTGTCTTTTGGAATGTTTGTGATCTCTGAGGTTATGCTTTTATTTTTTAATGACTCCGAAAGTCAAACTTATATGCTTACGATGCTTGTTGAGATATTTTATAAAAAAATGTTCATATTGGTGGCATTATCATTTTGGAAAAAAAGTGATTTTATAATAACTGGTTCGTTGCAAAAATAGGACAACATCCTGTCCAATAACATCATCCTCTATTGATCTTCATAGGAGCTTTCTGATGTATATAGTGCTTCACTGTTGAACTCATTTGAGATTATGTGAGCTTACTGTTATATTATGTGTTCAATAATAAGTTTCCATATTGGTATACTAGATACTACTCTCTACTTCACTACTGTTACAAGCAAGTTCCGAATGAGGCATGTTGTATTATAATTTTTCAGTGTTTTTTAGGTGTTCTCTTAATTGGTCTATTAAATGTTCTTTAAATTATAATAAAGAAATTTATAGCGTGCTCTTTAATTTAAAAATACTAATGTTCTTTTAAGTGTTCTTTTAGGATTTTATTTGTCTAATTAGCTTATGACGTTTTTAAGGAAGATTTATTAAAAAATTATTTAAAACAACACTTAAATAAAAGTGTTCTTTAATTATTTAAGTATTCTATTAAGTGGTCTTCTAAAAATATTAAAAACAAATAGTTTTGAATATTCAAAAAAAATTCTTAAATAATTCTTGTAAGTGTTCTTATATGGTTCTTTTGTATGAACCCTTAACACAACAATTAAAATAACATTTTAAAAAATGATATGATTTCCAAAAAATAAAAAAACACATAGTATTTTTAATTACTATTAATTTGTTCTATGAATTGTTGTTTAATTTAAGAGAACACATAATATTATTAAAAATACTAATAACATAAGTGTTCTATTAAAGATTGGAAAATATTTCAAATTTACTAAAACAATTTAATAAATTAAAGTGTTCTCTGGTGTTCTATTAATTGTTTTATTATATATTCTTTAAATTATAAAAAAGAAATTTATAGCGTGTAAAATTATAATATTATTTTAAGTGTTCTTTAATATTTTATTTGTCTAATTAGTCTATCACCTTTTTTAAGGAACACTTATTAAAAAATTATTTAAAAGAACACTTGAATAAAAATGTTCTTTAATTATTTAAGTGTTCTATTAAGTGGTCTTTCAAACATACTTTAAAAGAAATATTTTAAACCATAGACATGCTATATCCTCGAATAAAATGTTCGAGAGCATCACATGAGATAAACTTACTATTACTACCGAATCAAAACTATCCAATCTGAATAATATAAAAATTTACAAGTTCATTAATGTATAAATCTAAAATATTTGAAATGTTCTGTTTTCCTCATCACGTAAAGTTCTACACCCACTAGCAGAAAGTTCTCCAAGATAACATTCATTGAGAGAAAGAACCTGAACAAATTAATACTAAAAAGGGAGGTGTTTGTTGACTATCACTGCAGGTTTAAGTGTTCTATTAAGCCAACTTCCTCCTTCTAGCTGTCGACAGCCCAGTAATCGCAATCCTCCCCACAAGCAACCAGTCCTTGAAATCTGTCTCCTCAATCACAAACAATACTCAACACATTATTATCCTCCACTTTCTGCTTTTTCACACCAGAAGGCTTCAATCTATCATACATAGACATCTTCGGCTTTGCAGGCACCGAAGATAAAGGCTGAACCATAATCACCTCACATGTCTTTCTTTACAACAATCGATCTCTCATTATTCCTTTTAACACCACCTTGTTTATTCCCCTTAACAATAGGCCTATACGCACTATCTGCCTCATCATCAAAATTCTCACCAATACCTTCCTCAACTAGTAGTTCCCCCTCACCCTCCATCTTAACATCGCCCTTTTTGCATTCTTCCTTGACCTTAACTCCAACAACCTTACATTCACTTCCACCCTCATCCTCAATACAAATTACATCATCAACATTTTCTCAAACAAGCGATGCACACTCACCCCCATTTCAACATCCCCATTATCACATTCCTCCTTCACCTTAACAACCTTACCCTCACTTCCCCCTCACCCTCAATAGTCAATACAAACTTTCTCATCGACATTTTTTCTGAACAAGCGGCACACACTCACCCCCCCATTTCAACATCCCCCACTTCACACTCTCTCTTCACCTTAATTACACCCTTACACTCACTTCCCCACTCATCCTTAACACAAGCTTTCTCATCGACAATTTCTCGAACACTTGGCACATATTCAAACCCAATCCCACCACCCCCTTCTTCCTTCACCTCCACCTTCCAATCCAAAAGGGGTTTCACATCTCCACACTCCTCGGCATCCTCAACATACTCTTGCTTAAACTCCTTTTAAGTGTTCTAGTAAGTGGTCTTTCTAAAATACCGCAAAAGAAAATCTATTTTAAGTGTTTAACATAACAATGATTTGATAATGTTTTTGATTATCGTCAACAAGTCACTAAACTTTCGATTAATTGATAATGTTTTGGACCTGGAAAAGCTAGTTGTTCTTGGTCATGGTCAGGGATACACAAACATTAGCAGAGTTTTTGTGTCTAACTAAATAGAAAGGGTTGGGAATCGATGAAGATGATACGAAGATAAAACAACAGTCTATCTCCACCCACTAGCAGAACGACAAAAATATTATAAAATTAGGTAATTTATAATTAAAGATATAATGTAGATTGATTGAATCATAAATTGATTGTATAAAGATATGTATAAGTTAAAAAGTCTGTATTACCCCTCTAGTTAATTTTAAGTAAATATAAAAGATTGATATTAGCCGTTGGATTGATGAAAGATAAATGGACTAGAAAAGTACCTCAATTTTCTCTAAAAAAAAGGTGCTCTCTTGAGCAACCCCCTATATATATATATATATATATGCTTTTGCTCAAATACAAACCAATCCTTAAATACAAACTACAAACTAACACTAAATTAATTATATTTCATTTATTCTAAGGTTCCCGCCAAGGGTACCTTCACAAAAAATGCTTAAAATAATTGGCTCTATCCACCCAAAAAAAAAAAAAAACTTACCGTGGAAATGCGAAGCATTTAAGAAAGTAAACGGATGAGTTAGGTAGTCATGAGGGCCGCAGGCCCTCGACACACCCGTCAATCGTCTATTGCCTTTACCATTGATTGCCATTCCTTACAACTTTAGAATGATAAAGGCGCGAAGCGCCGTACAAGAAGGTGTGAAGCACCGTTAACCAGTGAAATCCACTGCCACGTCATCACGTGAACAATGATTTTTTTATTTTTTTTGCTGAATGGAGCCAATTATTTTAAACACTTTTTGTATTGGGGTACCCCTAGTTTGATCATTAGATTAGCATGAAATATTGAATTAGTGTTTGGTTTGTAGTTTGTAGTTAATTTTAGTTTGTAGTAGAGTAGGACCCTATATATATATATATGGAGTTACTCCAATTAGACACTCCTTATAATTGAGAACTAAGACCCTAACATCAATTCTGTAATTATCTTTAGTTTATAATAATACGAAAGTTAAATTATACACTGATTTTGTAATACTAGGATATCTGTTGGAACTGTTATCAACACCATGCTGTTACCATCACAATACTACTATTAGCACGTTGCTTCCATCACCATCATAACATATAAATCAATAAATTTAACCAAAAATTACCAAATATTAATTGAAAGTCACCAAAATATGAACCACCACCACCACTATGTTGCCTCCATCACCACCACCATAGATACATAATCACTAATTTTTAATACAAATTATTAAAATTCAATACAAATTACCAAATTTTAACACAAATCACCAAATTTCAGAACGTAAATCACCCAAAAATGTACCTATATACTATTAGAAATCATAAAAACAATAATTTTCAGGGTAACAAACCGCCAACCACCCTTAAACCATAAACTCTGATAGTTTCTCATGCCTTCATTTTTCAAATCACCAATCTCGTTTATATTAATTTTTCGCTTTTCTTCGACGTTCTTCAAATCGAAATGATCATCCAAATCCATTATTTCACTTTAAATCTCTACTGGTGATACGAGCTGAGAGCGATATTCGAATGAAACAAAATAGAAATAAAAGTATAAAAAATTGAAAATAAAAAGAGATAAGAAAAAGATAAGAATGTCGGATCTTGAAATAGAATTAAAAGAGAAAAAGGGGATATAGATTTACAGTAGAGACAGAAACATATGCAATGAGGAGGGAGTGTGTGTATGTGTAACGTGAGGAGAGATATCCAATTATAATTTTAATATATGTCTGTCTTTATTTGTAAAAGTAAAAATTGAGTGGTTAAGACGTAATCTCAGTTCTCATTTTAAATGAGGGGTCTCATTTGAGCACTTATCTCTCTCTCTCTCTCTCTCTCTCTCTCTCTCTCTCTCTCTCTCTCTCTCTCTCTCTCTCTCTCTCTCTCTCTCTCTCTCTCTTTCTATATATATATATATATATAATTAATTTTTTATAATATTATATCTTATATCGAGGATAATATCTTCAAATTTTATACGTCAAACTACTGTGGTGAAAGTGGTTTAATACCCTTAAAAGGAATATATTTAATAAAAAATATTTTTTCCCAAAATAATAGTGATACTTTTTAAAATCAAAATATCAAAATATTCTTTTATGTATCATGCATAATGACAAAAAAACACGCACTGATTCATGTGATACATGAGACGATATCAATTTATTTAATATGATTTACATGGTGCATGAGATGATACCATCGAATTTGGACATATGATACACAAATTATATATAGAAACACGACACGATTTCCTAATTTTATTAAGGGAACTAAACTTATGACCTTTAAAAAGAAATGGAGTTAAATTTAAAACCACTGAATCTAAAATATGTCTTATTTAGCTTATATTGATATCCTATTTTATATTAAGTACACTTATACTAAAATTACTTAATACATATTTGTTGGGATTTAATGTCCTAACCTAAAATTGGTGTGTGTATATATATATATATATATATATATATATATATATATATATATATATATATATATAAGTGTTGTAGAAAAGTTGCTTTTAGATTTACTAAATAGAATTGAACGAACTTTTCGGTAAAAAATTGAAATCCTTAACTGACTGATACTTGATAAAATGTATACCTAACTTCAAAGACAAAATAAAAATAGCTGATATATGAGATTCGTACTTTATATCATTTATCAGTTAAATAAATAGATAAAATATATAATTGAGTAATAATGTAGTATTATATGTACTAAGCAAATAATTTTAAGTATTAAATATGTCATAGTTATATTAATGAATAATGATATTCAACAATAATATGGTATATTATATACAACAACCTAAGATATAATGAATGATTTGTCATATTCTAAAATTGAATAAAAAATAAAATAATTTTACCACTATAATAAGGCATATTAGTTTTGATAAATGTTAGTCACAGAGGCATGCCTGAATACATCTAATAACAAGCCTAAGTATGTGTAATGCTATGCATTACATACATGACCTCTTAACTGAGGGAACCTCTAGTTGTAGAGTTTCTATTTGTTCTGTACTTGTAATAGGCATCAAATCCTAGTTGTGTAACTGTACTTATAAAGTCAAGAATAATGCTTGAAAGAAGTTCCAAGGTTCATGCCTCAAGCAAGGAGATAAAGACTGCCAAATAATCACAGTTGGGATTTGAAGAAATGAAGAATTTGCCTAAGTACCAATTTGAGAAGTACATTTGTCTATTCGAGAAGTCTAGCATTCGAGAAGTCAGAGATTCGATATCTCAGAAGACACTATTCGATATCTCTGAATACACTATTCGATATCTCTGAATACACTGTTCGATATCTCATTCGATATCTCAGAGATTCGATATGTCTATTACTCTATTCGAGAACTCATGGAGTCAACAAGTCAAAGCATCATTCGAGTTCTCTAAGAGTCAACAAGTCAATGCTCTATTCGATATCTCAAGGACTAAAGAAGCTATTCGACATCTCAGGGATTCGATATGTCAAAATGCTCTATTCGATATCTCAAGGAGTCCCAGAGAAAAGAGTTATTCGAGAAGTGATTCGATATGTCAATATAACACTATTCGAGAACTCAGAGTTATCGATTAAGTCAATTCGAGTTCTCGAATCAATCACTTAGCCACTTCTCGAATACATTCTTGGAGACAAAATACTGCAGAATTGTACAAGTCAGAAACCTGCAACAAGCCAAGACGCTTTATTTGACTATGTACTATAAAGCACATTGGAAAGCCTACAAAGAAGCTTGGAGAGATAAGACAAAGGGACAAGGAGCTAAAGAAGTGGATCTGAACAGGCTTTGCAAAGTCAAATCTGTAGCCGTTTGGACTCTTACTAAAATGAGATAGACAAACTGGAAAGTAGTTTGCTTACCTACCTTATTTGTAGTAAGTAGGTGTATCCATGTCTATAAGGATACAGCCTCACTTCCTTAGCAGATAAGTTTTTAGAGAGAAGATTTTCATATACATCACAAGAAATATCTCTCTAAGAAAAACGAAGCTGAGAATACTACCATTTGTATTCACAGATTGTAGCAAAATCTTTATCTAATAAAATATTAGATTAAAGTGATATTGTGTTGTGTTTGTCTTTGTTATCCGCACTTACATATCTCACACATTCAACACATATCTTGCTGCAAAGATTCAAGAACGTAGACAAGTTCAAGAATCCATTCACCCCCTCTGTATTCTTTTACTGTATTCAATACTCAATAAGTGGTATCAGAGCAGGCTGTTTAATCTAAACAGAAAACGATCATGAGTTCGAATACACCAAAGACTACATGTACGGTGAAGGTCCCTAAGTTCGACAAAGAGAATTACAACCTCTGGAAAATAAAAATGCTATTGTTCATCAAAGCTGCCAATCCTCTCTACCCTGACATCCTCAAGAATGGTCCATTTGTACCACAACAAGAAATTGCTGAATCTATAGTGGGCACAATAGTCATTCCTAGATCATATGTTGCAAAAGAGCCATCCAAATGGACGGACTCAGAGAAGGAAAAGGTTGCCCTAGACAGTCATCTCATGTTGCTGATCATAGACTCCATGGATACGTCGATGTTTGCCAACATAGCATCATGCACATCAGCCAAGGACATGTGGAACCACATCGAGGTGTTATGTGAAGGGACAGAGGAGGTAAGAGAGAATATGAAACAGATACTGGTCACACAGTATGAGGCTTTCATGGCACAGTCCAAAGAAAGTATTACTGATATGTTTGAGAGATTTCACAAGCTGGTGACTGAGCTTCAAATCAATGGGAAGGTTTACAGCACTAAGGAATTAAACATGAAGTTTCTACTATCTGCACCAAACCATCTAGAGCAAAGGGTCATATCTCTAAGAGAAAGAGATTTGAACAAAGTCACATATGATGTGCTCTATGGGGTTTTAAAGACTCATGAGCTTGAGTTGCTTCAGAAGAGGGCTATCCAAGCCAACCAAGGCAGAATGATAAACACATCCCGTGCCTTGATTGTCAACAAATCCGTTCAAGACCTGGAAGCATCTACAAGTCAACTGAGAATAGAAGAGATAGTAGATGATGAAGAAACTGAAGAAGAAGTGACTGAACCTGTTGATGAAAAGGAAGAAGATGAGTTCTACACTCCTGAAGAGTTGGATGCCATGGAAAACACTTCATATGCTTTTATGGCTAGAAAATTCCCAAACATCAGATTTAAGAGGAATCAGCCCTTCAAGTCTAGATCTCAAAATCATTCATTCAACAAGAGCAAGGCACCTGTGAAAGCAAACAAAAACAAATTCAAAACCAGCTATGTGGATAGGTCATCTGTGAGATGTTATAGATGCAATGACCTAGGGCATTTTGCCAATGAATGCAAGAAGCCTAAAAAGAAGGATATGGAGTTTCTTGAGCTTGAAGCTAAGTATGAGGCTTTGCTAAAGAAGCATACACCAGGTAAGGCCTACATAGCTGAAGGGAAGTGTTGGGATGATTCTGATAGTGATGGAGAAGAACAAAAATTTTGCAACTATGCCTTGATGGCCAACTCCAAGGAAGAACCATCTGAATCAGACTCTCAGGTACCATCCCTCACTACTATAGACATGTCTGTTTCTGAATACAAATCTATGGTTGAACAACTATCTGTTGAGATGTTTAATATTCATACTAGTATGACTGCTGCTAATGAAGAAATTGCTAAACTGTCTACTAAGAATGAACTGTTGAACAAAAGAAATGAGGAACTAGAACTAACTGCTATGCAAGTAGAAAACCTTAAACAAGAAATTGAATATTTAAAGAATAAGGTTCTATGTGCTAGTCAAGTTGAGAATGCTCTTAGGGATGAACTAGCTGAAAATGAATTTAAATTGAAAACATTTAAGAATTCCTCTAGTCTATTGCAGTCCTACCATGAGAAAAATCTAACTAGACCTAAGGCTGCCATTGGACTTGATTATGACACTCTCAAACAGAGGAAAGGGTATGTAGTCATTGAAGATGTCATTGTTGTTCAAGATGAAGTGCCTCAAGTTTTGAAAAAGGCTGAGACCCCAATATTTAAAACACCAACACTTGAGATTGATGAGGATGCCTTACTCATTAAGTAAATGTTGGATGATGAAGATAAGGCACAATCAAATGAACAACAAGCATCCTCTAAGAGTGAGAATGTCAAAACCAAAGCCAAGGAGCCAGTAGGAGGTAGACCTAGACATGAGAAATTTGTGAAGTTTGTTTCAGCTGGGAATAATGAGTTTGAGAAGAAAGTGGCTAAAAAGAAACAAAACAGGAATGGCAAATTAGGGATTAACAAGGACAACAATTATGCTTATGTGCCAAATGCCCCTAGGAAAGTTTGTCAAAATTGTTTTAGCACTAATCATTTAACTCATGCATGTAAGAAACCATCTGGTAGTGTTGCTAAACCATTCTATGATTGCTCTGTGCCTTTAAGACATAGAGACTCTCCTTTCTGTGATAAATTTGATTGTATGCCATGTAACATAAATGTAATGACTAGTTGTTTTAATTTGAGAAGACAATTCATGGAAGGTTGCATCAGTCACAATGTTCACACACACTACACAAGAACAAAGTCTTCAAGTCCTCCTAAAGTTAGGAAGGTACCTCTGTCACCTAAGTCAAAGAACCCTGATTCTAAGACTTCTAACAGTGACAAGAAGACTAACATCAAGAAAATTGATAAGCATGCTGTTTATGATAAAACTGTTGCTAAGCCACATGGACCCAAACTTGTTTGGGTACCAAAGGAGAAGTAATACCTTTGTGTTTGCAGGGCAAAGAAAGTGAAAGGAAGGTCATGTGGATTTTGGACAGTGGATTCTCAAACCATATGACTGGTGATATGGCCCTGCTATCACAGTATGAGGAGAAGGCTGGCCCAATGGTTGCTTTTGGAGATGACAGCATTGGCAACACACTGGGATATGGCAAGTTGGAAATTGGAAATGTCATCATTGAAAATGTAGCACTGGTCAAGGGGCTCAAGCACAATCTACTGAGTGTTGGTCAATTTACTGACAGAGGATTCAAAGTGAATTTTGACAAAGATGAATGTTTGATCACCCACAAGAAGACTGGTGACTTTGCTCTATCTGGAGTAAGGAAAGGAAGCCTGTTTGTAGCCAATATGAACTCTGCAAACAAGGACAAAATTTGTTGCTTTTACTCAAAAGCATTAAATGAAGATAGTTGGCTGTGGCACAAGAAGCTATCACACTTGAACTTCAAAGGCATTAATTCTCTAGTCAAAAGGGAGTTAGTGAGAGGCATGCCCACACTTGAATTCTGTCAAGAAGGAGTGTGTGAGGCTTGTCAAAAGGGAAAAATGAAAAGATCAATCCACAAGTCAAAGACAGTGACATCAATAACCAAGCCCCTACAACTAATTCATATGGACTTGTTTGGGCCTGTCAATATTATGTCACTAGGAAGGAAAAAGTATGCTCTGGTGATGGTTGATGATTTCACAAGGTATACATGGGTAGAATTTCTGGCATCAAAGGATGAGGCTCTACAAGTAATCATTGAGCATATAAAGAAAATTGACAAGGAAGCAAAGGCCAACAATGCAAGTGTGATTGCATTAAGAAGTGATAATGGAACAGAGTTCAGAAATGTCATGCTTGAAGCATTCTGCAAAGAGAATGGTATTTCTCAACAATTCTCAGCTCCAAGCACTCCACAATAAAATGGAGTTGTTGAGAGAAAGAATAGAACTCTGATTGAGGCTGCTAGAACAATGTTACTTGATGCAAAGATGCCTACATGTTTTTGGGCTGAGGCTGTGAGCACTGCATGCTATATCCAAAACAGAACCCTCATCAACAAAAACACTGGAAAGACACCTTACAACTTGATGACTGGAAAGAAGCCCACTTTAAAGTATGTTCATACTTTTGGAAGCAAATGCTTTGTGTTAAAAGACAATTCAGAATATGTTGGAAAGTTTGATGCAAAAGCATTTGAAGGAATTTTTCTTGGCTACTCTATGGAAAGAATTGCATACAAAGTTTATGTCATCAGTCAAAAGAAAGTTATGGAAAGCACAGATGTGTCATTTGATGACAGCAAACTACCTGGATTAGAAGAAGCCAATGATGAAGATAAAGATCCTTTGAAGTTTGACAATCTAAATGATTCTGATGAGGAGATTGAAACTGAATTTGAGCCCACAATCCAACAAACTCAAGTGAATGAAGAACCTGTGTCAACCAACAATGAAGAAACAAGCATCCAAGACACACCTGTGATTAGTGGCAACTTCACAGGGGGAGGAAATGTAAATGTTCATGATCTGGATGATAAAGCAACATCAAGGCTGAGAAATCAATCTGAACATACAAGGAAATGGGATAGATCACATACTGCAGATCAGATAATTGGAGATCCAAATACAGGAGTGAGGATAAGGAGATCAACTCCAAATGAATGTCTCTATGGTTGCTTTCTATCCCAAGTTGAGCCTAAGAAACTTGATGATGCATTGTTGGATCCTGATTGGATAATTGCTATGCAAGAGGAGCTAAATCAATTTGAAAGAAGCAAAGTATGGGAACTTGTGCCTGCACCAAAGGATAGAACCATTGTTGGAACAAAATGGGTTCTAAGGAATAAGATGGATGAAAATGGTGTAGTCATAAGAAACAAAGCAAGGTTGGTTGCAAAAGGATACTCTCAATAGGAAGGCATTGACTATGATGAGACTTTTGCCCCTGTTGCTAGACTAGAGGCCATCAGAATTTTCTTGGCATTTGCTGCACATTCTAATTTCAAGGTTTATCAAATGGATGTCAAGAGTGCATTTCTGAATGGGGAGTTGGAAGAAGAAGTATATGTGTAACAGCCACCTGGCTTTGAGGATCCACAATTCCCTCACTTTGTCTACAGATTGCTTAAAGCATTGTATGGACTTAAGCAAGCTCCTAGGGCATGGTATGACACATTATCACAATTTCTACTGGAGAATCAATTCACTAGAGGCATACTGGACAAGACACTGTTTTACAAGAAACATGGTGATGATATTATCTTAGTTCAAATCTATGTGGATGATATCATATTTGGCTCTACAAATGAGAAGCTGTGTGAGAAATTCTCTAAGCTCATGCAGAGCAGATATGAGATGAGTATGATGGGAGAATTAACATTCTTTCTTGGGCTGCAAGTGAGTCAAAGGAAGGATGGCATTTTTATAAGTCAAACCAGATACATCAAGGATCTATTGAAGAAATTTGACTTAGAAGAATGCTCACCTGCAAAGACACCCATGGCCACTGCCACCAAGTTAGATGAAGATGTTAAGGGCAAGAAGGTAGATATCTCAATCTACAGAGGCATGGTTGGTTCCCTACTCTACCTCACTGCTAGTAGGCCAGACATCATGTTTGCAACATGCTTGTGTGAAAGGTTTCAAACAAATCCAAAGGAATCACATATGATAGCAATAAAGAGGATTTTCAAATATCTGAAGGGCACATCAAACTTGGGGTTATGGTATCCTAAGGACACAGGGTTCAATCTGGTTGGTTATTCTGATGCTGATTATGCTAGATGCAGAGTGGATAGGAAAAGCACCTCAGGTAGCTGCCAGTTTCTTAGACAAAGGTTAGTCTCTTGGTATAGCAAGAAACAACAATCTGTGTCAACTTCCACAGCTGAAGCTGAGTACATAGCTGCTGGAAGTTGCTGTGCTCAAGTGCTTTGGATCAGAAACCAACTTAGAGATTATGGACTTGTGTTGGAAAGAATTCCAATCATGTGTGACAACACAAGTGCAATCTCTATAGTTTCCAATCCTATCAATCATTCTAGGACAAAGCACATTAACATCAGATATCACTTCATAAGGGAGCATGCAACTAATGGAACCATTGAGTTACATTATGTTCCCACAGAGAAACAACTAGCTGACATATTCACTAAGCCATTAGATGAAGCCACCTTCACAAGGTTGGTTAGTGAGATTGGAATGCTGAATTCTTCAAATTCTGGCTAAGTGAATATATCAACTAGATTGTTGCAGCAGTAAATACTTACTTTATCAAATGCTCAATATTTTTGAAGTAAGTATTGGCTGGAGTATGATTTATAAATATTCCACAATGCTGCATATGTTGAAAATCATACATCTTTAGCTTGAAATTTCTGTGAAATTTTGAGAGAATCACTATTTAATTTGGTAGAATATTCTTCAGTGAATATTTCTGGTAAATTTTAAAAGATAGTGAAAATTGAATTTTATGAGTGAAAAGTATAGTTTGATAAGTCAGACTTCTCAAATGGTTCATTGTTTTGTCATGGCTCGAGTTCTCGAATAGTGTCTTTTGGAGAAATCGAATAGCACACTCTGAGTTCTCGAATAGAGTATTTTAGTTCTCTAGTGATGGAGTTCTCGAATACTGTATTTGAGTTATCGAATCATTTGAAAAGGCTGATTTTTCGCTGACACTTAATCGCTTTTTGGATTTATATTCAAAATTTCATTTCGCTCATAAAAACATATTTTATTTAGCTTAGAATTATTTTCTGAGTTAAATAACTGCCAGCTGTGAGTTACAAACTGCTTGAGATATCGAATAAGCCTTTCTTAACTTATCGAATAGTTGTTTTATACTTCTCGAATGACTGACTTGTCGATACAAAACTTATATCTAATCGACAACTCAAGTCACTCACATATATACAATTCCACAACTTTTCAAATCATTTCATTCGATTTCTCAGGCAGCTAAAGTTCCAAAACCTCTGTAAACCCTAACGTCAGGAGCTAAATTTCTTCTTCAACCTTCATTATCTTCTCATCTCTCTGTGTAACAATGGCAAATACCCAACTCACAATTCCTACCTACACCAATTTCATAGCAATAACCAACGATGTTGAAGCACCCAATGTAAACTTTAAGTGCTTCGTTCGATGGATGGCTGAATCATACATCAAGGATGCACTCTCAGCCAACCCAACTCTGTATCTAGACTTACTAGAACAGTTTTGGAGAGCTGCTACTGTGGAGGTCGTGGCCCTAGAGAATGCAATAACTTCATACGTAATCTATTGCAAGATTCAGGACAAGGAAATCACCATCACTACTGAAGACATGAATCAAGCACTGGGGTTACAACAAGGAGTGTATGACAGTCAAGCTACTGATCAGGAATTGGAAGACTTCTTTGATTTTATCAACTACTCAGATAGAATCAAGCTTGGAAATTTGAATAGGAAGTACTTGAGGAAAGAATGGAGCTATGTCTTTGCCACTCTTCTTCAAGTCTTCACAGCAAGGAAGTCCAGCTTTGATCAAATCAGCACACCTGTTCAACAAATAGGATATGCTCTAGCATATGGGAGAAAGATTGATGTTGGTTTGATCATAATGCAAGAATTGTATGGGAGACTTGGTAAGAACTCAGCCAAGAGAGGTAATGAAATTTTCTTCCCTCGCTTTATTCAATCTGTACTTAATTTCATAGATGCTAAATTGATTGAATTGCCTGGGTTAGACAAAAATAAAATAGGCTATCCGAAATCCATGACCAAACTCATTTTTGGTAGCTTGGAGACTAAGAATGATGTGGATGTAAGACTCAAAATAACTCCCCTTATGGAGAGTTTATTTAGGACTTACCCCCACAACATGCCAATATGTGCCTCAAAATCTGAGTTAGCTAGGCCCAAGCAAGTAGAGCAAAATGCTAACCCAGGGCCTGCTAACCAACCCTCTAAGCCAAACACTTTACCAAACACAGAGCCAACTGCATCATCCTCTCAAAAGGGTGATGTTAGTAAAAAGAAGAGAAAATAGGTTGCTTCTGAACCTCTAAAAATCTTAACTGAAGCAGCCTTGGCTGTAGAATTAGGCATAGAAAGTGAGGAACCTGAGTCACCCTTACTAAGGCCAAAGAAGAAGAAGAAGAAGTCTAAAACCACCTCTTCAGTCACCCAAATGGCTGAAGTTGTAAAATCAGGGGCAAAACAGCTCACTAGATGTATCCTCTCAACAGGGTGCATCTATAGAATCAAGCATCCTCCTCAATGCACCTATTTGTACAGAGTTAGCACATGGGAGTGATAAGGCTAGCACAACACTGAGTGGAGAGCACATCACAATTGAAACTCCCTCTATCTCTCAGGGGGAGTTGCCAAAATCTAATCTACAACACACTTCTCTTCCAGAATCTACCACTCATATTTCTTTGGAGCCTGCAACTCAAGCAATTGAGGAGCAAGGCATTGATCATCAAGAATTCTTTTCTCTTGATGAGCCAATGGATTCAAGTGACTTGGTGCATGACACCCTGCTCACCACCCAGGTACCACATTTAGATGGTCAGGGAATGCATGCTGGGGCATCTCCTAATGACACCATCACAAACACAGAGGATTCACTAGTTTTAACTAGAGACTCTATGCCTGTGTCACCTACTGTTGTAACTCATCCCACTCCTGTGGAGACAACAGTAGTAGAGTCTTTCCATCCGGTTACAGAAGTTGCATCTGTAACTGAGGAGTCTAGCTTGCCTAGCTCTAGCTATGACTTTCTGTCACAATGGCTGAAGCCTGTGCAACATGACAGTGCTTCAAGATCAGGATCTGTTCCACCATAATTGACGGTTGAAGCACTTCAAAGCTTAGTTGTTGATCAGATTCCTGAGTTTGTAAAGATAGCCCAGAACTTGGTCACCTCCAATGTGCCAAATCTAGATTATGAAGCAATACTGCTCTGCCATAGAGATGATGTGGAGATGCAGAAAACAAAGATACTTGATGAGGCTGAGAGAGATGGCAATGTAGATGCCTGGATGCAAGGAACTTATGATATCACTCTCAATGAAGCCTTACAGTATCTGAGGGAGGAGTACATCACTTCACTAGGCTCCAATGCTAAATCCTTAACTCCTGGTGAAGTGTATGAAGCCATCAATGACTCATACAAGGGATTTCTCAAGGCTGCACACTACCTGGGTAAAGGTGTCAAATCAGAAATCAACAAGGTAAGTGATGCAACAGACAAGTCTGTGGGAGAGATAAAGAGGACTTTTGATTAGGGATGGGCGTCGGGGCACTTCGGGGCCGGGGAGTGCTATCCCCGCCCCCATCCCCGAATTTAAACCCGATCCCCGTCCCCGGCCCGATCCCCGTCGGGGACTATTTTCCATTCCCCGTCCCCGGCCCAAACGGGTAACGAGGATCCCCGCGGGGAATCGGGGAATTTTAATTAAAACTAAAAATAATTTTAAATAATTTTAAATACTAATTAGTGAGCTCAAATGCACTAAATTAAGATAAAAAAAAATATTACTTAAAGAAACAAATATAAATAACATGGAAATGAAGTTATTTAGCTACTAAAAAGACAAACATATAAAATTAAAAGATCTTTTTGTTTCCAATATGAAGTATTGAAAATTCGTTTATATTAATATATGATTAATATATATATATATATATATATATATATATATATATATATATATATATATATATATATATATATATATATATATATATATATATATATATATGTATGTATGTATTAAAGTGTGGTGAAATCGAGTCGGGATTGAAAATCGGGGCGGGGGTCGGGGATCGGGCCGGGGACACATAAAAGCCCGGCCCCGGCCCGCTCCCCGGTTTTTTTTGAAAATTGTCCCCGCTCCCCGGCCCGTACCCGAAAAAATCCCCGAATCCCCGCCCCGTTCGGTGCGGGGATCGGATCGGGATCGGGCGGGCCGGGATGAATGCCCATCCCTACTTTTGATTCCAAATTCCCTCAATTGGAAACTGTAGTCAAGGATATTCTAGCCTGTAAGTCTACCTGCACCAAGATGGACAATGGTTTAGCCATTCTCAAAGATGCTGTCACAGGACTAGGGCACAAATTCCAAAATCTCACTGATCAGACAACTGAGGACAATGCCATGCTTAGGACACTCTTTGCAAATCAATATGGAGACAAGCTGGTCACTGAGGTCCCTGTGCATGAGATGTCTAGGTTTGAAGTGCAGAGACTTAAAGAACAATCCCTGTCTAGCTTCAAATCCACTGCATTGTTCAGCAAGGTAGATGTACTTGAAAAGGAGGTAGCTACTCTCACTCAGTCTAATGCTCATCTTACAGACAAGGTACAAACTCTGACTGAGCAGTTGAACACTCAAGCCACCACCACAACTGATGTTCTTCTGCATCAACAATCAATGTTGTCTGCAATGATGAAGCACATGGGTCTCCCTCTACCTGAAGAATCTTCAACCCCAAAGGTCACTCCTACAGCCTCTGTGCCTGACAACAAGCCTAAGAGGGAGAAGAGGACATCAAGAAACTCAAATACAAAGGGGGAGAAACCACCAGTAAAGGGCATCAAAATCATTGAATGTGGTCATCAAAGAACTTCAAAATCTTTAACTCATGTGCCTGGCAAAGGAAAAGACAAAGTTGATGAGCCTCCAAATACTATGCACAAACATATTATTCTGCTTATTGCAAAAGTCTTTTACTATCATCTTTGGCGAGAAAGAAATGCCAGACTGCATGGGAAAGGTTGTGTTGGACCTTATCTAGTTTTAGATGGGATTATTATTGACGTAAAAACTAGAATTAGTAGTTCTACCTGGTTTGTAAATATAGCCACTAATTCTAATTGTAGTAACTCGTTCAATAGCTAATTTTTGATTTCTATTTCCAATATTCTTTTAAATATTGGTTATAGATAGTCCTCCTTTATGGTCTGTCATAGAGCAAGGGTTCTTTCCTATTTTTCTTTTACTTTTTAATATATATACAGCTTAGAAAAAAATGTTACTAATAATAAAAGAATATTTTTAAAAAGATCATAAATGAATTTTCCCGGTTTAGAACTATGAAATCATACAACATGACGAACCAATGGAAAAAAAATGTATTATTTGCTGGTGATTGGTTTACTAATTACTACTAGCATGATAGCCCGTGCAAGGCACGGGCCACATTCTAATCTGTATAATTTATTTTACAAATCGCAATATAGTCGGCCTTATCTTCTTGTCAATATGCTTTATGTGTCTCGGTTAATCTAAGATCAACAGCTAGTAACTATATTAATTTCGAAATATTAGCGAACTTTAAATCTTAAAGAGTAGTACTTGTAAGTGACTTCTAATCACATCAAGAACTACATCCATGAATGTGAGTCGACCCTCCATAGCCACCTATTTTTTTTCAGATCCGCCCCTTTCTTCATAATTTCCACCCCTCTCTATCACTTAATCATTTCTATCTTATCGTCTAAATCCCATCATTGCTCAATATTTGGTTTGATTCTTGATTGTTTTGTTGATTGCAATGATGTAATATTGCTTAGTTTTAATGAAAATGCTTTTTTAGGCAAAAAAAAAAGAGAGCAGTTTTTGTGGAAAAAGAAATTACCGGAGTTAATCGTTAGCTGGCAAGTATTATTACAACAATGGTGTACCCTTTAGTCTATTTTTTACAATTTTTTTTAAAAAGATAATCACGATATGATATGTTATTTAGTATATTTTAAGTAGCAAGCAAACATGCATGAGAAGATAGATGGATCATTATATAAATAATAGATGCAAATATTCCTTGATTTTTAGTAATGTTGAAACGGTTTGTGTTCTTGATACTATAAGGCATTTTCTATTATTTATATAATGATCCACCTATCTTCTCATGCATGTTTGCTTGCTACTTAAAATATACTAAATAACATATCATATCATGATTATCTTTTTAAAAAAAATTGTAAAAAATAGACTAAAGGGTACACCATTGTTGTAATAATACTTGCCAGCTAACGATTAACTCCGGTAATTTCTTTTTCCACAAAAACTGCTCTCTTTTTTTTTGCCTAAAAAAGCATTTTCATTAAAATAAGCAATATTACATCATTGCAATCAACAAAACAATCAAGAATCAAACCAAATGTTGAGCAATGATGGGATTTAGACGATAAGATAGAAATGATTAAGTGATAGAGAGGGGTGGAAATTATGAAGAAAGGGGCGGATCTGAAAAAAATTAGGTGGCTATGGAGGGTCGACTCACATTCATGGATATACTTCTTGATGTGATTAGAAGTCACTTACAAGTACTACTCTTCAAGATTTAAAGTTCGCTAATATTTCGAAATTAATATAGTTACTAGCTGTTGATCTTAGATTAACCGAGACACATAAAGCATATTGACAAGAAGATAAGGCCGACTATATTGCGATTTGTAAAATAAATTATACAGATTAGAATGTGGCCCGTGCCTTGCACGGGCTATCATGCTAGTAGTAATTAGTAAACCAATCACCAGCAAATAATACATTTTTGTTTCCATTGGTTCGTCATGTTGTATGATTTCATAGTTCTAAACCGGGAAAATTCATTTATGATCTTTTTAAAAATATTCTTTTATTATTAGTAACATTTTTTTCTAAGCTGTATATATATTAAAAAGTAAAAGAAAAATAGGAAAGAACCCTTGCTCTATGACAGACCATAAAGGAGGACTATCTATAACCAATATTTAAAAGAATATTGGAAATAGAAATCAAAAATTAGCTATTGAACGAGTTACTACAATTAGAATTAGTGGCTATATTTACAAACCAGGTAGAACTACTAATTCTAGTTTTTACGTCAATAATAATCCCATCTAAAACTAGATAAGGTCCAACACAACCTTTCCCATGCAGTCTGGCATTTCTTTCTCGCCAAAGATGATAGTGAAAGACTTTTGCAATAAGCAGAATAATATGTTTGTGCATAGTATTTGGAGTAGTACCCCATGCAAACACCAAATCAAGCCAATAGAGAAAGGAAGTAGAGATGTCTGGACACTACACAAAAAGATGATCAAGACTCTCAAGTCCTCCCACACATAGATAACACTATTGAAGGGTTTCAATTCCAAACGAAGCCAGCCTGTGCAATGTAGGTAAATGACCATGACATGCAACCCATTCATGGTGGGCATATCTGTTGATTTTCAGTCTATGCCAAACAAAAGTGTGCCAGGGTACCTCAGGAAGCTTGAACCTAGTGGAATCCCAGATGTGCCGAGTGCGAAGCTTGAAAAGATTTATCTCATCCCAAAGAATACTTGGCCTGTTTGGCTCAGATTATATTAAGGACTTATGGACTTATTTTTGGGTAAAAATTTTATATTTTGATAATTTTTTTTATACAAGTATTTAATGTATGTTTGATATTCAATAAGTTACAAAAATAAGTTGGAAAATAAGTTGGAAAGTTAGGAATCTTAACTTTCAACTTAAAATAAGTTGAATTATTCTGGAAAATAAGTTCCCCCAAACACCCCCACTGTCACTAGCATTTAAGTTAAAGGCCGGATAATCAAAATTCTGGAGCTAATGGAGTAAGGTCGTACTGATGTGATGATGTCGAGTGTTGTAGGTTGGAAGCTAGCATGCGCTTGAAGTGATAAGGTCATTAACAGTAGCATTAGTGTTTGAATTAGCCTGGGTGATAATGTGATCACTAACAGAGATTGCCAAGCATTGACCTTGCCATGGATCAAACCAAAGAGAAGTATTTACCCCATTGCCAATTGTGTAGGTAAGAAATTGTAAGGCCATAGGTCGAAGCTTTAAAATCTTGCTCCAAATCCAGGAACAATCAGTAGGTTCTGGCATGCTCCAGAAGTGATGTCTCTTGAGAACAGTGGTATTAATCGAGAGAGGCCACAAGGACTTATCTTTCCTGATGATTTTACAGAGGTGAAATAGAAGCTGAGCCTTGTTCCAGTCTCGGGAATCCTTTATACCTAAACCTCCTTCTGCATAGGGATAGGGAAGACAGACTTGCAACCAACTGATTTTCGCCCCCCCTTTAGCTTCAATATCACCTTTCCAAAGGAATCGAGTGAATATAGTCTGCATACGTTTGTGAATAGCTTGAGGTAAAAGGAAGTGGTTCGTTTAGTAGGCTTCTATAGAGAAGAGAACAACCTTGATTAGAAGAACACGACAGGGAAAAGATAGTAATTTGGAAGTCCAAGAGAAAATTCGACCTGTGAGCTTGTCGATAAGGGGAATACAGTCGTTCTCACTAAGTTTGGAAAAGATGAGAGGAACTCCAAGGAAATTAACAAGGAGTTGCCTATGAGGAATGTGGAAGTTGCTATCAAACCATTTAATAACTTCATCACTACAATTATCAAAGTAGATAGTGCTTTTATGCACACTAGGATAAAGGCCACTCAAATCATAGAACCGAGCCAAACAGGTCAGCGTGTGTTGGATTGAGTTTTTGTCACCGTGAGAGAATAAAAGGACATCGTCCGCAAAGAAGAGATGAAAAAGGTTTAAATCTCTGCACCTCTAGTGATGTCTATACTCTATAGGTTTATCTCTCAACATGCAAGATAAAATGTTCATGGCTATAGTGAACATGTAAAGTGACATAGGGTCCCCTTGGCTGCCGTTAAACTTCACAGAATAATGAGCTGTAGAAATACAAGCGTAGACCCAGTCTTTGAATTTACCAGGGAAATTCAATTTTGTTAAAGCATTCATAAGGAAGTCCCAGCTCAAAGAATCAAAAGCTTTGTGCAGATCAATTTTCAAAGCACATTTTGCAATGCTAGAGTCTCTAGAATATAAAAAATAATTTTTAATATTAATGATGTTTAATAGATGAAAATAAAATAATATCAAAATTGATAGCTCAGATCCCTTTTCATGCTCACTTTTCCCAATGATATAAAAAATTCACACCTTAGAAATTTGAGATATGAATTTTACAATAAAAAAAAAAGTTGAACCAAATATAAGGTACAGGTTTTATTCATTCTAAACTCATGCCTGATTCCGGATACCAACGAACCAAATGGAATAGAAATAAGTCTATGGTTTTGTTTTGATGTTGAACATACATAATCTATACCCAACAAATAAAAAGAATAAATAAAAAATAAATATATCCAAAAGATGGAATAGTGAACCCTAGATGCATTAGTTTTGTTGAACTTACGTATTTTATACACAAACACTACGATGGTGAACCCAAACGAAACTAATTCATTAAAAATAAAAATATTAAATGAAAAAGAAATATTTCTAAATTCCAAAGATGGAATATTGAACCCCAGAGGGAAATGATTAAATAAAAAAAATTAAACAATTTTAAAAAATGAATTTTTCTATACCCAAAAGGTGGACTAGTGAACCCCTGATGGATTAGTTTTGTCATCTTTACCATTCTCTACCATCCTAAGTAGGCTGAAGAGTTGTTGGATATAATGTCATCACCATCAAGTGTGCAAAGTATAATAAAATGGTTCAAAGTAATCAGCTTCAACACCGATGTGCCTCGAATTTGTGGAGAATGGAAGAATTATGAAGAAAATCATTTCCATCATCATAAATGGCCAAAAACGGTTATTGATATTTATGAAGTGAATGTAAAATATGTCATGTTGGAATTTTAATGTATAATTTTTTTTAAGAATGATTATTTTTGAATAAAAGGATGTCCTATTTAGTATATGTGTCAATGAATACTTGTATGTCCATTTTATTTGTTTGATTTACCTTGTTGAATTATAAGTATATTTACGTTGAACATACCGTCATTGACAAATTTACTTTTCAAATTTTTAGTTGAACGGATACTTTTGTTATATTGGACTCAACGACTGTTTTAACCATAAGATTGAATTGTTGAACTATAAATGTTGTATAATCCGTATGTTTAAGTTGAATATTGTCATATTAATGTTAAACTATAAGTATGTTTTTGTTGCATCATTGATATGTTTATGTTGAATTTGTAAAAGTACAATTTTACAACTATGAGAATATCAAATGCACAAGCGATCAACATATTGAAGTAAGGTTCAACAACCAAGTAGCATCCAACAGTTCACATCATAAAAAAAGGGGAAAAAACCATTATTCAGTTACTCATATCAAATCTATAATATTATATAATAGCCAAAATATTAAATGTTTTGGTACGTATTTTTTGGTGCGTCTTGAATTTACTTATTTACCCTTTTTGGTACCTGTTTTTTGGTACTTCGTGAATTTACTTATTTACCTTTCATTATAAAAAAATATATATGATATCTATGTTATTAAAAGACCTAAAATAAATAAAAATATAATATAATTAATGGTAATTAGTTGATTGCCTTTTTCACATTTACTTTTAGTCGAAGATATTACCTTTTATAAACACCTAAAAATATCAATCGTATCATATCTTTCATTCATTATTATTTTCTTACAAATTAAAACACGTTACTTTTTTGATTTAAAACTTATTTTACAATCATTAATATATATCCGAAAATATCACACCATATTTCGGCACAGTCATTCTAATTATTAAAATAAATAATAAAATAATATAATGAATGATAATTAGCTGATTGCCTTTTTAATAAAAAAATGTTTAATTTTAATTAATGATATTACTTTTTTTTTAAACATCTAAAATACCATATCCTCCAATCAATAATATTTCTTTTCTAATTAAAACACGTTAACTTTTAATTTAAAATATAATCTTGCAATAAATAATATATACCTAAAAATATCACATCATATCTTCTAATTCTAATCACTAACAAAATATAATAGAAATCTGTATACTACGAATAATGACCATTAAATTTTTAGTTAAAAATCAGAACCGTTAGATCTAATGATTAGATATAATATATGGTTAAATTAATTTACTAAAATGTATACCAGAAAATATCACACCATATTTTTTAATTATTAATAAAATATATTAAAAATTGGTATACTTTGTTTATAATAAGTAAACATTAGTATAATCCGCAAACATGAGTATATTGACTTATATTAAATTAAAATTAATGATTTTGTAAAAACATAATTGTACTATTAAATAAAAATTAATGGTAATTAATCGATTGTCATTTTCACATTTACTTTTAGTTAAAGATATTACATTTTATAAAAACCTAAAAACATCAATCGTATCATATCTTCTAATCATTAATATTTCCTTTCGAATTAAAACACGTTACCTTTTTATTTTAAAACTAATCTCACAATCATTAATATATACCCGAAAAAATCACACAATATTTTTTAGCACGTTACCTTTTTGATTTAAAACTAATCTTACAATAATTAATATATACCCGAAAATATTACAACACAATTGTCAATTATTAATAAAATATATTAAAAATTTGTCTACGTTATTTACAATAAAGAAACATTAGTACAATTCATAAATATGAGTATATTAAATTATATTAAATTGACATTAAAAATTATTAAAAATAATGATTATATAAAAACATAATGATAATATTAAATAAAATTTATAACATAATAAAATAAAACCATGCATTCCATGGGTATTGAAAATTTGTCGATTTGATTTTCGGCACTATCATCCTAATTATTAAAATAAATAATATAATAATATAATTAATGATAATTAGTCGATTGCCTTTTTTAATTAAAAAATGTTTATTTTTTATTGATGGTATTACTTTTTATAAATACCTATCATACCTTCCAGTCAATAGTATTTATTTTCTAATTAAAACACGTTAACTTTTAATTTAAAACATAATCTCGAAATAATTAATATATACCCAAAAATATCACATCATATGTTTTAATTACTAACAAAATATAAGAGAAATCCGTATACTATGAATAATGACCGTTAGATTTTTAATAATGACCGTTAGATTTCACTAATATATTATACAATTAAATAATTTACTAAAATTTCAAGGTTCGAACCCATCAACGACATATTTATTTTAAAATTTTAACATATACGTTTTAAACCGTGTAGATCATTAATTAAATTTATATTAAATCATTTCAATTAAAATTAAAATAAAATATTATAAATAATGATTGTATGAAAATATAATTGTAATACAAAGTAAAATTTATTTCATAATCAAAAAAAACCGTGCATCGCACGGGTTATAAACTAGTTATTATAAACTATGCAATATTAGTATTCTGTTGCTCTTTCTCATTCTCCATGTTATTTTCATTTTCTGAGATAGCACCTTTCTTCAAACGTGTTTTCTTCGAACTTTTCTTCTTCAAATTAACACTCGGATTCAGAACAGGACAATTTCTTTTATCATGAAAAATTTCTACTTTGCAAACACTGCAATACCTTCTTCTTTTCCCATTCAACATCATTGCTTTCTCAACTGCACTCTTAATTCTCTTCGTTCCACAACCTTTGTTACGACATGCATCAGGAGGATGAACCAGTATCAGGAATTTCAGAACCAAGAAATTTCTCCATCACATCCTTTTTCGTTAATGAAATTTGTTTTCCTTTAAATTTTCAATCTCGTAAACTATGTTTGATGTCTTTCATCCCAGTCTTAATAAAATCAAGTGCTTCTTTATTATCACCAACTAAACTAACACAAGAATTAAAGTCAAACCATATACCATTCACCATAATGTCAAACATCTTTCTCTCGCATTAAATATATTTGGTAAATATTCAATAAATAAAAAGATATTAGGAAATGAAATAAATAATCTATTCTATATTTTGATTATCGCATTATTTTTTATTTTACTTACATTTTCCAAAAAATAAAAAGTTTGAGTGTGATGATAAAACTTAAATGATAAGGATTTATCTTTTATTGTTATAATTTATGGGTTCGATTTTGAAAAATAATAATAATGAATAAGATGTATAAATTTAATTATTAAAAAAAAAGAATAAAAATTTTACCAATTTATTGTGGATATACTAGTGTAGTATCTATATTATACTATTATAAGCGAAAAATAAGGTATATTTGATTAGTTGGTCATTTGGTTAACACCTTCAAAAAAAAATTGTTAACACCTTTCTTAAAATAATAAGTTAAAAAAATTATATTGAAAATATTAAATTATTTATTATAAATAACGAAATTTACCAATAAGGTTGTTAACAACTTCCTAAAAATAACAAGTTAAAAATTTATATTAAAAATATTAATTTATTTATTATAAACAACAAAATTTACCAATAAGGCACAAAAATACATTTTAAAAAAAATTAAAAAAATGTGTTAAAATTCCAAATCTGTACTATACTATTATAAGCGAAACATGATATATTTGGTTAGTTGGTAAGTTGGTTAACATCTTCCAAAAAAATTGTTCCACACCTTCCTAAAAAAAATAAGTTAAAAAAATTAAATTAAATTAAATTTATTTATTGTAAATAACAAAATTTACCAATAAGGTGTTAGTGTAGGTGCCCTAGAGGCAATACATTGTTTCTTAAATAAACAATGATACACATTATATAGTTTAAGTTTACAAATTGAATTTGAGATTATATAATATCATATTTTTAAAGGTCCCTAGTCGAGTATTATTATACAGGACAATAATAATACATAAATAGGCTAGTATGTTTTTGACTGATAACCACATCTTATTGGTTATAAGTATGGAGATACTAAAGTCAATACATAGGTACGTGTAGAGTACATGGTACTGGACAGACCCAACGTGAGATTCTTCATGTTAATTAAGTCATAAGAAAGACTCACAGTGATAATGGTGTAATGATCCTTTGACTTGAGATCATTATATTTCTATACGAGGATAATATACTTTGACTACATTAAAAGTTACCTTTGACCGGGTAATGATAAAAGTGGACATCGGGTATATTGTGAATCGTATGAGAAATATGAATGATAGATAAAGGATTTAACCCTCCTATTATTAGGAGAGATATTATTGGCCTCTTGATTGAGTGGGACTATAAAATGCATGGCCGTGCTCAAATAATGATTTGTTTTTTAATAGTCTACTCATGGATCAAGTAAACCCGGATTAAATTATGAAGAGGATGACATGAAACATGCCTCGAGTTTAATCTATAATATTTGGTTAAAGGGATTATATTACACGGGAACATTAATCACAAAAGGTTTTATCGAATCACGATTTAATTATTATTTAATTGGGTAGCAATGATGTATTACTAGATGCCGCTCATTGTTTATAATTTTATTAGAGAATAAAATTATTACCAATTAAATGATAGCCTACAGGGTCACACACATAGAACATTTTAAGGAAGAATTAATTTAAATTATGAATTTAAATTAATTAAATGATTAGTTGTATTTTATTATATTAATTAAGTGGGACTTAATTAAGATATAATAAAATACAAATGAGATATGATTTTAATAATTAAGTATGACTTAATTATTATTTATTTAAATAATAGGATTTGATTCTATTATTTAATTAATCAAACTTGGGCTAGGTTTTTAGTTGGGCTTTTACCTTACACTATCATATAAATATATGATGATAGGTAAAGAAGGTAATTAATTTTTGTACGACAAAAAAATTATCCCCAGCCGCTTGAACCAAAACCTAAAAAGAAGATCTCATATTTTCATTGGAGGCTAGTACCTCCCTTCCAATCAAGAATCGTTCTTGGAGTGTTCGTGTGGATACCGTAGAGGAGGCTTCGAAGAGGAGCACTCAACGATCGTGAAAGCTTGGATCTCCATTAGACATACAATCGTAAAGCTTCTTTAAGGTAAATCATCAATCTCCGAATTAAATATCATGTTTTTGCATGGATCCTGCGGTAGGGTTTCGATAATTATTGTTTTGTTTTAAATTTCCGCTGCGTTTTTGATGCTCGAAACCCTCAATGGCATCAGAGCTACTTGCAAAAACGTTTTAATTCGGTTATATGTTACAGTTTTGATATATATACGAGCATGTTTGATGATTGTCATGTATGATGCGTTGATTTTGATATATATGTATAAACTGTATGTTAATGATGATTGGGATGATCATATGATGATCATATAATCTGTATGTATATTGATATATACATGATTTTTGTTTGTTCATGATATGGGGATTGTATACGATACGATTTCTGTATACGCTGCGCAGATCTGGTGAAATCTGTGTCCAGTGTCCGATTTTCGCAAACGATATGTGTTTTCTGACTGGAAACGAGCGTCTGAACAAAACTGATACCATAGGTATCACCGACTCGTCTGTAAGGCGTTTGACGCCGTTTAGTGTATTAAAAACGCGATTTATTGTTTTCAGAATTTGATTCTGATTTTCTGAATTTTGCGTTATATGATTTATTTGATTGGATCATCTGAAATATGATATGGTATAACATGATTAGATAATATGACATGTTATTTAATTGTTACTAGAGCATGGTGGATGGTTATGGCCTTGAGACCCATAGGATAGAGGTTTTTGTTTATGGTTTGGTTTCTAAATACGACTTGCATGTTGTTTTTCTTTTTGTAATTATTTTATCTCGAATGCAACTCGAGTTCTTTTGTAAAAATTTTCAAGAGGAGCTTGGAGGCAATCAAGGCAGCTTTGGAAGCGCAGCAAGAGATTATGTAATAATTAGTTATTACCACCATAGATTGACCTTGATTTTCCCATTAGCTTGGAAAAATCGCATAGGATTGGGCCATAACCATAGCATATTAATTTATGTGATGCACTTTACATATGATGCATGTGTAGAGTAGAAAAATGTATGCATGTTTTAATTAGATTAATGATGTATGCATGTATTAGATACGTCACCCATACCATGCTTGCCATGCTAAACAAGATAAAATCTGTAACGATTCGAGATTTTAAAATGAACAAACGATCATGAGATTTCTGTGTTTATGAAACACGGAATTAAATACAAATTTTCAATGATTTAGATATGGGGAGATTTTGTCAAAAACGGGTTTTACCTGTAAGGAAGTTGGGTATTAAGTGAGGCCACTTGTGACTCCTCCAACAACCTGGAAATCAAACTATTGATGAATATTGATTTGAAGTATTTAATTCAAGGAAAAATTGGGAATCTCTTTATGATGGGATCATGGTCGTTTTAAATCAAAACCCCTTAACAAAATATTAAGTTTTAATCGGATGCTTTCCAATGAATGAACACTCATTGAATCCTAGATCGATAAGGGGAATGACTGCCAGTGGCAGGGGACTCCTGTCTATCGTGGTGAGATGTGACGAATATAAGCGGTTATATTCGATCGTTGTATCATTGGGTTTAACTTAACTGAGTCGTCATAATAAGGTGAAAATAAACGGTTATATTCAATTATTATGAACTTAGAAGCATAGAGTTTGGTTCAAAGTCTATTAGATAAACAAGAACAATTGTTGTTCACCAAACTATCCAAGAATTATATATGATATAATTGACAACTGTTGTCTACCTAAATAATCATGTTTTAAGGACTACCAGTGGTTGACTTAGGATGTGATGAAATATGGATCTTGGCTCACTAGAAAGATTTATGGGATATTCTTTCCGATTTAATAGTAAGGGCTATTAATTTGATAAAAAATAGTGGGAGATATATTATGAATATGTCATAATCACTTGAACATAATTAATGTAACAATCTAACTTATCTTATGCATTTTATCATTGTAGAAAACAAATGGCACAAAATACAAACAACACTTTCTCTGTGCGATCAGTCCTTGAGAAGGACAAGCTGACAGGATCGAACTTCCTTGACTGGTCTAGGAATTTGAGAATTGTTCTCATGCAGGAAAAGAAATCTTATGTGATTGATATTCCTCCACCGGAAGCCCCTGCTAACAATGCCACTGCTGCTCAACGAAATGCTTATCAGAAGCATATTGATGATGCAACTGATGTGGCTTGTCTTGTGCTTGCTACTATGGATGCTGAGCTCCAGAAGCAGCATTTTGATATGAATGCTTATACTATGTTTGAACATCTTTCAACGATGTTTCAATCATAGGCTCGTGTTGAAAAGTTCAACACAAGCAAGGCACTCTTCTCGTGTAAGCAGGGCAATGGACCAGTCGGACCACATGTTCTAAAGATGATTGGGTATTGTGATTACCTTGCTCGTTTGGGTTTCCCGCTTCAGCGAGAGGCTCAAGTCGATATAATCTTGCAATCTTTGAACAGCGACTATGCTCAGTTCATAATGACTTTCAATATGACTGAGCAAGATAAGACTCCTATGGAATTGTTGGCCATGCTGAGGACCACTGAAGCAAATATGGTCAAGGCACCTGAGAAAGCTCCCATAATGATGGTGGGCAAGAAAGGTGCTAAGGGAAAGGGGAAATGGAAGGGCAAGAAAAAGGTTACACCGAAAGATCTTGGTCCTTCTAAGCCCTCTTTCAAAAAGGCTAAAAAGCCGAAGGGAGATGTCGCAAAGGTTGACAAAGGTGATTGTCACTATTGTCACAAGCCTGGTCACTGGAAGAGAAACTGTCATGCTTACTTGGAGGATCTGAAGAAATTGAAGGGTTTTCAGATTTCTGGATCAGGTATTTATGTTATAGAAGTCAATCTGTCTATTTCTACATCTTGGGTATTGGATACTGGATGTGCTTCTCACATTTGTATAAATGTGCAGGAACTGCAGAGAAGTAGGACTTTGGCTAAGGGAGAAGTGGACCTACGAGTAGGCAATGGAGCAAGAGTTGCTGCTTTAGCCGTAGGAACTTATTATTTATCTTTGCCCTCTGGGCTTGTTTTAGAACTAAATGACTGTTATTACGTGCCTGCGATTCGCAGAAACATTATTTCTGTTTCTTGTTTGGACAAGAAAGGTTTTTCGTTTACAATAAAGAACAACAGTTGCTCTTTTGCTTTGAATGATTTAACCTATGGTGTTGCGCGTTTATTTAATGGTTTATATGTTCTTGATTTGGATAATCCTATCTGTAACATAGAAAACAAACGACTTAAAGTAAATGACTCAAATCAAACATACCTCTGGCATTGTCGTCTAGGCCATATAAATGAGAAACGCATTTCCAAATTACATAAAGATGGATACTTGGATAAGTTTGATTTTGAATCATACGAAAAATGCGAATCTTGTTTGCTTGGTAAGATGACTAAAGCCCCTTTTACTGGTAAGGGTCAAAGGGCCACTGAACGTTTGGAGCTAATACATAGTGATGTATGTGGCCCAATGCGTGTGATGGCTAGAGGAGGCTACTACTACTTCATAACATTTACTGATGACTTCAGTAGATATGGATATGTATATCTTATGAAGAACAAATCCGATTCTTTTGAAAAATTCAAAGAATACAAGGCTGAAGTAGAGAAGCAAATAGGCAGAGGTGCAAGTATTAAGATCTTACGATCCGATCGTGGGGGTGAATACTTAAGCACCGAATTTAAAGAGTATTTAAAAGAATGTGGTATTGTATCGCAACTCACTCCGCCAGGTACACCTCAATGGAATGGAGTTTCAGAGAGGAGAAATCGCACCTTGTTGGACATGGTACGATCGATGATGAGTCATGCAGATCTTCCAATAAGTTTCTGGGGTTATGCTCTAGAAACAGCGGCTTTCACACTTAATCGTGTTCCAACCAAGAAGGTTCAAAAGACTCCATATGAGATATGGGAGGAGAAACGGTCAAGCATGAACTTTATGAAAGTTTGGGGATGCAAGGCGTTTGTAAAACGTCAAGTATCTGACAAGCTTGGACCTAAATCCGAAGAGTGCAATTTTGTGGGATACCCTAAAGAAACAAAGGCGTATTATTTTTATAGTCCTTCTGAGCAGAAAGTGTTCATTGCTCGAGATGCTGTCTTCATGGAAAAGGATTTTGTTTCCAAAAGGGACAGTGGGAGAACTATAGATCTCGATGAAGATCGAGAACCACAAAATAGCATTGAACCTGAGGTGGAACAAGAGCAGAATAATGATAATGCTCAAGAAACACAGGTTGTTCGTAGATCTGGTAGAATTTGCCATGAGCCAGAGAGATATGGATTTCTTTTGACTCAATGTGGGGATTTGATGCTCATAGATGAGGATGAGCCTCTCACATACCAAGATGCTATGAACAGTCCAGACTCTAAGAGATGGCTTGAAGCCATGAAATCCGAGATGGATTCCATGTACGAAAACCAAGTTTGGGATTTGGTTGATCCACCTGAAGGGGTAAAACCCGTAGGGTGCAAGTGGGTTTTCAAGAAGAAAACTGACATGGAAGGAAATGTTCAGACCTATAAAGCAAGACTGGTTGCGAAAGGGTTCAAACAAATTCATGGTATTGACTATGATGAAACTTTCTCACCATTTGCCATGGTCAAGTCCATACGGATTTTGCTTGCAATTGCAGCATTCCATGATTACGAAATCTGGCAAATGGATATCAAAACAGCTTTCCTTAATGGGAGCCTTGAAGAGGATGTGTACATGACACAACCAGAAGGTTTTGTCGATCCAAGAAATGTTGGCAAGGTATGTAAATTACGTCGATCCATTTATGGATTGAAGCAAGCCTCTAGGAGATGGAATATTCGTTTTGATGAAACAGTCAAGGAGTATGGCTTTATTCAAAACGAGGATGAACCTTGTGTTTACAAGAAGGTTAGTGGGAGCCATATGGCATTCATAGTACTGTATGTTGATGACATACTACTAATGGGGAATGACATACCTTCTCTAAAGGCTGTTAAGACTTGGTTAGGGAGCAATTTCTCTATGAAAGATTTAGGAGATGCAACCTACATTCTAGGAATGAGGATCTATAGAGATAGATCTAAAAGGATGATCGGTCTAAGTCAGAGTACATACATTGATAAGGTTTTGCATCGTTTTGGTATGCAAAATGCTAAAAGGGGATATGTCCCTGTGTCTCAAGGAATAACGATTTCTAAAGACCAGTGTCCGAAATCATTAGATGAGAAGGACCACATGAATAAAGTTCCATATGCATCAGCAATTGGATCTATCATGTATGCAATGGTATGTACTCGACCAGATGTTTCGTATGCTTTGAGCATGACGAGCAGATACCAGTCTAATCCAGGTGAAGGTCACTGGACGGCAGTCAAGAATATTCTAAAGTACCTGAAAAGGACTAAAGATTCATTCTTAGTGTATGGAGGAGAGGAGAAGCTGGTTGTAAAAGGTTACACCGATGCAAGTTTCCAAACAGACAGGGATGATACTGTATCACAGTCTGGTTTTGTATTTTGTCTAAATGGAGGTGCTGTAAGCTGGAAGAGTTCAAAGCAAGAAACAGTAGCTGATTCTACAATGGAGGCTGAGTACATTGCAGCTTGTGAAGCGGCTAAGGAGGCTGTTTGGATTCGAAAATTCATTTCTGATTTGGAAGTGGTTCCATCGATTGCAGATCCCATTGATCTATACTGCGATAATAATGGGGCCATCGCACAGGCTAGAGAGCCTAGATCGCACTCCCGATCCAAACATATACTCAGAAGATATCACCTCATACGAGAGATTAATGAAAGGGGTGAAATACATATATGTAAAGTGCATACAAATGATAACATTGCAGATCCACTGACCAAAGGCCTGTCGCAGCAGAAGCACGACGGTCACACTAGTTCCATGGGTATTAGATACATGGGTGATTGGCTCTAGTGCAAGTGGGAGATTGTTAGTGTAGGTGCCCTAGAGGCAATACATTGTTTCTTAAATAAACCTTATGTCATTTGATTATTAAATAAATGTATTTATTATGACTCTAATTACTGCGATATTTGTTAGCATAATAAATGTCCTTAGAATAATGATACACATTATATAGTTTAAGTTTACAACTTGAATTTGAGATTATATAATATCATATTCTTAAAGGTCCCTAGTCGAGTATTATTATACAGGACAATAATAATACATAAATAGGCTAGTATGTTTTTGACTGATAACCACATCTTATTGGTTATAAGTATGGAGATACTAAAGTCAATACATAGGTACATGTAGAGTACATGGTACTGGACAGACCCAACGTGAGATTCTTCATGTTAATTAAGTCATAAGAAAGACTCACAGTGATAATGGTGTAATGATCCTTTGACTTGAGATCATTATATTTCTATACGAGGATAATATACTTTGACTACATTAAAAGTTACCTTTGACCGGGTAATGATAAAAGTGGACATCGGGTATATTGTGAATCGTATGAGAAATATGAATGATAGATAAAGGATTTAACCCTCCTATTATTAGGAGAGATATTATTGGCCTCTTGATTGAGTGAGACTATAAAATGCATGGCCGTGCTCAAATAATGATTTGTTTTTTAATAGTCTACTCATGGATCAAGTAAACCCGGATTAAATTATGAAGAGGATGACATGAAACATGCCTCGAGTTTAATCTATAATATTTGGTTAAAGGGATTATATTACACGGGAACATTAATCACAAAAGGTTTTATCGAATCACGATTTAATTATTATTTAATTGGGTAGCAATGATGTATTACTAGATGCCGCTCATTGTTTATAATTTTATTAGAGAATAAAATTATTACCAATTAAATGATAGCCTACAGGGTCACACACATAGAACATTTTAAGGAAGAATTAATTTAAATTATGAATTTAAATTAATTAAATGATTAGTTGTATTTTATTATATTAATTAAGTGGGACTTAATTAAGATATAATAAAATACAAATGAGATATGATTTTAATAATTAAGTATGACTTAATTATTATTTATTTAAATAATAGGATTTGATTCTATTATTTAATTAATCAAACTTGGGCTAGGTTTTTAGTTGGGCTTTTACCTTACACTATCATATAAATATATGATGATAGGTAAAGAAGGTAATTAATTTTTGTACGACAAAAAAATTATCCCCAGCCGCTTGAACCAAAACCTAAAAAGAAGATCTCGTATTTTCATTGGAGGCTAGTACCTCCCTTCTAATCAAGAATCGTTCTTGGAGTGTTCGTGTGGATACCGTAGAGGAGGCTTCGAAGAGGAGCACTCAACGATCGTGAAAGCTTGGATCTCCATTAGACATACAATCGTAAAGCTTCTTTAAGGTAAATCATCAATCTCCGAATTAAATATCATGTTTTTGCATGGATCCTGCGGTAGGGTTTCGATAATTATTGTTTTGTTTTAATTTTCCGCTGCGTTTTTGATGCTCGAAACCCTCATAAGG
The DNA here is from genome assembly GCA_036435485.1 of Saposhnikovia divaricata. Taxonomy (NCBI): domain Eukaryota; kingdom Viridiplantae; phylum Streptophyta; class Magnoliopsida; order Apiales; family Apiaceae; genus Saposhnikovia; species Saposhnikovia divaricata. The sequence continues at coordinate 122,274,606 of CM071601.1, read as the reverse complement.
TTGTTAACACCTTCCTAAAATAACAAGTTAAAAAATTTATATTAGAAATATTAATTTATTTATTATAAACAACAAAATTTACAAATAAGGCACAAAAATTTATTTTTAAAAAATTAAAAAAAACGTGTTAAAAATTCCAAATTCAATTAAATTATACTCTCTCTCTATCCCGTTTATACTGGCCACCAATCAAAAAACACGTATTTAGCAATTAAGTGAAAACTTTCAAACTTACTCTCAAAAAAATTTAACATATTTAATCCTTAATTTGTTACAGAAACGTGACCAATACTTTTGGGACATTTAAAAAATGAATTGTGACTAATATAAACGGGACGAAGGGAGTATATAATTTATTAAAAATAAAAAGTATATGTTTTATAAAATTGTAAACGTTTTTTATTATATGACGATTAGAATCATCGACAGCGCACACTTCTTCATAAGATTCTTTCTTCAACGATTTTATGTTACACTAAATATTTTTTTTTAAAAATATCTATTGAATTCTTAAGATATTTAACAATAAATTTAAATGAAATGTTAAATTAATAATATTTATTTTTGTCATGAAATTAAGTATGAAACATATGTAAATTTAAAATAATAATAAAATTTATTAAAATAAATTAAAATTTTATATCAAATCAAATATTTTATAAATTAATTCATAATAATAATATAGGATAGTCAAGCACGGGCTATATAGGCTAGTATTAAAACGGAGTCAAACATGTAATAGTAATACACACGAAAGTGTTGGGTCTAGTTTAATGATATGCTCTCGCACCTCAATGCAAGTTGGACAAAAGCAAACCCGATTGCAGCTGCCTGCTATTGGTAACATTTCTACGTCTTCCCCCCCTCCCTCTCTTATCCCAGAGCAATCAACTCTCTCTAATTTCTATCACATCCATCTTTTTATATCTCTACTTGACACCCATCGCTCTATCTCTTCTGTATTCTACTAATTACGTCTTCAATCTCTCTCTCTCTCTCTCTCTCTCTCATTTTGTTGTTTGGTTAAAGTTAGTTGATCAATTGAATTGAGACGCGAGAGTGTAATCTTCGATCGGAATGAGCTGCTAATCCAGATGGAGAGATCTGATGGTAAACAATTAGGCGACTTTTCTTCCACTTTTACTTCAGGTTAGCTGCTCCTTTTTGCTTATCTTCTCATTATCTTCATGTTTAGTAGATCTAACTCAGCTTATTTCATGCGATTTCAGTGTCGTCTTGATTCTTGTGATTTCAACTCTCACTTTACTGTTTGTCTCGATTCACTGATTTTGTGTTGCTCTTGTAAATGTTGTGGTTTGTGGTTGTATATAAGATGATATCATTGTGAAATTTATCTTTATGTATGTTATTGTTCGAGGACTGATTCTGTATTGTGGTTCCCAATAATGATTTCGGTAACAGCAGTATTGGAATTGCTTACTTAAGCACAGTTTTTTGATATTTTCTTTCAATTGTTCGTCAAGAACTTGATCCAAACAAGATGATGCTTCTTTCAGAGCTTGGTTATATGTTGTTTGTTGTTAAGCGGTCAGCATGCTACACTTATCTTGTAAAACGTAAATAAAGTTGTAATTCTTCCCGGTGATGGATACACTCTCAATGAGATATTGCTATAGAGCTCTGCTTTCTTCTCCCTTATGAAATTTACCTTGACAGATTTTGATTATGAAAATTAATACTTTGTAGCTTTTATATATCGGATGTGTAAAGGACCAACTCATTCATGATTTTTATCTGGAATGCACCTATTTACTTCACATATATATAAATTGTGTCATTTGGTGAACTGTGATCAACCTGGTAGCTTTTATAGACAAACCAATTACGTCTATATCTTTTTCTAGAAAATCTGAAATTGGTTTCACAAATGCAGATACTGCACTTTTTGATGCATCACAATATGCCTTTTTTGGACAAGATGGATCGGAAGATGTTGAGTTGGGAGGTCTGGAAGATGAGGTGAATGATGTACCTGCACTTGGTTTTGGCGATGACGAATACCATTTATTTGACAAGGAAGAGGTAGTTAATGATTAATTTTCTTGCTGTGCGTAGATCCAGTATCATGTTTGGTTGGAAAGTATTAGGTCAACTAACACTTTTTCTCCTCAAACTTTCACCAAGTCACCTTTTGTTATAGTTTAAAAACTCTATCTAGGGTGTCTTATAAGTGTATACAGCGGTACAATCACCGGGTTTTCATGGAAAGGCACTATATACTCTTGTAAAAAGAATCAATCTTTTTTAATTTGACCTGCAGATGGGTTATCAGTTTTTTTATTGTATCCAATTTTTTGGGGAATTGCACAGAAAATACATGAGAAATTGAGGGCTCATATGGCATCCTCAAACTTATTGTTTCTTAATCCCTCTATCCTTTTGCATACTCATACACACTCTAAACAGTGTGCCTGTTTTTTTCTTGTGAGTTCCTTGGGTGTTAATTTATCTGCGTTTACTTTTTTCTAAATCCTCTGATGACTTTTAAAAGTTTGACCGAGCTTATATTATTAAAACCCTTGCCTATTGGCAAGAAAGGGGTTATATATTCTGTGTAAACTGACTTCATTTTAAATGTAATCACGATTCATCTAAATATTGTGCTGCAACTAAGGAAGCAACCGCTGCATTTTGTTTGATACATAGTTTAGAGGTAGTGTTAAGATAAGTTGGTCATCATAAGAATCAGCTAGAAAGACATGGAAAGGAAGAATTTTTGAAGATTTTAATTTTGATAGTGGAATTTAAGGATTGATTTATATAATGTTAAAGTGATCATGCATATTAGAAGCTTATTAATTGTACCAAATACAGAAGTAGGGTGGGGTGCATCGTTATATTTACTGGTTAGTATGTATTTGACCATTTAATATGTAAATATAATGAACTAATAGGCTAATCGTTTTGCACTCTTGCTCAATCTTCTTTGAAATTGTTAGTCTACTAGTTCGATCACCGAATGCAGAATGTTTATTTCTCATTAACACTTTTGAAGCTGCCCAATCACTTACCTCGTTACATTTGCTTCTTTGTCTCGCCTTACATATTGGCCAGGGATCAGTTATAGGATCTTTATCTGATGTGGATGATCTGGCAACCACATTTTCTAAGGTCAGCTTCCTTTCGCCTGTAAAGTTTGAGTTTTTACCTTTTAATGCTATTCTGAGAACTTTTTATTCATTAAATGATTATGAGAACTTTTTATTCATTAAATGATTACATTAAGCACCATGTTTGTGCATTATTCATTTGCTATGTCTTGACCTTTTCTCTCAAATTTTATGGAAAGTTTGAATTTTAAGTATTTACTTGCTTAACTAATGTAAATCTATTGAATAAATTTAGAATATGGATCTATTTGCAAATTGTTCAAGGCTTCAAGCATGTATTTCTAGAGTAAAAGTTGTGGATTAAGTATTTCCATTTGGTTAAAGAAAGTTGTTACTTTCAGAAAATGAAGGCTATGTGAATTTTTTTATTTTATTAGCTAAACTACTAACATCCATGCCTACTTGCCTGTCATATGCAGATTTCTTCTGCTTAGGGTAAGTGTTTAATGAAAACGATCACTATCGTTTTTTCTTTAGTGATCACTTTGTGCAAGTCCCTTCTTTCACAAATTATATTAACTACTCATTTTATTGTCTTCTTTTATATTGCTAACAAGATTTTCTTGTTTGCAGTTAAACAGAGTTGTCACTGGACCAAGACATCCTGGAGTTATTGGTGATCGAGGATCTGGCTCCTTTTCAAGGGAAAGTATGTGGAGTATTTACGTTTTTTCCTGCTTATCATCTTTCATCGTATTTGTTAACTTCAATAATATCCCAACTTTCAGTTTTAAAAATTGTTTCTTAGTAGCCATGTACTATCTCGTGACCCTATGATATCATTCAACTTTGCCTGTCCTTTCCAATAGAGAGGCTATTACTACATTGTTAACATTTATCAACCACGAAAGTGACCACTTGGTACACATTACTCAAATTAAATTGGTGTATCATGTTATTTTAATTTGGAATTTTCTATAGGTCACCAACTTTTATGCAGGCAATGAATTTAAAAATCACCGAAATCAGATTTTGTGGAACTGTTAGCTAATCCATAAATAAATATTCATGACTCGAATTGATGTTTAATGTAGCTTCACTCTCCAGTAGAGTGCTTTGTTTACCCTTTTTGAAATCATTTCTTGGCGCTGGTTTGGTATTTCGAGTCAAATGACTGAGCCAAGAGTCTTTTCATATATGTGAGTGGTTGTTCAGTACAGGTCAAAGATTGGCGAACGAAGTTTATGTGTAGTTAAATTATTGTCTTTTTTGGTTAACATGTGTACATATAGTACAAAGCAGTCTGAGAAATCTTAGAACAGGTAGATTATAAACGTCCAAGAATTAGTCCAGCTAATATGTAAATACTGGTTATTTTCGTTACTATATTTTGGAAATTGGGCCGTAATTCGAGCCAAGTCAAGTTCGAGTTTTTTGCAATCGAGTTCGAACTTTTTTTGTCGAGTCGAGCATAAAAACAATCGAGCTTGAAATGCATGTTCGAGTTTGGCTCGTGTAGTATCTGAGTCGAGTTCGAGCCATTCACGAGTTTTCGAGCTTAACGAGTTTTTATTTAAGTTTTCGAGCTTTTCAAGTTTTTGAATATGTTTTTGAGCTATCAGGTTCTTATCGAGTTTATCGAGTTTATCGAGCTTTAACTTGATATTCAAAAAACAATCCAATTATTAATTTTTTTTTTAATCTATAAACAACTTTTCCTCTACTAAAAATGACAAGTAAACTTATTAAATAACATAAACTATAAACAACTTTTCCTTTACTAAAAATGACAAGTAAACTTATTAAATAACATACTTATGTATGTGAAATAGCTCTAACAAATTCAAATATAATTCGGTTGTACACTTGCACTTGTCACTTAATGTCAATAATATTGATAGCTAACATTTCTAATCATCTAAATAAGTTTTTGATCTCGTCGTTTGTTCATACTTCTTTTGCGAAAAGCTGGAAACACTCGATGTTTTTATAAATTTTATATCTTAAATATATGAATATTATTATTTTTGTTGGGGGGTGGGGGGAATCATTTTTATTTAATTGTTTTTTCTAAAACAAATGTACAGAATAGGCACCAAATCGTTAACAATTATGTAAATTATATTTTTAATTAAAGAAAAATACAATAAACTACGATACTACAATTTTACTGTGTTGATGACTAGGTCTAGTTTAGACTAGAGTTGCATGTTAAAGAACATTATTGTAACATTGGAAATTGGTCCTAATTGATTGAGATATTCTTTAAGGATTAATCGGAATTATTAATCGAAGTAATATCTTATGTGCAATATTCTAGTTTAAAATCGAGCACTTGAAATATCAATGTTTGTATTTTATTACACTTTGTTGCATTTCCTTAACTTAGATTAACTCCGTTAGTAATTTAGGGAGTAAAGTGCACTTTGTCTAAAGTGCATTTTGTGTACTCACACTTTACAATAAATTTTGAACTAAAGTATTGCAAGTGGTACTTTGAGTAAAGTACGAGTACATGAAGTGCATTTTACTCCCTAAATTACTAACGTAGTTAAGCAACAAAGTATAATGAAACACAATTATTGATATTTTAAGTGCTCGATTTTGAAAATAGAATTTTGCAAGTGGTGTATTGAGTAAAAGGAGAGTACACAAAGTGCACTTTACTCTATATTTTTTTTTTACGTAGTGAAATATTTTAGTTTTTTAATTAATCGGAAGTATTATAAAATATGATTGTAAAATATCTTATGTATTTTTTAAAACATTGTAGTAATGTCAACTATTAAATTACAAAGTTGGTTGCATTTTGGTTGCTATAGTTTGCACCTGGTTTCAAAATATGGTGGTTGTAATTTAAAATTTGCAAATCGACAGTCAAAATTTTTGCTGAGTTTCAAAAGGGTGGCTACACTTTGAGATTTATGAATCGGTGGCCATAATTTATCATGAATTTCAAAAGGATGGTTGTGCTTCGTTAATTTGATAAATATGAAAAGTAAATAAAATAACAGTAATATATGGGAATAATATCAAGTTATTAATGGAAAAATTAAAAACATAGAAAAACAAAAATAATATCAATAATATAAGTTTCTAAGTGATGACATATTGAAAAAATTAAGATTAATAAAAAATTAAAAATAACAATAAAAATGTAATCGAGTTCGAGCCGAGCAGAGTTTGAGTTTGAGCTTGTCGAGTCGAGTTCGAGTTGAACTTAAAAAAACTCGACTCGATTTTTTAATCGAGCCTAAAATTCTGTTCAAGCTCGAGTCTAACGAGTTCGAGCCGAGCTCGAGTGGAGCTCAAAAAAGCTCGGCTCGAATTACAGCCCCATTTGGAAATTTTCCCCTCAGCAGTATTCATTTTTGCTTAAACATGATTTCATGTTCTATACATGTTTCTTTTATTTTTTGGGAATTCCCTTTCTTTTTAATATTGATTATTAGATTTTAGCTTACTGAGTAGTAATACTTGTTTGCAGGTTCTTCTGCCGCTGAATGGTCACAAGACATAGATTTTCCTGACTGGTTAGATCAGCATATATCTGACACAGAGAGCTGCCAGGAAAGTAAACGGTGGTCTTCCCAACCACATCTTTCTTCCATCTTTCTTTCCGAGTCAAAACCTATATACAGGACATCTTCATACCCGTTACAACAACATCAGCAACAATTTCCTAGTGAAACTAATTCAGAACCACAGTCAGCTTTCACTTCCTACCCTCCTCCAGGTGGCATACCTCAACTGTCTTCACCTCACCAACATTCACGACACCTAAATTTATCAAATCTGGGTAGTGGGTCTCAAATACCCTTCTCTGCGCCAAGCCTCTCCCCTTTGTCCAACTCTAATATTCAAATGGCTGGCATGCCTCATGGGTACCGTTATAGTGGAAATATGTCTCATTTAGTCTCCCCTGGTATTTCTCTTGGCAGTGGGTCACAAAATCATTGGCACAACCATGCAGGGTTACTTCACGGAGATCACTCCATTCTCTTAAATAGCATCTTGCAACAGCAATTGTCTCATCAAAATAATTTGGTTTCCCCGCATTTAATCTCCCAACAGCAGCAGTTGCAACAGCATAGGCTCCATCTTCCAGTTCAACCAGCTTTGGCTCATTATTCATCACTGCAATCCCAGTTTTATAATACTCTTCCTTCTCCAACATCACATCTGAGAAAACATAGATCAGCCGAGATGAGAGATCAACGACCTAAAGCATCACAAAGAGGTAAACATGCACGCTTATCTCAACATAATTCTGATGCTAGCCAGCAGAGTGATTATAACTGGCCACAGTTTAGATCCAAACATATGACAGCTGATGAAATAGAAAGTATTCTAAGAATGCAGCATGCTGCAACCCATAGCAGTGACCCTTACATAGATGATTATTACCACCAAGCCCGTCTAGCAAAAAAATCTACTGAATCAAGGACAAAGGTTCGCTTCTGCCCAGCTCATCTGAAGGAGCCCTCTTCTCGCTCACGTAATAATTCAGAATCACAGCCTCATCTCCAGGTTGATTCTCACGGAAGGGTTTCATTTTCTTCTATTCGTACACCTCAGCCTCTCCTTGAAGTTGATCCTCCTTTCTCTGCTTCTGGTGAGGGTAGTGCTGAACAGAAAATGTCTGAGAGACCCTTGGAACAGGAGCCCATGCTGGCTGCTAGAATAACAATTGAGGATGGCCTTCGTGTCCTTCTTGATGTTGAAGACATCGATAGGTTCCTACAATTTAGTCAACCCCAAGATGGTGGGTCTCAGCTGAGACGGAGGCGACAAATATTGTTAGATGGCTTGGCAGCTTCACTTCAGCTTGCTGACCCTCTAGGGAAAAGTGGAAAATCAGTTGGGCTGAATCCCAGGGATGACATTGTGTTTTTGCGGCTGGTCTCTCTTCCTAAAGGTCGAAAGCTTATTTCCAAATATCTTCAGCTTCTTTTTCCTGGTGGTGAGCTGGCCCGAATAGTTTGCATGACCATCTTCCGTCACTTAAGGTTTTTATTTGGTGGCCTTCCTTCTGATCCAGAAGCGGCCAAAACTATCACTAGTCTTGCAAAGACGGTTACTGAATGTGTTACTGGCATGGACCTGAATTCTCTTAGTGCATGTATTGCTGCAGTAGTTTGTTCCTCGGAGCAGCCGCCCCTTCGTCCTGTTGGTAGTTCTGCTGGAGATGGAGCATCTGTTATCTTAAAATGTGTCTTGGAGAGGGCAACACAGCTTTTAACAAATCCTCAGGCCTCTAGCAACCGTGTTATACCCAATGCTGTCCTGTGGCAGGCTTCATTTGATGCCTTTTTTGGTCTTCTTACTAAGTATTGCCTGGGTAAATATGACAGCATAATGCAATCTATATATGCACAAAACACCCAACCTAGCACAGATATCATTAATGCGGAGGCAGCCAAAGCTATAAACAAAGAGATGCCTGTAGAACTTCTACGTGCTAGTCTTCCACACACAAATGATAATCAGAGGAAGCTGCTACAAGATTTTGCTCAGCGGTCCATGCCAGTAAGTGGAATCAATGCTCATGGCGGAGGTGGCGGTCATGTTACTCCAGAATATGTCAGGGGTTAGCTATTCTGGAAAACAGATTTGTGGCGATTGCATTTTTATAGAGGGGTTGCTTGGCGTGTTCATTTCTCTGCAAATGAATTGCGTAATAGTCCTCGCGTGGAGATCAAAGTATTTGGCATGTTTATACCTTAGGAACTATTTTATGCCATTCTCTCTCTCTCTCTCCCTCTCTCCCTCTCCCTCTCCCTCTCCCCCTCCCCCCCCCCCCCCCCCTTCTTAGACGCTTTAGCTGATGGACATACTGAGATGATGCATGACTTTGTATTTTGTATAAAAGTCCACAAAGGGGATAAGTGAATGTCAAGTGTTATCATATCCGAGCACTATTTTATTGCTCTATATTGTACCTTAATGAAACCTGTAGTATAGGGGTCAATGATCCTGGGAAATGATGAGTGAATATCATGTCAATTGTGATCATATTGTTGTATTCCATTCATTAGTGGGTACCCTCCTGCGTGTGTTTGCCTCTGAATGCCGCTCGTTTCTTGGAGAAGAGGCTCTGGTTCTGCAAGAGTAGCTCATGATTCCTGAATTTTGAAGGTAAAAGTTTGCTCTGTGAGACGCTATCTTTTATTAATACTTAAGCTGATTTGAACCTGTATTTCTGAGCATTTCTGTTATGTTAATTTACCCTTTGTGCTTAGTAGTAGAGATGTCGGGCGATAGTAATCAGTTAGAGATGGATATAGAAATGTGATTGTACAACTGCTTTTGGAATGTAATAGAAAGCAGGCATCCAGATTCTAGACATTATCTTATTACTTCAATTGTGCAACATTGGATTGAACCTGTACTGTTTCGCTTCACAAGGAGTAACCTCAGTCTGGGGCCCATATGTTAAGAATTCTTAGCCTAATTATCATTCTGATAGCATAAAAGTATCTGTATTTCTACAAACATAATATATGACACTGCTTGATTTGTATATATTTTCAAGTCAATCTATTATTTATTATGATACTGAGCTTATTTTATGTCATGATGAAATTTTTACAATAATTACGCAATAATTTACGCATTGTACCTTTCTTCAGAATCTATCTTAAAAGACAAGAAAAAAACCATTAATATAGTAGTAATTTTTCAACGGATTGCATGCGCTTGGAGCGATCTAAACTGATTCAGTTTTTGTTGATATGGAGCTACTAAGTGCCTGTTTGGGAAAACTTTTTTTAAGGACTTATGGACTTATTTTCGGGTAAAAATTTTATATTGTGATAATTTTTTTTATACAAGTATTTAATGTATGTTTGAGATTCAATAAGTTGCAAAAATAAGTTGGAAAATTGGGAATCTCTAACTTTGTCTTAAAATAAATTGACTTATTGTGAAAAAAAGTTTCCCAAACATCCCCCAAGTAAAACTGTTGTCAGGAGTGCTAATTGCCTCTAAAAGACAGAAATTTATGCATGGTCCCAGGAGTGTATACATCCAAGAAATTTATTCATATATTTTTACCATTATGATTCCCCTTGGGAATTTTGCTAAGCACACTAACATCCAGTTTCTGATATTTATTCTGAATCTGTCCAAGAACGTCGTAGACAAAACCATCAATCCGATCATCGTACTTCTCATACAGAACAGGCAATGTGTGGGCAGCAACAAAACCTTCAGCCAATGATCATGTGCAAGTCAATTAAACAATGTATGTATAACCTGGAGAACTATTTATAATCTGTTTATCTGAAATCCTCATCGGATCACCAATAATAATCTTAAGTAAAAATACAAAGATCCACACACAAATCTCAAGTCAACTATCAGTGATACAAGCCGGCACAAAACTGTAAATTTGCTTACCAATATACATAACAGTCAGAAAATTGCACCAGCTTCCGACAACAGCAGCAGCCCACAAGCTTGTTACAACCTAAGAGTGAAAATCAATGTCAGGAATCTCCATAAACAAAATGAACTTTGTTTCCCTATATATTAACCGACTATTCCAGAGCATTCACAATGGCTCCCCTATCTCATCCCCAAAAACTTACTAAAAATAGTAAATCCCCAAACAAAAATAGTAAATCCTCAAAATTATCAAAAAATTTATACATCTCATTCCCCATTTTCCATCCCCATATCCCCATATTCTTTTTTATATTACTTCTTTCTCTCTCTTTCACTTACAATTTTAACTACCAAAACACACTCACTACTACAAATATTATTTTTTATTATAAGATGAAGAGAGAGAGGATTTGCAGGCAGCAACCAAAGTCCCCAAAATTGGGGACTGAAACTTTGTCTGCAAATTTAAACCCCAAAATGGGGATCCGGATGGAACTCTTTTTTTTTGTTAAAACTGATGCTATCTTGCAAATTATAGGGATGGGGAAGGAATGGGGATTGGACTGTGAATGCTTGGGAAAAAATAAATGATGAAGACCTGGAAACGTTCTAGGTAAATGAAGTATTTATAATCATCCACAGCCACACTTGACACATATCATAAATTATAAAGTATCGAAACTTCTTCAAAACAATTTCTTTAATCTAATAAGTAAAAACTACAGAAACTAGAAATTACAAGCACCCAAGCACTGTCAGTTATCAGTTTGGATGAAAACTTTGCGAGGGAAAGAGGATCCTTGAGAGTTGAAATACATGAGAGTTTTAGGGGTAAACAAAACATGTAAAATGAAGTAGACAGAACAAAAGGAAAGCAAGGCAAAAATCTTTTACTACTGGCAATCCGACATAACTCTATCTGCTACTTGTACTGAAAGGGAAGGTGAAGCTACACAGGCCAATAGCCCTGTCACTTAATTCATTAACAAACCACATTTTAATTATATTACAGACATCACAAGTTTACGGTGTACCACTAGGGCAGGGAAGGAAGGTGTAGCACAATAGGACATAAGAGTTATCAATTATAAATTATGATATTAAAACATATTGCTGACAAAATTAACCAAGCATAAGATTTGAAAAAATAATTTGTATACCACTAGAAACTGCTTTATATTTCCACCACAAGCAACATCCTGAAGAAAACCCAATCCATGATTCAACTCCGCACCAATCAAAATAGCGATGTTGACAAACAGATCATCAGGCAGGACCAGACGAGGAACTTTAGAAGGTGATCTGTTACCATCACGAATCAATCATAAATATTTATAAAGAATCAGTCAAGTGCTTGTTAAGTTAACAAATTAAATGTAACAGGCAGGGGGGACTTTTATGGTACCAGGCGGTACCGTTGGCATATCCTCAATCTTTTATATAAAAAGGAAGTTACTTGAGAGACTTTCTTTTGAGCCCATCAGTAAGTAAAATTTAACCCCAAAAAAATTATACGAGAACAACTTGGCTCCCCCTCTGTACTTCAATTACAAATGTGTTTTAGCTCCCCGTGAGATTTTCCAGGGTCGCCACTGGTGAAGGAGACAGTTTATACTTTATAAGTACCTGTTCAATATGCCAGAAGCATTTGACAAAGCAAACTGACCAAGCATACCAATAACCACAGCAAAGCAGAAGAGTTGAAGAAAATGGTAATTAAGCCATTCAAAGAGCACCCAAACTGCAGTGAATCCACTTATGACACTTGCTGAGATCTTTTTGTTCCTCCACAGCAGCACATCAGCAGCTAGAAATATCATTTTAAAAAATGTATAACATATATTTTTTTAGAATGGCTGTGAGAAATATTGTCTAAAATAACAACTTAACTTCCATGACTTTAGAATTATAATTGGACATCAAAAAGATATAAAACCTACATTTGCCACCTCCCAAAATATGGTGGACAGGCTTCTGGCGACCAAAGAGTTTATTGAACCTGGAAGTAACTGAATTTGGTGTCTCCTTAAGCAAAGATGACCCTGAGTTCTGCCTAGAAATACCATCAGAGAGTGTTTCCATAACATTATGCAGAAGATTCTCAGGTGCTATTTCCTCGGGCATGGTACCTAAGCTTCAGAGGAACAGTGAAACCAGTTGTCAGAGCTAATGTACAGATAATTCTTAAAATAAGCAGAGCACATCATCTAAATGTGAGTAAATGAGTATTAGAATAGGAAAGCATCATGTATGCACACCAACACACATTATCACCAAACAATATAAATGTCCCACTCAGAAGTTGACCGTGTAAGATGTAGGCAAACCTCACCACTACTCCATCGAACACAAAGGTTGGGAACCACATTGGAGACACATCAATAAGCACAATGTGTAGAAGTCATGTACACTAGATTAAGAAAATGTACAACACATACTCCAAATAAAAGTGTTACACAGATAAAAAAAAAAAGTCAAAGAGATGCATGCAACAAGAACATAACTAACTATAACTGAGATGCTACAGGTAAAAAAAAAAAAAAAAAACTCCAAGAAGAAAATCAGGAAAATGAAACCCAAGAAGCAGTATTGTTGAATATCTTTCTTCCAATAATATTTAAACAAAAAGAGTAAATTAATTTAGCAACAAAAAAGCAATAGAATAGTTAGTGTAAACATGGGTGATGGCCCCCAATTTATAAATAAATGTTGTCTGGGTAGGAGTAAAATTCAGGGAATCAATAACCAGGTACACTAGACAAATAGAGAAAATGAAAGGTTGTTTGTATGGAGTATACATACAGTTGTGTAAGAATGAATGTTGATAAAAAATTTGAGTAATGGAAGACATACATATACAGTCAGTCAGACATATAATCATAAAATATGAGTATGAAAAAATGCACACACATAATAAAATATATCATAACATAAAAGTAAGGAACACCACCCTGTACAGAGAAAGATATACAGACCCAAAATCTCCAAGTATGAAGTGGAACAGTGCAGTAATAAATCTCAAAGAAACCAACCCAAGAAACAAATTAGTAGAGTATTAGAAGAGTAAGAATCAAAGAATATATTAGAAAATGATTAAATGCATAAATAAATACCAAGCAGAAGATTAAATTTCTTGGAATTGAAGAAAATAAATTAAGTCTCCAAGCAAACCAACCGCCTTCTTCTTGTATTTGTGTAACTGCTGCCGAGTACTATAATTATATGTAGCGAGCCAGTTCGTGTTGATACGAACACCAACACGGCCTTTCCTATAGCAACGGTTACCCGTTTTTAGGCCTCCTCTCCTTTTCTTTTTTCTTTTTTTTTTCCTTTCCATTTTTTGATTCTATTCTTTTTTATTATATTTTGGCTGTTTTAACAAAAAACATATCTATCTATATTATTCAGCAATCCCAAAGTTGCTTTTTTAAAATTAACTAGCTTAAAGTCCGTGCGATACACGGATTTTTTTTGTTATTATATAAATTTTTTCAGTAAATTTAAATTAATTTTTTTAGAACATGAATTTTGGAGGCTTAAATTTTTTATATGAGATGATTTGATAATAATTATATAAATGTTATCCGTGATATTTCTAGAAAAGTAGGGATTTTAGTTAAAAAAATATAGAAAAGATGATAGATTTTAGTTGAAAATGGTAATCGATTAATTGTTAATAATTATAAAATTATTATTTATTTTATTAAATAGAATGCCAGTGATATGATTGGAAAAAGAGATGATTTAGTTAGAGAATATTAAAAAGGTTACATGTTCTAGGTGAAAAATGTAATTGATTAGTTCATAGTAATTATAATTTAATTACGTTATTTACTAAATACAATTGCTCGTAATGTTTTTAGAAAAGGAGAGAATTAATATTATCCGTGATATTTCTATTGAAAGAGGGATTTTAGTTAGAAAATATAGAAAAGATGATAAGTTTTAGCTGAAAAAGGTAATCGGTTAATTATTAATACTAGTTTATACCCCGTGCGATGCACGGATTTCTTTTGAAATATATTAAATTTTATTTTATGTTACAAATATATTTTTAGATAATCATTATTTAATATATTTTATGAAAATTTTAATTTACATAATTTAATATAAATTTAATTAATGATATGCATGATTTAAAACTTATAGTATAAAATTTTAAAATAAGTATGTCGTGGATGAAATTCAAACCTTGAAATTTTAGTAAATTAATTTAATCATATAATATATCTAATCATTAGATCTAACGGCTTTGTTTTTTTACTAAAAAATTAATGTTCATTATTCGTAGTATACGGATTTCTATTATATTTTGTTATTGATTAGAAGATATGGTGTGATATTTTTTTGGTATATATTAATTATTGCAAGATTCTGTTTTAATTTAAAAGTTAACGTGTTTTAATTAAAAAAAATTATTATTGATCGAAAGATATGATATTTTAGGTGTTTATAAAAAGTAATATCATCAATTAAAAGTAAACATTTTTTAATTAAAAAGGCAATCGACTAATTACCATTTATCATAGTATTTTATTATTTATTTTAATAATTAGGATGACATGCCAAAAACCGAATCGACAAACTTTCAATGCCCGCGCGATGCACGTGTTTCTTTTACTATGTTATAAATTTTATTTAATATTACAATTATGTTTTTATATAATCATCATTGTTAATAATTTTTTAATTTTAATTTTTTATAATTTAATATACTCATGTTTACGGATTATACTAATGTTTCCTTATAAACAACATATACGGATTTTTAATATATTTTATTAATAATTGAAAAGTGTGGTGTGATATTTTCGGGTATATATTAATTATTGTAAGATTAGTTTTAAATAAAAAAGGTAACGTGTTTTAAATCGAAAAAAATATTAATGATTGGAAGATATGATACGATTGATATTTTTAGGTGTTTATAAAAGGTAATATCTTCAACTGAAACTAAATGTGAAAAAGGCAATCGACTAAATACCATTAATTATATTATGTTATTATTTATTTTAATATTTTAATATTATAGATATCGTATATATTTTTCTTTATAATGAAGGGTAAATAAGTAAATTCACGAAATACCTATAAATTTTTTCTTTCGACGGTACCAAAACTTTTAATGTTTTTAATAATTTTTAAAATTTTAATTTTATATAATTTAATATACCCATATTTACGAATTATACTAATGTTTCCTTATTATAAACAACGTATACGGATTTTTAATATATTTTATTAATAATTGAAAAGTATGGTGTGATATTTTCGGTTATATATTAATGATTAAAAGATTAGTTTTAAATCAAAAAGGTAACGTGTTTTAATTTGAAAGAAATATTAATGATTAGAAGATATGATATGATCGATGTTTTTAAGTGTTTATAAAATGTAATATTTTCAACTGAAAGTAAATATGAAAAAGGCAATCGACTAATTACCATTATTATATTATGTTATTATTTATTTTAAGCATTTTAATAGTATAGATATCATATATATTTTTCTTTACAATGAAGGGTAAATAAATAAATACACGAAGTACCAAAAAACAGGTACCAAAACTTTTAATGTTTCGGCTTTTATATAATAGTATAGATTATTAGTTTATTGTATTAAATAGAAGCACCCGTGATATGATTGGAAAAAGAGAAATTTTAGTTAGAGAAAATAGAAAGGTAACATGAAAATTAAAAAAGTGATGTGAAAAAGGTAATTGATTAGTTTATAGTAATTATAATTTGATTATGTTATTTTACTAAATAAAATTGCTCATAGTATTTTTAAAAAATGAGAAATTAATGTTGCCCGTGATATTTCTAGGTAAAAAGGGAATTTAATTAGAAAATATAGAAAAGATGATACGTTTTAGCTGAAAAGGTAATCAATTAATTATTAGTATTATAATATTATTATTTTATTTTTATTAAATAGAAATGCCCGTGATATAATTGAAAAAAGAGAAGTTGATGTTTTTAGAAAAAGGGAAATTAATGTTGACCATGATATTTCAAGAAAAAGAGGGATTTTAGTTAGAAAATATAGAAAAGATAATACGTTTTAGTTGAAAAAGATAATCGGTTAATTATTAATATTATAATATTATTTTATTAAATAGAACCGCCTGTAATATAATTGGAAAAAGAGATATTTTAGTTAGAGAAAATAGAAACGGTAACGTGGAAATTAAGAAGGTGACATGTTTTAGGTAAAAAAGGTAATTGATTTGTTTATAGTAATTATAATTTAATTATGTTATTTTACTATATAAAATTGCTCGTTGTGTTTTTGTAAAATGAGAAATTAATGTTGACCGTGATATTTCTAGAAAAAGGTAATTTAATTAGAGAAAATAGAAAAGATGATATGTCTTAACTGAAAAGGTAATCGATTAATTATTAGTATTTTAATATTATTATTATTTTATTAAATTATTTAAATAGAACCGTCCATGATATAATTTGAAAAAGGGAGGTTTTAGTTAGAGAAAAGAAAAAAGGTAACGCTGAAAAAGGTAACCGTCCGTGATATATTTGGAAAAAGAGAGAGATTTGGCTGAAAAAGGTAAACGCTCGTGATATAATTGAAAAAGAGAGATTTTAGTTAGAGAAAAGAGAAAAGGTAACGTGTTTTGGCTGAAAAAGGTATTTGATTAGTTAATAGTAATTAGAATATAATTATGTTATTTTATTAAACAAAATTGCTCACAGTGTTTAATTTTAAAACAGGAGAAACTTTAATTATGTAAAATATAAAAAAAATTGCATTTTACCTGAAAAGGGAAAATTTTAATTATTAAAATATAGAAAAGGTAATATGTTTAACCTGAAAAAGGAAATTGATTAGTGAAGGAGAAATTTTAGTATGATAAAATGTAAAATATATTGTATTTTACCTGAAAAAGGAAATTATTTAGTTATTGAAAAATAGAAAAGGTAATATGTTTAACCTGAAAAAGGAAATTGATTAGTTAGTAGGATGAATTTTATCTATAATTAAGTAAGGGTAAATAAGTAAAATCAATAGGTACCGTACCGACCAATCAAACTTTTAATGTTTCAGCTTTTATATAATAGTATAGACTAGCTTAAAACCCGTGCGATGCACGTATTTTTTTTAATATTTATGAATTTTTTTCAATAATTTAAATCATTTTTTTAAAACATGAATTTTGAAGACTTAAATTTTTATGAGATGATTTGATAATAATTATATAAATGTTATC
This sequence comes from Saposhnikovia divaricata, assembly GCA_036435485.1. NCBI lineage: Eukaryota > Viridiplantae > Streptophyta > Magnoliopsida > Apiales > Apiaceae > Saposhnikovia > Saposhnikovia divaricata. Next base: position 122,256,918 of record CM071601.1, on the reverse strand, counting down.
CGTGATATTTCTAGAAAAGGAGATATTTTAGTTAGGAAATATAGAAAAGACAGATAGATTTTAGTTGAAAAAGGTAATTTGTCAATTGTTAGTAGTTATAAAATTATTATTTTATTTTATTTTATTAAATAGAATGCCCGTGATATGATTGGAAAAAGAGAGAATTTAGTTAGAAAAAATTAAAAAGGTAACATGTTCTAGGTAAAAAAAGGTAATTGATTAGTTTATTGTAATTATAATTTAATTACGTTAGTTTACTAAATACAATTGCTCGTAATATTTTTAGAAAAGGAGAAATTAATATTGTTCGTGATATTTCTATAAAAGAGGGATTTTAGTTAGAAAATATAGAAAAGATGATACGTTTTAGCTGAAAAAGACAATTGATTAATTATTAATATTATAATATTATTAGTTTATTGTATTAAATAGAACCGCCCGTGATATAATTGGAAAAAAAATTAGTCAGAGAAAATAGGAAGGTAATGTGAAAATTAAAAAGGTGACATGATTTATGTGAAAAAAGATAATTGATTAGTTTACAGTAATTATAATTTAATTATGTTATTTTACTAAATAGAATTGCTCATGGTGTTTTTAAAAAATTTGAAATTAATGTTGCCCGTAATATTTTTAGAAAAAAAAGGAATTTAATCAGAAAAAATAGGAAAGTTGATACGTTTTAGCTAAAAAGATAATCGGTTAATTATAAGTATTATAATATCATTATTTTATTTTTATTAAATAGACACGCCCGTGATATAATTGGAAAAAGAGAGATTTTAGTAAGAAAAAAAGAAAGAAGGTACGTGTTTTGGTTGAAAAAGGTAACCGTCCATGATATAATTAGAAAAAGAGAGATTTTAGTTTAAGAAAAGAGAAAAGTTAATGTGGTTTGGCTGAAAAGGGCAATTAATTAGTTAATAGTAATTATAATATAATTATGTTATTTTATTAAACAAAATTGCTCGTAGTGTTTTCTTAAAAAGAGAAATTTTAGTTAGATAAAATGTAAAGGATATTGTTTTTTCCCTAAAAAAGGAAATTATTTAGTTATTGAAAAAAATAAAATGGTTATATGTTTAACCTGAAAAAGGAAATTAATTAATAAAGGAGAAATTTTAGTTAGATAAAATATAAAAGATATTTTGACAAAAAAAAAATATAAAAGATATTGTATTTTACCTGAAAAAGGAAATTATTTAGTTATTGAAAAATAGAAATGTTTAACCTGAAAAATGAAATTGATTAGTAGGATGGATTTCATTTGTAACTGAGTAAGGGTAAATAAGTAAAATCAACAGGTACCATACCGACCGACCGACCAAATTATTAATGTTTCGGCTTTTATATAATTGTATAGATTATTGTTAGGTCCGTTGAGATTGTAGAAAGGGGGGTTGAATACAATCTTTACCTTTTTCACGAAATTTGTTCGTTAAATACAATTTAGTTTTAGACAAATTTGTGCGGAATTAATTGAAACAAAATTCAAGTTAAATATAACGATATATTAAACTTGATGGTTGTTATAAAATCAGTACAGAGTGTTACCACGTTAATAAAAACTAATTACAAAATTCGACATGAACTTTTCTAATTTAGTTAATAAAAATCGAGATAAAAACTAGGAAACTTAATTCGCTAGTAGTACAAGAGTGATCAATAAACAAGTTCTATCGGATCAAATATTACAAAAGGGCTTGAACTTGATTTACTGTGAAAATTAAATGCTTGGGCAGTGTATTAAAGAAGAGAGATGATATGCTTATGTTTCTCTTTAATATATGTTCGTGTGTCTCGTGTATGTCTACTGTCTCTGGCCTTTTTCTTTTATAGCCAACCAACAAAGATCATCTACTGCCACATTTTTTACTACTATTCCTCTCAGAAATAGTATACATTGATGAAGAAAATAGTTCACTCAATCCCTGTAAATAGTGTAGGTAGTAGTATCCAATGCTGAGAAATAGTATCTTCAAGTCCTGGAAATAGTATCCCTTAAGCAGCAGAAATAGTATCTCTTAACACAGCAGAAATAGTATCTCTTAACAGCAGAAATAGTATTCCTTGACATCAGAAATAGTATCTCTTATCACAGCAGAAATAGTATCTCTTAACAGCAGAAATAGTATCTCTTAACAGCAGAAATAGTATCCCTTGACATCAGAAATAGTATCTCTTAATTTCAGCAGAACTAGTATCTTGATACCACTATCATTTAAACCACTGAAATGAACAAAGAACTTCCACTGAATATTTGTTGACGCTCAATGCACGGTCTGGTTCATGAACGACTAACTCCAGTCTCTGTTCTTCATTATGACTCTAAGATGTGGTCTATATCTTTACTCAAACACTCTTCAAATTATCTGTACTGATAATGTTTCTTATCACTTGTATAAATATCTGTCCTCTAAAACTGAATCCATGACTTTGAATACCACAGTGAGGCTTGATCAGTAGACTGAACTTCTTCCAGTGTAAAACATCAAAACTATAGATTGACTTGCTGATTTTTCTTCTGACATATAGCATCTTCTGAGATTCCCGTGACAGATAATATTATTTACTTATTACAATCTAATCTAAGTTGAGTTGAATCCTCGAACTATAAATAGGCTGAGTCATATGCCTTTCAATCTCCCCCTATTTGTTTGTTATAAATTAACAAACAAATTCCTAGAGGATAACTCAACTAACTCAACTTAGACTAGTAAATGATAAAACTGTAAATGCTAAGTAAATAATGAAAAAGGTTCTGGTATTTATAACAATTTCCAGATTCAAACATACAGTAAAACCTCGTTAAATTAATACTCGATAAATTAATAATCACTCTAAGTTTATAATTTCCTCCGGTCCCAACTTGGGCCAGTTCAAAAAATGATCAATTTCGATAAGATAATAAGATAATAATTTTTTTTGAAAAACCCTATATAAATATATGGTCCCAAAAATATTATAAATTAATAAATCCTTTATAATCATAAAATATATGTATTACCCTTTTGTAAAATATGATTCTAGACTTCTTAAAATTTGAATCAATTTGAAACTCATCTTTAACCCTCTTTGTTGCATCCAAAAGTTCGAATGTGATATATTCATAAAGCATTAAAAAGTTATTAATCAATGTTTTTTATATCTTGAGTGCTTCTTTATGTGCAAAAGGATTCAAAAATGTTATTTTATCTTTGATATCATCTAAATATACATGAATTTTTATAATGAATCACGTTAACACTCATTGAATTTGTAAAACAAGGTATATTGATTCAATTGAATTAAGTATAACACATTAATTGTACAATTCATTCTATTTAAATGTATATAATTGAAAATTAATTTTCTTTGATGTCAAAAATTCTTTATAAATTAATAATTATTAATTTATCGATTAATTAATACCTCTCTAAATTAATAAAATTCTATGTTCCCGACTATATTAATTTATAGAGGTTTTACTGTAATGATAAATACAAGATAGATGATCCTCTAGCCTGATCATATTTAACATAATCCTATCTTGATCTTTCTAGCTCTAAAGATATCACATGTAGAGCAGGTCTTCATTTCTGTCTGTCTTCTCTCCTAAACTCTCCTTCTTCTGGTTCTTCAATCTCTGGCAAGATTTTATGCAGTTCATCATCAACTAACAGCTCTCTTCTTGATGAGAATCCTGTAGGAAGAACTAGTGGAATCCCAAGTGCCTTTCTCAATTGACCCTTGAATTTCTCATAGTCCTTAAGATAGACCTCTGCATAGGATTGAATATGATATGCAATTTCTAACTTTTCAGGAGATGAAAATCCTTGATTTCTCAGAGCATGCTCAATATAGACTAAGTGCCTGGCAGAATGTGTGAAAAATTCATCATTCTGAAGATTGATTGTATGAAGAAGCTCACCCTTAAGAAATTTCAATTGTCTAGGCAATTCAACTATTTCTGGACCAGCTCTTTCAGCAAACTCTTTAAGTTTTTCATGAAGTAGCACACCCAACTCAGAAGAAGTTCTCACCTTCGGCCTAAGAACCCAAATTTCTGTCAATGATCTGTCATAGAAGAACTGAATAGATACTCTTTGTGTTCCAAAATTATGACACTCAATAAAGACTGCTAGCTCATCAGTTCTGGGTTCAAATCCAGTTGTTATCCTGACAACTTCTGTTCTTAAGGCTCTCATGTACATCTCGTGTATTGGATTAACCTTTTTAAGATTTTCAAGTAAAGCAACAAGACGACGATCATCATTAGCAGAATTTTGAGGTGAGTCTATAGCTCTTTGAACACGATCCCATTTATCACCACTTTTGAATCTGATGTACAACTTCCTTTCATTAACCTTGAGGGCATGTTCCCGTTGCTTTGCTTCTGCTTTCTGAAGTCTTTCCCTGTGTGCAATCAGATCTAATGTCTTCTGAAGCCTTACATCTTTCAATTTCAGTTCTGCTTCTTGTTTATCAATTAATGCTTCAGCTTCAAAATCCAGTCGTATTTGTTCAGCTTCATATTCAGGATCCACTGGTTCTTCATCTTCCCATTGACTCAGATCTGGTTCTGGTATTACTTCACCAACATCTAGGAACTCTAAATCAGTAAAAACATCAAAGTTGTCTGGTTCACCTGTGTAGTAATAACCTTCGATGTCTTTAGGTTGAAAATCTGCTACAGGTTGAATATCTGCATCTTTCTTCTTCCCCTTATCTCTCCTGTCACCACCTTGATCAGTTTTAGATTTGACTCCAGAAGTTTGTCCTCCCCCTCTTGACTTCTCCCCCTTAGTTGAGGAATCCTCTACAGAAGTATCAAATGCACCGGCTCCCGGGTCTCGCTCATCACTATCTCTACCTTGATCTTCAAAGAATTTCTTTTCTTTTGTTGTGGGTGTGTGAGTTCTGCTAATCATGTTAAACAAAAGTTTCAGTCCTTTACCTTGTTGTGCATTCTGCCTTTCAATCAGATTAAGACGATGTTCAGTAGACAGCTGATTCTTAATTACTTCAGTCTGAAGATCTTCAACTTTGTTTGAAATATTACTAATAAGTAGATCTTGAGCAACAGTGATATCTCCAGATTCAGTGAGTAGAGTTTTGATCTTAGTGTTGAAACCAGTCTTCATGTTCTCAATGTCACTCCTTATTTCACCAAGCTGACTATTGACAGAGGTGGATGAAGAAGACCGTTCATCCACTTGTGCTCTCAGTGATCTTGCTTCAGCTTTAGTTTCCTCAAGTTCCTTTTCTAGAGCTTTAATCTTTTCTTCCAATGAACGAGTGTATGTGTCAGTGTGTGCACTCACCTGAATGTCACTCTGAGTTTCACTCATCTGACGTGCATGTGTTTCACTCTGTTTAGAGGTGGTCCTCACATCACATCTCACAAATTCCTTAGCTCCAGAAGGTGTACCTGCAAATAAAATCACCCTAGCCTCCTCTTGGGAGGTCAGTGGTGGTGCAATGGGAGTTCACAAATCCCTATCCCCAGTCATTTCTGTCATCTCATTAGGATTTGATGTCTGAATTGCTTCAGTGACAGAAAGACCGAGTTGCCTTCCACTTTTTCCAGTCGAAACGACGAGTGGAAACTCCCTTAAGGGATCCAGGTATGTTCCGCCTGGGAGGGAGATGATGATTCTATAATAAGTGGCTCAGAATCAAGATTTCCCTCGTAATCCTGTGAAGGCTCCTCTGCCGTAACTATGGCAGGCACTGTAACCATTCTTATGTGCTCTCCTTGCAAAGTGTCCCTAGATTCAATAGAAGGTGTGTTTTCCCCCATTGTGAGTAATAGGGGTATGCTTGACTCTTTACAAGGTGCCACGGCCCTATGGCAAACTTCAATAGTTTCATCCCGTTGAGAGGATGAAACCAGTAACTGTTTATCGGCCATTTCAATGTCCAAATCCTATTGGGAGGAAATGGATGGGCTTACAATTGCCTCAGGTTCATTTCTACTCTTCTTTGTAGGAGGCAGAGCTGTGGGTTCACTTATCTCTTCACTACTTCTTTCAGATCTTTTAACTTACAACTTCTTCTTTTTGGTTTGATAGAATTTGGTTGTTTTTGACCTTGTGTTTGGCTCTTTGACCTGGGTTAGAGATTGTGGTGCTACAATGCCTTGGTCAGCCCTAGCAACCACTTGGGTTTCAGAAGAAGATTGAGTTTGAGATTGAGAAGTAGTTTCAGGGTTAGAATGCAATACCTGGTCAACAGATGTTGTAGAACCTCCAGTTGGATTGGGTTGAACCACTTGAGATTGAATTACTTGTTCAGGGACAGCTTGTCCAAGAACAGGTGCTGCTTGTTCAGGTGCTAGTACAGGTTGCTGTTCAAGTTGCTCAATTTCTGGTGCTGGTGGTTGAGGTGGTTGTAAAGGAGCAGGTTCAAGTATATTTGGTAGGTTTATGAAAGTGGACATGTACTGAGTAATGACCACTGGAACATTGTTGTAAGACTCTGATAGGTCCCGTAAGAGGGCTATATTAAGCTAGAAGGGGGGTTGAATAGCTTAATTACCAATTTAAAAATTATTATGGCGTTTTAAAATAGTTTTCCCTTTTTAAAACTTTACCGAGTCGTTATGCAGTTTATAAGTGCAGAAATAAAAGACAAGGAAGGAAAATACCACACAGGAGATTTTATCCTGGTTCGCGATGGCGCAACCCCTAATGGATTCGCTCACCCCTACTCCAGTCCCCGAGCTCCTCTCCGGACTCGAGATTTTCCCTTAAAAATAACTCGCTCCTTTAGTAGGCGGAGAAGCCTTTACAACCCTATAAATATTGGTCTTGGTACGTATCTCCGAGATACTACCTCACAATAAATATAAAAACCCACAAGACTCGTCTTGGGTTTTAACTCCCCGTTACACCCTCAAAGTCGTTGTGAAAAACCTACACAACTTATCTTAGACAGCAACTCCCCGCTACTTCTTCAAAGTTGATGTAGAACCCTTGGTGTAGTCTTTGAATTCCTCGCTTTTGCCGGTCTTGGATCTTAGATGAAAGGTCTTGGGTCTTTCCTCTTCTTCACGGTGCAAAGGCCACTAACTCCCCGTTAATGCCTAGGACTTGGGTCTTAGAACGAGAATCACCTCACTTCAACTTCACCTCACTGCAAAACTTAGAAAACAATATCTACGAAACAAACCGTAATATAAAGAGAGGTTTGGACTTAATATGTCCTAAGGTGACTATAATATTCTTACCCGAATATTAATTAAAGTAAGTTCAATAAGCTTTATTTGTTTATGACTTTTTAATACAATACTCCGTATAGTGAGATTTAAATATATCTCAGATTTTGTAAATCTTGATTATTTCCTTTAAGCTCGTAGGCTTATAAGGTTTTATAATCGTATACTTTGGCTCGTCTTTTATAAAGATCGAAGTATACTTACAATTACTTCTTTGTTGAAAATACGTCTATTTTCGAAGTATTGTATAAATCAAGTCCTTGATGAGCTTTATAGCTAAAGGACCTTTGATAAACAACTTCACGTTCGATATAGTCTTGTTATAGACTATTCGTATTTATATTTAAACGAGAGTGTTACAATATTACTTTAACAATTTGCACTTTAATATTATTTGGCCAATTAAACACAACACACAAATAAACGCACACGTACGTAAAAGTAACTCGGCTTATCTATAGGATAAAACGAGGGCCGCTATTATGCGTTAAAATAGTGCGGAATGTAAAATCACTCACAAGTGTGAGGACAAGAAGAAAAAGTGCGGAAGGTAAAAATCACTCACAAGTGTGAGGACAAGAATAAAAAGTGCGGAAAATATATAAACGGCTTTCGCCACGCTATTATGCGTTTAAAGTAGTATCACTCACAAGTGTGAGGACTAGAAGAAAAGAGTGCGCAAAATATATAAATAGAAGCTTAACAACTTATTTCCCCCGGAACACTAGAGGTGATAGAAGGGAAACAAATCACGCTTTAGCACAATTATATATATCACAATAATAATAATGGCCAAAGTAAGTGCGTTAAAGATTTAATTAATTAAGGCTTTTAGATTCTTTTCCCTCGGAACACTAAGGTGATAGAAGGGAATTAAATCAAGCTCGATGTAATTATTTGACCGTCGTCAAATATAACCTCTTTTTGAGGTGTTTTAATATTTCGAATCGTTTTGTTCGAAATTTAATCCTTGTACGGATTTTTATGGTCTCGATTTGAGATCCGATATAAGAGCTTTATAAAGAATATGAGATGAAGGTATAGAGCTCTTATATGTATATAAAATATGGTCGGTTAAGACTCGAATATGAAGCTAAATTATTACCACTTTTGGATATAGCCGGAAAAGTTCGCCGGAGGTTCGGCCGGATTTTGGCTTATGGTCGAACTTGGGCAGCCCTTCGGGAGACCGGATTGTAGTGGTAGAGGAGCTTGCTAGGTGGGAGAGAGCTTGGTTGGATGAACTAAGCTTTATGGAACAAAAACCTTGTATATATTTGAGTGTATATAAGAAAGAGAAGGTTTTTGAGATGAAGTGGGTGTAGAGAGTATTTGGATATATTGAGAGAGCTTCCACTTCTAAATTCCCAGCACTTATTTGGCTCTTTAGCTTGTTGAAAATGGGTGGGGGAAGGGGTGTATTTATAGGAGGAGTTGGGTGGAAGGAAGGGTGGGGATTTAAAGTAAAAGGAGTGGTTGAGATTGAAAAGGTGTGGATTGATGAGGTGGAAAGTGGTTTTGTGTTTGTTGGGGGTGGTATTGTGTTTCTTTGCAAGTGGGGGTGGTATTCTACTAAAACATTCCAGCTGTGTTTTAGCTCTAATTAATTGTATCGGACTCGTATCAATTAACGAATAAATACGTAACATGTTTCGTTAATTAAATACCCGAATAATACGAAAATACCCAATAAATAATTCTAAAATTATGGAGCATTTAGGAATATTATAAAATAATATTCTGGAAAGTTTGGTCAATTTTGGTCAACGTTGACTTGGTCAAACGTGGTCAACTGTGGACCCACTGTCTCGATTTTCGTGCCCGGACCAAAATTCTCAGAAAATTACGAAATTTTTACCATGCATAGAAAATAACATTTAAGTGACCCATCTCAAGTTTCAAGTCATTCTTAGCAAGTGGAAGTATTTTATTTGGATTTAATATGATTAAATCAGGTTTCGTTTCCGAATAAAATACGATTGGTCTTTCTTTGAAGTAGACACATCTTTTGACCAATGTTTTGACTAGAATAAATACTTAGAATATATTTCCTAATATATAAAACATTTTGAGAGTGTAGGAAATATTTTTGAGTATTTAAAATAATTTTCTCCAAAAATGGAATAAATTTAAGAAGTGGGAGAAAAATTACTTTAAATATTTCTGGCACGAGATAAAAATGAGTATTAATATTCTACCACTGAATATTAATATTCTTGAGGATAAAAATATTTTGAGTGCTAAGGCGGAATAATTTTTGAATAAAAACTGATCGTTTTTAAATATAGCACGAGTTCTCTAAAGAATATTAATTCTCGAATATTCTTTGTTCGAGCCTGTCGCCTTATCAATTTTGCAACGGAGATCTAAAAAATATTACATCTCAATATTTCTTGTTTGATCTTATTGCCTTGAGATATATTCCATGAAAATATAATTTTCGATTTTTAGCAATAATGGAATATCTCGTATAATAAAAATAGATATTGCTAGAATTGACTTTTGACTTTTGACGGAATCAATTAAATTAATGACCTAGTGGAGAGGATAACTAAGTGCAATTAAATTTTATGTTAAATTGTACAAATACCAAAATAAATAATATATCGAAGATATCCTTTCAATCTTCCCCTTTTTGGTATTTGCCAAACAAAACATAGAATTTAAAAATTTTACCCGTGTGTGCTTCCCCTTAGTGTATGCATGAGTTTAGAAAATCTTTTAGACTCGATTCGAAGCACTCGGTAAATTCCACTAATTGATTCCTGCAAAACAGTTTATGAGTTAGATAAATATTTGAAAATTGAAAATTTTAAATTGGGGGGGGGGGGTCTAATTTCTCTTCCCCTTTTTATTTGGTACATAACCAAAAAGTTAAAGGTCTTAAATTTTCTTCCCCTTTTGAAAAGGTAATTGGTGTTTTTAACCAATTAATTTTCTCTTCTCCTTGTAGCTTCCCCTTATTATTTATCTCTTCCCCTTTTTGTAAGAAACGTTCTATTTTTGTAATTTTAAAGTATTACAAAGATTTCTTTTCTTTTCTAATAGTTCATTTACTTTCGAAAAATTTCTTTTCATTTGTAAATGAATCGCAAACTTGTTTTGATATGATCTATGTCTGAATTGTAATTCTTTTCGAGTCATTTTATGTTGATCTAAGTTGCTCGTATTTTGGCAATCGTGATTCAAACATAAATATTTTTACTCAGTAAATAAACGATTGATATTTCATTCATTATCGTTCAATCGCATCAATTAATATGTACTCTATGACATGAATGTTCGGTACATTGTCTTATAAACTTGATACAATCAATATCAGAATTAAAATTTACAACTGTTAAGAAAAAAATCATCTAAACAATCATATTAGATACATGAATCATTTTTCTCTGAACCGTATATCCATATAAGGCTGCCGTGAGCTTATAGTGGTTAGTTCTGTGGATCATAATCTGCAAATGAACAATACAATTATGCTATAGTTCTATATATAAAAAAAACAGTCAATCGTGCATAGTATTTGTTCAATATTCTTTTAGCAGTTTAAATAGCTAACTCAATTGTTAGTTCTATGAACATGCAATTCACAAGAGTAGTTATGAATGAAATCTGAATAGTCATATTGAGTACTTAGATATTTTCTTGAATTTGAACTTCACATGACTTGTTGAAACTGACCTTCGGTGTTGTCAGAACTTCATTTACAAAACTTTATATGCATGCTGATATGAAATCTTATAAGATAGTCAAAAATAGACATGCACACATATCAATCAGTGAGGCTCATTTGTCACTACTGAAGTCCCTATATATCACTCATAGATCAACCTTAAAAAATCTTAATCTTGCTTACTATATCTCAAGTTTTATCAAACTCAATCAAATTCTTGATAACTCATTCAGATAGAGATGATTATAAACTGTATTCCAATTATCTGAGAGTATCATAGTTATAATATGCATAGTATCCACCATTTATAGATTCGACATTTCATAGTATTAGGTCATATTTGATTTGAGGCAAAAACAGAGATACATTAGAAAAGTGTAGAGATCAATTTTAGTCAATGCAGTTATATATACATTCAAAAAGTTCCTAACCAATCAGTGTGGTTCACTGATTCATAAAGAACTAACTGCAGAAGTTTTATTCTAACTTAAAGATACATACTTTAAGTCAAGTAACACTAACAGCATCATACCAGAAGCAAACTAGGTTTAACCATCAGACAGAGTTTAAAGGATATGTTGCAAACATCACAAGGCAGCATGCAATGTCACAGAACAAGCAATTAAGTAGCAGGTTTAACCAGAACAGGTTCAGCAGAAACAACACCAAGATCCTCACCTAGATCAGGTAAGGCAGCAAACACTTTCTCCATATCATCATCATTACCAACAGCACAAAGTTCACCAACTATCTTAGTCTCAGTTTCTTTAGCAGATTCAACAATAACACCATGTTCAACCATTTTACCCTTATCCTTATAAACTTTTCCTTCTAGGTTCTCAACCCTATTGTTAAGTTCAAAATTTGACTCTTTAAGGACATCAATTTCTGAACTTAGCTTATTGACTTCTTCCCTAAGAATAGCATAAGAATCAGTTTTTGGTGCAAGGGAGGGAATGACAATCCTATTAGGGTGGCTTGTTTGACAATTTTTAAGAGAGAGCTTAGGTTGAGTAAGACCATCTATAGCACAAAACTCCATCTTATTGAGATGCATCCTAGACAAATGCACATAATGGGTTTCAAAAATAAAGGTTAAGAGCAAACCATATGGCATGTAATCAGTGTTGTAAGCATTTATCATGTTTAGTACTAGTACATAACTAACATTGAAGTCTATTGTATTTGACACTATCTTAAACATGACTTTTAGATCAACAAAATCAAAGAAGTTATCATGTTTGGGTTTTGGCAAGACATTTTCCCTAAGGATTATGGCTAGTTGTTGAAACCTGGGCAAGAAGTGTCTAAAATGAATAGTAAACTCTCTAGCACAAAGACCATCAGGCACATCTTCTTCACAGAACAAACCAAGAAACAGTTCAAACTCACTTTGGTCAAAAACAAAATTTTCAAATATGTTGACACAAGGAAGGTCAGAATGATGATTTCCTAACCTAAGAGACTTGTTAAGCACTTTATGATCAACATAGATGTTTTTACCATTCACAAAAGAACTCAAGTAGAAGACCCCATCAACTCTCTGTTGCACTTCCAAGTTACCATAAAATTCAGCAATCAAATGAGTGTAATAGTTTTGACCCCTATAAAACACATAGTTTTCCCATTTGACACTAGTGAACATGCTGTGAACATCACCATTAGGTTGGACAAAGACCATCATCCCTGGCTGATTATTTTTAAGCATCCTATTGAGTTTTCCAGTGTTGGAAAGTATTACTAAGGTAGGGTTTGAGGGTTTGATGTTGGTTCTAGCTTTGTGTGAGTTGACTGATTTCTCAGTGTTTGGCATGGCTTGAAAAACAATGTTAGGGTTTGGGTTTCTAAAAACAGGCAATTTGTTTCCCTGAGAGAAATAGGCAAACTCATTTAGGTGTGTAGGTTCTTGTTTTATTTTCTTGTGGTACTGTTCTTTAGAATTGTCAGGGTGACAGAATGGTGTGAAGGGAGCATAGAGAGAATGGTTGAAGTTTCTCCTACTCATGGTTGGGAACAAGGGAAGTAGGTCAAGGTTTTTGGCTTTTGGATTTGGGGTTAATGGTGTGTAGTCCATATGTTTGTAAAGCAAGTGTAGGGGAGTGTGTACTTATGAATGCATGAATATCTATATATATATATAGGCAGTTAGCACATAGATTGAATCAAGCATGCATATGTTTTTATAAAATATGAAACACAGAAGTGATGATGCAGGCTGGTGAGTCCACAATAAGGTCATTTAATGAATTTACAGGGCATGCAGGAACATTTGCAGGGTATATATATAATGGATATACATATTTGTATATAGACAGCTAGCATATATGAGTGTATCCTGGTTTTATAAATGCTTGAAGAACATGTATCTTTATAAAATATCTCTTAAAAAGACATGCAGGACATGCATATATAAAGTATATATATATATATATGTCTATCAGATGGCATGTTGTTAAAAAATTTGCTTTTGTCCCTTTTTGAAGGTATTTTATGATCAAATTCAGATATAGATGCAAGTGAATGACTGACTAAGTGTAATAGTGTACAAATCATAGTACATGGAATAGTGTTTTAATTAAATGAGATGCTTTGAAAAAGAATGGATAGAGATGTGTGTAAGAGTTTGTCAGGCATGTATATCAATGCAACTACAATATACTCACAGAATGAAGTAAATGAAGGAAGCATGACAGTATTGACTTTTCAAAGATTGCACAAAAGGGGGACAAGTGGCTGACTCTACAAAAAGCTATCTCTTAAAGACAAAGTTTGTATCCCTTAAAGTCCAGCTGATGTCACTCACATTTAATGCCAAGTTACTACTTTTAGTACTTATAGGAATATATTAATGACTCAAGGCAACATACATGACAAATGATTGATTGATAGAGACTCTGGACACCATATATATATAAGTAAATGTACTGGCATAGAGCACACACCACATTTTGACCAAGTTAATCAAGACAGACAAGCATGCTCCTCATAAAGGACACAGACAACATTTTACAGACAATAATATTAGATATATGTAAAATGTGAATCCTATTGATCTAAGTGGCCATTATCACCCCAGTGTCCAGATACTGGGCCTCTCAAAGGGATTCCCAGCCAAGTCTTTGAGTGAGGGCTAGTGTGTGAGTGTTGTGTTATGCATGAATGTATAGTTACAAACTGTCATCATATTCTTAACATATTCTAACTAGTGCATACTATTTAAACTAAACATCCAAGGTATAATCAGATAACACTTCTCAATATAGAAACCAGGGTAGTCAATCTCACCTATCCAGAACATACATTCATGTTGGATCACATAACACAAGCACAATTACATATACCACAATGTTATCAGTCATAATGTGAACAAGTATTAAGACAGGCAGTACTACATGTGGGCAAGTTGACCAAGTCAAACTAGTATAGACACAGAACATACCAATTTGAGATATCATGTATCATATAAATAACTCCCAATTAGTACATATTAGAATTCTCATTCAGTATAATCACTCTATTGATCATGTTAATAGATTTGCAAAATAAGCACTACAGCAACCAGAGTAATTTAGCCACATAAGATATTCCAAGTGTACTAAATAACAAGTTATCTAATCAAACACTTATATCACAAACTCATAGTTAAGATTGCCAGAACAGTGAACAAAGGCACATTTGACTAAGTCAAATTTATACAACTTACATGTATACAGAGTTTACACTTCCCATTTATCACAATTAACTCAAAATATATTCAAATTTACCATAGAAATCCTTATAATAAGATTAATTCATTCAATGTATCAATTTAGCACATTATTTGACTTGTCAGATCACAAAATCTGAATATATCAATTTTTAACATATCTACACAATTCCAAACATACTGATATAATACTTATCATTTGTATATTCGAATCAAACACAAACTAGATATAGTAAGTTCCACATCAGCCAAACATATACAACAGTTCAAGTATGCTGATAAATCGACTAAATTCGATTCTCACATTCAAATTATAACATTCAGTATGAACTCATGGCTTCAAACAACCAAGTAACATAATATCAACTCGAACGTTCAAGTAATAAGCAAAACTCAAGAACACATTGATTTTCGCGTATTCCAAACAAATTATTGGGTTTAATCAGGAATTGTACCTTAGCCCAAGGCCTCGTAGTCTTCTTGGGACTTACCGATCCAAACTCGTCGAGTTCCGAGTTGACTCACCGAGTTGACTTCGTTTTGTCCGATTTAGGGCTTCATCACATTCGATTTAGGGCTTTTTATCATAATCGAAGACTCGATTTATGATCCTCTTCAATAATCCTGCACAAACCCTCGAAAATCGAATTAGGGTTTCAAAATATTGAAACATAAAATTAAAAACATGTGCGTGTGTGTGCATATCGTGTATATACATATAAATGTCGATTTTGATTTATAAATCGAGATCGATTTAGGCGATAACGATTTGTATATCAAAAATCCTTTTTCTATTCCCAACCCAAAAATTTTGTGTCGATTTGAGATTTCTGAAAATCAAACCGATGATAAGATGATGTGTAGTGTATAGAATGGTGTTTGATTGATATATCATCGGAAAAGAAACGGTGAACTCGTCGGAAAAACGAAGAACAACCGATAGGTTTCGAGAGAGAATGAGAGACTAACGCGGCTGCTACACACACACAATGAATAGTACATTATATTTAGTATATATATTTTCCGTAATGAACGGTCAAGATTAACTTATCATAAGGATGGATGGTCAGGATTGTAGGGTTTTAATAGAATTGGGCTGGGTTAATCAGAGTTGGGCTGGACTGATTTAAATGGACTGGGTCAAAAATATCTGAAAATAATATATATATATATATATATATATATATATATATATATATATATATATATATATATATAAATTTTCGAAAATAGTTTTGAAAAATAATTATTAATATAATAATATATTAAATATTTATACTAGTAATTATACTAATATTTTGAATCTTTGTATTTGAGATAAATATCATTTTAGTATCTCAAAAATATTTCCGAATTTAAATTCGATAAATATTTGCTCGAATAGTTTTATCTTTAACCCGTGGGAAAATTAAGTTCTCGATAAAACCCGATCGATAAAGGTTCATATGTTATCATTATCGATGAATCTGAGTTTTAAGGATTTCTTAATTATCTGAAAAGATATCTTTTTCGTGAGATGACTACAATTATTGATAAATATTCTCACGATATTTTTTTGAACCATTATTTTGGAATTTCCAACATTCCTAAATCCAATCGGAGTTTAGTGAATCGTTCAGAATTCAATGGTTTCGTGAATATGTCAGCGAGATTATACTCAGTTTCGATATGAGTCATTTTTATATCGCCTTTATTGACATGATCACGTAAAAAGTGATGTCTCACATCTATATGCTTAGATCTTGAATGTAACACGGGATTTTTGCTAAGATCGATAGCACTCGTGTTATCGCATAAGATTGAGATCACATCAAATTTAGTATTATAGTCGGCTAATGTTTGCTTCATCCACAGGATTTGAGCAAAACATTTTGCGGCCGCTATATATTCAGCTTCCGTTGTGGAGATAGATACCGAATTTTGTTTCTTGGAAAACCAAGATACTAGGCATCCTCCCAGAAACTGACATGTACCACTTGTACTTTTTCTGTCGACTAAATGTCCGGCATAGTCTGAATCAGAAAAACATACTAAGTCGAATGGTACTCCTTTAGGATACCAAAGACCTACATCAGTGGTTCCTTTTAGATATCTCAATATCTTTTTTACTGCGGATAAGTGAGATTCTTTTGGTGCTACTTGGACTCTAGCACACTTACAAACACTATATTGAATATCGGGATGGCTTGCTGTAATGTATAGCAAACTACCAATCATGCCTCGATATTTCTTAGTGTCAACGGGTGTTCCGTTGGGATCTTCTGTTAATTTATCAGAAGTCGACATAGGAGTAGATATGGGTTTTGAATTTTCCATTTCAAATTTCTTTAGCATCTCTTTACAATATTTCGATTGTGAAATATGGATGCCTTCGTCAGACTGCTTAATTTGCAATCCTAAAAAGAAATTTAATTCACCCATCATACTCATTTCGAATTCTTTGCTCATATTTTGAGAGAATTCTTTACATAGTGCATCATTTGTTGAACCAAAAATGATGTCATCTACGTATATTTGTACAAGCAAGATATCATCTTTTTCTTGTCTTGTAAATAAGGTTTTATCGGCAGTTCCCATTTTAAAATTGTTTTCTAATAGGAACTTGCTCAACCTTTCATACCAAGCTCTTGGAGCTTGTTTTAAGCCATATAGAGCTTTGTATAATTTGTATACATACTCCGGATGTGTGGCATCTTCAAAATCGGGAGGTTGTTTAACATAGACTTCTTCCTCTAATATCCCGTTTAAGAAGGCCGATTTCACATCCATTTGGTATACTTTGAAATCTTTATGACACGCGTAAGCTAATAACATTCGAATTGATTCAATTCGTGCTACGGGTGCATAAGTTTCATCAAAGTCTATCCCTTCCATTTGGGTATAGCCTTGAGCGACTAATCTCGCTTTATTTCTAATTACCGTTCCGTTTTCATCTAACTTGTTTCTAAATACCCATTTGGTTCCAATTATGGAAGTATCTTTGGGTTTTGGAACAAGTTCCCAAACTTTGCTACGAGTGAATTGTAATAGTTCCTCTTGCATAGCAGAGATCCAATTCTCGTCTAACAAAGCTTCTTTAGCGGTCTTAGGTTCTATTTGTGATAGAAAACTAAGATGATTCACAACATTTTGTACTTGTGACCGCGTTTGAACTCCTTTATTTAGGTCTCCAAGGACATTGTCCAAAGGATGACTTCTAATAATAGGAATTTCTTTTGGAAGTTCAACTTCCGTTTCGGCTAATTCTAATGCATTTCTTGGAACAGGGGTACCGAGATCCATATTTTCGAATTGTCGAATAATATTTTCTACATCGTCTTGTTCAACATTATTGTTTTCAACAAGATCTTTGTACTTTGATGATGGTTTACTTTCATCAAATGCTACATTCATTGATTCTTCCACAACAAGAGTTTTAAGATTGAATACTCAATAGGCTTTGCTATTTATGGAGTATCCAAGAAATATACCTTCATTTGATTTAGGATCAAATTTAGTAAGGTAGTCTTTCGAGTTTAGTATGAAGCATTTGCATCCGAATACTCGAAAGTAACTTAGTTTCGGTGTTTTGCCAAAATAAAGCTCATAAGGAGTCTTTTGTGTTATTGGTCGTAGCAAAACCCGATTAAGAATATGGCAAGCGGTAGACATCGCTTCGGCCCAAAAATATTTAGGTCGACGATATTCATTTAGCATTGTGTTAGCCATTTCTTGTAACGTTCTATTTTTTCTTTCAACTACTCCATTTGATTGTGGAGTGTATGGAGCGGAAAAATTATGTGTGATACCATTTTCATCACAAAAGTTTGTAAAACTAGAATTCTCAAATTCTTTACCATGATCAGTCCGTATATAGACTATGGTACTATTTTGTTGATTTTGAATCTTTTTACATAAAGAAGAGAAAGATTCAAAAGCATCACTTTTAGATTTGAGAAATTCTGTCCACGTGAATCGTGAATAATCATCAACGATTACTAACGTATATGTACAACCTCCGAGACTTTGTATTGGAACCGGACCAATTAGATCCATATGTAAGAGCTCGAGAGGTCTAGAGGTTGATACCATAAACTTTGCTTTGTGAGATGCTCGAATTTGTTTTCCAATTTCGCAAGCTTCAAAAGTATGATCTTTTTGATAATTCAATTTTGGTATACCTCGTACATGATCTTTAGTTGATATGTTTTTAATCAACTTCATATTTGCATGTCCTAATCTTTGATGCCATAGCCAAGGATCATCGTTTGTTGTGATTAGGCATACATTCTCATTCTTGCTCATGTCACATGTATAGACATTTTTGTTTCGAGGGCAAGTGAGAACCAATTTCCAATTTTTATCTAGAATTGAACAATGAGTAGTGTAGAAAATTACCTTGTATTCATTGTCGCAAAGTTGACTTATCGAGAGAAGATTGTACTTTAGCCCCGTGACTAGTTGTACATTTGAAATCTTGAAGCGACTATTTCCGATGTCTCCGATGCCGACAATGATTCCTTTACTACTATCTCCAAATGTGACACTTCCCGCAGTGACCTTTTTAATGTTGTTCAATAATGACTTGTTGCCAGTCATATGTCTTGAGCAACCACTATCAAGGTACCACATGTCTTGCTTAGCGGCAAGACAAACCTACAAAATAAATCAATTATACTTATAGGTACCCTTTTGTCTTGAGGGTCCCGGGGTTAGTTCATCATAAATAATATTTGAATTTGCATGATAAAATCTAGGCATAAAATAATCATTGTTAGGCATATGGATATTTCGAGGTGCATGATGTCTAACATGATTTTGTGGATATCTATCATTATCATAAAATCTAGAGTTAACACGATGCATATTATTTCTAGCATTTGCAAAGTAGGGAGCATTACGAATAGGAACATGTTGATATCTAGATGCATACCTACTAGCATTGTTATAATACATTGTGTTTCTATTTTGAGACATAATAGGTTGTTGAAACCTTTGTTGCTTTTGACCATTATAAGCAACTTTGTTAAATGGTACTTGTTTTTCAACCTTTTTGTATGGTCTTGATCTTTTACGAATCCATACATGCTTCCCCTTAAATTCACCATTCTTGAATTTGCAATATAGGACCGAATGTCCATCTTTGTTGCAATAAGTACATTTTAAAGATTGTGGTTTAGGAGGAGCTATTATAGGTTGCACTCTTGGTTGAACATCTCTTTTAGGAGGAGCGTTCTTATCATATCCTAAACCTTCACGATTATAGGAGATTTTTGAGTGTACCATTTTATCTAACATCTCATTGCCTTTAGTAAATCTTTGAACAACAGTTTCAAGATTTTCTTTTTCTTCAACTAAGGCATCAATCTTGTTGTTAAAGAATCTTGCTTGATCCATGAGCTTGAAATTTTCTTCTTTTAATCTTTGAGTTTCTTCTTGTAATTCTTTTTCTTTTAACTCAAAAATTTTTTATAGCTCATTCTCTTTTTCAAGATTGTTTTGAGATGTTAAGTTGTCTTGAACTATTGATTCGTTTTGAATCTTTAAGTTCAATAGATCAACATGAAGTTTACAAATATTATCATTTAGTTGTAACTTCTCATTTTCCAACTCTTCTACTTGAAGTACTACAGATACATTCTCTACTTCAAGATTGAGAGCGTTGTCTTTGAATTTGTTGACTTCAACTTTTAAGAGATGATTTTGATCTTTTAAAAATGTCATTTCATTCTCGTTTTGTGTTTGTATATCCATCATCCGAGTAAACTCTTTACTTTGATTATGATACATTTCTTCAAGTTTCATTTTCTCGGACCATAATGAATGAAGTCTTTTATCAACATCTTTATACTTATTGTTAATACCTACTACAAGCTCAATTAAATCATATTTACCCATATCAACTAGATTCAAGTTAGATTCATCTAATTGAAATTTATTTGAGATGTAGTTGAGATTAGAACTTACCTCTTGATGCGAAGTGGAGGCTCCCGTTGAAGTAGCTTCATCCCCGATAGCCATTAAGCACAAGTTGACAACTTCTTCACTAGCTTCCAGAGCTTCTTCATCTTCACTTATATCCCAACCGTTTTCCGCCACGAGAATTCTTCCTTTAGCAAGCTTTGGACATTCTCTTTTGAAGTGGCCCGGTTGCTTACACTCGAAACACACTTCTTGTGTTTCCTCCGGAGTTTGTTCTTTATATTTTGGAGGAGTGTAAGTAGGATTATTATTGTTGTTGGCATTATTATAGGCATTTGTATTTTGAGTGCCTTTGCCTTTATTATAGCTCGTTGTTGGAAAATTACTCTTATAGTTAGGACTATAATTTTGAGAGTAATTAGGTCTTCCTTTAGAGTTAAAAACTCTTTGTTGATTGTTCGATTTAAGGAAGCCTTTTCCGTATCTTTGAGCTTTGCTTTGTAGCACACGACGAAGTTGTCTCGTAAGTAAAGCAATTTCGCTTTCATCGAGATCTTGGAGTTCTTCGTTCAACTCCTCGTCGTTTTCATTTTCATCAATTAATATAGCTTTTAAAGCCATATTTTTCTTTTTGTCTTCCACTTTAGGAATGACTTTATCCGGAATATTGTCTTCTTCGTATGCACGAAGATTTCCGAATAAACTATCAATGTCATAATCATTTAGATTATGCATTTCTTTGATAGTTGTAACTTTAACCTTCCAACTAGGAGGTAAAGATTTAAGAACTCTTCGGTTCTTCTCATTTCGAGAATAACTCTTTCCAAGTTGAGATAATTCATCGATTATACGAGTAAATCTTGTTTCCATATCGATGATATTTTCTCCCTCTTGGAGTTAAAAGTTCTCGTATTCGTGGATTAAAGTATCCATTCGAGAATCTTTTATATCAATGGTTCCTTCGTAGGTAACCACTAATTTGTTACACATTTCTTGTGCGGACTTGCAATTATTTACTCTTTTATATTCTTTTTCTGCAAGTGCACTTGTGAGAACCATTTCCGCCTTTGCGGCTATATTCATCATATTTTCCTCGGCGAGAGTGTATTCACTAACCTTCTTTTCAACAGTGACACCTTCAACCGTTTCGGTAGGAATAACAACTCCGTCTTCTATGGCCATCCATACTTTGACTCCTTGAGATCTAGCATAGATGCGAAATCTCGTTTTCCATGTTGCAAAGTTGGTGCCATCAAATAGAGGAGGGCGAGAGCTTGATAGGCCTTCACCGCAACCGATGGTATTTAGATACGCCATTTAGGATCACTTTTTGTTGTGCCTGTAAATCTGCAAATCACTTAACAAACACGTTAAAAAGCACCGCTCTGATACCAATTGATAGGTCCCGTAAGAGGGCTATATTAAGCTAGAAGGGGGTTGAATAGCTTAATTACCAATTTAAAAATTATTATGGCGTTTTAAAATAGTTTTCCCTTTTTAAAACTTTACCGAGTCGTTATGCAGTTTATAAGTGCAGAAATAAAAGACAAGGAAGGAAAATACCACACAGGAGATTTTATCCTGGTTCGCGATGGCGCAACCCCTAATGGATTCGCTCACCCCTACTCCAGTCCCCGAGCTCCTCTCCGGACTCAAGATTTTCCCTTAAAAATAACTCGCTCCTTTAGTAGGCGGAGAAGCCTTTAAAACCCTATAAATATTGGTCTTGGTACGTATCTCCGAGATACTACCTCACAATAAATATAAAAACCCACAAGACTCGTCTTGGGTTGTAACTCCCCGTTACACCCTCAAAGTCGTTGTAAAAAACCTACACAACTTATCTTAGACAGCAACTCCCCGCTACTTCTTCAAAGTTGATGTAGAACCCTTGGTGTAGTCTTTGAATTCCTCGCTTTTGCCGGTCTTGGATCTTAGATGAAAGGTCTTGGGTCTTTCCTCTTCTTCACGGTGCAAAGGCCACTAACTCCCCGTTAATGCCTAGGACTTGGGTCTTAGAACGAGAATCACCTCACTTCAACTTCACCTCACTGCAAAACTTAGAAAACAATATCTACGAAACAAACCGTAATATAAAGAGAGGTTTGGACTTAATATGTCCTAAGGTGACTATAATATTCTTACCCGAATATTAATTAAAGTAAGTTCAGTAAGCTTTATTTGCTTATGACTTTTTAATACAATACTCCGTATAGTGAGATTTAAATATATCTCAGATTTTGTAAATCTTGATTATTTCCTTTAAGCTCGTAGGCTTATAAGGTTTTATAATCGTATACTTTGGCTCGTCTTTTATAAAGATCGAAGTATACTTACAATTACTTCTTTGTTGAAAATACGTCTATTTTCGAAGTATTGTATAAATCAAGTCCTTGATGAGCTTTATAGCTAAAGGACCTTTGATAAACAACTTCTCGTTCGATATAGTCTTGTTATAGACTATTCGTATTTATATTTAAACGAGAGTGTTACAATATTACTTTAACAATTTGCACTTTAATATTATTTGGCCAATTAAACACAACACACAAATAAACGCACACGTACGTAAAAGTAACTCGGCTTATCTATAGGATAAAACGAGGGCCGCTATTATGCGTTAAAATAGTGCGGAATGTAAAATCACTCACAAGTGTGAGGACAAGAAGAAAAAGTGCGGAAGGTAAAAATCACTCACAAGTGTGAGGACAAGAATAAAAAGTGCGGAAAATATATAAACGGCTTTCGCCACGCTATTATGCGTTTAAAGTAGTATCACTCACAAGTGTGAGGACTAGAAGAAAAGAGTGCGCAAAATATATAAATAGAAGCTTAACAACTTATTTCCCCCGGAACACTAGAGGTGATAGAATGGAAACAAATCACGCTTTAGCACAATTATATATATCACAATAATAATAATGGCCAAAGTAAGTGCGTTAAAGATTTAATTAATTAAGGCTTTTAGATTCTTTTCCCTCGGAACACTAAGGTGATAGAAGGGAATTAAATCAAGCTCGATGTAATTTTTAGGCCGAATACACAAATAATAATCAACTTTGTATGAGAAATTAACAAGTAAAAGCGTTTATGCACTTTAAAAAAAAACTTCTTGTATTTCAAACCCTCTTCGTGATGTAAAATATCACAAAGAGCTGCTAGGTTACAATAATGATAATTCGTTATCGATACCCTTCTAGGGTTAACCTATCTGTATTTATATAACATACAGCTACGATACAATCTCTAATTGATATTCCTAATAATCAGCTATACAATGATATCAATTACAGACTGTTACACGTCTCCTATGTCAACTCGATCTCTTTGATAGCTATCCAATCTTCAAAGATATCACTTCCATAATTAATCTTTAATCACTGTTGAACAGTAGACGCGCTTCCTTCAGACAGAGTTTAACAAACTCTGTCGAGCTTCCAACTGTCAGAGTTTACGCAAACTCTGACTGCTTCCAGCTAAACTCTGATAACTCCCTGTAACACTTAAACACTGATCAAAACACATCAATTATATTTAACAATCTCCCCCAACTTGTTCATTAGCAAAAATGTACAAGTTCATGACAATAATTGATTATGTCAAAACAAATAGATAAATACAGTGTTTATACAGATTCAGAGTTTAAGCTTAAAAACTATAGAGAATAAGAAAATTCTTACAGAACTTAATCTCTAATCATTTCAAGATCTGGCATGGTTCTGAGATAATCAATCAGCAATCTTCTTTCTGCATTTTTAAGTTCAATCTTCATTGCTTCTTTGATTTCTCTGAGTTGAGGATCACTTTCATCTGTTTGATAAATAGCAGCCCTAAGATCATAAATCTTGTTCCTTCTCATTTCATTACCCAGTCTGATAAATCTGAATTTTTCTGCCTGAGTATTGAAGTCAAGTACTGTGATTCCCAAATTAGTTTTTAACTTTGCAGTACCTTTCTTCATTTCAATGAGATTGCCTTGATAATCCCTGTACTTAGGAATATATCTGCTGTTGTATTTCTGTCCTCTAATTGCCAGATTCTGAGTCATCTTCTGTCTGAGTACATTGGCAACTGATTGAGTCCTTCGACTATTCACCTTGAGAAGATATGGAACATACTCTAGTTCTTCCCAACATTTCAAGCCAATATCATCCTCACCAACTTTGAATACTGTCCCATCAGCCATAAAGTATAGAAGAAAATCTTTGTCTAAACTCTTCTGATGAACCAACTGCACTGATTCCAGTCTATCCAAGCTCTCTTGAGGAACACCACGACCTGGAACAACCAGTGAAGATGGATCTCTGGGACCAGTATATTGCCTTCTGTCTCTATGTGAACCTAGTCCAGCCTTATTATTTCCAATCTTGCCAGATAAAGATTTTCCATCAGAAATATTCATTGAGACTCCAGATAACTCATTTGGATCAGAAATTGTTCCTTTGCCAAAAACAGATTTCAACTGTGAAGAGTGTAAAGGTGTGATCATTGCTTGAGATGCAACAGAAGTTGTAACTTTCTTCTGTGAACATTCACCTTCAATGCCTTTTAGCTTGAGTTTAGCCTCTGCTGCAATTGCTTCCTTTGTTACTTGCCCCTCCATCTCCAGCACTATCCCTTCTGACAACTCTCTCCCCCTTTTTGACATCATCAGGCATAAGGATAGAAGTAATTAACTCCAGGGAGGTAGCAATAGAATCAATTTTAGCAGATAAATCAGACTGGTTCTCTTCAACTTTAGCCAGCCTGGCAAAGAGATTATCTTGAGATTTAGAGAATTTTGTAGTCACTAGTTTCGAATCTCTTTCCATCTTCATCTCTCTAGCTACAACTTCAGTTCGTAAAGCAGTAATTGCCAAATTAGTATCATCAAATCGTCTATCCAGAGTTTTAACTTGAACTATAGTTGCTTTCAAGCAAGAAAGAATCTCTGGATTTGAGATAGTATCAGCACTTTGCTTAACAAACTTAGCTGCTCTTCCTGGAGGAAAAATACAATCTTCTTTGTACCATTCAGCAGCACTCTTGGCAAATTGTGCTCTCTCAACTTCATGAGAAGTACAAGGTTGAGTAAAAGGTGTATGTTTATCATCAGTTTGTACTGGTGCACTCAGAGAAGTATCAGAGTTTGCACTACTGTCACCTTCAGCTTCAACACTTGTAGCTTTAACTGGTTCATCTTCAGCCATAGGTTTAGCAATATCTTCTGTAGGCTTTTCAGGATTTTCTTCATGTTGCTCAGGCTCAGCAACAGGCATTGACTGAGAAGTTACTTTGGTTGCCTGATCAATTTCTTCACCTTCTTCAACAGTGTGATGAGCATCAGATATTATCTCAGTATGAGATGCCACAGCTTCAGAAGGAACAGATGTAGGTTGATCAGCTACACCAATATTAGAGATAGGATCAGAGAATGGCATAAATGAATCAGGAACATCATTTATTGGAGAAACACCATCTCTTGCATCCTCTTCTGCAGGCATTTTATCCTCTGCAGGCATTACATCCTCTGCAGGTATTACATCCTCTGCAGGTATTGCATCTTTCTCAACCTCAACAGGAGGTGTTTGATGTGAAACAACCTCTGGAGCTTCAATATCTTCATCCACAGGATCAGAGAATATCACTTTTCTTCGTTTTGCTAGAGGTACATTATCTGAATCCTCTTCACTAGTTGGTGGAGTTGGTTCTACCACTGAGAGTGACTTAGATATGTTTGCCCGAGCTTTCATTCTTTTCCCCCTTCTAGTGTAAACAGCTTCAGGAGATTTCCGTTTTGATTTGCTTTGTGTCTCTTCTGCCTGCTTTAGACTTGCACGTCGTTTAGTAACTGCCTTCTTA
This sequence comes from Saposhnikovia divaricata, assembly GCA_036435485.1. Lineage (NCBI taxonomy): Eukaryota > Viridiplantae > Streptophyta > Magnoliopsida > Apiales > Apiaceae > Saposhnikovia > Saposhnikovia divaricata. Next base: position 122,230,599 of record CM071601.1, on the reverse strand, counting down.
ACTCTTTGCATTCTAGACTGTGATGCTGGTGGAGATTGTGACGAATCAGAGTTTGTGTTTGAAGTAGGTGAAGGTTGCTTTGCAGGTGATTCAGTGTTTGGTTCTGGTTGAGGTTCAGGGTGTGGTTCAGGTTGTTGTGGTTCTTGTTCAGGTTCATCTTGTTGTGGTGCATCGTGTTGTGGTTCCTGTTGGTCTTGTTGTGGTTCATGTGGTTGATTTAGAAAATTTCGTAGAGCAAGAGGCATGACAAACTCAGGAAGATTTTCTTTACCAACATCCTTGTTAGTCATATCAGAGAATATGCGCTTATTGACTCTAAACGGATCAATTTCATCAGTTTCATCAATTTCAAGACCAGGTACACATGCATTGAACAACATTTGACAGAAACGAGCATAATAGACAGTGGTAGACTCTGACAATTTATCACCTAAGCTCATCAAAACATGTCGACCAAAATCAAAATTAGAACCATAGAGCAGAGAATACCCGATTTGAAGACTGTCTATTGGAATGGCATCCCAGTTTGTGACTTTCTTCTGGAACGTCCTCGTTATGCAATCAAAGAAGAAATTCCATTCTTTTCTGAGATTTGGCCTTTTTATACTGCCGAGCTTGTCAAGAGATTCCATGTAACCTATCTCTTGTAGCATCTCTCTCAGATAAGTTTCATTAACGAGAGTATAGGAAGTATGTGTATCAAACCCCATTGTATCTCGTACAGTCTGTGGAGTAATCACATGATCTTGGTCTTCGTAAGTGAAGATAATGGTAGGAGTTCCACTTTCTCCTCCATCCACATAAACTGAATTCTGCCAGAATGAAGCAATTTGAGACGCTGAAAGAGTAGCAGGTCCAGTCAGAGCTTGTCCAATCTCTGAATCCCTCAAAAAGTTCTGCATGAGATGAAACGATTCTGGAACGCGTTCATGATAGAGTGGAGCTTCATAGTTATTAGGAACAAACCGTAAGCCAAGAGCAGTGAATGCTTTAGATGCCATTGAGTTAAGAATTTCCAAGAATTTCCAAAAGATATGTATGTAGAAAAGGTGTTTGCGTGAGTGCCCAAGAGAAAAATAAGAAAACTGTGAGAGTAAGAGTAAAGCAAACTCGTTTGGACACAAAAGTGATTAAATTAATGAAAAACTCAATCTCTTATGTAACAAACACTCAATCAGTTCCTTGATTAATGTGTAGTGGGACACGATAATAGGTAAGTGGGACACATTAAAGGCGAGTGGGTCAGTGCGCCTATTTTTAAAAAGAGTATATTAAAATTAAAACATTAAAATATTTGATTTTAACAAAAATCAAATAATACTCTTTTAAAAATATCTGGACCCAAGTAAAATCAGAATTTGAAACGTTTACCTGTTGCCTTTAATAACCAGAATACGAAGCGATTAAGGACTTCGTTCTTACCCATCTCTATTTAAGGCCTAGAGACTTGATCAGATTATTTCATTAAACCTTTAACCTTTCAGTCTCCCCTGTAAAATCACAAACCCTTCAAACCAAATACCCTTGAAAAACAATGGCCAACCTTACCATCAAAGAGAAAAACCTTCATCTTGTCGAGAATAAGGACATCTTCAGCTATACGCGTGAAGAATTTGAAGCGTTTGAGTGGGAAAGGCAGCTTGAGACGCTGTGGCTGCAAATGGATGCTGGTCTGGAAGAGCTCGAGAGAGAGAAACCTGCAAGGGTGATCGACATCGATGCTGCCCTCCAAGCAACATTGGCATGGCTCTTCTCGAAGGCATCCTCATCCACCACCACCAACCATTGTTAATGAATATGTCAGCAAAAATAACCTTATCCCTTCAACTTCCACCCAAACAAAGTGGCAAAGATGAGATCTGGGAATTTTTGCTAACAATGGAGTGGTGTGGACGGACCTTTTACTTTCCTGTTGAATAGATTAGCAGATAGAGAGAACAAAAAGATGTAATATTTGCTTGTAATCTCTTTCTTATTATCAATGAAAATTTTGTTTTTCTAATCATATTCATTGTGTTCTGCAACTGTTATTTGTGTTATATGAACTGTTCTTCAAGAAAATGCATCAAGAAGAGAATATGAAAACTAATTAAAGTAATCATATAAAGAACACATTCATCAACTATCCACTGATTAACAGTTGTCAAAAACCCTACTCACTCCAAGACTTTCAAATTGTCCAAGTGAAAATTTACCTTAGAGTACAAATCACGAATCAACAGCGTTTGTCAATTCTCCAACTTTATCACTGAAACCCTTTCATAAATTGCACAGTTGTGAGTATTTGTGTGTGTGAAGCAGAGTTTACTAAGTCAATTTTTAGAGCATCTAATTTTTCATAAAATCCATAAAGTAAATCAATAAACACTGGATGCACAAACTGTCATAGTAAACACTGACTGTATGATGAAAGCTAAACTCTGAAGTAATCAAACTTTATTCAGTAATTTTTATTTTATACCCCCTTTATATACACACAATTTTTTTTCATTTTTTTTTTATTTTATTTTTTTTTTTTTTTCATTCCAGTAATCAGAGGTTGGAACCAGTCACCAAAAATTCAAAAAATTTTAGCCCTTATCATTTTGATAAGTTCCTGGGTCATCCTAGTATTTAACTAGTCACCAAAAATCAGAGAATTTTAGCACATATTATATACCAATAGGTTCCTGGGTCATCCTAGTATCCAACATAATCTCAAAGGAGTATAATAACCTATATACATTTTCTTTGGGATATTGCAGTAAACATTTTATTTTATCAGAGTATAACTAACAGAGTTTAGAGTTCATCAACATCAGTAGTTCTTCATGAAAGGTAATGCACACAGTATTTATAGACTCAGAGTTTAGGACAAAATAAACTAAGAGATGCTATAAATATGAGCCAGTATCATGCTGTGTTAACTTTCTGCACAATCTAAGATTAGATCTCAATAACTCAGAAAGATTCATGATTAATTTTTGAGAATCATGCTTCATACATATTTCTTCATTGGTGTTTTCATTCAGACAAAAATCAACTCAAAGTTCACAGAGTTTATCAAACTTATTAACAGTGTATGACATACAGACATGCTGACAGAGTTTAGCAGAGTATGCATAACAGAGTTTAATCAACAGAGCTCACTTAACATTTAACCAATCAGGAAATATGATTAATACATCACATAAGTAAAGTTTGAATCTAACCAACATTTCTAGTCAGAACCAGAGATCATTCCTAGTTCATTAACCAGCCTTGTAAATGTAGCTTCACTCAATGGTTTAGTGAAGATATCTGCAAGCTGTTGTTCTGTAGAGACAAAATGTAGTTCAATATTTCCTTCTTCCACATGTTCTCTGATGAAGTGGTACCTTATGCTGATGTGCTTGGTCATTGAATGCTGTACTGGATTACCTGTCATAGCAATAGCACTTTGGTTATCACAGTAAATAGGTATATTACTGTACCTCAATCCATAATCCAGCAATTGATTCTTCATCCATAAGATCTGTGCACAACAGCTACCAGCTGCAATATACTCTGCTTCAGCTGTTGATGTGGAGATTGATTTTTGTTTCTTGCTGTACCAGGAAACAAGTCTGTCACCAAGAAATTGACAACTTCCACTAGTGCTCTTTCTGTCTACCTTACAGCCTGCAAAGTCTGCATCAGAATACCCAAGTAGCTTAAAATCTGATTCTCTGGGGTACCACAGACCTAATGATATGGTGCCCTTGAGATACTTGAAGATTCTTTTCACAGCTGTCAGATGTGGCTCTCTAGGATCTGCCTGAAACCTTGCACAAAGACAGGTTGCATACATGATGTCAGGCCTACTAGCTGTCAAGTATAGAAGAGATCCTATCATGCCCCTGTAGTTTGTCATATCCACTGAAACTCCTGTGTCTTTGTCCAGTTTAGTTGCTGTTGCCATGGGAGTTGATGCAGATGAACAGTCAAGCATACCAAATTTCTTGAGAAGATTTCTGGTGTATTTTTCTTGATTAATGAAAATTCCATCTTCTGTTTGTTTCACCTGTAGGCCTAGAAAGTAACTAAGCTCTCCCATCATGCTCATTTGATATCTGGACTGCATGAGCTTGGCAAACTTCTTACAGAGTTTATCATTAGTAGACCCAAAGATGATGTCATCAACATAAATTTGAACTAAAAGGAGGTCACTTCCTTGATTGAAATAGAACAGAGTTTTGTCAATTGTTCCTCTGTTGAATCCACTTTCTAGAAGAAACTGAGCAAGTGTCTCATACCATGCTCTTGGTGCCTGCTTAAGTCCATATAGTGCCTTATCTAGCCTGTAGACATAATCTGGATATTTGGGGTCCACAAATCCTGGTGGTTGTTCAACAAACACTTCTTCTTCAAGCTTTCCATTCAGAAAAGCACTTTTCACATCCATCTGGAACACTTTGAATTTCTTGTGAGAGGCATATGCTAGAAAAATTCTGATTGCCTCCAATCTTGCTACTGGAGCAAATGTTTCATCATAATCTATTCCTTCCTGCTGTGAATAACCTTTTGCTACCAGTCTAGCCTTGTTCCTTGTGATAACACCTTCACTGTCAGTCTTGTTTCTGAAAACCCATTTAGTACCCACAATAGATCTGTTCTTTGGTCTTGGTACAAGGGTCCAAACTTCATTCCTTTCAAATTCATTTAACTCTTCCTGCATTGCTGTTATCCAGTCTGCATCTTGAAGAGCTTCTTCCACTTTCTTTGGTTCATTTTTAGACAAGAATGCATGAAATAGACATTCACTTGCAGTAGCACTTCTTGTCTTTACTTTTGCATCTGGATCACCAATTATCAAATCAGGTGTATGTGATTTAGTCCATTTCCTAGCAGAAGGCAAATGACTTCTGTCAGCATGTGATCCTCCCCCTTGATCCATGCTTTCCTGATTCTGTTGTGATCTATCTTCGTTTTCTGAGACTCCCCCTGAACTTGACTGTCCAGAGTCAGAATTTGAATTTTCAGAGTTTGAAGCATCAGAGTTTGATCCAGATTTTTCAGTTGACTCAGTATTAGTGTTTGAGTCTTCATCTTGATCATGCTCCCCCTCAACTGGTTCTCCTCTTTGTTGTGACTGAGAAGTTTCTCCAGAATTTACCAGTAGAGGTTCATAGTTTGTTTCAACAGAGTCTGTCAGAATTGTTTCATCAGAGTTTCCTTCATCAGAGTTTAAAACTTCATTTTCAAAGTTCAGTTGATCATATTCGTCTTTGTCTTCAAGTCCAGTTATCTTCTTATCATCAAAAGAAACATGTATAGATTCCATGATCACTTTAGTTCTCAGATTGTAAACTCTGAATGCCTTTGTTGACAGTGGATAGCCAACAAAAATTCCTTCATCTGCCTTTAACTCAAACTTGGTCAACTGTTCTGGATGAGTCTTCAAAACGAAACATTTGCACCCGAAAATATGAAAGTATTTCAGGTTAGGCTTCTTTTTCTTCACCATCTCATATGGTGTCTTTCCATGCTTATTGATCAGTGTTGCATTTTGAGTAAAACAAGCAGTTTGAACAGCTTCTGCCCAGAAATAAGTTGGCAATTTTGCTTCATCGAGCATAGTTCTGGCAGCTTCAATTAAGGTTCTATTTTTCCTTTCAACTACGCCATTTTGTTGTGGTGTACCAGGTGCTGAAAATTCTTGTTTCACTCCATTGTCCTTGCAGAATTCTTCCATTGTTGCATTTCTGAACTCAGTTCCATTATCACTTCTAATGATTCTGACTTTGTTGCTTGATCCTTTGTCCAGAAGCTTCACATGCTCCATCAGAGTTGATGCAGTTTCATCCTTCTTTGCTAGAAAATACACCCAAGTGCATCTAGTGTATTCATCAACAATGACTAAAGCATATTTCTTCCTTGCAATAGACATAACATTTACTGGACCAAAGAGATCAACATGCAGAAGATGATAGGGATCTGTGATAGAAAATTCTGTCTTGCTCTTGAAAGATGACTTCCTTTGTTTAGCTTTCTGACATGAGTCACATAGGCCATCAACATTTAACAAGGTCTTTGGGAGTCCTTTTTCAAGATCCTTTCTGATCAGTTCATTGATGTTGTTCAAGTTCAAATGTGAGAGTTTCTTGTGCCACTTCCAACTCTCTTCACTAGACATTCTTGTAGACAGGCAGACAGCTTTTCCAACAGAGTCTATCAAAAGCTTGATTTCATAAATGTTGTTTTGCCTGTGACCAACTAGAACAACCTTTCCTGTAGATTTGCTGATAACTTCACAATATTCAGGTTGGAAATCTACATGATATCCCTTGTCACAGATTTGACTCACAGATAGCAAGTCATGCTTGAGTCCTGGGACATGAGCTACATTGTTGATGATGACATTTCCAAGATTGATATTGCCATATCCCAATGTTCTTCCTATATTGCCATCACCATAGGAAACTTTTGGGCCAGCCTTCTCCTCATATTCTGATAGCAGGGCTTTATTTCCAGTCATGTGTCCTGAACATCCACTGTCCACGACTAGGGTTGCCTCCCTGTTACCCTGCAATCAAAAACAATTACTGAGGATTAGTTTTAAGGATCCAGACTTGCTTGGATCCTTTGGCATTCTTAACTTTGTTAGCTTTTGCAGCGGAATTAACATTATCAGAGTTTGAGCTAACAGTATCAGTGTTTACACTTGCAGTATCAACTTTAACCCATTTTAGATTGGGTTTCAGTTCATAGTAATTATGATAGATAGCATGATATTTTCTGCAAGTATAGATGGAATGCCAAGTGCTTCCACAGTGTGTGCATAGAGTCTGTGGCTTAGTTCTAGCAAAATCCTTCTTTACCTCAGACTTTGTAGGTAAAGAATTTATATTTTTATTTTTCTTGCAGAAATTTGCAAGATGCTTAGTACTACCACAGTTATGACATGTCTTTCTTGGAGCATAACTAGCAAGCATTGGTTTGTTTCCTGAAGTGATGCCTACTTTTCCATTTCTGTTCTTGTTTGACACTTTCTTTTTCTCAACAGATTTTAACTCCTTCAGTTTATGTTTGAGTTGTTTATCTGTCATTGAACCAATATTAACCTGTTTAACACTAGTTTTTACTGGTTTTCTTTGGACAGCTTCTTTTTCATTCTCAGACAAAAATTTACTGGTTCCATGAACAAATTTAGTTCTGACTTTAACTTGATTTTGAAATCTAAGTTCATCTCCCTCATTATAACCTAGACCAACAGTGTCTGTTTGAAAAATCTGTTGAGTGTCCTTTCCAGAATTAGTCCAAGTCCTAATTTTCTTATTTGCTTCCTCCAACTCAGATTCTAGTTGTTTATATTTCTGAAGCAAAATCTGTTCTTTGCAAACAGCATCATCTCTCTCTTTCTGAACTTGTTGCATGTTTTCAAGTTTCTCTTCAACAAGTTTATTTCTCTCTTTAAGTTCAGAATTTTCAGCTTTTATCCTCTCATTTTCTAAATTCTGATCCCTATAACTTATATGCAATGACTTAAGAAAAATTCTTAATTGAGCAATGTCATCAATATTATAAGCATAGGTAGTTGGAGGTACCTGATTTTCAGAGGATTCTGATTCAGTAGTAGCCATGAGAGCATAGTTCACTTCTTCATCAGAATCTGAAGTATCTGCCCAATCTCTGCCTTTAGTGTAGAGTACCTTTCCAGTTTTACCCTTCTTGCACTCAGGAGCATAGTGACCCATCTCCTTACACTTGTAGCATTGAATTTCAGACTTATCCTTCTTCCCTTTAGAATCTCTCTTATCAGACTTCCTGTAGCTTTTCCTGTCTTCATTTGAATCCCTAGAAAACCTTTTTCCTTTCTTGAAATTCTTGAAGCCCATTTTCTTGAAAGTTTTCACCATCAGCACAGCCATTTTTCTCATTTCTTCTTCATCATCCTCAGAGTCAGATGATTCAGAAGAGTTTGAATCATAATCAGAGTTTGGTGAATCACTTTCTGAGTGTATGACCAAAGCTTTTCCCTTCATTTTCCTTCTTGTTGCCTCTTTCTTCTGAGGCTTCTCTTCAACATTAAGAGCAACAGACTTTCCTTTTCTGCTTGATCTCCTGTTTCTCTGCTCCATTTCCAATTCATAAGTTTTGAGCAGTCCATAAATTTCATCAATCTCTGTTTCAGCAAGATCATAGTTGTCTTTAATAGTGGTTGTTTTCACATCCCACTTTTCAGGTAGAGAAAGAAGAAACTTGAGATTCGAGTCTTCTAGATCATACTCTTTGTTGACCAATGACAGATCATTAATCAGTTTACAGAATCTATCAAATGTTTCTGTCATGGTCTCTTCAGGTTTAGCCTCAAAATGCTCATACTCTTGTGTGAGTATGTTTCTCCTATTCTTCTTAATAGCTGCAGTTCCTTGACACCTGACTTCAAGTGCATCCCATATCTCTTTTGCAGTGGTGCAGTTAATGACTTTGTTAGACATAACATTGTCTAAGGCACTATGTAGTAAATGCCTAACTTTTGCATCCTTAGCAATTGATGATAGATTTTCAGGAGTCATGTCCTTCTTTTCCTTTGGAACCATTTTTGCTGCTTCACCAGCAACTGCAACAGATAGCTTTGTAGGATTGTGAGGGCCTTCATAAATCCTGTCAAGATATTCTGGATCTGTAGCCTCCAGAAACATAGTCATCTTGACCTTCCACATAGCATACTCTAATGGCCTCAGAATAGGAACCCTGATTGGTTCATAACGACTCACAGTAGTAGGAGCCTTTTCAGAAACAGTAGGTGTTGGTGGAGGAATTTCTGACATGATTATTGTTGTGTTTGGATCTTAACCTGTAATAAAGTAACAGATTGGCTCTGATACCACTTTTTATGCCGAATACACAAATAATAATCAACTTTGTATGAGAAATTAACAAGTAAAAGCGTTTATGCACTTTAAAAAAAAACTTCTTGTATTTCAAACCCTCTTCGTGATGTAAAATATCACAAAGAGCTGCTAGGTTACAATAATGATAATTCGTTATCGATACCCTTCTAGGGTTAACCTATCTGTATTTATATAACATACAGCTACGATACAATCTCTAATTGATATTCCTAATAATCAGCTATACAATGATATCAATTACAGACTGTTACACGTCTCCTATGTCAACTCGATCTCTTTGATAGCTATCCAATCTTCAAAGATATCACTTCCATAATTAATCTTTAATCACTGTTGAACAGTAGACGCGCTTCCTTCAGACAGAGTTTAACAAACTCTGTCGAGCTTCCAACTGTCAGAGTTTACGCAAACTCTGACTGCTTCCAGCTAAACTCTGATAACTCCCTGTAACACTTAAACACTGATCAAAACACATCAATTATATTTAACAGTAATTATTTGACCGTCGTCAAATATAACCTCTTTTTGAGGTGTTTTAATATTTCGAATCGTTTTGTTCGAAATTTAATCCTTGTACGGATTTTTATGGTCTCGATTTGAGATCCGATATAAGAGCTTTATAAAGAATATGAGATGAAGGTATAGAGCTCTTATATGTATATAAAATATGGTCGGTTAAGACTCGAATATGAAGCTAAATTATTACCACTTTTGGATATAGCCGGAAAAGTTCGCCGGAAAAATTCGCCGGAGGTTCGGCCGGATTTTGGCTTATGGTCGAACTTGGGCAGCCCTTCGGGAGACCGGATTGTAGTGGTAGAGGAGCTTGCTAGGTGGGAGAGTGCTTGGTTGGATGAACTAAGCTTTATGGAACAAAAACCTTGTATATATTTGAGTGTATATAAGAAAGAGAAGGTTTTTGAGATGAAGTGGGTGTAGAGAGTATTTGGATATATTGAGAGAGCTTCCACTTCTAAATTCCCAGCACTTATTTGGCTCTTTAGCTTGTTGAAAATGGGTGGGGGAAGGGGTGTATTTATAGGAGGAGTTGGGTGGAAGGAAGGGTGGAGATTTAAAGTAAAAGGAGTGGTTGAGATTGAAAAGGTGTGGATTGATGAGGTGGAAAGTGGTTTTGTGTTTGTTGGGGGTGGTATTGTGTTTCTTTGCAAGTGGGGGTGGTATTCTACTAAAATATTCCAGCTGTGTTTTAGCTCTAATTAATTGTATCGGACTCGTATCAATTAACGAATAAATACGTAACATGTTTCGTTAATTAAATACCCGAATAATACGAAAATACCCAATAAATAATTCTAAAATTATGGAGCATTTAGGAATATTATAAAATAATATTCTGGAAAGTTTGGTCAATTTTGGTCAACGTTGACTTGGTCAAACGTGGTCAACTGTGGACCCACTGTCTCGATTTTCGTGCCCGGACCAAAATTCTCAGAAAATTACGAAATTTTTACCATGCATAGAAAATAACATTTAAGTGACCCATCTCAAGTTTCAAGTCATTCTTAGCAAGTGGAAGTATTTTATTTGGATTTAATATGATTAAATCAGGTTTCGTTTCCGAATAAAATACGATTGGTCTTTCTTTGAAGTAGACACATCTTTTGACCAATGTTTTGACTAGAATAAATACTTAGAATATATTTCCTAATATATAAAACATTTTGAGAGTGTAGGAAATATTTTTGAGTATTTAAAATAATTTTCTCCAAAAATGGAATAAATTTAAGAAGTGGGAGAAAAATTACTTTAAATATTTCTGGCACGAGATAAAAATGAGTATTAATATTCTACCACTGAATATTAATATTCTTGAGGATAAAAATATTTTGAGTGCTAAGGCGGAATAATTTTTGAATAAAAACTGATCGTTTTTAAATATAGCACGAGTTCTCTAAAGAATATTAATTCTCGAATATTCTTTGTTCGAGCCTGTCGCCTTATCAATTTTGCAACGGAGATCTAAAAAATATTACATCTCAATATTTCTTGTTTGATCTTATTGCCTTGAGATATATTCCATGAAAATATAATTTTCGATTTTTAGCAATAATGGAATATCTCGTATAATAAAAATAGATATTGCTAGAATTGACTTTTGACTTTTGACGGAATCAATTAAATTAATGACCTAGTGGAGAGGATAACTAAGTGCAATTAAATTTTATGTTAAATTGTACAAATACCAAAATAAATAATATATCGAAGATATCCTTTCAGACTCTTGCTGTGAAATCACTCTGGTATGAAATTTTTTGTGAGTGGTATTAGAATCATCATTTTGAACATCAGCAAAAGATCGTTGTACCCCTTCAGGAACCAGACGATTAAAAATTAGTGAAAAGAATCTAGGATAACAACACAAAACCTTTTTACCCTTAGAAGAGTCCTTTTTAGCACTAACAATGCGTTGAAACATGACATTCCAAATGAGTTTGCCTATATCGATTCTTCGATTGAAAGCAATCGAATGAGCAATACGCTGAATAAGAGATGGAATATTTGAGAAAGAAGTTAAAGCACAATTAGCAAAAACTTTAATCAGAGTGTCAAAGATCAGGTACCATTCAGTAACACAACCATTTTTATACATTTTACTCAAGTTTAAACCACCCTGATAGTTAATGCCAGTGAAAAACTGAGTTAATTCGATCTTGGATGGTAGAGCAACAAAATCATTAGTTGGGAAATTTAGAACCGTCTTAAGTACTGACTCATCCACTCGATACCGTAGGTTCTGAACTGAAAAGGTAAAAAAATTTTGAAGATTGAGATACTACAGCAGTGGTGTACATCAGACGAAGGGGTTCAAGTTTTAAAGGAGCATCAAGAGTTAGGGCACTGCTAATTAAAGGATGCTCATTCAAAAACTTAATCCACGGTTTAAATTCCTCAACCAAACACTCTTCCGGATTGAAAAAATCAACAAAATTATGCTTGAGAAGTTCGAAATTTTCAGCCATAATTTTGAATTCAACAACACACTAAATTGCAGCAACTTTTAATTTAATTCAAATTTAGATTTTACAAAACGAAACCAAAGTTCAGATATTCTTGAAAATCCGAATGATTTCTTGAACTTTTAAGTTTATCAGAACTTGAACCGAATTAGGATTTTAAGGTATGGATTAAACTCAAACTTAATTTTGTTCGGTTAAACAGAGAGAAGATTTGGGGATCTTGAGGTCTATGTTCTCAGTTCTGAATAAAGTTGAGATTTCAGAAGATACACGGATGATATACGAACAGTCGATTTCCAAAAACTCAACCACAAATCGATATCTTGGTATCAACAGACCTGGTCTGTTCTTGAGAAATCTTCTCAAAAATCACGCTTAAAACACAGTCAAACGAAGAACTCTCAGACAAATTGATTTAAAAAAAAACGAATCGCTAAATATTCAACCAACAAATCTCAGATTTGAATATGTTATTCTACACACACACACACACGAACACAGAGCTACTTTTTGATTTTAAAACAAGAAATCCAAACTCAAGAGATCTCAAGAAGTTAAAAACATTTTTTCAGATTCGTTTTAACGAATTTCTTGACCAAAAACAACAATCAACGAATCGATATGACGAAGAAATCACGGTGAATGTCGATGTGTTCTTTGTTTTTGATTTGATGAAGAACCAAGCTCGGATTTTTAGAAAATTTGGCATGGTTCTGTTTGTGTTTATGTATATATCGCTTGTAAACAGAGAGAGAAAGAGGCTCAGAACACTTAAGTTCGTGAGTTGAGTGCTGGAAAGATAGTATGGTTTAAGAAATAGTATAGCCCTTATGTACCCCCATCAGTCCATACTATTTCCGAAAATCATACTATTTTTGAGATAATTTACACTATTTCTGTTACGAAAATAACACAAAAATCATGTACTAGTTCAGAAAAATACTATAACAGAGATAATATACAAGAAATAATATACCGGAAATAATATGGCCAAATAATGTACAAGCATACTATTTCCGAGAGATTAAACTATTAATGTACAAAATAGATACAAAAATAGTATAATTCAACCAAACTAACAGACTTAATAATGTACAGGTTGAACAAAATTAGAGACTAATATAAACTTAACTAGTAACGAATAATAATATTATTAATAATAAAGAGAATTATTAATACGATCATAGGTTGTCCTTTTAGCAGAAATAAAACATTAATAGAAAAAGGACAAACACTACAAATATCAAATAAAATATTAGCCATTTACATGAATATTTATAATAAATTAACAACTCTATATATTTTCTAATAAAATAACTTTCTAATAGAAAATTATTTAAAGAGAAAATATGACTTATTAAATCATCACAAATATTCAAAAATGACTTTAAAATAATAACATTTTCAAGAAAAATAAGTTTCTCACAAATTATAACTTGTAAAATTTGAGAAAAATATTTTTAGAGAAGATGAATTATTCTAAAATTAGAAGAAGTAAGTAGGGATATATTAAGAAGACAATGACAATGATTGAGAATTAACAAACAAGGAGGTAAGTTGATAAAATAATTATACAAGTGATTTTAATAATAATTGATAACAAAATAATCACTTATAAATTATTAAAGAGCAAACCTCAGATACTAACTAGTTTAATTACTAGGACTATTTAACATACCCAATTCACCAGGTGAACGTGGATTCGTCAAGAGACTTAGTAAAAATATCTGCTGTTTGTTCTTCCGTGGGTACAAAATGTAACTCCATGGTACCATTCATGACACGCTCTCGGATAAAATGATACCTGATGTCGATGTGCTTGGTCCTCGTATGTTGCACAAGATTGTTGGAGATTGCTATGGCACTTGTATTGTCACACAAGATTGGAATATTGTCAAGTACAAAGCCATAGTCATGTAGCTGATTCCTAATCCACAAGATCTGAGCACAGCAGCTTCCAGCAGCTATGTATTCAGCTTCAGCTGTTGAGTTGGAAACTGTTTGTTGCTTCTTGCTGTACCAGGAGACCAACCTGCCACCTAGGAATTGACAACTCCCAGAGGTGCTTTTTCTATCTACAACACTTCCTGCATAATCTGAATCTGTATATGCAACAAGGTTAAAACCAGATTCTTTAGGGTACTAAATACCTAAGTTAGGTGTACCATTAAGATATCTCAAGATTCGTTTAACAGCAATGAGATGCACATCTCTTGGATCCGCTTGGAACCTTGCACACAAGCATGTAGCATACATAATATCAGGTCTACTTGCAGTAATGTAAAGTAATGAACCTATCATACCTCTGTAGCTTGTGACATCTACCTTGGCAGAATTTTCACATGCCCCAAACTTGACAGCTGTAGATGATGGAGTCCTTGCTGAGAGTCCTCCATTTGATATTTCTTGAGGAGCTCTCTGACATACTTGGATTGGCAGATAAATATTCCATTTGTTCTTTGACTTACTTGTAATCCAAGAAAGAACTCTAGCTCACCCATCAAACTCATTTCAAATTTACCCTGCATTAGCTTGGCAAATTTCTTGCACAGAAGATCATTAGTAGACCCAAATATTATATCATCCACATAGACTTGGACTAGTATTGTATCATTCTTATGTTTTTTTGTGAAGAGAGTTTTGTCTATGACACCTCTAACAAAACCATTTTCAAGTAAGAATTCAGAGAGAGTGTCATACCATTTCCTTGGAGCTTGCTTAAGACCATAAATTGCCTTGAAGAGAAAGTAGACATGGTCCAAAAAATCTGGATCTTCAAAGTCAGGGGGCTGTTCTACATATACCTCTTCATCAAGCTTACCATTCAGAAAAGCACTCTTGACATCCATTTGATAAACTTTAAAGTTTGAGAATGATACGAATGCCAAGAATATTCTGATAGCCTCAAGTCTTGCCACTGGAGCATAGGTCTCATCATAATCGATGCCTTCAGCTTGTGAATAACCCTTTGCTACCAGTCTTGCTTTATTTCTCGTCACTGTGCCATCTTCATCTAATTTATTTCTGAATACCCACCTAGTATCAACCACTTTCTTGTCCTTAGGTCTGGGCACCAGCTTCCATACTTCTTGTTGTTTGAATTGATTGATTTCATCTTGCATAGCAATCACCCAATCAGGATCAGAAAGAGCTTCCTCAGTTTTCTTAGGTTCCATTTCCGACAGAAACCATGAATAATTACATTGATTCTGAAAAGCTCTTCTAGTTTTCACACCAACATCTGGATCGCCAATGATTAGCTCAAAGGGATGAGCTCTATTCCAGACAGTCTATCTGGGAAGATTAGATCTTGATGATTCACCTTGATCTTCATTGTGATGTTGAGTATGACTAGTTGATCCTTCATTATCTCCCCCTGAGTTGTTGCCAGGTTGACTAGATGAATGTTCAGGAGTGTCAAGTGTATCTCCAATATTATTATTGTTTTCACCACCATTACCCTGATCATCATCATCACCATTGTTGTCATTATCATCAGCAACAACATCAGGTTGATTGTCAGCATCTGAATCTGTTATGTCATCAAAAGATAGCTTTTCATATGGATCTTCAGTTTGGATACTAGGAAGTTTAGTGTCATCAGATGTTACATTGACACTTTCAAGCATTTTCTGCTGATCAATCACATACACCCTATAGGCTCTTCTTGTGTAACCAATTAAAATTGCTTCATGTGCTTTGGCCTCAAACTTTCCACCTTGATCATCTCCTTCTTTTAGCACAAAGCATTTAGCTCCAAATACATGAAAGTATTTGAGTGTTGGTTTCTTTTCAGTTAATGCTTCATAGGGGGTCTTCATCAAGTCTTTATTGATGAGAGTTCGATTTTGGGTATAACACGCAGTGTTGACAGCTTCAGCCCAAAAGTATAATGGAAGCCTTGATTCACTTAACATAGTACGTGCAACTTCAATCAAGGTTCTATTCTTTCTTTCCACTACCCCATTTTGCTGAGGAGTTCTTGGAGCTGAGTACTGTCTGGTTATACCCCTTTCAGTGCAGAAATCATTTAGAACTGCATTCTTGAATTCAGTTCCATTATCTGATCTTATAGCTCTCATTGGATGCTTTGAGTCCAGCTCAATCAGCTTGATGTGATCAATCACTAGTTGTGGAGTCTCATCTTTGGAATTTAGAAACAGGACCCATGTGTACTTTGAAAAGTCATCAACAATCACAAGAGCATATCTTTTCTTTGACATTGACATCACATTTACTGGACCAAACAGATCCATATGAAGTAGTTGTAAAGGTTCAGTTATTGAAGATATGTCAGTGCTTTTGTGAGTTGCCCTTTTTAACTTACCTTTTTGACAGGCATCACATAGTCCTTCCTGGGTGAATTCCATTGGAGGCAACCCTCTCACCATTTCTCTCCTAACCAGAGAATTCATTGTTTTGAAGTTTAGGTGAGAAAGTTTCTTGTGCCAAAGCCAACTTTCATCAGAAGATGCTTTAGAGTAGAAACAGTTGATTTCTTCAGAGCTTCCAGTGTTCATATTGGCCACGTACAAGTTTCCTTTTCTAACTCCCAGAAGAGATGGTTGTTCATATCTTTTGTGTGTGACCAGACAATTCTTCTTGTTAAAGTAGACTTCAAATCCCTTATCACAGAATTGACTGACACTGAGCAAATTATGCTCCAGTCCTTTTACAAAAGATACTTCATCAATGATAACATTTCCTGCTTCAAGTCTGCCATATCCATCAGTTCTACCTTTGCTATTATCTCCAAAGGTAACTACTGGGCCAACTTTCTCCACTACATTTGTTAGCAGGGTTCTATCTCCAGTCATATGCCTTGAACATCCACTGTCCAAGATCCAGGTTACACGATCAACCTGTTTAACAACCTGCAATGACAAATGGATTAAACCTTCTTCGGAACCCAAATTTGATTGGGTCCAGAATACTTAAAGAATTGGCCTTTGTCAGGCAAAACAACATTTTTAAACCAATTCCACCATTAAGCAATAAACTTTTAACCCTATAAACAGATTTGACAATCTTTTGTTTTATCTTGGGTATCCATGTTTCTTTAGCAGCAATAACATTTGTTTCATTGGCTGGACATTTGACCTTGTAAACAGCCTTAACAATGGTTTGTTTAGGCTTTGGTACAAATGTCTCTCTCCTGACTTGAGGAGGACTAGCAGTCTTTGATCTAACATTTTTATTCTTATTCATATGTTGTCGAGGAGCAGTCTTACCAGCACATGCTTGATTACCATTAAAGCAAGCAGACATCACATTAAAAGCACAAGACATACAATTGACAACACCACATGTGTTATGAGAAGAATCAATGATAGGCATGTTATGCATGTTAGACATGTTATTGTTCTTTATCAACTTGTTATCACTTAATCCAGTTTTAGATGAACTGGTTGACTCAACAACCTTAACTGGTTCCTTAACAGATTTAACATTATCAAGGACTATGCCATTAGCACTGTCCTCATTTCTCATCTCTTCCTCGATAACAAGAGAAAGCATATTTGGTGGTTCAACAACAGACTTTCTGAATAGAGGTTCTTTAACATTCTTGAGCACATGTGGTATACCCCTTTCTTTAGCACTAACAAGGTTAGGAGTATTTATGCCCTTGGATCCAACAACCTCGTTGTAGCCAAACCCTATTCCTACAGTTCGTTCTACAGCTTGTCTATTGAAGAGCTCTTTAGAAACTTTACACGAATTAAAGCAAGCCCTAACTTGTGTTTCAAATTCAGCAATCCTAGTAAGTTGTTTGGACACACCTTCCACTAAAGACTTATCCCTTTTAATAAGTAGTGTCATTTGCTCTTGTTGCTGTTCTTGATTAACATGCACCTTTTTCAACTCTAACACCTTATCTTCAAGATTGGTGTTTAACAGAACTAATCTAGAAATTTCATTATGTGCATTAACCAAGGAATCACCTAATTGATGAACCAAGTCAGAGTCAGTAAATTTTACCTGAGAATTAGAAACAGTAGATGAATCGGCATTTGCCACCATAGCAAGATTTCCATATTCTTCATCTTCACTATCCGTGTCATCCCAGCTTTTACCAGCAGCAACATAGGCTTTTGCAGGCTTTTTTTTTCAGGAGCAAAATCTCTCCTCTGGGCTTGTTTGGGTTTTTGACATTCAGTGGCAAAATTTCCAAGTTCATTGCAATTATAACAGCGAATTTTGTTTCTATCAACAATCCTAGTTTTATATCCACCACTGCTACTGGAGGATGAAGAACCTCCTCTCTGGAATTTGTTATTAGACTTGAACTTTGGATTTCTTCTGAATCTAAAGTTACCAAACTGCCTCACCATTAGTGCCATGGATTCATCCTCCAATTGATCCAATTCTTCTAATGAGTAAAACTCACTTCCATCCTGAGTAACTGGTGTCTGACCATGTTCCACTTCAGTATGCTCCTTATCTGATCTGCAAGGTCAAACAACCTTGGCTTCCACTTCCTTTGGAGACTCAACCACTAAAGATGTAGATGTATTTGCAACTCTACCTTTACCATAAATTTCTTTCTGTTGAGCTTGTTCAAGTTCATAGGTTTTCAGAACACCAAAGAGTCTTTCAAGAGAGGTTTCATTCAGATCTCTGGATACTCTAATGGCAGTGATTCTATGTTCCAGGTGAGTAGGCATAGTCAGTAAGAACTTCCGATCGATCTCCTTCTGTGTAGAGTGCTTACCATGGATTTGCAAGTTGTTGATTATTTTGTTATACCTTTCAAACATTTCTTGAATGCCTTCATTAGGGCCAGATCTAAAGTGTTCGTATTCAGAGGTTAGGATCTCAAGTTTGTTTTCTCTGACTTCATCCGTTCCTTCATTAATGGTCTCAATAGTTTTCCACATGTGTTGAGCAGTTTTACAATTCATCACATGGCTATACATCACAGCATCCAGGGAATCTATTAGGATGAGTCTTAAGTTCTTATCCAGTCCAGCATCCTCCTTGTCATCAGGGGTATACAAAGCAGGGTCCTTTTCATAGGCTCTACCAGGAGTTACAACCACATTATTAACAACAACTTCTACTTCATAGACCATAGGAATTTTAGGTCCTTTTTTCAACACACCCAAATATTTGGAATTTGTAACATCTAGAAACAACTCCATCTTATTTTTCCACATATCATAATTATCATTGTCAAAGATAGGCATCTTAACAATGGCTTTAGAAGTCATGATGAATTTTTAAGTGAGTTAAAAATTCGAGCTTGATTTTTAATTGAATAAGGATAGGATCTTGATTTGTATGTCAATCAAACGGCTCGGATATCAATTGTTAGGTCCGTTGAGATTGTAGAAGGGGGGTTGAATACAATCTTTACCTTTTTCACGAAATTTGTCCGTTAAATAAAATTTAGTTTTAGACAAATTTGTGCGGAATTAATTGAAACAAAATTCAATTTAAATATAATGATATATTAAACTTGATGGTTGTTACAAAATCTGTACAGAGTGTTACCATGTTAATAAAAACTAATTACAAAATTCGACATGAACTTTTCTAATTTAGTTAATAAAAATCGAGATAAAAACTAGGAAACTTAATTCGCTAGTAGTACAAGAGTGATCAATAAACAAGTTCTATCGGATCAAATATTACAAAAGGGCTTGAACTTGATTTACTGTGAAAATTAAATGCTTGGGCAGTGTATTAAAGAAGAGAGATGATATGCTTATGTTTCTCTTTAATATCTGTTCGTGTGTCTCGTGTATGTCTACTGTCTCTGGCCTTTTTCTTTTATAGCCAACCAACAAAGATCATCTACTGCCACATTTTTTACAACTATTCCTCTCAGAAATAGTATACATTGATGTAGAAATAGTACACTCAATCCCTGTAATATCCAATGCTGAGAAATAATATCTTCAAGTCCTGGAAATAGTATCCCTTAAGCAGCAGAAATAGTATCTCTTAACACAGCAGAGATAGTATCTCTTAACAGCAGAAATAGTATCCCTTGATATCAGAAATAGTATCTCTTATCACAGCAGAAATAGTATCTCTTAACAGCAGAAATAGTATCCCTTGACATCAGAGATAGTATCTCTTAATTTCAGCAGAACTAGTATCTTGATACCACTATCATTTAAACCACTGAAATGAACAAAGAACTTCCACTGAATATTTGTTGACGCTCAATGCACGGTCTGGTTCATGAACGACTAACTCCAGTCTCTGTTCTTCATTATGACTCTAAGCTGTGGTCTATATCTTTACTCAAACACTCTTCAAATTATCTGTACTGATAAAGTTTCTTGTCACTTGTAGAAATCTCTGTCCTCTAAAACTGAATCCATGACTTTGAATACCACAATGAGGCTTGATCAGTAGACTGAACTTCTTCCAGTGTAAAACATCAAAACTATAGATTGGCTTGCTGATTTTTCTTCTGACATATAGCATCTTCTGAGATTCTTGTGATAGATAATATTATTTACTTATTACAATCTAATCTAAGTTGAGTTGAATCCTCGAACTACAAATAGGCTGAGTCATATGCCTTTCAATTATAGACTAGCTTATTTTTGCTCGGTTGCTTATAAATATTTTTAAGATAATATGTTTTAAAAAAATAGTGTATAATAATTTATTATAGATATATTTTAACTTTGTAATAGTAATTAATAAAATTATTAGTAATAATAATAATAGTTATTTAATCAATGACATGTATTGTTTAAAACTAATAATATAAAATCTTTATGTAAATTTTGTTATTGACGGGATTCGAAACTTGAATTAAATATAGAATATTCCTTATTATTAGATCTAACGGTTATCATCTATTTATTAAATATCTAACGGTCAGTAACGATTGGTTGAACCAAACAACCAAAATACCAACAATTATATCTAAGTTTGCTTATTATATATTAGTATAAATATTAAATGGCAACGCAAGGGAAAAAACATCAAAATAATACCCGTGAAATTACAAATATATCCTTATTTATCACATAATTACAAAGATGTCATTATAGTTTTATTTTAAAATAAAAATAAAAATGGGTCTTGGAATTGAACCCATAACCTTAAACTTAGAAGTGACAATCTCAACCACTATGCTAGATGCTCATTTTAATCAAATTGTGAAATTCATTATCAATATGCCTAAATATTCAACACGTTATATTTTATTTTGGTCTATTCATGTAATCTACTAGTTAGAAAATTTATCTATACAAGTGCCTTAAAATCATGTTTTTAATGTTTTTTTTTGCAAATCTAACTATACTTGAAAAAATCTTGCATGAAAATAAGCAGAAATACAAAATATTATGAAATTGATATTGGTCCGTTAAAAACGTGATTATATATTAAAAAAGGATTACATAAATATTTTTATATTGTAAATTTATTTATTTACATTTAGTATATAATTTTTCAAATTTTATATGCTATTAGATTACAAATTGCATCGTCTATCGTACCAATTTCTATGTAACTTAACATACTCAATAATTTTTACGTAATCTTTTTACATGTATGAGTTTTTTTAATAAAAGAATGTGAATTTAAAGATATTCAGGTCAATAAAATTTATGATCGAATTGAACGATATGAGATTTAAATTTTGAATTCTATATCAATTATCACTTGGATAATTAGATAAAATCCATATACATAATCAAGTTAAAATACATTTACATTAATGGAATCAAGTAAAAATGATGATAATACATTAAAAAAAATGAAGTAAAATTTATAGTTGTATAAAATAATGTCCAATATACTCACTTAATATTATCCATTGGTCCAATATATCTAGGGGTGAGGAAAAAAATCGAAAATCGAAAATCGAAACCGATGAAAACCGTTCGATTTTTAAAAATCGAGACTTTCGGTTCCGGTTTTAGGTTACAACCGAATCGAAAAAACCGAACCGAACGAATTATTAAAAGAAATAAATTTTATGTATATATAATTCATATAAATTAATATGTTTCATAAAAATAGGCAATAAAATAAAATTATTTTGGACCTGACCAAAATTAATGATTTGGCCCTCCACCATTCTAATCCGGTAAGTAGTTGCTGGTATTTGTGAGCATTGTCTTCATCACTTCATGGTGCTCCAGTTTATGTGCTATTGTCTATTGATTACTGCCTTCATCACTTAACACAGAAATTTAATAGTCCTAATTTTCTTAAGTGCATTCTCTTTCTCCGATGTCTAGCATTAAGCCTACGATCCGCTTATTTCTATCGCAACTATTTACTACATCATCTATTATTTATGTGCATGTAGATGGTAAAATTATTTTTTATTAATTTTTTATTTATTTGAATTTGTAATATTTTTAATTTAATCAGTTTTGAAACCGAAACCAAGCCGATAAAAACCGAACCGATGTTTTTGAAATCGAAACCGATGATTCGGTTGCGGTTTCGATTATTGATTTTCAAACCGAGGATATTCGGTTTCAGTTTCGAAAACCGAACCAAACCAAGGTTTGCTCTCCCCTAAATATACCCATTGACGATCCAAAATAGACACTCAATATGGTCTATAGCGTATAAATCTATACAATATATGTGGCAAATGTGTAGTCTCGTATCTAAATTTCCAGACAATATTCATAATCCTAAAAATTCTGCTCAAGTCATGGTTGTTGATTTTTTCTTATGAATCCTATCATCTTATATTGACTGTAATACATATGACTTAATTGAAACACTTATTGGGCAGGTTCATGCATATTTTAATGTTTAAACTGACATGTGCGGCGTTTTAAATTAAAATAAAAATAAAAATTGTCATGCATACACGTTACTGCAATCGCGATGCAACGTTCATGATTTCAAGATGTGTAACACTGTAGTTGAGTTTCACAACAAACCTGAATCAATGAATTCTCAGTTGTTAATACTGGAAATGAACAACTATCAAAATTATGTGTATTTTTTTTATTCTACTCGCTATAAACGACAAAGAAAACTCGATACTGATATATTCGTGGTTTCAACTACTCGACCGTAACATTCTTTACTTCTCATATCAACATGTATCGCTATTCATATTACAATTTTCAAAAATTACGAGTGCACAATACAAACATTAACAAACCAACCATCAATATTTTCCTTAAAATAAAATTAGAGATGTTTATATACATCCCCCATGGGCTGTTACACTAGTTTTAAATTTACAATACGTTCAGATTTTGCATATCTTGTAAATATACTTTTTCTTTTCTTTTTATTATTGTTAATTGAGATAATGTCCTATTTACCCCAAAATCAAAGAGAAGTAACCAAAATACTCCTTTCTGGAAATAGTACCCCACTCTACCCCCGGGATACGCCATTTCGTGTGGCGTATCCCAAATCACTGTAGCAACACATTTGCAGCAGCCACTCTGTCTCTCTCGATCTTCGATCTCTCTCGACTACCACCATCTCTCTCGCCCCCTCGAATCTGTCTCTCCCCCTCGCATCAGTCTATCACCCTCGCATCAGTCTATCTCCCACGCATCAGTCTCTCTCCCCTATCTCTGTCTTCTCCGGCCCCGCAGGGGCATGTAAAACCCGATCGGATTATTTCAAAAACTAGGGTTAATATCGAATTGAAGTTTGGGGGTTTTAATTATTGCATTAGAAATTAATTAAAACTGGTATAGGATTGTAGATGATTGAATTACAAATCAATTGGTACATAAAACATGAACGAAAAACTGTTGGATGGTGGTGAACGGAGCTTCACCGGACATTGGTCGAGAATCGCACAAAAATCATCACAGGGAGAGAGAGCATCGCGTTTTTCTGTGAAATGGAGGAGACGGCGGATACACAATGCGTATCTTCAGATACACCCACCCCAGTGGCGTATCTGAACGATATACGAGAGTTCGTTTTACGTTTCAGGTTAATGCGGGAGTTGTATTTCTGTATCAGCTCTATGCGGTACACGAAGTGCCGTATCTAGGAGGCATTTTGGACAATCTTTCTACGGTACACGAAGTGCCGTATCTAGGAGGCATTTTGGACAATCTTTCCACACGAGGCATTTTGGGCTTTACACTTTAAAAAAGGGGTAATCAGGGCCATCACCCTTGTTAATTACCTTTTTCACTTTCTTTTGTTTGATAAGAATAATTAACAAAAGTTTATATTCGGAGCCTCATTCATTTACTTATTTTGTAATCAAAATTATAATAAACTTTGAATTTCTTCTTATATTTCTATAATAATTTTGTAATATTATATATCAATTTCATTTCATGAACCAAACATTTTATAATTTAATTAACATTCATAAAATTTGAATAAATATATATAAAATAATAATCACATGATTACTTTTAATTGTTAAAATATTAATTTAATTTTTAATTGTGTTAAATGAATTTTATCAAATTGAACATTTGAATGTAATCTAAAAAATCATTTTAGTAATATTATCCGTATATAACATAAGCGTATATAAATTCATTTTTTTACGTAATTATAATATATTTGTAAAAAATTGACTGTATATATAAAATTTGTGATATACTACAAAATATCTTAATATTATGTAAAAGTTAATATCTCATTTATTTTTTTTCCAATATATTTAAACACTTTTAAACTCATACATGTAGTTTGAATCTATTTTTTATTACACATATCGAAGTTCTTTATTAAATAATAGGTACATTAAAACATTTTTTCTATTATAATTTCGGATCTTTTTTTACTCTACTTTATGTTTTCCTAGATATTTTAATCTGTGTATAATATGATTACACCATCTTAATGATTTGTGCATTTGTATGATATTTGTATGATTATATTTCAGCTAAAAATTAAAATTAAAATATTTTAAATAATTAAAATTAAAATCTAAAAATGCAAGCTCGTGAGATAGAGTTATCACTTTCATATTTCAGCTATAATTGTGATGTGAATAAACTTATGTCAAAATATTTTTTTCACAAGGCTTCTCAATTCTCCATATGCCAAAAATTGAATTATTTTTTGGAATATTGGAGAAAATGGTGGAGATTTCATTTGTAGTATAATTTTAGTTTTAAGTCAGAGGACTGAAACTAGGGGTGATCATAAATCGCACCAAACCGCAAAAACCGTCCGCATCGCACCAACCCGCACCACACCGCGTGGTTTTTATTTTCTGTGGTGCGATTGCGGTTTCAAATTTTGACAAACCGCACGGTGCGGTGCGGATTGCGGTTTTAGTTTTCTGAAATGCGGTTCAAACCGCACCGCAATATTTAATATATTATACAATTATATATATATATATATTATGTTAGTATTTTGTTAATGATTTAAGGGATAGTTTGCAAGCTATTTGCTTCGTTATTGCCTATTGCTTAGTGGTAGTTTAATTTAGAGGCTTATGGTGGGACTGTACTGATCAATTATAATGGGTTAGCCCATCTTTCTCTAATTTAGTATCACAATATTTCATACTATAGTGTTTGTATTTCATTGAGTTTGTAGAGGTCACGGTCTGCATAAGAATTAAGAAATGTGGTCGAGTAAGAAATATAAAAATTAATTCCACATGAAAATTAAAATTTTAGATTTATAATTATTTTATCATAGGTGTAAACCGCAACGAACCGCACCACACCGCACCGCATTTTCGCGGTGTGGTTTATGCGGTTTTAAAATTTCGCGGTGCGGTTGCGGTTTGAAAATTTGACCAAACCGTATGCGCGGGTTGGTCCGTGGTTTTGAGGAAAAACCGCACCGTCCGTACCGCGATCACCCCTAACCGAAACACTAGAAAATGAGAGGAAAGCAATGCCAGGCTGCACCAATCAAGAGCTCTAAAGCCTTATCCCCACAATCAAAAATACAATCTCGTAATCCACTTGCTTTTATCCAAAACCAACCATTCTCCTCCCACACATATTTCCTATGCCCCCTCAATCCTACTTGTGTTTACTACACACATAATAATACACACTTGCAAAAAATAAACCCAAGGCACCAAAAAATGGCTTCAACTTCTTGCTTCTTGAACCACCCTACACTTGTCAGATCATCTACTTTACAACAACGTCACGTTCAATCTATTAAGCCTAACCAACTCATCTGCCGTGCCCAGAAGCAGGTGGTCAGTGAGGAAGATAATGCAGTTGTGTCTCGTAGGTTGGCCCTCACTGTGCTCATTGGTGCTGCTGCTGTTTCCACCAAGGTCTCTCCTGCTGATGCTGCTTATGGTGAAGCTGGTATATACCATCCTATCTATCCAAATAATTTCTTTTTTAATGTCTATCAATGTATCATGCTTACGCGTTAATACACAACTTTACTAAATTACGAGCTCTCCTGAAACGTCAAGGTGTTAAAAAGAAAGCTTAGCAGGTCTATCATGCTTAGGTGCTAATGATTTTAATTAAGCTTACACTTAGATATTAGCTTCGGATGTTGATCTTGATATCTTTAATCATAACCCTTTAGGTATTCATGCTTTACAATGCAATAGATTGTAGATCAAGAAATTTGGACTTGTACTAATTGAAAAACTGTTGACAGCAAATGTTTTCGGGAAGCCAAAGACAAACACAGAGTTCAAACCTTACACTGGAAAAGATTTCTCGCTGTTAATTCCTTCTAAATGGAACCCAAGCAAAGAGGTGGAGTACCCAGGTCAGGTTATTAGATTTGAAGACAACTTTGACACCACCAGCAACCTCGCTGTCATGGTCACTCCAACCGACAAAAAGTCCATCACTGACTACGGTTCCCCTGAACAATTCCTGTCTAATGTAATAATAAACCTTCGCTTGTTATTTTCAGTTCCATTCTCAATCAACTTCATGTTTAATTTGTGGTACTGTCTGGTTTTCAGGTGGACTATTTGCTAGGAAAACAGGCCTACTCCGGCAAAACTGCTTCAGAGGTAATCATCAAAACTGCACTTTCAACTTCTAAATAGAGTGCCTTATAAACATACAAAAGGTCCTTGGTTAAATACACAATATAAATTATTTGATAGATTATCTGGGTTAAAATGTCATTGACATTCGCATAATTGTAAAGAAACATACAAATATAACTTGCCAGAACATCTTTATAAGAACAGAAACATATCAGATGCAACTGTTGCACCTCTTGACACCTTACTATTATGGATGATCTAGCAACTAGAAAAGGAAGGGCTTCTTGCTAAATATGTTTCACATGGCCTGTATTGTGTTTCAAGCATTGAACTGGATTGACCATTTTACAATAATTCTGAAGGGAAAGACAAAAATACCTGCATAATTGGTTACTGAGAGTCTGAGACCCTTCTATTGGACAATGTAAATACTAACATATCAAAACTCTTCAGGGTGGCTTTGAACAAGACGCTGTCGCAACAGCAAACATATTGGAGACCTCAACTCCGGTGGTCGGTGGAAAGCAGTACTACAGCTTATCTGTGTTGACAAGGACTGCAGATGGAGATGAAGGGGGCAAACACCAACTTATTACAGCCACAGTTTCGGATGGTAAGCTTTATATATGCAAGGCTCAAGCCGGAGACAAGAGATGGTTTAAAGGACTAAAGAAATATGTGGAGAATGCAACAAGTTCTTTCAGCGTTGCTTGAGACAAATCATGGAGTTTTATGTAAATCAGCTTGATTGAACTTGTGTTGTTTTGGTCAATTCATCTAAACATTTTACCCCCAAAGTTCTAGAGATGTTTAAGCAACCCATTTGAAGAAGCTAATGTGGATAATCTGTTATTTGTAATTTTGTATGCAAATAAGGTCTAGCTGCACATACTCTCTATTCACTATCATATAATAAAGAAATACGAATATAAACAAGCTTCTTTGTGGAACTCAAGCTCACGAGACTACTAGTCTTCTGTTTCACATTAGCAGTGATGAATGAAACTCACATCAAACCGGTGGTGAATGAAACTCACATCAAATAACAATTGCATTCTACAGTAACATGTCACTTTGTATGCTCTTTTCTGGATACAAAATTTTGAAGCATCCTTTCGAATTTTAACAGTGTCCCAACACTAGATAGACAGAAGTCACAGAAAGCATACAACAATCTCTAGTATTGTCACAAGTAGTCTAAATTATATAACAGAAAAAAAGCCTTCAGCCAATACTCAAAAATATTGGGCGACTTTTACAGACACACAAAGGGATTACTTGTTACTATAGTCCATAGCGTTGAACAAGCCAGAGACTTGCTAATTTCTGCAGCAAAAATCTACTTTAGTTTATTAATCTTTCTTGGCTAATAGAATATGCATTAGCATCAGGTCAACTAAACTCTATAATGCTCACCATTAAGTTTCCAAATCACTAATCTGAGCCATATATACCATCCTATGGCCTGATTGCAACTTCCAAAAGAGAAAAATAAAAAGGAGCAACGAGCCAACAACTATGGTCAGAGAAGATCTAACAGATAAAATTGTTATAATGCCTTTAGATTTCTCAACCATTTAATTGCATTGTTCCAAAATTGAAAATATGTAACAGTTACAAATAAACTCAAACTACGTTTAATTCACGCTTAATGTGCTTCCTCAGCAATAAAAAAGTATTCAGGCTTTTGGTTTATTTAGGAATATCCCAATGTAACTACGGGATACAACCACGTCAACACGTAGAAAAGTACTTGTTGCTCAATTTCACTAAAATTGAGTATTGAAAACGAAGCTGGTCTCTAATTATCAACCACCTCAATAAGGGTTGTCTCATAATCATCAGGAGCAACGAACCCATGTAGGTTCATCACAGTTGCAGCAACATTGGCTAGCCCTCCATTAGGGACGTCTTTGCGGTATCTGACACCAGGTAGCAGACCAGGACCACCAATTGCAATCGGTACCTACACCAAAGCATTCATGCAATATGTCAAGTAGACTACCAACAATAAACAAATGCAAGAAACTGGTTAAGTAACAGGGAAGAAACAATTCCAAGAGGAACGCACCATACGCCCTCACTCTTCAATTCACAAGTAATCTCTAAAAAAATATGATCGTCACATGTGATGTAACTTGTGAATATGAAGTGAAAAGCCTTAATGACAACCATTCTACATATGGACAGTCAACAAAATTTCAGAAGTAAAAATACACTTACTGGTTCAAGAGTATGGGAAGTAAGTATTTGAATGTTGCCATCTTTGTCCAAAGCTGGCTCTCCCTTCTTGTTTCTCTTCACCATGTCTTCGGCATTTCCATGATCTGCGGTTACAACATATATACCACCCACTTGCTCAATTGTATCAAGGATCATCTGTGCGATTAGAAAGAGCAAAGAGTTATGCACATGAGAGAGATAGAAGAAGCACGAGGGGTAATTCAAGCTGAAAAAACAATTGTTACTTCCCGAACATGCATCCTAAACGGAACGCATGGTGTCGGTAAGTGTGAATTGTAAACACCTGCAGAAACTCAGACACCACATAATACCCTCTAGAGAAGTGGAGTATAGAGTTCATAATTTACTTGATCCATTCTAGTTCTTTAAAACAACTCAGACCAGATGGTCAATCAATCAAATGTTGCAGTGAAATTACTTTAACCCAACAATTCCCTACACAATTTTTTTTTTAAAAAAAAATAATAATTAGAGATGTAGAAGTTATAGTGGCCGAGATACATTATCTTTTGTTTTCTATTACATGATTTTTAATGTCTTCCTATGAATGTGCGTCTGGTTACTGGAAACTAATTGAAGTAAGAGAAGGTTGGAGTATCAGAAGATCAATTTAAAGCAAATCACGACCACTAAACTGGTGTGAATTACCAAGTCCAACACAAAATTACATATATGGAACTATAATTTTACCTTGACAGCCTCATCAGCAGCTTTGCAAGCCACAACTGTTGCAGCAATATCACCCGTATGCCCGACCATGTCGCTGTTTGGTAGGTTAACACGTACCTTCAACAATAAACATTATGAAAGTTATACACGTAACCAATAGGAACCATTTTCTACTGTATCCCACTCCTTGCACACCATGATAAATATCCGTAGACTTACCTGGTGGAATTTACCACTAAGGATAGCATCCCTAGCCTTCTCGGCAATCTCCAGTGCCTTCATCTTTGGTTGAACATTAAATGTAATCCCACTGTCACTAGGAACTTCAACATATTCTTCCATTTCTGAATCAAAATATCCAGAGCGGTTTCCATTCCAAAAAAAGGTAACATGGCCAAATTTAACAGTTTCACTACAGAAGAAAGGCATGAGTTAGCATACGCTGGCATGACCTACAACATAATAGGTAATAACCTCTTACAGAGATTTCATGAGTAAGTGAGGCCAACACGAAACAACTACAGATACACTTCTCAGCAGATTAAAGAACAATATAATGGTAGCCTGGTTTGGGTTTATCTAATTATCCCTAAACATTTATCCTTTGATTCAAGTCAATGACACCATTCATCAAATCTTATGCAAATATAACAAGCAACAATAAAAACAATGGAAAATGATTGAGTTTTTCAGAAGCACGAAGGCTCTGGTGCAAAAGTAGACTTGTGAAGCAAAAGCAAAGAGTGAAGTGTTTCAGACTTGCTTGACTGCTTCCAAGGTTTTAGTCAAGCTTTAAACTTTAGATAAAAAGAGTCAAGGGACTAAGAGGATAAATTCACAAAATATTCACTGAACATTCTTCCTGGGCAACTAACCTGCATGCAAAAGTACGGACACCGTTATGTGTCAGGTATTCGCCAGAGGTTCTGTCTATCTCTGGAGGTGAAACAAGGTAGTGACTAGGAAGCTTCAATTCCCCATCATATTGAAGCATACCAGCATAACGGATTTTTGGAACTCGGACTCGGTCAAATTTGTCAAAGTCCTCATATTCAAAAGCCTTGGCAGCCATCACCATACGATCTGCCCTAAAGTTGAAAGTCACAACTGCATCTCCATCGACTATAGGCCCAACAGCCTTTCCACTTTCATCAACAATAACAAATGGAGGTAAGTACTGATCACTAGCTTTGGGTTCTGCCCTCAAGGTCTTGACAGCTTCAAGAGCACTTTTAAACTTGTATGGTGCCTCACCTAGGACTTGTGCATCCCATCCTCGTTTGACAACATCCCAGTCATTCTGCAAAAGTGGCAACGCGATCATTTCTAGATTTAGTGACGTAGGGAACTACGGATAGAATTTGCATTTTTATTTATAAAGTCACTGCAGTTATATATACATGCCACGGAATTTTACATGTTACACTCACATTTTTGTATAATAAAAATTAAAATTATGATAAATCGCATTAAACTATAATAAATTATAATTATGATTTATTTTTAACTTAATTCCTTCCATGTAACTATAGAAGTTTAATATTTTTCTAAAAATATATAAATGTAAATTATAATAAATCATACTAAATAATAATTACTATAAATCATACTAAATCTTTCATGCAGTATTATAATTTATTAATAAAAGGTATAACATCTTTTCTCTCATTTTTTGTCTCTCTCCGGTCCAGTTGGGTTTCTCATAATAATTATAATTATTGTTACCTTTTTTTAGGCCATAATTATTATTATTACTTTATCATAATAAAGAATATTTTTAATTAGAGAAAAATATTTAAATAATCACATGTTTTCAAGGTCCTAGAGGCCCCTAATTTAAAAAATAAATTGTTGGTTCATCAGATACACAGTTTAATTATTTTATGTAAAGCCAACTAGATGAGAACGATATAGAGAATGTATTTTCCATTGAATCAAATTTTACATAAAAATTTAGTATATTTTTTATGATATACATTTATGATTTTTTAAAATTGTTAAAATTTGGAGTTCCATTTATGAAATTAAATTAAAATTAAATATATTATTTTATTTACTGCGATTTAGTATGATTTACACGATTAAAAAAATTTAATATAAAAAAGTGAGTGTATCCTCTTAAAATACCACTTTACCCTCCTAACAATTAACGGTGTTAGTTGTTTTTGATGGAAGTACACGATTTGCTAATTTTTGGTAAGTATAGGTAAACACTTTGCTATATATGAAACTTGGAGTACGCAAAGTGCATAAATCGGAAACTACAGGTACACATAATGCATTTAACTCTTTGGCTTAACAATGACTCCTCAATTAGTCCATGGAAATGATTAACAAGAAATGCTGGGAGACAAACGAAGAGAGGGCAAAAGATTTTAGGTGTACTGCAAGGAATTCAAAAGATTTTTCTTTTTTTCTGTTTTAGCTTTGTCATAAAGGGACGTGTAAATTACATGAATGTTTTCTTTAGAGGTTTGAATCTCACCTCTTCTCTCATATAGGACTCAATTACTAAAATTCTGTAACTAAAGTTTTCCTTCATGTGATCCACTCATCAAAAAAGTTATAAACATGCAATTTAGAGAAAAATCTGTTGGAATAATCTAATTTCCTTTTTAATTAACAAAGATAATCAGACCACCAAAGATAACATAATTAATCATATATAATCAGCGAAAGACAAATTTTGTAAAATATAATAACAGTCTATCTACCTCATATCGATCCATTGTAACATACATGCGTCCACCACCTGATGCAATCTGTGCATCAATACCTTGTTCACGTAATTCTGCGAGATAATTCTGAAGAGTTTCCACAAAAGCTACACTTGAGCCATCCAAAACATCACGACCATCAGTAAGAGCATGAACGCGGATTCTTTTGGCACCTCGCTCACTGGCACCTTTAACCAACAACTGCACGAATAAAACAAGAAAGATTCCATTATTTATTATAATCAACATTCTTTGCAATAGAAAACCCAAGCCAACATGAGAGTAATAACTAAAACCAAAATAATGAACATTACCAGCACTTGGTCAATTCGAGAGTGCACACCACCATCACTCAATAAGCCAATAAGGTGTAATGTGCCACTTTCAAAACATTCCTTAATGTAATTGAAACCTTCTCCATCAAAGATTTTCCCAGACTCTAGGGCAAGGTCACAAAGTTTTGCTCTGCACAATAACAAAAAAAGAAAAATTCAAAGTTCTTAATTTTCTAGTCTTACTTGATAGAATTATTATTTAAAATAGATTAATAATAAAATAAACAATTAGTATTTTGCATAGACCATAAAAAAAATAGTGCATGACGACCTTGTTAAAAGATTGTCCACAGAATGTTAGAATTGGAAATTAACATTAATAAGCTAAAGAATAGCTTGGAGACAACAAAAAGAAGAGAATCTGCTATATGAGAGCAGCTAAACCAAGAGTGACAATTTAACATATTACAACTACCAAATCTGCTATATTAATGAATGACGGTAAATCTGATCTAATGTGCTAATTGTAATGTTTAATGAACTCAGTGAAATAATCATGTAGACATTTTGCTTTAGTTTGATATTTGGTTAGTTTATTAAAAGGTGACTTATGAAGTAGGAGGAAAAGATTAGAATTCAAAAAACAAACCCTTGAGCGAAAATCCTTCCAGCACCAAGAGCATTGTGACCAACTTCACTGTTTCCCATGTCATCTTCTGTAGGAAGACCAACTGCAGTTCCATGAGCCCTCACCAATCTCCATCTATCAGGTGCACCCTTGGAAAAACAATAAACACATATCAAATAACTATCCAATACTTGTCCCTCAATGCACACAAACAATATGAAACTTTGAAGAGTAAATCACTTGGAACCCTTTTCCGGGGAACATTCAACCTCGATAAATATTTAAAAATTTATCATGATAGCATGTAAAGTACAATATGTTTGTGATGCTTATGTGTTAATATGCACATCTGAAGTTGAGACACAACAAGGAAAACTAATGGTAAATTTCAAAGATGTAATAAGTAGAAACTAATGGAAAGACGAATAGGCTGAGAGAATAGAGAAGTGAATATACATTCTTAAGAGAATCCATGGTAGGGGTTTCAGCAACAGAGATGCAATTATACTGATTGTCATGAGCTTCACCCCATCCATCCAATACAACCATAGCCACTACCTTCCCCTTTGGTAGCTTTGGATGATCCGCCAGTTTCCATGATACTCCTGAGCTTCCCATATTCTTTATACACACACACACAAGTATACAACTAGATTTTAATCACCCAATATAACAAAATAAATAACCAATTATAACAGATCTATACATGAGAGAGAGAGAGAGAGAGAGAGAGAGAGATGAATCTTTTAAGACAGGAGAGAGAGCCCGAGAGAGAGGGAGAGAGAGAGAGAGAGAGAGAGAGATGAACCTTTTAAGACAGGAGAGAGTTGTGAGAGCAGATCTAACAAGTTTCAAGTCAATTACTGGAAGAGCACAAACTGAGAATATGTATATGTATACGAGGCAATGGCCAATGGGATGAGGTTTGGTTTTTTTTATACGGGGTGCGGGGGAGAGCCAAAAATACATAAACCGCCACGCCGCCCCCGATACTTGCCCATAGGTCACGGATTTTTCTTTTTAATTTTATTTTTCTTTCACGTGACATGCACGTGTTCTTCTTACCTAACTACTATGCATGATATTCGGGCGTGGAGTAGGCAACGTAGTATATTCCAATGGCATGTTCCGCCCTTGCTGCTTTCCTAACCACATGCCTTCTTTCTTTCTTCAATACACAGCTCTGGTTTTACGTATATTCTTCTAGAATGGTAATCAACTGGGTTTTTACCCCCAAAAATATTAGAGACACAAATTTTGGTACAAAATTTTTTACAAAATCACATATGTCTTATTCTAATTAATTATCATTCAATTAAATATAATGAGTTTCCTGTATTTACACTAACATCATTCAATAAAAATTTTCCTCATTGCCATGCCACATCATTTTGTAAATATTTTTTGTACAAAATTTTGTACTCCTAGCATTACTCTTTTAGCCCGTCTATCAATTCAATAAATTTAATAATTTTTCAATATTAATGCTAATAAAAATTAATAGAAATTTATGTTGAGCTGTTCAATTTAATGAGATATTATGAGATATTCCCAATAATTTGAATAAATTTTTAAGATATGAACTTTGTAAGTTAAATTTTTAAATGATATGATTTGATAATAATTATATATATATATATATATATATTGTAATATTTTTAAAAAAGGAAAAGTTTTAGTTATAATATATAGATAAAATGATGCATTTTATTTGAAAAAGTTAATCGGTCAATTATTAATTATTATGGTATTATTTTATTGAATAAAATTTCTCGTGATACTATTGGAAAAGAAGAGATTTTTGGTAAGAAAAAATATAAAAGATAACGTGTTTTATCTGAAAATGTAATTGGTTAGTTATTAGTAATTATAACATCATTATTTAATTTTATTAAATTTAATTACTCATGATATTTTTAGAATATAAATGACAACGTGTTTTACCTAAAAAGATAACTAATTAGTTATTAAAAAAATGTAAAAGGTAAGATGATTTTACCGATAATAAATATTTAGTTAAGGATAATTAAGTAAGAAAAACAAGTTTTAAACGGAGATATTTTAGTTATAAAATATCTAAAAGATATTACGTTTTAGCTAAAACATGTAATCATTTAGTTTTTTTTTTTTTGACGAACAAGAAGATTTTATTAACATTCAAACATCGGAACCCAGGCGGGACAAACCCCCGAACTGTCAACTACAACCTGATTGTGAAACAAAAAAACGAACTAAACAAATAGTCGTTCTGTTTTCAGATCGATTAACACATAGAATATCTAAATTTTTTAATCGAAAAAGTAATACAATGACATCTCGAGCAATCCATGTAATAACCCTAACTTTAGCAATGCTACAGTGATCACATGAATAGTAAATTTGGAGGAATTTAGGGAAATGGTGTGTAGGTACTCTATATTGGAAATGGAAAATGAACAAACAAAAACTATATTAGTGATATACTATAAAAATAAGTGACTCGAAATGACGATGGATATCAGAAATTCCTGAATTTAGGTTTTGAGGATTTTGAGTTCGAACGAGCTTCTATTTATTGGATATTAAGGAGCATAGAAATATTAAAGGAATTATATATTGAGGAATTAGTGAATTTAAGTTAAACCAGGGGATTTTTAAGTTAAGGGAATGCTAAGGGAATTTGGATTTTTAAACGATTTCAAAACCACTGGATGACGAGATATATTCGAAACGAACCACAACTAGACGAGTATGGAAACCAAACAACCAAGATTATAATATAACAAGGACATATACCACATTATTAATTACCAAAATTATTAACCTTTTACTTAGAAAATCAAGAAAAGGATTAAAGGATGCATCCAATGACATCATTAGTGACATCACACTCCACTAACACTTATTTAAGGGGCAAATTAGTCTTTTAACCATGGGATTTTCCACAAAACTCTAGAATTCTCAAGAGATTAAGACAAGATGAGATAAGATTAAACAAAAAGCAAAAGAACTCTCCCCCATCCTCTTCATTTCCATTTGGCCACTTAGAAAAAAAAAGGAGGAAAACAAAAATCAAAACCCTAGTTCCAAACCATCTAAAATCAAGGGAAAATTCAAGGAGCTTGCTTGGGTATAGGTTAAGGTATGCTATGAATCCTAGCTTCTAAATCCATTCCATCTTTGAGATATAAAATCATGAAGGTGATGATGAATAGTGATGAATAGTAACTTATATGGATTTTATGTTTTGTTTTGAAAGATTAAGGTGTGTTAAGGTTGTTTAAAGGTGTACCAAGGACTACAAGCATATATTAAGAGTATTAAAGCTTCAAAGAAGGTATAATCTCTTCACCCCTCTTGAGTTTTATGATGAATATTAATGGTATTAGTAGTTAAGTGGTTATAAGTGATGAAATCATGATTATATATGTGTTTAAAAGTGATTTTATGGTATATGAAAGGAGTATGTGCTTGTAACCATGGTTGGTAAGATGACCACATGGTGTAGGTGATGGTGTATAAGGTGGATGATGGATTTGGAGGAGTTGAATTTTGGAAAGTATGAAAATATAGCCGTTATAATGTCCGATTTTCGGTAAACCAAATAGATACCCTGTTTTTGGTCCCCATATTCGTACGGTAGGTTTCTGTCCAGAGCAACCACTGATCATGAGAGGGTAGATCTTGGTTCATAGATCGTTTTGATATAAAGTACGTTAAAATTTGATGAACGATTTAGGAGAAAAGTCAGTTTTAGTGAAAGACGTTCGAGAACCGAGAAAACGTAATTGTATCAAATTTGAGGCTATAATTACCATACTTAAAAATTTTAAAAGTTATAAAATTTTGGGATAGTGTAGTAGGGTGGTCAGAGGGCCTTTGACAGTTAGCCTTGCATTAAAATTTGGAATCTATATTTTCTGAGAATTTTTACAATCGAGAGTGGTTGTTAAGGAAAGAATGTAAATCGTTAAGAACTTTAATCGGGAATAAGAATGGTTAAGTCCTCAAGACCTTTTGAGATAGTAATGGGATATTATAAGGGTGTTATTATATGATCGTAGGTGGTTAAGTGGAATATGTTCTGATAATGATCCTTTTTGTGTTTATAGAGACTTCGGGAGAGCCACGAGCTATACTTCCGACTTACAGAGATCGAGGCAAGATCCTTCTATCCCTACTTTGAAAATTATTTATCTTCGGAATAAAAATGATATCATGAAATATATATATATATATATATATATATATATATATATATATATATATAGGAAATGGGTCAGCAGCCACAGTTGGATATTTTGTAATATCCAACCAACCCATCTTGTACCGTTAACACATCCAATCAACGGTCAGGATGAGGGGACTTACGCTATATAATATAGCGTATTACGCTATATAATATAGCGTATTACGCTATATAATAGAGCGTAAGTTAAAGTTTTCAAAACCCCCATTTAAATTGTGTCGAAATATATCAAATATGGTATGCAAAATGATCGTTGTGAGATGTAGAAAAATACAGTGAAGTCGGATTTCAAAAATATCTCACCAATTGACGGAAAAAATCAAATTAGAAACGGAGGGATTTTGGTATAAACTTACGCTATATAATGTAGCGTAAGCTTTTCAAATCCTAGCCGTGCATTAGCTTACTGGATGGTCACAGATGGGTTGGTTGGATATTAGATTATATCCAACTTTGGCTGTAGAAGGCGTCCCATATATATATATATATATATATATATATGTGTGTGTGTGTGTGTGTGTGTGTGTGTGTGTGTGTGTGTGTGTGATGTTATTGTTGCTATGTTGTAAAGAATATATTTCCTTGATTTTGGGAAATTAAAGAGAGATGGATATGATTTATGAAATATGGATATAAAGATGATTACGAATGGAGCGAATATGCTCTATGGTAAAAGAGATATGAAAAGGGAATGGTATCAGTTGTTATCTAGGGTTATATGGTTTATAATACTATATTAAAAATATTCTTTTTGAGTATCAGTGGTTTAATAAATATTATTTGATTATTATTTACTACTTTTAAAATAGACGGAATATTTTATGAATATAAAAGTATATTTGATTTCTTGAATATGAAATAGATGTCTGGATCATAACCAAAGCATTATGTTATATATATATATATATATATATATATATATATATATATATATTTATATATATATATTTTATAGAAGTAATGTGCGAGAATGGAAATGATATGAGTGAATGATATGTGGAAATGAAAGCGAGAAAATGGAAATGTGGAATGATATTTTATAAATGGAATAATGATTTGACAAAAAGGGGGATTGCAACAGACTTGCGTAAGTGGCTGTGTCAGGGCTGTGTGCAACATAGTCCAGCATTTATTATTTTTATTACGGCACGAAGATGCCAAGGGAGGATGTTAGCAGGTGGCCTTCCTCCAAGAATGATCTTCATTCCTTCTACTGGTAGTAAAAAGAGAGCATGTACGATTAGGCGACTGATCATCGTCCTAACGTATCAGGCGACAGCAGATATCCCCAATGTTTTTGAAAAGAAAGTGTTGACAATGGTTTTCAGATTTCTATACTGAAAACAGAATAATTATATGGGATGATGGAATTATGGTTACAGATGAAGAAAAACTGATATTATATTATTTTAGATTTCTTTCTTATAATAGTAAGTGGATGATGTATTATTAAGTAAGAGCTTTATTCTTCCTTAAAGATTATAATTGGTCTCTGCTTATATATGCATATATATGTATACCTGTTCACATTCTAAATTCTAGTTTACAATATTATCTTGCTGAGCTATTATAGCTCACTCTTGCTACTTATGTATATAGCAGCTAGGTCCCATGCTGATACTACGCACTACACCCCGCAAGAGGGTAAGGGAAAGGCGACCTTTTGAGCGAGTGCTGGCGATCATACCCGAGGTAGTGACAAGCGAAAGGGGCTTAGTAGACTTATGTAAATTAAGTGTGTAAGTTTGTAATAAGCTTTTGGTTGTTGAAATGCTTCCTGTAGAAGTATTATTCAACAATGTACTTAGTAGAATTCTGGGTTGTAATAACTGTTAACTTTAAACTTTTAATATTGTGGATGTTGTTCTATGAGCATATGACTGGTGTGTGTGTGTGTATTAATGTGGGGTCAATTGCATAAATATTAAGTTATAAAAAAAAAGACTCAAGAGATATTGATATTGATCGGAAATTGGACAGTGATGACCTGGATCCTTTACCCCGGATCTAGGGGCGTCACAAATGGTATCAGAGCTAAGAGTCATAATGCTCAAGAACAAGAGTAATAATAATAACTGTATCAGTAATAATATAAATTGTGAACTCCCATCGAGTTCAAGGGTGGTATATCGCAGATAGTTTTATTTTAAGCATTGATTATAATTTTATAGATTATTACTAATAGAATTTTATGTTTTATTATTGGGATCAGAGATGGGAGAGCCGAGTCGAGACCCTCAGTGGATAGGATTGTCAGAGCAGGAGCTTGTAGATCTACAGCTAGCCGGGGTAGAGGTTCCCGAGTATGCGGTCGATGACCTCAGGGAGAGACGTCGAGCGGCAGCCAGAGAGAGGTGTGAGCAGAGACCGAGAGAGGAGGCAGAGGAGCGTAGACAGAGAGATGCTGTAGCCATAGTGCCATACATTGGTAGACCTTCTACAGGATCTGATGAGGCAGGTCCTTCTAGAGTGAGATGGGAGATTCCTGAGGAGGAGAGGCCGTTACGTAAGAGGCCTAGGTTGTCAGTCATAGCTGAGGAGGAGGAGGAGACTGAGTGGACCGATATCCATATGATACCTACCCCTGCCTTGCCTATTCGAGTACCATCACCAGTCCCATCTCCCTCACCGAGTCCTGGCCCTCTAGAGGATCCAGCTAAGCCATTCACTCTGCCCGGACAT
The DNA here is from genome assembly GCA_036435485.1 of Saposhnikovia divaricata. Lineage (NCBI taxonomy): Eukaryota > Viridiplantae > Streptophyta > Magnoliopsida > Apiales > Apiaceae > Saposhnikovia > Saposhnikovia divaricata. The sequence continues at coordinate 122,190,451 of CM071601.1, read as the reverse complement.
TTTATCTTTCCAGAGGATGAGATAGAGGAGGATCCGTCTGAGGATGCAGATACCGAGTCTATTCCTTCATCCCCTCCATTTGCACCTCCACCACCTCCACCTATGCAGGCACCTGTCGCAGCTGCTATGCCCCCTCAGGAGGCACCCTTACCGACAGGTGACTCACTACCAGCCATTCTGTTGACAGAGTACTTTACCCTACAGGGTCAGTTGGAGGAGTCCCGCCGGGTGATAGACACACTGATGCAGAGGTCAGAGAGAGGGAGAGGAGGTATCATTCCTGATGGTATATCCTTGGGATTAGTGAGTGTTGAGCTGCGGGCCCTGGGGGACATTAGGAGGCTGTTAGCTGATAGAGGAGACCCAGAGTGGAGGGCTGCGATAGTGGATACAGTCACGTCTATGGTAGTCCAGATCCGAGACATTATTAGGGCAGGACTGTGAGTCGGGGTAGTAGTCTTCGTCACTAATCAGACTAGTCATCTTACTGATGTCTTTTTGGGGGATTAGTTTAGTTGGTTACTGTTTTAATCCCAGTCTGATTGGAAGACAGCTAGTAGTACTTTTGTTGTAGCAGATTAGTATGTACGGTTATGTTTGTAGATTTCGAACCATGTACTCTATGATGTAAAACATTAGTAGTAAAAGACGTTGTATCCAAGTTGTAAAATATTTATGTAAATTAATGAAGTTTGTGCATTCTGCCTAAATTTTTACTGCATTTTAATAATAAATGTTGAGATTCAAAAATATTGATGTATAAAAGGTGATTGACTTAATGAAAAGGTTATCGTGTTAAGGACGATACACTTACTTACTAAAGTTATAATATAACTAGATGCAAACCGTGTGGAGATAAGAATATTGTGATGTGCAAATGAGTTAATTAACGATATAATTGTGTATATAGAAATGATGTATATTGTACCCCAAATTCGGGTAATTAATAAAGACTATTGTTATGTACAGAACTATGCCGCCTAGACGTGATAATAGAGCGAATGCAAGGGGAAATGAGAGAGACGAAAGAAGTCAAAATATAGGAGGTAATAGACTGAATGAAAATGCTCATAATGAAGAAAATCATGAAGAAGAAGAAGAGGAATCAACCGGCCAACAAGGAAATGCGGGAGGCAATCCCTTTAACCAATTCATGGAACTATTAAGGCAGAATTTAGCTAATCCACAGAATCCCCAACAACCACCTGTTCTCCCCAATCAGGCAGCTAATTCCTTTCGTGCCTTTAAGTCATTAAAACCCCCAGAATTTGAGGGAACCACTAACCCAGTAGTAGCCAGGGCATGGCTGAAAGAGATGGAGAAAGCTTTTGAGATACTGAGGATAGAGGAAGATCAGAAAACAGTTTTTGCAGCCTATCTCTTAAAGGGAGAGGCAAATTACTGGTGGGAAGCTAAGAAGAACCTAGAAGAAGCGGGAGTGATAACCTGGGAGCGTTTCACTAGGGTGTTCCTAGAAAAGTATTCCCCTAGGTATTTGGAAAACCAAATGGAAATAAAGTTTCCGGAGTTAAAACAGGATAACTTAACAGTGGCAGAGTATGAAACTAAATTTACAGAACTGTCGAGGTTTGTTCCCGAGTTTGTGCGTACTGAAGAACAACGAGCGAAAAGGTTCCAACAAGGATTGAAACCCTGGTTACGAACGAGAGTGGCACCATTTGAGTTGACTGATTATGCTGCAGTGGTTCAAAAGGCATCTATTATAGAGGCCGAGAGTGAACAGGCTCAAATAGGTCGAGAAAGTAAGAAAAGGAGATTTGAGGGTCAGAGAGGATGTTCAAGTGAAGGAAGTTATTTTGGCAAAGCTGGTAAAGGACAAAAGTCTCAGTTTGTAGGAAAGTCAGGAGTTAATAGGACTGTTAGTGAAACTGTGAATCAGGGTGATAAATCCACAGGAACGTTTCAGTCCAAACAATCACGACCACCATTACCAGATTGTGACACGTATGGTAAGAAACATATAGGAGTCTGTAGGGTGCTGGGAGTAACTTGTTTTAAGTGTGGACAAAAAGGACACTACCTTAACCAGTGCCCATCAACTGATACAAACCCTAAAAGAGATGTTAAGTGTTACCAGTGTGGGAAATTAGGTCACATTGCTAGAGATTGCCGTTCCGGTGGGTCATACGCGCAAGGACAGAGTGTGACTGCTTCAAATAGGCCTACTGCTAGAGTGTACAACATGACCTTAGGGGAAGCGTTGACGAAACCAGATGCAGATACAGGTACTTGTTTTTCGATTTAAATTTTGTGTGTAAGTCTTTGGTTAAGGATTGACTTAATCAATTAATGGAGTAAATAAGTTAATAATATAGATAAGGAAAATCAGTATCTGTTAAGGGCTAGGAAACGCTATGAAAAGAAAAGTAGGAGTGTTTTGGGAAAAACACAAACTCGTTGAGACGAACAGGAAATATATATTATAGGTAGTATTGTCTTACAACTGTTTTAAAGAATATTATTAGAGCTTATTTTCTGGAAAATTTTACAGAGATTAGATATAGGAATATTGAGGTGTTAATATTTATGTCATGATAGAGATCAAAATATAGACAAACCATAGTGAGATACACTACCATTCAGAAAAGGCCAATGTGGTGGCGGATACCCTTAGTCGAAAGTGGAAGGAGAGACGAGATAATATGGAATGACTGAAAACAGGATGGAATTTGCAAGAAAAAGATAGTGAAAGTACTACTATGGATAAACTAAATGGCATGTTGATGAATGACAAGAAAGTTTATGTTGGTGTATTTCTGCGCAAACAAGATAGAGATATTATGAAAGGAAAAGGATAGAGGAAGTAGTGTGGAAGTTAGGAGGTGTGAATGAAAAATGATACCTATGGACATTTCCAACATGATTCCGGGACGGAATCCTTTTAAGGGGGGAAGACTGTAATAACCCTAACTTTAGCAATGCTACAGTGATCACATGAATAGTAAATTTGGAGGAATTTAGGGAAATGGTGTGTAGGTACTCTATATTGGAAATGGAAAATGAACAAACAAAAACTATATTAGTGATATACTATAAAAATAAGTGACTCGAAATGACGATGAATTTCAGAAATTCCTGAATTTAGGTTTTGAGGATTTTGAGTTCGAACGAGCTTCTATTTATTGGATATTAAGGAGCATAGAAATATTAAAGGAATTATATATTGAGGAATTAGTGAATTTAAGTTAAACCAGGGGATTTTTAAGTTAAGGGAATGCTAAGGGAATTTGGATTTTTAAACGATTTCAAAACCACTGGATGACGAGATATATTCGAAACGAACCACAACTAGACGAGTATGGAAACCAAACAACCAAGATTATAATATAACAAGGACATATACCACATTATTAATTACCAAAATTATTAACCTTTTACTTAGAAAATCAAGAAAAGGATTAAAGGATGCATCCAATGACATCATTAGTGACATCACACTCCACTAACACTTATTTAAGGGGCAAATTCGTCTTTTAACCATGGGATTTTCCACAAAACTCTAGAATTCTCAAGAGATTAAGACAAGATGAGATAAGATTAAACAAAAAGCAAAATAACTCTCCCCCATCCTCTTCATTTCCATTCGGCCACTTAGAAAAAAAAAAGGAGGAAAACAAAAATCAAAACCCTAGTTCCAAACCATCTAAAATCAAGGGAAAATTCAAGGAGCTTGCTTGGGTATAGGTTAAGGTATGCTATGAATCCTAGCTTCTAAATCCATTCCATCTTTGAGATATAAAATCATGAAGGTGATGAAGAATAGTGATGAATAGTAACTTATATGGATTTTATGTTTTGTTTTGAAAGATTTAGGTGTGTTAAGGTTGTTTAAAGGTGTACCAAGGATTACAAGCATATATTAAGAGTATTAAAGCTTCAAATAAGGTATAATCTCTTCACCCCTCTTGAGTTTTATGATGAATATTAATGGTATTAGTAGTTAAGTGGTTATAAGTGATGAAATCATGATTATATATGTGTTTAAAAGTGATTTTATGGTATATGAAAGGAGTATGTGCTTGTAGCCATGGTTGGTAAGATGACCACATGGTGTAGGTGATGGTGTATAAGGTGGATGATGGATTTGGAGGAGTTGAATTTTGGAAAGTATGAAAATATAGCCGCTATAATGCCCGATTTTCGGTAAACCAAATAGATACCCTGTTTTTGGTCCCCATATTCGTACGATAGGTTTCTGTCCAGAGCAACCACTGATCATGAGAAGGTAGATCTTGGTTCATAGATCGTTTTGATATAAAGTACGTTAAAATCTGATGAACGGTTTAGGAGAAAAGTCAGTTTTAGTGAAAGACGTTCGAGAACCGAGAAAACGTAATTGTATCAACTTTGAGGCTATAATTACCATACTTAAACAATTTTAAAAGTTATAAAATTTTGGGATAGTGTAGTAGGGTGGTCAGAGGACCCTTGACAGTTAGCCTTGCATTAAAATTTGGAATCTATATTTTCTGAGAATTTTTACAGTCGAGAGTGGTTGTTAAGGAAAGAATGTAAATCGTTAAGAACTTTAATCGGGAATAAGAATGGTTAAGTCCTCAAGACCTTTTGAGATAGTAATGGGATATTATAAGGGTGTTATTATATGATCGTAGGTGGTTAAGTGGAATATGTTCTGATAATGATCCTTTTTGTGTTTATAGAGACTTCGGGAGAGCCACGAGCTATACTTCCGACTTACAGAGATCGAGGCAAGATCCTTCTATCCCTACTTTGAAAATTATTTATCTTCGGAATAAAAATGATATCATGAAATATATATATATATATATATATATATATATATATATATATGATGTTATTGTTGCTATGTTGCAAAGAATATATTTCCTTGATTTTGGGAAATTAAAGAGAGATGGATATGATTTATGAAATATGGATATAAATATGATTACGAATGGAGCGAATATGCTCTATGGTAAAAGAGATATGAAAAGGGAATGGTATCAGTTGTTATCTAGGGTTATATGGTTTATAATACTATATTAAAAATATTCTTTTTGAGTATCAGTGGTTTAATAAATATTATTTAATTATTATTTACTACTTTTAAAATAGACGGAATATTTTATGAATATAAAAGTATATTTGATTTCTTGAATATGAAAGAGATGTCTGGATCATAACCAAATCATTATGTTATATATATATATATATATATATATATATATATATATATATATATATATATATATTATAGAAGTAATGTGCGAGAATGGAAATGATATGAGTGAATGATATGTGGAAATGAAAGCGAGAAAATGGAAATGTGGAATGATATTTTATAAATGGAATAATGATTTGACAAAAAGGGGGATTGCAACAGACTTGCGTAAGTGGCTGTGTCAGGGCTGTGTGCGACATAGTCCAGCATTTATTATTTTTATTACGGCACGAAGATGCCAAGGGAGGATGTTAGCAGGTGGCCTTCCTCCAGGAATGATCTTCATTCCTTCTACCGGTAGTAAAAAGAGAGCATGTACGATTAGGCGACTGATCATCGTCCTAACGTATCAGGCGACAGCAGATATCCCCAATGTTTTTGAAAAGAAAGTGTTGACAATGGTTTTCAGATTTCTATACTGAAAACAGAATAATGATATGGGATGATGGAATTATGGTTACAGATGAAGAAAAACTGATATTATATTATTTTAGATTTCTTTCTTATAATAGTAAGTGGATGATGTATTATTAAGTAAGAGCTTTATTCTTCCTTAAAGATTATAATTGGTCTCTGCTTATATATGCATATATATGTATACCTGTTCACATTCTAAATTCTAGTTTACAATATTATCTTGCTGAGCTATTATAGCTCACTCTTGCTACTTATGTATATAGCAGCTAGGTCCCATGCCGATACTACGCACTACACCCCGCAAGAGGGTAAGGGAAAGGCGACCTTTTGAGCGAGTGCTGGCGACCATACCCGAGGTAGTGACAAGCGAAAGGGGCTTAGTAGACTTATGTAAATTAAGTGTGTAAGTTTGTAATAAGCTTTTGGTTGTTGAAATGCTTCCTCTAGAAGTATTATTCAACAATGTACTTAGTAGAATTTTGGGTTGTAATAACTGTTAACTTTAAACATTTAACATTGTGGATGTTGTTCTATGAGCATATGACTGGTGTGTGTGTGTGTGTATTAATATGGGGTCAATTGCATAAATATTAAGTTATAAAAAAAAGACTCAAGAGATATTGATATTGATCAGAAATTGGACCGTGATGATCTGGATCCTTGACCCCGGATCTAGGGGCGTCACAATCCAACATACATCTGCTATGAAACTAGTAGTATCGCAATTGACCTTCACATAAGCACCATATGTAGCCCAATGTTCAGAACTAGCAGTTACATCAACTAATATTGGAGCAATAAATGTCCCCAAAATATGAACAATTTTTTGTTATGAAAGGTGAGCTCTTGCGGTATCCACCACCGTCGCAAATTCGATGCGAGTCTTACGGATCTCCCAAAATATCATATTAATCCTTCTCAGAAAAACTATCAAAACCCGTAACAAGACACACATAAACATCAAAACATAGCACAGTAACATCCCAAAACGATGGACACGACTAACAACGTTGATAACAAGGTACTCAACAAGATCTCATCTAAAAAGGATTAGATCTCGATTTTATTGAAAAATTGGTAAATAGAAGAGAGGATGGGAGAACGAAAGTGCTTAATCGGAATGGATTTGAAGATCTGGAAGGTGGAGAAGTGGCGGATAGAACCCTAGTTATGAGATTCGACTCTCAAAACAACTTTTTCATTTAGTTATTATTAATTGTAATATTATTAGTTTATTTCATTGAATAGAACGACCCGTAAGATTTTTGGAAAGGAAGAGGGATTCTAGTTAGAACAGTCGGAAAATATAATGTGTTTTAGCTGGAAAAGATAATTGGCTAGTTAACAAGAACTACAAAATCGTTGTTTTATTTTATAATATATAATTACATGTTTTTACCAATAATAAATATTAAAGTAACTATAATTAAGTAAAAAAAATAAGTTTGAAAAAATAGTTTAGTTAGAAAAAAAAGAGAAGATATTAACTTTTAGCTGAAAAAGATAATCAATTATTTATTAGTAGTTATAATATTATTAATTATATCTTAATTATAAAATATTTTTTTGAAAGAAGAGATTTTAGTTGGAAAAGTTAGAAAAAGTAATAACTGAAAAAAATAATTGATTAGTTATTTAGAAATATAATATCGTTATTGTGTTTTATAAAATAAGTGTTAGGTCCCGTAAGAGGGCTATTTTAAGCCAGAAGGGGGGTTGAATAGCTTAATATCCAATTTAAAAATTATTATGGCGTTTTAAAATAATTTTCCCTTTTTAAAACTTTTACCAAGTCGTTATGCAGTTTATAAGTGCAGAAATAAAAGACAAGGGAAGAAAATACCACACAGGAGATTTTATCCTGGTTCGCGATGGCGTAACCCCTAATGGATTCGCTCACCCCTACTCTAGTCCCCGAGCTCCTCTCTGGACTCTAGATTTTCCCTTAAAAATAACTCGCTCCTTTAGTAGGCGGAGAACCCTTTACAACCTTATAAATATTGGTCTTGGTACGTATCTCCCCGATACTACCTCACAATAAATATAAAAACCCACAAGATTCATCTTGGGTCATAACTCCCCGTTACACCCTCAAAGTCGTTGTGAAAACATACACAACTTATCTTAGACAGCAATTCCCCGCTATTTCTTCGAAGTTGATGTAGAACCCTTGGTGTAGTCTTTGAATTCCTCGCTTTTGTCGGTCTTGGATCTTAGATGAAAGGTCTTGGGTCTTTCCTCTTCTTCACGGTGCAAAGGCCACTAACTCCCCGCTAGTGCCCAGGACTTGGGTCTTAGAACGAGAATCACCTCACTTCAACTTCACCTCACTGCAAAACATAGAAAACAATATCTACGAAACAAACCGTAATATAAAGAGGTTTTGGACTAATATGTCCTAGAGTGACTATAATATTCTTACACGGATATTAATTAAAATAAGTTCAATAAGCTTTATTTGCTTACGAATTTATGTGTATTCTTTTATTCGATATGACTTTTAGATCGAAGAATACTTTTAATACAATACTCCGTATAGTGAGATTTAAATATATCTCGGAGTTTGTAAATATTGATTATGTCCTTTAAGCTCGTAGGCTTATAAGGTTTATAATCGTATACTTTTGTTCGACTTTTTGTAAATGTCGAAGTATACTTAAAATTACTTCTTTATCCAAAATACGTCTATTTTCGAAGTAATGTAAAATCAAGTCCTTGTAAAAGCTTTATAGCTTAAGGATTTTTGATAAACAGCTTCTCGTTCGACATAGTCTTGTTTTAGACTATTCGTATATATTTAAACGAGAGTGTTACAATTTTACTTTAACAATTTGCACTTTAATATAATTTGGCCAATTTAACACAAAACACAAATAAACGCACACGTACAGAAAAGTAACTCGCTTACTATAGGATAAAACGAGGACCGCTATTATGCGTTAAATTATTGCGAAAAGTAAAATCACTCACAAGTGTGAGGACAAGGAAAAAAATTTCGGAAAGTAAAATCACTCACAAGTGTGAGGACAAGGAAAAAAAATTGAGGAAAGTAAAATCACTCACAATGTGAGGACAAGAAAAAAAATTACGGAAAGTAAAATCACTCACAAGTATGGACAAGGAAAAAAATTGCGGAAAGTAAAATCACTCACAAGTGTGAGGACGAGAATAAAAAGTGCGGAAAATATATAAAAGGCTTTCGCCACGCAATTATGCGTTAAGATTAGTGCAGAAAGTAAAATCACTCACAAGTGTGAGGACGAGAAGAAAAAGAGCGGAAAATATATAAACGGCTTTCGCCATGCTATTACGCGTTAAAGATAAACACACACGTACGAGTAATTAAACACACCACAAAATAATAAAATATTAATGGCCAAAGTAAGTGCGTTAAAGTTTTTAATTAAGGCTTTTAGATTCTTTCCCCCAGGAACACTAGAGGTGATAGAAGGGAATCAAATCAAGCTCGATGTAATAATTTGACCGTCGTTAAATATAACATCTTTTTGAGGTATTATAATATTTCGAATCGTTGTTCAAAATTTAATCCTTGTACGGATTTTTATGGTCTCGGTTTGAGATCCGATATAAGAGCTTAATAAAGAAGAGGATATGAAGGTATAAAGCTCTTATATGTAAATAAAAATATGGTCGGTTAAGACTCGGATATGAAGCTAAAATATTACCACTTTTTGGAAAAGTTTGCCGGAAAAATTTGTCGGAGGTTCGGCCTGATTTTGGCACTTTGGTCGAACTTGGGCAGCCCTTCTGGAGGCCGGAAAGTAGTGGTAGATGAGCTTATTAGGTGGGAGAAAGCTTGTTTGGTAGAACTAAGCTTTATGGAACAAAAATCTTGTATATATTTAAGTATATATAAGAAATGGAAGGTTTTTTAGAAGAAGTATGTGTATAGAGTGTTTGGATATTGAGAGGGTGCTTATACTTCTTAAATGCCCAGCACTTATTTGGTTTTTTAGCTTGTTAGAAATGGTTGGGGGAAAGGGTTTATTTATAGGAGGAGTTGGGTGGAAGGAAGGTTGAGGATTTAAAGTAAAAGGAGTGGTTGAGACTGAAAACACTCGGATTGATGAGGTGGAAAGTGGTATTATGTTTGTTGGGGGTGGTATTATGTTTCTTTGGAGTGGTTTGTGGTAAAGTATCCCAGCTGCTCTGATCCTTTAATATATTGTATCGGACTCGTATCAATTAACGATTAAATACGTAACATGTATCGTTAATTAAATACCCGAAAAATACGAAAATAACCAATAAATAATTCTAAAATTATGGAGCATTTAGGAATATTATAAATAATATTCAGGAAAGTTTGGTCAAATTTTGTCAACGTTGACTTGGTCAAACGTGGTCAAACGTGGACCACTGCCTCGATTTTCGTGTCTGGACCAAAATTCTCAGAAAATTACGAAACTTTTACCATGCATATAAAATAACATTTAAGTGACCCATCTCAAGTTTCAAGTCATTCTAGCAAGTGGAAGTATTTTATTTGGATTTAATTCGATTAAATCACGTTTCGGTTCCGAATAAAATACGATTGGTCTTTTCTTGAATTAGATACATCTTTTGACCAATGTTTTGACTTGAATAAATACTTAGAATATATTTCCTAATATATAAAATATATTGAGAGTGTAGGAAATATTTTTGAGTATTTAAAATAATTTTCTCCGAAAAAGGGAATAAATTTACGAAGTGGGAGAAAAATTACTTTAAATATTTCTAGCACGAGATAAAAATGATTATTAATATTCTACCACTGAATATTAATATTCTTGAGGATAAAACCATTTTGAGTGTGAAGGCGGAATATTTTTGAATAAAAACTGATCATTTTTAAATATAGCACGAGTTCTCTAAAGAATATTAATCCTTGAATATTCTTTGTTCGAGCCTGTCGCCTTATCACTTTTGAAACGAAGATCTAAAAAATATCAAACCTCGATATTTCTTGTTTGATCTTATTGCCTTGGTGTAGAGATATATTCCATAAAAATATAATTTGATTTTTCGCAATAATGAAATATCTCTTATAATTAAAAATAGATATTGCTAGAATTGACTTTGACTTTTGACGGAATCAATTAAATTAATGACCTAGTGGAGTGGATAAATAAGTGTAATTAAATTTTATGTTAAATCGTACAAATACCAAAATAAATAATATAACGAAGATATCCTTTCAATAAGGTTACCTGTTTGCACTAAATCACGCAAGCGTACGTGGTCACAAGTAATATAGATATAAGTCAAGTTCGTTCCCACAGAGATCTGGTTTAGATTTTAATTCAACTAATGTACCTATGCAACAATGTATGGTTTTTACTCACTGCTAAGACAATTAACAAGATTGGGTTTTTGATTAACTAAATTTAACTAAAATGCAATTTAACAAACTAAGAATTACTTAACTAATGAGAATTAAAATCGAATTACTATATATGAGAATAAACATGGGATCCTAACTTCATTAAATACTTCGCTTAGATCTGACGCCTTTAATCACTATATGCAATGGTTATGATATCTGATCGGATAACACGAAACAAGTACACGCTACCTGTCAGCATACGTATACCAAACTACCCATACAACCACAAAAGAGATAGAAGATGAATAGACACCAATTATGCTTAGACCCTATATGTCTATAGAATTTGAAAACATAACGGTTGAGGAACAAGTTATCCATATTGATCATATAGGGCAACATAATATATTTCTATTTATGCTACAAATCATGATGTCAAAACATACATAATCCTATGCTAGCATGGCAAGTTCTAAATCTCAAGATCCACTTTCACTTCACAAGAGATTAACAGATTAGATGTTAGCTACGCATTTATCACTTAAGCATAACCATACGAGGATATCAGATATACATCACACACAGATCTTTAAAGCATCAATATACTAAAGCTCCATAAATAAATCCGTTAGAATCCCATGACAACGATTAGTTCATAATCGAACCATTCGTCATCATGGGATTTGATGAAAACATGATATGAAACAAAGTATGAATCAAAACAATAATAATACTAAAGTGAAGAGTTAAGAAAACAAATCCGAAATCCAGAGTATCGCCTAATTTAGAAGAATACAAAAGTAGATCTAGATCTCCGAATGCTGTCACGATCTTCCGGAAATCCGTCTCTAAGTATGATTCTCTATCTCTGGCTCTCTCTGATGTTATTCTCAATAATTCCTCTGATTTACAATGATACAATGTGTTTTTATAAGCCCTAGATATCTTGGCCAGCAAGAAAAGTACTTAAAATAAAATTTAAATCGAACTAGAATAAAAAATCAGGAAATTCCAGGATTTCGAGCGCACTTTGCGCAGCAATAGCGCAGTCTGCGCATCTGGCTTCTGTTTCTGGCGCTTGTGGCGCAGTCTGCGCAGTAGGAGCGCAATCTGCCCTGATGTGCTCTGCCCGTTTGCTTTTCTTTTGCTATTTTCTGCATTTTTTCTTCGTTTCTTCTCTGTTTGAATCCGTTCTTTTTACAATAACTTCCATTCTTTATTTTCCTTGACTTGAAACCTTCATGAAAGCGTAGGGAAGCACTCCTTTCTTGATTCCAAACTCGAAATCCACTCCAAAATCAATGAAAATCTCCAACCCTAACCGTTAGTTACAATCCTGCACAACTACACAAAACACATAAAAAATATGACATACTTGAGACCAAGTCAATCAATTTAAGCCGAAATGAAGCGATCCAAGTGGATATGAAATCCACTTATCATTACCCATAACTACAAAATAAATATGTACCAAAATAAAAAAATATAGGAAAAAATAACTAAGTAAAGATAAATACATAAAGTACCATAATGTTTCCAAAATATAAAAAATACTAAAACTCGTACGATGCACCGATTTTCTTTAATATTTTATGATTTTTCCAATAATTTGAATAAATATTTAAGATATGAATTTGAATATATATATATATATATATATATATATGATTTTCTTTAATACTATATTTGAATTTTTGATATTTATATATAGCTACTTTCACAATTTACTCTAAAGTACACATCAAAATATATTTATATACAGGGACAAGGACTAACTTTCTTAGGAAGCTTCCATATTTATTTTTAAGGACAAACTTCTTTAGGAAGCTTTAATATTTTATAATCTTTACTAACTATCTTTCTAAAAATATCTAACAACCAAAAATATCTTGTGAAAATATCTAGCCTTGAAAAATATCTACTATATTCATTTTGAAATAGAATTTCTAATCAAAATTATTTCTCATTAAAAGAAAGATAAAATTTTACAAAATATTTCTAATAAAAAATAAATTGATAAGTAAAATTTAAAATTGAATTTTTCAAGGTAATCATTCTCAAAATTTCAATAAATTTTGAATTTTAATAAATAACTAAATAAATAGATATATCTTTCACAAAAATATTTCCCGCTCGCATAAATAACATAATCATATTTATTAAAAATAAATAAATAACAATATTTTTATTCTATCCAGTCGCATTCCTAAAATTTCTATTTCTATCATAATATAATAATCGTGAAACCATTTATTGACAAAGTTTTAAATTTATGGCGTTCTTGAAAAATTTGTGATCGTTACATTATTAATAATTATAATATTATTAGTTTATTTTATTAAATAAAACAACTTGTGGTATTTTTGGAAAGTAGGGGTTCTAGTTAGAAAAGTTAGAAAAGATAATGTGTTTTAACTGGAAAAGGTAATTGTTTAGTTATGTTAGAAATACGGATTCAAGTGATGTCAGGATCTGTCCTAAGGAGCTGATCAAGATTGAATGTGTGACGTCATCGGTATTGGTGCTCGTCAGGATTCAAAGGCACATCAGGATTGCAAGACTGATCATGATTGAAGATTGTGAAGATATCTATTACTCCTTGTTTTTAGGATAGATTGATATGTCGGATCCTGACTTATAAGAACGTAGCTATCAGTTAAGATATGTACTAAGAGTTGCATATAATTGATTTAACATATCTTGTAATTAATAGGGCAGTTGTGTGATGTATATAAAAACAGTTTAGGTTTTGCTTAATTGTAATAGCCTACACGAGATATTTTGTAACCTAGCAGCTCTCAAGAACATCAGAATCTCTTGAGAGAGTTTGTAACAGTTTTATATCAGAGTTAATAAAGCTGTTATTTATTCATACTTTTGTTAATATTATTGTTAAAGTCGAAAATCTTATACAATTGTATTCAACCCCCCTTCTACAATTGTAAATCACTGGGCAACAATCGGTATCAGAGCAAACTGATTATTTAAATCAGAAACGATCTTGAGATGTCGACTAGTAAGTATGAAAGTATTAAGATACCCATTCTCAAAAAGTCTGAATACCTTACATGGAAGGTAAAGATGTTGATGTATTTGAAAGCCTCTGATCCTGACTATCTTGATAGGATCTATGATGGACCCTATGTTAGGAATATGTTGTACTTGATGATAACTTCACAATCAATCAAATTGTATAAGTATTGTAGCTGTCAACGGATGAGGATTTATAACTCTATCCGTTGACATGTAACTCATCAACAGATGAGGTTTTGTAGCATACTGCAGTATCTCTATGTTATCAATTGATAGTATTTTTATCCACAGTCATGTTGACCATCAATGGATAGGCAGAATAGGGTAGCCAATTGTAAATAAGCTATGCTATGTAATTCTGTTTAAGTGAAAGTGTATCAACGGATAAAGACAAAACTCTATCAACGGATACAACTCAAATCTACAATATCAACGGATACAGCTCAACGGATGATCGTGTATAATGTCAACGGATAATCATTAACACTTACTTCTATGCTAAGTTGGGGATTAGCAGTTGATAAAGACAGATTTGACTGACAGATCACATGGGTTGATAGTAGATACAAAAAGCAGTATGGCAGCCATACTTTGGAAACACAGAAGAAAGAAGCATTCCGTTTACACTATGAATACAAGAAAGGTGCAGGGGACATGTCTGTTCACAAGGACAACCTTTCGGCTACATGTGTATTTGGAGTGAAGTAGCAAGTCAACTTGAATTAGATTAGTATTATCTTATTCCTGTAGTACTTGTAAACTTGGGATATATAACCAAGTGTAGCAACTCTTTAGAAGCTAAGAAAACAGATACACTTGCTTAGGCTTTTCTTGAATATCCTTAGAAAGAAAAGAGTTGTAAAATGGCAGCTGTGTACTTTTGTATCACAGAGTTTTCTTCAAATAAAAGCTTCAGGTGGTGCATTTAACCACCTGATTTTATATGTGTTTGTGCATTAATCGTTATACAGCAATTATCTAAATATAGATTTCTGGAGTTCTTATCAGAAATTTATAAATATCAAGAATTGTATTCAACCCCCCTTCTACAATTATACAAGTTTGTAATCTGGGAATAACAATTGGTATCAAAGCAAGCTTCTAACATATTTGAAGTTTAAAGATCAACACACTTTCAACATGTCTAAGAAGGATTATGGAGTAAAGATACCAGTTCTTGATAGAGAGAATTACTTTCACTGGAAAGTAAAAATGCGTTTACATCTCGTGTCCATTGATGAGGGTTTTGTGGATTGCATTGACAAGGGTCCTCATGTTCCAATTAAGACTGTAACAAGAGTTGGCCTTGCTGAAGATGCGCCTGACACTCTCATTCCCAAACCTGTTTCTGAATGGAGTCTTGAAGATATGGCAGAAGTCTACAAAGACAAAAAGACCATGAATATACTGTTCAATGGTCTAGAAACAGACATGGTTGACAATGTTATTAGTTGTACTACCTCTAAGGAAGTATGGGACACTGTTCAAACCCTTTGTGAAGGAACAGAACAGGTGAGGGAAAACAAGATGCAACTACTAATCCAACAGTATGAACACTTCCATTTCAAGAGTGGAGAAACATTGAATGATACATTTAGTAGATTTCAAAAGCTACTAAATGGTTTGAAACTGTATATAAGAATCTATCAAGTTAAAGATTCTAATCTCAAATTTCTGAGATCATTGCCCAAGGAATGGAAGCCAATGACTGTTTCTCTAAGAAACACTCAAGAGTACAAGACATTTACTCTTGAAAGGCTCTATGGAACTTTAAAGACATATGAGCTAGAAATGGAGCAGGATGAAGAGATTGAGAAGACCCAAAAGAAAAGTGGGTCAGTTGCACTTGTTGCCAACATTGAGAAGAAGGAGGAAAGGACAGAAGCTGCTTGTTCTACACCAAACATGGAGGTTTGTAAAGATAGAGCAGAATCAAGTAGGAGCAAGGAAAAGGTGTCTGAAGAATTGAATGTCCTTCAGCAGGATGAATTGGATGATATAGATGAGCACTTAGCCTTTCTATCTAGGAGATTCTCTAAGTTGAAATTCAAGAGAAACTCTGGGGTGGCCAAGCCATTTAACAAGGATTATTCCACAAGCAACTTTGTGGATAAATCCAAAATTAAATGCTACAATTATGGAATTGCTGGTCACATGATAAATGAATGCAGGAAGCCTAGATCTGAGAACAAGGGAAAGCCAACTGAAGCTGTTGACTACAAGAAGAAATATTTTGATCTTCTCAGGCAGAAAGGAAAGGCATTCATGACCCAAGAGTATGACTGGGCTGCTGATGGAAATCATTCTGATGATGATGTTGAGTATGTCAACCTTGCATTGATGGCTAATTCTGGAGTGCAGGAAGCAAGTTCAGCTAGCAATCAGGTATTTTCTACTAATCTCTCTGAGCTCACCAAAGAGGAATGCAATAGTGTTATAGATGAAATGTCTACTGAACTATATCACTTGAGTTTTACTCTTAAATCACTTACTAAAGAGAACAATAAGATTAAAGAGACTAATCTGTTTTTAAGTGATAGAAATGCTGCTCTAGAAGCTCAATTTCTAGAATTTGAGAAAATGAGAGTTGATTGCAATAATGCTAAAAGTGAACTTGAAGCTGTGTTAAAAAGAGAACTGATTTTAAGAGACCAGCTTGAAAAAGAACAAGGGATAATTGCTAAATTTCAAAGCTGTAGGAATATTTCACAAAACATAATAGAAGTCCAAGGAATGGAATCATTTGTGAAGGAGAACTGGACTCAAAAGAAAAAGGAGCTAGAACCTTGCCTTGAGGATCTAGAGACTATTTGTGAATCAACGGATAGTGATCATCCGTTGACAGATGAACCATCAACGGATGAGGGGTAGCCGTCGACTAACAAAAAGTTTGTTAGTGAGAAGGAACTCAAGAAACTGGATATTAAGTATGGTCCAGTCAACAAGAACTTTGTTACTGGTGAGTGTAGCCAAACCAAATCTAGTGGGAAGGCTAAGGCAGGTGACTTACACAACAAAAAGGCTGTTGGTAAATCAGATAATGAAGAGGTAGAAATTAAGGGTAAAAAAAAGAACAGAAATGGTAAGATAGGCATCAACAAGAAAAACAATTATTCTCCTGACAAGTTTGCCCCTAGGAAAACTTGTAGTAATTGTAATAGTGTCAATCACCTATCTTCTAATTGCAAGATTGTTAACAAGGCTCCTGTTCATGTACCTCAAAATATACCATGTATGCCTGCAATGCCTGTTATGCCTGGGTTGTATCAAAATGCTAGTTTTTCTAATCCATATGTGAACATGCCATATGTGTCTAATCCTTATTTTCAATCTGTGAATATCCCACAAATGTCATGGAACATTCCTAGCATGAATAATATGTATGCCAATTTTCCTCAAATGCATGCATCAAATATTCATGCAAATAAGCATTTGTCAAACCCCATCAATCAGGCATCTACATCTAAGGTGAAGAATGCCAAGATTGTAAAGTCAAAGGCTAACAAGAAAGGACCCAAGGAAGCTTGGGTACCAAAATCAACTTGATTTGCTTTTGGATGTGTGTAGGGAAACAGGAGGAATCTATGGTACCTAGACAGTGGATGCTCTAGGCACATGACAGGAGATTCAACCTTGCTCACAGAGTTCAAGGAAGGAGCTGGCCCTAGAATTACCTTTGGAGATGACAGCAAAGGATATAATAAGGGATATGGCCTGATCTCAAAAGACAATGTCATCATTGAAGAAGTGGCCTTAGTTGAAGGTTTGAAGCACAATCTGTTGAGTGTCAGTCAGATTTGTGACAAAGACTATGAAGTAAGGTTCACAAAAGAAGCCTGTGTTGTTTCTGCCAAGGAAGACAACAATGTGGTATTGACAGGATTTAGAAAAAGGAAATATTTACATAGCTGACTTCAATTCAGCATGCTCAGAATCCATTACTTATCTCTTCAGCAAAGCAAGTAAGGATGAGAGTTGGCTATGGCATAAGAAGCTGTCACATTTGAATTTTAAAGTTATGAATGACTTGGTTAGAAAGGATCTTGTTAGAGGAATCCCTCAATTGGAATTTATCAAAGATGGTCTGTGTGATGCTTGCCAATTAGGGAAACAAAAAAAATCATCCTTCAAGAGCAAGACAGAGTCATCCATTGTTAAGCCACTTCAGCTGCTGCATATGGACTTATTTGGTCCAGTTAATGTCATGTCTATTTCAAAGAAGAAATACTGTCTGGTGATTGTAGATGATTTTTCTAAGTTTACATGGACCTTCTTTCTGCACTCCAAGGATTGTGCAAGTGAAATCATCATCAATCACCTCAGAATACTAAACAATGGTTCTGAAGACAAAGTACAAAGAATCAGGAGTGACAATGGTACTGAATTCAAGAATTCCACAATGAAGATTTTCTGTGAAGAAAATGGAATTGTCCATGAGTTTTCTGCTGCCAGAACACCTCAACAAAATGGGGTTGTTGAAAGGAAAAACAGAACTCTCATTGAAGCAGCTAGAACAATGTTAAGTGAATCAAGATTACCAACATATTTCTGGGCTGAGACTGTCAACACTGCATGCTTTACTCGGAATATTTCCTTGGTCAATCAAGCTAGAGGAATGACTCCTTATCAGTTGTTAACTAACAAGAAACCAACTTTAGCTTTCCTTCATGTCTTTGGATGTAAGTGTTTTGTACTAAGGAATCATGGAGATAACTTGGGCAAATTTGAAGCAAAGGCAGATGAAGCTACTTTGTTGGATATGCAGCAGGAAAAGCCTATAAAGTCTACAATCTAAGAACCAACATTGTTATGGAATCTGTACATGTTGTGTTTGATGATCAAAAGATTCTAGGTCTAAATGATGGAGGATCCCATGAAAAGTTGGAATTTGAGAATGAAGGTGAAGGAAGAATGTACTATGATGATGATGATGATGAGGAAGATGAAGATCATGACCACAGAGATCCACCAAGAGTTGTTGTACCAACTAGAAGTGATGCTCACACTGGAAATGAACCATCCGTTGACAGTCATTCTGGAGCATCCGTTGACAATATTAGAGATGCATCCGTTGACAGAAATTCTCAAGCATCCGTCGACAGGCAAAATGATGCATCCGTTGACAGTCAACCTCATAATTCAGCAAGGACAACAAACTCAAAGGGAGTTTCTCAAGGTCAAAATTCAATGCTAAATCAACATGATCATGCTCATGAAAATGAAGCAACCTCATCAAGATCAAACCTTCCACCTACAAGAAAATGGACTAGAGATCATCCATTTGAGTTAATCATTGGTGAATCAAATTCAAGAGTCCAAACTAGGAGGGCCACTCAAGCAGAATGCCTATACAGTAGCTTCCTGTCTCAAGAGGAACCTAAGAAAGTGGAAGATGATCTTCTAGATCCAGATTGGGTCTTAGCAATGCAAGAAGAGCTAAACCAATTTGAAAGAAATAAAGTATGGAAGCTTGTGCCCAAACCTGATGATAGAAGTGTCATAGGTACTAAATGGGTTCTCAAGAACAAGACAGATGAAAATGGCATAATTGTGAGGAATAAAGCTAGATTAGTGGCAAAGGGTTATTCTCAAGAAGAAGGGATAGATTTTGATGAAACTTTTGCTCCAGTGGCAAGACTTGAGGCAATCAGAATCTTCCTAGCTTATGCAGCACATGCCAATTTCAAGGTCTATCAGATGGATGTCAAAAGTGCCTTTCTAAATGGGGAACTGGAAGAAGAGGTCTATGTCCATCAACCTCTTGGCTTTGAGGATCCAGAATTTCCAGAATATGTATATCTTCTCATGAAAGCACTTTATGGTTTGAAGCAAGCACCAAGAGCCTGGTATGACACTTTATCTCAATTTCTTTTGGAGAATCACTTCACTAGAGGTACAGTAGATAAAACCTTATTTCATAGGAATATCAATGGCTCTTCAATACTTGTTCAAATATATGTAGATGATATTATTTTTGGGTCTACAGATGAGAAGCTTTGCAAAAGGTTTGCCAAACTTATGCAAAGTAGGTATGAAATGAGCATGATGGGTGAATTAACTTACTTTCTTGGCCTACAAGTAAAGCAAGTTAATGAGGGCATTTTCATAAGTCAAACAAAATATATTTATGACCTTTTAAAGAAATTTGACTTAATGGATTGTACCTCTACAAAAACATCTATGGCCACTGCAACTAAGCTTGAGTTGAATACTAAGGAAAAGTCTGTGGACATCTCAAGCTATAGAGGCATGGTACGTTCACTTCTATACCTAACAGCTAGTAGACCTGATATAATGTTTTCTACTTGTCTTTGTGCTAGATTTCAAGCCGACCCTAGAGAGTCTCACTTGATAGCTATTAATAGAATTTTCAGGTATCTCAAGGGAACACCAAACCTTGGCATTTGGTATCCAAGAGAATCTGGTTTTGATCTAACTGGCTACTCAGATGCAGATTATGCATGTTGCAGAATTGATAGGAAAAGTACTACAGGCTCCTGCCAATTTCTAGGAAACAGGCTTGTTTCATGGTTCAGTAAGAAACAGAACTCAGTCTCCACTTCTACAGCTGAAGCTGAGTACATTGCTGCTGGAAGTTGTTGTGCACAGATTCTATGGATGAAAAATCAACTTATTGACTATGGTCTAAAAGTTGAGAAGATTCCAATTTTCTGTGACAACACAAGTGCTATTGCCTTCACAGGGAATCCAGTGCAGCATTCGAGAACCAAGCATATTGACATCAAATACCACTTCATTAGAGAACATGTGATGAATGGTACAACAGAAATGCACTTTGTGCCAAGTGAAATGCAGCTTGCAGATATCTTCACCAAGCCTTTTGATGAATCCACATTCACAAGATTGGTAGGTGAACTAGGTATGCTTAATTTGTCATAATTCCTGGTAATATTTGATCTTACTGCATTGCAGCTAGAAATGTGTTTTGATTTACTTGAGAATTAAAAAACTCTCAGAAAAATTTTCTGCAGAAATTTTATCCAAGGCAAAATTATCTCATCAACGGATATCCTTTTATCCGTTGGTAGTATAAACACATTCCTAGATTTTCGTATATCAACGGATAAGGTCATCCACATCATCGATGGATAAACTGTCTTTCAACTGTTCATTTCATATCCGTTCATATACATATTTTCTCTTAAATATAAACGTTGGTAAATGTGTATATATGTAGGCATGGCTATCTTGTGCTCTCACATCTCACTTTTATCGACTTTCAAGATTCTCTTAAGTAAACTGCATCTTCATCACTAAAACTCTCTACAACAAAAGTTCAAACACTTCAATGGCGCCTATTGTTAAGATGATGTCTTCCACTGGGTTCACCTATGAGAAGAACAACTTCGCAGCCTATGTTGATACAGTGAATGCCCCAGAAGCTTATCACACCTTGATGAATTTTGTGAAGAAATGTAAACTGTCATAAGCTATGACTGCCACCACTCCTCTAATCCACGAGGTAATTGAAGGGGTGTGGACATCTACTGAGTACAACGGCACAGACGGTACAATTGCTTTTTCCTTAAAGGGTAAAAAGTATGTAGTTAATTCTGATGTGATAACTGCTTGTTTAAAATTGCCTGAGAATAACTGTCTGAAAGTACCCAGTGATGCTGAAATTGTTACCATGCTTAATTCCATAAATTATGCCCTTAGTACTGAGAATTTAGGGAAAATTGTTAGGAAAGGAATGGTTAAAGAATGAAGTTATTTTTGTGATGCCTTCATTAAAACTTTTTCAGGCAAAATTAGTAATTTTGATGCTGTTACCCATTCCATGCTAGTTATGATGTATATGCTTCTGACTGATAAATTCTATAACTTTGGCACACTATTCATGTATGAGATAGCAGCAAAATTAGGTAAAAAGGAAACTAGGAGCAAAAATATCTATTTTGCTAGATTTTTTATGCTCTTAGCACTGCATGTATCTGAGAATAAGCTATCCATTGCTAACCCGGATAGCAAGTTCACATGTTTTGTTCAGGAGAAGAGAGTCCTAAGTGATTTAATTCGAATGAACTCCAATGCAGGAGTACAATTGGTATATCTACCAATTGTTCAGGTAACTATTTCTAACCTTGAAACTCCTATCTCTAACCCCCAAATTTCTTTGCCTTCCACTATCACAATGGAGTCTGTAGTAGTGACCAAACAGGCTCCTACCCAAGTGACTAAAACAAAAATTTCCAAACCAAAATCTAAAAGACAAACCTCAGGTGCTTCTCAAAAAGCACCTATTGCAAAAACTACCACAACTCTTGAGGGGAGTGTGAAGGAAGTGGTGAGTGGTGAGGGACAGGGTGCAAGCCCTAAGAATAAGGTAGGTGAGGAGAGTGCACCAAATAGCCAAGCCCAAGTTACATCCTCTCAACAGGGTGTGACTACTAGTTCCACAGAAACTCTGCACAAAAGGGTAAGGGACACTAGCCCTCACTCAAAAACCTATGAAAGAAGAGTAAAATCTAAAACCATAGGGGAATCACAGGGTGCACACACAGTACAGCAAATTGTACCTTCTCAAATTCAGTTTGATGTGACTTCAATAAATATGGAGTCACAGCCCCTTGATCTTAACCTTCAAATCGATACACATTATAATCCACCATCACCAACTCCATCTCTGGATGTGGATATGATATCTACATCAATTCCTGATTCTCCATCTTTAAAATTCTTGGAGAAGCCCCACTCTGCAATTGGTGGTCATCATCTTCTAGATGATTTGTTGGGCCATCAATCTTCCATTTTTGAATTCACAACAAAATTTGTGGCCTCATCTTTAAAATCAATCTCCACAGATTCAGTGTTGGTTTTCACTTCAACGGATACTATCTTTCCTTCATCAACGGATATCCTTCATCCATTGACAAGTGTTTCTCCATCAACGGATGCGCCTATGTCTAGCCATCCGTTGACAGCTATAACTACTCCATCAACGGATATCCCTTATCCGTTGATAACTCACTCTACCACTGCTATATCTGACATTCCTGTGTCAAGTGTGGAGGAGTTCTCAGTAGTTGAAACACTTTTAGGATTGAGGGAAGGGAGTGAGAGGCTGCCTTGTGAGCAGGCAAAAGGAGAGGTAAATACTGAGAGGCTGACCATTTCTTCATGTCAGGAAAAAGGAGAGCAAGAGAGTTCCACCTTAGTAGGTGAAGGTGAGGGTGTGAGAGGTGTGAGGCAGGGGGAGCCCCTGATGCAAGAAAAGAAAGATGAGAGGAGAGAAAGGACTACAGTAGAAATAAGGCAGGAAGATCCAGCCATTGCAAGTGAGTTAATGGAGGTTAATGAAGCTTCTAAAGAGATGGAATTTCAACAAGAATATCAGTCAATCATTGACTCCATCTCTTTGGATCCTGAAACCTTTACTCATCCTGTTTCTGCCTATCAGGTCATGGCACAACAGGGCAATGTGGAGGCAGAGGAGGCAATGCACCTAGTGCACACCTCACAATCTCTTCAAAGAGCAAAGGAAGCTTTGACAGCTCTGCCTTCAAAAGCTGAAAGTGAAGAGTTTGGCAATGATAACAGTGATAGCACAGAGGATGATGAAGAAGTCAATGTGGAAGATACTCCAGAATGGCTATTTTCTACTGCCACTGTGGCTGGTGACTTCAATGTGGAGATTATGAAGCAATATCAATCTGCTAGGGCTGAGCACCAGAATGCAGATCCACAAAGGAAGGCTGTCCTTCAGCAAATAATGGACTCCCTGAAACTTCACAAGATGCAAATGGTTATTCAAAGAACACAACAGGAGGAGGTCCAAACTGCAATCAGAGAAACGAAAGTAGAACTAGATGCCATGATTCAGGAACTAGCCCTTACTACCACTCAGAAGGTGCTGACTAGCAAACTTTTAAAAGAAGATAGCCTGGCCAAATCTGTTCAGCATCTTTCCTCCAGAGTGGATAGTATGGAATCTCAAATGCAGACAATCATTGCAAACCAAACAAAATAGACTGAGCTACTGGAAAGGCTACTTGCAGCCTCTCCTCCAGCCCTTGATGCTAACAAAAAGGGGGAGAAAAAGGTAGAAGAGGTTGCAGCTACTTCTAGTCAATTTCAAGCTTTCCAGTAGCAAGATAACACAAATTGAGGGGGAGCAACAGCCAACTATAGTGGTCAATCCAATAGAATTTTCTATAGAGGCTTCCCCTGTGAAGAAACAAAAGGCTTTGCCTGTGATTCCTGACTTATCAGAAATCTCAGATGGTGAGAGGCAAGCCATAATTGAAGAATTAGAGAAGATCAACAAGGAGGCAAATGAAAGAATAATGAGGACAGAGAGGATGATCAATGAATCAATTGCATCATCTTTGTTCTCTACTCAAGCTTCTACTCCAACAATATCAACTACAATTCTGAAGGTGCTCACTCCAGAGATTGTGGCTCCTACATTTTATGATGCTGAACCTTCCTTTGTCAAAGAATTTGAACCCTGCATAAAAACCAGAGCTTACTCTCCACCTAAAGCAAATGGGAAGAACAAGTTACAATTGGACTTTCCATTTCCCAAGGATGATGAAGGGAAGCTAATGGGAAAGCAAATTAAGGAGTTCAAGGAAAATGCCAATAGGAGTGTAAGAGAATGGATGGCTGTAATCATGAGGAATGAAAAAGTCTTAAATATATCCAACAGCCATCCTAGATTTGTTGAAGCAAAAAGAGAGGAGACCTCCAGACTTCTCAGGGAAGCTCATCCAAGTGAAGAAAATCAATATGAAAACTCAGATGAGAAGCAATCCAGGCTGGCTCAGGAGTTATTGGATGAGGTAGAGGATGAAATGAGGGAACCTGAGGAAGTCCCCAAATCCAAACCCAAAAGGAGAGTGAAAACAAAGGCAAAGAGGCCTGTCTCTCCAGAAAATGTAAGTAAGGAAACTATTGGCTCATCAAAATCTATGTCTGCACAAGTATTCAACCCAACTGTGAATTTCCATGGTGACCCTATAATACCTAAAGAGGAACCAATGAATCTTGACTCCATTGAGGTTCCTTCATTCTTGCTGAAGCCTCAACAGAAGCCTAAACAGAAGAAAAGGATACCAAGGAAGCAACCTTCAAAGGAACCAATTCAAGTTGCTAGGGTGCCTGCTATTGTCAAGCAGCCAATCTTGGAAAACAAGGATGATTTTATCTATCAGGCAGATATTGAAGAATACTCTGGCATGAATCTGTATCTGGATGAATTGTCAGAAGTAAGAAGAATTGATAAATACAAGCATTTGCCTGAGAGATTGGTCTTTGTATACAAGGGAGGAAAGGAAAGGACATGGCCACTACAGAGGGTTCTTGGAGAAAATTATCTGACCTTAACCAAGGTGTTCTCTGCAATTAAGAGATACACAGGGTTCTCCAAGATAGCAAAAGGGGAGATACTGGACAGAATAGAACAGATAAGGAGAGAATGGAACTCACCATCAAGTCTACCAAAGAAGATGAAGATCCCATACAATGGACAGAAAATCCACATTGAACCCTTCTGGATATTGGAGTTCAGGGATGAAGATGGTAATAGGAGATTCTTCAGGTTAGAAGACCAATTATCAAAGGCTAGTTCTCAATACCTGAGATGGTTACAACAAAAGCTAAATCCAAAAGTTGTTGAAAAAGATGCCTTCTATAGGCAACTCCAAATGCAGATTGAGTCCAACTCTGCCAAAGAAGGAAAATCAAGGGTGATGCCAACCAGAGAGAAGAAACAGTATTAATCTGCTCAGTCTAGAGGAGCACTTCTCTGTAAATTTCTCAAACTTTCTGTTTTTAATTTTAGTAGCTTAATACAATTTGTGCATTGTTATATATATATATATATATCTTTAGGAATGTTTTGTTATCATCAAGGTCCTGAATTTATGCTTTATTGCCATCAAGTATAAATTGGGAGAGATTGTTAGGAATATGTTGTACTTGATGATAACTTCACAATCAATCAAATTGTATAAGTATTGTAGCTGTCAACGGATGAGGATTTATAACTCTATCCGTTGACACGTAACTTATCAACGGATGAGGTTTTGTAGCATACTGCAGTATCTCTATGTTATCAATTGATAGTATTTTTATCCACAGTCATGTTGACCATCAATGGATAGGCAGAATAGGGTAGCCAATTGTAAATAAGCTATGCTATGTAATTCTGTTTAAGTGAAAGTGTATCAACGGATAAAGACAGAACTCTATCAACGGATACAACTCAAATCTACAATATCAACGGATACAGCTCAACGGATGATCGTGTACAATGTCAACGGATAATCATTAACACTTACTTCTATGCTAAGCTGGGGATTAGCAGTTGATAAAGACAGGTTTGACTGACAGATCACATGGGTTGATAGTAGATACAAAAAGCAGTATGGCAGCCATACTTTGGAAACACAGAAGAAAGAAGCATTCCGTTTACACTATGAATACAAGAAAGGTGCAGGGGACATGTCTGTTCATAAGGACAACCTTTCGGCTACATGTGTATTTGGAGTGAAGTAGCAAGTCAACTTGAATTAGATTAGTATTATCTTATTCCTGTAGTACTTGTAAACTTGGGATATATAACCAAGTGTAGCGACTCTTTAGAAGCTAAGAAAACAGATACATTTGCTTAGGGTTTTCTTGAATATCCTTAGAAAGCAAAGAGTTGTAAAATGGCAGCTGTGTACTTTTGTATCACGGAGTTTTCTTCAAATAAAAGCTTCAGGTGGTGCATTTAACCACCTGATTTTATATGTGTTTGTGCATTAATCGTTATACAGCAATTATCTAAGTATAGATTTCTGGAGTTCTTATCAGAAATTTATAAATATCAAGAATTGTATTCAACCCCCCTTCTACAATTATACAAGTGTGTAATCTGGGAATAACACCCTATGTTCCTAAGAAACTGGTTTCATTTACAGGGACTGTTCCTGAACACTATATTCAGAAGGCAAAGAAAGAATGGACTGCAGAGGAAAAGGCTGAAATTCTGAAGGATGCTAAAGTTATGAATATTCTGCATAATAGTCTTGATGCTATCATGTCTAACAGAGTGATAGCATGCAAAACTGCTAAGGAGATCTGGAAAACCTTAGAGACTCAATGCCAAGGCACAGAGTCTATCAAATAGAATAGAAGGGCACTACTGATTCAAGAGTATGAAGAGTTTGATGCCAAACCTGATGAGAGTCTAACAGATATGTATGATAGATTCCTTACTTTGCTGAATAATCTATCTCTGGTTGGCAAGGAGTATGAATCTAAAGACTCTAACACCAAGTTTCTAAGAGCCTTACCTGAGGAATTGGATACACAATCCTCTATCATTAGACATCAGTATGATCTTGACACTGTTTCTCTTGATGAGATTTATGGAATGCTAAGAACCCATGATCTTGAGGTTCAACAGAGAAGGAACAAGAAGAATGTCAAGGCAAAGTATGTTGCCTTAAATGTGGAAACAAAATCAAAAGGAAAAGCTGTGGAGGTTTCTAGGAGAAAGATGGAAGTTGTTGAGTCCGATCCTGATGACTCATCATCAAATACTGATGCGAATCCTGATACTGATACTGATGATGACTAAAATGATTCTGACATGATGGAAATGGTTGCTATGATAGTCAAGGGCTTTAAAAAGATGAAGTATATGAAGGCTATGAGGCAAGGCAACTTTCAGAAGAGATCCTTTAATTCTGACAAGGATAGGTACAAAAAAAAGGACAACAGAAACAACGAGTTTGACAAATCAAAGGTCAAATGCTACAATTGTGATGGAATGGGTCATTTTGTAACTGTATGCAAGAAGGCCAAAGCCAAAGCTCTTATCTCATCAAGCAAGGATTGAATGGACTCTTCCTTAGAATCTGAAGAGGAAAAGGTGAACTATGTATTGATGGCCAATGTTGATGAGATTGCTGCTCCTAATACTCAGGTACCTGAAACTGTTTTTGATTTTGATATTGATAGTGTTTCTGAGTTGAGATCATTTCTAAAATCTCTGCATGTTAGCTTTAAAAGTCAATCTCTCGAAAATGCTAGGATTTTATCTGAAATGTCAGAAGTAGTAAAAAGAAATGATCATTTAGAAGCTGAGTTACTCTTTATGCAAGAGGTACAGAAAGAATGTGATAAGGCTAAGAACATGAAACTAGAAATGGAGTTTAAACGTACTGCTCTTGAAAAAGAACTTGAGTATGCTAATGAGAAACTCAGAACCTGGACTGACTCTGGTAAGAAATTTCATGAAATCAATACTACTAAAAACTGGAAAGAATGTCTAGGTTACAGGCTAGAGAATGATCAGAATTTGAAACGAAAAGTTGTCGTGAATGAAACAACAAAAACCTAAAACCTACAAACATGTTATAGACAAAACCAAATCTGATATTGAACCTGCCAATTTTGTGTATAGTAATGATCCCAAATCAATTACTGAAAAGGGATCAACATCTACTAAACAAAATACAGAGTATGTGTCTAAAACTGTTAAGGTGACAAGTACTAAAAATGTAGGTCTTATGTCTAAGAAACAGTTGAGAGATAAAATTTGTGAAGTTACAAATAGACAAAGGACATCAACTGCTAAGAGGAACAGGAATGGTAAAGTTGGAATAAATAAAGAAAATAATTATAAATACATTCCAAATGCACCTAGAAAAACATGTTATAACTGTGGTAACTCTAATCATATTTATATTGATTGCAGGAAGAGTAAAAAGAAAGCTACTGTGATTCCTAAGTCTGTGTTAGTCACAGAGATATGCCTGTACTCATATAATAACAAGCCTAACTATGTGTAATGCTATGCATTACCTACATGACCTCTTAACTGAGGGAACCTCTAGTTTTGTACTTGTAATAGGCATCAAATCCTAGTTGTGTAACTGTACTTAGAAAGTCAAGAATAATGCTTGAAAGAAGTTCCAAGGTTCATGCCTCAAGCAAGGAGATAAAGTCTGTCAAATAATCACAGTTGGGATTTGAAGAAATGAAGAATTTGCCTAGTACCAATTCGAGAAGTATGTTTGTTATATTCGAGAAGTCTAGCATTCGAGAAGTCGGAGATTCGATATCTCAAAAGACACTGTTCGATATCTCTGAAGGTCAACTAGTCAAAGCCTTATTCGAGAACTCAGAGATTCGACATGTCCAAATACTTTATTCGAGAACTCATGGAGTCTAAGAGTCAAAGCATCATTCGAGTTCTCTAAGAGTCAACAAGTCAATGCTCTATTCGATATCTCAAGGACTAAAAAAGCTATTCGATATCTCAGGGATTCGATAAGTAAAATGCTCTATTCGATATCTGAAGGATTCCTGGAGAAAAGACTTATTCGAGAAGTCATTCGATATGTCAGTTTAACAGTATTCGAGAACTCAGAGTTATCGATCAAGCCAATTCTAGTTCTCGAATCACCAACAGAGTTACTTCTCGAATACAATCTTGGAGACAAAATACTGAAGAATTGTACAAGTCAAAAACCTGTAACAAGCTAAAGCACTTCATGGACCACAATCTGTAATGTACTTTGGAAAAGCCTACAAAGAAGCTTGGAGAGATGTACAAGAGACAAAGAGCTAAAGAAGTGGATCTGAACAGAGCCTTGCAAAGTCAAACCTGTAGCTGTTTGGATGCTTACTCAAAAAGGATAGGCACACTGGAAAGTAAAATTGTTTAACTACCTTATTTGTAGTAAGTAGGTTGTATTCATGCTCTATAAGGATACAACCTCACTTCCTTAGAAGAAAAAGTTTTTCATACACAATAGAAAACATCTTTCTGAGAAAAACGAAGCTGAGAATACTAACATTTGTATTCACAAATTGTAGCAAAATCTTTATCTAATAAAATATTAGATTAAAGTGATATTTTGTCTTGTGTTATTCTTAATCCGCATTTACAAATCTACACACACAAAAACACATATTGTGCTACACTGACTCATGAACAAAGAAAAGTTCAAGAATCCATTCACCCGCTCTGTATTCTTTCTTGTATTATATACTCAACAGTTTGACATTAGGAATAGATCAGTATTTTACAAACCACAAAATCCATGTTTTCATTGTGGCAGTAAATGGCATTCTATTTATACTTGTGAAGAATACCATAATTTGTACTACAATAATTATGAGCCTTTGCCTAAATTCAATAAAAGTACAAGTTCTGGAAAATTTAAGAGTGTCAATAAACAGCATGCATTTGTTAATCCTGATACTGACAAGACAAATCCTGATGGATTCAATCCTGACAGGACTGCCTTTGTCAAAATGACTTCTGCTGCTAAAAATGTTAAAATGCATGCAAATAGAACCCAACATGTGTGGGTTCTTAAAAATTCTAACTTGTGTTTCTGATTGTAGGGTAAAAAGAAAAATGTATTAGTCATGGATAGTGGATGTTCTGTACACATGACTGGAAATAAAACCCTGTTTCAGAATTTGAGAAGAAAGCTGGTCCAACTGTGTCTTATGGAGATGGCAACATTGGACAAACTTTGGGATATGGAAATATTATAATTGGAAATGTCATTATTGAAAAAGTAGCTTTGGTGAAAGGACTCAAACACAATTTGCTAAGTGTTAGTCAAATCACAGACAGAGGTTATCATGTCAACTTCTATGATACTCATTTTGAGGTGATCAGTAAGGAATCAGGAGTAATTGCTCTAACTGGTCAAAGGCATGGTAACATTTATGAAGCCAACATCTACTCCAGTACTGATGGTCCTTCTACATGTCTCATCAGTAAAGTATCAGTAGATGAAAGTTGGAATTGGCACAAGAAGCTTTCTCATATTAACTTCAACAACATAAATGAGTTGGTTAAGAGAGATTTGGTGAGAGGATTACCAAAGGCAATGTATACTCCTGATGGACTCTGTGATGCTTGTCAGAAGGCCAAACAGAGAAGGACATCATTCAAGAGTAAAACTGAATCCTCAATTGAAGAACCATATCACATGCTTCACCTTGACTTATTTGGACCAGTCAACATAATGTCCATCAGTAAGAAAATGTACACTCTAGTCATTGTTGATGAATTTACTAGATTTACTTGGGTGTATTTTCTACACAGAAAAGATGAAACTGCTGAAATACTTTTGGACCATGTAAGAGTCATTGAAAATGGCACAAAGTACAAAGTCAGGATTATGAGGAGTGATAATGAGACTGAATTCAAGAATTCAGTAATAGAAGAGTTCTGCAAATACGAAGGAATAGTTCAACAATTCTCTGCTCCTCGTACACCCCAACAAAATGGAGTAGTTGAAAGGAAGAACAGAACTCTCATTGAAGCTGGAAGAACTATGTTAGAAGAAGCTAAACTACCTACATATTTCTGGGTAGAAGCAGTCAACACAGCATGTTATACTCAGAATATCACTATTATCAACAGACATGGTGTGACCCCCTATCAAATGATTAAAGTAAAGAAACCATGTCTGAAGCATCTGCATGTGTTTGGCTACAAGTGTTTTGTTCGTAGACCTCATCCTGAACATCTAGGAAAATTTGAGACTAAAGCTGATGAGGGAATCTTTATTGGCTATCCAACTTCAAGAGCCTTTAAAGTCTATAATCTGAGAACAAAGACAGTCATGGAGTCAATAAATGTATCTTTTGATGATAAAAAGATAATTGGAATAGCTGAAGACTCTCATGACAGTTTGACTTTTGCAAATGAAGATACCAAGAATCCTGATGAATCTGTGTCAGATACTGATACTCCATCAGATCCTGATGATCCACCAATTCCTGACGAAGTACCAATTACTGATGATGGTAATACTAATGCAAATGTTGAGGGGGAGCAATAGCAAGATACCATCAAAACTGATACAACTCAAGCATCATGAGAAGATTCATCAACAACAGATTCAAGTGATAATCCTGACAATTCTTTAGGAAGAGAAAGCACTATCTCAGGGGGGAGCTTCTTATGATTCTAGTTCTTTTGAAGATAACATCAATCCAGGGGGAGCATCCAACTCTAGAAATGATTTACCACCAGCAAGGAAATGGACTAAAAGTCACACTTCTGAATTAATTATTGGGAATCCTGATGCAGGTGTTAAAACCAAGAGTGCAACCCAGAATGAATGTCTTTATCATAACTTTCTATCAAAGGAGGAGCCTAAGAAAGTTGAAGATGCACTCAAGGATGCTGATTGGGTTACAGCAATGCAAGAAGAACTTAATGAATTTGAAAGGAATAAAGTCTGGAAACTAGTACCAAGACCAAAGGACAGATCAATTGTGGGTACAAAGTGGGTGTTCAGAAACAAGACAGATTCAGATAATAATCCATTACTTAGGCCACTGCCTACATGTTATCGGTTGAAGTCTGTTAGCTAATATTCACTTAACAGTCACTTGTTAAACTGTATTACCTTTTTCGAAGTGGTTTAAGTTTGGATGATATAAAATTAATTAATTTTTTTTATTTAAATTACATTATTTTCTTTTTATTTTTATATTCATTTGGTTTTATTATCGAAACCGAAATGATAATAATCGAATCGAGATTTTTAAAAATGAAATCGAACCATCTTTTCGGTTGCAATTTTGATTTTTAATTTTTAAAACGAAATATTTTCGATTTCAAATTTAATTTATCCAAAACCCAAATCGAATCAAACCGTACTCTCCCTTAAATGATAGATGATATCTCAACTCCTTACCATCTTAATCAGAATCTTGATTACAAACCCCCGTACCACTCCACCAACGAAACAATCTATTATAAATAAAAAACATTGAATGATACACATTGAAAAAGTTCAGTATAAAATAATAGCAATTATAACATCTCTTCATTAGATTTGAGCAAACAGATTTAAGTTTGGTCGATCAAGTTATTTTAATCAATTTTTGATCAATTCTAATATAATTTTTTTTTATTTTAATTCTAACGTTATCAATTATGGGCGAATAATTCTTACAACTGTACATATCTATACTATTATATTAAAGTTGAAATATTAAACATTTATCGGTTTCAATTTGTGTTGTGGAATAAAAAGTAGGGTTATCGAATTGCGGCTAGGGTTCGTGAGCTTCGTGCTTTAATGGTTGCGCTTGCGTTATCGTGACCTAATTCGGGTCCTCACAAGATGCCTACGTATCTCAGAGTTGAGAATCAAGCCAAAAAACGTAGTTCTGAGATGAGGGGTCTGGCCCTTTATATAGGCTGTAGGAGCCTTAGAATCGTAATAGGGTTTGGAGACTTGGTGGACAAGTCACCGTTATTGAGGAAGGTTCTGACTCCTTCATTATAGGAATTAGTTTCCATGTTGAATTAAGTGCCTTGGAGGCTACACAATATCCCTAGGATATTCTAGAACGTTCCTGGTTTCTAGAACGTTCCCGGTTTGTGGATCAGGCAAATGTTATAAACAAGCTTATACCGGGCGTCCCCGGTTTGGGCTGTTCTTTTGGGCTTAATCACTAACCACGAATTTAATTCCCAACTAGGGTTTCGGGCCTTATTTATGAGCCAATAAATACTATATTAATTATGTCTTTAGGGATTATTTTTCACCCATATCATTTGCCCCCCAACTTCTACGAAAACTTGATTTCGTAGAAGTTTAAGGTCACATCGGCCCTACCAAGGTATCATCTTAATATGAAGTGTGGAGCGACCTACACATTCACAACGACTAAAATTCTCTCCCAAGTTAATACTTAAGAAAGTTAAACGTTCCTTGGCCTCTCGAACCTTTTTCTTAAGATTTCTGGGCCTTTCGGGAGTAGGATTAGTGTCGTTTCGAGCTCGTAGACACTAATCCAAGTGCAATTCATGCATAGGATCCTTTATCATAGATTCATTAGTGGTTTATCTCTCTCAACTTATCTAAGTTAGGGTTAATATCAGACGGTCATCGCTCGTAATCCTTAATAAGGGCTAATTTTTCAGCAAAAGACACTAATTCGGCCTTAATCGGGGCTAAACAACCCTAAATGGGGCTACAAAGGCCTTAATCGAGGCTATCTAATTCGTATTTAACGGGACTACTACTAGGATATCCACCCTTAACCTTAAGATAGGTTAATTTTAGAGTTGGAGTCCTTAAACGTTGATAATCGAGGTTAATCACCCCCTAATTGCGATTAGCGAAACCCTAATCCCCAATTTTGGAGTCAAGCCAATCTAATAGAGATTCTTATAACCTCATGGTTGTAGAAAGAATCACGTAAAAATTCTCATTTTTGAGTTGTCTAGGCAAGAAATACGACCTTCTGGGCAAGGTGTTTCAAACACCTTCCTGATTTCAAACACCCCTGGCATTTCTAAACTCAAATTTTTGAAGTTGAGCTTATATGATAGGGATTCTTATAATCTCCTGGTATGAGCAAGAATCACATGAAAATATGCATTTTTGAACGTTTTAGAGGCAAAATACCTCATTTTGAGCTGGTTTTCAAACCAGACCTTGTTTCAAACACCTTCTTTTTTTCAACTTCTTGAAATCACTGAGAGACCTACCTAGGCTTATAGAGAACCTTACAAGGTTTCTAAATCTCAAATTTGGGCGCAAACGGAGCATTTTTGAGCGTTCTGGAGGGTCATGAAATCACCCAGGGGGTTCAGGGGTTCAAAACACCTGACCAAGGTAGCCTGGTCGGCCATTTGGCCAAGGGCACCTGGTCGGCCACCCCTGGTCGGTTGGGTCCCACCCATTTTTTTGAATTTTGGCCAAATTTTGAATAGTTGACTTTGACCGTTGACTTTTACTTTTGACCTTGACTTTGACCAAAGCCAAACCTTGTTTTGAACTCCCCTCCTTGTTTCTAGAGTGAGTTTACAACACCATGGTTGATTTTGTGATCCTTGATCACGAACAACCTTCTTCTTAGTTTTCAGGACCTTCTGAGTTTTAACTTGTTCTTGAACTCTTGGTTTCAAATAACCTTGGGTTATACAATGGCCCTTGGCTTCCAAACATCCTTGCATACTTACAATAGGGTGTTTCAAACAACTTTGGCCTTGCCCCCTTATCACAGAGGTCCTTGTTTCTTAGTTGCTTATTCAAGGAATTCCCTTGTTTTCAACACCTGACTTCAAGTCTAGGATATTTTGGTTGATTTTTTACCCTTGATTTTGATTCCAACCTTCTTCATATGTTCATAGGACCTTGCCTTGGTTTGAATTTTGTCAAAAAAGCATCGTATGCACAAAATCATCCGTAACTTTTTACTCGTTACTCCGAATGAGACCCATGATATATCAAATCGAAGGTCTTTCAGAGCTCTAGGTCCTGCAAATACGATTTATCCTATTTGCCCCACTTTTCGACCCCAAAAAATGTCATTTAAGGCACTTTTGGAGCCAAAATAGTTTTTTCATGGGTATTTCTAGCATCTGTGTGCATGTTTGAGAGACCATCAGGGCTTTGACCCATTTGCTGAATCCTTGATTCGAGACCTTGAATTCAAACAACTAGCTCGAGTGGAGGCCTACAGCCTTAGTAGCCATCAAGGCTTAGATCAATGCATATCTAAATGCTCTCACTGATAGTTTCCGTGCCTCCAAGGCATTATCAGGGAGCCAACCAGTCTCAAGATGAGCTTTGATGGGGATCTATCCAACAACCTCCAACATCGATGGGTGCCAACAGCTTGCGCTCTATAGTGGGGGTCTCCAAGACCTGATAGTAGACACTTCTAGTGTAATTCTCGATTTCAGATGAGGCGAATTTAAACAAGGCATCGGCCGTTATACAAGGAGGCATTCCTCGAACCATATCAACTGTGATTTTGTAATCCTCTGGTATTTCATCATCGCTTCATCTTTGGCTTCAAAATCTCCATTCTTTTGGGCTATCACCAGCCTTGAGTCTCTACAGACTTTAAGGTTTTTTGGCCCTCATGGCTAGAGCCAAGCCTAGTCCGGCTATTAAGGCTTCATACTCTAGCTTGTTAGATGTTCAATGTTGGCATTCTGGATCGAGAATCCAAAATTTCAGATTGGTTTTCAAGTTTTGACTTGAAGCTTCAACCTTTGGATCTTGATTGGATGTTCATGACCCCCTCAAGTTTGACCTTCTTGGCCTTCAAGGCTAACATCTCGTGTTTCTCCACCTAGGATTCGAGGTTGATATTCACATGTTCAATGTTGGTGTTCATATGTCGACTACCAAGTATTCACGACCTTTCTTTTGGATTGATGTCAAACTAAAGTTCTCTAGGTTCCCTTACTTGACTTCATGTCATGGCTTGTCTCAAACCTTTGTTCTGATTTCAGGGTTTTGAAACCTATCTTTGCTTCTCGTTTTTCTTGATTCTAGGTCAAGGATTTAAGGTTGATCCTCGATTTAGATTTCGAGAAATACAATCCCGTGGGCTTCTTGCCTTTTAAACTTCCGAGACGAAAACTTGCTTGAACTTTTTAACCCTTGTTTAAGGATATTCTTATATCCCTTGACCTTAGGACTATAATTCAAGGTTCTTTATTTGCTTCATCCTTGTATCCTCACTCCAGGTATTTAAAAAATATTGAAGAGTAGCTAGTTCTTAGCCTCCACAGCCTTGCATGGCTTTGATTGCCAGATATGGGTTTTTAATCATCTTGTCTTTTATCTAGGGTCCTTCAAGGACTTAAACTCTTATTTGGTTGTATTATAACCTAACTCTCGACCCTTCAGGGTTTTTATTTATGCGTTTATTTGTTTCCATTCGTGTATTCTTTTATTTTCGGTACTTGGTCATCTTTGACTTACACACATCAGGTGTTTGGCACATAAATAAAATCACAGAATAGAGAATGAAAAACAAACTTGCATTAATAACTTGAAATGGGTTCAACCCTTACATAGATTACTACTGTCCTACTTGGAGCAACATGCTCTGCAATGGTTTCATCGAACTTTATTTCTACTTCTACTGAATAAATACGAAGCTAAGTCCTATTAAGATAGTTTGAACCCATTGGGGCTCTTGCAAGACTAGGCCTGCATCGCTTAATTTTGTTTTTGATGCCCCATCAAAATAGAGCACCCATTACTCCTTCTGGTCTCCTCATTCTTATTCGGAAGTTCACTTCCTGCTTGGGGTACTATCTCCTGCCCCCCGACTTCTTGGTTGCCAATGGTACATTCAACCACGAAGTCAGTTGATGCCTTAGCCTTAATGGCTGTCCGAGGCTTTTGTGTGATGTCCTCTGTCGACCTTTCTCGGTCTTCCTTATCACCGCGTCTTTAATCGGAAGGACCTGCCCCCCGACTTCTTCAGGCCTTAACGCAGCTACATAGCAGCTCCTAGCCATTTTCTGATCACCTTTTTGTTCTCCTACACCATTCTTGGTTGGAAACTTGATCTTCATGTGATAGGTTAAGGCCACAGCCTTAAAAGCATGAAGTCCAGTCCTCCCAAGGATGACATTGTAAGTAGAAGATGCTTTGATAACCAAAAAGTTCAGCATCTGCGTGGCCTCCATTGGCTTCTGTCCGATCGTGACGAGTAACTGAATAGTTCCCTCAATTTTGGATTCTACTACATTAAATTCATATATAGGCATGTTATAGGGGGTCAACTGAGAATCATTGTACCCCATCTTTACAAACACATCATGAAACAGAATGTCGACGGAAGCTCCATTATCTATCAAGACTCGCTTCACCTCTGAGTTTCCAATCATAGGAGTTATGACCAGCGGGTCATCGTGGGGGAACTTCACCCCTTCAAGGTCTGAATCATCAAATTCAATTGTTACTTCGGTTCTTGCATGCTTTGGTGCCTCTCCAACAATATGCATCACCTCTCGGGCATAAGCCTTCCGAGAGTTCCCAGTTGTCCGGCCGCAGTCGGGCCTCCTGAGATCATGTTGATTACTGGCCTTCGGGGCTGTGGGTTGCGATCTTGATCGTCATCCCTTATATTATAATCTCTTCTTTGATTACCACGATCTTCACCCTTAGTGAAGTGGTTCAGTTTCCCTTTATGAATCAAAAACTCGATCTCATCTTTGAGTTGCTTACAATCATCAGTGTCATGCCCCACATCTCTGTGGAATCTGCAATACTGATTCTTGTTTCTCTTTGCGGGATCACCCCTGAGTGGCTTCGGCCATCGGAAATCCTTATCCTTCTCAATGTCCAACAAGATTCGACTCCTAGGAGTATTCAACCTTGCATACTCAGTGAACCTTGGTCCTTGGTTCTTAGAGGTAGAGTCGGAGACCTCGCTAGTTCGGGGATACTTGTCCCTAGCATCATACTCATGCTCTGTCTTTCGCTTCCTAGAGTTCCCGTTTCCACCACTTTCGGTAGAGACCTCTGTTTTCCTCATGCTTTCCTCAGCCTTTATGTACTTGCTTGCCCTTTTTGGAGTTCAGTCATGCTCTCAGGGGGATGTTTTGCCAACGACATCTGAAAGAAGGTGTTCGTCGTTCCATTCTCCAAGGCCATCATAGCTACCTTGTTCTCCAGGTCTGGGACGTTCAATGTCTCCTTGGTGAAGCGCTTGAGATAATCCCTCAGGTTCTCATTCTTCCCTTGTTTCACTTGCATGAGAGATGCAGAGCTTTTTTCATGGACCTTTCCACTAACAAACTGATTGATGAAAACAGTGCTCAACTCTTTGAAGGAGCCAATTGAGTTTACGGGCAATCGGCTATACCATTTTTGAGCCATGCCTGCCAGGGTTTGAGGGAACGCCCTACACTTAAGAGCGTCGCTAGCGGGTTATAACAGCAGTGCGTTTGAGAACGTCCCGACATGATTCGAAGGATCGCCTGTTCCATCGTATGGTTTTATCGTGGGCATCTTAAATTTTCGGGAAACACGAGCGTTCATCACCTCCTCAGTGAACGGGGGTGTGGGATCGTCAGGGTCTCCGAGTGGCATCAGGTCTTTGGGATCACCCCTATGGGTCTCCACCCTTGTAGCTCCTCCAGTTGGGGCATCAGCCCTTCTTGGTCTCCTTGAAGATCTTTCCAAATCAATGAAGGGAATCTCCCTCGAAGTTAGAGGGGGCCTATTCTGATTCTGCCTTGCTTGCTCCCTGGCTATGTCGTCCTTCAGCCTCTGGATCTCAGCCTCATGAGCCTTGATCCTCTCAGCAGTTGTTTGAGGAGGTCCTTCATGGACTCTTCGAGTCCTTCCCATAGGCTCCTTGCTTGCACGTCACCTTTTTGGGGCTTCATCACGATCGTCGTCCTCAGACGAGTAATCATCAGTGTAAGGTCCGGAGTAATCATAATACCCTTGCTCAGGAGGGGCTAAACCCCTAATATAGGGAGGCTGATATGACTCAGGTATCTGTAGAGTGTGACCACTTGGTCCAGGATCCCTTCGATTTGGAGGGTAGTTAGGCAATCCGTATAACGGATTAGTATTCACGGGGAGTGTAGCGGCGGAGATCTGAACTCATGAGATTGGGGGACGGCTATTTAATGGTGAGATCACCATCTGAAGCTGATTAGTCTCCCATCCCAGGTGGACATCCACTGGTAAGGTTCTCTCAACATGAAGATCCGTCCCTACGGGTTGAGAAACTTGATGCTGAGTGCTTGTCTCCGTTGATGGGGGTACATGCCCTTGTTCGGTAACGACTGGTGGAACAGAGGTGACGGTGGTACCCTCGGTTGAGACTGGTGTCCTTCATGTTTGAACCATGGTTAACGTTGTCTTCCCACAGACGGCGCCAAATGTTGTGGAATAAAAAGTAGGGTTATCGAATTGCGGCTAGGGTTCGTGAGCTTCGTGCTTTAATGGCTACGCTTGCGTTATCGTGACCTAATTCGGGTCCTCACAAGATGCCTACGTATCCCAGAGTTGAGAATCAAGCCAAAAAATATAGTTCTGAGATGAGGGGTCTGGCCCTTTATATAGGCTGTAGGAGCCTTAGAATCGTAATAGGGTTTGGAGACTTGGTGGACAAGTCACCGTTATTGAGGAAGGTTCTGACTCCTTCCTTATAGGAATTAGTTTCCATGTTGAATTAAGTGCCTTGGAGGCTACACAATATCCCTAGGATATTCTAGAACGTTCCTGGTTTCTAGAACGTTCCCGGTTTGTGGATCAGGCAAATGTTATAAACAGTATTTTCATCTCATACTACGAATCATGTTGATAAACAATCATGAACCTATGCTAGCATGGCAAGTTCTAAATCTCAAGATCCACTTTCACTTCACAAGAGATTAACAAATTAGATGTTAGCTACGCATCTAGCAATTAAGCACAACCATACGAGGATATCAGATATACATCACACATAGATCTTTAAAGCAATCAAGATACTAAAGCTCCATAAATAAATCCGTTAGAATCCCATGACAACGATTAGTTCATAATCGAACCTCTCGTCATCATGGGATCTGATGAAACCATGATAAAAACTAAGTTTGAAAAGATGCAAATAAAACTAAGTAATTGATATGTAATGGTGTTTTTTTTTCTGTCCCCCAAGATGTGTATTTATAGCCTCGATTTGCCTCTCCACCAAGCAATTGTCGTTTTTGAGTTGAAATAGAATAAGGCAATTTCCATTCTTGAATGAGATAAGAATTGCAAATCCATGTATAAGACTGATTTTGAAAAATACCAGCCGCCCAGGGTAATTACCATACTGATTAGAAGTAGGAATTGTGGCAATTTCCTGTTTAGAATTGAATTCTGGCAATTTCTGTTGATTCTGTTTTGAAGGAAAATTCTCTTCAATAATTCTGGATTCCGGACCACCTTAGAATGATAGAAAATTCCGTTATCTTCGCGTGGGCAGTTGAATCGTCCAAAACGGACTTGTAGAACTCAAGATATGGCCAAAACAAAATCAGAAATTCTGGCTGATTTTTCACCCGCTGACTGCTACTGTTCATGCGCGTCCGTTACTGTTCATGCGCGTCCGTTACTGTTCATTTAGCTGATTTTGCTCTATTTTTTTCGTTTTAACTCCGATTTTCATTCCGTTTCTTCCGGCTATCTCGCAATTTGATGTACTGTTATTCTTTAAGCTCAAAACCCACCATTTAAGCATGGAAAACATCATCCCACATCCGACTCTTATTCCTGCACAAATTCACTAAAAATACATCAAAAACACCACATACTTGAGTTCAAGTCATCAATTCAAGCCGATACGAAGCATTCCAAGTGGATATAACATCCACCTATCACACCCCAAAACTTAAACCGATGCTTGTCCTCAAGCATAACAATTATAACTATATACAACTAACTAGCCACTTCCGTAGGTGATCACGGTTGTATTTGGCATATGCAACAAGCCCTTTAAACCCCTAGGCAGCCCTAGTGGACGAGTAAGGTCTCGTGAGGGCCTATAGCGAATGTACCTACAAAATTCAATGCAATGCAATGCATGAATGCAACTAAATGAAAATGCAATTAATATCCTACCATACCTTCAGATCCTCTCATGCCATATCAACTTAAGAATCAAAGTAAATACGCAATGTCTTGGTGTGAAAAGTGCAAGTATTCACATAGTCTACTCAATGAACATGCATAAGTTCTCACAAGTCCATGTCAAGTGTAAGAATAAGTTAGTAACCATGCTAAGCCTACAAGAGCACATCTTTGAGACAAAACTCGGGATCTCATACGCAAAAACAAGCAAACACTCACAATCCACTCACAAAAGAATATTCACTCAAGAACAAGGGTAAGTGTATCACTCAATTCCAACAAAATCATAAGCATGCTTGACATTTGGTATCAATCTAACTCTTAACACAACATACATCAATGACGATAATCAAAAGGTCTTTATTTGGGTTGTAACGGGGCTAGGGACAAGGTATGTCAAATAAGCCAAAACAGGTGAAGTGCCAAAAGCTAGTAGGAACTTAATAATCATACACAATCACCTATTTTCCCCCCATAATTTTATGCAACAAAAACACTAGAATAGTCGACTAAAGTAGGATCACAATAAACACAAACATGCTCTCATAATATAATTTTTTTTCTTTTCTTTTTCTTTTTCTTTTTTTTTTCCGAGAGCTAAAGCAACAATAATATAGACAATAACAATGATCCCACGATTTTATTACACATGTCGACTATCAAGCAACAACTAAACCCAAATTTCAATATTTCCCCCAAAATTATGACCAACAAAAAACCTCTCCTTGCATACCTTATTACTCCCTTAAGCACCCTACTAGCCTTTGACAATGTGGGTTCAAATTAATGTAAGGCCAATACAAGAAAAAGGTCTATGCAAGTAATGTGGTATGTCACCGAAACAATAGGATTAAGCTCAATGGGTTAACTAATTGATCATGTAAACATGGTGTGGTAATATGGGAAAATATGCGGTTAATCCTAAATGCCTTTATCATTTTAATCGTCAATTAATGTCATGCGTTTCAAGAAAGACCTCAAGCAACTGCTAGCAATGCAAACAATCCGTGGACACTCAAGCAAACGAATAAAATTGCAACAAATGCAATATGGCTCAAAAGCTCACTTGGCGGGGAAAACATACTCAATCCCAAGCAAAAATCTCTCTAATGCACCTACTTGTATTCAAAGAATGCAAACTAAATCAACTTGCACATATTCATGTCCTTCTAATTACTTACAACATTCAATAAGTCTACCAACTTCAACTTACTAGTGTATGTGTGTGCACAAGAATAAAGCATATCACTTCTCAATCAAAAAGCGTCAACAACACAAAATTCCTATCAAGCATGGGTGCAAATGCAAACTATTACGAACTCACATGATCTATAAAAACAGAATGTCATATATGAAACAAACGTAGATATCACGAACATAAATGCATAATTTACTAATACTAATATGCAAAGCATGAAATCCTACATGAGCACAATGACTAACAATCACATATAACCACATATACACTACTTATCCCTCAAACCACCCCCAAACTTAAAATATTCAATGCCCTCATTGAATGGAAGTAAATACGAGGGAAAGTAGAAAACATACCAGTATACAACAATGCTTGGGTTGCCTCCCAAGAAGCGCTTCTTTAACGTCAATAGC
Source organism: Saposhnikovia divaricata (assembly GCA_036435485.1). Classification (NCBI taxonomy): domain Eukaryota; kingdom Viridiplantae; phylum Streptophyta; class Magnoliopsida; order Apiales; family Apiaceae; genus Saposhnikovia; species Saposhnikovia divaricata. The sequence goes on along the minus strand of CM071601.1, from coordinate 122,147,478 downwards.
TTGACGTTACTTCCAAGCCTCCATTAAGGATGATAATAGTTTGATTGGTCCTCTCTTCGTGAGACTTCATCGTCATCACGGCGGCACACTTTCTGCTCCTTCTCCTCGCTTGGCCTATTCGTATAACAACTATGTCCTATTCCAATGCCTTCATCCGTTGATCCAAAATCTGTCAATTTGTAGAACAACACACACTCGCGACCTTCGGTTGAATATAATGAAGGAGGATAAATGTAAGTTGCTGAAGCCTTTGGTTCCTCAAAGAGAACTTCCTCCATTGGCTCTAATGCGCTACCTCCATCTTCACACTTTGAGACAAGTAGAAGACCTGCATCTTTCCCATGTTCTTTAGCCTCTTGGTACGCACATACCAATTTTTGAAATTTGTGCAGCTCAATAGTGTCTGTCCCAAATAGTGCCCTTTCCAAAGCATCCACCTCACCAGCATGATCAAATTCCTCACATGACTTGTGAACGCTCACCTCACCTTGGAATTTGTCTTCTTCAATTAAGCATGCAGTACCTTGCTCCAAGTCACCGTCATTTTCTGGAATTGCCTCTAGTATGCATTGTTGATTCTCTTGTTCCAAGGCACTCAAAACTTGAGCAAGTAGTGTCCCCATAGATTTGGTAGACTCCTCATAACTCTTTGCAAGCATCCTAATCTCCTCCATAACATCAACCTCATCTGACTGAAAAGTAGGAGTAGGTTGCTGATGTTGAAACTCTTCACTTCCAAAGAAATATGACCTATCTGGAACATCTTGCTGGTACTGTTGAGGATGGTATGAAAAATATGGTTGTTCCTCATACGTGACATATGGATCAACTCCTTCGTAATAACAATATTGTGAGGGATCACGAACGCCCAAACACCGCTCACATTGCTGAGGCATGTATGTCCTCGAATATGCCCACCATGGCAACTCCTCGCATGCCATCTTCAAAAACTCAAGTACCTGAAACACAACGAACTAAACAAGATAGGTAAGAAAAAATCTGAGTCAGTGAACTCTAACGACCACTATTGACAAACACATAAACCAAAAATAAAACACCGATGATCCCCGGCAGCGGCGCCAAAAACTTGTTAACACTAAATCACGCAAGCGTACGTGGTCACAAGTAATATATGAATAAGTCAAGTTCGTTCCCACAGAGATCTGGTTATGGTTTTAATTCAGTTATTGTACCTATGCAACAATGTATGGTTATTACTCACTGCTAAGACAAATAACGAATTGGGTTTAATTAACTAAATTAACTAGAAAGTAAATTAACAACTAAGAATTAACTAACTAACAAGAATTGAAATTGAATTACGTCTACAAGAGTAACATGGGATCCTAACTTCATTAAATACTTCGCTTAGATCTGACGCCTTTAATCACTATATGCAATGGTTATGATATCTGATCGGATAACACAAAACAAGTATACGCTACTTCTCAGTATACGAATACCAAACTAAACATACATCCACAAAAGAGATAGAAGATGAATAGACACCAATTATGCTTAGACCCTATATGTCTATAGAATTTGAAAACATAACGGTTGAAGAACAAGTTATCCATAAAGATCACACAGGGCAATATAAGTATTTTCATCTCATACTACGAATCATGTTGATAAACAATCATGAACCTATGCTAGCATGGCAAGTTCTAAATCTCAAGATCCACTTTCACTTCACAAGAGATTAACAAATTAGATGTTAGCTACGCATCTAGCAATTAAGCACAACCATACGAGGATATCAGATATACATCACACATAGATCTTTAAAGCAATCAAGATACTAAAGCTCCATAAATAAATCCGTTAGAATCCCATGACAACGATTAGTTCATAATCGAACCTCTCGTCATCATGGGATCTGATGAAACCATGATAAAAACTAAGTTTGAAAAGATGCAAATAAAACTAAGTAATTGATATGTAATGGTGTTTTTTTTTCTGTCCCCCAAGATGTGTATTTATAGCCTCGATTTGCCTCTCCACCAAGCAATTGTCGTTTTTGAGTTGAAATAGAATAAGGCAATTTCCATTCTTGAATGAGATAAGAATTGCAAATCCATGTATAAGACTGATTTTGAAAAATACCAGCCGCCCAGGGTAATTACCATACTGATTAGAAGTAGGAATTGTGGCAATTTCCTGTTTAGAATTGAATTCTGGCAATTTCTGTTGATTCTGTTTTGAAGGAAAATTCTCTTCAATAATTCTGGACTCCGGACCACCTTAGAATGATAGAAAATTCCGTTATCTTCGCGTGGGCAGTTGAATCGTCCAAAACGGACTTGTTGAACTCAAGATATGGCCAAAACAAAATCAAAACGGACTTGTTGAACTCAATTCAAGCCGATACGAAGCATTCCAAGTGGATATAACATCCACCTATCAGCAATCATACAACGAATAATGATCATTACATTTTTAGTAAAATAAATAAGAACCGTTGGATGTTATGATAAGATATATTATTTATTTTAATTACTCTACGAAAGATCAAAAATTCGAATCCTGTCAATATCATATTTAATTTAAAAATTTCACACACAATTCTTCCCACGACTCTTTTTTCTACAATTTTAGGTGTACAAAAACTAAATAAGTAAAAAAACAAAATAACTCAACAAATAATTTAATCTAAAAAAAAACCTATGACATCTATCTATCTATCTATCTATTATATATATAAAGGAGAACCCGCAGGAGCTCTAGAATCGCTCGAATCCTATTTATCCATTTTTCTAGAGCTCCTCTATTTTAAATAATTAAAATCAAAACTTCCTTCTTTAGGTCCTATTTTTTAGAAAGGAAATCAAACTTTTCTTTTTTAACATCAACGTCAACATATTCGAAACAGAAAAGGTTTTCAAATTTGTTAAAAAAAAAAATCACCGTTTTGAATCTAAAATTTGTGATGGAGGAACACAAAATTTTTATTACATGCATATATCTTCGCCACCACACCCGGATTTTGACTTCTGATTTATATATTTGAATTTATATATAGTAGGAGCTCTAGAATCGCTCGAATCCTATTTATCTATTTTTCTAGAACTCCTCTATTTTATATAATTAAAATAAAAACTTCTTTCTTTAGGTTCTATTTTTTAGAAAGGAAATCAAACTTTTCTTTTTTAACATCAACGTCAACATATTCGAAACAGAAAAGATTTTTAAATTTGTTTAAAAAAAAATCTACGTTTTGAATCTAAAATTTGTGATGGTGGAACACAAAATTTTTATTACATGCATATATCTTCGCCACCACACCCGGATTTTGACTTCTGATTATACTATTATAATAATATATTCATTATAAATTATTAAAATTATGCATGATGGTAAGTGTTACCTTTAAATTTTGGGTACATGTAATCATTTTTTAGGTTGGATTATCTATTTGTTTACTATCAACCTTTTGGTTCTCGTTGTGAACTTAACTTCCTTTCAATAGCAGGAGGACTGAGCAATCAGCTGAGCACATCATCAACAACAGCTTTCTTATCATGCAGAAATCATACATCGCAGTAGCAATATTCTTGAAGTCATTTTTGTATATTACATCTTTTTTTAGATAGATTGGACTTTGGAGTTAGAGTGTTAGGCTTTTTCTTAAGGTTTGTGGTTTGAGTGGTTGTTCAATGTTACTCCGTTGTTTTTTTAAAAGAAAAATTACTCTGCTCAATTCAGTTAAATTTTTAAATTTTAAACATAAAGTAAGTATATGTATAAAATAATTATAATCACTATATTTTTTAAAAAAAAATTGGATTAAGAACTTAAATATCTTAAAATATTATATTTATACTTAATTTATTTGACAAACCTTTTTTAAATTGCTTTTGTGTTGATTACTTTATTTTCAATTTTACTTTAACAAAATCAACAGATAAATTTACCAAATTTATTTTTCCGTCTATAGTTAAAAGTGAATTTGCAATTTAAACTAAATAATAATTATTATAATTATAGCAATATGTTTCATTAAATTACTTTCTAAAAATAATTTTAATTATATGTTTTTGTAATTATTGTTTTTTCAAATCCTGTCTTAATTAAAAAAGTAGTTCATGTATAATTATAAAGTCAATTTAGTTCAGTTAATGTATGTTAATCATTAATATAAACATTAATATAAAAATGTAAACAATTAGGAAGGTTATTTGATTAATATTTTATGATACTACAATATTTTTTGAGATGAACCTACAAGAAAAGAAAAAAATCAATACAAATAAAAAAAATCAATTGTATGAATAAATAATTTAACATTAACATAGTAAATATGTACAAAGTATTCTTAAATTAATAAATTCCAAAATACTTTGTAACACAGTTTTAATAATATATTAAAAATATTACATTATTAAAAAAGAATTTTATCTTAGCAAAAATAAAACCAATTCAAATGATGGTTTAATTACATGCATCTTATAAAAAGCTGTAATATTAGAATAAAAAACTCACTTAAAAAAAATAAAATAAAATTCATATTAGTTATAGTTCCAACAACTAAAATTTAAGTGTCAATAATTTATTCCCGTGACCAAACCGAGCACTTCTTTTGAAATAAAAACCTTTCCATTCATGCATTTGTAAAATTGTTAAGCCTTTAATAAAAACCTGGAAAGAGTAGAATTTAATGCAATAGCCAAATAAAATTCTTTTCAGATATGTAAACTACTAACGTAAAAAAGTACATTCTTAATTTCATTATATTAATATAGTAACGTAAGAAAGTAAAATCTTAATTTCATTATATTAATATTTTATCTGTGTAATACGTTACTATCAAAAATTGAGTGTCAATTTAATTTATTCACGTAATCAAACCTAACTAAAAACCTTTCCGTTTTCAAATAATAAAACTGCTTGGCTTTTTAATAAAAACCTATGACAAATAGAATTTTATACAATTTCCAACTTGAAATCTATTATAATATGTTAACTAACTTATAAAGTAAAGACGCCTTGCTTTAAATGTAGGAGGGTAGTTTCGAGGAAACAACTGATTGTATGGGAAATACTTTAGGAAGTTCTGTAAGGGAACCTTCGTCCGTTGCTAAATTGAACACCTATCTGCATAGACTAGGCATTCAAGGGTGCTTAGTTATTTAATTATGGTAAAATCTAACCCTAAGTAAAAACCATTCCATTTTCAAATAATAAAACTGCTTGGCTTTTTTAAAAAACCTATAACAAATAAAATTTTATACAATTTCCAACTTGAAATCTATTATAATATGTTAACCAACTTATAAAGTAAATACGCCTATATATACAAGACAATCACACATACAGATTTCATCCTCAACATAAACAAAGCCAAGATTAGCCTAATCTCGATTAGCATTACCTGTATACATGGAGATTTCAAGATTTGATCGCATTAGTATGTTAACCAACGATAAAACTAACTGGAAAATTAAAGTTAGATTAACTCGACTTTGGAAGAGTATCAATGGCACCACAGGCGATTTCAAAGGTTATAATATGATACTTCTTGACGACGATGTAAGTATTTTTTGAAAACATCTGTCATCTATACTTTTTAATTACTATACGTTTTCTAAATAGTATTGTTATAGTATGCTATGATGCTTTATCGTGGTTATTAATATTGTGCTACTAAAACTGCCCAACAATATTAATAATAGATTTACATGCCTTGCTTTACATGATATCCAATGTATAAATTGTAGACCATGTAACAATTTAGATAGTATGTATTGCATGTTACGGTATACTTATGTACAAGCGTTCTGCAGAGCCATCATAACAGATAATAATTGATATAATTGGTTGGTGTGCATATGTATATATCATCTCCAAATTATCTTATCAATGTTAATTTTTATATGCAGAAAACACATATCCACGCTTTTGCAGGGATGGATTACGTCAATGGAATAGATAATGCTCCTGAAGAAGGAAAAATATATGTCATATCAAACTTTAGTGTTGGTAATGCAAAATTTTCTTATTCAGCTGTAAGCAACAAAAAAGATATATATTTTTTGAAGTTCACGACTATGACTGAAGTTAAAGAAGATGATGAGATGATTCCAAAATATAAGTTCGAGTTAGTTGCTTTCAACACCTTGGGAAATAAGGTTGGAGATACCAAAATTTTAACAGGTATAAACAATCAGCTATCCGTACTTTTATATATATACTTTCTTTGTTTAATCGGCTATACTTTCTTATATATATATATATATATATATATATATATATATATTATGCAATTTTCAGATTTGATGGGTTTAGTTCAAAATGGGCTTCCTATGCAAAGTCGAAACACACCAACATGGCCAAAAGATATATTGCTGTTTGACATAAGTGATGGAAGGTAAATTAAACAAAATATAGTTGCAAGTATTGCAAGTGAGAGCTATTATTCGCTATCTAACAAAAATATAATTAACTGCAGTGCAATTGTAAAGATAACAGTATGGGCTGATCTTGCAAACAAATTGAATGAAGAGCTAGACGGAATGGACACTCAAGATAATATTATCATTCTTACGAGTTGCGGCATAACAAAATACCGCGGTATGAATAGTTATATGCAACTGTTTCACCATTCATAAAAGATATTTTGATCTTCTCAAAACAAATTTACATATGTGGGATCCTGACAAATACTCTACATCTTGCAGAACAACTACAAGCGAGTAGACTGTCACCTTCAAACTAATATATCAATCCAGACTATGATGCCGTGTATAATCTACATTACAAGTAAGTATTTTTTTAATCAAATATATATGTAATGAGATTTACTTGATCGAATTTCGTTTCACTGCACTATCAATTACCTTGCACATAAACTTCAAAATTATGATTTATCGTCAATCATATGCATGCTACTATTTTCTATTTTTATGTATGAATGAGAGTGTATATCTGTGTGTGAGCGTCGGTGCGTGCACCTGCATGTATATGTTTATATATTATCATGTTTCATTGCTATGACAGGCTAAATGCAATGAATGAACCAATTGTTCCCGACAATACATCTTCTATTGGTGAGTGCACGGTAAAGAAGACGCCCGTCTACAATTTAAAACAAATCACGGACCTAAGAAATTCAGAGCTTAAAGAGGTATGTGACTTCTACTTTATTGCATTATCATTCAATTAGTTGTTAGACTACAAAATACTCCATAGTTAAATTTTTAAACCTTTATGTAGATGGAGGTGATATGTCATGTATCAGTTTGTAGTGTTGAAGTCCAATCTAAATGGTGGTTCTACATCTGTGACTCATGTCCAAGGGAACTCTCTGTGATTGATGATAATTACACGTGCGAATGTGGAAAAATCGGCTCATACCCGGACAAGAGGTATCATGATCGATGAATCAAGATTTTTAACATCATATCTTCGTATCTTTTAGACAATAATTACATATAATATTTGCAGGTTTAAAGTGCCGATTTACGTAACCGATCCAAGTGAGACAATTAAAGTCTTTCAATTTGATCGCGAAGTGAGAAGGCTAACATCAACAAATGTAAACAGCCTCATTGGTCAGAATCTAAAGGTAATGACTAACATTACATATAATAATAAATATGAAATTTCGAAAATATCGCATGTTTTATGAGATTAAAATTTATTATGTGAAATTTAAAACCTTCATCACAGGAAGGGAAGCGTGACAAGTATCCTGAAAAATTGAAAGCCATCGAAGGAAAAAAATTGACACTCACTATATCTTTGAATGAGAATAACTTAGTACATGGAAATACGGTCTATTTTGCTACAGATGTGATTGAGGAAGTTCAAACGCCCTCACAAATATCTGAAATCACGTCAAATGATGTCCTTCCCGTAATGGTAAGCGCTGAATTTTCAATTAAAAGCGAAAATTGTGATAGTTATCTACACCAAAAATACATTCCACATTGATGAAAATTGATAAATTCTATTTTTTTGAAATAGTTGCCTGATTCTTCTAAGGATGACAACGCTATTGACGACAATTTGGAATCTAAACCAGCAACAAATAAACGAAAGCACGGAAATGATAATGGATCTAATAAGAAGAATAAATCTATAATGGTCTAGGACGTACAACATTTATATTCATTTCAACATTTGCTGTTATGTTACAAGCATCGTATTTTTATGTAATATTTTTTACGATGCTAACATTAAATTTATCCTTTTATTTCATGTTTTATACTTTGCTTGGCATCTACGGATATTAAAATACAAACTTCATATATTTTTAATTCCTTGGCAAGTATTAATTGTTTACTATAACTTATATCTATTCATACATGTAAATGTGTTAGCATGAACTACCGATAGTAGCAACATGAAACAATCATGAACATATGTGAAAAAAATTCAACATATATAAATATATATAATCATTTTAAAAAATTAAAAATTGTGCTTTCGGTGCGTAGCACGGGTAAAATACTAGTAATAATAACAAGTAAAACATGCATAAAACACTGAAATCAACCAATGGCAAGTCCTAGCCTGAAAATTTCATTTCCATCTGCCATTGGTTGATTTCATTCGAGCAATAACAAACCCAAGTAAACCATAGAATGTGGTATTGGGTTGAACAACAGTACTAAATCTGGTGCAAAGATAAGAAGAAGAATCGATCTAGAATTGTGATTACACGATGGACTAGAGCAATAGACAAAAAATTAATCAATTTGCAAATTAGTTCGATATGTTTAGAAGGTTTGTTTAGAGGATCTGGTACAAATAAAACAGTTTACAAAAGAATGATTACATTCAATTTACAAATGGGTATACAAATGGTGGAAAGTCTGTTCACCATTATAACATTTCATCACTAGAAAGCAACATTGATCAATTATAGTGAAGGCTTCCACATAGTGTCTGGAGAAGTACAAACATGTTCATCCTGACTTTCTTGCAGATGATACTCAGCTAGTATACCTTGTATGAACCTATCACATAAGGTCATTTAAAACTGTCCTGCAATACCTACAAATATCAAATATAACTCCCACTACTTCAACACACAAATCACAAGTAAAACATGCATAAAACACTGAAATATAAGTTTATATATTTATGGTTTGATATACTTGGTTAAACCATAAATATATCAAACCAAGTATATCAAACTATAAATATATCAAACCAAGTATATCAAACCAGATGCAAAGATTGAACAAACCATATGAAATGCCACCAGAAAGATTTTTATACAAAGATCAGTTACAATCTACTTCAATCACATGCTAAAGTTTGGGTGCTTTCCAATTAGGACGATTGACAAGTTTTAAATCAAAGAAGACATGACAAGACAACTTTATATAATTCTTCCTATGTGCAATATCGAATTTTGAAATACAAGACCTAACTTAACATTTAAGAAGAATGCATAACAGCCAATCTGTGCATATCAAACAGAGGAATCCCAAAAAATAATACCGATGATCATCTATGTGCAATATCATCTATGTTGTTGCAAATTAAACGCGATGATCTCTCCAACTGCTGCCCTTTAACTTATTAGGAAAGCCACTCTCTAAGAACATACTCGCTTGTGCGCTTGTGTGTGTGCACGGGGACGAGTGTGATAAAGAAGTACACCAACAATGCAAGATTTATGATTGAACTATGAAATGCAAGATGGTCTGTACATAGTTTTGTGCCTGTCTGGATATGAGGGATTTGCCCTGTGCAATCATATACCTACCTAAAACCCTAAAAATCACACTCTAACAAAAATAAAGGACCATTTACTCTAGATATTATTGATTTACATGACATGTATTTCTATATAATAGTATAAATTTATTAATTAAGAATTCTAAGCAATACTTACCCAAAAACAATTAAAATATAGAGTACCATATTTTCTTTTTGCTAATTTGATACAGAGTACCATATTTATTTATGCAAAATATTAATTCCTCGAACTCAAAATATTCCCATGAAACTTTCAAACCCTAACACGTATTTGCTTCTTATTAGAACAACCATGTGTTTATAATGTACACTATAACAAATTAATCATAACAACTCAAACGAGTAATCAATCGATGCAAGAAATACTCTAATCAAACATAGGGCATAAGTAATCAAACATACGATTCATCATCTAAGGGATCTGTAGGGTCAAACGGTGCATCTATCGACTCAGATCCAGGATCTTCCAGTGGAGAGGATCTAAACCCTCGAAAGCCGCCTAGAGAGGTGATCGCCGGAGCAGTTACCGGTGTAACGCCCCAACTCCCCAATACTGAAAATATACTTTTATAATAAAATAGAATTTGATACAGGGAAATTTTAGAAAATTTCGGCATGAAGTATTCGTAAATCGGATTATCCACCTGTATTTCAACCCAAACCAAATTCCAATTGACAATTACAAATATAACTTAATACACCAACGATTCCTCACCGAGGATCGATTCCAGGTTATGGTATGAAACAAGAATCTATACTATACAAATTGTTACAACTTTTATCTCTGCTATAAATACAAATCACTATACCATTTAATCTGTAGCTTAATCCAAAATCGTGCTCGCTCGCGTTAGCTCTGAAATCTATTCCGAATAGGATCATCCTCGCTCTCATTTGCATTTGAAAATATAAGTAGATCATCCTTAAACCTAACTGCAAAGGGTTAGGTAAAACAAAGCAAGAGTGAGCCAAAGAACGCTCAGCAAGATAATAATATAGTGAAATAACGATATTACGATAATTCATTGATGAACAATATGAATGAATACTTTATCTCAAGAGAATAACTAAATTTCTAGCATAGCATAAAACTTTCCATTTTTCTTTAAATCATAACCTTTTTCTCAAAAACGTTTCTTTCCATCAAACATACTTTTCATAAAACTTTTTAAAAACATTTAAGTTGATTGTATTATTATCCTGACTACGGACAATACGGGTGATCAGCCACGTAAAGTCCCCCTTCCTTTGAAATTGGGTTCCCAATTAGGCAACACATTGGCCATTAATGCTGGACTAGGACCACCCTAGCCTCTTACGCTATATAAAAGTGCTGGACTAGGACCACCCTAGCCTCTTACGCTTTTCCAATTTATAAACAAATTTATTATTAATGATTTAAAACATTTCACTTTTAAGTCCTTTATACTCACTGATAATAGATCAGCCCAGTATAAGGAATTTTAAAAACATCTTTAATTAATTAAGCCATTTTAATGAGCAGCAATAAAAAAATTGAAACTCAGGGTAGCAATTGATATAAGGAAACATAGACAACAAAGGAATAATATTGAATTAGCATAGCATGGTGCAGCAAAACAGAATCATATATCGACAAGGAAACATTAATCAATTAAAGATCGAAGCAACTGTTAAGATTCTACAACTTAACAACCATTTATAGAATATACATGGAATAGCGAAATTTGAAGTTCAAGGAGGATTTAAATTACTGCATTGGTCATAAACAAATGAAGAATCGAAGAACAAAACAAGGGTTAGGGTTCTAGAATTTAATTCAAGGGTTCTGAAGTTTGGTTTCGCTGGTATGGTTTAAAGGAATAAACATAAGGCAAAAGGCTAAGATAAAACAAAGCATAAATTATAAGTCAAGGGTTATAGTTCTACAAGAAACAGGGTAAATAATAGGGTACATAAATTTAAATAATGATTCATAAGGATAAGCAAGGTACATGTGTTTCAATAATAATTTATAAGAAACAATAAGGTACAAAGGGTTCAACAATAATTAAAAAGGAATGATAGTAAGGTATAAGAATTTAAACAACAATTCATATACAGTTTAAGGAATCTGAATTTAAATACAAGGTTGGAGTCACTTGAAATAAAAGAAAGGGGGTGTAGACCCTAGCAACACGACTTGGGAGAAAATCTTACAATAATAGAGACAGTTTCACATCATTCAGAATGAATACAAAGAGTATAATGCTTGCAAGAAGGAATTCGAAATAACATATAAATAAAACAGGAGGGTGCACATCACTTGAACGATAAGTTAGGTATAGTAAACTTGCCTCAATATATGCAGTTTCCAATTCCAACATTTCAATCTTTTACTTACTTTACATCAGTCTCCACTTCTTATTCGCTGGTCTTTACTTGGTCGTACATTCATCTCTCCTTCATTACTTGTAAATCCCGATAATTATCTCCCTCCTCTACATTCCATCTACACGTGCACTAGCTCTTAGCTGGCCTCCTATTCGTACCTATAGAAAGGTAAAGTACGGCTTCAGTACGCTTACAACCTTAACCGTCTAATTTTACTCTACCCAGACGTGTCCTATAACATTTTATAACTCAACAAATACAGCATGTATTAGTCACATTCTCAAAATAATTTCTTCCCTTTACAACATGTCGACCAAAGAGTTAACACTTTTAGATACCAGTTCCCTCATTTTTGTTTCAAAAATTCGAACATACCTAGAACACTTATACGAACATACTTATACTCTGACATAAGCCGAAATACAAAAGTATATATATAGAAAGAATTCTTTTTCTTCTTTGCTAAATGTAAAAAAAAAAAAAAAATAAAAAAAAAAAGAAGTCATAACAATTTGAACAATAACATACTATTTAAATTAAAAAAAACAAAACAAACCCGGCCAGAAATTAATAAAACTGGCGCATAATTACCACTCTATCTAGACCCACAATTTACACAAAAATTTCATAGAAGCAAGCAGCACATTCAGTGTCGACAAGGACTCTACCAGCAGAACGGATTGCACAAACCTATAACATAATAACAGGGTTGCTAACAAAAAAACAATCTCGGCCAAAGAACTTTCTAATTAAAATCCAATAATTAACCAATTCTTACTAACAAACATGCACGATAATATACTTAATTACCCGCATTAACCTACTAATCTGGACCTTAACCCCAGCTGTAATATAATCACCACCTTCCCCATTTCGACATACCAGTCGACTACATACATGCTGCAACCCGTTACTCTCCAGAATCGACAAAACCAGGGTTAAACAGGACCTCAAATCCTTACAACAATTGACACCTAAACTGCTACACCACTACATTTTAACCCAACTATTTCCTCTCAACATCATTGCCTTCATACACCCACACAACTCGTAACACACACTCTCCCTTACACCCTACTCCAGTCTTCCCCCGTTGACCCTCCTACCTCCTCTGTCCTTCACCGTTATGAAACATACAAGCTCAGACAGGCCCTTCCTTTGCACAACCTCTCCTTAGTCTTACCTTAAGGTCTTTTTCTTCTCTCCACCCACTCTCCCCTGTTCTGTTCTTCCCCGCCTCGACCCCTCACTCTGTTCTTCCCCTCCTCTAACTACCCTATGCCTTCCATCAACCCACAAACATCTACCTTGCGGAACCTACATCACCTCAACACGTAATCCAACCTCAAAGAACCCACCAATATCATCTTCCTCTGAACACCAACACTCCTCCACCGACCCCTTAACCACTACATCCACATCGATCCATCTAGAACAATAGCAAATTTTACAAACTCGAAAATCATCAGCTTCTCAAACAACACTTATACATAAGTAAAAACTCATATTAGCCCAGATAAGTTCAACATACATAAGCTGCACACAATTGATTCAAACAGCCACAGTACATGGTAATCTACACAACCACTTCGATTACACAGACACACTTCACTAGTGCGCACACACGCAGTACACACTCTAAATACACTACACACACGAGTTGAATGAGGAAGAAGGAAAAGAAAGTGGGTTGTGAGAGAGAGCTGAGAGAAGATAGATTTGAGAGAGATAGTGAGTTCGAGAGAGGGAGAGAATTCTCCAGAGATTTCTAAAAACAAGCGTACTGAAGAAGCCCAACAAGAGGATTGCGTGTTTTTGGATAAAAAGGGGGTAAAACAAAATTGTAATTTCACTTTACTGAAAATTTAATTATAACAATAATTAATCCTTTAGAAATCGAAATTTAAAAGAGAAACTTGTGCAAAAATTAAACTTCTCATTTTTTTTTCCTTTTTTTTTTTTGAATAAAGAGTACAAAATTATGAGTACCCATATATTTTTAAAATATTTTTAGGATCAACAATTAATTAAATATGAATTTTACAAATTTTGATCCTGTAAATAAAATAAAAATCTTAAAATCATTTTAATATACTTGAACACTCAAAATAATTCACGAACTAATTTTAAAAATTAAGTAAATATAAAAATGTGATATTGCGAAAGATTTCGGGATTTTTAAATACTCCGATGATTTTATAAAAAAATTCAAAGGTAAATAATGCATAATTTAAATAATTTTTTAATCACAAAAATTCAAATAACATACACGAACCTACACGACACACATACGTCACCTTATAAACAGGTAAACATGATGTCACATATATTTAATCCTAAAAAAAAAATTCACTACATATAATCCTCATTTAATATTAAATAAGAATAATAATAAATACGAAATTTCTAAGGCGTTATATCCTTCCCCCCTTAATAGGATTCTGTCCTCAGAATCGACCGTAAGAAAACACATGATGGTATTCTCAAACATTTCTCTTTCAATTTCCATGTCATTTCTTTCCATTCTAGAGCTCCTTTATATCGATTCATATTTCGCTAGGCTCGTCCTATAAGCCAGTAAATTCCATCATAAACTTAAACCTTTGGTTTACATGTCTCGTTTATTCTAGATATTTATCACTCGCACGTGGCGATCCTCTTCTACCGAAAATCGGACATGACCTATTTTTATAATGGACTATGTCCTGTACACAACGTCTCCATTACTGACCCAATCAATCCATAACAATTTATTCATATACAATACTAAAACAAAACTTGCATTGACTTGCAACAACCATATACGCGAAGAAATCTGCCTTGACTCGCAGTAACAGGTAAGTAAATAAATAAATCTTTAAAACAAATATCCATTGATACCACTTCTACGCTCTTACTCATAACTCAGATTGCCCTAGATAAAACTCTGAGAAAAAGAATATCAAGAAATCCCCTAATTATTCTTACTCCCCTTTCAACGTACAATGTTACTCGAGGAGGGAATAATTAGGAAACTTCTATCTATCCTTAATCCCATTGTTTTACTGAGGCACCATTTGCTTTAAAACATATATATCCTATTAGCAATTCAAACTATTCCCGGGGTATTTTCAATCTTTCCTTGTTCGTCCGGTTACACTAACACTGGAACGGTTTTCAATCTCTTCCTTGACTCCTGAAAGCTTTGTCCACTCTTATCCCTTTGTTTCCTGATTTGTAGGCTTGTCCACTAATGTAGCTATCTTGGTAAAATCTTGACAACCTTTGTTAATTCCTGTCTGGTCCCTCAAAGTTTTAGATCTCTGCTGGCATCTTAGACCTTTCCCGATTCATTACTAGTGCTTCGTCGTCACGGCATTCACTTCGATCCTCTCGTCATATCCTGAAAATTATAGTTCTTCCAATTGCAAAGCTCGTACCTTCCTCTCATGTCTTTGTCATCTACTCCTTAACCATACTCAGTTCTCCATATTATCGAATCTTGTACGTGCGTTGTCAATCCACTGCGTAATATAACTTGATATTCAATCTCTGCTTTAACCTCAATTCTCAACCTACTCATCCAATTTTCATTCGACGTAAATGTAGCTTACATCCCTCAGAATTTCATCGTCTCCATCTTTACTGTTCTCGATCATGGATAACTTTTAGAACTCATAAGGGTTTATAACAAAAGGAACCAATAGAATAAACATGCATTAACATGTATGAATATAAGATGAGTTTTGTTTGATAAGAATTTTATAAAAGAATTTAACCGAAAGATCAATATGATAATTGAACTAATTTCAGGTTGCATTTGTCACTTAGGTCAACCGCCATAGCACAAGAAGGGGGCCAGCCTTCTGTACTTTCATGACAAACACAATCAGTGGCGCCCCACCATACTTCTATCACACAGATAAGATGTCCCTGAATCCCCTACATACGTAGGGTTGTTCATCCCAGTCAGAATAAATAAGGTCAAGTATTCAGAGAGAAACAAAAAGAATTCAAAAGTTTCAAAAGTTTATATATACACAATGTTGAATAAGGAATAGCAAATATTCGGGGAAAATAGAAAGAATTCAAAGATCTCAATAATTTATATGCATCATGTTGAATTAAGTGATCCCATGAAAAATAGAGGTATCTCTGAAAAATAGGAATGTGTTAAAATGAATCTGAAAAAATTCATCATCAATTGAAATATAGTTGATTATCAAAGGTGATGAAGTGTTATCAAGATAAGAAGAAACAGAAAGAAAGGTTAAATCTCCTTAATCAATAAATTAAATGAAATCAACGGCTAGTAATGAATAGCCATGTCCTTACTCTACCACATGCCAGAAATCACATTTTGCATCTTGTTTACCGTCCTTTCGCACTTTCTATGTCGTTCACGGTGTAACTAAAGTCGCAAAAGAAATTCTCGAACATACACAAAGGTCTACACGTAGCATCCTCCAAGCTGGTAACTCCGCTCGTCTATTTAACGTGGGTTTTTCCAAATTATCGGCCTCGTCCTAAAATGAGTCTCCGGATGAATCGAATTTCTGCTCGCGCGATATGTCGAAATACCAAATAACGTCGCAACAGTCGTCCTAATATCCTAATGCGAATCTTATCCTAAATCGTCCTATCTAACGTCCTACTTAAATACGTATACCTAAACATCCTAACTTGTTTCAGAGACCATAACCTGTCGCTTTGATACCAACCTGTAACGCCCCAACTCCCCAATACTGAAAATATACTTTTATAATAAAATAGAATTTGATACAGGGAAATTTTAGAAAATTTCGGCATGAAGTATTCGTAAATCGGATTATCCACCTGTATTTCAACCCAAACCAAATTCCAATTGACAATTACAAATATAACTTAATACACCAACGATTCCTCACCGAGGATCGATTCCAGGTTATGGTATGAAACAAGAATCTATACTATACAAATTGTTACAACTTTTATCTCTGCTATAAATACAAATCACTATACCATTTAATCTGTAGCTTAATCCAAAATCGTGCTCGCTCGCGTTAGCTCTGAAATCTATTCCGAATAGGATCATCCTCGCTCTCATTTGCATTTGAAAATATAAGTAGATCATCCTTAAACCTAACTGCAAAGGGTTAGGTAAAACAAAGCAAGAGTGAGCCAAAGAACGCTCAGCAAGATAATAATATAGTGAAATAACGATATTACGATAATTCATTGATGAACAATATGAATGAATACTTTATCTCAAGAGAATAACTAAATTTCTAGCATAGCATAAAACTTTCCATTTTTCTTTAAATCATAACCTTTTTCTCAAAAACGTTTCTTTCCATCAAACATACTTTTCATAAAACTTTTTAAAAACATTTAAGTTGATTGTATTATTATCCTGACTACGGACAATACGGGTGATCAGCCACGTAAAGTCCCCCTTCCTTTGAAATTGGGTTCCCAATTAGGCAACACATTGGCCATTAATGCTGGACTAGGACCACCCTAGCCTCTTACGCTATATAAAAGTGCTGGACTAGGACCACCCTAGCCTCTTACGCTTTTCCAATTTATAAACAAATTTATTATTAATGATTTAAAACATTTCACTTTTAAGTCCTTTATACTCACTGATAATAGATCAGCCCAGTATAAGGAATTTTAAAAACATCTTTAATTAATTAAGCCATTTTAATGAGCAGCAATAAAAAAATTGAAACTCAGGGTAGCAATTGATATAAGGAAACATAGACAACAAAGGAATAATATTGAATTAGCATAGCATGGTGCAGCAAAACAGAATCATATATTGACAAGGAAACATTAATCAATTAAAGATCGAAGCAACTGTTAAGATTCTACAACTTAACAACCATTTATAGAATATACATGGAATAGCGAAATTTGAAGTTCAAGGAGGATTTAAATTACTGCATTGGTCATAAACAAATGAAGAATCGAAGAACAAAACAAGGGTTAGGGTTCTAGAATTTAATTCAAGGGTTCTGAAGTTTGGTTTCGCTGGTATGGTTTAAAGGAATAAACATAAGGCAAAAGGCTAAGATAAAACAAAGCATAAATTATAAGTCAAGGGTTATAGTTCTACAAGAAACAGGGTAAATAATAGGGTACATAAATTTAAATAATGATTCATAAGGATAAGCAAGGTACATGTGTTTCAATAATAATTTATAAGAAACAATAAGGTACAAAGGGTTCAACAATAATTAAAAAGGAATGATAGTAAGGTATAAGAATTTAAACAACAATTCATATACAGTTTAAGGAATCTGAATTTAAATACAAGGTTGGAGTCACTTGAAATAAAAGAAAGGGGGTGTAGACCCTAGCAACACGACTTGGGAGAAAATCTTACAATAATAGAGACAGTTTCACATCATTCAGAATGAATACAAAGAGTATAATGCTTGCAAGAAGGAATTCGAAATAACATATAAATAAAACAGGAGGGTGCACATCACTTGAACGATAAGTTAGGTATAGTAAACTTGCCTCAATATATGCAGTTTCCAATTCCAACATTTCAATCTTTTACTTACTTTACATCAGTCTCCACTTCTTATTCGCTGGTCTTTACTTGGTCGTACATTCATCTCTCCTTCATTACTTGTAAATCCCGATAATTATCTCCCTCCTCTACATTCCATCTACACGTGCACTAGCTCTTAGCTGGCCTCCTATTCGTACCTATAGAAAGGTAAAGTACGGCTTCAGTACGCTTACAACCTTAACCGTCTAATTTTACTCTACCCAGACGTGTCCTATAACATTTTATAACTCAACAAATACAGCATGTATTAGTCACATTCTCAAAATAATTTCTTCCCTTTACAACATGTCGACCAAAGAGTTAACACTTTTAGATACCAGTTCCCTCATTTTTGTTTCAAAAATTCGAACATACCTAGAACACTTATACGAACATACTTATACTCTGACATAAGCCGAAATACAAAAGTATATATATAGAAAGAATTCTTTTTCTTCTTTGCTAAATGTAAAAAAAAATAAAAAATAAAAAAAAAGAAGTCATAACAATTTGAACAATAACATACTATTTAAATTAAAAAAAACAAAACAAACCCGGCCAGAAATTAATAAAACTGGCGCATAATTACCACTCTATCTAGACCCACAATTTACACAAAAATTTCATAGAAGCAAGCAGCACATTCAGTGTCGACAAGGACTCTACCAGCAGAACGGATTGCACAAACCTATAACATAATAACAGGGTTGCTAACAAAAAAACAATCTCGGCCAAAGAACTTTCTAATTAAAATCCAATAATTAACCAATTCTTACTAACAAACATGCACGATAATATACTTAATTACCCGCATTAACCTACTAATCTGGACCTTAACCCCAGCTGTAATATAATCACCACCTTCCCCATTTCGACATACCAGTCGACTACATACATGCTGCAACCCGTTACTCTCCAGAATCGACAAAACCAGGGTTAAACAGGACCTCAAATCCTTACAACAATTGACACCTAAACTGCTACACCACTACATTTTAACCCAACTATTTCCTCTCAACATCATTGCCTTCATACACCCACACAACTCGTAACACACACTCTCCCTTACACCCTACTCCAGTCTTCCCCCGTTGACCCTCCTACCTCCTCTGTCCTTCACCGTTATGAAACATACAAGCTCAGACAGGCCCTTCCTTTGCACAACCTCTCCTTAGTCTTACCTTAAGGTCTTTTTCTTCTCTCCACCCACTCTCCCCTGTTCTGTTCTTCTCCGCCTCGACCCCTCACTCTGTTCTTCCCCTCCTCTAACTACCCTATGCCTTCCATCAACCCACAAACATCTACCTTGCGGAACCTACATCACCTCAACACGTAATCCAACCTCAAAGAACCCACCAATATCATCTTCCTCTGAACACCAACACTCCTCCACCGACCCCTTAACCACTACATCCACATCGATCCATCTAGAACAATAGCAAATTTTACAAACTCGAAAATCATCAGCTTCTCAAACAACACTTATACATAAGTAAAAACTCATATTAGCCCAGATAAGTTCAACATACATAAGCTGCACACAATTGATTCAAACAGCCACAGTACATGGTAATCTACACAACCACTTCGATTACACAGACACACTTCACTAGTGCGCACACACGCAGTACACACTCTAAATACACTACACACACGAGTTGAATGAGGAAGAAGGAAAAGAAAGTGGGTTGTGAGAGAGAGCTGAGAGAAGATAGATTTGAGAGAGATAGTGAGTTCGAGAGAGGGAGAGAATTCTCCAGAGATTTCTAAAAACAAGCGTACTGAAGAAGCCCAACAAGAGGATTGCGTGTTTTTGGATAAAAAGGGGGTAAAACAAAATTGTAATTTCACTTTACTGAAAATTTAATTATAACAATAATTAATCCTTTAGAAATCGAAATTTAAAAGAGAAACTTGTGCAAAAATTAAACTTCTCATTTTTTTTTCCTTTTTTTTTTTTTGAATAAAGAGTACAAAATTATGAGTACCCATATATTTTTAAAATATTTTTAGGATCAACAATGAATTAAATATGAATTTTACAAATTTTGATCCTGTAAATAAAATAAAAATCTTAAAATCATTTTAATATACTTGAACACTCAAAATAATTCACGAACTAATTTTAAAAATTAAGTAAATATAAAAATGTGATATTGCGAAAGATTTCGGGATTTTTAAATACTCCGATGATTTTATAAAAAAATTCAAAGGTAAATAATGCATAATTTAAATAATTTTTTAATCACAAAAATTCAAATAACATACACGAACCTACACGACACACATACGTCACCTTATAAACAGGTAAACATGATGTCACATATATTTAATCCTAAAAAAAAAATTCACTACATATAATCCTCATTTAATATTAAATAAGAATAATAATAAATACGAAATTTCTAAGGCGTTATAACCGGAGCAGTTACCGGAGCAGTCACCGGAGCAGCCACCCGATAAGCAGCGGCAATAGGAATTCGTGGAAAAGATCTACGTCGTATAAGACCGTGCCGGACGGAATGCACCAATCGTATGGTTAATTGCCTTCTTGCCATTGGCTCTGCGTTAGGGTTTTTTTCTGGGAAAACAATACAGAGATAGCGAGATATTTTCTGAGATATTTTGTTATGTGTTACTTAACAGAAGCCCATTAAGAAAGCCCATTAAGAAATGTGTTACTTTCATGTTTTGCCAAAATCCCATCAAGTGGTAAAAAAAATTCGAATAATTCTTTGATTATTAAATTTATATAATAGATTTATATATAGTACGAATACATGTAAGGTATAAGTAAATATATTTAACACACATCATAATATCGTTGTTTGACTCAAGATATTTGATATTTATCTATTTTTTTAGTGCTCCTTTATTTTTAATAATTAAAATTAAACTTCCTTCTTTAGGCCCCACTTTTTAGAAAAGAAATTAGAACTTCCTTTTTTAACATTAACATTAACATCTTCAAAAAAGAAAAGGTTTTCGAATTTGTAGGAAAGAAGAAATCAAATTTATATATTCGAAAGAGAAAACAATTTTATATTTCAGAACTTCACTTTTTAATATTAACATCTTCGAAATAGAAAAGGTTTTTGAATTTAGATGGAAGAAAAATTCAAATTTACATATTCGAAATTGAAAAGAAATTTTATATTCTTATATATTTACAATCATCGCTTCTAATGATTAAATTTTATCAACATGTTTGTAACGCTTTTTCTTGCTTCTGTTTGTTTTTGTCTTCGTTCATTTTTTTTAGTTTTTTTAATTCACTCTTATTTTGTTTAATTTTCAATGTAGATAGCTCTGTGTATGCTCCACTGAATTTTTGCGATTTTCAAGTTTCTTTTTTTAAGGTTTGAATTTACTAATTTAATATTTGTTTTCTTCATTTTATTTTAAAATTTATGATTTGTTATAATTTTAGTTATAATTATGGATTATTATTAACCACTGGTTGTTCTTTGCTTTAGATTTTGTATTTTCCTGTTAGTGATCTAGATACATAGACACTTGATCGTGTGAATAAGAATAGGGAGATCTTTCTCTATTTGAAAAGTAGAAGCAGTTGATAAACTTGGCACAAAAGGTTTGAACGTTTAGCATTCCCTCTTTATTTATTTATTGTTAATTGTTAATTTGTCCTTATTATTTTCTCATTCTTCTTGATCCAAATATTCCAACGTCTTCTTTTAATTAATTCAATCAAATCTGCTTTTTTATCTATATGTATTTATTACAACAGGTGTCGGCCTAAAAAACATGACACAAAATCGACGTAAAAATAACTATATGGTTTATTTTGTTGTCTATGTAAACATTAAAATTTGTAGGAATATTTATCTATTTTTCCAGAACTCCTCTGTTTTAAATAATTGAAATAAAAACTTCTTTATTTAGATCCTATTTTTTAGAAAAGAAATCAAAACTTCATTTTTTAACATTAACATCTTCGAAATAGAAAAGATTTTCGAATTTGTAGGAAAGAAGAAGTAATATATATATATATATATATATATATATATATATATATATATATATATATATATATTTGAAGTAGAAAGGAAATTTATATTTCAAAAATTCCTTTTTTTAACATTAACATCTTCGAAATAGAAAAGGTTTTTTAATTTGTATGAAAGAAAAATTCAAATTTACATATTCGAAATAGAAAAGAAATTTTTATATTATATATATATACAATCATCGCTTTTAATTATCAAATTTTATCACCAAGTTTGTAACACTTTTTCTTGCTTCTGTTTGCTTTTATCTTCGAGTTTTTTTAGTCTTTTGTATTCACTCTTATTTTGTTTAATTTTCAATGTACATGGTTCTGTGTGTGTTCCACTGATTTTTTGCAATTTTTAGGTTGTTTTTTTTTTGGTTTTTAAAGTTTGAATTTACTCATTTAATATTTGTTTTCTATGTTTTATTTTTAAATTTATGATTTTATATGATTTTAGTTATAATTATGGATTATTGGTAACTTTGGATTTTGTATTTTGTATTATTTTTATTAGTGATCTCGGTACATAGACACCTATCGTGTGAACAAGAATTAGGAGTTCTTTCTTTGTTTGAGAACTAGAAGTACTTGAAAAACTTGGCACAAAGGTTTCAACTTTTATCATTCTCTCTTTATTTATTTATTGTTAATTGTTAATTTGTCGTCATTATCTTCTCATTGTTCTAGATCATAATATTCCAGCGTCTTCTTTTAATTAATTCAATCAATTCTTCTTTTTAATCTATATGTATTTATTACAACGGATGTCGGTCTAAGAAAACGTGACACAAATTTGATGTAAAAAATAAGTATATGGTTTATTTTTTTTGTCTATATATACATAAAAAATTGTACAATATTGCGTTTACTAATTTATTTATAGATATTTTCTTTTTGATTTCTTTTTTAAAGAGTTTATATTTTTTAAAAAATTAAAATATATTACAATGCCGCCGAGAAACATGTCTTATATGTATTTATTATAACGGGTGTCGGCCTAAAAAACGTGATACAAAATCAACACAAAAAATAAGTATGTAGTTTATTTAGTTGTGTATGCATACTAAAATTTCTACAATATTGTGTTTATTAATTTATTTATAAATATTTTATTTTCGATTTCTTTCTTAAATGTATATTTTGATTTTTTTTAAATAAATATCACAAGGCCGCCGCGAAGCGCGGCTTAGTCGACTAGTGATATATATATATAAATTAAGAGTTAGGTTTAGTGGAGACCATGTTTTTTGTGGAGTCCTAGAGTTCACCTTTGTTCTACATACATTCATTAGCATTTTACATTGCATTTAACAATTTTCTACGGTCATCACCAAGATTAGTTAGGATTTTTTCAACAATATCGTCGAAATCCATCACAAATATACATTATATTACCCGCAACGACAAAATATTGAATTTACAGAACAAATTTTATTTTGCAGAACCAAGTGTTCAAGAACAATATTTTGAAAATTAATTCAAGAGATGTTTAGGACAAAAAACAAGGTATCCACTGAACTTTGTTCTATAAATAAATAATATAATAAATTTCAAAATCTATATATTATCTATCTATATCTATATATTATAAATTAGTGGATAGCCCTTATCTAAGGTTTGGTATCCATATTTAGGTTTGTACAAGATTTTGTATTGATTTTGACCCACTGGATAATCCATTTTTAGGTTTGGTATCCATATTACGTTTGGAAGATCCAAATTCATTATTTGACTTGTTGTTAATTAAATAAAGTTTGTATACAAATTTAAATACTATTAATATATTCTCTTAATATTTATTGTAAAATTATTAATGAAAATTTGAATAAATCCTTTAATATTTATGGTACATATTATTACATAACAGATATAGGAAAACTAATTTTTTTTATCTTTGATTGCATTTGTTATAATATAGAAAAATAATATTTTATTAATATTACTTTTTTCAATATTAATTTATTTGATCTTAAATATAAAATTATTTTCTTTATTTAATCGTTATTATTAAATATCATAATTATTATGAAATTTAAATTTAAACGGGATATAATTTAGTGCCTATTAAAAAATTGATATCACCAACATACTGTATTAACGATAAAATGTTGCAATAATTTTTGTGTCCAAAATGGTAGGAAAAGTTACGGTAGTTGTGAAAGTATAAAGGGCGACAGGAGAGAGAGAGTGATCCAAAACCTAGAAACGCAGCACCACCATCACTAGTAGTCCTATATTACATCATCATTTCCATATTATTTTACAAATCGTTGGTGTTTTAGGTGTCTATATATATCCAATTTGAATTCGAATTTGAAAGTTACAAGCGGGGATGAATCCAACGGGAAAAAGAAAGAAGAAACAGAAGGGGGGAGGGTTTAACAAGAAGAATGATGTTCACATTGCTGAAGCCACTCGTATTAAGATACAGACTTTACTTCAGGACTTCCGTACATCTAATCACAAAGGTTTTTTTTTTGTTTTTTTATTTGATTTCTCAAATTTATACAATTACTTTTATATGTGTGTGTTGTGAATTCAACTAGTGTTATGTCTAAATATCACAACCATGATTTCAGTTTTAAATTAATAAATGCAGAAAGTTTGTTAGGGTTTGTAATACACAAATTTGTAAATATCGGTAAACAGTGAATATCATGTTTATGATTTGCCTGTGCTGTAATGTGTGCTTCTCAATTGTTACAATTCTTTTTTTATATTTTGTAGATGATAACTTTATATTCAGACCTCGAGACCACAAGTTCTTTCAGTAATTACGCAAATATATTTAACATTTTAAATTACAGCGTAAAATGTAAAGTATAGTTGATGATACATAAATATACTATCCACTAATTATATATATTAGATTAGATTTGCTGCAAGTACAATTGCAATTCACCTGTGTTTATATAGTGTAGTCTATGTATGCAAAATCAACATACCAATATCAGTTCAATGGTTTCTGACCTTCAATACATCATAATCATATATTAGCAAGAATGAGAACCCTGGACTGACAGGGCCTCAAACTTTTGGTGTTTCAAACAGTGCTGACAAATAATCTAGTCACTGTGATTTTTCTGCCTCCCGTTTCTTATGAATATATCTTAACTTGATTCAGAATACACATTTGAAGCCAATCTTACGAATACAGAGCGTGCTGCGGTGCATATATTGTGCAGGAAAATGGGGTTGAGGTCCAAAAGCTCCGGGTCAGTGTATTATATTCTTTTTGCATACTTGGTCTTTAATAAGCTGACATTTTTCCTCAATAATAGAAACAAATACAAGGCAGTTAAGTTTGTTATATTCTAAAGTCACACCCACTCTCACTCTCAATCACATAGAGACATAGTCATTTTGTACTTTTCAAATTGTGTTCTAATATTGTAAGTCAGCAACAAACACGTGTTTGGAGGCCCTAACGAGGTTGAGTTTGTGCAGGCGCGGTGATCAACGGCGTGTTTCTGTTTTCAAGAATAAAGTAAAATCGGGTACAATGAAGAAGGAAAAACTGACTTGCTTTACATTTTCAGAAGAGTCTAAAGTGGTATTACAGGATCTATTTATGAGGTATCCACCAGATGATCATGATATTGGCGAAGATACGGTTAAACTTGGCGGAAACAATGACAAATTAAAACGAAAAAAGGATGACATCTTTTCCAGACCTGATTTGAGCAAGGCTGATATAAAAATGAAGGCGGAATCACTTGCATCTAGAGTGAATAACGTCTCCACACTAAAACAGGTTCTGAGACACAGTAACAAGTTCTTATGAAGATTTATTGGATGCGGTTATATTTTTTAATTTGTTTCCTGTTCACAAAGGTGGTGTTGTAAATCTATAATACCTATGTTAAGTAACCGGTCGCTCTAAAACCTCAAAGGTGTTAGAGGAAGGCCCAATTGGATCTTTATGTTTTATTCTAACTCCCCCTCACTCGAAAGCCCATTTTTGGGTCGAGAGTGGATCACGGGCTAACATGCCTTCATGTCCAAATTAAATATTGAGGGTGGCAGAGAGTCGAACCTGAGTCTCCCACCAACCTGAGCTCTGCTACCATGTTAAGTAACCAGTCGCTCTAAAACCTTGTGTTAGAGGAAGGCCCAACTGGATCTTTATATTCTAACAACCTACTCACAAAAAAGATTTATACATACAATTTGTTTTTACTCCAAGGAGTGATCTATTTTTTGGTGACAGATTACCAACACACACACAGATATCTTTCTTTTTAAATGCAGTAGACTCATAGTGGGCTATCATGAATGAAATCAAATGGGCCCTTTTTTACACTGTATAATCAGGAACTGATTATGGGCCCGTTTGGCTTACCTTAAAATAATTAACTTATAGCTTAAAGTGATAAGTGTTATATAAGTGATAAGTAAATCAGAACTTATAAATCAGTAGAGTGTTTGGTAAATCAGAACTTATAAGTTAATTTTTTTAATATTTTCAAAATATTTGTTTTTTAATATATATCAATGGATAGATCTCGATGAGTAGAGAAATTTGATATATACATATCAATTTTCTAATGAACGGATCAAAAGATATATGATTTTGAAGATTTGAAAGATATTATATATTGCGTGTATCGAGAAATAAGAATAAGCTGAAAGTTGAATGTTAGGATTTCTAACTTTTAACTTATCAACTTATTTGTATAGAATAAGTCCATTCTACTTTTTACCCAAACAGGCAAAATAAGTTGAATCGGGCTTTCAACCCGTATAAGTTGGGTTTTAAGGAAAGCCAAACACCCACTATGATTCCTGCAAGGCAAAATATAATAAAAATACTCAAAAACGGTCAATTAAAGTTGGTACAGTACACAAATAAAATCTTATAGTAAAATGCATTAGTAATTCTCTGTTATAAGTTTTGGTTTAACAATTTATCTTGATTTATCCTGTGCAGATCACGGAGAAAAGATCGAAGCTTCCCATTGCAGCCTTCAGGGATGTCATTACATCGACAATAGATTCTCATCAGGTAACTTCTATTAGTAATTGTGCACATCATAGTTTCTCAGAGTTAATCTGTTTTGTTACATTGTTTATACATTATATAGTCAGTTTAGTCGGCAAATTATAAAGGATAATCCATTGATGCAAACATGTTAGATAGTGGATTCTGAATAAGTGTTAAGTCAGGTCATGCAAGGGAAGGGGGAGGTGGCTTTTGTTTTACCTTTTAAAATTTTTGAACTTGGAGTAGTTTGGTTGCTTAAATACTGCATGTCTGTTAGTTCCATGTTAAGATTTGTGCTTTTCTAAGACCTGAAATGTTTCGGTTTTTCTATGGCATTTGGAGATTTATTGTCTTAAAATGTTCAACGCAGGTAGTACTCATATCTGGTGAAACTGGGTGCGGAAAAACCACACAGGTTCCTGCTCCGCTCTGGCTACTTTGAGTTATTATCTTATGATTTGGGATTTCTACTCTTAAAATGCGCAGCTTTAGTACACTACATTGACAGAATTTCCTTCAGTAAATTTTACAGATATAAAATTGTGAAGTTCTTTAAATAAGAAGAAATTTTTTTAAGCAGATGAAGAAGTATTGTTCGTCATATTAAAGCAAATTGATTGCATTTTGTCTAAAAAGGAGTGGATTTTAGGTTTAGCAAACTGTTTTAAGCAAGAACCCCGAAATATATTGACTTTTTCTCTATTAGTTTTTCAATTTATACACATGTCCGAAATCATGAACAATTAAATTATAATTATAAAGGTTTTGTATTTGAAATTTTGAACTACTTACTTAAATGCAAGACCCTATGACATATGTTGATATGTAAATAGACTTGACGGTTTTGTTTTTTTTAATATTCCTTTGCCCCATCACATATTAATGATTAATGACAGGATGGATTACCTGTAAATTATGACACAATTTTCATTTGACCAAATGTTTACTGCTTATGGTCTAATGGGAGACTGGAATTGGTTGAACATCACTTTGTATTGGAATACTTTTTTCAAGGATTATTAAAACATAAAGGCATGCTAATAGTGTCTACAGCTTCAGTCCTGGTTTTATTTATCCGTAATATATTACACAATAAAATGATAAGCTCACAAGCTATTTGGAACTAGGATCTATCAAGCATTTGTCTTATATAATTTTGATCCAGGTCCCACAATATATTTTGGATCATATGTGGAGTAAGGGTGAGGCATGTAAAATAGTTTGTACTCAACCAAGGAGAATATCAGCAACATCAGGTATTAACTAGCTGTCTTTGCATGCCACTTTCACTTCCTCTATCTGTGAGAGACACACACACACACACGTTTTATATTCACAACTCCTTTTAGCCATGAAGAAGACCTTATCTCTGGATATATATGTATATTTGTAGTTGCAGAGAGGATTTCTTCTGAAAGAGGTGAAAATATAGGGGAATGTGTTGGATACAAGGTGATAAAATTCTTTCACTTTATTATATAATTTAATTTTGTAAATAGGATGCTATGCTGTGCAAATTTATCAGCGTCAGACATATTTAATCTGGATGTCATTTAAGTAGAAACTTATGCCAGACATTCTATATTCGTTACGACTTGTTCTGAACTACTTGGCGTGGGCTGCAAACGAGTCCTATATGGCAAAAAGAAACTTGAAAGATCGGAATGGATAACAGTTATTGAGTTTGACTTGAGGGAAACAAAATAAGAAACATTAGATAGGATACCAGAAGATTGCAGTAAGCATTAAGAGCCAACTTAAAGAAAAGATGCTATTTTTAGTGGAAATAGGCCCATATTGTGTAGGAAGTCATGGCATTCATATTTACTGGAGACTTGTAAACCAGCTATATAGATTATAAACCAACACATGCTTTATACTGTAAATATTTATAGTAAAATAATCAGGATGTCCAAGCGCAAATATATCGCAAATTTGGGATGTACTGTTTTAGGCAAGTTCAAGTAATATGATAGTCTTTGGTTGATATGGTTCTGCTTCAGGCCACCTGGTCGTACAATTTCATATTATTTCATTTTAGCTTCTAGTTTGATCTTCTCCCCGCATTCACTTTTGTCTGATTACACATACACAACTGAACAATGACTTAATCATATCTTGTTGCATGTTGCAGATCAGGTTAGAGAGCAAAGGTGGTAGGCATTCGTCCATTGTGTTTTGCACCAATGGGGTCCTGTTAAGGGTGCTCATTGCCAAAGGCAGTGATAGGTCGGAAAAAGTTTCTTCAAGAAGGGAGAAGGACGATATTTCTAACATAACTCACATTATTGTGGTATTTTACTGTTCTAATTTGGTTTTCGCTTGTTTCCAATTTTATAATATTTAAATCCATGATTGACTTTTTCCTTAACTTTGAGTTAGTGTTTGGTTAATAATGGTCATGGATCAAATATAAAATCATGTAAACATTATACTGATTTCAATAAAATCGCGTATTTTGAGAGTTTGCGGGATAACACATCAAATTTGTGCCTGTAGTGCATACTATATTTGTAGTGTTAACTTTCTAAAAGTTCATATTTTTAATTGAAAGAACAGCTGCGCTGTCTGGTTAAGCATCAACCAATCGAAATAAAAGTAGTGTTAACTTTCTAAAAGTTCATATTTTTAATTGAAAGAACAGCTGCGCTGTCTGGTTAAGCATCAACCAATCGAAATAAAAGTAGTAATGCAGATCTTCTACTTTACTGGTTTAAGTGCGTATTATTGTTAAAAAAATAAATACTTTGTATAAAAGATGGAGAGTGATAAGTGCTTAAGGGGAATAAGAAGAAGCAGGAGGACTTTGTTTATATGTATATCTGCTCTGTCATTACAAGAAGAGGCTCTGCCTCCTTTATAGAAGTAAAAATTTGTTCCCTAGGCTTGATACAGTACCTACTTCGTCACCATGATGTCATGGTGCTAATATCAGTGCTGGTTGTCATGCTACATCAGTTTAGTAATTTAGCAATCACTAGATACGTAAATGCAATATTTCGACTACAATTCCATGAATAGGAAAGGAACAGTTTGTGAACATGGTTTAGCATGCTTTCCTATTATAAATATGATATATAGTTTCTACATTCTTTCATATATATGCAAGTATGATTGATGTCCGTAGTCCTTTCTCTTAACTATATGCTTATGTGCAGCAGTTGTGTGTTTAATATATATGATTGATATAAGGTATCAATACAATGAGGTTAGTTGTTTCTTAATCGTCTTTGCTCACTTTGCATTTTGCAGGATGAAATTCATGAGCGTGACCGTTTCTCAGATTTCATGCTAGCAATTATTAGGTATATGTTCTTGCTCTGAATATGCCCAGTTCTTTATAATGCTAGGAATCTGTTTTATTTTTATGTATTGTAGGTTTAGAAATCTTGCGTCGACTCTTAGGGTGTGTTTAGCTCAATTTAGAGATAAAATTTCCAAACTGGCAACCCCTTGGGAAAGTTGACCCGTGTTAGAACCCGCATAACACATTAAAAAAAGGGTAATGCTAAACGTAGCCCTTAGGGCTATGGTTAAGCATTAATGTCGATGGATAAATGCATTTAATACATCAGTTTTGCACTTAATACATCAATTTTGCACGAAATTCAATATGATTATTTAGAAATTTGGGATGTTTTTATCGTTGGAAATTAATGTGAATGCAGGGGGGTCCATTATTATTACTTGGAAAATTAAATTTTTGCAAAGAGACATTGGGAAACTAAAAACAACTAAAAACCTTACAAAAGATGTTGAAAATATAAGAGTATTTAATGCTTAACCATAGCCCTAAGGGCTATGGTTAGCATTTCCCTTAAAAAATGTGATAAATTGTGTGCTCTAAAGAAATGAATTTCCCTTTTATTAATTGGGACGCATTTATGAATTGCAACACATTTTATTGCATTGTATGGGGGAGAGTCATATTTCCTGTCTTATGTAAGTATGGGGGATTGGTCATATTCCCTGTGTTATTTATATAAGTGCGAACATGGTACAGATTGTAAGTTTACATTTTAGCACGCTGTAATGCAGTAGAAACCGATAAATATACTACTTGTTGCATTGAAACTAAATTATTAATGTTACATCTATGTATAAGTTAGCAAGTTTTATATGCTTGTCGCTTGACCTTGTACATGTTAATATACAGGCGCCAGGTCCTCCTGGAGATTAGCTCTCCTCTCGGCAAAACAAGGCACATAACTGTAATAAAACTATTAATGTACTTACACAGTGACACAGCATTATTAATCAAATTCCACCGCTTAATTGCAACCTTGGGGTGGGGGTGGGGGTGGGGGTGGGGATGTCGTATTTTCAACACTTAAACATATAAAATTTAGCAATTACTTGCCCTTTATGTGGAAACAGCAGTTAGACAAAAAACATCATTCAAACTAATTGATTAATGTAGTAAAACCAATTTATAATTTAATGCAAATAAATAAAAGTTATTATTCTAGCATATAAAAGGGACTGTTTTTCAATGAAGAAAAAAACATATTAATAAATTGCATGAATATTCCATACAAGAATGATTTGTCTCTAATAGCTAAACTTTGTGGTGCAAGACAAACTTTTAGAATAATGATTTATGTAATAAAAACACGAAATGATAGTTTGGGTGGATTAACCGCAGAAAATACCTTAAGGGTTTACCAACCGCCGAAAGGCGAAAGAAACCTAATTCAATATTCAAAGAATTTTCAATAATCAAGTTTAAGATAATTTGGTGATTACAATGCATATATAGGGAATAGAAACCCTAATAAAAATAACCTAATGGACTAAGGCCTATTAAAAATCGGGCTTAATTAAAACAACCTACATAGTTAATATTTTATTAGCCCCACATAAACAAATAATTTTATTCTCTTTAACCTAAATACATATAGACTAATTAATAACATATATAAAATTCTCCACTTCCATTCCTCATCGCTTTGTTTGCTGCGATCATATAATAGCAAATAAGTTTGAGAAAATTGATTGATTGATATAGTTGATTTGATTTAATATATAGTATTGATAAAATAAATCTATTCTTTATCTGAATATGATTATAGCAGAACAACCTAGTTTACTATATGTTAGTTGACTTAAGTTTATTTCATTTTATGTTTCTTTAAATTTAAAATCTAATAACAATTCACTTATACTAAATAAAAAAAAAACTTTTTTGCGCCAAACAGCTGAGACTGCACAAGCATTAATTGCTAGGTAGCACGGACACAGCAAAACAGCAGCCGTACGCGTGTCGGACACGGCCGACACGGCACCGACACGCGGGGATACGTATCCGACACGCCATGTGGCGTGTCGACATGCAAACGCAGTCGACACGCGGGGGACACGTGGGGGACACGCGGGGGACACGTGGGACACCAGCCCAGCCCACTTTAAAAAAACCCAATTCCAGTTTTTTTTATTAAAAGAAGCCCAATTCAGTTAATATTAAACCTAAATATCCACTTTCTCTGATACACGCACACGGACACATCTATATACACCTATAGATACACCATCGCCGCCTATATACATCTACTTCTTCTTCTTTCTCTGATATATTTATACATCTACTTCTGCTTTCATATATATATATATATATATATATATATATATATACACACATCTGTGATTACATATGGTCATGTACAAATGAAGATGTTCAGTTTTTGACATATAGTCATGTACAAATTATATATTTTTTATTAGTATTTTTTTTTGCCGTGTCCCGTATCCACGACACTTCGATAATTGGCGAATCCCCGTGTCCCGTGTCGCCGCACCCAAATCGGTGCTACCTAGATTAATTGTATAAGGCGCTGGCACAATACTAGACCTAGTGATATACATTACAAACATGCTATGGGGTTTAATACTGTTGATTTTCATGCTTCGTATTTTTTTGGTCATATTGTAACAAAGAGGTGATGCAGGACCACGGGTCAAAAAGCCCAAAGAAAGTATTTGCGAGCAGTGTAATAGGCTTTGGAACCCCATTCATTAAAATATCACATAATAGGTTTAGTTATATTGTTTTTAATAATATAAATTTTAGAGTTTTAGCTTAATTATGAAAGTCGATTATTATACATAGGACTTTTGTCATTGTAATTCAGCAGTGATTATTATTATTGAGAATTATGTTGAGTTGTTATTTTTGAATATCTCTTGCCAGAGATTTCTTCCCATAAACCCTATTTGCCCCAAAGTCAGCCCCATCCCCCGTCCAGCAGATCCATTCTAAGGTAACATATTAGACATTGCTATATTGTAGTCCGTAGATTACTGAAGTATCACGTCCTTGACCTAACGCCATGAAACAATTATCCAGAAGATTGGTTTTACTACGATTATGGGAAACATTATTCATGTTTTAAAATTTTGATCTAAATTTTGTGTCAGCATATACACTTGTCATTCCTAGCATTGTAGCATATCATATACTCCAACCCCTCTTTTTGTTAAGAAGAGATCGAGGGTTGGAGCCTCAATGGAGGCACGTGTGCGAGTATTTGAAGTTTTGTATTGTCCGTTACCAGTACCAGAGACAGTAAACAAAAAATATACCACTGTTTGCAACTATATATTGCAAAAATGATTTATTTATCTCCCATATAATTTGGTCAAGATGTGTTTGCTGATACTTGTTGTTTCCATTTGCAGAGACATGCTTCCATCTTACCCTAATTTGAGACTGGTGCGAATTGTGTTGCATTCTTAGTAGCATCATACTTATTTAAGTAATAATTCTTTTGCTGTATTCTTGAGTAGAAATTCTGTAGTTTGATTATGTCAAGTATGATCTGGCAGGTACTGATGAGCGCTACACTCGATGCTGAACGCTTTTCACAATATTTTGGTGGCTGTCCTATCATCAGAGTGCCTGGCTTCACGTATCCTGTAAAATTTTCTCTTTGTTTTATGCTGTGTATTTTTTTTTTCAAATGTGACAATTTAATTATTAAAGCAAAAATGTTTCAGGTAAAAACTTTTTATTTGGAGGATGTACTTTCTTTCCTGAAATCGTCCGACAATAATCACCTTGATTGTACTTCAATATGCACAACTGATGACTTGGAGTCTGCCGAGGAACGTAAAGTAGCCATAGATGAAGCTATTAATTTGGCTTTGTCAACTGATGAGTTTGTTCCTCTCCTTGAATTAGTCTCTTGTGAAAGAGGTGCAAACCTTCAGCATTCTATTACCGGAGTAACTCCGTTAATGATATTTGCTGGAAAAGGCAAAGTGGGCGACCTGAGCATGCTCCTCTCCTTTGGTGCAGACTGCAATCTACGAGACAATGATGGAAGAACTGCACTTGAGTGGGCTGAACAAGGGAATCAGGATGAAGCTTCCGAAGTATTGAAAAAACACATTGAAGAGAGCAATACCAACTCGAAGGAAGAAAATCATTTACTTGATAAATATTTTTCAACAGCCAATTCGGAACTAATTGATGTTGTCCTAATAGAGAAGCTGTTAAGGAAAATATGTAGCGACTCAGTAGATGGAGCAATCCTTGTTTTTCTCCCAGGGTGGGATGATATAAAGAAAACAAAAGAGATACTAGAGACTAGCAACTTCTTTAAAGATTCTTATAAGTTTGTCATTTTAGCACTTCATTCTATGGTTCCTTCGATGGAGCAAAAAAAGGTTTTTAACAGGCCACCTCCAGGTTGCCGAAAGATCATTCTCTCAACCAATATTGCTGAAACAGCTATCACCATCGATGATGTTGTTTATGTTATAGACTGTGGTCGGATGAAGGAGAAAAGCTATGACCCTTATAATAATGTATCAACTCTTCATTCTTCTTGGATTTCGAAAGCCAGTGCAAAGCAACGAGAAGGACGTGCAGGACGTTGCCAGCCTGGTATCTGTTACCATCTTTATTCGAAACTTCGAGCAGCTTCACTGCCAGCTTTTCAAGTTCCTGAAATAAAGCGAATGCCAATTGAGGAACTCTGTTTACAGGTTCTCTCTCCCCCCTTCTCCTTTCTTGGAACCTCAGGAATCTTATAATTATCCTATAGGAATTCCTTATTTTATTTTATTGAAATTTTACCTCAAGTGTAATATGCTGCCAACAACCCCGAAACTTGAGCAGTGGCATTTAGCTGTCCCTTTGGTGAATAATCGCTAGTGCGGCTTTTTGTCCTTGTATGGATGCTTGTTAGGATTCCCTTCACGCATCTTGTTTTCTTCTTTGATAGGTGAAGCTTCTGGATCCAGATTGCAAGATAGATGAATTCTTGAAGAAGACATTGGATCCTCCTGTTTTTGAAAGCATGCGTAATGCAATTATTGTTCTCCAAGATATTGGGGCCTTGACACTTGATGAGAAACTCACTGAGCTTGGAGAGAAGTTAGGGTCTCTACCAGTGCATCCCCTAACAAGCAAGATGCTTTTTTTGGCCATATTATTGAACTGCCTTGATCCTGCCTTGACTTTAGCTTGTGCCTCGGACTACAGAGATCCATTTACACTTCCCATGTCACCTTATGATAAGAAAAAAGCTGCAGCTGCTAAATCAGAGCTGGCATCTTTATATGGTGGACATAGTGATCAGCTAGCACTAATAGCTGCATTTGAGTGCTGGAAGAAGGCAAAGGAAAAGGGTCAAGAAGCAAGGTTCTGTTCTAATTACTATGTGTCTTCTGGCACCATGAATATGCTGTTTGGAATGCGTAAGCAACTCCAGTCAGAGTTACACAGGAATGGATTTATTCCAGAAAATGTTTCTCTTTGTAGCCTTAATGCACACGACCCTGGTATACTTGATGCCGTCCTTTTTGCTGGTTTGTATCCAATGGTTGGGAGACTGCTTCCCCAAAAAGGGCGGCGCGCTGTTGTAGAGACTTCTGGTGGTGAGAAGGTTCGACTCCACCCTCATTCAACCAACTTTAAGTTATCAACAAGAAACTGGGATGGTCAACCTTTGCTCATATTTGATGAGGTAACTCGTGGGGATGGGGGGTTGCATATTAGGAACTGTAGTGTTATTGGGCCATTACCTTTATTATTGCTAGCAACAGAGATTGTAGTAGCTCCTAGCAAGGAGGACGACGAAGAAGGGGATGATGATGATGATGATGATGATGATGATGACGAAGACGGGACTGAATCTGAAGATGCGGATCTGGACGACATTGATGAACGTGTAGCAGAGAAGCATAGCAAGTCTGACATAGAAGGTGAAAAAATCATGTCGTCTCCCGAGAATACAGTTAAAGTAGTAGTTGATCGATGGCTAGCTTTCGAGACAACTGCACTTGATGTTGCTCAAATATACTGTTTGAGGGAGAGACTAGCTGCAGCAACCTTGTTCAAGGTGACCTCCAGTGTTTTGCTGTAGTATAAAATTGCATGTTCTGTTGACTTTGTTCATATTATAAGCTTGTTCTGTTTTCGTTGACGATTTATAGGTGAGGGAACCGCGTAAAATTCTTCCTGAAAACTTGGGCGCCTCCATGTATGCAATAGCTAGTGTTCTATCTTATGATGGACGCTCAGGGATCTCTGAAACACTGGATTCTGTTGACAAACTGATTTCTATGGTGAGTGCAACTGAATTTGGCCAAGCTGAACATGGCAAAAATCATAAGATTCATCAGCCAAACAGTTTTCTGAATTCACTTATTCGCCCACGGGACAATGCTGCACATTATTACAACGGCAAGACATCTGCTTCTAGGGGAATAGTCAATAGAAATGGGCAGGTACATCATCACATTCGGCAACCACCACCTTCAGCATCAACAAATCATTATAGAGGCAGGGCGCCCCAAAATTTTACTCCACCTGCTTATGAGGCCGGATTGCATGGGGATACTGGTCCTAGTGGGGATTCCTTAAAGCGACGTCATCGTAATTACAGAAGTTAAGTAAATAGGAAATGTATGGATCCTGTTGTATGTAAATTTATACAAGAATTTGGAATGCCCGTCTTCCTCAACATGGTCTCATTATCTCATACATGAAGTTAAAGGAAATTAAAATTTTAATTGCATTAACACTTTCATAAATGATTCGGAAAAAATAACACTTTTGTAAATTTGGTAATATGTATAGTTTTAATCATGGAAGAACAGTATCTTGAATGCCGTGACGGGGTTGACCTTACGGTTATGACTTATGTTCACTTGCAAAGTTCAAATGGGTGAAAACTAAAAATAACATTTTTTAAGACTATCTTTCTGAAAATACCAATTGGCGGGAGCGGCTGCTAAAAATACCGGATTAGTTACGCATTTATCAATCGGGTAATGCGTGATACGCATATCTTATTTGGGTATTGTGGGATTTTTTTTTTAAAAAAAAAAGGATACGCAAGTGAAACTTGGGTAATGAGACTTTTTTTTTTTTTGAATTATGTTGGTTACGCAATAACCACTTGGGTAACAAGGAAAAATTATATTCTCATGTAATTAATACGCAAATTAAGTTTGGGTAATCAGCATATGGGTGGGTTTTTAATTTTTTTTTAAATATCATTTAAAATTTAGGTTTGAAAAAATTCTAAATATTTCTAAAATCCAAAATGAAAAAGTTGGACCCAAAAGATTAACCGTTGAACCCTAAGGGAATACAAATAAATTTAAAAATATTCTACAGTTAAATTAAAAAATATTTTTTTAATTTTTTACTTAAAAAATTGAATTCGGCGGCCTGATTTTTAAACGCGTTAAAAAATTGAATCCGGTGGCCTGATTTTTAAACGCGTTAGCGTTTAAAAATCAGGATAAATTAGGGTTTTGGGTCTAAGGTTTAGGGTTGTAAACAACCCTAAACCCTAAACCCTAAGTTCGTATACGGTTTATTCGTCATTCCGAATATTTCTAAAACCCAAATGGAATTGTTGCACCCTAAAGGGTTAACCGTTAAAACCCGAGGGAATACATATAAAATTTAAAATTTTAATTAAAAAATTGAATCCGGTGGCCTGATTTTTAAACGCGTTACCAAATGGAATTGTTGAAACCTAAAGGGTTAACCGTTAAAACCCGAGGGAATACATATAAAATTTAAAATTTTAATTAAAAAATTGAATCCGGTGGCCTGATTTTTAAACGCTAACGCGTTTAAAAATCAGGATAAATTAGGGTTTTGGGTCTAAGGTCCCTAAACCCTAAGTTCGTATACGGTTTATTCGTCGTTACGAATATTTTTAAACCCAAAATGGAACTGTTGAACCCCAAAGGTTAACAGTTGAAACCCAATAGTTAATATTTTTAATTAAAAATATTTAAATAAAAAATTCAATAAGTGGGAAAAAAATGAATATTTAAACAATTTTATATTCATTTTTTTGTGTTAAAAGAAACGAGAAAGTAACCGTGAGAAGTGATTGACTCGAGACTCAAGACGCAAGACTCGAGACAGAACAGAGTGAAGTCTAGCTTTTGTGTGTGGCTGACTCAGCCAGCAGCTTTATTCAGGCAATAAAAATAAAATTGTGAAGGTTACGCATACTAAAAATGCGTATCATGCCATACGCATGACCTGAATGCGTGTCATGGATACGCATGAACCAGCTGGGTAACAGAACCGTTATTTTTAACACCCCTCCCCGACAATTGTTATTTTTGTTGTTTTGTTCAGAAAAAAGGTTATTTTTAACATTTATTCAGTTCAAATGACAGGAAATTGGGCCATGTCTGTCTTTATACAACTACGTATAATATAAATAGGGAAATTCTCAATGGTACCACTGTACTTTTGATTTTTGCCAATGGTACCATTACTTTTTTGATTCCTCTAAACGATACCCTTAACAAATTGACTTCTTAACAGAAATACTATTCTATTCGAAAAACGTTATAAAAACGTTAAGTAGGGTTTGGGGCCAATATTCAACCTATTTTCTTGTTGCATACTGCAGCGCATAGCCAAGATTGTTCATATATTTTTTCAACAGATTTGGGGCCAATCAGTATTCTTCAAATATATTTTAAGGAAATTCTCAATGGTACCACCGTACTTTTGGTTTTTGCTAGTGGTACCATGTCCTTTTTACCCTACTTAACGTTTCTATAACGTTTTTCTAACAGAATGGTATTTATGTTAGCAAGTCAATTTGTTAAGGGTACCGTTAAGAGGAGTCAAAAATGTAATGATACCACT
Organism: Saposhnikovia divaricata; assembly: GCA_036435485.1. NCBI lineage: Eukaryota > Viridiplantae > Streptophyta > Magnoliopsida > Apiales > Apiaceae > Saposhnikovia > Saposhnikovia divaricata. The sequence continues at coordinate 122,107,760 of CM071601.1, read as the reverse complement.
GGCAAAAGCCAAAAGTACAGTGGTACCATTGAGAATTTCCAAAGGATAACGACTTACTAAATAATATAGGGCAAGTTAATGTAATCACAATAAAAAGCACTAATTTCAAGACCTGAAAAGCCTGTATTAAAAAAAAAAAAATTCACAATCGAAAAGAGAGGCTTACAATACAAACAATTTATTTTATGTGAAACTTGTACGACAGCATCGATATGCATGAAAGATTGGAAGTATTTTTTTTCTCTTTTTCATACTTAAAAACATGGTTGTAAAACTCGGTAATCAGTATAAATCGGTTGAGGTACCGATTTAAGATTAATCGGGTAATCGGGGATTAATCGGATATTATAATAATATTTAGTATATTAGTCTAATTTACAATTAAACATTTCATTTTTAAATAAATTTACAAGATTAATCGGATTTCAAAAATCGAATCGGTTGATTATCTTATAGAGGATTAATCGGGGATTAATCGGAGATTTTTAGAACCATGCTTAAAAATACTGAGAATGTTGAAATGTGCTTCAGGTGTCATGTATAATTATCGATAAAGAAAAGTACTCCTTCCGTATCACTAATATTGCCATCTAATTTTCGACATGCATTTTTAAATAAAATAAAAGGTCCAATTTGTTTTTTCAATTCTTTTTTCTAAATAAAAATTTAGAGAATAGAGTCAATTGTTGCATCTAGACTCTTAAATAGATACACACTAGACTCTTCAAAATAATGGAGGTTGGTTTTATTTTTTGACCGATGTTTAAAATCTTATTAAATTATTTCTGAACCACCTTCAGGACATGGGGGACGGGCTAAGCGACGGTCTCCTCTAGTGCACACTATAATATATACTTGAAACAAAAATTTGATTAGAAAAAACTGCAATTGATCAACACTTCCTCCAGCCTACAAAATGCTTGATTATATAGATGCAATACATCTCTTGCAAATATATACATAAATCAGTTGCAAAAATATATACATTTATATTATATATAGAGAGAAGAGAACGACTCATGATCTATACATTGAGCTATTGAATTAACATAATCCTTGACTAATCTATCTTTAGTTTGTCTGTTTTGAAACAATTGAAGGGGCAAAAAGGGCTCTACTATAAGCCAAAGGCAAAGAGACTAGTTTCTTAGCTTTGCCTACATATGCTCTCTTGGTGAAGTTATCATAGTCATTGGCTTCAATTGCATCCAAGATTTGCTTGTACAATAACAATGATGCCCAAACTGGCCATCTACTTGCTGAACTTAATTCTGCTACACCCTTCTCGGCTTCATCGAAGAACATTCTTGCTCTTTTTATCTGTCCTTTCATGAAACTACGCCACTTATCGGTCACCTTTCCTTTGAATATGTATTCTGGTGTTATACCAGCAAGCTTCAGCTCCTCCTGAGGCAAATATATTCTCCCCCTCCTAGCACTGAAAGGATTAATAGCTATTAGTTTCTTGATTTTGTAAAAATGTGTAAAAGATTTAACTTTGCGAGATAGAAATGAACTTACTCTTCTCCAACATCACGGAGAATGTTAGTAAGTTGATTGGCAATGCCAAGGGCTAAAGCTGCACTGTAAACACTCTCTGTTGTGGCTTTTGATTCTGGTGCAATCCCCATTACTGGAACACTCATTAGTCCAACTGTTCCAGCAACATAGTAGCAGTAAAGGTAGAGTTCATCAAAGGTTTGGTACCGTGATTTTTTCAAGTCCATTCTCATTCCATCAATCATATCTTTGAAAGGCTGAGAAGACAGTAGGAATTAAAATAAGAACCAGACAGTGATGTTTGTGTAACAACAAGAAGCATGACATTCATCAGCAAGATCGAACTGCTGTGTACCTGAATATCAACAGGGTATGTCGAGACAGTATCAGCAAGTGCAGCATCATACATATCGTATGGCTGGCCATCGAAAAGATCATTTAGCCTGTTCTCCCATCTGTCAAGAGCCTTGGGTGTGATATGGGAGGCATTAGGTCCATCTACTAGCTCATCTGTTCTTCTACACCACACTGTAATATAAATTTACTTTGTTCAGTTCATCACTCACACAGTTGTCCCATTTTATACTATGTATTATCGTTATGTATACAAGTTGATTAATGTACCATATATTGCCCAAACAGCTCTTCGGCGCTCTGGTGTCATGAGTAAAGTTCCTGTACATTTTGGCAAAGTATATTTTAGTATTTCCTAAAGGACTTGAACACACCCCTAAACATTGTAGCATAGTGGATTCGCTATTTTCTTGGTAAAAATAATTGAAGGTTCGAGTCTCAATAGAGTCGTAACCATGTTTGCCATGAAAAAACATCTTAAAGTAAAAGAAAATGAGCTAACAAGCGGTGATAAGATATACATACCCAAGTAAAATGTCTTAGCATATTCAGCACAAACTTCACCACAACGATCATAAGCCTCATTCAACAAATTCCAACTCTTCATGCCAACATCATCATTCTCAGATGTATCTAACGATTTAGATCCTGTCCGTTTGGTGTCCAAAGATAAACGTCTGCTCGATCTCTTCTCCTCCCTGACCAAAGCCGCTTGCTTAAGTACCACTTCATAAACTCTCTCCTCTGATGTCCTGACCGGATTAGCTGCTACAGCTGATACTCCGGTTGAAAACTTGATAGCCCTACAACTAAACTTACTCTTTTTACTTATTGTCTCAAACATAGACCTCCCATGAATCTCTTTCGGATAATAAATCACCCGGACATCAAAATTACAAGCCATTTAATGTATAAGTTTCTTGATAACTACGTACTCAGTTTTGAAATCTTGAATTTTCAACTAATAAATTATCAAGAAATGTGTACAGAGCTAGCTAGCAAGGAGAGGTTGTATATGTGGTGGGTGTGTGTGCATATAAATTATTACCAAAGGTCATATCATATCATATATATATATATGGTTTGGCTGGTTACAAGGGTGATGAAAATTGTTTACAGTAATGTAGAATATGGTGGTAATGCTCCATAGACTATATATTTCTTATCTAGTGCAAAATCAGAACGAGTGGTGAGCAAGATGTAACATCGGGGTGGCCTGGTGGGTAACACAAGTGCCAACCATGAACCAACCAATCAGGGTCAGGTTCATATCATGTGACCAAGAAATTGCACTTTATTGTGATAAAAATGGCCTACATTTTTTTCCTCCATTGTTAAGACAAAAATTATTAGTCATGTCGCCATGTTCAAAGACTTAAAGGCCCCCTTGTCTAGCTTCTTCTGTTTTGGAAATTTAGAATTTGTTTCTTGCTCCTTTAATTCATTTAAGGATATGTCAATTTATTGAACTTATCAAATTACAGTATATTAACAACCATAAAAATGATACTACCGTTCTAGTACATTTTCAATAAGGTGGCTCAAAATTTGTGTGGCACGATAATCTTTTTCATTATTGTTTGTCAACCATTTACGCACTTGATTGAGATTCCAATTTTTGAACTTAGAAAGTGTTATAATAACAATTTTTTTTGAAAAGCAATTGAAAAAATGTTTGATAAAATTTAAAAACAACTTTTTTAAAAGTGTTTTAGCTTAAAAGCTGTTTTTGAAACGAAATCAAGCTTGTACATTCTTATTCGCAAGTATAATCATTTTTTTCCTCCCTTGTTTCAAGCAGCCGCCTCCTTCTTCAACCGGAGGGGCTTTCACCGGTTTTAATTTCCGGTGGAAACTCCCGATTTTTTTTATATTTTGTTTGATTTGTCTCTTTCAATAATCTCCCCTTTTGGATAAGGATTTCCATCCTCTTGCTTTGATTTGGGTTTTCTAGATCTATATTATCGGAGCTTCCGGTTTTCTTTCTTCTTCGATTCAAGCGGAGCTTGCTGGATTCGAGAGTTAACCGCCTATCTTGTGGTTTCGTTTGTCAGATCTAAGTTTTTTTGGATTTTTTTGCATTTTCAGTTTGTTCTTATATGGATTTTCGGCTTGTGTTTTTCAGTATGATTTCTCTCCTTCCTTTGTGAGAGATTTGTTATTCGCTTCTTAATTGTGAGCGGCAGTATTGTTTTTCTCTCATTTATTGTGAGAGCCAGTTTTGATTTATGGATGAAGTTTTGTATGGAATTGCAATCATGGTCGATAGCTCAAACAGGTTACGAAGAAGTGGGTGAAGTGAGCGGTATTTGTAAATACATCATTTTCAACAAATTGCTAGACTATCTCTTTATGATGATAGGCAATTGTTTCTATTTTATGTTTGTTCGACTCGACTATCTTTGTAGATGTCGTATGACTTTTATTCTATGAGTTAATTCTATTGTTCATCAAAAAGCTTAAAAGCTGTTTTTAGAATCACCTCATTCTTTTGAAAAAAGTTGTTTTTTATTAAAAAAATTGTTTTTCATTTATTGTGGGAAGCAACTAATTTCAACATCGAACATTATTTTATTATTTTTTTATATCAAAACACATAAATATCAAAAATATTACCGAATAATCCTAAATAGAACCTTAAGTATATCATATATTTAAAAAAATAATAAATTATTATTTATGATATATTGAACTTGGTAATAGAAAGTAGAAGGGTTCGAAAGGTAATAATAACACACGAATTGAATATATTTTGGCACGGCTCATGAAAATAGTGCTCAGATGAACCCACGTACTCTCCATATGCAGCCTCCATGAGTGACTATTTCCGGCAAGAAACAAAACGAAGAGAGAAAATCACTACTTACATAATTTTTGATATGCAAATATCACCCACATGGTTCGTGGGGCACTTGTGGAGCTTCGTCATCAGTATTCAAAGCTGTTTCAAGTTGGGCAGCTTGCAAGGAAAACAGGTGTATAATTTTGGACGGCCTTACAGCTTACTAATTCTCCCAATAAATTAAACGTAGGAAACGTCAAAATAATGTCAGCCACTATTCCCGAGGATTTGCTTCTACACTTTTTGTATGGAAAGGAAAACTATCCAAATATCACAATTTTAAATTAAATGGTTCAAAATGTCACAATTCAACATTATGTTCCTAAATATCACATATCACATTTGAACATTTTGAATTTATTTATTTTTCCAAATACTACATCATATAGAGTTTTTGGTGAAGGAGAATGGACGCTACCTGAAATAGCATTGGAGGGGGACGCTATTTGGAATAGCGCGGGGGTTTGGGGTAGTGGTGGACGGAGGGATTTCTAAAATGGTATATATTATTTTTTTAATTAATATTTTATATTTTTATTGGTATTTCCTTTGAGCTTAAATAATTTTTATTTGTGATTTAACGGATTCCATTTGGGATTTAAAAATTTTAAATTTTATATGTATTCTCTTAGGGGTTCAACATTTCCATTACGGATTTTAGAATATTCAGAATGACGAATATGAAAATCGTATACGGACTTAGACAACCCTAAACCCTAGACTCAAACCCTAATTTATCCTATTTTTAAAAAACAGTGTTGGGTCCCCGATTTGTTAAAAATCAGGCCGTCAGATTCAGTAAAAAAATGTAATTTGAATTGACATTTTGATTATAAATTTTCTAATAATGTTTGCAAATACATTATTTAACAAAAAAAAGAGATGACACCACTTTAATTAGTATTTCTGAACCCAAAACACCACTTTAGGTAACATTTTGGCCAGAACATAAGAAGTGGCGTTTAAATCCTTAACTAAACATTAACTGACGTTTTGCTATGAGAATATAAGCTTACGTTGTGCCTTTTGGGAGCCTTAAAACAAAGGTTTATACAGCGTCTTCATTGAAAACAAAAGATAAAGTAGCGTTTTGGTGTTTTAAAAAATTAAGAAAGCTTGAACGCTAGACGATTTAACGTTTGATCCTCTACTAATAAAAACATTGGTTAATCGAACCTTTTATGTTAATTTTGTGATAGAGAGGGTCAACACCCCTTTTACTATTAGGTAATACTAGATGATACCTAATTGGTGATAAAATATTTTTATGAGTTAGGTTAGGGTCTCGGAAATGATCCCAAATTCTTTCCAAATGACACATTATCTTTCATATTAGTGGAATTAATATAAACACACATAAAAATTATTACATACTTAATCAAAAAAAGTTGTATAACAACTCATCTTTTAAAAAAAAAATTTGGAGATTTTTTTTGGAAGTTCTAGAATTAATCATATATCATGTATTACACCATAATTCATAAATAGCAATAGCTGATTAAACAAAATGTATAGCTTATATTAGTTCTAAATTCTAATTTTAAAATTGGTTCTAATTTGAACCTAACCCTAATTATTATATAGGTCAATCGGTTTATCAATCTAAAATATGTGCAATTTGTTTTACTAAAATATTATTATCTAATTTTGTAGGAGTATTAAAAAAGGAGAATATACGAAAACGTATTCAAAACTCGTTATTACTTTAATTATAAAACTAGATTATAATTCATGCATTAAAATTTTTATTATAAAATAACATAGAATATAATAATATATTGATGTATTTTTAACTTTCTTCATATTTTTAGGACTAATATAATATATGTTCATTTTAATACGTCATTGATGAGATTCGAAACATGTGCATAAAATAAATTTTAGTATCTAACGGTTCTGATCATTTGAGTAAAAAATTTAACAATTGTGATTGAAAATAATAATTAAAATATGGGTTCATCCCAAAGTATCGTAGAGGGGGTTGAATTCAAAATCAAACTAACAAAATCAAACGCACAATTCGTGGATTATATTAATATAAATCATGAGGGGGTGTTACACTCTAATACGGAGGTTAACTACAATGATCTATAACAACAAAGTACGGTTGAAGCTTTAAAGAATATTAATAGTGGCTTTTTGCTCTCGTCTATTTTGCTTCGAATATTTGTTGAATGAAGAAGTTAACATAAACAAAATGTTTCTGCCTCTTTTATATGTGCAGACTTCCTTTAGAGACGTGGCCATTTCTAAGCAGTAAACCAAAACTATGAACTTCACCTAAATGAGGGGTGAAGGATTTGAAGGGCGAAAGCTCTTGTATAGCTGGTACTTAGATTTTTTTAGTCTTATCATGCCGAGGGGTGAAACTACAATAGTGGATTATAGATTTTGTCCTTCACCATTTTTGATTTAGAAAAAATCATCCTTCAATCTTGCCATAGGCGAAATCATAAAGGGGTTACCTTGAATTCGCCAATCAGTCTTTAACATAGTAAATTTTGCTCCTTTGACTTTTGAGGGGCACTACTGTAAGGGGGCACCCTTAACATCGCCCTTCAACTTTTGACTTAGGCTGATCCTGATTACTGTATCCTCTTTGTAATTCCAATTTACAAGATTGCAGCCATATTGTTGCTTTGAATAATATCCACTGGAATAATCTAATATCGATATTAAACGTAGATACTTTTGTAGTGCTGAACGTCTCAAAACTTTTATTGTAACTGAGGTCTGAATTTCATTCCATGACTTTTAGACAGATTGCAAGAATACTCCCCGTATTTTGATTCTTTGCATTTACCATGTCTTCTATTCTTTTGGATTTCCGTGCTTCAGTTATGTTAGGTCCAGAATAGTTTGTAGGGGAGTTTAATATAAACAGTATTGAATAATCGAATTTGTTCGGTTCGTTAAATATTAATTCATGAAAAAATTGATGCGGAATAAAATGAAATAAGATTTAAGTAAAATATAACTTATATTAAACTTGAGAAGTTGGTACAAATACAGTACCGACCGATTAAAACAAATCTTGAATAAATTCGACATAAACTTATCTATTTTTGTGATTAAAAGATCGAATGCTAAAAAGTAGTTCGAGATATAAACTAGGGATTATTATCCGCTATATAGTTACAGGATTACAAGTAAACAAGTTCTAGTGGTTGAGATATTACAATAAGACTAGAAATTATTTCCTGTATAAATCTTTAAGACTCTGGGTTGACTTGAATAAGAGAGAGAAAAAGATTTTTTTTTTTTTTTGCAAAAAGAGAGAGAAAAAGATTTGATTCTAAAGGCTCTGTCTCTTTTTGTTGAAGTGTTAAGTGAATGAATCAAACTGATCTTCTATCCGTTTTGTTGAATTTTTACACTTGAAAGACTATCCCAGTCTTTTTAGTAAGACTTTAGAAAAAGGCTTGCAAAGACTATCAACTCATTTTCAAAAGACAATCGGTAGGACAACTGATTTATCTTCAAAGACTATTTGTTTTGCTTCAGTAAGACTATCCTTTTGCCTTCAAAGACTATCTCTTAAAGAATAATAATTGAACTTCTTTCAATGTAGTAATTCTTCACGTCTGTAGATTAACTTTAATCTTCTTTCTTTTACAGATAATGCTTTTTGAGATTCTTGTGATAGTTTATATATTATTTACTTATTACATTCTTGTTTAAGTTGAGTCGAATCCTCGATTTATACAAATAGGCTAAGTCATATGCCTTTTAATCTCCCTCTATTTGTTTGTTAGACAATAACAAGCAAATTTCTAGAGGATGACTCAACTAACTCAACTAATAAACAAGAAAAAAGTGAGGCATTAAACACTAAGTAAATAATGAAAAAGTTCTGGTATATATTAACATTTCCATATTCAAACAGTAAAGATAAATACAAGATAGATGTTCCTCTAGATTGAACATATGATTACATTGATCCTATCTTGATCTACCTAAGATCTAAACATATAACACTAAGAGCTGATCTTCATTTAGATGTGTCTTGATCTCATATATCTCCTTCTTCAGATTGTTCCAAGGCATTTAACAAGTCTTGATCATAAACACAATCCCCTTCTGATTAATCACTCACTGGTCTGATTGGTTGAACTCTGACTGTCTTCATCTTATTCTTCATTCGATTATACCTTTTAATGTTCTTTAAGCAGTAAGTCTAAATCACATCAGCATCTTCAATTTTCTCAATTGTAGCAAATCTAGTGGTCCTTAGCATGTTTTCCATCCACACCAGATGCTTGGAAGGATATTCTTCCAGGTTCTTTGAATCAAGGTTACAAGTCTGAAGTGTGATATTCTTAAAGAATTTGACTTGATAGGACAAATGTATAACTTCATGACTGACCCTATAAGCAAACTCCTTAAGTTTTTCATGAAGTACTTCATTCAGTTCAGAAGTCCTACATACCTTCTTAAGTAGAATCCACAGTGTTTTGTTCTTGAAGAAGTGAAGTGAAGCTTAGCTTTGTATGACCCTTCTGTCTGATAATAGACAATGATGTCCACCTCTTCTCTGAATCTACCAAACCCAGTTACAATCCTTGAGATTTCAAGTTTCAGTGCATCCATGTAGAGTGTGTTGTCTTGATTTAAAATTTTGTACTTGTCAAAAAGACGTGGGAGACCATTTTCATTGTTTGTACTCGTTTGTGGAAGGCCTATCATGCATCTTGCTTTATCCCAATTCTCACCAATTTATTGTTCGACGTCCCTTCTTCTTTATTGTATCTTACGATTGTGAAGACGTTGTTTTTCAGCATATTTCTTAGTGATAACCTGAGATATCTTCTGTAACTCATTTTCTTTTCTTCTTAACTCAGCCTGCGACTTTCGTAGTTCTGTCTCAAAGGCAGGGTCTAGAGGTACTTCTTCTTCCCGATCACCAAAGTCACCTTCTTGCTCCGGTTCATAATCACCAGTGAACTCCTCCATTTCAGCGTATGCATCATAGTCATCCTATTCATCAGTGCAATAAAAGTGATCTAGCATGTTCTCTGTGGCTTTACCTTTCCCCTTACCTTATTCTGAATCTCCTTGCTTCTTCTCCTTATCTCTCCCTTTCTCTTTATCTTTTTCTCCTTTCTTTTCACCCAAATTTCCCTCCTTCTCCCCCTTAGTTGAGGAATCCTCTACAACTTTATCAGATGCTTTGTCACCTCCAGGGCCTTCATCTCTCCCATCACCATCTTCATTATCTTCTTTAAAGAATGTTTTCTGTTTAGCATTGGGTGTATGAAAATTCGTGATCATAGAATATTAGTGCTTCATCCCATCGTTGAGAAATTCCATGTTTCTTTCTATCCTTCCAAAGCGACCCACAATAGCTGAAAGTCAAGATAGTAAAGGAAGCCAGCATTGGGTGGCACAAGTAAAATGGTCTTTAAAAGTCAATGTTGATGCCTCAATCTTTGCATGGGTGTCATTATTCACCGTAGGCACGGTTCTCAGGAATACTCAGGCACGTTTCTTGGGGGGGAAACATGAGGATGAAGGGTATTGTCTCTATTTTCGAACCAGAAGTTGTGGAGGTTCTTGAAGCCTTGTCATGGATACAGGACGCTATCCAGGATCCAGTAATGATGGAGTGTGATTCATTAATCACAATGCAGGCATTACATAAACATTTAATGAATCAGCTTGAGGTAGGTAATGTGTTGGATGGTTGTCGAGCTATGCTGCATTTTCGAAATGATGTGTCAGTATGTTTTATAAGAAAACAAGCAAATAGGGCAGTTCATATTGTGACGCCCTCCCAATCTGGGGTCTAGATCGGGGAGTCACTACCAAACTACATACATACAACCTAAAAATAAGTAAATATTGATATAGAATGCTGACGGATCCCAACACTTCTCACCTGGATCTTTAACAGGTAATGGTATGAAACAAGCAAGCCAACATCTAACTAATTATTATTACAAACCATAATAAAAATATAATTATTATTACAAACCCTTGTTCAAATGTTCTCAGACAAACAAGTTCTCACAAACCAACTCTAAAACTCTCCTCACTAAGTTATCTGTGCATCTACCTGCGATGGCAACTCAAAGGACACGATAGTAGGGTTATAGGAAGTGCGCTTCCTCGCAGTCTGAATCATACGAACCATGATCTTAAGCTACTGTCAAAAGGGTTAGAATAAAATAATAATGAGCCAACGCTCAACAAGTAACTGAAATAAACAACTGGTAACAACAAGAATAAAGCTGGCTTCTAACAATAACAGGATAACAAATGAATAACTGGATAGTAGTGGATAACAGATTATGTGTAAATCAACAGACATTTCAAATGGTAAACCAATTTCATTTCATAGTATTTAAAACATAATGCATTTTAAAATTTGATTGGAGGCTTTACACGACACGGACAATACGGGTGATCAGCCACGTAAAGTTCCCATACCGGACATAAAGTCCCTCTGGACATTAATCCTTTCATTAGGATAGCTTGGGTTCCCAAGAGGCAACATATTGGCCTATAAAGGTGCTGAACTGGTCCCACCAGAACTATAGCACAAATAAAAGAAAAATGGCTGGACCGGCATCACCCGATCTCTTACGCCTCTCCAATCTTTAGGAATCCGTAGAAACCATTTGACGGAGTCCTAAACCTTTTATAAAACATTCTTTTGAAAACAGTAAAGCTTAGAAAAGCTTTTAGTTTTGAAAACACTTTAACTTATAAAACACTTTGATTTGCAATGATAAAAGTCAAAGGATTTGATCAAGTCTTCTGGTATCAAAGGAATAAGGATTTTAAGTCTGAATCATGAAGAAAAAGACTCAAAGGTATTCAAGATATTGATCAGGGAATAATGAAAGAATCTCAGGATCGTAAGTCAAAGGTGTGTATCATGATTAGTTTTAGGGCAATTAATCAAGTTTACAAAGTTTAAGTGTATCAGGAAAGGTAAGAAAGTTCTTAGAATAATGATCAGGTCGTAATGATGTTTTGTAAGATTTTAGGGTCAACATAGGATTATCTGGTTACAGACATAGGTCATTAAGAAGTAGGTTTATCCGTCAGTCAATTAGGTGTGATCATGAAGGTCTTTAAGATTCATTAAGGTCAAGATGTTGTTTAAGAAGGTTATATTATTTTTAGGGTAGTTGTATGATCATGCAAGTGTTTAACAATAGAAATCTGGGTACATGCAAAGATAGGCTTATTATAACAAGATTTATGGTAAAAAAGGAAGTAGGATAAGCATACGTGTATCAACAGGCTATAAGCAGTTTCAGGAACATGAACTTCAAAGAAAAGTTAGAGTTACTTGCCTCAGGTAGATTACAACAGCTCAGTCACTGAATCTCTGCTTTAGCTTTCCCTCTTTTGCTAGGGCCTACGTCTTTCGTATCTACATAAACATAATCACTACTTTAGTACGTTATACTTCTTGTACGTCTAATCCTATTCTACCAAAACGATTCCTATAACGCTTTATCACTTAACATATAACACATATCAAGTATACTAGTTATACTTACCAAATGAGTTGACATAATCAGGTAAACACTTAAGCATGCAACACATAGAACATACAAATCATATCTGTCACTTAAACACTTAACACATAAGATCAACTTGATTTATAAGTAGTTTATACTGTAATACTATACACTTTACAATTATAATTCTAACGAAAATTGGACGGCATGTCCTTTATATAGTGGACTAGCCCGTCGGAACATAATCACCCAATAATTCATTTTAAACCAAATACTAATTTTACTTTACACATATAACCCATTTTATTCTATCCGCACCAAAGCAAATATCTACTATTTATAAATTTACGATTCTTGTTAATAGAATTATACCACCCTAACATTTTAATGGTCATCTTCATATATACACTAATACATATGATTCATACTAAATTACACTAATCAAATTTATATCACCTCTTTCATTACACAATTCGAGAATTACCACAATATGAAGTACTGGCCATTAAATCAACTAATTAACTTATAACGATTATTAATTACCACTAAATTAACCTCTAGAAATTATATATTCCATAATTATCAATCAAATTCATGAATTAATTCATAATATTCGAAAAAAAAACAGAATAATAAAATAATCAAACATACATCTTATAAAATTCGAAAAAAAAACAGAATAATAAAATAATCATATACAGAAATTCGAATAATCAACTAGCAATTTAACGAACCAATTCATTCGAATTCTTCACATGATTCGAATACAAATCATCAAGGAATAATAGTAAAAATTCATAAACTACATATGCATGCATTAAATCATAATAAACAGAAATTTAAATATATAATCGACTCAAGTTCATCATCGTCGAAACCTCCGGCTCATCGAGTTCATCGTCGGAGGGGTAAAAATGAGGGTTCCAAAAATAATCTGCTTCCAACTCGAATGTCTACCAATAACTGAGTATAATACAAGGGTTACACACATACAAGAATCAAACTCGGCCGAAGGGCCAAGAAATTCAGAATTGTAAAACCCACACAATACACGCGCATATACACACATATCTAACCAACCCAACTTGCAAAGCAGTAAAAATGGCTGGGCAGAAAGAAACTAGAGGGCATAAGCATCACGAATATGTAAAAATCGAAGCAAAAGGGCAAGATTTAGGGCTTGCATGCGATGAAACACAAGAACCGAGGCAAGAGAACTCACGGAGAGAGAACAAAGAGGTTAACGACGAGAGAGTGAAGAGGAAAGGGAAAGAGGCTATTGCCTCTTAATAATTAAAACATGGGCAAAAATGTCCTTTTACATTTCTGAAAACAATTTGCAAATTCTGGTTTTTAATCAATTGAAATCAAAATTAAATAAGGAATGGGGAGAAAAATATATATAAAATTTTTAAAATAAAATTTACAAATTTATAAACATTCCCATATTTTTGAGTCAAAAATGAATTTATTATGAATTTTTCAAATAAAAGACTTACACACAATTAAATACTCCCAACAATTTTAAAAACTAAATAATATCACAAAGATGATTACACAAAAGATTTCATAATTTTAAACGACTCCAATGATTTTATAAAAATTTTAGAAGATTAAAAGTGCATGTTTAAAATAGTTTTTAATACTAAAAAATGCAAATAAAATTACACGAACACATTCGATACCTATAAATCATCACATAATCACTTAAACATGATTTCACACATATTTTACCTTCACAAAAATATATCCACCATATAAATTACATTTAAAAATCAAATAATCACTTAAATATTTACGCGAATTTCTGGAATTTTTCTGTTTCAGCTCGTTTTGCTTCGTTTTGGCTCCAAACGCTTCCGTTCTTTTTGCACTAGCTTCTGTCTTCCATTCTCTATCTCTAGAATCACCATGGTGGTCTACAATAAGACTCCATTCTTCATTAGTAAGCTCAAATTCAATTCCACAATCGACGGAAACGTTAACCCTAATCGACGTTTTGCACCCCTGCACAATTAAACAAAATACATCAAACTACAACAAACTTGAGTCCAAGACAATCAATTTAAGCCGATATGGAACGTTCCAAGTGGATATAAAATCCACTTATCACAAACTACTAACACTACCTATTTAGTACCACTTCCGTAGGTGATCACGGTTGCATTTGGCATATGCAACAAGCCCTTTAAACCCCTAGGCAGCCCTAGTGGACGAGTAAGGTCTCGTGAGGCCCTATAGTGAATGTACCCACAAAATCCATCTAACTAAACGATGCAAAAACAATGCAATGCATGAATGCAACTAATATGAAAATGCAACGATCCCCTTCAAACTAACCAAAACCAACTAGCAAGCAAATATCTCAAAGAATGCAACTAAATCCAAATAGAGCTCGACTAAGTCCCCGTATAATAACAATACATGAACAGAAACGTGCGTGTGTGCAATGCTCATCAAATATACTCCTAAAACTAGATCAAAAATCATACATGCTCTTCGCCAAGACAATCACAGGTTTATACATAGAATAGACTGTAGACACTTCATAACCTAGAAACACCTCCATCCTTATTCAAGTTAGCCAGGAATTCATGCTTTTATTTACTAACAACAACTACAACACATAATATAACAATCATGCTTATTTCACCGTGTAATGGATGAGACCCCAAAAGGCTTATACAATAATACCCATGTAGCGAGCGTTGGGTTAGTGGATCCCAGACTATACAAGCCTTAGGTCACTAGGCATAAAGTCCCCGCGAACTTAATTGCTCGAGTATTAAAGAGCTCACCCTGGTTAATTTTTCATTTAACAATTTACATATGACTTTTTTTTTCTTTTCCTTTTTTTTTTTCATATATGCAATCTGGAATGAGAATTCTCAATTCCAACCCTAGACTACTCATATAAATATGAGCCGACTACTAGCCATTTGACACCTAGCCATTATTGACAACTAGCATGAAATCCCTGGTTTCCCCCAAACTTAGACTTTAGTGTCCCTAAGTCATCAAGGGAATAACGAAAATTCTAAATATAATCAAGTGATTAAATTTCAAAACTATCAAACAAGCATGACCTCAACCTAGCCCAAAAGCAAACGACGAGACTGTGTTCAATTTTTGTTTTTGAAGCATGCAAGTCAATTTCATAAGAAACTATAAATCAACCTCTATTCATCATTACCACACTCAATAAGACATCTACCTACCAATCAAAATTATTTCGTTCTAAGGGATCATGAAATATGCATGACATGAAAATTCAACTAATATGGACTCACATGATATACGAAAATAAAAACATAATGTCCTATGTGAAACAAACATAGATAACACAAACATACATGCATGAACTACCACTAATATGCAAAATATGATATCTATATGAACACAATGACACATAATACTACATACCTAACACATGGGTTGCCTCCCACGAAACGCTTGTTTAGAGTCAATTAGCTTGACTACGTCCAAGCCTCCATTAAGGATGATAATAGTTGGCCTGGTCATCTCTTCGTGATACTTCATCGTCATCACGGCGGCACACTTTCTGCCCCTTCTCCTCGCTTGGCCTATTCGAATAACAACTATGTCCTATTCCAATGCCTTCATCGGTTGACCCAAAATCTGACAATTTGTAGAACAACACACATTCGCGGGCTTCGCTTGAATATAATGGAGGAGGGTAAATGTAAGTTGCTGAAGCCTTTGGTTCCTCAAAGAGAACTTCCTCCATTGGCTCTAATGCGCTACCTCCATCTTTATACTCTGAGACAAGTAGAAGACCTGCATCTTTCCCATTATCATCAGCCTCTTGGTACGCACAAACCAATTCTCAAAATTTGTGTAGCTCACCAGTGTCTATCCCAAATAGTGCCCTTTCCAAATCATCCACAATACTAGCATGATGAAATTCCTCACATGGCTTGTGAACGCTCACCTCACCTTGGTATTTGTCTTCCTCAATTATGCATGCAGTACCTTGCTCCAAGTCACCGTTATTTTCTGGAATTGCCTCTAGTATGAATTGCTGTTTTTCTTGTTCCAAGGCACTCAAAACTTGAGCAACTAGTGTCTCCAAAGATTTGATAGACCCCTCATTACTCTTTGCAAGCATTCGAATCTCCTCCATAACATCAACCTCATCTGACTGAAAAGTAGGAGTAGGTTGTTGATGTTGAAACTCTTCACTACCAAAGAAATATGACATATTTGGAACATCTTGCTGGTACTGTTGAGGATGGTATTGAAAATATGGTTGTTCCTCATAAGTGACATATGGATCAACTCCTTCGTAGTAACAATATTGTGAGGTCTCATGAACGCCCAAACATTGCTCACATTGTTGAGGCATAGATGTCCTCGAATATGCCCACCATGGAAACTCCTCACCTGCCATTTTCAAACACTCAAGTACCTGAAACACACCGAACTAAACAAGATAGGTAAGTAACTAATCCGAGTCAGTGAACTTTAACGACCACTGATGACAAGCACATAAACTAAAATAAAACACCGATGATCCCCGGTAGCGATGCCAAAAACTTGTTTGCACTAAATCACGCAAGCGTACGTGGTCACAAGTAATATAGAATAAATTTGAGTTCGTTCCCACAGAGATCTGGCTTAGGTTCTATTCAGTTCATGTACCTATGCAACAATGTATGGTTTTTATTCACTGCTAAGACAATTAACAAATTTGGTTTTAATTAACTAAATTAACTAAGAAGTAAATTAACAACTAGGAATTAACTAACTAACTAACGAGAATTGGAATCGAATTACTTCTACAAGAGTAACATGAGATCCTAACTTCATTAAATACTTCGCTTAGATCTGATGCCTTTAATCACTATATGCAATAGTTATGATATCTGATCGGATAACACGAAACAAGTACACGCTACCTGTCAGTATACGTATACCAAACTACCCATACATCCACAAAAGAGATAGAAGATGAATAGACACCAATTATGCTTAGACCCTATATGTCTATAGAATTTGAAAACATAACGGTTGAGGAACAAGTTATCCATATTGATCACATAGGGCAACATAATATATTTCTATTTATGCTACAAATCATGTTGATGAACAATCATGAACCTATGCTAGCATGGTAAGTTCTAAATGTCAAGATCCACTTTCACTTCACAAGAGATTAACAGATTAGATGTTAGCTACGCATCTAACAATTAAGCATAACCATACGAGGATATCAGATATACATCACACACAGGTCTTTAAAGCATCAAGATACTAAAGCTCCATAAATAAATCCGTTAGAATCCCATGACAACGATTAGTTCATAATCGAACCGTTCGTCATCATGGGATCAAGTGAAAATATGATGATAAAACAAGATTGAATAAATATAATAATACTAAAGTATGAGTTTAGAAAACAAATCCGAAAAATGGAATCTAAAGTACGCCTAAGAAAAGAATACAAAAGATGAAGTAGATCTAGATCCCCGTTGCTTGTCACGAGCGTTGGTGAATCCTTCTCTGCTTTTCTCCCTTGTAAAACTAAGTTATGATTACAATCTTACGATGTGTTTAAATAGGCTTAAGAAGCCTTGCTACACAAGAAACTACCTTACAAAACTAATAGAATTTGACTTGGTACAGGAAACTGCCAAAAATACGTTTACAACTCGAATTAGGGCAAAAACGGTAATTTTTTAGCATTTTCTGGCCGACTAGGGCGCAGTCAGTGCACCAAGGGCACAGCCTGCACAGTAGCATTCTGTCCAAGGGCGCAGTCTACGCACCTAGGGCGCAGTCTGCCCACCTGGCTTCTGGAATTTTTCTGTTTCAGCTCGTTTTTCTTCGTTTTGGCTCCAAACGCTTCCGTTCTTTTTGTACTAGCTTCTGTCTTCCATTCTCTATCTCTGGAATCACCATGGTGGTCCACAACAAGACTCCATTCTTCATTCGTAAACTCAAATTCAATTCCACAATCGACGGAAACGTTAACCCTAATCGACGTTTTGCACCCCTGCACAATTAAACAAAATACATCAAAACTACAACAAACTTGAGTCCAAGACAATCAATTTAAGCCGATATGGAACGTTCCAAGTGGATATAAAATCCACTTATCAGCAGTGCCACGTCAGTCATCAGTGATGACATCACTCCAAACATAGCAATGGCACGTGGCAGTGCCATGTCATTAGTGATGGCGTCACTGTTGACGTAGCACTGCCACGTGTCACTGCCACATAAGCAGTAAATAGTAATGATGTGATAGTGATGTCATAGCCATGTCATTATTTGGTTCTACCACAGAATCAGAAAATTGGTCTTTTTGTATTATAAAACCAAAAAAATTGGTCTGTTTCTTTTGTAGAACCAAAATTAAAATTTTGATTTTACTATAAAATTAAAAAATTATTGGTTTGTTGCGGTTCTCTGTATAAAAAGTTTTTCCTAGTGTACTACTCATTTCAATAAAATTGAAGTTTTTGTTTCAAAACAGAATATTAACAAATAATCGTATGATTATTGTAACCACATTTTTTGTTAGGGCACGATAAATTTAACGACGATGAACCTTCTTTCCTTTAAAGAGTTAATTTTAAAGGACAATGGTGTCATGATGATTAGAGTCCCATGTTCATTGAACAACTATAATGTGTTCTTGTTTCTTTCTCATATTTTGTTGGAAACATTTATGTTTGATTCTTCGTTATTTCAATAAAATTAAAGTTTTTGTTTCAAAACAAAATATTAACAAACAATTGTAATCACATTTTTTGTGAGGGCACGATAAATTTAAATGATGATGAACCTTCTTTCCTATAAAAATAATTAATTTTAAAGGACAAAGCAAAGCACTTCTTCTTCTTCTATAGTATAAAAGCTGTTGTGTTTTTCCCATGTTAATTACTAATTTGTCCCGTATTATTTTCCGTATTTACTCTTTATGCCACTTTACCAGTGCTGACTTATACTCCCGGATGCTTACAACCAAACATTTCAAATCTTATAATCAAAAGGTGAGTTCTTGCATCTCTTTTCAAATTCAAATTATCAGTACTCTCTGTCCTGTCATTCTTCATTTTCATTCGATTCAATGTCTTAATTAACTCATTTATTTAATGTACTCTCCTCATTTACATTTGATTCATTTATTTATCAAATTTATTGCATTGGTTTTATGTGAGTTACGAATTGGTTTTATGTGAGTTTTGATTTACGAAGGGGTTGAGTTACGAATTGGTTTTATATGAGTTTTGTTTTCTTATATCGCATGTTTTTTGTCTGTGCTTTCTTTGTTTTTTTGTCATTGCTTTCTAATTGTTTGATGAAAGTTCTTACACAAGTTTTCTGTTCTTTTTTCAGATTTCATGTTGATTGTTGTGAGCAAGAGGATTCCAGAGATTGTGCTAATGATTGTGTTGGAAGAATATTACAGGTCCTGAGTTCTCAAGATTTTTTTAAATGAGATTTGATTTTTAATTTATGCATGTGATTATGTGTTAATGAAATGAAGTTGAAAATATGGTGTTTAAGTTTTGATGTACTAATTGATATATCCAAAGAGTTGAATAAGAGTGTAAAGGTTGAATATATGGATCAATCCTGTGATGGTGGAGGCCTTTTCAGAAAAATATTGATTTTTTGCTTCACCAGTAAATATTTTAGTTATCGGTAGTCTTAAACTCCTACTCATGTTGAATTTTGATATACTATTGTTTAAGTGTTGGTCATATAATTGCCTTTGTAGTGATGCTACTACATAATGCAAATCCTCTACTACTTTCCAAGTAGTTTTTTATGCTTCTCACTCGGACTCATATCAATTGGCACTGGTAGCATCCGATTATCTAGCATGGCCTTTGGTGCAGATCAATTATACATGAGATACAATAAGGAGAAGAGCTTGGTGGCCTTAAGAAGTTACTTTGGCTGGTATTATGCCGCTTCTTCACTTGCAATAATCATTTCTTTAACTTTTGTTGTCTATATTCAAGAACACTAAGGTTGGCAAGTTGGCTTTGTAATTCGTGTCATGTTTATGTTCTTGGGGGCTTTGTCATTTTTTCTGGTTTCTTCAGTATATAGTGTTTGATTGGATTTATGCATTCTTTTATTTTGTTTTTATTTCTTGCAATTTCTTAAAATATTTTTCATGCAATTTCTTAAAATTTCTTGCGGTTTATTAAAATTTATGAACATGTGATATTTAGCTGAACAAACCAGATTCATGTGATCTATGATTTGTACTCAGATTTACAATCACTATTTATGATTTGTACTAATTTGATCATACTTATTTGTTAGGAATAATTCATAAGTTGTGATGTTAAGAATAGAATTTTGCTAATACTTCTTGTATATCCTGATCTTATAAAGGATTTAGCACTTTGTTTAGGATATATGTGTTAAACAGTAATCTGTAGAATTTAGTCAGGAACAGTGCGTCAGAGACTACATGTCAGGAACAGTGTATCGGGGACTACATGTCAGGAACAAAGGAGCAGATCCTGATACATTAAGTTTGATCCTGATCAAATACTGATGGGATAATCAGATCCTGATGCAATGGGAAATCCTGATATCAGTCATGTTACTGATGATGTCATCATGGATGCTACAGAAACTGGCAAGTGCTATAAAACAGGATCTTTGTTTTGGAAAACAAGCAAGAAGATATCGTGAAGGAAACGAATTCTCTATTGATGGAAACTATCAACTGGACGGCAGAACATTGTCATAGATAGATTATAATTCTGTTATTAGTTGATAGGTAGTATTATAAATACTCTCTCTATATCATTGTAAATAGTGTGTGTAAGTGAGCAAGTGAGTACGTAAGATTTGTATTCGAGAGTTCGAAACAAACAGAGAGAGAGATTTATATTGTCAGCAGCTGTTAAAGGTATTGTACACCTTTGGTAGAGTTTGTATTTGATTATTTTAATACAAACAAAGTTTGATTCATTCGTTTATTCTTGTTCATATAATAAAGCAAAAATAAGACACGATTATATAACTTGTATTCAACCCCCCCTTCTACAAGTTATTCGAGTTAACAATTGGTATCAGAGCAGGTTGATTTCGAATAATCACAAAGATCTGCAATCATGTCTGGTTACAATGATGGGAATACTAAGATCCCCATGCTCAAGAGAAACGAATATACTCTATGGGAAGTGAAGATGTTACATCACTTGGAAGCAACAGATCCTGATTATCTTGACAGAATCAGATATGGGCCTTTTGTTCCAACAAGGCTTGTTCCTCAAGCAACTGTCGAAGGAAAAGTTGTTCCAGAACATACAGTAGAGAAGCCTAAATCTGAATGGACAGATAAGGAAAAGGAGAACGTTCTTAAAGATGCTAAAGTGAGAAACATACTATTCAACAGTATTGATTCCGTTCTCACTAACTATGTTCTCTCGTGTAAAACTGCTAAAGAGATATGGGACAATCTAAAGGTTCACTGTGAAGGAACTAAACCTGTCAGGAAGAATATGAGGACACTTCTCATACAATAGTATGAGTACTTTGAATCCAAGTCTGGTGAGTCACTTACTGACACCTTTGATAGGTTTACTAAACTCATCAATGAGATGGCCATGCATGGTAAATATTATGACGTGGAGGATATGAATACGAAGTTCATGAAAGCTCTTCCTGATTTCTACAATGAGAAGATATCTGCAATTGAGGAATCTAATGATCTTGATGAGATATCATTAGAAGCAGTTTATGGAAAATTGAGAGCTTATGAACTTGACAGGTAGCAGAAAAAGAGCAGGCGTGAAGGAAAGATGAAAACTGTTGCACTCACTGCTCAGTCTGAATCAAAGAAGCTTCCAGAAGAAAGGTCTGAATCTACTGAAAGAGACTTGAGGAAGAAGAAGAGCAAAGAAAGTTCTGAGTCAGAGACTACAGATATAGACTCTGAAGATAATGATTCTGAATCAGATATGCAAGAACCCTTTGCTATGTTTGCTAAAGCTTTCAAGAAAGGAAGATTCAACAGGAGAAGATTTAGCAAAGGCACTTTTCAGAAGAAAGAGGAGAAGAAGAATGACAAAGGCAAGAGTACAATTATCAAGCTTGATAAAGCCAAGATCAAATGCTTTAACTGCAGTGAGCTTGAACACTTTGCTAGTAAGTGTAAGAAGCCTAGGAATTCAGGAAAGGGTAATGCACTCATGGTCACACAGAAGGATTGGGTAGACTCCAGTGATTCTGAAGATGAATTGGATTATGACAACATTGCATTGATGGCAAGTGCTTCAGACAAGCCTGGATCTCCAAAGAAAACTTCTTCATCTTCTGTTAAGGTATCACTTCACTCTCTTGATTCATTTGATAGCTTAGATTCTGATGATATTAGATCTATTCATGTTAAGTTTAAGAATCTTATGACTAATTTCAAAATTCTTGCTAGTGAAAAAGATGAACTCAAGGCTAAGAATGATGAATTAGTTAGTAGAAATAATTTTCTTGAATCTGAGTTAATTCAAATGGAAGAATATAAGTTAAGTTCTGATAAAGCTAAGCATGATTATGGTGTTATTCTTGAGGCTTATGACTATGTCAGAAAAGAACTAGAGGAAGAGAGAGATGTGATTAAAACAATTAACAATTCTGGTAAAAAGACTCAAGAAATCATTGAAAATCAAATTTTGGGTAAAGTTAATGGTTTAAGGTTTTGATATGGCTAGGCAAGAAGATACTGTAGCTATTGTCAGTGATGGTAGTAAAACTGAAGCTAGCACATCTAAGTCTGAAGGTAAGAAGATAGTTTCTGAACCTAAACATGTTAAATTTGTTGATTCTAAAGGTACCCTAGTTGTGCACAAAAGAATCAACAATAGCAATTCAGATGAAAGAGTGTTAGAAAAACCTAAGAATGTAAACATAGGTTTTCTTTCTAAGTCTCAGTTGAAACAGAGACTAGAAAGTATTTCAGAGCCTAGCAATATTAGAAGAAATAGGAATGGAAAAGAAGGTATTAACAAAGAGAATAATTACAAGAATGTACCTGATGCACCTAGGAAGAAATGCTATAAATGTGGAAATCATAATCATTTGGCCCTAGACTGCAATCAAAAACCTTCATGGAAAACTGAGTCCAGATTCCCCAAGACTCAGAGAATTCAATACCAACCACAAGAACCCTGTTATCATTGTGGTAGTTTACTTCATTCCATTTATATGTGTAAGGAATATCATGGACTGTATTATGACTATTATTCTCTGAAATCTGAAACTCCTAGTCACAAACAGTTTGTGAAATCTAAGTCTAAGGTTGACTCTGCAACAGGTAAATCAAAAGCAAAATCTTCAAGGCCTGTTGGTTTAAAAGTTAGTAAGAAAGGATCCAATCAAAGTTGGGTCCTAAAAAATTCTAACTAGCTACTTCTTATTTGCAGGGCATTGGAAAGAAGCATTCAATTATCTTGGACAGTGGATGCTCTGGACATATGACTGGAAATAAGTCCCTGCTTACAAAGTTTGAGAGGAAAGCTGGCCCAGTAATATCCTTTGGAGATGGCAACAAAGGACAAACTCTAGGATATGGCTCAATTATTTTGGGGAATGTCATCATAGAAAATGTAGCACTGGTTGAAGGCTTGAAACACACACTTTTAAGCATAAGTCAACTGGGTGATAAGGGTTACCAATCAATCTTTGACGGTAAGGGATGCAAAATCTTGAATATGAAGAGTGGAGACATTGTTCTGACTGGTCAGAGACATGGTAACATATATGAAGCCAGCTTGAGTGACACATCTAAAGGAACTGTCAGATGTCTTTACAGCAAGGCATCAAATGATGAAAGCTGGAATTGGCACAAGAAGCTCTCACATCTCAATTTCAAGAAGTTTAATCAACTTATTAAGCATCATCTGGTGAGAGGCCTACCTCAGGCAAACTATGTGCAACATGGACTTTGTGATGCTTGTCAGCTTGGAAAAAAAAGAAGAACCACTTTCAAGAGCAAGATAGAAAATTCCATTACTGAACCATTTCACATGCTGCATCTTGATTTATTTGGTCCAGTAAACATTATGTCTATCAATAAGAAAAGATATGCTCTAGTTATAGTGGATGACTACACAAGGTTCACATGGGTATTCTTTCTACACAACAAGGATGAAGCTCCTCAGCAAATCATTTAACTTGTCAAGAATATTCAAAATAGCTCTGAGTACAAGGTCAAAGTGCTCAGAAGTGACAATGGTACAGAATTCAAGAATTCTGCAATGGAGGAGTATTGTACAGACAGTGGAATTACTCAACAGTTTTCTGCACCTGGAACACCTCAGCAGAATGGTGTAGTAGAAAGAAAGAACAGAACTCTCATAGAGGCAGCAAGAACCATGCTTGCAGATGCAAAGCTTCCAACCTATTTCTGGGCAGAAGCTATCAACACTGCATGTTTCACTCAAAACTGTACCTTGGTAAATGGTCATGGTAAGACTCCCTATGAGATGATCAAAGGAAAGAAACCAAGTGTGAAATACTTTCACATCTTTGGATGCAAATTCTATGTCCCGAAAGTTCATCCAGAACAACTTGGTAAATTTAAAGCCAAATCGGATGAAGCAATCTTTCTAGGGTATTGAGCATCAGAAGCCTTCAAAGTATACAATCTCAGAACTCACATTGTTATGGAATCAATTCACGTTGCATTTGATGATAAGAAGTTTGGAATTTTGCAAACTGATGAAAGCCATGACAATCTGGAATTTGAAAATCTTAAGTATTCTGAGATTCTATCCAGTGATGATGAAGGTTCTCCAGAGGAAATCTCTATTGCTTCTCAAAGGAATGCTACTGCTGAGGGGGAGCAATTCAATCAAGGAGAACACAGTACTGGTCAGGATCAGACTAATCTTTCAGAGTCTACTTCATCAGGAACTGATCCTTCAGAGTCTAATGAAGGAAGATCAGAAACAAGCAGCAATATGGAATCTACTGATTCTACTGATCAATGTGGAGCTTTTGAAGGCAGAGAAAGTTCTTCTACAAGAGATACCACTAACTTAGGGGGAGAGTCTAGTAGGAGCAATCTACCACCTGTTAGGAAATGGACCAGGGATCATACTGAGGATTTGATAATTGGTGATCCAAATAGTGGTGTTCGAACTAGAAGATCAATTCAAAATGAATGCTTGTACAGTTGTTTTCTCTCAAAGAATGAACCTAAGAAGGTTGAAGAAGCCTTACAAGATCCTGATTGGGTAATAGCAATGCAGGAAGAATTGAATGAATTTGAGAAGAACAAAGTTTGGAAACTGGTACCAAGACCTAAAGATAGATCTATTGTTGGTGCTAAATGGGTTTTCAGAAACAAGTTAGATGAATCTGGTATGATTGTAAGAAACAAAGCAAGACTGGTAGCCAAGGGTTATTCTCAGGAAGAAGGAATTGACTATGATGAAACCTTTGCACCTGTAGCAAGATTGGAAGCAATCAGAATGTTTCTTGCATTTGCAGCTCATTCAAAATTCAAGGTATACCAGATGGATGTAAAGAGTGCTTTTCTAAATGGCAAGCTTGATGAGGAAGTGTATGTGGAACAACCACCTGGTTTTGTTGATCCAAAGTTTCCAAATCATGTCTACAAACTTGAAAAGGCACTCTATGGACTGAAGCAGGCACCAAGAGCATGGTATGAGACTTTGTCTAAATTTCTTCTTGAAAATGGCTTCACAAGAGGTACAATTGACAAAACTCTATTCTTTAGAAAGATAAAAGGTGATTTGCTTTTAGTTCAAGTTTATGTTGATGATATTATATTTGGTTCTACTAATGAAAAGTTATGCGCTAAGTTTAGCAAGCTTATGCAGTCTAAATATCAGATGAGCATGATGGGTGAACTAAATTACTTTTTAGGCTTGCAGGTCAAACAGACTGAGACTGGTATTTTCATTAATCAGTCAAAGTATATCAAAGATCTTTTAAAAAGGTTTGACTTTCAAAATTGTGCAATTGCAAAGACACCCATGGCAACAGCCACTAAGCTAGACTCTGATCCTAAGGGAAAGAGTGTTGATAACACTAGCTATAGAGGCATGATAGGTTCACTGTTATATTTAACTGCAAGTAGACCAGATATAATGTTCTCTACCTGTTTATGTGCTAGATTCCAAAGTGATCCTAAGGAATCTCATTTAATTGTTGTGAAGAGAATTTTTAGATATCTCAAGGGAACTCCAAATCTTGGTTTGTGGTATCTAAGAGAATCTGATTTCTCCCTAATTGGCTATTCAGACTCTGATTATGCAGGGTGTAAAATAGACAGGAAAAGCACTACAGGTACATGTCAATTCTTGGGAAACAGATTGATTTCTTGGGCAAGCAAGAAGCAACAATCAGTTTCAACCTCAACTGCAAAAGCTGAATACATTGCAGCAGGCAGTTGTTGTGCTCAACTCCTTTGGATAAGAAATCAGTTGATGGATTATGGTATGACACTTAGTAATATTCCTATGTTTTGTGATAATACTAGTGCTATCAAAATTGCAGAAAATCCAGTTCAACATTCAAGGACTAAGCACATTGATGTCAGGTATCATTTTATTAGAGAACATATTGAAAATGGTACTGTGGAACTTCATTTTGTTCCTACTGACAAACAGCTTGCAGATATTCTAACTAAACCACTTGATGAGGCCACATTCATTAGATTGGTTAGTGAGTTAGGAATGTTAAATTTTTAGATTTTTAACATCTGTACAAGTAGCAAGGTATGTTGTTTCTGCTTATAGACTTGATATTTTGTCAGGATCTATACTTGATTGATAAATGCTTTAGCTGTAACACTTTACTTTGATAAATTACTGTATGATAGACTTGTTAATAAACATCAGGATTGCTATCAGTATGCTGACGTCATCAGTATTGACATCAGGATTGTATCGTCAGTATCAGGATTGTGAAATTTGTGTGTCTTACTGTTCCAAATTCTGAAGTTCATGTTATTTGGTGGTTCAATTCTGAGTTTTGTTAAGTCTATGTTAGCAAGTTTTATTACATACATACTGATAATTTATATCATTATTCATGACAGTCAATAAACAACGATAGACAAGTAGATATTAAGAAAACTTGTATTTTCATTAATCAAAAGCATTACATACATGAAAATGAAATACAATTCTTCTTTTTGTCTAACTATTACTGATAATTCTATTCTTGTCTAAAGTTGTTGCTGCTTCAATCCTCAACGATCGACTTCAGGACCAGGAGCATCTCAAGAATGAATTCCTTGTCTGGGCGACTTGAATGAGAGCAGCTGACTCATCTTCATGCTTATTGAAGAAGATGAATAGCATCTCCATCAAGATCAACCTCAGACTCTTCACTAAATTCTTCATCCTCAAGGAGTGAAGAGATTAGAGGAGGATTGTATCCAACTGGTAGATGTTTTAGAGGAGATTTGTGGAAATCATCTGGGTTAAGATTAACCATATTTGACTTGATGAGAAAAGTTATCTCTTCTAAGAGATAGTTCACTTGCTCCTGATCATCAAGAGTAAAGAACTTCTCAATGGTAATGAACCAAAAGCTAGGGTTCATATGAAGATTTGGGTTAAAAGCCATGATGGAAAGAGAAAAGAATGAAAAGGTTTTGGAGAATGGTATAAGACATCGGTTTCTTTTATAGAAAGACGTGGGAAGCTGAACAGTCATTTGGGAGATATCAATGCATTCAGTCATAATTATGTATGACTGTATTTCTTGTATTTTCAAGAAATATTGAATGAATTTAACCAATTGATCTTGTTATTTCTTTTTCAGGTAAAAGAAAATGCCATGTGGAAACTCTATTCAATCTCTGGAATCAGGATGATATTGATCAGGAATACGAGTGTGTTCACATCAGGATTAGTAATTCTTTTTATTCAAAAATCACATTGAATCGTGTGATTATCCTGATGAAAAGATCACATCAGGAAGAGGAAACTGATCAGTATTGATTTTTATCTCGTTTTTACCTTGACTTATTTACTTGAAATCATTGTTGGATTTTATTTTCCAAAAGTCATGGGTAACTGCATTTTACAGGGACTGACACCTGTCAACCTACGTGTCAACGTGGAATAATGGGTCTGAAGAATTTTTGAAATATAATTATTTTGACACTCTAATCGTGTAATTGCTTTCTCTAATTTCATTCTCTAAAGCAAAAACACTCTCGAGTTCTCAAAATCACTAATCAATTTCAAAGATTTCTTAAGTTCTTTTTAGATCAAAATGGCAACTCAAAGAAGACTACCCAAATCAGTAGCTTTCCAGTTTGGTGACTTTGATTTTATGATGAACAATCATGTTGCAGCTATCACCAACAAGGAAGGGGTGTCAACTGAGTTTCACCCGATAATGGACTTTATGGCGAAAGGACCATTAAGTTATGCCTTGACAACATCTCCACAAATTAATCAAGTAGCTGTTTCACAAGCTTGGGAGAATGCTGAGGTAATTGATTCTACTCAGAGTCAATCAGGTAAGATTGTTCTACATTTAGGACAAGACTTAT
This sequence comes from Saposhnikovia divaricata, assembly GCA_036435485.1. Lineage (NCBI taxonomy): Eukaryota > Viridiplantae > Streptophyta > Magnoliopsida > Apiales > Apiaceae > Saposhnikovia > Saposhnikovia divaricata. The sequence goes on along the minus strand of CM071601.1, from coordinate 122,079,055 downwards.
TTGATCTTACTGAATCTGTTATTAATTCAGTACTTCGCTTACCTGTTAGTACAAATTTTGAGAATGTACCATCTGATGATGAAGTGAGAACTATGTTATCTAAATTAGGTTATGATGGACCTCTAGATAACATGAGCCAGTTAAATAGATCTTTTCTTAGGAAAGAATGGTCTTTCTTCTTTGATCAAATTGCTAAATGCTTTACTGGTAAATGTAGTTCTTTTCAACAAATTACAGCTGTTACATCACATATTGCATATGCTTTGCTTTATAACAGAGTAATTAATTTTGGTCAAATTATCTTAAGTCAGATGTGTATAAAACTTGGGTCAAGAGATCATGACAGGAATATGGTTTATTATCATAGATTCATGCAACTGTTTATTAACCATTTCATTCCTAATGTTGAAGCTAGATTCGGTAGAGAGTATTGTGTTTCTTCTTATGTACAGCAAAAAAGAATTTTCTCTGACATTACAAAGAAGGACAGTGAAAAGAATCTACATGAAATACCTGCTTTACACTATCCAAATCATGTTCAGGTACTTCTAAGAACTCATCTTCCTTCTATCTATAATTCTTCTTTCTTTGGTGGTGAAATGACTCAGGAATCTCAATTGAAGGAGAACCCCCATGTGTCTACCCAAGTAGCCAAAAACATTACAGTCTCTGAAACAATTCTAGAACCAAATTTTGATCCACAGCCTATTGTTTCAAAGAAACCAACCTCTGGTGTTTCTCAAAAGACATCAGTTGTAAGGAAGAGAAGATTTGTTATTTCAAGAGTAGTTCTAGTGAAGATGATGATAATATATCTCTTGCTGAGAGAGAAGAATTGAAGGCTGCAATTCAACTTTCTAAGCTAGGACAAAGAGATGGAACACCTAGTCACAGCCAGGCTGCAGTCTCTCAAAAGGCTGTATTTCTTAAAAAGGGAAAACAGATACTGGATACTGTCTCTCAAAAGACTGTGTCTATTGAAAGAGGATCTCATCCTAAGATCACTTCTGTGTCTACACCTCTTGAGTCTTCTCAAGACAAATCTGTTGCTCACTATACTAGGAGAACAAGGAGAAAGATTCATTTGTCACCTACACACACAGTGTCAAGTCCAACTAACATTATGCACGTCTCTACAAATAATGCTATATCCATGTTAGTATCTGGCAAGAGAGATCTGGATCTTGATTCTTCATGGGAAACTACATTGACATACAGACTGGCTATAGAACTTATTTCTCTGAAAGTGAAGCTTTCCAGGCCTGTTCTAGATTTTTTTATTGAAAGAGTTCCCAAACTTTCATTTCCTGAAGAATATGGACTGTTACATCAAAGGCTTGATTTAATGAAGACATACTTCTATGTATCAGTCAGAAAGGAGTTACACAAGAAATTTGGACTTCCTAAGCATGTTGCACTTCAATCACTTCATGAATATTTATTTGATGAGGATGTCATTGTTGAAGATGCTTCAGCTCAAGGTGAACAAAAGGAGGTAGTTGATAGAGGGAAGCAGTCAACAGAAGATACTATTGCACCAGTGATGAATAGTAGAATAGATCATATCACTGTCACTGTAACACAAGAACCATCTAGTCAGAGGTTGGATGACTCAGGAACTGTGATTGATGATGCTGAAAGTTCTTCTATGATGACTCAAATTGCAAGTGAGAAACCCTATGATATGGAAGGAATGACTTTGATTGATTTTTCTGAAGATCAAACCAATATTGTTCTTTCAGAGTCTATCCACCTTGAGGGTGTGTCTCAGCAACCAACACTTAAAGACGGTGGCATATTAGCTATGGTGTCTAATGAAGTATTACTGAAGACATCAGAGTCTAGTGTAAAACCTGAAAGTGGTATACTGTAGCCTGTAGTCTCTAGAAAGAAAGTAGATGTTTGTAAGGATTCAGAGACTATAGTAGCTCACTCATTGGAGAAAACCTCAAGCCCCATGCCATATGAGGAACCCTCTCTCCATGTGAGTTCAGGTATAAAAACTTCTTCTAACCCCTATTTTTCTGTAGGTCATGAGAGCACTTATCCAAATTTGAGTGATACACTTGAAAAGATGGACATAGATCCACACACAGAGAGGCTGGCTCCTGACCAGGCAAAAGGAGAGGTAGAAAGAGTGTTGACTTTAGATAGTCAAAGTGAGAATGGGGGTGTGGATGATCAACTCCATAGTGAGGGAGAGAAAATTAGGAAACCACCATCGTTTGATTTCTGGGATCAGGTTTTTCCTGAATCTTGGTCTGAAAATCTTGGTATGGATGCTGGTACTTATTCTTTTATCAAGATGTATGAGAAGCATGACTTAGCACATCAAAATGCAAAGCCAGAAGTTAAAGCTCAGAAATAGAAAGAAAGGCTTGCAGAGATCATTAATAGAAGAGGTGAAAGGCTAAGACAAACTTCTACTCAACCAGTACCAGAAGAAATTCCTAATGATCCTAGTATTCCTTTTGTTTGTACTTCCAATTTCAGCTAGAATTGAAACATCAACAATATCTGATCAATCTAAGGAGGAGTCAGTATTTGTAGATGTTAGTACACAGAATACTGGTGAAGGACAGGATGATTATATTTCAGCTCCAGATCAGAAAGATGAAGATGTTTGTACTTCTACTCAAGTATTATTACTTGAATATCATTCTCAACAGGCAACTTCTTCTACAAGACTTGAAGATAATGTTCTTTCTAAATCTGAATCTGAAGATACAACAAGCACTTCCGACATTGAAGTCAATTCTGAAATTCTTAAGGACATTCAGAAATCTCAAAGTGATATTCAATCGAGACTTCAAATTCTTGAAAATAACCAAGTCACTATTATGGAAAATCAAGCAGTTCTGATGAATCTCATTTGTTCTGTTACTGAATCTCTTGGAATTAATGTTGCTGATGTCAAAAAGGGGGAGATAAAGACAATTTAGAGACAACAACAACAACAGACTGGGGGAGATAAACAGATTGGGAGCAGAACTAAGGGTGACAGAGTTGGTAAATTTCATCATGGGAGTGGTAAAGGAAAAGAAGCATCAAATAGTTGAATTCTTTCTTCTAAGTACTAGATACATGTCTACATCTGAAGAAGAAGGTACTTAACTTCATGATTTTGAATTCATAAATTCTATTCTGGTTGTATTGTTATATGTTTTGACATCTACAACTTAGATTTATGCTTCAGATTCTAAAGCATAAATAGGGGGAGATTGTTAGGAATATTTCATAAGTTGTGATGTTAAGAATAGAATTTTGCTAATACTTCTTGTATATCCTGATCTTATAAAAGATTTAGCACTTTGTTTAGGATATATGTGTTAAACAGTAATCTGTAGAATTTAGTCAGGAACGGTGCGTCAGAGACTACATGTCAGGAACAGTGTATCGGGGACTACATGTTAGGAACAGAGGAGCAGATCCTGATACATTAAGTCAGATCCTGATCAAATACTGATGGGATAATCAGATCCTGATGCAATGGGAAATCCTGATATCTGTCATGTTATTGATGATGTCAGTCGTGTTACTGATGATGTCATTATGGATGCTACAGAAACTGGCAAGTGCTATAAAACAGGATCTTTGTTTTGGAAAACAAGCAAGAAGATATCGTGAAGGAAACGAATTCTCTATTGATGGAAACTATCAACTGGACGGCAGAACATTGTCATAGATAGATTATAATTCTGTTATTAGTTGATAGGTAGCATTATAAATACTCTCTCTATATCATTGTAAATAGTGTGTGTAAGTGAGCAAGTGAGTACGTAAGATTTGTATTCGAGAGTTCGAAACAAACAGAAAGAGAGATTTATATTGTCAGCAGCTGCTAAAGGTATTGTACACCTTTGGTAGAGTTTGTATTTGATTATTTTAATACAAACAACGTTTGATTCATTCGTTTATACTTGTTCATATAATCAAGCAAAAATCAGACACGATTATATAACTTGTATTCAACCCCCCTTCTACAAGTTATTCGAGTTAACATTATTCAATTGAAATAATTCCATGAACAAGTTTATTTTGAGGAGATTATTAAATACGGCCTTATTACTAGGTGTTGTGATCTCATAGATATAAATAATATGGTTATAATTTAGCCTATATGATGACATTGGAAATCAGAGTAAACAAGTTTACAGTCTGCTGATTACAATCCCGTGTGATAAGCATGACCATAGTCCATAATGAAATATTTATCCTGTGATTTGATCCAGTTCACAATGGTCATATATGCAATCAATGATGTTGGTTGCAAGCATTCAGAATTACATATACTATGTCATGATCCTTGAAATAGTTAGTATTTGACTCTTTAATGAAACATCTCAGGAAAGTCTTGGAAGACAAAATCGAAAACTTGCAGTGGCTCACCACAAGAGGCATAATGGAAGATCTGAGTTTATAGCTGCTCAATCAGCAAAAGGGATTTTAAGGAAATCATAGAAGTACGAAAGCATGGGTACCTAAACACCAATCCATGCAGTCAAAAAATACAACTCAGGTGTGCACAAAGGAAGACATGGATGTACACTTTAGTTGGATTAAGGTTTTTCTTTTTGGGTATTTAGGCTCTATTAGTATCCTTATTCACTTTACATTGTGTAGGTTCAACATATAAATGGACTGCCCAAGGATTGGGAAGAAAAAATGGACAAAGTTTACCAGTTATTTTCTTGGATTCCTCACTACAATAGTGTAAGTTTTTGTGTTTTGTCATTTAATATTAATATTAATTCCTGCGACTCATTGTTTTTTTATCTATTGTGCTTAGAACTGATTTGATGCATTCCTTTTATCAGAAACATGGAAGGCAGGCAGTTATGCAACTCGAAAGAGTGGGAAAGTCAACCTATGTGATGGATTACAGGTAAGTAGAACCGCAATAAATCTATCTATAATATAAAAACTGTTGTGTTTTTAGTAGTACTGAAAATATACATGTTTAACTATCTCTTACCCTTTTGTTATCAATTTGTTCCGAATTGAGGTCTTATGTATATGTAAAGAGCTGAGAATGTTTTTTCATTGTAAACAACGAGGTTATAATCCAGAATCTGAAAATTATTGCTCCTCTTGATTCACCAAACAATGAGAGGATTGATCGAGATTAGTTTTCTCGACTTGAACAAGGTTTGTCCATGTCATATATTTAATGCCTTTCGTGACCCGTGACTAATATTCTTTTTCGTAGCTTAGTATTTATTCCTTTTATAATTTCTGTGTAACAGATTATTTTTACCTAAAACACACCTAAAGTTGTAGTTATATATGAAGAAGATTAATGTGTGATCAAAGAAGAGTGGTTAAGCTTTTATGAAGTTATCTTTTAGAATATTTTCATAATGAACATTTTAAAATGATATTATATCAATATCTAAATCTTATTAAAGTTTTAAACCAATATGGATCAACACATCTATAATAATGTTTCGAATCGGTTTCTAAACTCTAGGGAGTTCTTTCTTGGGCTCAACCAACTCAGGTTGCCAGTCATGCTCAGAAATACAAGTCATGCTTGAAAATATTTTATAAGACAAGCACACAACTTTCTGGAGGAAAAAATAAGAGAAGATCAAGCATCCATGACATCATAATCTTCATTTTTGTAGAGGCGAAATCAACATCAACAGACAATGATTAGGAGAAATCAAATATGAATAGTGGGTATAAAGAACACTACGCATAGAACTTTTCGGACAAAGGGTCAGTGATGGAAAATAGAAAGCCCAATAGCAGCCAATTGATGACCCAAGCATCTGCAGAAATTGCAGAAACACATTCTTCAGTGCCATCAATTTGGTCATTATGATTCATTTTCTCAGATGCAGCAATGTAACACATATAACCAATTAATCGAGTGGGAAGTTTGTTCTACAAAATATTAAGGATTCAATGCTCTATCAAGATAATGTGCTCGATGGACTACTTTATTAGACATTAAACTGGCATGGTAACTAATATGATTATATCTTAAAATATTTTGAGAGTGCTTGCCATGTATTTTGATTTCTTAGTATATTTGGAAGAAGCTTCTATTTGTGACTGTTAGGAATAATTCATAAGTTGTGATGTTGAGAATAGAATTTTGCTTATGCTTCTTGTAAATCCTGATCTTATAAAGGATTTAGCACTTTTTATAGGATGTATGCGTTACAGTAATCTGTAGAGTTTAGTCGGGAACAGCAGTGCATCAAGGACTACATGTCAGGAACTGAGCTCAAATCCTGATACGCCAAGTCAAATACTGATGGATGTCGAATCCTGATGCAAGGTGGAATCCTGATATCAGTCGTGTTACTGATGATGTCATTATGGATGCTACAGAAACTGGCAAGTGCTATAAAACAGGATCGTTGTTTTGAAGAACAAGCATGAAGATATCATGAAGGAAAGAATTTTCTATTGATGGAAACTATCAAATGGACGGCAGAACATTGTCATATATAGGTCATTACTTTCTGTTATTAGTTGATAGGTAGCATTATAAATACTCTCTCTATATCATGGTAAAAGTGTGGATTTTTGAGTGCATATCGTGTGAAGCTCTGTATAAGGTTTGTATTCGAGAGTTCGAAACAAACTGAGAGAGATATTTGTATTGTCAGCAGCTGCTAAAGGTATTGTACACCTTTGGTAGAGTTTGTATTTGATTTATTTAATACAAACAAAGTTTGATTCATTCGTTTGTTCTTGTTCATTTAATCAAGCAAAAATCAGACACGATTATATATCTTGTATTCATACAAGTTATTTATTCGAGTTAACAATTGGTATCAGAGCAGGTTGATTTCGAATAATCATAAAGATCTGCAATCATGTCTGGTTACAAGGATGGTAATACTAAGATTCCTATGCTCAAGAGAAACGAATATACTCTATGGGAAGTGAAGATGTTGCATCACCTGGAAGCAACAGATCCTGATTATCTTGACAGAATCAGAGATGGGCCTTTTGTTCCAACAAGGCTTGTTCCTCAAGCAACTGTCGAAGGAAAGGTTGTTCCAGAACATACAGCAGAGAAGCCTAAATCTGAATGGACAGATAAGGAAAAGGAGAACGTTCTTAAGGATGCTAAAGTGAGAAACATACTATTCAACAGTCTTGATTCTGTTCTCACTAACTATGTTCTCTCTTGTAAAACTGCTAAGGAGATATGGGACAATCTAAAGGTTCACTGTGAAGGAACAAAACCTGTCTGGAAGAATATGAAGACACTTCTCATACAACAGTATGAGTACTTTGAATCCAAGTCTGGTGAGTCACTTACTGACACCTTTGATAGGTTTACTAAATTCATTAATGAGATGGCCATGCATGGTAAATATTATGACTTGGAGGATATGAATACTAAGTTCATGAAAGCTCTTCCTGATTTCTACAATGAGAAGATATCTGCAATTGAGGAAGCTAATGATCTGGATGAAATATCATTAGAAGCAGTTTATGGAAAATTGAGAGCTTATGAACTTGACATGCAGCAAAAAAAGAGCAGGAGTGAAGGAAAGTTGAAAACTGTTGCACTCACTGCTCAATCTGAATCAAAGAAGCTTCCAGAACAAAAGTCTGAATTTACTGAAAGAGACTTGAGGAAGAAGAAGAGCAAAGAAAGTTCTGAGTCAGAGACTGCAGATATAGACTCTGAAGATAATGATTCTGAATCAGAGATGCAAGAACTCTTTGCTATGTTTGCTAAAACTTTCAAGAAAGGAAGATTCAACAGGAGAATATTTAGCAAAGGATCTTTTCAGAAGAAAGAGGAGAAGAAGAGTGACAAAGGCAAGAGTACAATTATCAAGCTTGATAAGGCCAAGATCAAGTGCTTTAGCTGCAGTGAGCTTGGACACTTTGCTAGTGAGTGCAAGAAGCCTAGGAATTCAGGGAAGGGTAATGCACTCATGGTCACAGAAGGATTGGGCATACTCCAGTGATTCTTAAGATGAATTGGATTATGACAACATTGCATTGATGGCAAGTGCTTCAGACAAGCCTGGATCTCCAAAGAAAACTTCTTCATCTTCTGTTAAGGTATCACTTCACTCTCTTGATTCATTTGATAGCTTAGATTCTGATGATATTAGATGTATTCATGTTGAGTTTAAGAATCTTATGACAAATTTCAAAATTCTTGCTATTGAAAAAGATGAACTTAAGGCAAAGAATGATGAATTAGTTAGTAGAAATAATTTTCTTGAATCTGAGTTAATTCAAATGGAAGAATGTAGGTTAAGTTCTGATAAAGCTAAGCATGATTATGGTGTTATCCTTGAGGCTTATGACTATGTCAGAAAAGAACTAGAGGAAGAGAGAGATATGATGAAAACCATTAACACTTCTGGTAAAAAGACTCAAGAAATCATTGACAATCAAATTCTTGGTAAAGTCCATGGCTTAGGTTTTGGAAAGAATAAAAGTGAAAATTCTGTAGCTATTGTCTTGAATGATAGGAAAGAAGAAGCTAGCATATCCAAATCTGAAGGTAAGAAGATAGTTCTGAACCTAAACATGTTAAATTTGTTGATTCTAAAGGTACCCCAGTTGTGCACAAAAGAATTAACAATAGCAATTCAGATAAGAGAGTGTTAGAAAAACCTAAGAATGTCAACATAGGCTTTCTGTCTAAGTCTCAATTGAAACAGAGACTAGAAAGTATTTCAGAGTCTAGCAAGATAAGAAGAAATAGGAATGGAAAAGAAGGTATTAACAAAGAGAATAATTACAAGAATGTACCTGATGCACCTAGGAAAAAATGCTATAAATGTGGAAATCATAATCATTTGGCCCTAGACTGCAATCAAAAACCTTCTTGGAAAACTGAGTCCAGATTCCCCATGACTCAGAGAATTCAATACTAACCACAAGAATCATGTTATCATTGTGGTAGTTTACTTCATTCCAATTATATGTGTAAGGAATATCATGAACTGTATTATGACTATTATTCTCTGAAATCTAAAACTCCTAGTCACAAACAGTTTGTGAAAACAGAGTCTAAGGTTGACTCTGCAATAGGTAAATCAAAAGCAAAATCTTCTAAGCCTGTTGGTTCAAAAGTTAGTAAGAAAGGATCCAATCAAAGTTGGGTCCTAAAAAATTCTAACTAGCTACTTTTTGTTTGCAGGGCACTGGAAAGAAGCATTCAATTATTTTGGACAGTGGATGCTCTGGACATATGACTGGAAAGAAGTCCCTTCTTACAAAGTTTGAGAGGAAAGCTGGCCCAGTAATATCCTTTGGAGATGGCAACAAAGGAGAAACTCTGGGATATGGCTCAATTATTTTGGGAAATGTCATCATTGAAAACGTAGCACTGGCTGAAGGCTTGAAACACACACTTTTAAGCATAAGTCAACTGCGTGATAAGGGTTACCAATCAATCTTTGACAGTGAAGGATGCAAAATCTTGAATATGAAAAATGGAGACATTGTTCTGACTGGTCAGAGACATGGTAACATATATGAAGCCAGCTTGATTTATTTGGTCTAGTAAATATTATGTCTATCAACAAGAAAAGATATGCTCTAGTTATAGTGGATGATTACACAAGGTTCACATGGGTATTCTTTCTACACAAAAAGGATGAAGCTCCTCAGTAAATCATTGAACTTGTCAGGAATATTCAGAATAGCTCTGAGTACAAGGTCAAAGTGCTTAGGAGTGACAATGGTACAGAATTTAAGAATTCTATAATGGAGGAGTATTGTGCAGACAATGGAATTACTCAACAGTTTTCTGCACCTGGAACACCTCAGCAGAATGGTATAGTAGAAAGAAAGAACAGAACTCTCATAGAGGCAGCAAGAACCATGCTTGCAGATGCAAAGCTTCCAACCTATTTCTGGGCAGAATCTATTAACACTGCATGTTTCACTCAAAATTGTACCTTGGTAAATGGCCATGGAAAGACTCCCTATGAGATGATCAAAGGAAAGAAGCCAAGTGTGAAATACTTTCACATCTTTGGATGCAAATGCTATGTCCTGAAAGTTCATCCAGAACAACTTGCAAAATTTGAAGCTAAATCGGATGAAGCAATCTTTCTAGGATATTCAGCATCAAATGCCTTCAAAGTATACAATCTCAGAACTCACATTGTTATGGAATCAATTCATGTTGCATTTGATGATAAGAATTTTGGAATTTTGCAAACTGATGAAAGCCATGACAATCTGGAATTTGAAAATCTTAAGTATTCTGAGATTCCCTCCAGTGATGATGAAGGTTCTCCAGAGGAAATCTCTATTGCTTCTCAAAGGAATGCTACTGTTGAGGGGGAGCAATTCAATCATGGAGAACACAGTACTGGTCAGGATCAGACTAGTCTTTCAGAGTTTACTTTGTCAAGAACTGATCCTTCAGAGTCTAATGAAGGAAGATCAGAAACTAGCAGCAGTATTGAATCCACTGATTCTACTGATCAAGGGGGAGCTTTTGAAGGTAGAGAAAGTTCTTCTACAAGAGATACCACTAACTCAGGGGGAGAGTCTAGCAGGAGTAATCTACCACCTGTTAGAAAATGGACAAGGGATCATACTGAAGATTTGATTATTGGTGATCCAAATAGTGGTGTTCGAACTAGAAGATTAATTCAAAATGAATGCTTGTATAGTTGTTTTCTCTCAAAGAATGAACCTAAGAAGGTTGAAGAAGCCTTACAGGATCCTGATTGGGTAATAGCAATGCAGGAAGAATTGAATGAGTTTGAGAGGAACAAAGTCTGGAAACTGGTGCCAAGACCTAAAGATAGATCTATTGTTGGTGCTAAATGGGTTTTAAGAAACAAGCTAGATGAATCTGGTATGATTGTAAGAAATAAAGCAAGACTGGTGGCCAAGGGTTATTCTCAGGAAGAAGGAATTCATTATGATGAAACCTTTGCACCTGTAGCAAGATTGGAAGCAATCAGAATGTTTCTTGCATTTGTAGCTCATTCAAAATTCAAGGTATACCAGATGGATGTAAAGAGTGCTTTTCTAAATGGCAAGATTGATGAGGAAGTGTATGTGGAGCAACCACCTGGTTTTGTTGATCCAAAGTTTCCAAATCATGTCTACAAACTTGACAAGGCACTCTATGGACTAAAGCAGGCACCAAGAGCATGGTATGAAACTTTGTCTAAATTTCTTCTTGAAAATGGCTTCACAAGAGGTACAATTGACAAAACTCTATTCTTTAGAAAGATAAAAGGTGATTTGCTTTTAGTTCAAGTGTATGTTGATGATATTATATTTGGTTCTACTAATGAAAAGTTATGTGCTAAGTTTAGCAAGCTTATGCAGTCTAAGTAACATATGAGCATGATGGGTGAACTAAATTACTTTTTAGGCTTGCAGGTCAAACAGACTGAGACTGGTATTTTCATTAATCAGTCAAAGTATATCAAAGATCTTTTAAAAAGGTTTGACTTTCAAGATTGCGCAATTGCAAAGACACCCATGGCAATAGCCACTAAGCTAGACTTTGATTCTAAGGGAAAGAGTGTTGATAACACTAGCTATAGAGGCATGATAGGTTCACTATTATATCTAACTGCAAGTAGACCAGATATAATGTTCTTTACCTGTTTATGTGCTAGATTCCAAAGTGATCCTAAGGAATCTCATTTAATTGCTGTGAAGAGAATTTTTAGATATCTCAAGGGAACTCCAAATCTTGGTTTTTGGTATCCAAGAGAATCTGATTTCTCCCTAATTGGCTATTCAGACTCTGATTATGCAGGGTGTAAAATAGACAGGAAAAGCACTACAGGTACATGTCAATTCTTGGGAAACGATTGATTTCTTGGGCAAGCAAGAAGCAACAATCAGTTTCAACCTCAACTGCAGAAGCTGAATACATTGCAGCAGGCAGTTGTTGTGCTCAACTCCTTTGGATAAGAAATCAGTTGATGGATTATGGTATGACACTTAGTAATATTCCTATGTTTTGTGATAATACTAGTGCTATCAAAATTGCAGAAAATCCAGTTCAACACTCAAGGACTAAGCACATTGATGTCAGGTATCATTTTATTAGGGAACATATTGAAAATGGTACTGTGGCACTTCATTTTGTTCCTACTGACAAACAGCTTGTAGATATTCTAACTAAACCACTTGATGAGGCTACATTCATTAGATTGGTTAGTGAGTTAGGAATGTTAAACTTTTAGATCTTTAACATCTGCACAAGTAGCAAGGTATATAGTTTCAGCTTATAGACTTGATATCTTTGTCAGGATCTATACTTGACTGTTAAATACTTAAGCTGTAACATCTTACTTTGATAAATTTCAGTATGATAGACTTATTAATAAACATCAGGATCAGGATTGCTATCAGGATGCTGACGTCATCAGTATTGACATCAGGATTGTATCGTCAGTATCAGGATTGTGAAATTTGTGTGTCTTACTATTTCAAATCCTGAAGATCATTCTATACAGTGGTTTAATTCTGAATTTTGTTAAGTCTATGTTAGCAAGTTTTACCACATGCATACTGATAATTTATATCATTATTCATATCAGTCAATAAACAACAATAGACAAGTAGATAATGAGAAACTTGTATTTTCATTAATCAAAAGCATTACATACATAGAAATGAAATACAATTCTTCTTTTTGTCTAACTACTACTGATAATCCTATTCTTGTCTAAAGTTGGGGCTTTTGAATCCTGCTTCTTTCATTTGTCTAAGAGACAGGACAAGGAGCATCTCAAGATCCGCGTTAGGAATTTTAAATGCCTCATCTGCTTCTAGACCTCATCTCAGGATGACTTGAATGAGAGTAGTTGACTCATCTTCATGCTTATTGAAGAAAATGAATAGCATCTCCATCAAGATCAACCTCAGACTCTTCGCCAAATTCTTCATCCTCAAGGTGTGAAGAGATTAGAGGAGGATTTTGTTCGACTGGTAGATGTTTTAGAGAAGATTCTTGGAAATCATCTGGGTTAAGACCAACCATATCTAACCCGATGAGAAAAGTCATCTCTTCTAAGAGATAGTTCACTTGCTCCTGATCATCAAGAGTAAATAACTTCTCAGTGGAAATGAACCAAAAGCTATGGTTCATATGAAGATTTGGGTTGAAAGCCAAAGTGTAAAGAGAAAAGAATGAAAAGGTTTTGGAGTATGGCATAAGGCGTTAGTTTCTTTTATAGAAATACGTGGGAAGCTGAACAGTCATTTGGGGGTTATCAATGCAGTCAGTCATAATTATGTGTGACTGTATTTCTTATATTTTCAAGAAATGTTAAACGTATCTAACCAATTTATTTTGTTCAGATTTTATTTCTTTTACAGGTAAAAGAAAATGCCACGTGGAAACTCCATTTAGTCTCTGGATTCAGGAAGATATTGATCAGGAATACAAGTGTGTTCACATCAGGATTAGTAATTCTTTCTATTCAGAAATCACATTGAATCTTGTGATTATCTTGGTGAGAAGATCACATCAGGAGAGGAAGTTGATCAGTATTGACTTTTATCTTGATTTTACCCTGATTTATTTACTTTAAATCAATTTTGGATTTTATTTTCCAAAAATTGTAGGTAACTGCATTTTTCAGGGACGGACACCTGTCAACCTACGTGTCAACGTGGGATAATGGGTCTGAAGGATTTTTGAAATATAATTATTTTGAAACTCTAATCGTGTAATTGCTTTCTCTAATTTCAGTTTCTAAAGCCAAAAAACACTCTTGAGTTTTCAAAATCACTAATCAATTTCAAAGCTTTCTTAAGTTCTTTTCAGGTCAAAATGGCAACTCAAAGAAGACTACCCAAATCAGTAGCTTTCAAGTTTGGTGACTTTGATTTTATGATGAACAATCATGTTGCAGCTATCACCAACAAGGAAGGGGTGTTAACTGATTTTCACCCAATTATGGACTTTATGGCGAAAGGACCATTAAGTTATGCCTTGACAGCATCTCCACAAATTAATCAAGTAGCTGTTTCACAAGCTTGGGAGAACGCTGAGGTAATTGATTCTACTCAGAGTCAATCAGGTAAGATTGTTCTACACTTAGGACAAGACTCATTTGATATTACTGAATCTGTTGTTAATTCAGTACTCCACTTACCTGTTAGTACGAATTTTGAGAATGTACCATCTGATGATGATGTTAGAACTATGTTATCTGAGTTAGGTTATAATGGACCTCTAGATAACATGAGCCAGTTAAATAGATCCTTTCTTAAGAAAGTATGGTCTTTCTTTTTTGACTAACTTGCTAAATCTTTTACTGGTAAATGTAGTTCTTTTCAACAAATTACTGCTGTTACATCTTACATTGCATATGGCTTGCTTTATGACAGAGTAATTAATTTTGGTCACATTATCTTAAGTCAGATGTGTATTAAACTTGGGTCAAGAGATCATGACAGGAATATGGTTTATTATCACAGATTCATACAATTGTCTATTAACCATTTCATTCCTGATGTTGAAACTAGATTTGGAAGAGAATATTGTGTTTCTTCTTATGTACAGCAAAAGAGAATTTTCTCTGACATTACAAAGAAGGACAATGAAAAGAATCTAGATGAAATACCTGTATTACACTATCCAAATCATGTTCAGGTACTTTTAAGAACTCATCTTCCTTCTATCTATAATTCTTCTTTCTTTGGTGGTGAAATGACTCAGGAATCTCAATTGAAGGAGAACCCCCCTGTGTCTACCCAAGTAGCCAAAAACATTACAGTCTCTGAAACAATTCTAGAACCAAATTTTGATCCACAGCCTATTGTTTCAAAGAAGCCAACATCTAGTGTTTCTCAAAAGACATCAGTTGTAAAGAAGAGGAAATTTGTTGTTTATAGTAGTAGTTCTAGTGAAGATGATGATAATATATCTCTTCCTGAGAGAGCAGAATTGAAGGTTGTAATTCAACTTTCTAAGCTAGGACAAAGAGATAGAACACATAGTCACAGCCAGGCTGCAGTCTCCCAAAAGGCTGTAGTTATTAAAAAGGGAAAACAGTTACTGGATACTATCTCTCAAAAGACTGTGTCTATTGAAAAAGGATCTCATCCCAAGATCACTTCTGTGTCTACACCTATTGAGTCTTCCCAAGATAAATCTGTTGCTCACTATACTAGGAGAACAAGGAGAAAGATTCATTTGTTACTCTACACACAGTGTCTAGTCCAACTAACATTATGCAGGTATCTACAAATAAGGCTATATCCACGTCAGTATCTGACAAGAGAGATCTGGATCTTGATTCTTCATGGGAAACTAAATTGACATACAGACTAGCTATGGAACTTATTTCTCTAAAAGTGAAGCTTTCCAGGCCTGTTCTAGATTTTCTGATTGAAAGAGTTCCCAAACTTTCATTTCCTGGAGAATATGGACTGTTACATCAAAGACTTGATTTAATGAAGATGTATTTCTATGTATCAATTAGAAAGGAATTGCACAAGAAATTTGGACTTTCTAAGCATGGTGCACTTCAATCACTTCATGCATATTTATTTGATAAGGATGTCATTGTTGAAGATGCTTCAGCTCAAGGTGAACAAGAGGAGGTAGTTGATAGAGGGAAGCAGTCAACAGAAGATACTATTGCACCACTGGTGAATAGTAGGATATATCAGATCACAGTCACTGCAACACAAGAACCATCTAGTCAGAGGTTGGATGATTCAGGAACTGTGATTGATGATGCTGGAAGGTCTTCTGTGATGACTGAAATTGCAAGTGAGAAACCCTATGATATGGGAGGAATGACTTTGATTGATTTTCCTTAAGATCAAACCAATATTGTTCTTTCAGAGTCTATCCACCTTAAGGGTGTGTCTCAGCAACAAACACTTAAAGACAGTGACATACTAGCTATGGTGTCTAATGAAGTATTACTGAAGACATCAGAGTCTAGTGTAGATCCTGAAAGTGGTATACTGGAGCCTGTAGTCTCTGGAAAGAAAGTAGATGTTTTCAAGGGTTTAGAGACTATAACAGCTCATTCCTTGGAGAAAACCTCAAGCCCCATGCGATATGAGGAACCCTCTCTCCATGTGAGTTCAGGTATAAAAACTTCTTCTAACCACTATTTTTCTGTAGGTCACGAGAGCACTTCTCTAAATTTGAGTGATACACTTGAAAAGATGGACATAGATCCACACACAGAAAGGCTGGCTCCTGACCAGGCAAAAGGAGAGGTAGAAAGAGTGTTGACTTTAGATAGTCAAAGTGAGAATGAGGGTATGGATGATCAACTCCATAGTGAGGGAGAGAAAGTTAGGAAACCACCATCGTTTGATTTCTGGGATCAGGTTTTTCCTGAATCATGGTTTGAAAATCTTGGTATGGATTCCTTTATCAAGATGTATGAGAAGAATGACTTAGCAAAGCACAATGCAAAGCCAGAAGTTAAAGCTCAGAAACAGAAAGAGAGGCTTGCAGGAATCATCAGCAGAAGAGATGAAAAGCTAAGACAATCTCTTACTCCAGAGGTACCAGAAGATATTCCTAATGATCCTAGTATTCCTTTGTTTGTACTTCCAATATCAGCTAGAATGGAGACATCAACAGTATCTGATCAATCTAAGGAGGAGTCAGGATTTGTAGATGTTAGTACACAGAATACTGGTGAAGGACAGGATGATCATGTTTCAGCTTCAGAGCAGAAAAGTGAAGATGTGTGTACTTCTACTAAAGTATTTTTACTTGAATATCATTCTACTCCAGTAGAGCATGCTACACAGACAACTTCTTCTACAAGGATTGAAGATAAGGTTAATTCTGCATCTGAGTCTGAAGATACAACAAGCACTTCCAACTTTGAAGTTAATTCTGGAATTCTAAAGGATATTCAGAAATCTCAAATTACTATTCAATCGAGACTTCAAACACTTGAAGATAACCAAGTCACTGTTATGGAAAATCAAGCAGTTCTGATGAATCTTATTTCTTCTGTTACTGAATCTCTCAAAATTATTGTTGCTGATGTCAAAAAGGGGGAGATAAAAACAATTCAGAGGCAACAGACTGGGGGAGATGAACAGACTAGAGAAAAAGGAAGAACTAAAAGTGACAGAGGAGACTCTCAACAAGGAAGTGGAAGTATCAGATAGTTGAATTCTTTCTTCTAAGTACTGAATACTATGTCTACATCTGAAGAAGGAGGTACTTAACTTCATGATCCTAAATTCATAAATTCTATTCTAGTTGAATTGTCATATGTTTTGACATCTACAACTTAGATTTATGCTTCAGATTCTAAAGCATAAATAGGGGGAGATTGTTAGGAATAATTCATAAGTTGTGATGTTGAGAATAGAATTTTGCTTATGCTTGTTGTAAATCCTGATCTTATAAAGGATTTAGCACTTTTTATAGGATGTATGCGTTACAGTAATCTGTAGAGTTTAGTCAGGAACAGCAGTGCATCAAGGACTACATGTCAGGAACTGAGATCAAATCCTGATACGCCAAGTCAAATACTGATGGATGTCGAATCCTGATGCAAGGTGGAATCCTGATATCAGTCGTGTTACTGATGATGTCATTATGGATGCTACAGAAACTGGCAAGTGCTATAAAACAGGATCGTTGTTTTGAAGAACAAGCAAGAAGATATCATGAAGGAAAGAATTTTCTATTGATGGAGACTATCAACTGGACGGCAGAACATTGTCATGTATAGGTCATTACTTTCTGTTATTAGTTGATAAGTAGCATTATAAATACTCTCTCTATATCATGGTAAAAGTGTGGATTTTTGAGTGCATATCGTGTGAAGCTCTGTATAAGGTTTGTATTCGAGAGTTCGAAACAAACAGAGAGAGAGATTTGTATTGTCAGCAGCTGCTAAAGGTATTGTACACCTTTGGTAGAGTTTGTATTTGATTTATTTAATACAAACAAAGTTTGATTCATTCGTTTGTTTTTGTTCATCTAATCAATGAAAAATCAGACACGATTATATAACTTGTATTCAACCCCCCCTTCTACAAGTTATTCGAGTTGACATTGACAAAATATATACAATATACATGCATATGTAGTTGTTAGCTATTATTTTTTACTGATATATTTACTTATGTATATTATTGTGTTTGTGACAATCTAGCAGACCACATGGTAAGTTGAAGGATTTGATTTGAAATCTGTTGGGTGTGGGTGAAATTTTGCTATACTGAATTTTGTTTGAAAATTGTATTAGGATATGAATAGTATGTGTCTATGAGTGTTGCTTGACTATCTAATATTTTCTGGTTCAGGATGACCTTTTGTCTTGCTCTTTTCATAATAAGTTCGGTGATTGATGTGACGCTATAGAGCAGGAGGTGGTCGTAGAAGATTTTATCCTAGGCAAAGGTTTCTCTAAAGTGGTACCAGCTCACGAGGTGGTCGTAGAAGATTTTATCCTGGGCAAAGGTTTCTCTACCTAAATTCACCTGGAAGTCTCGATTGTCAGTTTATTATCGCAAGTAGTATGTGTAATAGGTTGATGTGTGTCGTGTTTAGAATTGTTATTGTCTTATTATGTAGTCTTTTGTCTTACAGTCTGGGAGTAATTCTCTACCTTATCAGTAGCATGCACGTTTAGTCTTTTGTACCCACACTATTTGAACCTTTCATATCAATTTGAACGTGTCAATATCAAGTTTAAATTATGTAGAAATAGAGGAAGGACTTTTCATACATATTCATTTATTTATGAATTTACATGTGTTAATATATAGACCGTTATTTCAATTAACAATCCTAAAACACCGTTATCGACAGAAATTATCTATATATTGGTCTTGGGTTTATATATAACGAATAATTACTAAAAAAATTATTTCAACTTAGATTCAAAAATAAAATTAAAAGATAGCATTTTACATGGTATAGTCCCGCGGGGCACACATACTAGTTGTACAGTATATATAAGATGTACGTATCCGTAATTTGAAATACGTATAACAAAAAGGCAGTATATCTCCCGCGTATTAAAAATTTAAAACCCATCTATCCCATTCTCCAAACGGAAATAAATGTCCCCCAAATCCTTAACAAATAGAAACGCCTACTCTAATCACAACGTACACACATCAGCATCAGCTAGGGTTTCTACTTCTACAGATCACAAAATCAAATCACAAATGTTTAGCTCTTGGCCTGATTTCTTAGCTTTTTTCTACCGATCAACTATGGGCTGTTTGCTCGGTTGTTTCGGAGTCAGAGACGTCTCTTCTCGTCCCTCTTCTCCTCTCGTTTCGCACTCCAACACGGTACAATTCACTCCTGTTTTGATTATTGGTTCAATTGAGTAACAAGAAAAAAAATAGGTGTTTGATTTTATTGTTGCTTTGATTATTTTTCTGTTTCTTGTCGTTGCTTCTGTCTTTTATTGTATTAGGAACCTGCTGTTTCGAGAAATCGCAAGCGCCTCTGTTCTACACCTCTTCCTCAAGGTATTGTATACAGATGTACATACATGATCTGATTGAATCGTGTGCCTGATTGATGTTTAATTAATGATAATTTACGATTTTGCTTTCTTGACTATATACACTAATTTCTCATTTTGCTGAGTCCTACTCCTACCATGTACTATATGTATTTGTTTAATTTTGTATGCTTTTGTTACAATAGTCTGTTATAATTGTCTGTAACATCTACAGGCAATAGATCCGTACTTCTAGTGGATTTTATTTATGAATTATAGATTTTATATTTGGTTCATATTTTATGTATGATAATCTTCTTCTTATTCATAGTGTTCTCTTGTATATCTCTGTTGAATCTGGGAGGTCTATAGAGCTTGTAGGCTATATTTGTAATGGAATAATGGAAGATGACTTTCCACATATATTTATATGTGTGTGTGTGTGTGTGTTTGTTGTTAATATTGAATGCCTTCTTTTTTCTTGTAGAAGGAAGCCATGGTTCACCAGGCAATGAGAAGCAATACGATCTTTTGGGTAGTCCACAACAGGAACTTGATTTGGAAGGACTTAGAGATGAGGTTTGCTTCTTCCACAAACCCTAATGTGTTTTGTCTAGAACTTGAATTGTGTTCCGTTGAAGAGATGGAATGGAGAAGGAATGGAATGAAAATTTGTGAACAAAGTTGAAGGAGAAAGGAGGATGTAAGGGGAAAGAGTGAACACAAATGAGGGAGCACAAATTTTCTATCATCAAGTTTTTATGAAAACGAGTAAGAATGAGAATGGAGCATTCCTTATCTAATTTATGGTTTTGAGCTCTACAGATTGTTAGGAATGTAATCGAGGGAAGGACTGAAAGTTATAAACACTTACCTAAAAAAAATAATATAAATTTCATTCCATTCCTCACAAATTCATTCAACCCAACTAAACACAAGATTGTGCTTCAAACTATATGCGGACATGTAACATGATACATACACCAAATTGAACAGAACATTCCTATGTTTTCTTGATTTTGACCTTAATTCTACAATATTCTGATATAGGATTGGGGTATGAGTTGAATCACTTCTTATGAAATATTATATCGTTTTTTGCCTATCAGAGAATTTGTTCTCTTCTGTAATTTTATTTGGGAATGTCATCTGGATTTAATCACTGAATTTTACAACTTATTGTATTTTGAGTTGATTTTGACAGAAAGTTGTTAACTATACAAGTATTTGGGCTTCTTCTATCTTTATTGTTTCTTTTGTTACATCCTTACATAATACAGCGAAAAAGTAGTAATGCAGGAGTACATTTGTTTTTTTTATATCAAGCACTAAACACCCGATATTTTGAATTGAATTGAATCACTTGCATACCGGCCTAGTTTTTCATTAGCTGATCTTCAGTTCTGTTCATGGTTGCAAAACTCTGGTTCATGCATCCATAAGTCTAGGTTAAATGTTATATTCCTGACCAGATAAGTAGTATAATAAAGCATTCACTTGTCATCTTGCAGAAGTAAGAAGAGTCAGAGAACTGTCATATGCTGCTGAAGAGTCTTTCTGCAGTTGCTCATTTTATTGGTTTTATGTTTTTATGCAGGCCAAGTTTCTGAAAGCTTGTGGTACTTTACCGGAGACCCCTGCTGAAATTCGTAAAGCATCAATTAATTTGAATGGTTCATCCCCTACTAGAGATTCAGAATACCCAGAGTTTCATTCATGGTATGCCAACACTTCAGTTCAGAAGCTAAATCTGGAGATGGAACCTGATCATGCTCCTACTCCTAAACAACAAAGTGAAAATTGGGTGAGCAGCTCTGGTTCTTCAGCTCATGAACCTAACAGGTATACTTGCAATTACTTTACTTGAAAGACTTCTAATGTTAATCCTATTTATCATCATATGTTGTAGCATCATATTTTTGGAACTTGCTTTAGAGAGTACATGTTTTCAGTTCTATCAAGTAAATTTCTATAATGCAGATATAAGTAACATTGTAGTTATCTCTAGAACTCGGGGACCTTTTTGTTGACACTTTCATGGTCTTGCTATGTTTCTGTAGTTGTTTAGAATCTGGACCAATGATCTCTGTCAGTGCTGAGGATGGTGATGCTGGTAAATTTGGCATGGGTGCACATAATTACGCTAGTCAGACTGCTAGTGTGCAAAGCAGGAACAAGTCTGTTCGTTTTACTTGCCCGTCTGATACGTCTTTGCCTTCATTAAAAAGCCCCTCATCTGAAGCTGATAGTCAAAGCTCAGAGCAATCTGAATTATGGAGTGATGAAAGGGCATCAAAGCAGTCACCTAACCCAACTCCCCTTCAACTAACTGATGATATGCAAACACCTGGAACTGTTTTCCCATCTTATATAGGAAACATGGTCGTTGGAAAAAATCCCAGGATTAGGACTCAATATGTACAGTCTCTTGCAAATCCAACTGAAAATTTTTCCCATCTACGGGTGTGGATGGAGGAGGAGTCCAGTCCTGATCAAGAATCTGGTCACCTGATAAAATCATTTGAGCAGGCTAATAGTGCAACCCCTGATTCAGAAGTGAGGGTGTTTATCAACTCAGATGAGGAAGAGACAAAGGTGGAAGAAAGCTTTTTGTCTTGTATGAAACCACTGCCACCCAATCAATGTGCCAATGATCAGCGGGTTGTAACATTTGCTAGTGATAATACCTATTTTGGCAACACTCCTGGGGATCGACCGGTCCTTGGTACGGTTGCTATTCACTGGAATGAGGATGAATCTTCTCTTATCTCACCAAAATGGTGGGATGTCAACGGAATCCCCAACTCAACTACCAAGTACAAAGAGGTATCTCTTTTTACCTCCCTTCATTGTTCTGTCTATAATAGCTGAAGCAGAAAGATGCTGATGTTAGTTGTGTCCTGGCTTTAGGATCAGAAAGTGAGTTGGCATGCAACACCTTTTGAAGAAAGATTGGAAAAGGCATTGTCCCAGAAGCATATTATCTCTGAAAGGTATTGCATTTTTATTGTTTTCTTGCTGCCTTTCCTGGGGCCTGGTACGATAATATTATGGTTATGCTAATTCATGCTGAACAAATGCTCATATTATCACAAAACAAACAGATCAAATTATTTCTCGATAGGGATAAAGACACTATAATTTAATTAGATAATTCGCTATGTGGAATCCTTGCACACCTATCTATGCTAAATGTGCACATTTCTTTATCATCCTAGTGGTACATGGAGCTGTGTATATGGACTACAGATAGTTGGCCTAAAAATGGAATTTGTTGTATGCAAGCACGGGCTATGAAACCTGCAATTTCAATTAGTAATTGTGCTCGAATTACTTTAAAGAACTATAATTTTTTATTAATTTGCTTTCTAAGAATTGTACCCTGTTATCTGATAAGTTCTATATTCATTTTTTAGGAGAAATCTTGATGGCACACCAGCCCTCGATTTTAATGAAAACAAGGAACTTGATACTGCTGTATCTCAGAGGGAATCTTCAATACCTGTAGATGTATTATGAGCTAAATATACATTATTGCAGATTATCGGATTATACAGAGGTTTTCATTGGATATCTGAATAGTTGAACTATGTCAATTATTTTTGTAAAGGATTTCTCTTGTGGGGGTTATGTGTTATGTTTTGCACTGCCAGCATCAGGAATCACTTACACTGTAAATAAACAAAGTTTTAATTGCTGACTAGTTTTTCAGCATCCTTATGAAGTTATGATGAACTATATTCTTCCCTGCATCTTTGACACAACTTTATGTTTAACATGTATTCCTATTAATTAGTGATAACTTAGCAATTTACTACTCGGACATGAATGCCTTTCATGAAAATGTGGCAGCCTGCTGAACCCTTCTATTTTAGTGTTAGCCTTTATCTTCACTACTATTCTAAGTTTGATGTAATCGCCAAACAAGTGATAGATTTATATTACAGTCGCATTACAGTTTTACCGAAACCAGTTGAAAAGTGGTTAGCAAAACAAAAAGTTGAAAAGGAATTTCTTTTACTTGAATAAACACTGTTTCGACAAAACATTTCGCCTCCCAGTTTACTCAAAAAAAAAAAAAAAAATTGATATTGACGAAGGCTGCCTATTGTAGTACTGTGTGGTAAAAGTATAGATTTACATGGTGAAAGAGATACATTAATATTAGGGAAGTCATCCAGAGGTTACATGGTGAAAGTGATACACTTGAGATACATTAATATTAGTGAAGTCATCGAAGACCGTCAACACTCAAGTGTTGTGCACATCATTGCTCCTGCAGAATTTTCTCATAAAGATATGCATGGTTGCTTGAATACCCTTTGGTCATTCAAGGGCAGGTGAATACTTGAATTGGGTGCACCATTACAGTAGCAACTATTTTGGGTTTTG
Source organism: Saposhnikovia divaricata (assembly GCA_036435485.1). Classification (NCBI taxonomy): domain Eukaryota; kingdom Viridiplantae; phylum Streptophyta; class Magnoliopsida; order Apiales; family Apiaceae; genus Saposhnikovia; species Saposhnikovia divaricata. The sequence goes on along the minus strand of CM071601.1, from coordinate 122,055,269 downwards.
TAGATCCTTTTCCACACAAGGAAGAGATAGCTTGTGAATAATATTCTAAAAGCTTTTAGGTAGGAATAATTTGATACCTTAATTAATGGAAGTGATAATCTCATCTCGACAACCTCTTCCCCACAAACTGTTCTGGCTATTTTTTGTTTTTTGCTAAATAAGTTTTGGCTTGAGTTGGCACAGTGGTAAGTGCCCAATCCGTGAACCGTAAGGTCACGGGTTCGACTCCTATCTCTCTACCTTTGTGTAGGGGCATGATTGCGTACATCCAACCCCCTCAGACCCTCCTCATGCGGGATATACTGAGTACGTTGTGTTGTGTTTTTAAGCATGTTGCCTTACTTTTAAATCCAATCATTCTTTTCTCATATTGAATCAAATTGCATTAACGCAGTTTGACTAGCCAAATCTACAAAGTTCCTCCTTTGGCATGTCACGGTCATTGTTGAGGGAAAAAAACCATTAAATAATTAAAATTGTAAGTATATGGGTATATGTGAGTATAAAAGTAGGTACAGGTCGAACAACATAAAATATTAATTAAATTTTATTTTGACAAACAAAATTTAAAGCATTCAATAAAATATCGGAACACAGCCAGGACCCGAACTGTTAATACAACTTGATTGGGAAACAAGTAAACAAATAGCCGTTTTTTTTTCCGATCGCTTAACATACAGAATATAACTATTCTTGACAATAAAAAATGATTATAAAGGTTTCCCGAACAATCCAATCGACACCAACATCCCCGAAAATAATAATATCACAATAGACCTGCGCACATAAAAAATCGGGTGATAGTCCGTGTTCATACCCATCACTTGCACCAACTGAGATTAGAGGTACAGATGCTCCCATATATTGAACAATCTTTCATTGTGCAAGGTGAGCTCTCGTGATAATCACCACAATTTCAGCTACGATGCAGACTTCCCAAATTTCCTAATACATCTTGAAAATCATTCTAAACACAACATATCAAACCAAAACATAACTAAACAAAAACATAGCAAACACTCCAAAAGGAGAGACAAACAAACATTCTAAAAAGATCACATACAAACACGCAAAAGAATTGGGTTTTATTGAAGGGAAATCAAAGAAAAAAAACAGGAAAAAAGGGGCCTCGATTGGTGGAGGAGCCACCGCCGGAAGGTAACTGTCGAAACTATCAAACAACAATAAGAGAGGCACTTGAAAGCAGATATGGACGTGAATTGAATTTTTAATTAATAAAATTATTGAACTAGAACTAAAAAATATCACTTATAAAAAGATTTAAGCAACGAATTTTATTGGCTAAATATGAAAATCATGGTATTTATAGGGATGGCAACGGATCGGATCGAATCGGATTTGTTGAGGTATCCAAATCCAAATCCAAATCCAAATCCAAATCCAATCCAAATCCAATTGGATTTTAAAATCGAAATCCAATGGATTTCGGATCGGGTTCGGGTTTATCCAAATCCAAATTATGAAATTTCTAAAACAAAAAATTGTTTTGTACTATTTTTTAGTCTGAACCTAAAAATTCATGAAATTTTAATTTCAATTAAAATTTTTGGCTTACAAACCATAAACAATACTAATCATAATGGAAGACAAATAAAAGCTCAAATTCTAGAGTCTTACTTCACAAATTAAAACAAATACAATTGCAATAATAAGAATTACTACATATATTAATAAATATATGTATATTACATATATTACTGTATATTATTACATATAATATACTACATATATTAATGTATTAATGTATATTATATATATATATATATATATATTACTATTAATATATTAATGTATATACTACATATATTAATGTATATTACTATTAATGTACATTTTATATATGGATTTTTTTTTCAGATTTTGGATCGGGTTATGGATTTCGGGTCGGGTTTGGATCAGAATGCCTAAAATCCAAATTCAAACTCTTTCGGGTTTGAAAATTGAATCCAAATCCATATTCAAATCCAAAAAATCGGGTTCGATAAAATCCAATCGGATCGGTATGGATCGGGTATCCATCGGATCGGATTTTTTTACCATCCCTAAGTATTTAATGTGATGCCCTCCCAATCTGGGGTCTGGATCGGGGAGTCACCAATACACTAGATATGTACACCCTAAAAATAAGTAAATATAAATATAGCATGCAGACTGACCCCAACTCTACTCACCTGGATCTTTAACAGGTAATGGTATGAAACAAGCAGCCTATAACGACCTAGAAAATTTTGATTTTTAATAATATTTATTTATTATAAATTATAAATTATATTATGTGAATATTGTTGTAAAGGTGAAATGTGTGAGAGATGCTGTTTATGTGATTATTTGATGATTTGGGTAAGCTGTGAAGATTGGTGTATTTTTATTTTTGAGGATTTAAATATATTTAAATCATGCATTTTTGATCCTCTGTAAATTTTATAAAATTATCAGAGGAATTAAAAATCATAAAATCTTTTGTAATATTATCTTTATAATATTATTTAGTTTTTAAAATGGTTGGGTGAATTAATTTGGATGTTACGGTATTTTAAAATGACTTTAAGAGTTTAATTGCATTTAAAGGATCAAAACTTGTAAAATTCATATTTAATTCATTTTTGATCCGAAAAATATTTTAAAAATATGTGTGTGCTCGTAATTTTATATTCTTTATTTTAAAAATGTAAAGTGTATAAACTTTTATTTTATTTATTTTATTTATTTTTCGATGTAATTATTTAATTTGCATTTTAGATTAATTATGTGAATTGTTGTGATTAAATTAGATTTAAATTGTGATATTTAATTGTTGTAATTTAATTAGTTTAATTGTGAATTTTATGGTGTTAATTCTAGTAATTAGATGATATTGAGTTCCGAGAATATTGTTAGTGATTTAATTCGGAAAAGGATAATTGTTAAGTTCTAGTTATAATTGTTGGTGGCTAATTATGATTTAGGTATTAATTGTGAGTTAAGTGTGTTAATTTTCGTAATTAGCCTAATGCTATTACGAATATTGTTTTATTTCCGAATTTAATTCGGAGAGTCTAGTTAAGTATAATTGTTGAGGTTAATTGGGGGCCCGATTAATGTGCGGGTTAGTAATTGTGAAATGTTTATTGTAAATTGCTAATTGTGACGGGCAAATAATATGTAAAGGTTATATGGTCTTGCTTGTTATGAATGTTTAAGTGCTAATTGCTAAGTGTAATGGTGGGAATTAATTTGTGGTCGTTAGTGGGTAATTATGAGTTGCTAGTTGCATATGGTGTCGGAAATGTATATGTGCTAAGAGTTTGTTTTAGTTACTAATTATTATTGTCGTATAATGTTGGAGTTTACATGAGTTTGTTAATTGTAAATGAGTTATATGGATTGAATGTTGTAGTCGAGTTATAGTATCAGTTAAATGCTATACTTGTTAAATATTTGGAGTCGAGTATGTATTAAGAATTGCTTAAGCAGTATATTTCGGTTTAAATGTTATTTATCAAAGATTAACTGTGAGGTTCATTTTATTATGTGTTTATCTGCGAGGAGTTGCAATGAGATCACAAGTCTTAAGTGTCAATATTTAAGGACTGGTGTAATTCTCTGCAACTAGTTCCTCGGGCTTACGAATATCAATGATTAACTATCACGAGTATAATTAATATACTTGAGTGATGTGATCATTAATATAGCATAAGTAATAGTTAATGCTAGGGGTTGTTCCCTAGGGCTTACGAATATCAATGATTGATTGTCACGTGTATCATTAAAATGCGCGAGTGATACGATCATTGATGTAGCGTAAGTAGTAGTTAATGCTAATATAAATTATTATGTGCTATGTGCCGCATGTCTGGGCGGATACTTTTTCTTATGTGTTTAGTTGTCGCATGTTCGGGCGGGTACTTTTCTTTATTTGTTTATTTTTATGTTGCTGCCAGTGAAGCAGCTTAATTTTCATATGATTTTGAGTTAAATGGTTGAGTTGAAAAATAGGGGAATAGTCCTATTTACGAATACTTCATGCCGAAATTTTCTAAAAATCCCCTGCAAATCTATTTAAAATTTATTTAATTTATTTGATTTGGTGATTGGAAAGTATGCTATGATTATCGAGAGTCTAAGTGAATAAGTAATAGTTGACATGAGGATTTGAGGTGTAATTTTGTTGTGTAGTGGTTGCCACTGGATAATGTTTAAGTAATAAGTGGCCATATGTGTTAAGTGTTATTTGACTTGGTTGATTATATTGAGAATAATTTATGTATGTAATTGGATATGTATATATGATAAGTATGTAAGCGTTATAGGACGCGTCTGGGTAGAATAGAGCAAAACAATAAGACTTTTGCTTAGTTGGATACTAAAATAGTATTTGACTTTGAAAAGATTCGAATAGGAAACCTAGCCAAGGACAGTGCACGGGTGATCTGAAAGAGGAACAGAAGGACAAGTATTAAAGTCGATGGGTGAAGTGACGTTGAGATTATCGGACGATGAAGTAAAGATGAAAGTAGGACTGAATGAGAAGCCACCTGTAAATGAAAGAGACTGACGAGAAGCTAAATTGAGTATCGGTACGGAAATCAGGAACTCTATAAATCGAGGCAAGTGTTATTGCTATTCACTTATTGTTCAAGTGATGCAATTTAGTTATCTATCGTGCGAACTAATTTGGTCAAGTATAGTGGAAGATGACATATGAACTTCTTCAGATTAGCATGATGCTGTTTAATTTCCCTACCAATAATCCACATGTCAGTTTTACAAAGAATCTTATAAATAATCCTTTTCACATTTTTACAAAGGAATGCCATTTCCTCTATTTTTGTCAGATACTCTTAAGAATTTTCTAAACAAGGAAAACCAAGTTTTCTTAACTTTTATGAAAACCTGCTGGCAAAATTCCTGACTTAGCATATTTTTCACCAATGGACCCCATTTAGAAAGACGTTTTCTTTCAAATTGATCTGAACCTTTCCATATTGAAACTTTTTTGGCAAATACTTGTTTTAAGTTATTTTATCCGCTTATGTAAGCTCAAACTTTTAATTGTGTATAAGTTTTATTAAAAGCCCCACACTTGACCATATCCTTACTTTAGTCTAGAATTTAAGTTGCTGAAATCTGATTGTAAATTATATCCTTATTCTTGCTCAAATGAAATTTCTCTTTGCATAAGTTGCTGATGTTATAAATTCCAATTATTCATATTCATCTTGTTGGTATTTATTCGAATTGTCATTCTTTATATTTTCCACCCCACTTAGTACCGAACTTGTCGGTATTTACTTAAGATCTTGATTATCTGGGTATTCCCTGTGTTGTATCGAACTTGTCGATACTAGACGATGATGTCATTTCTTATTAACTCCTAATCTTGAGTTGTTATTCTAGACGTGAGTTTCCAGTGGTTGGATATCAGGGTTGTCGATTGTCCCGACACCTAATGTGTTTGAATTAGAATTGGAAATGCTTTCAGATGTCCCTTCGGGGAGACCATATAATGGTTAGAGGAGTCCCTTCGGGGAGACCAGTTTAATGGTCAAAATTGAGGCCAATGTGTGCCGTGGATCCATTTAGAGGAGGGACCTTGCTGTGTGCATTGTCCGGGGTTAGTGCGGGACTGATCAGCCGCCTAACTCCACTGTTTTTTTTAAAATAAATAAAATTCTAATTCTAATCTATACTCTGAGACTGTGATGTCTAGCTCTTGACTCCTTGGAAGTCAGCTTTGATAATATTTTGATATCAGAACTTTTATCAGTTCTAGTTTCAGTTTCTCTTTATTAATGGTGAATTGTTGGCCCTCGTGGCAATCTAAAAGTTGATCTCACTGATTCTTTCAAATAATGAGAAGAAATTCCTTTTGTTTATCAGAATTGTCAACGGTTATTTTAAAATTGTTATCACTATTGCACTTGCTGAGCATTGTTGGCTCATTCTTGCTTGTTTGTTTTCTTCAGCTAATAGAGGAGATTAGTGAACCTAGTAATGGTCAAGGGGTATTGCTTTCCAGCAGCGAGAGGAGACGATCGGGTTACAGATTTTCGTCGGTTAGTGGTTGGGAATTGGTCAAGGTTGGATATTTAGTTAGACAGTGATTTTTGTACATTCATATAAATTGTATAATATTCTTTTATTCTGAGACTGGGTTGTAATAATGATATTCGATAGTTGTTTCATACCATAACCTGTATGCGATCTTGGTTAAGGGGTTTTATTATTAAATGTTGTTTATATTCAGAGATGTATAATATTGTTTATAGTTAGTGGCCCCATATCTGTACCCCGGATTTTGGGATGCTACAAGTCAACGTCTAACTAACTTATTATTATTACAAACCAAATTCAAAAATATAGTTATTACAACCCTTGATTCAAATGTCCTAACAACAAGTTCTCACAACTAGTTCTAACTTCTAAAACCTCTCACTGAGCTGTGTGTGCATCTACCTGTGAAGGCAACTCAAAAGTAACCATAGTGGGGTTATAGGAAGTGCTTTTCCTCACAGTCTGAATCGTACGTACCATGATCTCAAGCTATTGTCAAAAAGGTTATAACAAAATAATAATGAGCCAACGCTCAGCAAGTAACTGAAATGAACAACTGGAAATAACAGGAACAATACTGGCTATCGATAACAACATGATATCAAATGAATGACGGGATAAAAATTGAATAACTGGATAGCAGTGGATAATAGAGCATATGAAAAACAATGAACATTTCAAATGGTAAACAAATTTCATTTCACAGTATTTAATATTATTTAATATTAATCATGCACTTAAAAAAAAACTGATTGGAGGTTTTACACGACACGGACAATACGGGTGATCAGCCATGTAAAGTCCCCATACCGGACACGAAGTCCCTCTGGACATTAATCCTTTCATTAGAATAGCTTGGGTTCCCAAGAGGCAACACATTGACCTATAAAGGTGCTGGACTGGTCCCACTAGAAGTACAACATAAAATAAAAGAAAAGTGGCTGGACCGGCGTCACCCGATCTCTTACGCCTCTCCAATCTTTAGGAATCCATAGAAACCACTTGACGGAGTCCTAAACCTTTTATAAAACATTCTTTTGAAAACAGTAAAGCTTAGAAAAGCTTTTAGTTTTTGAAAACACTTTAACTTATAAAACATTTTGATTTGCAATGATAAAAGTCAAAGGATTTGACCAAGTCTTCTGATATCAAAGGAATAAGGATTTCAAGTCTGAATCATGAATAAATAGACTCAAAAGTATTCACGGTATTGATCAGGGAATAATGAAAGAATCTCAGGGTCATAAGTCAAAGATGTGTATCATAATAAGTTTTAAGGCAATTAATCAAGTTTACAAAGTTTAAGCGTATCAAGAAAGGTAGGCAAGTTCTTAGGATAGTGATCAGGTCATGATTATGTTTTATAAGATTTTAGGGTCAACATAGGATGATCTGGTTACGGACTTAGGTCATTTAGAAGTAGGTTTATCCGTCAGTCAATTAGGTTTGATCAAGAAAGTCTCAAAGGTTTATTAAAGTCAAAATGTTCTTTAAGAAGGTTATATTATTTTAAGGTAGTTGTATAATCATGCAAGGGGTTATCAATAAGGTTTAGGTAACATGCAAGATATTCTTACAACAAGAGTTATGATCAACATGAAACAGGACAAGCATACTTGAATCAACACGCTATAACAGTTTCAAGAATATGAAATTCAGATAAAAGTTAGAGTTACTTGCCTCAGATAGAATGCAACAACTCAGCTTACTGAATCTCTGCTTTAGCTTTCCATCTATTGCTAGGGCCTACGTCCTTCGTATCTACATAAATATAATCACTATTTTAGTATACTATACTTCTTATACTTCTAATCCTATTCTACCCAAACGGTTCTTATAGCGCGTTAAAACTTAGCACACATAACACATACTAGTTATACTTACCAAATGATTTAGTATAATCACGTACGCACTTAGGCACATAGCACATACAACATGTAAATCACATATGTCACTTAAACACTTAAGAGATAAGACCAACTTGGTTTATAAGTAGTTTATAATATAATACTATACATTTTACAATTATAATTCTAACGAAAAACGGGCAGAATCTCCTTTATAAAGTGGACTAGCCCGTCGGAACATAACCGACTCAAACCAACAACCAATCAATCCAGTGGACTTTGTATCCATATACAAGTCACAATCATACTACTTGTCATCTAAGGAACTCAATATCAAAAAACTATACTCAATAGTTGTTATTCATATTCTCACAAGATTAATTATCGAAAGTACACCACCTTAACAAACAACGACTATTTACATAAACATACATGCTCAACTACATCATACTAGTTCTATCTATATCATTTACAATCATACAAGTCTAAAATTATTCAGCCAACACCAAGAATCATCGATTCGACTAATTATCATTTAACAATTATTAAATCATAATTAATTTCTAAATCACATTCTCCTAATTATTATCCAGAAATTTGAATTTTGATCTAAAAATTCTGAAAAATTACACATGCATAACAATTAACTAACAATTAACATCACAATCATAATTAACACCTTTACTTAACAAGAATTAAACATACAAATTCATACAATCAAGATTAATACATATAAAAATTCAAAAACATTCATATAATTCGAATCATGCATATATACTCAAACTAACAAACATACAATCAATGAATACTTGGTAATTGACTATAATATTGTAATATAAGGCTCAGAGGAAACATCACCGCCCATCTCCGCCGACTCACGAGGCTCACGGCTGGCGGTGACAAAACTCGAAGGTCCCCAAGCTGTGGGTGTCCTTTACGAGCTCCACCTTCAACATAAAACACACATATACGATTAGTATAACAGCAAAACAACCACTAGGTCTGAATTCATGAACAACCCGAAGAGGGTTTCAAAATTTCAACACAAAAACTGACATGCAACCCACAAGAACTTGGACACGGACTAAAGAACTCGAGTAGAACTCGATTTGTAATAAAATTGAAGTTTGGTGTGAGTTTGAGGTGGTACCGGAGTAAAAAGAAGAAGAAAACCGAGAGGGTTTGATGAGAGAGAGAGACAGTCGAGAGTGCAGGACAAAGAGAGAATGAACAAGTGGGTTGGTGATGTTAATACCCTGAGGGGTATTATGGTAATCTGACAAAGCTGAAAAACCTTCTTTTGAAATTCATTTTTAATCATTTTAAAATCGGAATAAATTAGAAAATTAGGGGAAAAATAATTTTTAAAATTATTAAAAAGTATTTAAGAAATTATAGACCTCCTCATATTTTTCAAATAATTTTTGAGTCAAAAATGAATTTTATATAAATTTTTGAAATAAAGGACCTTTAAATGAAATAAAGCTTTTAAAATCATTTAAAAATACTTAAACACACAAACAAATACTCCCACAAATTTTAAAAACTAAATAATATCATAAATATGATAATTCAAAATATTTCATAATTTTAAACAACTCCAATGATTTTATAAAAATCTTAGAAGATTAAAAATGCATGTTTATAATAGTTTTAAATGCTCAAAAATGCAAATTAAATTATACGAACCTATACGACACTTGAAAATCATCACATAATCATATAAACATGATTTCACACACACTTTATCCTGACACAATATTTATATCACATAATTTTCATTAAAATGTTAAATAAACACTTAATTAAGCACGCGAATTTCTAGGTCGTTATATTAAAATATTTATTTATAATAACAATCAAACCCATAAATATTCGGAATAAAGATAACTAATAATTTCAAATCAAATTACATTCGAAATTCACAAAAATAGCTTTATATAAATGTCACTAACTAAATCAATGCTCAAAATCATTTGGATCCTAACTATATAAACTTCCAACTCTACTTGTGTGACTTGTATGAAACTGCTTACATAGATATGATATTGGAGATAATAAATAAAACAAATACATCACAATTAAGCACATACAATACACCAATAAAATACATGTCATTCAGCAAACTACATCCGTTCTTTAGATAGAGGCTCTAGCCAACTATTATCAAATAATCATAATATAAATTAAAGAACTCATAGCAGATGTGAAGATAAACTTGACCTTTATTAAATATAAACTATAAGAAGTAGAAGAAAGAAGAAGAGAGTTCCTATACTATACTATCATATACTACAAAGTTACAAAAGATGTGTAGTGGTAAGAGGTGAGAGGTTGGAGTTTAGGTGTGTGAGATGCCTAAAGTTCTATTTATACTAAAAATTTACAATGGAACATTAATTACAAAAGTTACTTATTTATACAATGATCTTAGCAAGCATTTGCTCAACATTCCCATTCCATCCTTGCTTGATTCACCATGATTATTTTGATTCTTGATTTATCATGACGTGACTTGATATTTTAATTTTAATACATATATTTTTTCTTTAATAAGTAAATCATAAATATCTTCACAAAATTTGTATAATCAAAATAAATGTAAGTCAAACATAAAAAGGAAAATTAAAATGCTAGTTTATTATCATAATATACTAATAATACTATACAATTAAAATAAGTTATTAATCATCGTCGTAGACATCATATCTTTTGCTAAATCATCGTAGACATTATATTTTAAAGAGTAAAGTGCACTTTGTGTACCTGAACTTTGACGAAAATACCACTTACAATACTATCTTTCAGAAACTACCATTTGAAATATTGAACAATGAATTTACTTAAAATTCGTGTACCACCGTCTATCTGTTTCCAATGGCATTAGAATCCCAGGGACAAATCAGTCTTGCCAAGAAAAACTATACAGTACACTACAGGATTTAATATATAGCTTGTAAATAACTAATTACTTCTGAATTTAATTACCCAAAAAGAATACACACAAAAATATAAATTATCTGGGTAAAGAATATATGTTAAACGTTAAGATAGATGGGGATTAGTAGCTGCGTATTACTAGTCCAACAAAACTTGCTGCTCGATACTAGCTTGCTGCAATTTACTTCGCCATCACATACAACTATGGAAGACAGTAGAGGATCAGCAGCTCCACTAATGACACCATCTTTGCTCTTTACCTGCAGTAGATAGTCCAAAGCACTTTCTATGATAATCTCACCAGGAATCAACACTAGTATCCCTGGTGGATAAGGGCATATCAACTCTATAAGTTCCTAAAGTGATCATGAAGGTTATAGATCGCAGTCCAACGAGTTCTGAAACAACACCATATTCCTTGTACAACATATCATCAGCTTCAAAACCTGACACACCAAGCTCCCACACACCAATAGTAACTCGCAAAGGATCTATAGCAGAAAACCATAGCAGAAATACCTGAAGTATGTGAATTACGAGGCCGTATAATTGTGTCTCCTTGTGAACAGGTAGCCATAATGGCTGCTTGAACCCCACATGTAGAACCCCCAACAAGAAACCATTGTTATTCCCAGATTACACACTTGTATAATTGTAGAAGGGGGGGTTGAATACAATTCTTGATATTTATAAATTTCTGATAAGAACTTCAGAAACTTATGAAGAGATAATTGCAATGTAAGAATTAAACACAAACATATATAAAATCAGGTGGTTAAAATGCACCACCTGAAGCTTTTATTTGAAGAAAACTCTGTGATACAAAATGTACACAACTGCCGTTTTACAACTCTTTGCTTCTAAAGATATTCAAGAAACCCTAAGCAAATATGTCTGTTTTCTTAACCTACAAAGAGTTGCTACACTTGGTTATATATCCCAAGTTTTACAAGTACTACTGGAATAAGATAATACTAATCTAATTCTAGTTGACTTGCTACTACACTCCAAATACACATGTAGCCGAAAGGTTGTCCTTGTGTTCAGACATGTCTCCTGCACCTTTCTTGTATTCATAGTGTAAATGGAATGCTTCTTTCTTCTGTGTTTCCAAAGTATGGCTGCCATACTGCTTTTTATATCTACTTTCAACTCATGTGATCTGTCAGTCAAACATGTCCTTATCAACTGCTAATCTCCAGCTAATTATAGAAATCAGTGTCAATGATTATCCGTTGATGATGTACACTGACATCCGTTGATGATGTATACTGACATCCGTTGATGATGTATAGAGCAGTATCCGTTGATGTTGGGACTTGAGCTGTATCCGTTGATAGAGTGGATTTGAGTTGTATCCGTTGATAAAGTTTAGTCTTCATCCGTTGATACACTTTCACTTAGACAGAATTACATAGCATAGCTTATTTACAATTGGCTACCCTATTCTGCCTATCCGTTGATAGTCAACATGACTGTGGATAAAAACACTAACAACTGATAACATAGAGATACTGCAGTGTGCTACAAAACCTCATCCGTTGATGAGCTACCTGTCAACGGATAAAGTTATAAATCCTCATCCGTTGACAGCTACAAAACCTTAAACAATTTGATTGATTGTGAAGTTATCATCAAGTACAACATATTCCTAACAATCTCCCCCAATTTATACTTGATGGCAATAAAGCATAAATTCAGGACCTTGATGATAACAAAACATTCCTAAAGATATATAAAGAACAATACATAAATTGTATTAAGCTACAATAATTAAAAACTGAAAGTTTGAGAAATTTACAGAGAAGTGCTCCTCTAGACTGAGCAGATTAGGACTGTTTCTTTCCTCTTGTTGGCATCACCCTTGATTTTCCTTCCTTGGCAGAGTTGGACTCAATCTGTATTTGGAGTTGCCTATAGAAGGCATCTTCTTCATCTACCTTTGGATTTAGCTTCTGTTGTAGCCATCTCAGGTATTGAGAACTAGCCTTTGGTAGTTGGTCTTCTAACCTGAAGAATCTCCTGTTACCATCTTCATCCCTGAACTCCATCATCCAGAAAGGTTGGAGGTGGATTTTCTGTCCATTGTATGGGATCTTCATTTTCCTTGGTAGACTTGATGGTGAGTTCCAATCCCTCCTTATTTGTTCTATTTTGTCCAGTATCTCCCCTTTTGCTATCTTGGAGAACCCTGTGTATCTCTTGATTGCAGAGAATACTTTGGTTAAGGTATGATAATTTTCTCCAAGAACCCTTTGTAGTGGCCATGTCCTTTCCGTTCCTCCCTTGTATACAAAGACCAATCTTTCAGGCAAATGTTTATATTTGTCAATTCCTCTTACTTCTGACAATTCATCCAGATAAAGATTCATGTCAGAGTATTCTTCAATATCTGCCTGATAGATAAAATCATCCTTGTTTTCCAAGATTGGCTGCCTGACAATTGCAGGTACTCTAGCAACTTGAATTGGTTCCTTTGAAGGTTGCTTCCTTGGTTTCCTTTTCTTCTGTGTAGGCTTCTGTTGAGGCTTCAGCAAGAATGAAGGAACCTCAATGGAGTCAAGATTCATTGGTTCCTCTTTAGGTACTATAGGCTCACCATGGAAATTTACATCTGGGTTGAATACTTTCACATTAATAGGTTGTGATGAACCAACTGTCTCTTTGTTTTCAGTTTCTGGAGAGACAGGCCTCCTTGCATGTGATTTTAATCTCTTGGATTTGGGGACTGATTTCCCTTTCTTTTTGAATTTGGGGACTTCCTCAGGTTCCCTCAATTCATCCTCTACCTCATCCAATAACTCTTGAGCCAGCCTTGCTTGCTTCTCATCTGAGTTTTCATATAGATATTCAGTGTTTGGTTGAGATTCTCTTAGCAGCCTTGAAGTCTCTTCTCTCTTGGCTTCAACAAATCTAGGATGGCTGTTGGATATGTTTAGAACTTTTCCATTCCTTATGATTACAGCCATCCATTCTCTTACACAACTGTTAGTCTTCTCCTTGAATTCCTTGATTGCCTTACCCATCAACTTCTCTTCATCATCCTTGGGAAATGGAAAGTCCAGTTGTAACTTGTTCTTCCCATTTGCTTTTGGTGGTGAGAAGGGTCTTGATTTGATGTAGGGTTCAAATTCCTTAACATGAGAAGGCTCAGCATCATAGAATGTAGGAGCCACAATTGCTGGAGTGAGCACCTTCAGAATTGTTGTAGATATTGTTGGAGCTGAGGTTTGGCTAGAGAACAGATTTGATGCAATAGATTGATTGATCAATCTTTCTGTCCTCATTATCCTTTCATAGTTTTCTTCTTTCATCTTTTGGAGAGCTTCAATTTTGGCTAGCTTTTCTTCTTCTGTCAAGCTTGAAAGATCAAACTCTTCAGATAGAGGTTTGGATTTGCTGGGAGAAGCTGTGACAATGAATTCTTGTGGATTGACCACTATGGTTTCCACTTTCTCCCCCTTTTTGTTAGCATCAAGGGTTTGACTAGAAGTTGGGGCTGCAACTAACCTTTCTAGCAGTTGGGTTTGCAGTTTCTGATGTTGAAGAAATTGCTCCATCTGGGATTCCATCTTTTCCACTCTTGAAGTGAGAAGTTGCACAGATTTAGCCAGGTTGTCTTCTTTGAGAAACCTTTGTTGCAACACCCTCTGAGTGGCTGTAGGAGCTAGTTGCTCTAGCTTGGAATCCACAGAGATCTTCACATCCTTGATTTCTTGTTTGACCTCCTCTAAATTGGATCTTTGAATCACCATTTGCATCTTTTGTAACTTTAGGGAGTCAATTGCCTGTTGAAGAACTACCTTTCTCTGTGGATCTGCTTCTGGGTGCTCAGCCAGGGCAGATTTATATTGCCTTATGATTTCCATATCAAGTTGATGATAGGTGTAGTTTTGAGCAAATGCAAAATCATGAATACTGCTACCACCTTCATTTTCAGAGCTCTGGCTGTCTTCATCTTGAGAATTGTCAAATTCATCACTCTCAGCAGTGGTTGGCAGAGCTGCTATAGATTCCTTAGCTCTAAGTAGAGATTGTGAGGTGTGCACTAGGTGCATTGCCTCCTCTGCTTCCACATTGCCCTGTTGTGCCAGAATTTGATAGGCAGGAACAGGGTGAGTAAAGGTTTCAGCATCCAAAGAAATGGAGTCAATCATGGACTGATATTCTCTTTGAAATTCCATTTCCTTGGATGCATCCTCAACCCCCATTGACTCACTAGCAATGGCTGCTTCTTCCATCCTTATCTCTTCTGTAGTCCCTTCTCTCCCCTCATCTCTCTTTTCTTGCATCAAGGGCTCCCCTTGGCTCACACCTCTCACACCCTCACCTTCACCTACTAAGGTGGTACTCTCAAACTCTCCTTTTGCCTGACCGGAAGAAATGGCCAGCCTCTCATTATTTATCTCTCCTTTTGCCTGCTCACAAGGCAGCCTCTCACTCCCTTCCCTCAAACCTAAAAGTGTTTCAACTACCGAGAACTCCTCTACACTTGACACTGGAATGTCAGATATAGCAGTGGTAGAGTGAGTTATCAACGGATAAGGAATATCCGTTGATGAAGTAGTTATAGCTGTCAACGGATGGCTAGATAGAGGCGCATCCGTTGATGGAGAAACACTTGTCAACGGATGAAGGATATCCGTTGAGGAAGGAATAATTATATCCGTTGAAGAGAAAACCAACACTGAATCTGTGGAGATTGATTTTAAGTTCGAGGCCACAGTCTGTGTTGAGAATTCTGGAAGGGAAGATTGATGGTCCAACAAATCATCTAAAAGATGATGACCACCAATTATAGAGTGGGGCTTCTCCAAGAATCTTAAAGATGGAGAATCAGGAATTGATGTAGATATCATATCCACATCCAGAGAAGGAGTTGGTGATGGTGGATTGTAATGTGTATCGATTTGAAGATTAAGATCAAGGGGCTGTGACTCCACATTTATTGAAGCCACATCAAACTGAGTTTGAGAAGGTACAGTTTCCTGTACAGTGTGTGCACCCTGTGATTCCCCTGTGGTTTTAGATTTCACTCTTCTTCCATAGGTTTTTGAGATTGGGCTATATGTGTCCCTAACCCTCTTGTGCAGTGTTCCTTGTGGGGAACTTGATTCAGTAGTCACACTCTTTTGGGAGAGTGTAGCTAGAATTTGGCCTGTAGTTACATTAGCAGTCTTTTGAGAGACTGAAATGGTGGTTGCACTCATCTCTCCTTCCTTATCCTTAGGGCTTCTTTGATGTTCACCCTGTCCCTCACCACTCACTACCACCTTCACACTCCCCTCAAGAGGTTTGGTAGTTTTTACAACAGGTGTCTTTTGAGAGACACTTGAGGTTTGCCTTTTAGAATGTGGTTTTGGAACTTTGGATTTGGTCACTTTGGTAGGAGCCTGTTTGGTCACAACTACAGACTCCATTGTGACACTAGAAGGCAAAGAAATTTGGGGGTTGGAGATAGGGGTTTCAGAGTTAGAGATAGTTACCTGAACAATTGGTAGATATACCAACTGTACTCCTGCATTGAGGTTCATTCGAATCAGGTCACTTAAGACTCTCTTCTCCTGAACAAAACATTGGAACTTGCTATCCGGGTTAGCAATGGATAGCTTATTCTCAGACACATGCATTGCTAAGAGCATTAAAAATCTAGCAAAGTAGATATTCTTGCTCCTAGTTTCCTTTTTACCCAACTTTGCAGCTATCTCATACATAACTAATGTGCCAAAATTATAGAATTTATCATTTAAAAGCATACACATCATTGTTAGCATGGACTGGGTAACAGCATCAAAATTACTAATTTTTCCTGAAAAAGTTTTAATGAAGGCATCACAGAAGTAGCTCCATTCTTTAACCATTCCTTTTCTAGCAATTTTCCCTAAGTTTTCAGTACTAAGGGCATAATTAATAGAATAAGCATGGCAACAATTTCAGCATCAGTAGGTACTTTCAGACAGTTATTCTCAGGCAATTTTAAACAAGCAGTTATCACATCAGAATTAACCACATAGTTTTTACCCTTTAAAGAAAAAGCAATTGTACCGTCTGTGCCATTGTACTCAGCAGATGTCCACATTTCTTCAATTACCTCGTGGATTAAGGGAGTGGTAGCCGTCATAGCATATGACAATTTGCATTTCTTCACGAAACTCATCAAAGTGTGGTAAGCTTCTGGAGCATTCACTGTGTCAACAAAGGCCGCGAAATTGTTCTTCTCATAGGTAAACCCAGTGGAGGACATCATCTTAACAATAGGCGCCATTGAAGTGATTGAACTTTGGTTACAGAGAGTTTTAGGGAAGAAGATGCAGTTAACTTTTGATATGCTTGAAAATGAATAAAAGTGAGATGTGAGAGTACAAGTTCGCCTTTTATATTTTTCAAGAATTAAAAATGAAATAATTAAAAGTAATTACTCCATTGGTCAAAAGTAACTGTCAGATAAATAAAAAGAGAATAAGTACAGCCATGATTAGATATACACGGTTACCAACGGTTAAAAAAAAATGTATATCAACGGATATAGAATGAACGGTTGAGATACAGTTTATCCGTTGATGACGTGGATAGCCTGTTACCCGTTGACATGCAAAAATCTAGTAATGTGTTTATACTATCAACGGATAAAAGGATATCCGTTGATAAGCTAATTTTGCCTTAGGCAAAATTTCTGCAGAAAATTTTTCTGAAAGTTTTAACTTTCAAGTAAATCAAAACACATTTCCAGCTTCAATTCATTGAAATCAAATATCACTAGAAATTATGACAAGTTAAGCATACCTAGCTCACCTACCAATCTTGTGAATGTGGGTTCATCAAGAGGCTTGGTGAAGATATCTGCAAGCTGCATTTCACTTGGCACAAAGTGCATTTCTACTGTACCATTCATCACATGTTCTCTAATGAAGTGGTATTTGATGTCAATGTGCTTGGTTCTCGAATGTTGCACTGGATTCCCTGTGATGGCAATAGCACTTGTGTTGTCACAGAAAATTGGAATCTTCTCAACTTTTAGACCATAGTCAATGAGTTGGTTTCTCATCCATAGAATCTGTGCACAACAGCTTCCAGCCGCAATGTACTCAGCTTCAGCTGTAGAAGTGGAGACTGAGTTTTGTTTCTTACTGAACCATGACACAAGCCTGTTTCCTAGAAATTGACAGGAACCTGTAGTACTTTTCCTATCAACTCTGCAACCTGCATAATCTGCATCTGAATAGCCAGTTAGATCAAAACCAGATTCTCTTGGGTACCAAATGCCAAGGTTTGGTGTTCCCTTGAGATACCTGAAAATTCTTTTAATAGCTATTAAGTGAGACTCTCTAGGATCAGCTTGAAATCTAGCACAAAGACAAGTAGAAAACATTATATCAGGTCTACTAGCTGTTAGGTATAAAAGTGAACCTACCATGCCTCTATAACTTGAGATGTCCACAGACTTTTCCTTAGTATTCAACTCAAGCTTAGTTGCAGTGGCCATAGGTGTTTTAGCAGATGTACAATCCATTAAGTCAAATTTCTTTAAGAGATCATAAATATATTTTGTTTGACTTATGAAAATGCCCTCATTAACTTGCTTTACTTGTAGGCCAAGAAAGTAAGTTAATTCACCCATCATACTCATTTCATACCTACTTTGCATAAGTTTGGCAAACTTTTTGCAAAGCTTCTCATCTGTAGACCCAAAAATAATATCATCTACATAGATTTGAACAAGTATTGAAGAGCCATTAATATCCCTATGAAATAAGGTTTTATCTACTGTACCTCTAGTGAAGTGGTTCTCCAAAAGAAATTGAGATAAAGTGTCATACCAGGCTCTTGGTGCTTGCTTCAAACCATAAAGTGCTTTCATGAGAAGATATACATATTCTGGAAATTCTGGATCCTCAAAACCAGGAGGTTGATGGACATAGACCTCTTCTTCCAGTTCCCCATTTAGAAAGGCACTTTTGACATCCATCTGATAGACTTTGAAATTGGCATGTGCTGCATAGGCTAGAAAGATTCTTATTGCCTCAAGTCTTGCTACTGGAGCAAAAGTTTCATCAAAATCTATTCCTTCTTCTTGAGAATAGCCCTTTGCCACTAATCTAGCTTTATTCCTCACAATTATGCCATTTTCATCTGTCTTATTCTTGAGAACCCATTTAGTACCTATGACACTTCTATCATCAGGTTTGGGCACAAGTTTCCATACTTTATTTCTTTCAAATTGGTTTAGCTCTTCTTGCATTGCTAACACCCAATCTGGATCTAGAAGGGCATCTTCCACTTTCTTAGGTTCCTCTTGAGACAGGAAGCTACTGTATAGACATTCTGCTTGAGTGGCCCTTCTAGTTTGGACTCTTGAATTTGATTCACCAATGATTAACTCAAATGGATGATTTCTAGTCCATTTTCTTGCAGGTGGAAGATTTGATCTTGATGAGGTTGCTTCATTTCCATGATCATGTTGATTTAGCATTGAACTTTGACCATGAGAAACTCCCCCTGAGTTTGTTGTCCTTGCTGAGTTATGAAGTTGACTGTCAATGGATGCATCATTTTGCCTGTCGACGGATGCTTGAGAATTTCTGTCAACGGATGCATCTCTAATAGTGTCAACGGATGTTGCAGAATGACTGTCAACGGATGCTCCAGAATGACTATCAACGGATGCTTCATTTTCAGTGTAAGCATCACTTCTAGTTGGTATAACAGCTCTAGGTGGATCTCTGTGGTCATGATCTTCATTCTCCTCATCATCATCATAGTACATTCTTCCTTCACCTTCATTCTCAAATTCCAACTTTTCATGGTAGCCTTCATCATTTAGGCCTAGAATCTTTTGATCATCAAACACAACATGTACAGATTCCATAACAATGTTGGTTCTTAGATTGTAGACCTTGTAGGCTTTCCCTGCTGCATATCCAACGAAAATAGCTTCATCTGCCTTTGCTTCAAATTTGCCTAAATTATCTCCATGATTCCTTAGCACAAAACACTTACATCCAAAGACATGTAGAAAAGCTAAAGTTGGTTTCTTGTTGGTTAATAACTGATAAGGAGTCATTCCTCTAGCTTGATTGACCAAGGAAATATTCTGAGTAAAGCATGCAGTGTTGACAGCTTTAGCCCAGAAATATGTTGGTAATCTTGATTCACTTAACATTGTTCTAGTTGTTTCAATGAGAGTTCTGTTTTTCCTTTCAACAACCCCATTTTGTTGAGGTGTTCTGGCAGCAGAAAACTCATGGACAATTCCATTCTCTTCACAGAAAATCTTCATTGTGGAATTTTTGAATTCAGTACCATTGTCACTCCTGACCCTTTGTACTCTGTCTTCAAAACCATTGTTTAGCATTCTGAGGTGATTGATAATGATTTCACTTGCACAATCCTTGGAGTGCAGGAAGAAAGTCCATGTGAACTTAGAAAAATCATCTACAATCACCAGACAGTATTTCTTCTTTGAAATAGACATGACATTTACTGGACCAAATAAATCCATATGCAGCAATTGAAGAGGCTTAACAATGGATGACTCTGTCTTGCTTTTGAAAGATGATTTCTTTTGTTTCCCTAATTGGCAGGCATCACATAGCCCATCTTTGACAAACTCCAAATGAGGGATTCCTCTAGCAAGATCCTTTCTTACCAAATCATTCATAACTTTAAAATTCAAATGTGACAGCTTCTTATGCCATAGCCAACTCTCATCCTTACTTGCTTTGCTGAAGAGACAAGTAATGGATTCTGAGCATGCTGAATTGAAGTCAGCTATGTAAACATTTCCTTTTCTAAAGCCTGTCAATACCACATTGTTGTCTTCCTTGGCAGAAACAACACAGGCTTCTTTTGTGAACTTTACTTCATAGTCTTTGTCACAAATCTGACTGATACTCAGCAAATTGTGCTTTAAACCTTCAACTAAAGCCACTCCTTCAATGATGACATTGTCTTTTGAAATCAGGCCATATCCCTTAGTATATCCTTTGCTGTCATCTCCAAAGGTAATTCTAGGGCCAGCTCCTTCCTTGAACTCTGTGAGCAGGGTTGAATCTCCTGTCATGTGCCTAGAACATCCACTGTCTACGTACCATAGATTCCTTCTGTTTCCCTGCACACATTTCAAAAACAAATCAAGTTGATTTTGGTACCCAAGCTTCCTTGGGTCCTTTCTTGTTAGCCTTTGACTTTGCACTCTTAGCATTCTTCATCTTAGGTGTAGATGCTTGAGTAATGGGGTTTGACAAATGCTCATTTGCATGAATATTGGATGCATGCATGTGTGGAAAATTGGCATACATATTATTCATGTTAGGTAGGTTCCATGACATTTGTGGCACATTCATAGATTGAAAGTATGGATTAGACACATATGGCATGTTCACATATGGATTTGAAAAACTAGCATTTTGATACAAACCAGGCATAACAGGCATTGCAGGCATACATGGCATTGGTTGAGGTACATGAACAGGAGCCTTGTTGACAATCTTGCAATTAGAAGATAAATGATTGACACTATTACAATTACTACAAGTTTTCCTAGGAGCAAACTTGTCAGGAGAGTAATTGTTTTTCTTGTTGATGCCTATCTTACCATTTCTGTTCTTTTTCTTTTTGCCCTCAATTTCTACCTTTTCATTGTCTGATTTACCAACAGCCTTTTTGTTGAGTAAATCACCTGTCTTAGCCTTCCCACTGGATTTGGTTTTGCTGCACTCACCACTAACAAAATTCTTGTTTACTGGACCATACTTGATGTCCAGTTTCCTAAGTTCCTTCTTACTAACAGACTTTTTGTTAGTCGACGGATACCTCTCATCCGTTGACGGTTCATCTGTCAACGGATGATCACTATCCGTTGATTCACAAATAGTCTCTAGATCCTCAAGGCCAGGTTCTAGCTCCTTTTTCTTTTGAGTCCAGGTATCCTTCACAAATGATTCTATTCCCTGAACTTCTATTATGTTTTGAGAAACATTCCTACAACTTTGAAATTTAGCAATTATCCCTTGTTCTTTTTCAAGCTGGTCTTTTAAAATCAGTTCTCTTTTTAACACAGCTTCAAGTTCACTTTTAGCATTATTGCAATCAACTCTCATTTTCTCAAATTCTAGAAATTGAGATTCTAGAGCAGCATTTCTATCACTTAAAAACAGATTAGACTCTTTAATTCTATTGTTCTCTTTAGTAAGTGATTTAAGAGTAACACTTAAGTGATATAGTTCAGTAGACATTTCATCTATAACACTATTGCATTCCTCTTTAGTGAGCTCAGAGAGATTAGTAGAAAATACCTGATTGCTAGCTGAACTTGCTTCCTGCTCTCCAGAATCAGCCATTAAAGCAAGGTTGACTAACTCAGCATCATCATCAGAATGATTGTCATCAACAGCCCAGTCATGCTCTTGGGTCAAGAATGCCTTTCCTTTCTGCCTGAGAAGATCAAAATATTTCTTCTTATAGTCAACAACCTCAGTTGGCTTTCCCTTGTTCTCAGATCTAGGTTTCCTGCATTCACTTATCATATGACCAGCAATCCCACAATTGTAGCATTTAATTTTGGATTTATCCACATAGTTGTTTGTGGAAAAATCCTTGTTAAATGGCTTGGCCATCCCAGAGTTTCTCTTGAATTTCAGCTTAGAGAATCTCCTAGATAGAAAAGCTAAGTGCTCATCTATCTCATCCAATTCATCCTGCTGAAGGGCATTCAATTCCTCAGACACCTTTTCCTTGCTCCTGCTTGATTCTGCTCTACCTTTACAAACCTCCCTGTTTGGTGTAGAACTAGCAGTTTCTGTCCTTTCCTCCTTTTGCTCCAAATTGGCAACGAGTGCAACTGACCCACTTTTCTTTTGAGACTTCTCAATCTCTTCATCCTGCTCCATTTCCAGCTCATAGGTCTTTAAAGTTCCATAGAGCCTTTCAAGAGTAAATGTCTTGTACTCTTGAGTGTTTCTTAGAGAAACAGTCATTGGCTTCCATTCCTTGGGCAGTGATCTCAGAAATTTGAGATTAGAGTCTTTAACCTGATAGATTCTTCCATACAGTTTCAAACCATTTAGTAGCTTTTGAAATCTACTAAATGTATCATTCAATGTTTCTCCACTCTTAAAGTGAAAATGTTCATACTGTTGGATTAGTAGTTGCATCTTGTTTTCCCTTACCTGTTCTGTTCCTTCACACAGGGTTTGAACAATGTCCCATACTTCCTTGGCGGTAGTGCAGTTAATAACATTGTCAACCATGTCTGTTTCTAGACCATTGAACAGAATATTCATGGCCTTTTTGTCTTTGTGGACTTCTGCAATATCTTCAAGACTCCACTCAGAAACAGGTTTGGGAATGAAAGTGTCAGGCACATCATCAGCCAGGCCAACTCTTGTTGCTGTCTTCATTGGAACGTGAGGACCCTTGTCAATGCAATCCACAAAACCCTCATCAATAGACGAGAGATGTAGACGCATTTTTACTTTCCAGTGAAAGTAATTTTCTCTATCAAGAACTGGAATCTTCACTCCATAATCCTTCTTAGACATGTTGGAAGTGTGTTGATCTTTAAACTTCAAATATGTTAGAAGCTTGCTCTGATACCAATTGTTATTCCCAGATTACACACTTGTATAATTGTAGAAGGGGGGGTTGAATACAATTCTTGATATTTATAAATTTCTGATAAGAACTTCAGAAACTTATGAAGAGATAATTGCAATGTAAGAATTAAACACAAACATATATAAAATCAGGTGGTTAAAATGCACCACCTGAAGCTTTTATTTGAAGAAAACTCTGTGATACAAAATGTACACAGCTGCCGTTTTACAACTCTTTGCTTCTAAAGATATTCAAGAAACCCTAAGCAAATATGTCTGTTTTCTTAACCTACAAAGAGTTGCTACACTTGGTTATATATCCCAAGTTTTACAAGTACTACTAGAATAAGATAATACTAATCTAATTCTAGTTGACTTGCTACTACACTCCAAATACACATGTAGCCGAAAGGTTGTCCTTGTGTTCAGACATGTCTCCTACACCTTTCTTGTATTCATAGTGTAAATGGAATGCTTCTTTCTTCTGTGTTTCCAAAGTATGGCTGCCATACTGCTTTTTGTATCTACTTTCAACTCATGTGATCTGTCAGTCAAACATGTCCTTATCAACTGCTAATCTCCAGCTAATCATAGAAATCAGTGTCAATGATTATCCGTTGATGATGTACACTGACATCCGTTGATGATGTATACTGACATCCGTTGATGATGTATAGAGCAGTATCCGTTGATGTTGGGACTTGAGCTGTATCCGTTGATAGAGTGGATTTGAGTTGTATCCGTTGATAGAGTTTAGTCTTCATCCGTTGATACACTTTCACTTAGACAGAATTACATAGCATAGCTTATTTACAATTGGCTACCCTATTCTGCCTATCCGTTGATAGTCAACATGACTGTGGATAAAAACACTAACAACTGATAACATAGAGATACTGCAGTGTGCTACAAAACCTCATCCGTTGATGAGCTACCTGTCAACGGATAAAGTTATAAATCCTCATCCGTTGACAGCTACAAAACCTTAAACAATTTGATTGATTGTGAAGTTATCATCAAGTACAACATATTCCTAACAACCATGTCTCTAATTCTCCAAACAATTTTGAAGCTTCTCTTTGTGCCTCTAAAATGGGCCCCTCTGGAGAAAAGAGGTTGTCAAGCTCCGGAAGCTCAGGTAAATCATGACGGAAAGGTCTAAGGCTAATTAGTTCAACTAATGACAATGGCGCAGCTCATCCTGTGTTGTGTCCTGGGAAGTGAAATTTGGCATCATTTAGTTGTGCAGAAGCTTTTAACGCACTAACGAGAGGAGGGACACTGTGTTTCTTCACAGCTTCGCAATTAGGGCTGAAAACGAATCCGAGTAATTCGAATTCGGATTCGACTCGTTAACAACGAATATTATTCATATTTGAAAGTGTTTGTCCTAAATCCAATCATGTATGATGAGTTAGAAAGAACTTTCTTGTATTCTTATTTGATTTCATTAATATTAATAAAAGACTTGTTTTGGTTTTATTACGAGCTTTTCTATTTAAAATGTTTTAAATAAGATGTTCTATAGTTTATAGTAAAGCTTCTAGAATTATGATGAGATTATAATAGTGAGATCTAGAAGATGATAACTCTAGACTTAAACAGTTCCTGATCATAGGATAACTAATCGGAAGTTAGTGAATCCGCAAAGATTGGTACATACTATGCTTGCTCCCGTTAGGAGGATGTCTGTTCTCATAGGCATTTGTGTGGTGACACTATAGCTAGTATGTAGGTGCTTATTAGGGAATAAGTTCACTGAACATAACTCGATAAGTTGAACAACTAATGGAGTTTACTCACGTGTCGATAGTTGTTCACTGAGTGATAGTTGTGCAAGTGTCCTTAGACTTGAGATCGTTAGAGTAATCTTGTATATAATGAACTATGCTTTGGATTAATCCTTAGTCTCAAGGACATCCATTAGGTCTATTCTAGGCATAGTGATTTGTGTATGGAGATACTTAACGGTCAATAAAGAATCTACCCCTTCCAGTAAGGAAGTGAATATGCTATGTTATTCTTAGTATGCGAGTTCTGGAATCTCTGGCCAGAGTATATGAAATTAGAAAGGAGTTTCTAATTTGCATTAATATGAACTTTGCATTATGAATAAGAAATCAAATGATTAAATTTGATAGGCTTGACACGAGATCCATGCCTTGTATTTGATCGGGATATTGTAGGGTAGAAGGAATTGATTGTACGGTAACTAGTCACTAACAGGTTCTTGGTATTCTAAGTAGTGAATTCATATTATCCGGATAGTCGCGATATGTTGAGAAGCATCCCTCACGATGTAGAATAAATATAATTAATCAGTTAATTATATTTATTGAATTTTAGAATTCATATAAATAATAAATAAAAAGTTTATTATTATTTATTTCTACTACCGGCTTAATATTGAACCTACAGGGTCACACCATTAAAAGATTAATTTATTGATGAAGGTATTTTGAGAGAGTAAGTTTTTTTAATAATGATTAAAATAGTTTTAATTATTATTTAAACATTTTATAAGATAAATTGTGGGATTTATATAATAATATATATTGATATATTAATTATATTAAAACCTAGTTGAGCCCTAACTATAGAATGAGATGAGAAGGTGTTTAGTATGCAAAAAGACCTCTCTTCTTCTACATCTCTCTCTCTCTCTCAAAAGAATAAGGGTACCATTTTATAAAGCTCCATCTTTATAAAAGCTTCATCGAAGGATCAATCTTGGTGGATACCGGTAGAGCGCTTCACACTCGGAGAAGCTACTACTAGCAACCATCCAGACACCATCTTCGAATTTCAAGGTAAGGTTTTGATTCCCTATTGTTTTTACAGTTTTCTATATTTACGATATATGGATTTTGCCAAATAAATGTTATTTCATGCTTCCGATCATCCGTATATTCCTTCAGTATTCATATAAAAATGAGCGAATTTGATACCTATTTTATAATTCGAACGAATATCGGATCGAATCTCAACACTCTAAAATTCGTTCATATTTTTATAGAGTAGTTCGAATAATTTTAAAATACTCGAATTTATAGGTATTCGATTAGAATCCACAAATTATATATACAATGTATATTATATATAAAATATATACTATTAAATTAATATTCTATACATGAGCACATTTTAATTTTTTAAAATAATCATTCGAATATTATTAATTTTTTAAGATTATTCTAGACGAATTCGAATTCGAATATATAAAAACGAGTAATTCGGTATTCAGTTGAGTCGAACCGAATCAAATACGAACATTTATATTCGAATTCGAGTCGAATTTGAACAAAAGATTAAATTTAATTCGAATTCGACCGGATTTGAACGAGTAACTACAAATTTGAGCCGAATCTGATCATACTACCATCCGCACATATTCGACTCGTTTACACCCCTATTCGAAATCAGGAATTATGGCATTACCCTCTCTAGCATTTTCTATGAGATATTTGTCATTATTCTTGTTTTGTACATCTACACCAATATTTTTTTCCTACAAAAATTCGGACCACATAAAGGAATAATTCATGTTGTCAAAATCATTATCAAGAATCTTTATTCAACAAATGACTACTACAAGGGCCTTGAGCAATTATTATCAAGAATCTTTATTCAAAAACTTAAAAAAGACTAAACATCAATTGTAAGAACCTTGTTAATATATAATTATTTAAATTTTAAAGCAGAAATTACAATTAAGAACAATACCTGGCAATTAGTGCAAACCCTGTACCTTTTGGTAGCTAGTTTAAAACCCAAAGCATTGTAAATAATTAGACCAAAACTCTGCACCAAAGTTATGAGAACATAAAGAATGGTTGGATATAGATGTATGTAGAATGTAAGCATGGATACAAGAAAACAAGTGAGGAAACGATAAAAAAAAAAGGGTGATATTTGTCCCTGAAATTCTAACGTCGTTGGAAACAGATAGACGGTAATACATGAATTTTAAATAAATTCATTCTTCAGTATTTCGAATGGTAATTTTTGAAAAATAATATTATATGTGATGATGTCTTCGTCAAAGTTCAGGTACACAAAACATACTTCCCTCTATTTTAAAATCATCATTCTACTTTATTTCTAAATCTTTTGATGCTCGTTTCTAAATAGTTTGGCTAGCCAAAATGGATGGTTCACCAGTTGATTGGCTAACTTTTTCAGTGTTTTATTTTATCCACACTCTTAAGGTGTGATTATGAATAAATCCGTGTGTTCTTGAAAGAATATACTGGGGGTGGTGCCCACACGAAGCGTGTTGAAATTGTATAAATGTTACTACTAGTAGTTGCAGTGAAGATGAAGACGCCACCTCATTACACTACATTTGATAAGATAAAAGATCAATGCATTATCAACATTAAGGAGCCCGGATCTTCTGTTCCCTTCTTCATGTTATTTCCATTTTCTTTACAATGATTCCGTCAAGGGCACCCATTTTTTATAGGAGACATAAAAGGGGACATGGAAAAGGGGACAGAGGATCCTCACCCAACACTAAGAGGGGTGTATTCATTTGAGAATCTGGTGGATTGTTAATAATTCATGGATTTTTATGGAATGTGTAAATTCATGGATTCTTTAAAATCTCTACACAGATTATTTTAATTCCCAACAGATTTTGATGAATTGATTTTGATGAATTTTTATAGAATTACAAAATCCTACAAATTCTACGAGATTGATTTTTTTTTTTATTTTATAATATCTATATATAACTATATATAATAAATAGTCCAAAATGAATATAGTCTGAAAAATTTAAAATATTGAGTGATAGTATTTCGAAAAAAAAAGACAGAAAAGATCCGAGAACAAAATAAAAAAAATGCTTAAAATGGGAAACATGAAGATGATGAAGATTAAAATGGAGCCAGATGACTAATTTACCGGACGACCACATTATTCATGAGCTAGATTCTGGTCATGATAAAGTGGGCTTGCAAGTAACATTGACATTAAACAACTGGAGAGGGGAGAAATATGGGAGATAGATATCTGTAGAACAAAATGCTCTTATCGTCACAATTCTTCCTTTTATTGGTAGGTAACAATAGATTTCATAAAGGGCGTGAACTAGTAACAGACTTAAAACTAGAGTTTGCATTACAGAAATCAAAGGCCTCATCAACCCACAAATGTTTTAATTTACAAATTTATCAAAATATTGCTTAGTAACTACAAATTTGACGTTGATAATTTTACATATAAAATCTCCCACAAATATTTTAAAATCCATGACTTTAGCAAATCAGTGGAAAATTGAATACCTTCAGATTTTGATTGATTGTTTAAAATCTGGATTGAATACCTACAGATTTTAGAAGATTTTTTAAAATCTCAATTGAATACCCAGAGATTTAGAAAGATTATTTGATTGATTATTTAAAATCTGGATTAAATACCTACAAATTTTAGAAGATTTTTTAAAATCTCAATTGAATATCCAAAAATTTAAAAAAATTATTTGAAATCCAAATTAAATACCTGCAAATTTTAAAAAATTGTTTAAAATCCATTAAAATCCACTGCATTTTCTAAAGAATACACCCTCTGAATAATTTATATAGCTCTAGACCTGGAACAATCGATACACACACAAACACACAAAATGGGGAAAGAACAATCAGAAGACGAAACACACTCAAGCAATTCATCAAACACCTCATTCAAGCTAGTCGGCTTTAACAAGTTTGTCCGCACCAACCCTAAGTCGGATCATTTCAAGGTGAAGCGCTTCCACCACATCGAGTTCTGGTGCGGCGACGCTACCAACACTTGTCGCCGTTTCTCATGGGGTCTGGGTATGCCTATTGTAGCTAAATCTGATCTCTCCACCGGTAATTCTCTTCACGCTTCTTATCTCATTCGCTCCGCTCACCTCAATTTCCTCTTCACCGCTCCTTACTCTCCTTCCACCGCCGCTCCCACTTGTTCTTCGCCTACTTTCCCCACTTTTTCGCCCTCCGTTTTTCACTTGTTCGCTGCCAAGCACGGCCTTGCCGTTCGCGCCATTGCTGTTGAGGTTGCTGACGTGGAGGCCGCCTTTTCCGCCAGTGTTGCGCATGGTGCGAGGCCGTCTTCGGCTCCCGTGGAGCTTGGGGATGGCGTGTGGTTAGCTGAGGTGGAGTTGTACGGAGATGTGGTGTTGAGGTTTGTGAGCCCTAGGGAGGAAGAGGAGGACTTGTTTTTACCTGGATTTGAGATGGTGGATGGGACGGCGTCGTTTCCTGATTTGGATTATGGAATTAGGCGAATTGATCATGCGGTTGGGAATGTTCCCCAGTTAGCACCCGTGGTTGAGTATATTAAAGGCTTTACGGGGTTTCATGAATTTGCAGAATTTACAGCCGAGGATGTGGGGACGTTGGAGAGCGGACTGAATTCCGTGGTGTTGGCAAATAATGATGAGATGGTTTTGTTGCCTTTGAATGAGCCGGTTTACGGCACTAAGAGGAAGAGTCAGATACAGACTTATTTGGAGCACAATGAAGGGGCTGGTGTGCAGCATTTAGCATTGGTCAGTGAGGATATTTTTAGGACTTTGAGGGAGATGAGGAAGAGGAGTTGCATTGGTGGTTTTGAGTTTATGCCTTCTCCACCCCCTACGTATTACAAGAATTTGAAGAATAGGGTTGGGGATGTGTTGAGTGATGAACAGATTAAGGAGTGTGAGGAATTGGGGATTTTGGTGGATAGGGATGATCAAGGTACATTGCTTCAGATCTTTACCAAGCCTGTTGGTGACAGGTATGTTTATCCATACCGTAGTTGCTTCATCTTTATACTGTTATTTGAGTAGCTGTTTCTTGTATTTTTTGTGAGCCTGCATATCAAAATATTTTTGTTGTTTTGAATTGAATTGAAACCAATAGGAAGTGCGGGAGTGGTGCAATTATTGGGCAGTTTCTAGTTTGAATAGGGACTAAAAGCTAGAAATAGTGTTTGCTTTGCTTTTGCTTGTAGGGATAAACAACAAATTTTAATTGTGGGGATTGGGGAATTTGATCAAGTCGAACCTAGCTTTGCATTCCTTAAACTCAAATCAGTTAGAAAAGTAGGTAAGGTCAGTTGTATCTGTTCGTGAGCAGCTCGTTTACTATGTTAGCTAGCTTTCCCATTTAGAATGATTTCATCTAGTCTAGTTTGAATTTGTAATTGACAAAAGTGTTTGGGGACCAATTCTTTGCAAATGCAAGAAATTAAGAAATTATATATTCACTTAATAACAAAAATATCTACTACTAATATATATCTGATGCATTATTATTTACAAGCCTATAGCCTGGGTTATTTTTATATTTCTTTCATTCTTTGCATAGTATGTTTTTTATATATGTATCTGTCTATTATATATTTATAATTGTATCTGTTAAAAAATATATCTATGAATGTGATTATCAATTTGTAGTTACCACCTTATTAATTGTAATGATTTCCTATTTTTATTTATTATTTTTTTTTTAACATGGGAACCCGCAGCCGCTACCCTTCGGGTGCGCTCTGGGTAAACCCATGGGCTCACGCAATAGCCTGCAAACCACGTGATCCAAGGCAAACCGCACAAGTGCGACAGGCTCTGCCCCAGGATGGCATAATCACAAATCCGTCTCCCATGGGAGTCGAACCTGTGACCAAGAGGTGAGATAACCTCTCTTTAACCAACTGAGACAACCCTTGCGGGCATGATTTCCTATATTTACCCAAAACATATTTAGTTATCAAGTATCGAACACTTGACCTTTAATAAAAATGAAAATTATTTTATTTTTTGTAGTTGTCAAGTTCAAAACCCTTGACTTTGTTAGTATCTTTAAATCTAAAAATATATATATTAGATTTTAATATGTTGTTGAAAGCTATTAAAATAATGTTAGATATTAATTTGAAATTTGAACCCTAGAGCTTTGTTAGTATCAGTATTATAGAAATAAGATTTTCACTCATTCTTTGATTCAGCAGACTTATATGATTAATATTGCATTATTATTATATTATTATTTGAGGTAAGCATGCTAGTATCTATACTCTTTTGGGTTAAGCAAAAAAAAACATCGAGTTTGTAGTAGACTCATCACCCTAAGTCTTTTTCTCCCTTTCCTTCCGGTTTCATCTACTTCTCACCTATTTATTTTTCATATGTTGTTGAGTAAGGTTTGAGCGACGAATGTATGTTTGAGGGTTGCACAATACTTACAATTACAGTCAAGCTATTACTTGAATATGTGATACAGGTTTTTTTGCAATTTTTAGCAGGACTATGAAGTTGAAAAGAATATAATTAGCTCAATCTAGTAAACCAATCACACCTAACAAATCTCTGTCTGTTTCTTGTATGAGCATAGAACATGATAAACGCATCTCATGGTCCAACGCTGGGCTCTATGTTTATTCATCCATGTAATTGCTTATGTAAATGTAGTATCTGAAGTGAAGAGTAAAGACCCGCCCATTGGCCATTACCTCTGTAGAAGAGACACTCAAGACTTATGGATTCCTCTGTAACTCTGTTAGAAGAGACTAAATAATCTTGATTTCTATGTGGTTTGAAAGTGCTTTCTGTTTGAGCTTATCTAGATAATTGTTCAGGGTTCACCTCCACGGAAGTACATGTGTTGGGTTTAATAATTATAGGACTACTTAATATTAGGTTGTCTGCTGGTAAAAAAAACTACCCTGCTGTAGGTGCTTATAGCCCTACCTCGACACCACCTAAAGGCTGTTTTTAGATATTATTCTCTCCCTATCCATATAATTTTTCCCACTTCCCATCTATGTTATTTGGAGCAAATGTAAGTGGTGAACAATACTAATCTATCTATACTCTTTATTAATGTCTAAAACCATGTTTTAATGGTACACAGTAGTACCAAAGTACCAAAATACCAAATTTGGTTATCACTAAATTTGGGGTTCGATTCCTTACAACTACATAATTATACAAGATTTATTTACTTTAATTTTTTTTTTTAGTTTCACCTCGGGTTCGATTCCTTACAACTACATAATTATAAAGATTTATTTACTTTAATTTTTTTGGTTTTATATCGGGTTCGATTCTCTATACTACATAATTAAATAGTGTATCAATATTAATATTTTAATTTCGATTGGTGTTCAATCTGTATGCCCGTGCTTCGCACGGGTTATCAGCTAGTTACATGTTATTAGAAAGGTTGAGATGATAAAGGTATCTACCTAATCTCTTCTAGTGTTGGTTCGAGAATCTGTTGTATGTATTCTAGTGGTATGTGAAAAGGATAAGACTCTTGTAATCAGTTGTTTTATTTAGCAATCGGATATAATTCACTATGGTAAATTGAACTACCTTTCATGGCAAATTAAGTCAGTAGCATGTCAGAAAACTGTGATTATTGAAGTGATTGCAAGTTAACATGATTTGGGTAGAGAAGTCTTGCGTAACTTACTTGCCTCGGGAATTTTGTTTGTATTTCCCTGCTTTATTTCATGTTTTGAAGTCTTACAGTGACACTTAACAAAAGATGGCTGCTACATCAGTATCTTAGATTAATTGAAATTTATGTTTTGGCAGACCTACCATATTCATAGAGATCATTCAGAGGGTAGGGTGCATGCTCAAGGATGATGCAGGACAGATGTACCAGAAGGGCGGATGCGGAGGATTTGGGAAGGGGAACTTCTCGGAGCTGTTCAAGTCCATCGAAGAATATGAGAAAACACTTGAAGCTAAACAAATCACTGGATCTGCTGCTGCGTGAGAGTTCAGTCAACCAAAATTGCCTCGAGTGCTTTCACTTTGAATGACTGCAAATGTATAACGTACGTGTAAAGAAGTGTATAATGTAATGCCAAGCCAGCATTTACATGAACTGTTATATTTAGGTATGCAAAAGAGATGGTTAAACATTATATATAACGTGAAAGTTCTATAATAATGTATGTTACTAAGAGGGTGTTTGGGATTGCTTAAAATAAGTTACTTTTGACTTAATGGGGTATTTTTAACTTAAAGGAGAAAGTAAAATTGTTTGCTTTAAGTTGAATGAATGTGTTTGGGTAATTTTACTTAAAGTTAAAAAGAGGTTTAACAATTTTGACTTAAAAAAATTTTAAACTCATCATATTTATGATTTACAAGAATTGTAAAAAAAAAAAAAAAAAAAAACCATAGGTCATAAGTCTTAAGTTAAAAGTACCTAAATGGAACTTATGATTTTAGGGTATTAGTTTGATATGTCCCAAATTAACAAATCAATTACAAATATGTCCTTTATTAAATAATTATAAATATGTCCCATGATTAAATTTAACTCATATATAACTTATATACATATAATTATACATGTATTTATATTGAATAAGACTAGAATACCCTTCTTTTCCTCTCTAACCCACCTTCCTCCTCCCTCCTCCCTCCTCTTCCACCCTCCTCCCTCCTCCTCATGGTGGCCCCGCAGGGGCACATTCTGTCTCCAAACAGAACCCCCAAACTTCTCATCATAAACTTCTCATCATCTTGTAGGTGGTTTAAGTAGTCTTGTTTACTAAATAAACAAAACCCAGAATGATTAACAATAGATTCTAATGTACTGTGTAGAAATTGTTGATCTACTTGTGCATTGTTTTATAGCCTACCGTATGAAATTAATTCCTAAAATCCTCACAAATTTACGTTTTTTTGTTAGCGATTTATGCTTGATATCTGGGCTCGGGTATAAATAGTGTTGATATGTGTGTTAATTAATATAATTTTCATTTAAGTAAGAGGACAAAAATGTCTTTTAAGAATGTGTAGTTAGTTAGTTAATCATGGTTACAATAAAAAATAGGACATATTAGAAAAATGGGATATATTTATAATTATAAATAAATATAGGATACAATTATAATTGACTTTTTAAAATGAGACATATCAGAAAAAAACCCATTTTAAGCAGTTTTTTAACTTAAAGCACGGTTTAAAGCCGGTTACATAAACACTACAAAAACTCCTTAAATGAGCTTTCTCTTTTAAGCCCCCTTAGCGAAACAGGCTCTAAATTGACAGTGTAAAATTGAATTATTACAAAGCTTTGAATTAGCGTAAGAATTTGTCTCTTTTTTGAGAAGTGCATTAAACTACAAAGCATGTTGGAAAATGTTTAGTATGGGGCTGTATTTTTAATTTGATCGTGGGCGTGGCATGCCTGGGATGGATGTCTAAATTTTACGGGGATAAATTTGTTTACTGACCTTTCTAGAACAACATGGCTCGGAAACGAGATTTCGCAACATAATTTAATTAACCAGGACTAAACCCTTTTTTTTTTATTTTTATAATCCGATGTCCTGACCAGCTTTCGTGCACTTTAATTAATTCGGAGGATTACTAGCACACTCGTACCCATCGAGCATGACAATCCACTTACTTCCGTGCCTCCCAGGAATCGAACCTATGATGTTGGGATGGTAAGCCCTAAATCACGGTCCAACCAACTGGGACATCCGTGATGGGTACCAGGACTAAACCTAACTTCATGCTTAATGAGTAATAATACTAACAATGTACGGATAGAAATATGATTCTTGTAACTTATTTAATTCTCTTGGCATTGTTCCAATTTGTGACCCAGCTGCTTCATGGCTCATCAATCAAACTCAACTTCAACTTCCGAGCATTAACATACAGAGCCCAGCTTCAAAATTCAATCTTTACTTCCTAAAAGTATTTCATGATTTTTTTTTATAAAATCATCAATTTTTGCTAATTCGGTATCCATTTTTGGAGTGCTATACTATATTACTTTTTAATAGATTCATTTTCTCAGAGGATTAATTTAATAGATCACACCCCATCAATAAATCCAAAGGATGCCAAAAAATGAACACCGAGCCAGGAACCCTAATACATTATGTACTCCCTCTGTCTCTTTATATTCTTCTCATTTCTTTTGTCGGCACTGTTCATAACATGAGACAAATTGCTAATTTACGTTTAATTTATAAGACCAAATATAGTCATGAGTGATCTTGTTGGATCCGTATTTATGAGTACTTTAATATAGTGAAGTTTTTATATTTAAAACTAATGCGAAATTAAAGATATTAACGATTAAAAGTGTGCATTGGCAAACGTGTCCAAGAGAAATGGGAAGAATTTTATGGGACGGAGGGAGTAGTATTTAATATCACCAAAACACGCTCAATCTTTGACTTAGCTATTAATGCAACTAGTCAACTTATCCGCGCTTCGCGCGGTTTATAAATTTTTATTTTAAAATATTGAAAATAGATAAATTAATTTTTATTATTTTTAAAAATTAATTGGTCTTTTAAGATTTTTCTAAAAAAATTGATTCAAAATAATTTACATGAATTATGAATTTGAAAATACTCTCATTATATATCTAAAATTTTGATAATCTCAAAAAATATCATAAACATAAAATGTAGTAATAATATAAGCGTAGTTTTTACGATCATATAAATATTAAATATAATAACACTTTTTAAAGCCAACGCCCCTCTCAAAACATACATGTTCAATAGTAGTGTAAAAATTTATTTAATTAAAATATTAATTTATTTCGAAACGATATAATGAACAACGGGTGTATAACTTTTTTATCGATCTAATCTACCGATAAAATTGGGTTTTTTCAATTTAATCGATTTGGTCATAACCCATGTGTAATTTATTTATGTGTAAAAACTAAAAACTATTTGTATTACCTTTATAGGTGTTAACCGAAGATTAATATATTTTCATAATTTATTACGATTTTTATAATCACTAATGATAAAGATTGTTTGAGAAGTTAAGGATCGTCTGTACTATAATTGTCCAAAAAGAAATTGTAATGGTTTTCGATAAGGAATAAAAAAGACGCAATGTAAACAATTTTAAGTCGTCATTTTACCTAAAGATAAACTTAATTATATATGTAATTAATATTTAATATTGAAATAATATTTATAATGATGAAATAAAGTTTTCTAAATTAATTAATCAATAAAAAAATTAATATATATTTATTAGGTATAATTAATGCTAATTAATATGTCATTAAGAGACATTCAATGCAAGAAAACAATTTTAATAAAAAATCCAAAAATACAAAAATTCAAGAAAACTATCTTGAATGCTTCTAATAGTTTTCCGATCTCCTGGCATTATAATATATATAGATGTTTGTAACATAAAATAATTTTAAAATTCAACATAAAAATAAACAACAAAGCGTACGTGTACAATCAAGTACACACCTGAGTAAAGAAATTTCCACGTTATTAGATAATCATTAAATATGCTCCATCTCTGACTAATTTTTCAATATACACTGCTTTGGAACATAAATAAATTTACATTAAATAAACAACATAACGTACGTGTACAATCAAGTACACACATGAGCACAGAAATTTCCACGTTATTAATATTATAACATAGCTTGCTTGCAGTATATTACTATAAAGCAACACAATGCTAGTATTTTATTTTCTCAAACGGCAAAGACTTTAAACCACAGTGTACGTACAAATAAAAGATTATAATGGTAAGCATGAAAATGATCCAACTAACTCCTCCTTCATCGCCTTATCGAAGATTAAGCGAGGAAGAGAAAGATCATCGTGTCGCCAAAGGTCGGATTCCGGTGCTTGTGGGATTGGACATGGAGGCCATGGAGAGAGTGTCTCTTCCTGCTAAGTTGATCAAACATCCTTATATTCTTGGATTACTTGAATTGGCAGCTCATGAGTTTGGCTACTCACAACAAGGAACCTTGAGGCTACCATGTGAAGTTTGTTCCTTTAAAACAATGATTAGTTTGATATCCAAAGGGAAGTGATTATAAATTTCTATTTTTGTATATATCACTGTTTGTGTAGTGTTTGTTATATATATATATATATAGGGGCTACTCCAATACAAACCTGCTTAAAATACAAACCTACAAACCAAGCATAATCTAATATTTCAAGCTAATCTAATGACCAAACTAGGGGTACCCCAATACAAAAAATGCTTAAAATAATTGGCTCTATCCAACAAAAAAAATAAAAAAAAATCACTGTTCACGTGATGACGTGGCAGTGGATTTCACTGGTTAACGGTGCTTCGCACCTTCTTGTACGGCGCTTCGCGCCTTTATCATTCTAAAGTTGTAAGGAATGACAATCAATGGTAAATGCAATAGACGATTGACGGGTGTGTCGAGAGCCTTCGGCCCTCATGACTACCTAACTCATCCGTTTACTGTCTTAAATGCTTCGCATTTCCACGGCAAGTTTTTTTTTTTTTTTAATTTTTTATGGATAGAGCCAATTATTTTAAGCATTTTTTGTGAAGGTACCCTTGGCGGGAACCTTAGAATAAATGAAATATAATTAATTTAGTGTTGGTTTGTAGGTTTGTATTTTAAAAGTGGTTTGTATTTGAGCACTTGCCTATATATATATATATATATATATATATATATATATATATATATATATATATATATATATTATCATAATTCAATAGAAGAAATTTCATATATGCTCCATCCCACCATCTCATATTACAACAAATTCGTTATTTTCAAGTGGAAAAGAGCACCATGTTAGCATTAAGATCATTCAAAGTTTTTGAACTTCAGAAATATACTATGTAGTATGGAAGTATAGTGGTTATTAATGACTACGTAAAATTTGTAAAAGTTAAAATTATAGCCACGTAAGAGCATCTTTCAAAGTTTCTTAGATGACATCTAAATAAATTATAAGTAACATGATTTTTCGTAAGTTTGGACATAAATTTACGTGTCAATTCCATCGATACTCTTTATTTTAGCTCTTAAATTATATATGATTCATATTTCAAATTTTGCAGTAACAAAGATTTGAATTAAAACATGTACAAGTGATTTATTTATTAGGTTTTTACTGAAGTGAGAATCCTCATTTTGGTGAGATATGAGATCTAATCTCAACCATCCAAATATATCTACCTTCAATTAATCTCAGCCGCACATAATAATAAAATTAAAAAAGAAAATGTAGACAAAATAGACAAAGATTACGCATATTAATTAATTGCATTTTCCTAGTCCTTTCTCTCTCTCTCTCTCTCTCTCTCTCTCTCTCTATATATATATATATATATAGGCTAGCGTTCAAATAGAAACCAACCTTAGAATAGAAACTAGAAACCTACACTAAATAAATTATATTTCATTTATTTTAATGGCCCCGCTAGGGGCACCTTCACAAAAAACGTTTAAAATTCTTGGCTCTATTCAACAAAAATATAAAAAAAATAAAAAATTTTTTAAAAAAAGTTACTGTTCACGTGCCACGTCATCACGTGAACAGTAACTTTTCTTTTTAAATTTTTTAAATTTTTTTATATTTTTGTTGAATAGAGACAATAATTTTAAACGTTTTTTGTATTGGAGTACCCCTAATTTGGTCATTAGATTAGCTTGAAATATTTAATTTAGGTTTAGTTTCTAGTTTCTATTCTAAGTTAGTTTCTATTAGAACAAGACCCTATATATATATATATATATATATATATATATATATATATATATATATATATATATATATATATATATATATATATCTCTCTCTCTCTCTCTCTTTTTTTCTCTATCGTCGCTCAATATGAATTCATCTAGATAAATTTGCTTTAATCGAAGTGTTCATCAGAGATTCCACGGACGAATTTCATCGCAATTTCACCGAAGTTTTCACTGTAGTTTCACCATTGTTTCAATTTGAATTGAAACTTCACCGCTGTTTCAATTTGAATTGAAACTTACGTTTTTTCATCAATATTACTGAGGATTTAATTAGTAAAGATTAGCTCAAATCAAGATCAAACAATCAATTTTGTTAATAGTTATCTTCGCACTACATATTTTCCTTATTTGATTGTTGCGTATTTGTAATTCGATTCAGTTTTTGTTCTCAATTATGTTGATTTTGTGTTGCACGTTAGTGATATTCTTTATCCACATTTATTTGTACTTTTTAGGTTCACATGAGTTCATAAACAAATTGTACTATACCGTTATGTGGTGATTTTTATTGTAACTTAGTGATTTTCTGTATTTTAGATTTATTTTGTGTATTTTTAGATATGATTTTGTTGTACTTGTTGATTTTCTAATGTAGCTTAGCGATTTTATGTATTTTACAGTTAGTTTGTTTATTTATGTATTTTTTGGTGTCATTATGTTGACATCGTAAATTCTCCTGTAATTTAGTGTTTTTGTTTTTACTTTTTTATAATTACTTGTGTATTTTGATGTTGTTAATTTCTGTTATTTAAACTTTTAGCCTTAGTAAAGGCTTAAAAAATTTGAACTTATGCATAAAGCATGTAAATGAAAATATAAGTGAAAAGACTTTTGGAATGAGGGCATTCCGATTGTTTGTCGTCAAATGAACCTGTACTATATTACAGTGATTTTGTTTTGTTTTTAGTGATTTTCTGTACAATTAAATACTCTGTTTAATTTTGTGTTTTTCATATCATGAAGTTCATTGGTTTTGCATTATCTATTTTGTAATTGTCAGTTGTGACGAAGATATGTCCGATCTAAGTAAAAGTTATTGTTTGAATGAGAATGAAGAATTCAATTCTAGTTATACCGTTATTCCTGGTGGCCATAAGTACCATGTTCCTTTTTTTTTTGTTGAAGACAGTCTAAAATCATTTATTAGCCAATCATTTCAATCTTTGGAATCCGGTACTACTTTTTATAAGGAGTATGGAGTGTTGAGTGATTTTAGTGTACGATGGAGTGCTGAGAAAACACAATTTGATGGTACGATAATAAGCAAATACATGATTTGTAATAGGGCTGGTTTTAGTGTAGTTAAGATGACTAGTTCACAGGGTACCAAGAGTCAAGTAGGTAAGCGGAAGAGAACAATGTTAGGCAGATGTGGTTATTAGGTGAAATTGGTGTTGAAGTTTGCTCCAGACAATGTATATTTTGTTTTTAATTTAATTGAAGCGCATAATCGTCTGTTGATTCCTAAAGATTGTAGGCATTTTTTGAAATCTAATCATGAAATGTCGACTTGTTCTATGAATTTTGTTTTTGATGCTAGTAAAATAAATATTAGAACAAACAAGTCTTTTAGAATGATGAAAGTGCTGGTTAAGGGTTATGAAAATGTTGGAGCCACAACAAGAGCATTTAGAAATTTTGATAGAGACTTGAAAGTCTATGTTGGTGTAGCTGATGCTCAAATGATTATTGAGAAATTCTAGGTTAAACAAGAAACAAATCCTTCTTCTTTCTATGCCTATTATATTGACTCTGCTAGGATTTTTACGAAACTTTTTTGGGCTGATTTAACGGCCAGAAGAAATTATGAGTTTTATGGAGATGTTGTTTCTTTTGATCCAACATTTAATACCAATAAGTAAGTACATAGTTTTGCAGAGCACATAATTTTAACATCTAATGTTATATTTATTTTGATAACTAGTGTTTTATTTGATAACTGGTGATTTTATGTTTACCTGGTGATTTTAACTATCTGGTATGATAATTATTTGTTTCAGATACAATGTGGTTTATGCTCCATTTGCTGGTGTGGATAAGCACAATAAATGTGCCACATTTGCATCTACTCTTCTTTCAAAAGAAGATGTGACATATTATACTTGGATGTTTAACGCATTCCAAAATGCTATGGGTCGAAATTTGGTTTGTATAGTGACTGATCATTGTCCGGCTATGAAACAAGCTATTAGAATGTTCACTACGAGTTCAGTGATCAGTTTGAAGCACAAATATTAGAATGTTCCATTGTGAGAAATTATGAGTTGTTTTGAAGTGTACAATAATATAAAGTTTTGTATTAATAAAGTTTTGTTCATATACAACAACATAGAACAGTGGTTTTTGTTGTTTTACAAGCACTATACATCTTTTTTAGGGTGTCTAGCAATTTTAAGTTGCATACTCTGGAAAGAATACCATTTATGACCTATTTGTTATTTTGAGATTTTTGTGTTTCTGATAAGTATTTTTTTAATACATTTTTTAGCTTGGCCACTTCTTGTGCAAAGAAACCGTTTTCATGGAAAAGATTAAAATTATATATGATCTTCAACTATAGAGCCTGATGAGTTTGAGGAGGGATGGAATTCAGTCATGAAAGAATTTAAGTTGGAAGAACATGTTTGGTTATCGCAAATGTATGATATGAGGGAGTCATAGATCCCTGCATATTTTCATGATAAATCAATGTTTGGGTTAAATTTGAATGACTCCAAGATCTGGGAGTGAAAAATACTTTTTTTTCTAGTTCCATCAAAGTGGTAGTACATTGTCCGAGTTTTACATTCGTTTTGAAAGTGCAATGGATAAACAATATAATGAAACAAAGAGGTTGAATCATGAGGGTGCATCTACCAAACCAGCTATAGTTTCTAAACTTTTTCTCAAGGACGGTGCTGTAGAGTTATACACTAGAGCAATTTTTTACAAAATTCAAGAAGAAATTTTGGCTGCTCGTGATGATATGCGAATCCAAAGTATTGGCCCGGAGATAAAAAGAATTAAGTGTAACAAAATGAAGGATGTCAAATTGAAAACAAGATTTTTAAGGTAAATGATATTGCATGAGGTTTTAAGGTTAGTTTGCATTCATTCAAATTTTTTTAAAAAAATTCAGTGTTTGTTTGGTGATTTGTTCAGTAGTGTAATGCAAATATTGTTCTGATTAGTTCTTATATTTTTTGTAGGTTGAAGTGAGCCAGACTCATGCCAATTGCTCTTGCAAAAAATTTCTTATGTGTGACATTCTTTGTAGGAACGCACTTTGTGCAATTAATCATTTTGAAGTAGTAAAGATACTTAGGTGTCTTGTTCTTAATTGATGGATAAAAAATGCTGAAAATAAACCTTCATTAAAATGTTTG
Source organism: Saposhnikovia divaricata (assembly GCA_036435485.1). NCBI lineage: Eukaryota > Viridiplantae > Streptophyta > Magnoliopsida > Apiales > Apiaceae > Saposhnikovia > Saposhnikovia divaricata. Next base: position 122,012,925 of record CM071601.1, on the reverse strand, counting down.
GCGTATTGGATGAGCATCTGAACAAAGAAGTTATTTCTGCAGAATTGACAAAATATATGATTTCATTTCCACAAGTGTGTGACTTTTTTTTTCTTTTTCTAAATACAAAATATATTACTAAAAGCATATACACCATCTAGGGGCATATCCTGCGGGAAAGAATCTGGGCAGAGAAACTAGTTTAGCTAGTTTACATTTGGAAACCAAGCCTCAATCGACAAAAAAACTAATACAGAGAAGCAAGCAGAGAGTGGTCTTTAGAAGCCTTTCTTTGAAACATCTTGTTGGAGAACACCTTTTCTCTTACCATTCTTTTAATAATTAAATACAATGTTTTTCATATCCTGCATTATGACTTCTATTATTTTGTTCGCGCCATACCATGTACACCACCATACTTAGAAACATATAAGCTAGCTACCTTTTTATGCCACTGGAAACCGTAGTGAATTGACCATTCAAGTAATCCTTCCAGCTGTCGGATAATTGGTATGGAGAGCATCCCATAATCCTAGTCGTATAGGGGCAAGAGCTAAACAAATGGCTAGCAGTTTCAACTGCATTTTGTTGCACAACACGCTAGAGACGTTAGTAGTCATGCCAAACTGTTGCATACAGTCCTTAGTCATCAATCTATTTTTTAAGGCGAGCCATAGAATGAAAGAGCACTTTGAAATCGCTAAGGGAAACCAAACTGCTTTTATTCAAGGAGGGGTTATTCCCACTAAACGAATGGATTGCCATATTGTCGAGGTCTTGACATGAGCAACTAAAGTGCTTTACCACAAAATCACATCCCTATTGAGAATTGAATCATGCTTACTTTCTGCGGAGATCAATCACATCCACATGGTTGGAGGACGGAAGTTGCCATGCTTGATTATCCAAATATTCACTAACAAGAGCCATGTTGTGAGATTCAGAAGTTGAAATAATGCTTCTACCAAAGGTTCGAAGAAGTGGAGAATTGTCAACCCATCGGTCATGCTAAAAGAGGAGATTTGATGACCTACCCACTCTACAGTTGGAAAACTGAATTGCATCCTCCCAGACATTAAGGATCTTCTTTAAACTTCAAGATGCATATGTTGGTTTCTTCAAAGTCCATATAGAGTAGTTTTTTGAAAAAGTTCAATGGACCCAATTCACCCAAATATACTTATCTGTAGGCTACGTAAGATGCCACAATTGGTAGTAGATAGATGCTGTATTCCACTCACAAAGGTCCCTTAAACCCAATCCACCCTCCTTTTTTGGTTTACAACATTCACTCCAAGCTACTTTTGCTTGCTTAATTGATGTAGTCGAGCCACCCCAAAGAAATATGATGCACAAGGATTGAATTCTTTTTAACATGCCCTTTTGAAGAAACAAATGTGAAGCCCAATACCCCTGGATTCCAAAAGGAACCATTTTTAGGAGTTGAAAATGACCAGCTTGATTGAGAAGTTTGTTTGCCAATGATCCATTAGATTGCAAAATCTCACAATAAGCGTGTAACAATCAGCAGAGGTTAGTTTCGCTGCAAGCAGAGGTAGACCTAAATACTTTATAGACAAGCGTCCGAGTTGAAACCCTGAGAAACTTAGGGTCTGCTGTTGCATCCAAAGGCACATTTGCAAAGAAACATTAGCTTTTACTATAGTTTGGTTCTAGTCCTGATCACTTAGAGAAATTATTTACTCTTTCAAGCACGGCCTCAATCGAGCTTTTATCCCCTTAAAAAATAATAAATACATCATCTACAAAGATAATACCGATGAGGCCTATCTCTTTAGATTTCTAGTGATATTGAAACCCATCCATTAGAGTAGCTTTCTTAACGCAAGCTTTCAATGCCTCCATTGCTATAACAAAAAGGTAAGGTGACAGAGGGTCACCTTGCCTTAGACCTGACTTTGCCTTGAAGACACCCTCCAATGAGCCATAATTTTCATTGACAACATTGTTGTTTTCAAACAAGCTCTGATCCAGTTGATAAAAGTTCCTGGAAATCCCATCTACTCTAAGACCGTAAAAAAGAACTCCCAACTGAGGGAGTCAAAAGCCTTTTTAATGTCAAGTTTAATAGCACACCTGGGTTGTCCAGAATTTCGTTGGTAGTTTCGACACAGTGCTTGAGCCATCATGATGTTGTCACCAATTAATCATTTTGGCATAAAAGCAGATTGACAATTTGAAATTAACTCAGGCATCACACCTTTCTATCTACTTGCAAGAAATTTTGATATACATTTGTAAAGAACATTACACCAAGAAATTGGACAGAAATCAAGCATTATTGTCGATTGTTGCTTCTTTGCTATCAGAGCAATACAGATGCATTTACAATTCGAGGAAGCTTCACTAAAATAGTAAAGGGATTACATGATTCTTTTGTAGATGGAGGTGCTAGCTTTCGGAAGAATGATTTCATTGGGAATTTGATAGGCAAGAAACCAACTGGAGAGATTACCATTCATCCACCATTACAAAGTAAGAATAAAGAGTCTGGTCTGAAAAGGCTTCTTAGTGAAAGGGAAAAAGGGATAAACAAATCCAAGAAAAAGAAGAGGCAATGCAAAAATTGTAAGTCTCTGGTTCATGATCAAAGAACCTACCCTGAAAAGAAAAAAGTTGCAGGAAAGGAGGTCGAGAAGGAGAAGAAAGTTGCAGGAACGAAGGTCGAGAAGGAAGTGGATACAAATAGTGAGTCGGTAGTGGCTATAAATATCGAGATGGAAGGGGCTACAAACAGTTGAATACATGTAAAAACTTTAATCAGCATCACCATGCTTTTTTACTTTTATTGTTTCAGTTGCTTGGATGTTGAAGTAGTTAAATTTACGAAGCTAAGTGACTTTTCAGTCTAATTGGTAATTTTTGACAATGTACTCAACTAATTTCAGTTAAGTATTTTTAGTGAAGCAATTATGAAAAATATTTGAGTGAAGTGTTTTAATTTAATCTTATTTTCTTCAAATTATGATGTTTTTTATTATCATTTTAGTTATTGACTTTTGTCAACTTTGTTTAAAAAATACGACTCTACCATTTTGTAATACCAAGTTGCATTCTTTTTTCCCAATAAAATCTTAAGATTTTAAAAATTTTGGAATAGAATTGATATATGTAATTTTATTGTCCAGTGTTTTCTAAGATACAAAATTAGGATATGATTTGTTGCAATTCAGAAATTGTTTCAAACTTGATATTGAGCTCCATAATGTATGTTAAATATTTGAGTATATATTTTATGAAAATCTCTAGAACATAACATATATATTGAAGTGATATATATTTTACTTGTAAATTCGAATGCACAATTCAGTTTTTACTAGTACAAAGTGGTGCTTTTATTGGTAAACATAGCTGATTTTTCACTTGAATGTGATGATATTTAGAAAAATGGGGTGATTTTTTAGAACCATACATAAAACACACATATAAAATACATAAAGTAGAAAGTAATCTAAACTCATAACTCAATTGAAAGTACATTCAAACTGTCAAGTATAGAATTACATCTTTATAACCAATATAATTGTAGAACACTTTCATAATATCATAGGTAATTGTATGTTTGAATCAGATTTTTTAGTTATCTTCTAGAGTATCATCTTCTGGGAACAAAACCTTCCCTTGAATATCCTTTCTTCGATGAATAGCTAATTCTTTGCTTCACTTGCAGCGAGCACTATACTCATCACTTTCTCTAATGCTTGTACAAAACATTTGCTTCATTGAGTATCCTGCTGTGTTTCTGTTCACACAAAATCACGCAAGCGTACGCGATCACAAGTAATATAGAATAAAGTTGAGTTCGTTCCCACAGAGACTGGTAATAAACAGAATATGTACCTATGCAATAATGTATGATCTCTATTCACTGCTAAGACAAGTATCAAATTTGGGTTTGGTTTAACTAATTTAACTAATAAGCAAATTAATATTAATTAAATCTAATTAACTAACGTGATTAAGAATCGAATTACTTATGAGAATAAACATGGGATCCTAACTTCATTAAATACTTCGTCTAGAGTTGATGCATTTAATCAATGCATGTGATGGTTATGATATCTGATCGGACAACACGAAACAAGTATAGGCTACCTGTCAGTATACGAATGCCAAACTACTCATACATCCACAAAAGAGATAGAAGATGGGTAGACACCAATTATGTTTAGACCCTATATGTCTATAAGATTTGAAAATATAATGGTTTAAGCACAAGTTATCCATTAAGATCACATAGGGCAGCGTAAGATGGTTAAAATTACACTACAAACCATGATGTCAAAACATACATAATCCTATGCTAGCATGGCAAGTTCTAAATCTCAATATCCACTATCGCTTCAATAGAGATTAACAATACAACTTAGATGTTAGCTACGCATCCAAGAAGAATAAGTACAACCATACAAGGACATGAATAAATTACCATACACAAATCTTTAAAGCAATCAAACTACTAAACTGCATAAATAAATCCGTTAGAATCCCACGACAACGATTAGTTCATAATCGAACGGCTCGTCATCATGGGATCTAATGATAACATGATAATAAACAAGACCTGAATAAAAAAAATAGTGCTAGAGTAATAAGGTTTAGAAAACAAATCCAAAAATGAGCATCCAAAAGTATCGCCTAATTAGAAGAATAGAAAAGATGAAGTAGATCTAGATCTCCGTTGCTTGTCACGAGCGTTGGGAATCCTTCTCCAAGTCTCTCTCTTCTCCCTCTCTGTAAAAAACGTGCTCCTTATGATGTCTAGATGTTTATTTATAGCCCCAGCGTCTTGTCTTCCAAGAAAATACTTAAAAAACCATTTTTTAGTTGAATCAAGATTTTTACCAGCCGAAGACCGCGCCCCCGCACCCTGTTGTCGTGACTTTCTGTTCAAGATTGTAGAAAATTTTGTTGTCTTCGTGTGAGCTGTAAGATCGTCAGAATCGGACTTGTAGAACTTCAGATATGGCCAAAACAGTGAAGACTGTGCAACCTACCCGGAAAATCCGAATTTTAATCAAATTAGCCTCCAACTCTTGCTATTTAAACTCCAAGCCCTCCTTTATTATATTTCCTTGATACTTCTTTTCTTGACGTATCTCTGGCCTGCGAGCCTCCTACTCTCGAGCTAAATTCCACCACAATTATGTCATTACACACTACCAATGCCTCCAGCTATTATTTCTGCAAAACTCAATACAAACACATCAAAAACACCACATACTTGAGGTCAAGTTAATCAATTTAAGCCGATACGAAGCATTCCAAGTGGATATAAAATCCACTTATCACACCCCCAAACTTAAACCAATGCTTGTCCTCAAGCATAAACAGACTCGACACCTACAAGTGCAATGCATGAATGCAACTACATGGAAATGCAAATATCCCCTCGGAATACCAAAAACCAATTCAGCAAGCAAACATCTCAAAGAATGCAATAAGTCCAAACAGAGCTCGACTAAATCCCTGTATACTAACAATACATGCACAGAAACATGAGTGTGTGCGATGCTCATCATATATACTCCAAACAATAGATTAAAACCATACCTGTTCTTCGCCAAGACAATCATAGGTTTATAAATAGAATGAAGGTAAACACTTCATAACCTAGAAACACCTCCATCATCATTTGAGTTAGACAGGAATTCATTCTTTATTACTAAACTAACTGTGACACATAATACTATACACAACACGCATGCTTATTTAACCGTGCAATGGATGAGACCCCTAAAGGCTTATACAATAATACCCATGTAGCGAGCGTTAGGTTAGTGGATCCCAGACCGGAAAAGCCTTAGGTCACTAGACACAAAGTCCCCTAGAACTTAATTGCTCGAGTATTAAAGAGCTCACCATGGTTAATTCTGAAATTACAAATTTACATAACACTATTCTTATTTTTTCCTGATTTTTTTTACTCTTTTTTTTTTCTTTTTTTTTTCTTTTTCTTTTCACACACAACTAACTTGGAATTATTGCATTTCGCTCCATCTCATCCAACCCTAGACTACTCATAATTATGAGCGGCTACTAGCCTTTTGACACAACTAACTTTTATTAACAACCAGCATGAAATCCCTGGTTTCCCCCAAACTTATACTTTAGTGCTCTTACGCTATCAAGGGAATAAAGAACATTCTAAATATATACAGGTGACTAAATCTTAAACAACCAAACAAACATAATCTCAATCTAGCCCAAAAGCAAACAATGAGACTGTGTAAAAATTGTGTTTCTGAAACATGCAAGTCAATTCCTAGGCACTTAAATCAACCCTCTATTCATCATTACCACACTCAAATCGACATGAACCTACCAACGGAAATAGCCAAGTCCTACGGGATCATGAAATATACTATGCAAATTCAACTAAACGGACTCACATGGAATACATAAACAAATATGCAAACAAATATATGCTCTACATGAACAAGTCAAGCAATAATATGAATGAAACTACTACTACACATGCAATATATGCAACATGATTCCTACATGAACAATGACTCTACTAACTACTAATCCTCAAATCACCCCCAAACTTAAAATATTCAATGTCCTCATTGAAGGCAATAAAAAGGATAGTAGTGAACTTACCTAACTGTCGGCAGGGCCACCCTCCTCGGGTGGTGGATCAGGTGGTGGCTCCTCGGGTGGTAATGGCTTGAGTTCAAGTGCAAAAGCTTCCTCACTTGACAACTTACGTAGCACCTAAAAATTATTAGAATCAGCTAGCCTACGAGACTTATGCAGAATGTCAACTCTTCTGTCCCATGGAGTTGTATCCAACAACAGAAATAGCCCCTTTATTTCTTCGTTCTCAATGTCAGAAATCCCTCTTAAAGCTTTTTCCATGAAATCTAATTTTTTTAGCTGTTCCATCTCATTCTTCACAATCTTATCAACAATGTCGACGTTGAAACACTCCGCTGAATCTGACGGATATTTTGCTGCCTTGAACACATTGAAAGTGACTTTCTAATCATGTACTCTCATGGTAAGCTCTCCTTTCTGCACATCGATAAGAGTTCGAACCGTAGCTAGAAATGGCCTTCCCAAGATAATGGGAATCTTCTTATCCTCCTCAAAGTCCAGCATAACAAAATCAACCGGAAAAATCAGGTTATCCACCTTCACTAATACATCCTCCACTATACCCCTCGGATATGTGATCGACCGATCAGCCAGCTGCAAGGTCATATTAACCGGTTTTGGATCAGGCAACCCAAGTTGCTTAAAAACAGATAATGGCATAAGATTAATGCTAGATCTCAAGTCACATAAACACTTGTCGAAAGATAAGTTGCCTATGGTGCATGGGATGGTGAAACTTCCCGGGTCTTTAAGTTTAGGAGGCCACTTTTGCTGCAGACAGCACTACAATCTTCCGTCAAAGCAACGGTCTCTAAGTCTTCTAGTTTCAACTTCTTTGAGAGAATACCCTTCATGAACTATGCATAACTAGGCATATTTTTAAGTGCCTCTGCAAAAGGTATATTAATCTGTAATTTTCTGAAGACCTCAAGAAATTTGCCTAACTGTTTGTCAAACTTCTGCTTCTGGAGTCTTTTTGGATATGGAGGAGGTGGGTAGATATATTCATTGTCCTTCTTCTGCTCTAAAACTAATTTTTTAGAAGACTTCTGCTCCACTGCTCAAATCTGATTTTTCCAACTCAGCATCTGATTTCTCTTTCTCCCCATCATCATAAGGGTGCGAATCTAATTTTTTAAGCTCATCCTTTACAAGGGTGCACGGTTAATGGCATATGCTCCTTGCTCTGCTGATTCTCTACTTCATTTACCAAGCTTTCTGTGACTTTTACAGACCTCAAAGTGATAGCTTTCGCTTGTTCATGGACAACTCTCTTTTCTGGATTAGGCTCCGTGTCACTCGGAAGCACTCCCTGTGGCCTATTTAGTAGAGCAGTGGCAATTTGCCTAATCTGATTTTCCAAGGTCTTGAGCGAGATAGCTTGACTTTTGTACATCAATCTCAACTCCTCTAGTTCTGATTTTTCAGAAGTGGAATGCCCAGAACCTGCATGTGAATATTGTTGCTGAAATCCCGGAGGTTGAGATTGCCTAGGGCATACTGTTGCTGAAAATTCTGCTCTTGTTGCTGCTGAAAAATCTGGTTCTGCTGCTACTGAAAATTCTGAGGATTTTAAGGCCTTGCTCCATATTGTTGACCTTGAAACTGCTGATTTTGTTGCTGGGATTGTAGCATGGCACCCTAATTATTGCTCCAACTGAAATTCAGATGATTTCTGTTGCTCGGATGATAAGTATTCGGGGCTGGCTGCTGCTGATTCTGAAAGTTGCTCACAAACTGCACTGATTCATTTGAAATGGCACATTGATTCGTCTCATGTGCGCCTGCACATAGCTCACAAACACTAGCTACCTGACGAATCCCATGATTTGCCAAAGAATCTATTTTCATATTCAGTGCCTCTAGCTGAGCTGCTAGAGCTGTAGCAACATTAACATAAAGAAGTCCTGCCACCTTTTGCTGTGGCATTCTCTGAGTTAAATTTTTATATTCATTTGCTGCCATCATCTCGATAAGATCTTAAGCCGCCTCATAGCTCTTAGCCCATAGTGCTCCACCTGATGCTGCATCTAGCATTGGCCTTGATTGTGCTCCCAGCCCATTATAGAAACAATTGATCACCATCCAGTTGGGCATTCCATGATAAGGACACTTCCTAAGCATCTCCTTGTAGCGCTCCCAAGCTTCACATAAAGATTCTCCCGACTGCTGTGTAAATTGAGTAAGAGCGTTTCTGATTGCTGCAGTTTTTGCCATAGGGAAGAATTTAGTGAGCAATTTTTTAGCAAGATCCTTGATAAGTGGATTTTATATCCACTTGGAGCGTTCCATATCGGCTTAAATTGATTCACTTGGCCTCAAGTTTATTGTAGTTTTGATGTGTTTTGTTAGTTGTGCAGGTTCGTGAGATATCGATTAGGGTTGATGTTTCATCAATTTTGGAGTTGAATTCGAGCATAGGAATGAGGAATGAAGTCTTTCCCTAGTCTACCGTGAAGGTTCATGAGTCAAAGGAATGAAGAACGGGAAGTGGCAAAAGAATCGGAAGAGAAAACGGATGAGAAATAAACAAATTGTGGAAAATTCGGATTTCCGGGTAGGTTGCGCAGTCTCCACTGTTTTGGCCATATCTGGAGTTCTATAAGTCCGTTTGAGGCCCGTAAGCAGTCCACGCGAAGTTTGGAGAATTTTCTATCAATCTAAAGCAAAATAAAAATCTGGACAGAAAGTGAGTGCGCAGACTGCGCCCTAACAGCGCAGACTGCGCCCTAAATTGCCAAAAAGTGGGCAGACTGCATCCCTGGACAGAATGCTACTGCGCAGGCTGTGCCCTAGGTGCACAGGGTGCGCCCCTGTGCGGCCAGATTTGCTGAATTTTGACCGTTTTTCCCTAATTCGAGTTATATACGTATTTTTGGCAGTTTCCTGTACCAAGTCAAATTCTATTAGTTTTGTAAGGTAGTTTCTTGTGTAGCAAGGCTTCTTAAGCCTATATAAACACATCGAATCATTGTAATTTATATCATCGTTACATATAATAGCATAGAATTGCAAGGGAGAAAAGGGGAGAAAGATCAAACGCTCGTGACAAGCAACGGATCTCGATCTACTTCATCTTTTGTGTTCTTTTCTTAGGCGTTATTCTGGATTCTAGATTTGTTTTCTCAACTCTTTGTTTTAATAATATTCTTATTTTCATTCATATTTTGTTTCATACCATGTTTTCATCAAATCCCATGGTGACGAACGGTTCAATTATGAACTAATCGTTGTCATGAGATTCTAACGGATTTATCTATGTAGCTTAGTGGTGTGAATGCTTTAAAGATCTGTGTGTGATGAATTCTTGATATCCTTGTATGGTCAATCTTAATGCTTTTAGATGCGTAGCTAACATTTAAATTGAATTGTTAATCTTTGTGAAGTGAAAGTGGAACTTGAGATTTAGAACTTGCCATGCTAGCATAGGTTCATAATTGGTTATCAATATGATTCGTAGTATAAGATGAAAATACTTATATTGGCCTATGTGATCAATATGAGTAACTTGTTCTTCAACCTTTATGTTTTCAAATTCTATAGACATATAGGGTCTAAGCATAATTGGTGTATATTCATCTTCTATCTCTTTTGTGGATGTATGAGTAGTTTGGTATACGTATGCTGACAGGTAGCGTGTACTTGTTTCGTGTTATTCGATCAGTTATCAAAATCATCACATGCATTGATTAAAGGCGTCAACTCTAAGCAAAGTAGATAATGAAGTTATAGTCCCATGTTTATTCTCATATAAGTAATTCAGTTTTAATTCTCAATAATTAGTTAATTCTTAGTTTAGTAATTTGCATTTAGTTTAATTTAGATAATCGAAAATCCCTAATTGTTAATTGTCTTAGCAGTGAATTAAAGCCATACATTGTTGAATAGGTGCATTAACTGAATAGAACCATAACCACATCTCTGTGGAATGAACTTGATTTTATCTATATTACTTGTGACCACGTATACTTGCGTGATATTATGTTAACAATCCTCCCATGTCGTAATGGAACCGGCTGGTAAAGAGTGTAACCAGCCTTTAGCCTAATCCCTTAGAGAGAATGGGAAAAGTCTCAATTTGACAGCATCTTCCGACACACCATTGAACTTGAAGGTATCACAGATCTCGATGAAGTCCCGGATGTGCATATTAGGATCTTCCGTAGGAGCACCCCCAAACTGAACTGAATTCTGTACCATCTGAATTGTGCCAGGCTTGATTTCAAAGGTATTATACAATGGCTGGTCTGACAATGCTAGACTGAATGTCATTAATTTTCGCCTGAGAATAGTCCTTCAAAGCCTTTGCTGCTGCTGCTGGTTCTTCCATATCTACTGTTGCTTCAAGTTCTTCTTCTTCCTGTTTATCCTTACGAGATTGAGAACGTGTTCGCATACACGCTCAAGTACCTGAGACACACAAACAAAGCAAACTAAGTAAGAAAATAATCCGAGTAAATGAACTTTAACGACCACTGATGACAAGCACATAAACTATAAATAAACACCGAGTCCCCGGCAGCGACGCCAAAAACTTGTTCACACAAAATCACGCAAGCGTACGCGGTCACAAGTAATATAGAATAAAGTTGAGTTCGTTCCCATAGAGACTGGTAATAAACAGAATATGCACCTATGCAACAATGTATGATCTCTATTCACTGCTAAGACAAGTATCAAATTTGGGTTTGGCCTAACTAATTTAACTAAGAAGCAATTAATATTAATTAAATCTAATTAACTAACGTGATTAAGAATCGAATTACTTATGTGAGAATAAACATGGGATCCTAACTTCATTAAATACTTCGTCTAGAGTTGATGCCTTTAATCAATGCATGTGATGGTTATGATATCTGATCGGACAACACGAAACAAGTATAGGCTACCTGTCAGTATACGAATACCAAACTACTCATACATCCACAAAAGAGATAGAAGACTGGTAGACACCAATTATGTTTAGACCCTATATGTCTATAAGATTTGAAAACATAATGGTTTAAGCACAAGTTATCCATTAAGATCACATAGGGCAGCGTAAGATGGTTAAAATTACACTACAAACCATGATGTCAAAACATACATAATCCTATGCTAGCATGGCAAGTTCTAAATCTCAATATCCACTGTCGCTTCAATAGAGATTAACAATACAACTTAGATGTTAGCTACGTATCCAAGAAGAATAAGCGCAACCATACAAGGATATCAATAATTCACCACACACAAATCTTTAAAGCAATCAAACTACTAAACTACATAAATAAATCCGTTAGAATCCCATGACAACGATTAGTTCATAATCGAACGACTCATCGATCTAATGATAACATGATAATAAACAAGATCTGAATAAAAAAAATAGTGCTAAAGTAATAAGGTCTAGAAAACAAATCCAAAAATGAGCATCCAAAAGTATCGCCTAATTAGAAGAATAGAAAAGATGAAGTAGATCTAGATCTCTGTTGCTTGTCACGAGCGTTGGGAATCCTTCTCCAAGTCTCTCTTTTCTCCCTCTCGATAAAAAACGTGCTCCTTATGATGTCTAGATGTTTATTTATAGCCCCAGCGTCTTGTTCTCCAAGAAAATACCTAAAAAACCGTTTTTTAGTTGAATCAGGATTTCTACCAGCCGAAGACCGCACCCTGTTGTCACGCGCCTGTGCCCAAACTTTCTGTCCAGGATTGTAGAAAATTTCGTTGTCTTCGCGTGAGCTGTAAGATCGTCAGAATCGGACTTGTAGAACTCCAGATATGGCCAAAACAGTGAAGACTGCGCAACTGTTAGGCCGAATACACAATTATAATCAATATCGTATGAGAGATTAACAATTAAAATACGCATTTAAAACAATCAAAAATTGTTTGGAATTAATAACTCATCTCTCAGTGATGTAAAATATCACAGAGAGCTGCTTAGGTTACAATGAATAATGTAACACAATAATCGATACCCTTCTAGGGTTAACCTAACTGTATTTATAAGATATACAGCTGCTATACAATCGATAATTGATACTCCTATAACTTAGCTATACAATTGTTATCAATTACGATTGCTACACGTCTTATTAGTCAACTCAATCTCTTTGACAACTATCCAATCTTCAAAGATATTGCTTCCATAATAAATCTTCAAACACTGTTGACCAGTAGACGCTGCCTCCGGACAGAGTTTAACAAACTCTGTCGAGCTTCCAACTGTCAGCGTTTAACTAAACTCTGACCGCTTCCAGCTAAACTCTGATTATTCACTGTAACACTTAAACACTGATTAACACTAACATCAATTATATCTAACAATCTCCCTGAAGGTAGTGTTTTTCGTAGTTCGTTCACAGGGAAGGACTCTCAATATTGATTTCGAGTATATTATCTCTTACAATCTAGAAGTATGAACAAGGGGGGTTTTGATTTTGGTTGAGGTGTTTTATCAAACACCTTGCATACAATAAATAAATTGCTACAAAAATTCAACTATATTAATAACAAAAATCCAAATTTACCAACACAACACAATGAGTGAATTAGCAAGATGTAGGGATATTTGACCCAAGGATTATGGAAACTTAAGCACTTCAACCAAACAAGCAAAATATATCCAACTCTACCTAACCAAGATAATTGGTGAAGCACACAATCACTTATTTCTCTTCTAAAAACACTAATTTAGTGAAGCACATAAATTAGCTCTCTTGATACTAGCTACCAATAATGAAGCACTACTAGTATAACCAAATCAAGGAATTAAACAAAGAGAGGCTAGGACAAACCTAAGGATGAGAAGCTCAACCTAGGTATTTGTACTTGAATCTTGAAGTTTAAGCACGCCAAACCTTGTGCTACTACAATGAATGTACTAACAATTACGGATTAGCACAAACAATTAGCAATTGAATTCACAAGAGAAGCAAATTGAAGCAACTTACAATTCTCCAAGCAAAATCATAAACAATACATCACAAGTATTCAAGATAGAGTGAAATAGATCTTACTTAAAATGAAATGGGTTTTGTACAAGAAATCCTTCCTTGAGCCAAATAAATGAAGTTAGTTACTCATAACCAATGCTAGATTACAAGTAACCAATGTTCTTCCTCCTCCTCTAATTATACTTACAAGATGAGACTACAAGATAAGGTTAGGTTTTGATGAAGATAAGAGGTAGGTTAAGTTATGAAGATGTTAGATGTAGGTTAGATGATATGTTATGTTTTGATCCCTTCTCTTTAATACACAGCAGCTCTGTACGGCCTGTTGAACGGCCGTACAGCTGCCCGTACGAGATAAAATCTTCAATATAATGCATTAAACACCTCCCGACATCACGAGTTTGCATCTTCTAACTTCCCTCTTGAATAATCTTCGCTTTCAAGCCCCAAATAATCTATCTTTTCAACAATTAAGCATGAGGCACTGAAAGATGAAAAACATAACAAATATTAATAAAACAACATTCGAAACTAACAAAAATGCAGAAGAATAAAAGACAAAACGTGTATAAAATACACGTTATCAAATCTTCGCCCACTTAAACTTTGCTAGTCCCGAGCAAACTAAAATTAACATAACCATATATTTCTAACTAGTACCACTTCCGTAGGTGATCACGGTTGCATTTGGCATATGCAACAAGCCCTTGGAACCCCTAGGTAGCCCTAGTGGACGAGTGAGGTCTCGTGAGGGTTTATAGATGATATACCCATAAAATCACAAAAATCACCAATAAACAAAAAACTAACAATACCTACTAATTAAGCTAACTACTACACTCACATGTCCGAGCCGTCTACTTGTAACTAAAATCAAACATATAGAGCTATTCACCTTGTCATCCACTATAACGAGCTAACAACCAATTCAAGAATCAAGATGACACACCTTGTGCAAAATGTAACCATGACATTAAAGATAGAATGAATGCACTTCAATTGTGAACACTAGACAAGATGATCACAAAGCATACATGGCCTCGCATTAAGAAGATGAAATTATATGGTAAAAAATCTCACATCTCTCAATTATGCATCACACAAGTATGGGCTAAAGATTTCACTCAACTCGAAGTCTAAATGCATGCGCTCTACTTGACCTTGCATGTTCACCTAAATTCCGGATTGCATAAAAAACAAGGAATTCATAAAATGGGTTGTAATGAGGCTTGGGTGAAGGTGTGAAAATTTAAGTTCAAGGAAGGTGTAAAAGTCTCGCTAGTTGAGTCAAAATGACGCTTGCTCGCTTCATCCACCAAATTCTCAAACTAAAGAATGTCTTCACTCATTTACAATTACAAAACACAACCACATTTACCAAGAAAATTGAAACAAAATAAAGTACAAAGATTTATTGCTTTTTTTCTATTTCTCTTTTTTTTTTATAGTTTTTTTTACATCCCCTTTATTATTAAATTTTTTTACCAAAGGGAATGCATAACATAAATAAATACTACAAAGAACTTTGAACCACATCTAGATATACACATCAAACTAGTTCCCACTTACAATAAATAGAATTCTTCCTCTTTACAATTTCTCCAAATTCACATGCTCAACAATCAATTCTTTCCAAGACTCAACTAGCTCAACTAGGTCGAGAGTGAAGTATTTGGCTATGACTCATGTATAAAAGTGGAAAGTGACGAAGAAAAATATGGATATAAGCTTCAAAGGGTTAACTAGGGATTATTTTCATTGTTCACAAGCTAAAAAGGCCAAAAAGGTTATCCTAAATAGAATTTCCTTATTATGGTGCATCCATGAATGAAGGTTTGATGCAAGCCCTAGAGCAACAAACACACATAAAGAGGGAGCAACACACAAGCAAAAGAATCATCGTTCAAGGCCTCACAAGGTTTAAGTTGTAATAACATCTTCTCGATTTGATTCCATGCATTCTAAGAGATAATCGTCATGCCCACAATTTAATTACAACAATCTTGACTTTTCATGCCATTTTAAGTGTGTGTGTGTGTGTGTGTGTGTGTGTGTGTGCAAAAAGGTGCATCAAATTTATAGATTCACATCAAATTGGTAGTGCTAGGCACGTAATAGGAGAAAACAAGGCTGCAAGCTCACAATGTCTTAAATTTTACAAACAAGTAAACACGCTCATGACTAAACTTATTTACAAATGCAAACAAAACGGACATCAAAATCAACAATCCTTCCCCCACTTAAAACATGGCATGTCCTCATGCATGACAATTAAAAAATGAGGGAGAAACAAAAGTGAAAGAAAACTCCCCTGAAAATAAGCAACAGGGACCGGGGGCACCACTCATATTTGTCGAATTCCAACTCCGATATTGCAAGCCATGAATTGAATCAATGCCACCAACCACAATCATCCAACGAAAATAACCAAGCCAAAACCACACCCTACAAAGCCACTCAAAAAAAAAACTAATTAAGGATATATGTAAATAATTAAAATATATGTTTTTGTGTTTTTTTTAAAAAAAAAAAATAATAAAATAAAATAACTAACCAATTACTAATAAAAAAATAAAAATCAAATAAAAATCAAATCAAATTTAAAAATGAAATAATAAAAGCAAAAATCAAATTAAAAACTAAAACTAAAATAAAATAATTACCTAGTTTTAGAAAATTTAAAACGAAATTCAAAAAAATAAAAAGAATTAAATTTTATTTTTTGGTTTTTTTTTAAAAAAAGATAAAATAAAATAAAATGAAATGAAATAAAAAAATTAAAAAAATACAATAAGAATAATAATAATAATAATAATAATAATAATAATAATAATAATAATAATAATAAACTAACAAATTAATAGTAAATCAAAATCAAATTTTAAAACTAAAATAAAATAAAATAAAATAACTAAGTAATTAATAATAAAAAAAATCAAATTTTAAAACTAAAATAATAATAAAATCAAAAATCAGAAAGCTAAAATAAAATAAAATTAAATAAATAAGGAATTAAAAATAAAATCAAAAATCATATTTAAAATTGAAATAAAAATAAAATCAAAAATCAAATTTAAAACTAAAACTAAAATCAAATAACTAAAAATTAATAATAAAATAAAAAAAATTTTAAAATCAAATTCAAAGTGAATTTAAATTGATTCTTAAATTTCTATAAATTAATTATTTAGAAAATTGAAAATTGAAAACCAAAATCAAAATGAAAAAAAAAAAAGAAATGTAAGAAATTTAAAAATGAAAATAAAACAAAAAAAACAAAAAGAAAACAATAAACAAAAAAAAAGACAAAACAATACAAAAAGGAAAGAGCAGGAGGCGAGGAGGGAATTAACGGGGGGGGGAACGGGGTGAAGAGACAACGGAGGTGGGTTGGGTGTTGTTCGGAGTGGAAGGCTGATTGGGTTGGAAATGGAACAGAGGGGAATTGGGAATTAAAGGGGGAGGTGGGTCGAAGGGGCTGTAGAGGAGGAGAGGAGAGTAGAAATTTGGTGGAAAGAAGGTTGAACGAACAGTGGTAGTGTTGTGGGAGATATACGGATGGACGAAGGAGTACGGGCGGAAGGCTGTTGGTGGAATTGGAGGTGACGTGGGTTGAATGGTAATTGCTGGTGCAGAGTGGAGTCGGGTGAACAGAGGGTAGGCGCAGGCCGAATAAGTGAATGAAGATTGAGGGGCTGTGAACGGAGGCGAGCTGTGCGCGAATTGGTGGTGAAGAAGTAGTGTTGCGGTGGGTGTTGGAAATGGGAGAGAAGGTGGGAATGTGGTGAGAGGCTGTGGTACGGAAGAACGGGATTTTTGCAGGTCAGGTGTTGTGAAGCAACAAAGGAGAAGGATTTGGGTTAGGATTGTTATGTTTGCTCTGCTTTGTATCTCCCTTTTTTTTATTTGCACGGCCTGTTCCACAAGTGGGTAGGGGGTTGAAAATTCCCCTCAATTTGCACTACAACTTGGACAGACACCAATAAAAACTGCACAGCCTGCTGTACGGTTTGTTGCACGGCTTGCATCCCGTACGACAGCCCGTACAACCCTAAAATTTTACAAAAACAAATTTTTTTTTCTTTGTGCAGAAAATTCCCACAAATCCTTGAATGCTTGAATAGAATACTAATTCCTGAAAACATGAACAAACACATACAATCTAGAAGTGTGGAAAATGGGGGGTTTTGAGTTGATTGTGGTGTTTTATCAAACACCTTGCATACAATAAATAAATTGCTACAAAAATACAACTAAGTTAATGGCAACTATCCAAATTTACCAACACAATGAGTAAATGAGCAAGAAAAGAGATATACTTGACCCAAGGATATAGCAAATCAAGCACTTCAACCCAACAAGCAAAATTTATCCAACTCTGCCTAACCAAGATAATTGGTGAAGCACACAATCACTTATTTCTCTTCTAAAAACACTAATTTAGTGAAGCACATAAATTAGCTCTCTTGATAATAGCTACCAATAATGAAGCACTACTAGTATAACCAAATCAAGGAATTAAACAAAGAAATGCTAGGACAAACCCAAGGATGAGAAGCTCAACCTAGGTATTTGTACTTGAATCTTGAAGTTTAGGCACGCCAAACCTTGTGCTACTACAATGAATGTACTAACAATTACAGATTAGCACAAACAATTAGCAATTGAAATTACAAGAAGAGCAAGATGAAGCAACTTACAAATCTCCAAGCAAAATCATAAACAATACAACACAAGTATTCAAGATAGAGTGAAATAGATCTTACTTAAATTGAATGGGTTTAGTACAAGAGATTCTTCCTTGAGCCAAATAAATGGAGTTAGTTACTCATAATCAATGCTAGATTACAAGGAATTAATGAGTATATTATCTCCTACAATCTAGAAGTGCATAAATGGGGGGGGGGGGTTTGAGTTTGGTTGAGGTGTTTTATCAAACACCTTGTCTACTAGAAATAAATTGCTAGAGAATACACAACTAAGTTAATAGCAAATATCAAAATTTACCAACACAACACAATGAGTGAATTAACAAGATAGAGGTATTTGACCCAAGGATATTGGCAACTCAAGCACTTCAACCCAACAACAAGCAAATATATCCAACTCTACCTAACCAAGATAATTGGTGAAGCACACAATCACTTATTTCTCTTCTATTATAAACACTAATTTAGTGAAGCACATAAATTAGTTCTCTTGATACTAGCAACCAATAGTGAAGCACTACCAATTTAACCAAATCAAGGAATCAATCAAAGAGAGGCTAGGACAAACCCAAGGATGAGGAGCTCAACCTAGGTATTTGCACTTGAATGTTGAGAATTTAGGTACACTAAACTTGTGCTACTATAATGAATGTACTAACAATTACGGATTAGCACAAACAATTAGCAATTGATATGACAAGAAGAGCAAATTGAAGCAACTTACAATTCTCCAAGCAAAATCATAAACAATACATCACAAGTATTCAAGATAGAGTGAAATAGATCTTACTTAAAATGAAATGGGTTTTGTACAAGAAATCCTTCCTTGAGCCAAATAAATGAAGTTAGTTACTCATAATCAATGCTAGATTACAAGTAACCAATGTTCTTCCTCCTCCTCTAATTATATTTACAAGATGAGACTACAAGATAAGGTTAGGTTTTGATGAAGATAAGAGGTAGGTTAAGTTATGAAGATGTTAGATGTAGGTTAGATGATATGTTATGTTTTGAGCCCTTCTCTTTAATACACAGCAGCTCTGTACGGCCTGTTGAACGGCCGTACAGCTGCCCGTACGAGATAAAATCTTCAATATAATGCATTAAACACCTCCCGGCATCACGAGCTTGCATCTTCTAACTTCCCTCTTGAATAATCTTCGCTTTCAAGCCCAAAATAATCCATCTTTTCAACAATTAAGCATGAGGCACTGAAAGATGAAAAACATAACAAATATTAATAAAACAACATTCGAAACTAACAAAAATGCAGAAGAATAAAAGACAAAACGTGTATAAAATACACGTTATCACTCCCCCAACTTGTTCATTAACAAAAATGCACAAGTTAACAAATAATTGATGATGTCAAAACAATAAGACAAGTACAGTGTTTAATGTACAAACAGAGTTTAAGCTTCTACTTAACAAAATTTACAGAAAATAATAAATACTTACAGACTCTTATCTATCTAATCTCCTCAACATCTGGTGTTGTTCTGAGATAGTCTATGAGTAATCTTCCCTCTGCATTATCTAGCTCTCTCTGCATGATCTCCTTAATCTCTTTCAACTTTGGATCATCCTCTCCAGTTTGATAAATTGCAGATCTCAGAGCATAGATTTTATTTCTTCTCATCTTATTCCCCAGTCTGATGAACTGTGCTTTAGCTGACTCTGAGTTAAAATCAAGAACTGTTATACCCTGGTCTGTCTTCAATTTAGCACTACCCTTCTTCATTTCAACAATATTCCCATGATTATCTCTGTATTTTGGGACATATTGACTTTTGTATTTCATCCCTCTGACTGCCAAAATTATGTAGCATTTTATTTTTTAACACATATGCAGCTTGTTGAGTCCTTTGATTTTTCACCTTGAAAAGATATAGAACATATTCTAATTCCTCCCATAGCTTCAAATCAAGATCATGCTCACCAATTTTGTATACAGTACCATCTTCCATGAAATACAGTAGATAACCTTTATCCAAGCTTCTTTGATGAATTAACTGTACTGACTCCAATCTGTCTAAACTCTCCTAAGTGACACCAAGACCTGGAACAGCCAGTGATGAAGGATCTCTAGGACCAGTGTTCATTCTGACTTCTTTATGAGAGCCCAATCCAGATTTATCTCGACCTTGCTTTCCTGTAAAAACTCTACCATGCAGAAAATCAGTAGTAGTACCTCCTGTCATCAGAGATGGATCATGAAGAGTTGGTTTCCCAAAAACCATTTACATCTGAGTAGATAAAGGTCTCTGTACAACTTGTGTAGAAACAGAGGTTGTATCCTTCTTCTTTGAGTCTTCTCCTTCCATAGTAATGCCTTTTAGCTTGAGTTTAGCTTCAGCTTCTGTTGATTTCTTAGATAAATGTGATCTTTGATCAGCACCAACATTTTCTTTAATCACAATGCCTTTAAGAACAGGCCTAGGAGCTTTTTCTTTCTTTTTAAACTTTCCAGACTTTAAAGCTTTCTGATGTTGTTCTTGTAAGTTCTTTTCTTCAGCTTTAATATCTTCAATAGTAACTCCCTCTTCATTTTCTTCAATAAATAACTTAGCAGCCAATTCCTCATCAATCAGTGGATTCTCATTGAATAATAAACTCTTGGTGTTTGAAGTACCCTGAGTATCAATGTATATTCCAACAGACTTTGACTTGGAAGACTTGCTAAATTTCAGACTTTGATCAGCTCTTAATATTTTCTTCCCTTTTCCCTTTGCTCCTGCTCCTCCATCTTCAGTATCTTCATCCTCTTTAGTCAGAGTTTGAGATTGCCTGCACTTAGACTTAGCAACTCTCTCTCCCTTTTTGACATCATCAAGAATCAAGATAGAAGTGATCAGCTCCAAGGAGTTAGCAATAGAGTCAATCTTTCCAGATAAGATAGTCTGATTTTGTTCAACCTGACCTAGTCTCTGAAACAAAGTTTCTTGAGCTTTAGAAATGGTCTTAAACTTTGTCTTATTATCCCTCTGCATAGTCATATCTCTAGCAACAACATCAGCTCTCAGTTCATTAATAGCTTGTTGAGACTCATCAAATCTTGTATTCAGAGTCTTGACTTGAATAATGGTTGCTTGTAGAGTTGAGATAATATCAGGATTAGAGATCTTTGTAGCAGATTGATGAACAAATTTAGCTGCTCTCTCAATAGGAAAAATACAGTCTGACTTATACAAATCCCTTGAATTCTTGGCAAAGTGTTCAGCTTCAATATCATGTTGTTCTGAAGGTTTTGAAAAAGGTGTGTGCTTGGCATCAGTTTGAACTGGTATACTCTGAGAAGAGTTTGATTCTGCACTGCTTTCATCTTCAACATCAACAGCTGTATCTTCAACTTGATTAGTATGCACTGTAACATTCTCTTCAATAATCTCTGCAGTTTCAGGAACATTCACTGCTATTCAGCAACAATCTCTGTAGTTGTGTCTCTAGCCTCAACGGACTGTGGAACTTCAACTTGTTCAACCTCTTCACCTTGTTCAGGAACCTGGTGAGCATCAGAGAATAGCTCAGTATGTGATGCCACTGTTTCATCAAGTACTACAGTTGGCTGATCAGCTGCACCAGTTTCTTCAAAGTTTGCAACAACAGGTGAGAGAGGGACATTAATGTTATCAGAGAATGGTATGAAAGTTTCATCAAAATCATCCATAGCAGTAAAATCTTCTCTGTTGTCCTTATCCATTTGTACATTGGCAGCTTCTTCTGCAGTAGTTGTCTCAACAGTAGGTATTTCCTTCAAAATTACCTTTGGAGCTTCAATGTTCACTTCTTCATCAGAATCATCAAGAATTAATCGTCTTCTTCTAACCTGAGGCACTTCAACTTTCTCTTCCTCAGTAGAATCATCTAAGACAGAAGGTGATCGAGGTCTGTTTACCCTTTCCTTTCTAACCCTTTTAGGTCTAGCAGACTCCTTTTGAACTTTAGTAGAATCTCTTTTTGCCTTAGCCAATCGATGCTGTGTATTTGCTGCTGTGTGTTTTCTTTTACCTCCATGTTTTTGTTTGTGTTTGGTAATAGATGGTTGTTGTTCAGGTTGAGGTGAAGATTGAGGTTGAGTTTGTGTTTCAGAGTTTAGAATTGGAGGTTCAGTGGTTTGAGTTTGATGTTCAATGTTTGGAGTTGGTTGTATAGGTTCAGTGTTTAGATTTTGGTGAGGTTCAGAGTTTGTAGGTTCAGAGATAGGCTGTGGTGGTTCTTGAGGTTGTGGACACTGTGGAGATTCTTGAGGTTGGTGTAGAAAGTTTTGAATTGCAAGTGGCAACACCAAATCAGGTAGTTGCTCCTTGTTAGCATCTTTGTTGGTTAGGTCAGAGAATATTCTCTTATTAACCTTAATTCTAATATGGTGTCATTCTCAGCAATTTCAACACTAGAAACACATGCAGTGAATAATAATTGACAAAATCTAGCAAAATAGACAGTACTAGACTCTGACAACCTATCACCTAAATTCATTAAGACAAGTCTACCAAAATCGAAATTACTTCCATAGAGAAGAGAATACCCAATTTGAAGACTGTCAGTAGGAATGGCATCCCAGTTGGTGACTTTCTTGCCAAAAGCTCTTGTGATGCAATCAAAGAAGAAACTCCATTCCTTCCTGAGTCCTGGCCTTTTAACATTACCAAGCTTTTCTAAAGAACCAGAAAACCTAAGCTGCTACAACATCTCCTTCAATTCATTCTCACCAGCAACAGTGTATGAGGTGTGAGTGTCAAAACCCATAGTATCTCTAACAGTTGCCGAAGTAATCACATACTCTGTCTCCTCATAAGTAAAAATAATTGATGGATTTCCATTCTCTACTCCATCATCATACACAGAGTTATTCCAGAAGGTAGCAATCTACGTGGCCAATTCTTTAGAGATGATGTTGAATTTCCCTGTTTGCTCTAATCCTTTCTTAAGTACCATTGCATTTTCTTGACAATTCTCCATGATATTTTTGTATCCCTGGTTGGTGAACATATCACAAGTTATTACAAGGCAAAAAAGATGAAATGTTCCGTATCTCAAGGCATATTAAGTATCTTAAACAAACCTCGAAACCTAGGCGAATAAGTTGATAGTATTGAGCAATTATTTGACTAGAACCTGCAAGATAACAACCACATATAGCATTTGAAAAAGAAATAAAATGCTCAATTTGATCCTAGATGAAGAAAACTCCATGTGCATGATCCGTGTCTGTTTCTAATTGATTACCTTTAGAAAAGTTGAGGGTGAAAGTTGGTTGATCAGATCCAAGATAGTTGATGTGGAAAATAAGTTCGTCAGGCAAGTCGACTTTGTTCCTCCAAATCACCCAGCCAATTCCAGCATATACAAGTCCATACTTGTGGCCACTAACATTGATGCTCTTCACTAGTGGCAACCGAAAATCCCACTCCAATTCTGGGTAAAGAAATGGGGCAATGAACCCTCCGCTAGCAGCGTCCACATGAATTGGTGTATCCCATCTACCAAAAGAAATGATATATTAGACAACAGAAAGTAATCTAGTAAGTCATCAAATATATTGATGAGCAAGCTAGGAACAGGGGATTACCCTGTTTCTGCATTTTTCTTAACCAAGAGGTCGTTTAAGCGCTTAACATCTTCAAATTCTCCATTAAGAGTGGATCCTAGAATAGCTGCTACACAGATGGTGTTCTCGTCCACCATTTCTGCAGCCTTTTCAGGGTCCATCACATAGTAACCGTCTCTCAGCTTCACCTCCTTCAGCTCCACTTCAAAATACCTTGCAAATTTCTCCCAATGAGTGTTAGAGCAAACAGGGAAATTCAACATCATCTCTAAAGTATGGAAATCCATTACCAACACACTTTACCACTCCAACACTCATTAACAGTTGGCAATAATTTATTTCATTTTGGAAAAACTCTCTTTACCCCAAGTATGGAAATTGTCTGAAATAAATTACCTCAGAGTATTGGACAAAATTCGTCAGCGTTTGTCAATTCTCCAACTGCATTACCATAATCCTTTCAAAAACTGCACAGGTGTGAATATATGTGTGTGTATAGCAGAGTTTACAAATTCAAATTTTAGAGAATCTAATTTTTCATAAAATCCATAAAGTAAATTAGTAAACACTGGATGCACAAACTCTCATAGTAAACACTGAATGTATGATGAATGCTAAACTCTGTAGTAAATGATTTATATACAGTAATATTTAATTAATTTATAACCCCCCCCTTTTTTTTGGTTTCTCCAGTAATCAGAGGTTGGAACTAGTCACCAAAAATCCTATAATTTTATCCCTTATCAGTTTGATAAGTTCCTGGATCTTCCTAGTCTTCGACTAGTCACCAAAAATTAGAGAATTTTAGCCCTTACTATATACCAGTAAGTTCCTGGGTCGTCCTAGTTACAAACATGATCTCAAAGGAGTTCTAACAGTCTATATACATAAGCTTTGGGGTAGACTAATAACAGAATTTAACTTAGCAGTGTATAACTAACATAGTTTAGAGTTCATCAACATCAGAAATTATTCATGAGAGGCAATGCACACAGTATTTACAGACTCAGAGTTTAGGATAAATAAACTAAGAGATGCTATAAATATGAAACAGTATCATGCTGTGTTAATTTTCTGCACAATCTAAGATTAGATCACAGATAACTTAGAAGGATTCATGATTAATTACTGAGAATCATGCTTCACACAAAATTTCTTCATTGGTGTTAACATTCAGACAAAAACATTTTCAGAGTTTCTTAGAGTTTATCCAACATGTCAACAGTGTATGACTTACAGAGCATGCTAACAGAGTTTAACAGTTAACGAACAGAGTTTGCATAGCAGAGTTTATCAACAGAGTTCACATAGCAGTTAACATACCACAGAAATATGAGTAACATATTACATAAGTAAAATTTTGAGTCTAACCAATATCTCTAGTCAAAACCAGAGACCATTCCTAGTTCATTTACCAGCCTTGTAAATACAGCTTCACACAATGGCTTGGTGAAGATATCTCCAAGCTGTTGTTCTGTAGACACAAAATGAAGCTCAATATTCCCTTCCTCTACATGTTCTCTGATAAAATGGTACCTTATGTTGATGTGCTTGGTCATTGAATGATGTACTGGATTACCTGTCATAGCAATAGAACTTTGATTATCACAGTAAATAGGTATTTTACTGTACCTCAATCCATAATCCAGCAATTGATTCTTCATCCACAGAATCTGTGCACAACAGCTACCAGCAGCAATATACTCTGCTTCAGCTGTAGATATTGAAATTGAATTCTGTTTCTTGCTGTACCAAAAAACTAGTCTATCACCTATAAATTGACAACTTCCACTGGTTCTTTTTCAGTCTATCTTGTAGCCTGCAAATTCAACATCAGAGTAACCAAGTAGCTTGAAATCTGATTCTCTAGGATACCACAGACCTAAGGTTATGGTTCCCTTGAGATACTTAAAAATCCTCTTCACAGCTGTTAGATGTGGTTCTCTGGGGTCTGCCTGAAACCTTGCACAGAGACAAGTTGCATACATGATATCAGGCCTGCTAGCTATTAGATAAAGAAGAGACCCTATCATGCCTCTGTAGTTTGTCATATCAACTGAAGCTCTTGTGTCTTTGTCCAACTTTGTTGCTGTTGCCATGGGAGTTGATGCAGATGAGCAGTCAAGCATACCAAATTTCTTGAGAAGATTTCTGGTATATTTTGCCTGATTTATGAAAATTCCATCATCTGTTTGCTTCACCTGTAGGCCTAGAAAATAACTTAACTCTCCCATCATGCTCATTTGATACCTGGACTGCATGAGCTTGGCAAACTTTTTACAGAGTTTATCATTGGTAGACCCAAAAATTATGTCATCAACATATATCTGAACTAAAAGCAAGTCATCACCATAGTTAAAATAGAACAGTGTTTTATCAATTGTACCTCTGTTGAACCCACTTTCTAAAAGAAATTGAGCCGGAGTTTCATACCATGCTCTTGGTGCCTGCTTAAGTCCATAGAGTGCCTTATCCAGCCTGTAGACATAGTCTGGATATTTTGGATCCACAAAACCTGGTGGTTGTTCAACAAACACTTCTTCTTCAAGCTTCCCATTCAGAAAAGCACTTTTCACATCCATCTGAAACACCTTGAATTTCTTGTGAGAAGCATATGCTAGAAAAATTCTTATTGCCTCCAATCATGCAACTGGAGCAAAAGTTCCATCATAATCTATTCCTTCTTACTGTGAATAGCCTTTTGCCACAAGTCTATCCTTGTTCCTTGTAACAACTCCCACACTGTCAGTTTTGTTTCTGAAAACCCATCTAGTACCAACAACAGATCTATTCTTTGGTCTAGGTACAAGGGTCCATACTTCATTCCTCTCAAATTCATTTAACTCCTCTTGCATTGCTGTTATCCAATCAGCATCTTGAAGAGCTTCTTCTACCTTCTTTGGTTCATTCTTAGACAAGAATGCATGAAACAGACATTCATTTGTTGTACCACTCCTTGTCCTTACTGTTGCATCTGGATCTCCAATAATTAAATCAGGTGTATGAGATTTTGTCCATTTGCTAGCATAAGGTAAATGGATTCTATTAGTATTTGATCCTCCCCCATGATCCATGTTCTCCTGATTTTCTTGTTGTCTCTCTTCATTTTCTGAGGCTCCCCCTGAATTTGACTGCTCAGAGTTTGAACTGTCAGATTTTGCATTTTCAGAGTTTGAGTCATCAGAGTTTGATCCAGATTTTTCAGTTGACTCACTATCAGAATTTGAGTCATCACTATGATCATGCTCCCCCTCAACTGGTTCTCCCCTTTGTTTTGGCTGAGAAGTTTCTTCAGTGTTTACCAGTAGAGGTTCAGAGTATGCTTCAACAGAGTTTGTCAGATTAGTTTCATCAGAGTTTACTTCATCAGAGATTAAGTCTTCATTATCAAAGTGCAGTTGATCATGTTCATCTACATCTTCAAGTACAGTTATTTTCTTGTCATCAAATGACATATGAATTGACTCCATGATCACCTTAGTTCTCAGATTATAAACTCTGAATGCCTTAGTTGACAGTGGATAACCAACAAAAATTCCTTCATCAGCTTTTAACTCAAATTTAGTCAACTGTTCAGGGTGAGATTTCAACAAAAAGCATTTGCACCCAAAAATATGAAAATATTTCAGGTTTGGCTTCTTTTCTCTCACCATCTCATATGGTGTTTTTCCATGCTTGTTGATCAGTGTGGCATTTTGAGTAAAACAAGCTGTTTGAACTGCTTCTGCCCAGAAATAGGTTGGCAATTTTGCTTCATCAAGCATAGTTCTGGCAACTTCTATCAAGGTTCTGTTCTTCCTCTCAACTACACCATTTTGTTGTGGTGTACCAGGTGCAGAAAACTCTTGCTTCAATCCCCTGTTCTTGCAGAATTCTTCCATTGTTGCATTCCTGAATTCAGTTCCATTATCACTCCTGATTATTTTGACTCTGTGTTTTGATCCTTTGTCCAGCAGCTTTACATGCTCCATCAGAGTTAATGCAGTTTCATCCTTCTTTGATAGAAAATACACCCATGTGTATCTGGTATGTTCATCAACAATGACTAGAGCATATTTCTTTCTTCCAATTGACAAGACATTCACTGGTCCAAAGAGATCAACATGTAGAAGATGATAAGGATCAACAATTGAAGATTCAGACTTGCTCTTGAAAGATGACTTCCTTTGTTTGGCCTTTTGACAGGAATCACACAGGCCATCAACATTTAATAAAGACTTTGGAAGTCCTCTTACAAGATCCTTTCTTATCAACTCATTGATGTTGTTCAGATTAAGATGAGAGAGTTTCTTATGCCACTTCCAACTCTCTTCACTTGACATTCTTGTGGACAGGCACACAGCTTTTCCATCAGAGTTTGCCAATAACTTTGCTTCATAGATATTATTGTGCCTGTGTCCAACTAGAACAACTTCTCCTGTAGATTTACTGATGATTTCATAGTATTCAGGCTGAAAATCTACATGATATCCTCTGTCACAGATTTGACTCACAGATAGCAGATCATGCTTGAGCCCTGGAACCAGAGCTACATTTGTGATGATGACACTTCCAAGATTGATATTGCCATATCCCAGAGTACGTCCTATGTTGCCATCTCCATAGGAAACTTTTGGGCCAACCTTCTTCACATACTCTGATAGCAGGGCTTTATTTCCAGTCATGTGTCCTGAACATCCACTGTCCACGACTAGGATACTCTCCCTGATTCCCTGCAATCACAAACAATTACTGAATATTAGATTTAAGGATCCAGACTTGCTTGGATCCTTTGGCTTTCTTAATTTTGTTAGCTTTAGCAGCGGAATTTACATTGTCAGAGTTTAAGCTAACTTTATCAGAGTTTACACTTGCAGAATTAACCTTAACCCATTTCAAATTGGGCTTAAGTTCATAGTAGTTATGATAAATAGCATGATAATCCCTGCAAGTATAAATAGAATGCCAAGTACTTCCATAATGTTGTTAAGACCAAACTCAACACGCAAGTGCACGTGATCTCAAGCAATATAGATAGCAAATAAGATTCGTTCCTACAGGGACTCGTTGTATTGTCTAGTTAATTCACTCACCGATGTATGATTATTATTCGATGCTACGACAAATTAACAATTGGATTTTTGTTTAACACTACAATTACTCTAAGATTTATAACTAATTATCAATTACTTGAACTAAGAATTATGTCGAATTACTTATGCGAATAAAACATGGGATTTTAACTTCATTAAACAATCCATCTATAGTCTCCACTTCTCTAGCCTTTTCATGTGATTTGTTAATACCTGATCGAATACACAAAACTGATATAAGTCAACCTTCGTTGTACAAATACCATCCTAAATAACATCCACAATAAAGATAGAAATCACTTAGTCTCCCAATTATGCCTAATCTCCATATGTCTATAAAGATTGAAACATAGTGGTTGAAGTACAAGCATTCAATTGATCACATAGTCGTCATAAAACGGTTAGATTTACGACACTAATTATGAATGATTTTCTCACGCATAAACCTATGCTAGCATGGCAAGTTCTAAACTCTTATATCCACTTTCGCTTCAATAAAAATTAACACACAATTACAGGAGTTAGCTACTCTCCTATAACGAATTAAATCAACCATGATAGGATATCACATCAATCACACTTTAGGCATCGAGAAGATTTAACAAATAGATTTCATGAATAAATCCGCTAAAACCCCATGACAACGAATTAGTTCATAATCAAACTAATCGTCACCATGGGTTCCAATGTAAACATGATAGAAGAAAACGAATAATGATTTAAATAAATATCAAGGGTTTTAAAGAATACACCCAAACTAAACATCCACAAACTAGGAAGAATACAAGAATAAATTGAAAACTATCTTCTTCCTCGCTTCTTCGTGCTTCAAATCTCCGTAGATAAAATACATGGTCTCTTTTTTTTTTCTTCTAGGGTTTTTCTTCCTTTATATAGGCCTCCAAGTGCAAGTAGTTCGTAAGGAATTTTATTTTTTACTTCATCTCGAAAAATCAGCAAATCGGGAATTTTCGTCAGACCAACCGACGCTGCCGCGCCATTTCTGTGTATGAAACCAGCGCTGCCGCGCCACCTCGATGCTCCCAGCGCTGCCGCGCCATAATCAAGCTCAAACACGGTGCTGCCGCGCTGTGCCTTCTGTTCAGCAAACTGGATTTTTTCCCTTTTCTTCATTATAACTCCGTTTTGCGCTCCGATTGCTCCGCTTCATTCCTTTAACACCTGTGATTAATATTCCTGCACAATACCCTTAAAAGAGATCAAAAATACCACAACTCGAGTACAAACATTCGTTTTAAGCCAAATGGAAACGCTTTAAGTGAATAAAATATCCACTCATCACACCCCCAAACTTAAACCGATGCTTGTCCTCAAGCATAAACAGACAACTTATTTACAACTAACTATTACCACTTTCGTAGGTGATCACGGCTGCATTTAGCATATGCAACAAGCCCTTTAAACCCCTAGGCAGCCCTAGTGGACGAGTAAGGTCTCGTGAGGGCCTATAGCGAATGTACCCACAAAATCCGATCTAAAATGCAACTAACAATGCAACTAACTATATGTATGCAACTACATGAAAAATGCAAGGATCCCCTTTAAACTCACCAAAACCAACTAACAAGCAAATATCTCAAAGAATGCAACAAATCCAAATAGAGCTCGACTAAGTCCCCGTATACTAACAATACATGAACGAAAACGTGCGTGTGTGCGATGCTCATCAGAAATACTCCCAAAACTAGGTCAAAAATCATACATGCTTTCAGTCAGGACAATCACAGGTTTATAACTAGAATAGACTGTAGACACTTCATAACCTAGGAACACCTCCACCCTTATCCAAGGTAGACAGAAACTCATGCTTTATTACTATGACACATAATACTATATACAGTACGCATGCTTATTTAACCGTGCAATGAATGAGACCCCAAAAGGCTTATACAATAATACTCATGTAGCGAGTGTTGGGTCAGTGGATCCCAGACTATAAAAGCCTTAGGTCACTAGGACTAAGTCCCCTCAGACTTAATTACTCGAGTATTAAAGAGCTCACACTGGTTAATTTTGCATTAAACAATTGAATTTTGACTCTTTTTTTCCTTTTCTTTTTTTTTCTGTTTTTTTTCAATGCAATCTGGAATGAGCCTTTCTCATTTCCAACCCTAGACTACTCTTATAAATATGAGCCGGCTACTAGCCAATTGACACCTAGCCATTATTAACAAATATTTACAACTAGCATGAAATCCCTATTTTCCCCCAAACTTAGACTTTAGTGCTCCTACGCCATCAAGGGAATAACGAAAATTCTAAATATAATCAAGCGATTAAATCTCTAAACATCCAACAAGCATGACCCTAACCTAGCCCAAAAGCACCCAATGAGTCTGTGTAAAAGTTTTGTTTCTGAAACACGCAAATCAATTTCATAGGCACTATAAATCAACCCTCTATTCATCATTACCACACTCAATTAGACACCTACCTACCAGACAGAATTAGCAAGTTCTACGGGATCATGAAAATGCATGCCATGCTCATGCAACTATATGAACACAAATATCACAATAACAGAATGTCCTATATGGCATACATCAAAAAGAAAAAAAACAAAATGCTCTAACTAACATGCAAATAAGCTAACATACAAATATGCTTCTAACATACACACACCTATTATACAAATGCACCTTGTATCCCCACCCCCCAACTTAAAATTTTGAATGCCCCCATTGAAGGTAAGAATAAAAAGGGTGCAAGGCATACCTACTCGTCGTCCGAGCCACTCGCATCGGGAGTGTCCGGTGGCGGATAGACAGCGCCAGCTCCTGCTCCAAAGGACGGAAAAGTCACGTCCACTCCACTCGCACGAAAAGCCGTGCCCAAAGCCTGTGCAAACTGACCAAAATCTGCTGCAAAACCTGCCTGCATATCGTGCACCGCATCGATATGCCTCGTCAAACGCCTATACTGTCGCTGAGTAATAAAAGAATCTCCTCCCTGAGGCTCCTCCTGCTGCTGCTCCTGTTGCTGCTGCTGTTGCTGCTCTACTACATAACCAAGACCCCACCAATCCGGCTCACCTCCATCCCACTCAGCCAGCCTCCATATACTCTGATGATCCAGCACTTCCTGTGGCTGCTGCACAACCTCCTCTGCTGACCAACGAGCACCACAATCCCTAGCCAACCTAGCAATGACCGAACCATAAGGCATCGCCGCAGTGGTACTACCTTGCATAAAACGCATAATCCCCTGATGGATCAAATTGCCCACATCCAAAAACTCTCTGCTGCATATAGCATACAACAGGATAGCCCTCTCAACTGTCACCTCATTCGAATGCCTAGTAGGAATAAGATTGGCACAAATGAACAAGTGCCAAGTACGCCCATATCTATTCAGAGCCGTTGACAAGAACGAGGTGGGCTCAGTAGTGCCTCTCCTCAAACGCCACTATGTACCTGGAACACACAACCGCTGAATAATCAACTGAAGATCCACAACATCGTGAGTCTTCCCCGACCAATCCTCTTGACCCCTCCTAGGAGCCGGAAGCCCAAGAACACGACGAATAGCAGCATGATCCGTATAAACTGTCACCTTAGTACCAAGCAGATAAGAGCGAAACTTTTCAAACCCATAGACAATAGCAAGTAATTCCTTCTCAGTGGTGGTGTAATTCAACTGAGCATCATTGAGAGTTTTGCTTGCATAGTAAATAACATGGAACATTTTTTCTTTCCTTTGGCCTAGAACGGCCCCAAGTGCATAATCACTAGCATCGCACATCAAAGCAAATGGTTGGCTCCAATCAGGAGCTATAATAACTGGAGCAGAAATTAGTTTCTTCTTCAAGATCTCGAACGCATGTAAACGAGCCTCATCAAAATTGAATGGCACATCTTTTTCCAAGAGATTGCAAAGCGGCTTAGAAATTTTTGAGAAATCCTTTATGAAGCGCCTGTAAAACCCTGCATGACCAAGAAAGCTGCGAATGCCCTTGACTAAGATAGGGGCAGGAAGATTCTCAATAGTTTCCACCTTTGCCTTGTCAACTTCCAAACCCTTACTCGAAACCTTGTGTCCCAGAATGACACCTTCTTGTACAATGAAGTGGCACTTTTCCCAATTAAGAACAAGATTTGTCTCCATACAACGTTTTAAAACCAAACTCAAGTTTTCCAAGCACTCAACAAAAGAATCCCCAAAGACTGAGAAATCGTCCATGAATACTTCCATATTAATTCCAATCATGTCAGAGAAAATGGCCATCATACACCTCTGAAAAGTAGCTGGCGCACCACACAACCCAAAAGAAACACGTCTGAATGCAAATGTACCAAATGGACAAGTGAATGTAGTCTTCTCCTGATCCTCGGGTGCTATGCAAATCTGATTGTAACCAGAATACCCATCAAGCAAACAATAGTACTGACGTCCAGCCAATCTGTCAAGCATCTGATCAATGAACGGGAGTGGAAAATGATCTTTCCTAGTGGCTTTGTTCAACTTTCGATAATCCATGCAAATTCTCCAACCAGCAACTGTTCGCGTAGGAATGAGCTCGTTCTTCTCATTAGTAACCACTATCATGCCTCCTTTCTTAGGCACACATTGCACCGGACTCACCCAAGAACTATCAGAAATCGGATAGATAATGCCCGCGTCAAGCCATTTAAGAATTTCCTTCTTCACAACTTCTTTCATAACAGGATTCAGTCTCCTTTGATTATCGACTGTAGGTTTAGCTCCCTCTTCCAAAGGAATTTTGTGCATGCAATAAGAAGGACTAATACCCTTGATGTCTGCTATAGTCCACCCAATGGCTGATTTGAATTCCCTTAAGATTCTCAATAGTTTTTCTTCTTCGTTGCCTGAAAGCTTAGATGATATAATAACAGGTAAGGTAAAAGAATCCCCAAGATAGGCATACCTTAGATGTTCAGGCAATGGCTTAAGTTCCAAGGTAGGTGCTTCCTCAATGGATGGTTTAAGTCTAACATGAGACTTCTTCAATTCTGACAACCCCAATGATTCAAATGGAATCCCAAACTTCTTCCATGGAGATGCATTAAGATATTGCAAGTGTTCTTTATCCTCTTCGTTCTAAACCTCCGAGTCATTAGCAAGAACTCTTTCCAACACATCAGCTTTTATCAAGTGTTGAGTCGCGGATCTAACCACCTTGTCGACCATATCAATTTTGAGACACTCTTCATCGTCAGTTGGAAGCTTCATTGCGTTGAAAACATTAAAAGTGACGTTTTGATCGTGCACCCTCATAGTGAGTTCTCCCTTTTGGACATCAATAAGAGTTCGGCCCATAGCCAAGAATGGTCGTCCCAAGATAATAAGAATCTTCTTGTCTTCCTCGAAGTCAAGAATAACAAAGTCGGCTGGAAAGATAAGCTTGTCGACCTTCACCAAAACATCCTCAACTATCCCTCGAGGATAAGTAACTGAACGGTCCGCGAGTTGTAGAGTCATGGTAGTTGGCTTTGGTTCTGGAAGACCAAGTTGCATGAAAACTGATAAGGGCATGAGATTAATACTTGCACCCAAATCACACAAGCATTTGCTGAATGAGAGATCTCCAATAGTACATGGAATGGTAAAGCTTCCGGGGTCCTTCAACTTAGGCGGCAACTTTTGTTGCAAGATGGCACTACATTCCTCCGTCAAGGCAACGGTCTCTAGCTCCTCAAGTTTCAATTTCTTCGAGAGAATGCCCTTCAGAAACTTCGCATAGCTCGACATTTGCTCAAGAGCCTCCGCAAATGGTATGTTAATCTGAATCTTCTTGAAGACATCCAAGAACTTAGCAAATTGCTTGTCGAACTTTTGCCTTTGAATTCGTTTTGGGTATGGAGGAGGTGGAAACACCTTATCTTCATCTTCTTTCTGAGCATTATCATTCTTACAAGTTATAGGAGTCGAGGGAGTAGCATTAGATAGCAATTTAGGACCAGACTCGACCCCAGCATCAAAATTACTTTTTTCTTCCAGAAGCTGCGGCGCTGCCGCGCCAGTATTATACTGGGAAATGGCGCTGCCGCGCCGTGAAGTCTGTTCTGGTTTTTCACTTTTTTCCTCAGTTGATTTTTCATTGTTCTGACCTTGTAGAATTCTTCCTGATCGTAATGTTACTGCCTGGACCTGTTCCTTGTGATCTTTCATGCCTGGATTCATCTCTGTGTCACTCGGAAGCGTTCCTGGTTGACGGTTCAACAATGCATTGGCCAGTTGGCCAATTTGATTCTCTAAAGTTTTCAATGACACCGCCTGACTCTTGTACATCATTCGAAGCTCTTCCAATTCAGACTTCTCAGGCTGATTCAATGAATTCCCTTGAGATGGTTGAAATCCCGGTGGATTGAA
This sequence comes from Saposhnikovia divaricata, assembly GCA_036435485.1. NCBI lineage: Eukaryota > Viridiplantae > Streptophyta > Magnoliopsida > Apiales > Apiaceae > Saposhnikovia > Saposhnikovia divaricata. The sequence continues at coordinate 121,977,707 of CM071601.1, read as the reverse complement.
TGGCTGCCTTGGAGCATAAGGTGGTGGTTGATAGTTCTGATTATATGGCCTTGCATTGAACTGCTGATTTTGGGGTTGCTGAACACCACCCTGATTGTTGCTCCAACTGAAATTAGGATGATTCCGATTGTTGGGATGATAAACATTAGGCACTGGTTGCTGAGTTCTTTGAAAATTACTAACAAATTGTGCAGATTCAGATGAGATAGCACACAGATTCGTGTCATGAGCCCCTACACACAATTCACACACCATAGCAACCTGGTTAGTCCCATGATTAGAAAGGGAATCTACCTTCATTATCAACGCCTTGAGTTGAGCAGCAATAGCAGTAGCTGCATCCAAGTTAAGAACTCCAGCCACTTTAGCAGGTGGCAAGCGTTGAGTAGGATTCTGAAACTCATTGGCCGCTATCATTTCAATAAGATTATAGGCATCCTCATAGCTTTTTGCCCATAGCGCACCTCCAGAAGTTGCATCTAACATAGGCCTGGACTGAGCTCCCAACCCGTTATAGAAATTGCTGATTATCATCCAATCCGGCATCCCATGATGAGGAAAACGTGCCAATATCTCCTTGTACCTTTCCCAAGCTTCCCCCAAAGATTCCTGAGGTTGCTGAGCAAACTGAGAAATAGAATTCCGATAAGCTGCTGTCTTCGCCATGGGGAAATACTTCGTCAAGAACTTTTGAGCACAATCTGCCCATGTTTTAATAGAGCCTGATGGCATAGAATGTAACCAACTCTTGGCTTTATCCCTAAGAGGGAAGGGAAATAGTCTCAATCTGATTGCGTCATCTGTAACTCCGTTGAATTTGAAGGTGTCACAGATCTCAAGGAAGTCCCTAATATGAGCATTGGGATCTTCAGCAGGACTACCCCCGAACTGTACTATATTCTGAATCATCTGAATGATGTTTGGCTTAAGCTCGAAATTATTAGCCCCAATAGCTGGGCGAACAATACTGGTATGAATATCCTCCACTTTTGGCTGAGAGAATTCACTCAAAGCCTTCGCTGGTTGTGCTTGATCCGCCATTTCTTCTATTGATTCAAGATCGTCATCTAACCCTATGTTCTCAAAGTCAAGTTTTCTCCTTGCTAGTTCTTCTCTACGTGCTTGAGCTCATGTACGCATACACTCCCAAAAAGTACCTGAAATTCACCAACAAGAAATTTGGTGAGAAACGTCCTAGTCACCGAACTTTAATGACCACTGATGGCAAATACTGAAACTAAACAAACAAAACCGCGTCCCCGGCAGCGGCACCAAAAACTTGTTACGACCAAACTCAACACGCAAGTGCACGTGATCTCAAGTAATATAGATAGCAAATAAGATTCGTTCCTACAGGGACTCGTTGTATTGTCTAGTTAATTCACTCACCGATGTATGATTATTATTCGATGCTACGACAAATTAACAATTGGATTTTTGTTTAACACTACAATTACTCTAAGATTTATAACTAATTATCAATTACTTGAACTAAGAATTATGTCGAATTACTTATGCGAATAAAACATGGGATTTTAACTTCATTAAACAATCCATCTATAGTCTCCACTTCTCTAGCCTTTTCATGTGATTTGTTAATACCTGATCGAATACACAAAACTGATATAAGTCAACCTTCGTTGTACAAATACCATCCTAAATAACATCCACAATAAAGATAGAAATCACTTAGTCTCCCAATTATGCCTAATCTCCATATGTCTATAAAGATTGAAACATAACGGTTGAAGTACAAGCATTCAATTGATCACATAGTCGTCATAAAACGGTTAGATTTACGACACTAATTATGAATGATTTTCTCACGCATAAACCTATGCTAGCATGGCAAGTTCTAAACTTTTATATCCACTTTCGCTTCAATAAAAATTAACACACAATTACAGAAGTTAGCTACTCTCCTATAACGAATTAAATCAACCATGATAGGATATCACATCAATCACACTTTAGGCATCGAGAAGATTTAACAAATAGATTTCATGAATAAATCCGCTAAAACCCCATGACAACGAATTAGTTCATAATCAAACTAATCGTCACCATGGGTTCCAATGTAAACATGATAGAAGAAAATGAATAATGATTTAAATAAATATCAAGGGTTTTAAAGAATACACCCAAACCAAACATCCACAAACTAGGAAGAATACAAGAATAAATTGAAAACTATCTTCTTCCTCGCTTCTTCGTGCTTCAAATCTCCGTAGATAAAATATGTGGTCTCTTTTTTTTTTCTTCTAGGGTTTTTCTTCCTTTATATAGGCCTCCAAGTGCAAGTAGTTCGTAAGGAATTTTATTTTTTACTTCATCTTGAAAAATCAGCAAATCGGGAATTTTCGTCAGACCAACCGACGCTGCCGCGCCATTTCTGTGTATGAAACCAGCGCTACCGCGCCACCTCGATGCTCCCAGCGCTGCCGCGCCATAATCAAGCTCAAACACGGCGCTGCCGCGCCATGCCTTCTGTTCAGCAAACTGGATTTTTTCCCTTTTCTTCATTATAACTCCGTTTTGCGCTCCGATTGCTCCGCTTCATTCCTTTAACACCTGTGATTAATATTCCTGCACAATACCCTTAAAAGAGATCAAAAATACCACAACTCGAGTACAAACATTCTTTTTAAGCCAAATGGAAACGCTTTAAGTGAATAAAATATCCACTCATCAAATGTTGACATAAAGTCTGTGGTCTAGTTCTAACATTATCATTCTTTACTTCAGACTTGGAAGGTAAAGAATTAATGTTTTTGTTCTTCCTGCAGAAACTAGCAAGATGGTTAGTACTACCACAGTTATGACATGTCTTTCTTGGAGCAAAAGTAGCAAGCATTGGATAATTACCTTGAGTAATGCCTACTTTACCATTTCTATTTTTCCTAGACACTTTCTATTTCTTGACAGATTTTAACTCCTTAAGCTTATGCTTGAGTTGTTTATCTGTCATTGAACCAATATTAACCTGTTTAACACTAGTTTTTACAGGTTCTTTCTTAACTTCTTCTTTTTCAGCTTCAAACTTAGGTTCATTTATTCCATGAACAAATTTTGTAGATGGGAGATGTGCTCTTATTTTGACTTTGTTTTGAAACCTAAGTTCATCTCCCTCACAGTAACCTAAACCAACTGTGTCTGACTGAAAAACCTCTTGGGTGTCTTTTCCAGAATGAGTCCAAGTTTTAATTATGTGATTTGCCTTCTCCAACTCAGATTCAAGTTGCTTATATTTTCCTAGCAAATCCTGTTCTAGATAAACAGCATCATCTCTTTCTTTCTGAACTTGTTGCATGTTTTCAAGTTTCTCTTCAACAATTTTATTTCTCACTTTTAGTTCAGAATTTTCAGATTTGATTCTCTCATTCTCTAAAGTCTGATCCCTATAACTGATATGCAAAGCCTTAAGATAGATTCTCAATTCAGTTATATCATCAGTATTATAAGCATAGGTAGTTAGAGGTACCTTGTTTTCAGAATCTTCAAATTCATTCTCAATGGAAGCCATGAGAGCATAGTTAACATCCTCATCTGAGTCTGAAGTGTCTGCCCAGTCTCTGCCTTTAGTGAAGAGTGCTTTTTCAGTTTTACCCTTCTTGAACTCAGGAGCATAGTGACCCATCTCCTTACACTTGTAGCATTGAATCTCAGACTTGTCTTTCTTCCCAGACTTGGTATCCTTTCTCTCAGACTTTCTGAAACTTTTTCTGTCAGAGTTTGAATCTTTCTTAGAAAACCTTTTGCCCTTCTTAAAGTTCTTGAAACCCATCTTCTTGAAAGTCTTCACCATCAAAGCAGCCATTTGCAACATTTCTTCTTCATCATCCTCAGAGTCAGATGATTCATCAGTGTTTGAATCAACATCAGAGTTTGATGACTCACTTTCAGAATGTATGACTAAAGCCTTTCCCTTAGCTTTCTTCCTTGATGCTTCCTTCTTCAAGGGTTTTTCTTCAACCTTAAGAGCAACAGACTTTATCTTCTTACCTGATCTCCTGTTTCTCTGCTCCAATTCCAATTCATGAGTTTTGAGCAGCCTATAGATTTCATCAATCTCAGTATCAGCAAGATCATAGTTATCTCTTATGGTGGTTGTCTTCTGTTAAATATAATTGATGTGTTTTAATCAGTGTTTAAGTGTTACAGTGAATTATCAGAGTTTAGCTGGAAGTAGTCAGAGTTTAGTGTAAATTCTGACAGATGGAAGCTCGACAGAGTTTGTCAAACTCTGTCTGAAGGAAGCGTCTACTGGTCAACAGTGATTGAAGATTTATTATGGAAGCGATATCTTTGAAGATTGGATAGCTATCAAAGAGATCGAGTTGACTTAGGAGACGAGTGACAATCTGTAATTGATATCATTGTATAGCTGATTATTAGGAATATCAATTAGAGATTGTATCGTAGCTGTATGTTATATAAATACAGTTATGTTAACCCTAGAAGGGTATCGTACAACGAATTATCTTTATTGTAACCTAGCAGCTCTTTGTGATATTTTAGATCACGAAGAGGGTTCTTAATACAAGAAGTTTTTAAGTGCATAAACGTTTTACTTGTTAAACTCTCATACCAAGTTGATTATTAATTGTGTATTCGGCCTAACAAGTGGTATCAAAGCCAATCTGTTACTTTATTACAGGTTAAGATCCAAACACAACAATAATCATGGCAGCAATTCCTCCACCAACACCTACTGTTTCTGAAAAGGCTCCTACTACTGTGAGTCGTTATGAACCAATCAGGGTTCCTATTCTCAGGCCATTAGAGTATGCTATGTGGAAGGTCAAGATGACTATGTTTCTGGAGGCTACAGATCCAGAATATCTTGACAGGATTTATGAAGGCCCTCACAATCCTACAAAGCTATCTGTTGCAATTGCTGGTGAAGAAGCAAAAATGGTTCCAAAGGAAAAGAAGTACATGACTTCTGAAGATCAATCATCAATTGCTAAGGATGCAAAAGTTAGGCATTTACTGCATAGTGCTTTAGACAATGTTATGTCTAACAAAGTCATTAACTGCACCACTGCAAAAGAGATATGGGATGCTCTTGAAGTCAGGTGTCAAGGAACTGCGGCTATTAAGAAGAATAGGAGAAACATACTCACACAAGAGTATGAGCATTTTGAGGCTAAACCTGAAGAGACCATGACAGAAACATTTGATAGATTCTGTAAATTGATCAATGATCTGTCATTGGTCAACAAAGAGTATGATCTAGAAGACTCGAATCTCAAGTTTCTTCTTTCTCTACCTGAAAAGTGGGATGTGAAAACAACCACTATTAGAGACAACTATGATCTTGCTGAAACAGAGATTGATGAAATCTATGGGCTGCTCAAAACTTATTAATTGGAAATGGAGCAGAGAAACAGGAGATCAAGCAGGAAAGGAAAGTCTGTTGCTCTTAATGTTGAAGAGAAGCCTCAGAAGAAAGAGGCATCAAGAAGGAAAATGAAGGGAAAAGCTTTGGTCATACATTCAGAAAGTGAATCATCAAACTCTGATTATGATTTAAACTCTTCTGAATCATCTGACTCGGAGGATGATGTAGAAGAAATGAGGAAAATGGTTGTGTTGATGGTGAAGACTTTCAAGAAAATGGGCTTCAAGAATTTCAAGAAAGGAAAAAGGTTTTCTAGAGATTCAAATGAAGACAGGAAAAGCTTCAGGAAGTCTGATAAGAGAGATTCTAAAGGGAAGAAGGATAAGTCTGAAATTCAATGCTACAAGTGTAAGGAGATGGGTCACTATGCTCCTGAGTGCAAGAAAGGTAAAACTGGAAAGGTACTCTACACTAAAGGCAGAGATTGGGCAGATACTTCAGATTCTGATGAAGAAGTGAACTATGCTCTCATGGCTACTACTGAATCAGAAACTTCTGAAAATCAGGTACCTCTAACTACTTATGCTTATAATATTGATGACATTGCTCAATTAAGAATTTATCTTAAGTCATTGCATATAAGTTATAGGGATCAGACTTTAGAAAATGAGAGGATAAAAGCTGAAAATTCTGAACTTAAGGTAAGAAATAAATTTGTTGAAGAAAAACTTGAAAACATGCAACAAGTTCAGAAAGAGAGAGATGATGCTGTTTGTAAAGAACAGAATTTGCTTCAGAAATATAAACAACTAGAATCAGAGTTGGAGGAAGCAAATAATAAAATTAGGACTTGGACTAATTCTGGAAAGGACACTCAACAGATTTTTCAAACAGACGCTGTTGGTCTAGGTTATAATGAGGGAGATGAACTTAGATTTCAAAATCAAGTTAAAATCAGAACTCATTTTGTACATGGAACCAGTAAATTTTTGTTTGAAAATGAAAAGGAAGCTGTTAAAAGTGAACCAGTAAAAACTAGTGTTAAACAGGTTAATATTGGTTCAATGACAGATAAACAACTCAAGCATAAACTGAAGGAGTTAAAATCTGTTAAGAAACAGAAAGTGTCAAACAAGAACAGAAATGGAAAAGTAGGCATCACTTCAGGAAATAAACCAATGCTTGCTAGTTATGCTCCAAGAAAGACATGTCATAACTGTGGTAGTACTAAGCATCTTGCAAATTTCTGCAAGAAAAATAAAAATATAAATTCTTTACCTACAAAGTCTGAGGTAAAGAAGGATTTTGCTAGAACTAAGCCACAGACTTTATGCACACACTGTGGAAGCACTTGGCATTCCATTTATACTTATAGAGAATATCATGCTATCTATCATAATTACTATGAACTGAAACCCAATCTGAAATGGGTTAAAGTTGATACTGCAAGTGTAAACATTGAAACTGTTAGCTCAAACTCTGATAATGTTAATTCCGCTGCAAAAGCTAACAAAGTTAAGAATGCCAAAGGATCCAAGCAAGTCTGGATCCTTAAAACTAATCCTCAGTAATTGCTTGTGATTGCAGGGTAACAGGGAGGCAACCCTAGTCGTGGACAGTGGATGTTCAGGACACATGACTGGAAATAAAGCCCTGCTATCAGACAATGAGGAGAAGGCTGGCCCAAAAGTTTCCTATGGTGATGGCAATGTAGGAAGAACATTGGGATATGGCAATATTAATCTTGGAAATGTCATCATCAACAATGTAGCTCATGTCCCAGGACTCAAGCATGACTTGTTATCTGTGAGTCAAATCTGTGACAAGGGATATCATGTAGATTTTCAACCTGAATATTGTGAAGTTATCAGCAAATCTACAAGAAAGGTTGTTCTAGTTGGTCACAGGCAAAACAACATTTATGAAATCAAGCTTTTGATAGACTCTGTTGGAAAAGCTGTTTGCCTGTCTACAAGAATGTCTAGTGAAGAGAGTTGGAAGTGGCACAAGAAACTCTCACATTTGAACTTGAACAACATCAATGAATTGATCAGAAAGGATCTTGTAAGAGGACTCCCAAAGGCTCTGTTAAATGTTGATGGCCTATGTGATTCATGTCAGAAGGCTAAACAAAGGAAGTCATCTTTCAAGAGCAAGACAGAATTTTCTACCACTGATTCCTATCATCTTCTGCATGTTGATCTCTTTGGTCCAGTAAATGTTATGTCTATTGCAAGGAAGAAATATGCTTTAGTCATTATTGATGAATACACTAGATTCACTTGGGTGTATTTTCTAGCAAAGAAGGATGAAACTGCATTAACTCTGATGGAGCATGTGAAGCTTCTGGACAAAGGATCAAGCAACAAAGTCAGAATCATCAGAAGTGATAATGGAACTGAGTTCAGAAATGCAACAATGGAAGAATTCAGCAAGGACAATGGAGTGAAGCAAGAATTTTCAGCACCTGGTACACCACAACAAAATGGTGTAGTTGAAAGGAAAAATAGAACCTTGTGAAAGGCAGAGTGTATAAACTTGTAACACTATAACTAATGTAACTCAACTAAAGGAAAAGATACTTAACCAGAAGACAATCAAGAACAAGAAGTCACAAGAAATCAACACTAAATGAAGACAAGGTAATTGATACAATTCAACATGTTAACTATGATCAAGCCAAGAAGAAATCACTGAGAGAAGTTCAAGTCAAAGTTGTTCTTGCCTCAGTGATTTGAAAAGCCAAGAATCAAGATCATAACTATCAGTATCAATAAGACCAATTGATTTCAAGTGAACAAGAAGGAAAGCAAATATTGGAAAGCCATATTACTAATTGGATATGGTAATTTATTCAAGAAGCAAAAACCCTATCAAGACTAGTCACTTATGAACCAGACCGTTGCATTAAGTGTCAGGACATTGATAACAAGTTTATGTCAGTAATAAAGATCCATATTCAAGAGCTTGGTGAAGAATAAAGAAGACATGAAGATATTACAAGTTCAAGATGTGCATTGAAGTTTCAAGTTGAAGACCAGAATATTTTCTAAGTACTAAATATTCTAGATGGCCAAGTAGAAGTTTCTAAGTAGAAGTTCTACTTAGAACTTCGAGATGGCTAAGTAGAAATTCTCAAGTAGAAGTTCTACTTAGAGTGCAGCTTCAACATGACACATGGCATCTTCTGATTGGCAGATTTCCAAGCTTTCAAGTTAAGGCAAGATTTATGTTGACATCATTGGGCCACGTACATCTTAGTCTTTGAAGACTACAGGACATAGATTACATGTAGTATAAATAGAAGTACTTGTGTAATGTTTTAGTTGGTGAGCAATTCTTGAGAAAAACACAAGAGAAAGAGAGAGAGTGCATTCACAGAGCTTAGTATCATTCACTTCTCTCTGAACTTCTGTCATACTTTGTAATGAATGTTGTAGCAACCCTTTCAAGTTATATGTAAGACATATATTCCTTGAATCTGTGTGTTCGTTTATTACATCGTATTTATTGCTTCTCATATTCGAAAAGTTGTATTCACCCCCCCTCTACAACACATTTGGACCTAACAATTGGTATCAGAGCAGTATGTTTAACATACAAAACATAGATCCTTGTGTTGAGTAGAAGAATCGTGAGTTTTCATTTTCTAGATCTACTTTACATTTTCTCGAAAAGTGAGCTTTAATTCGTTTGTAGTGAAAACTCATCCGAAAAATTATTTAAATACTCCAGGTGTGATTATTTAGCTTGGATGTATTTTAATTAATTTTTGTGAATTAATCTGGGTACTTTCATATTTGGTGTTCTTGAGTGTTCATCATCTGTTCTTATCAAAGAAGACAACCCAACAACTTTTTGATCTCCTTTTCAAATAGAAAAATAGTAAAAGAATAAAAAGGTGTTTTTGGACTTTGTGATTTGCATTATTCACGGCCGAAAGTGAAACAAGACATACTCAGTACCTAGCACGTGTGTTAGGTGGGTTAGGTGAGTAAAGCATCAAAAGTCAAAAGGTGTTAAAGAGATAATATTGTTTATTCAATATTAAAGTAATCTGCAGAAAAAAATTATTCTAAGGACAAAAGTTCTACATAGAATTTCTACTTGAGAATTTCTACATAGAATTTCGACTTGGACAATTTCTACTTGGTGAATTTCGACTTGAGCAAAATTTCGACTTAGAGAAATTTTGACTTAGGCAAAAGTTCTACATATATATTCTACATAGCCTAGTCTTGGGTACTTAGAAACTTTTAGTGACCAGAATTGAGATGGCTCCTAAAAATGCATTCAAGATCCCAATGTTCAACCGAGATCACTATGAAGAATGGGTTTTCAGAATGAGACTATATTTAGAGACTGTTAACCCTGAATATCTGGAAGTCCTTGACAAGGGTAAATTTGTTCCAATGGTGGTTATTCCTGCACATACGGAAGGAGGGGTGGTTATAGCACCTCGGTCTGAGCCTAAAAAGGCCTCGGAGTTTTCGGATGCTGACAAGGAACAAATAGCTTATGATACTGCCATACGACAAACCTTGATGGAATCTCTTGATCATGAAATGTTCAACATAGTCAAAGGTCTGACTACAGCAAAGAAGATTTGGGACAAGATAGAAGTTGTCATGGAAGGATCTGCAGAGGTTAGAAGCAACAAGACACTCATACTCAAGATGGAGTATGACACCTTTAGAATACGAAAAGGAGAAGGCATAACAGACGGCTATCTACGATTCAGTCAGTTGGTATTGGATTTGAATCTGAGAGGTGTAACTCTCCCCATGGTTGAGACTAATACGAGATATCTGAGGAACCAGCCAAAAAGCATTGAACATAGGGTCTACGCAATAAGAGAAACCAGAGATTTGCATACAACTTCTCTGGAAGAGTATTATGGAATATTAAAGACCTATGAGCTGGAAACACTTCAAGATCAAGCATGGGACAATGATTCAAAAGGAAAAGAAACTGCATCAGGATTAGTTGCTGATGAGGAAGAGTCTAAGAAGGCAATAGTTGTAGCAAAGCCTAAATCATCACTTGCACCACACCAAGATGATAATGATGACGAGTGCGCATCTGACAGTGATGATGACTACTACACCCAAGAAGAGCTGGACAACATGGACGATAGTGTCGTGGCATACATGGCAAGGAAGTTCAGCAACATGAGATTCAGAAAGAGCAACCGACCACAGAGAAATTCTTCATCTTATTATCGGGCTGCTAGGGGTGGTGGTAGTTCGTCATGCTACAAAGGAAAAGGCAAGAATACCAGCTACAAATCTCCTTTGGATTTCAAAATGAAGTTCAAATGCTATAACTGTGGTGAAGCTGGACATTTTGCCTCGGACTGCAAAAAGCCTAAACAGACTTATCCAAAAGAGACATATGAAGCCCTCAAAAGCAAGTATGAATCGCTGGTGAAGGAAAGACATGGAAAACGAGCTTTATTGGTGACAGAAGGAAGAGCTTGGGATGATTCAGATGAGGAAGATGTTACTCATGTAGCAAACTTTGCCCTCATGGCTGAGACATCAGAGGAACCAGAGGTACCAGTTCTAACCCTTAAAGTAGAAATGTCCATTGATGATTATAAGGAACAGAACGGGGCTCTTAGTGAAGAGATCTATATGTTGTGCAAAAGCCTAGACTCTTCTCAAAAGGAACAGAAAACACTTGTTGCCAAAAGCAGAATGCTTGAGGCAAAAGTGGAAGAGCTGGAGGCTGCTTGCACTGTAGATACTTCCCTAAGAGACTTTATTAAATCTCTGGAGCACAAGCTCGTCCTTAAGGAAGAAGTAGAAGCATGTCTTAGGGATAAACTAGCTGAGTTAGAAACTAAATGTGAAGCTTACAAACTAGCTGCTAGTAAAGTGTATGTAGATAATGACACATTTAAGAAGATAACTGGAGTAGGTATAGGACTTGATTATTCTGACCTTCCTAAGAAAGAAGGAAAGAGACCTATTGACCCTAGTTCCAGTGACCTTAAAAAGGAAACACCTAGAATTCTTAAATCGGCTGTCAAACCTATCTACAAACATCTTGTTCCTAGAATAGAAGAAGAAGAGACTGAATTGATAGCTAGATATGAGATTGAGATGGAAGATCGCCAGAAAGAACAACCTATAACTCCTATCAAACAAGTTAAAATCAATTTCCCTAGAGATGAATCTAGACTGGGATTAGGAGCTAAGGCTGTTAAACAACAAGGAAAGAAAGAAAAAGGCATAAAAGAGGTTAAGGCTGAACGAATAAAGAAAGCATGTTATCACTGTAAATCTACTGAACATCTTTCTTATGCATGCAAAGCAAACATGAATGTTCCTGCTGCACATGCCATGCCTATCACACATACAATGAATAATCTGCATCAGAATCATGCACAGTGTGGTCAACCTAATTGTATGCCATGCACTTTTAACATCATGCAAACTTTTGTGCATTTAATGAATGCATCTAGCCAGTCATGCTTAAATACTGTTGCTAGTTCAAACATCAAGAAAAAGCATGTGAGAGACAAGACTGTCAGTCCTCCTAAAGTTAGGAGTGACAAACCTTCTCCTAAGACTGACAAATCTGTCAAGTCTGAGAAAGGAAAGGAGATAGTCGAAAGCTCTAGTAATGTTAAGAAAAGTGCCTCTCCTGTTGTTAAATCTGTTGATTCTCGATCTTATCGAAAAGCCGGGCCCAATCAAAGTTGGGTTCCGAAGAATGTCTAACCAATCTGTCATTGCAGGGCGTTAAGCAGAATAGAAATAAAGTTATATGGGTGCTAGACAGTGGAGCATCTAGGCATATGACTGGAAACAAGTCCCTGCTTACAGAGTTGGTTATGAAGGCTGGCCCTTATGTTACCTTTGGAGATGACAACATAGGTGTGACAAAGGGATATGGCAAACTGAAAACTGGCAATGTCATCATTGAAGATATTTCCTATGTTGAGGGACTGAAGCACAATCTATTGAGTATCAGTCAATTCTGTGACAAAGGTTACGAAATTGTATTCAACAAGAAAGGTGTATCAATCACTCACATCAAGGAAGGCTCGCTAGCTTTGAGAGGAGTTCGAAAGGCAGATCTTTTTGTTGCAGATATGGATTCAGCAAATAAGAATGAGGTCACCTGTTTCTACAGCAAAGCCTCGGATGATGAAAGCTGGTTATGGCACAAAAAGCTATCTCACTTAAACTTCAAAACGATGAATGCTCTCGCAAGGCGAGAATTGGTGAGAGATCTACCTCAAATGGAGTTCGCTCCGAAAGGACTCTGTGAAGCTTGTGAAATGGGAAAGTCGAAGCGAGCATCGCATAAAAGCAAAGAAATTTCTAGTATTACTGAGCCTCTACAACTTCTTCATATGGATTTGTTTGGCCCAGTGAATGTCCTATCTTTGTCTAGGAAAAGATATGCTTTGGTAATCGTGGATGACTTCTCCAAGTATACATGGGTATTGTTCGCAATGACGAAAGACGAAGTACCTTTCTTAATCATTGATCACATCACTCAAATTGAGAATGTTTCAACACTTACTGTGAAGACGATTAGATCAGGCAATGGCACTGAATTCAAAAACGCAGTGCTAAATGACTTCTGTGTATCTAAGGGAATACGTCGTCAGTATTCAGCCCCGAGAACTCCACAGCAAAATGGAGTAGTTGAAAGGAAGAATAGAACTTTGGTTGAAGCAGCAAGAACTTTGTTGTATGATTCGAAACTTCCTTTGTACTTCTGGGCCGAAGCAGTGAGTACCGTGTGTTACACTCAAAATAGAACCTTGATCATAAAAGATAAAGAAAAGACACCATGTGAATTAATGAACAACAGAAGACCAACAATCAAATACTTTCATGTCTTCGGAGCAAAATGCTATGTGCTTATAGATGATGCAAATCTAGGCAAGTTTGCAGCAAAAGCTCGTGAAGGAATCTTTGTTGGTTACTCTACAGATGTGGTGGCAGCTTATAGAGTGTTCTTAGTGAATGATCGAAAAGTGACTGAAAGCTACAACGTCAGATTCGACGATACCAAACTCTCATCAATTTCAAGAGATTCTAGTGAACCTGAGTCCCTAAAATTTCAGAATCTGGACTTAGAAGATCTTGAAGATGAACCTGAGTTGGTTGTTCCATTAAATGTTCCAAGTGTACATGAAGAACCTGAGTCTAGTGAACAAGCTAATTCAACAAGATCAGGGGAGACTTCTTCAGTACGAACCGGCAACAACTCAGGGGGAGTAAATAACAGCTCAAGGACTATTGTTCAAGGCTAGAGTCGAGTTGACTCTAGTTCTGTAGGAGCTGGCACTAACTCAGGGGGAGTTAGTGAAAATAATCTAAGTAGTCAGCACCACAACTCAGAAAGTCAAGCTGAATCATCAAGACAATTTCCAGGTGAACGGGTATGGAATAGAGACCATCCGTTTGAGTTAATTATTGGTGATCCTGATGCTGGTGTGACTACTAGAAGAACTGCAAGAGCTGACATGGCTAATATCTCCTTATATTCTGGGTTCTTATCCAATCTTGAACCTAAAGAAATAGAAGAAGCTCTTGGTGATGCTGATTGGGTGATTGCAATGCAAGAGGAACTCAATCAGTTTGAAAGGCAGAAAGTTTGGAAACTGGTACCCCGACCTAAGAACATATCAGTAATTGGAGCTAGGTGGGTATTCAGAAATAAACTGGATGAAAACGGACTTGTAACACGAAACAAGGCTCGTTTGGTTGCAAAAGGTTATTCTCAGCGAGAAGGAATTGATTATGATGAAACCTATGCACCGGTTGCAAGACTTGAGGCAGTCAGGATGTTCATGGCATTTGCAGCACATAAGAACTTCAAGGTTTTCCAGATGGATGTGAAAAGTGCCTTCCTGAACGGAGAGTTAGAAGAAGAAGTGTATCTGGAACAGCCGCCTGGTTTCGTTGATCCAGAACATGTAGATTTTGTGTATCTTCTCTTCAAATCTGTCTATGGCCTCAGGCAATCCCCAAGGCGATGGTATGAAACCCTATCCTTATTCTTAATTGAAAATGGTTTTGTTAGGGGAGTAATTGATAAAACATTGTTCTATAAAATTGTAAAAAATGACTTAATACTTGTTCAAGTCTATGTGGACGATATTATTTTTGGGTCATCAAATGAGCGCTTGTGCGAGAAATTTGCCAAGCTAATGCAGGAAAAATATGAGATGAGCATGATGGGAGAGCTGTCCTTCTTCCTTGGATTACAGATCAGTCAAAGAAAAGATGGTATCTTTATCTGTCAATCCAAGTACGTCAGAGATTTACTCAAGAAGTATAATCTAGAAGATGCATCACCAGCTAAGACTCCCATGGCAACAGCCACGAAGCTTGATGAAGACAAATCAGGTAAATCAGTTGACATCACAAGCTATCGAGGTATGATTGGCTCACTCCTCTATTTAACTGCAAGTAGACCAGATATAATGTTCGCAACTTGTTTGTGTGCAAGGTTCCAAACGGATCCTAGAGAATCACATCTCGTAGCCGTCAAAAGAATTTTTAGGTATCTCAAGGGCACACCAAATCTAGGGATTTGGTACCCAAGAGATACAGGTTTTAATCTTATTGGCTATTCGGATTCAGACTATGCAGGTTGCAGGATTGATAGGAAAAGCACATCTGGTGCTTGCCAATATCTTGGCAGAAGATTAGTGTCCTGGCAAAGTAAAAAGCAACATACAGTATCTACTTCTACTGCTGAAGCTGAGTACATTGCTGCTGGAAGCTGTGTAGCTCAAATACTGTGGATGAGGAACCAATTGAAGGATTATGGCATGGAGCACAAGAAAATTCCAATTATGTGTGACAACACAAGTGCCATTGCCATAACCAACAATCCTGTAGATCACTCAAGAACCAAGCACATCGACATCAGGTATCACTTCATAAGAGAACATGTCGAGGAGGGGACTGTGGAGCTACATTTTTTGCCCACAATGCAATAAATTGCAGATATATTCACCAAACCTCTTGATGAAGTAACATTCAATAGGTTGGTTGGTGAATTGGGAATGCTTAACACAAGTTAGTAAAGCCTTCTATCTGTAAAATCCATGTTTATGTTTGTATGTGCAAGCTACTCAATCATTATGTGCTTAGACTTTAAAATGCCTAATTAATGATTGTTATAGGTTGTATATAGTGTGTTTTTGCATAAATTCCTTGTGTTTTAAGTGTCTTTTATAGCACAAATCTGTGAATTTATGCTTGTTAGATTGCATGATCATAGGGGGAGTTAAATTCATAATATTCTAAATATTGCATGATTTTTAGATGAATTTACCTATGATTTTCATGTAATTAGAGGCCTTAGAATTAAAAAAAACTTCAAAAATTTCGAGTTAGGTTCTGTCTCGAAACTCATCTAGAAATTCGACTTGAATTTCGACTTAAGCTGTCAGAGTGAAGTTGAAAAATTCTAAGTCTGGGAAGAATTTCGAGTTGGCTATCTCGAAATTCATCTCGAAATTCGACTTTGTGTTCGAGTTCGAGTTACCAGTGTGCCTAGTTCTATCTTCAAAATATTCGAGATAAAGTCTATCTCGAATTTTATCTCAAAGGTTGAGATGAGATTTCCATTAAGGGAATATTTTGAAAAGAACTGAGAATTAACTTCGAGTTAGTCTATCTCGAAACTCAACTCGAATTTCGACTTGATGTTCGAGATAGAGTTCTTAGTCTATCTCGAAACTCAACTCGAATTTCGACTTGATGTTCGAGATAGAGTTCTCAGTTAAGCTAAAGGGAATTTTTCGAGTTACACTCCTAACTCGAAACATATCTTGAATTACCCTGTACTTTTTGCTTCAAGGGGTATTTTGGAAAGAATTTGAGATTAACTTCGAGTTAGTCTATCTCGAAACTCAACTCGAATTTCGACTTGATGTTCGAGATAGAGTTCTTAGTCTATCTTGAAACTCAACTCGAATTTCGACTTGATGTTCGAGATAGAGTTAAACTTCTAACTCGAAAAGTATCTCGAATTTCCCTGTTTCTTCTAGAAGGGAATTTTCCAAATTTACAACAAATCAATAATGTTCGAGATAGGATTTCCCTATAGTTTCTGCTGTAAAATTGGTTAAAGTGCTTATTTGTGCTTAATCGTTCGAGTTAACCTCTATCTCGAACTTCATCTCGAAGTTCGACTTGATGTTCGAGATAGAAATGTTCGAGATAGAGTTCGACTTAAGTCCTCCCTGTATGTACTTAGACTTTAACACTCTTTTTAACAGGGACATTTTTGTCATTTCACATTCATCTATATATACATCTCTAACTCGATGCCTAATTCACTTTACCTAATTTCATTTTCACAGCAGCCGTTTCACAAAAACAGTGCGATTTCACTAATTACATACCTTTAATCCGTGTTTTTGTGATTAAACTCATACTAATCACGAATTACTGCCAATTTGTTGACTGATATTCACTGTGTTATCATTAATCGTTGTGATACTGTGTTTAGTGACCATTCATACACGCGCATATACATACACACGAACATATATTGTTTGTGTAACTGTTCACAAAACACGATTTCCACATTCTTCATCCATATACACACACAAGTTTACTGGTATGCACACGAATATTCATCTTCTTTGAATATTCAGATTTGGTAATTGGCAACTGTTCATATCCCGTAGTTTAACTTCTCAAATTGTCTTTTGATATTCTCGAAAAATTAAAAGGGATAAAACTGTTAATTCGTAAATTATTTGTTTTTCAAAATTAAAAAAAAAATTCACATCTTTTTAAGAAAAACATTTAAATTAAAATGGCTCACCAATTTTCACTTGCTAAAAACAATTTTTATACTATTTCTACGGAAATTGGTGATCAACTCCCGCGGTTTAAGTTTTGGATACGATTTCTTAATTTGTACTCCAAAGCTAGCCATGCTTTTACTGCTAAACCTACACTAGTACATGATGCTTTACAGCAATTATGGACTAGTTCGGTTACTTTTGGGAGCAAAACAACCCCCTTTGGTTTCAGGTTTACCTTAGCGGGTCAGGAATATGAGGTGACTGAAGAGATTGTCAACAGGGTTCTGGGATTCCCAATCAAAGATGCTTATGATCCAGAACCTACAGCTGCAGAACGCCTCAGCTTCTTTGAAGAAATTGGATGTTATCCTCCCAAAGGCCCAATCACAGGAAATATCCAAAAACAATTCTTCCATGTGGAATGGAATTACTTTTTCGAGGTCATCACAAGATGTTTTCGGGCACGCGAAAAAGATTTTCATCAAATTCCAATTCCAATGCAAACCTTTGCAGTTGCCCTAGCAAGAGAACTGGATATAAATTATGGACGCATAGTTCTCTCTGAGATAGTGGCTTTAATGGGATCTCCTGCAAGCAGAGATATCACTACAACTGATGTTGTCTGCTGGTTTCCTCGGTTCCTACAGATGCTGATTAATGACTTAATACCGAAGGATGCTCTTGCTGTTAGACAGGGATTTGCCAGAAGCCCAACATCTGAATCGCTGGGGATGGGCACTAAGTCACTTTCAACCATTGCTAATCAGGATAAACATCAAGGTAAACCTATGTCAATTCCTGAAAATATTCAAATGTGGCTTAGATATGATGCAGGAGTTACCAATTTGGGGGAATCATCGCAAGTTTCATCATATGCTCAGAATCCATCTGCTCATGCTGAGGCATTTGATGAGATTCCTGATGAGCAAAGCGATGAGGCACAAGGTAATGAATAAGGTAATCTCTCCCTGCATACTACTCATTCCTCCTCCTATGTATCTGATTCCGAGACCCAAGAGACTGCTAACCCGCAGAATCTATCCCAGGGTGAGAGCTACATTTCTTAGACTGATACACATTCTTATTCTCTTTAACCCCTGTTAACGGAAGTCAGAAAACCAGCACGTATATATGTAGGAGATGATGAGGAGAGTGAACCCGAAGAGCAGCAACTTATTAGAAAGAAAGCCAAACTTTTTCATGCTGCTACTTCAAAACCCCAGTCAAACCCTAGTGTGTCACACGCAATCACTCCACCTCACGAGAGTGGTTCTCCCTTTAAATAGTCTACACATAGGGATTTTGATGACAATTATGTACCTTTTGAAGATCCTGTTGCTTCAAAAGGACATGGAGTTTTAACAACTTCAGCCGTACCTTCACCAGTACGTACTGATGCTGCAAAGAGGATCGATTCTAATGTCATACAAGAACACTTTGCAGCCGCTCAGCCTGAGATTCCAACTCAGGACAAAACAGACATAGATCCCATAACTGCTAATTATTTTGCTTATCCAATTTCTGCAGGTACTGCTTCATATTTCGGATCAATAATTGAAGACATACACGAGCGTGAGACAGGGAGTGTGTGTGAGAGGTTAGGGAGAGAGGGACCTTCATTTTTAAGGCCCGAAACCGAGCGCCAAATACCAACAGAACGAGTATTAAAGCGAGGTCACCTAGACCAAACACCGTCCCTTAACATTGAAAATCTTGATACGCGTATGACTTCTATGGAAAATCAGATGAGGCAGTTCGGACAGACGATGGGGCAGTTCGGGATGAACATTGGAAACAACCAAAGGGCTCTAGACGACTACGCAGCAAGAATGGCAAGTCAAGCTACAGCTTTTGATGATTTGACAAATAAGGTCAATGACTTGGGCCATGCTGGTGGTGTCTTGGGAAGCACTCTCAATGAGAGGATGGGGGCAATGGAGTCTACAATGCATACAATGGCTGTGGAAATCAGTAGAATGATGTTCGCAGTCAGGAGTTTTGTGCCCCCGGAGTGCTTCGAGTCACAACAACCTCCCCCCGATGCTGGTGTAGGTGGTGCTAGTGGAGCGGGAGCCTCTGGTTCTGGTTTTGGAGGTTCTTATGCAACTGGTGGATCTGGAGACCAAGGTGGAGCTCAGGATAACTCACCTAAGGGGGAGAGTGGAAAGGAGACGAGACAGCAGGCAGTTCACATCGAAGAAATTGAAGAACCCGCTGATCTTGTCAAGGAACCAGAAGTTGAGCCGTCTGTTGATGAAGAGGCTCTGAGGAGGAGAAAGGGTAAGGCAATGATGGTTGATGAACCATTCATTGACCTGAGTCATCAGGAAACAGTACAGGAGGTACTTGACTCAGATTCTGATATGGAAGACGTACCGTTGGCACATGCTATAAAAAGATCTTTGAAGGAACAAGGTGGAGGTGCTGGGATGTCTTCCGGAATGCCTGTTGAAATTCCTGTTGATGAGGAAACCCTTAAAGCTCAACAGTTAGCCTTGGAACAAGCTCAGTTCCATAAAATGAAGATGATGCAAGAACGTGCTGCCTTCCTAGAAAAGAAAGTGGAGCTACAAGGGAAGCAGTACGATCATGAGCTTGCAAGGCTAGCTGATCCTCAAGTTGATCTGGACAAACGAAGGATAGGGCAGAAGTGGGATGAAGCAAGGAAGATATTGATGGGATCCTGTGCGAAAGGAGTTCATAACAAGGAGGCAGATGATCTGTTCTACAACTTGAATTTG
Organism: Saposhnikovia divaricata; assembly: GCA_036435485.1. Classification (NCBI taxonomy): domain Eukaryota; kingdom Viridiplantae; phylum Streptophyta; class Magnoliopsida; order Apiales; family Apiaceae; genus Saposhnikovia; species Saposhnikovia divaricata. Next base: position 121,957,822 of record CM071601.1, on the reverse strand, counting down.
CAAAATCCAATGACTGCGGACTATATAAATGCTTTGAAGAGATTAATTTCTAAAGTCAGGGTTGGATACAATGCAACACTTAAGGAGTGGCAGGTTATTTTGTCCTTGGTAGAAGGAGTCCCAACATCTTTCCTATATGTGGATGACCAATTCATAATGAGAAGATCTGCGTCAGAGTTGTTCTTGCTAGCGACTAAAATTCAATACTCTCAATCTGAGGAGCTAAGCATTCTGTACAGGGATCAGTTAATGCAGCTAGCAGAGGACAAGGGTCCAAAATTCTCAGCATATCCAAATTTTGTCCGGATGGTAGTTGACGGGAAAATGAAGAGGGTTAGCATGGAGGAAAATGACTTAACGGAGCTTTCAGTGGAATCTCTCAAAGCTGTCTGTAGACAAATGATGAGTAAGGGATTCGCTTCTGAGCTTAAAGATAAATCCGTGAAGATCATTGAAAGAGTTATATTCAAGAAGAGCAATGAGGTGTGGAAGTGTGATGTCATTGCTCCAAACCCTCTTGATGACGTGAAGATTGAGCCGGAGCTGATAGAGAAGAAATGGAATATTCTTCAAGCCATGATGAATGTAGATGAAGCTCTGACTCTTCCTTCTGGAGCACTAGAACAAGAAGAAATAAGGGAGGCTATTGGTGTTCCAGGAAGTGATAGTGTATACTGGATACACGCTTATGTTGAAGATACAACTGATGCCTTAGTATTCATAGATGCAGACCAGAATCAAACAATCTTGCATATGAGTAGAAAATGGCTGCTACGGACTCAAGATGCTGCATTTCTGGAGAGAGTATTATATGTATTCAAATGGGGCGAAGTGGAAGACAAGTATGTGGAAGAAAAGCAGAGACTCATGAGTTACCTGTCTGAAGTAGTAGTGGAAAAGAAGCGAATGGAGCGAGATGCGGCCAGTGTCCACAATACTGACCGTGTCAAGGGCTACCCCAAGATGATCTATTGTCAGTTCAAAGCTGATAAATCTCACTGGAAACCTCAGCTCATAATGAAGAACTTTGAGGACATTCCAAAGATCAGAACTACTCAGGAGGTGGACAAACTCAGAAGGCTTTTCAAACATCCTTATCCAGAGCCCAGGAATCCTCTAGAAATGGAAGCTGTAAGTCTATTGAATGCTAGGTGGAAGCAGCTTCGTGATCCAGTGTACAAGAAAGAACAGCAGCAGAAGGAAAAGCGCAAAAGGCAGAAAGAAGAGAAAGACCAAGCTGCTGAAGCTAGAAAGAGGAAACGGAATTAGGGTTAAAGGTCAGAGTGGTGTGAACTTGAAGTTGGAAAAACTTCATGTCTTTCGGTTGCTTTAACTCACTTGAGGAAAATTCACCTTAGAGTGAATCCAATAAGGTGATACAAGTTTGACTAAAAGGTATGAAATAATCCAGGTGATAGGAATCACTCAAATGATCTTTAATTCGAAGTTCGAATTCTGTTTCTAGTTTAAGTTCTTTGTATTGTTTTCAAGTACTTTTCAATTGTATATTATTCAAGACTGTAATGTTAATTATCTTTTCTCGTCTCATTGTTTAGTTGAGTTATCCTTCATTTATTTGAATGTCATTGTTAGACAATCAAATAGGGGGAGATTGAAAGGCAGAGTGTATAAACTTGTAACACTATAACTAATGTAACTCAACTAAAGGAAAAGATACTTAACTAGAAGACAATCAAGAACAAGAAGTCACAAGAAATCAACACTAAATGAAGACAAGGTAATTGATACAATTCAACATGTTAACTATGATCAAGCCAAGAAGAAATCATTGAGAGAAGTTCAAGTCAAAGTTGTTCATGCCTCAGTGATTTGAAAAGCCAAGAATCAAGATCATAACTATCAGTATCAATAAGACCAATTGATTTCAAGTGAACAAGAAGGAAATCAAATATTGGAAAGCCATATTACTAATTGGATATGGTAATTTATTCAAGAAGCAAAAACCCTATCAAGACTAGTCACTTATGAACCAGACCGTTGCATCAAGTGTCAGGACATTGATAGCAAGTTTATGTCAGTAATAAAGATCCATATTCAAGAGCTTTGTGAAGAATAAAGAAGACATGAAGATATCACAAGTTCAAGATGTGCATTGAAGTTTCAAGTTGAAGACCAGAATATTTTCTAAGTACTAAATATTCTAGATGGCCAAGTAGAAGTTTCTAAGTAGAAGTTCTACTTAGAACTTCGAGATGGCTAAGTAGAAATTCTCAAGTAGAAGTTCTACTTAGAGTGCAGCTTCAACATGACACATGGCATCTTCTGATTGGCAGATTTCCAAGCTTTCAAGTTAAGGCAAGATTTATGTGGACATCATTGGGCCACGTACATCTTAGTCTTTGAAGACTACAGGACATAGATTACATGTAGTATAAATAGAAGTACTTGTGTAATGTTTTAGTTGGTGAGCAATTCTTGAGAAAAACACAAGAGAAAGAGAGAGAGTGCATTCACAGAGCTTAGTATCATTCACTTCTCTCTGAACTTCTGTCATACTTTGTAATGAATGTTGTAGCAACCCTTTCAAGTTATATATAAGACATATATTCCTTGAATCTGTGTGTTCGTTTATTGCATCGTATTTATTGCTTCTCATATTCGAAAAGTTGTATTCACCCCCCCTCTACAACACATTTGGACCTAACACCTTGATTGAAGCTGCCAGAACTATGCTTGATGAAGCAAAATTGCCAACTTATTTCTGGGCAGAAGCTGTTCAAACTGCTTATTTTACTCAAAATGCAACACTGATCAATAAGCATGGAAAGACACCATATGAAATGGTGAAGAAGAAGAAACCTAACCTGAAATACTTTCATATTTTCGGGTGCAAATGTTTTGTTTTGAAGACTCATCCAGAACAGTTGACCAAGTTTGAGCTAAAGGCAGATGAAGGAATTTTTGTTGGCTATCCACTGTCAACAAAGGCATTCAGAGTTTACAATCTGAGAACTAAAGTGATCATGGAATCTATACATGTTTCTTTTGATGATAAGAGGATAACTGCACTTGAAGACAAAGATGAATATGATCAACTGGATTTTGAAAATAAAGATTTAAACTCTGATGAAGTAAACTCTGATGTAACACCCCTAGATCCGGGGTCAGGGATCTGGTCGTTACCGTCTCAATTCCCATCCACAGTTCAACATAAATATTAAATTACAACCTTGTAACCCAAAACAATAACATAAAACACACCCGTTATAGTCCCAGAGATGAAATCAGAGTAACAACCAAATTTTATTAAACACATTATGAGTTCTTACAACCCAAAAGAATTTTAATATAAATACATACTCTTTGCCATCCATTTACATTAGTCATACTGGACCATATACTTGGTACTGAAAGAATAAATCTATCCTACCAATAGCTTTCTCTTCGGCTCTGGTAGTCTCATCGTCCTCGCCAGCATCGAGTGCGCCTTGTGCGAGTCATCTGGTCTAGCTGTTGTTGTGATATAATAATAAAGCAAGGGTGAGCAATAGCCCACCAACAATAATATTTAACTGAACGATAATATATAACAGTTCAAAAGTATCTTTCAAACCATATGCCATGCATTTACGGAAATGATGCCAGTATAATATGAACGATGAAGTTACAAGGTAACTCAAAATGTAAATATATGAGGGAATATCTGCTATGTCGAAAATAAGCAAGATATTATAAAGAGGAACTTGCAAGGAAAATATTGCAATTCCAGTTACGAACACTTTTCCAGCTCTGCCAACAGTAATCATATTGCAGGAAATAAATAAGTTTGGATGATGAACCAATGATGGAGTATTCACCGCGCCCGCTGTTCCAATCTTGATGATCAGTCAAGATCGTACAGCTCAAATTAGATTTACTACCGGTAGAAGGAAGAACTGACGGCTTTACTTGTCTACCGCCTTACTAGCTCTCCCAGGCCAACGGTTGGGCCAAAGGGGATGGACCGGCGCTACTCGGCCTCTTACACGACTCCTAGTTCCAATAGAATTCATGATTCTGAATGTAACGTTCGTCCCCCTTTCCCCAAGTATAATACTTGTTGATAAGACTCTACAAAGTAGTCGTATCTATTTGGAAAGGAAAATTCACCAATAACTTCCAAGCTATTGCTTGATAACGAACATCAACTTGTTCCAACAATCTTACCCCTCGAAAGATGAGAAGGTAAACACAGACTTAATGAGTCCATAGCAACCAAGTTGCGAGTGAAGAGGATAAATTATGACCGGGAAGTCAACAAGATAAATAACATTGCTCAAGTAAGTTCCCCTATAATATGGAAGTTTGAGCGAGCATTTAAATCCTTTTAAGATAGATTTAAATGAAAATGAAAGAGTTGGGAACCTTTCCTTGATAAAATAGTCGTAAAAAGACTCCGAAATATTTTACATAATATCTGGAGGTGAAAGGTAATCTCCGAATAATATAAATTATTTTAAAAAGAATTTTAAAAGAATTAAATAAATATTCCAAGAATATTTATTTACTCAATTATAATTATGGAATATTATTAATTCATAATATTGCTCGTAAGTAATCCTCGAATGAATATATGGAATTATTTAATAAATAAATCCCTCCTTAAATGAATATTCGAAATAATATTCATTAAATAATTAAACTCCAATAAATATTTAAAATAGTATTCAATAAAAAAATTCAAACCTTAAATGAATATTTGAAAATAATGTTCATTTAATATTTACTCTTTTAAATGAATATCCAAATAGCATTCATTTAATAAATAATCTTCTAAATGAATATCCAAATAATATTCATTTAGTAATCAAAACTTTAAAGGAATAATCGAAATAATATTCCTTAAGTAAATAGAACTTCCAATGAATATTTTAAAATAATATTCATTAAGTACATAAAACCTTAAATGAATATTCGAAAGTAATATTCATTTAATAAATAACATTCTAAAGAATATCAAAATAATATTCATTAAATATCAACTCTAAATGAATATTCAAAATTAACATTCATTTATTATCTCTCGACTAAGATAATACTCGAATAACATTCCTCGAAATATTTCCAAGTAATTGATACTTTATGGAATATAATAACGTTTAACAATAACCTTCCTCAGATAAATAATAATCTGTCGTTGGAATCCCTCCGGGTTTCCACGACTATCTATAACTCAAAATACCGACTCCCGGTCTATATTTAGAATGAATATCATATGCCCTTCGCTAAGGGTCTTACCAAAACAATCCGGCTTATTACTGATAAATCGTATCTAGTCTATAAGCCAATATCAATTCAGGGAACAAGTATCACAAAAAAAAAAACCAGAGTCACAATATAATTGGAAACAGGCATGCATGCGATGGCATATGTAAAACAGAAATCATATACATATATTATCACAACAACAGGTTCAAAGGTTTGAACACTTGCCTGGTAATTGAGCACGGGTGGGGGTAGTGGTAGGGTGTCCCGAGTCAGCTCGGCGATCTATAATAGTCAAGAAATTCGAGATTAATCAATCACTTAACATTTTTCAAAAGGTTAAGTATTAACTTAAGTCGAAACATGTTTTCGAATTATCTCGTTATACCCCTTTTTAGTGTAACTCTTTTTATTACCGATACGATTTGACATTTGTTCGTCATTAAGACATGTCATCGTATTCACACTTAGTGTATACTTAAGTCGTATAAGTTCTAAATTTGATCGATTACGAACCAAGATTATATCTCGAGTTTTATCGCTCGTTTTCTACGTTATAACAAAAGTTATACTTTTAAGGGGTTCGTTCGCGTTTAACCTATATTCGAACATTTTTATAAAATCGAAAAATGATCCGATTCACATGAGGTTTTCTTTCACACCTCCCTTTTTACCTCTAGTATTTAATTACCAAGATTCGCCACTGACTTACGTATTTTACGAGGGTTCATTTTTAATTACGAATTCTCGGTTACGGTTTCGAACTACTTTTAGTAAACCGACCGTAACTCCTAAACCGTAAGTCCGTTTCACACGATCTTTATATCAAAACGAAGCTTATAACATGATCTATCCTATCATGGCAGAAAACGAAGCCAAACAGGGAGTTACATGTTCTGTCAAAATCGTTTTCTTAAGCTTAATGAAATTTTTGCATTACGACGGCTATAAATCGAACATTCCAAAAATCATAACAACAATACCAAGCCACACCGGGCACAAATCCAACTTATACACATGATCTTCATCTCAACAAGTCCAGAAGCTACTGATCTTATCATCAAAATCATCATGCTTCTTAAATTAACTAAACCACTTAACTAATCATGCTAATAACATCACTTATACTAAATCCATCCAAAGCATGCAAAATCTCAAAGTAAGACCTAGGGTTTCAAGTGATGATTACCTTCCTTGGAGTGTTCTAAAGCCCTACTAAGACTTGATCTACCCTTGTGTGGCCTTAGAGTAGCTAGATCAACCATAAGAATCAAAGAAAACAAAGTTAAATCTTGAAGAACACTATTCATTCTCATCTTTGTTGATTTATTTGAAAATGCTAACAAAGGAATTTGAAGCTAAGATTTCATGGAGATTAGTTTTATGAAATATAGGACTCACCATAAAATTTGGAAGATCAAATAAGGGGTGGAAGCTTGATTTTGATCCTTGAATTTATGCAAAATTCGAATGCCCTGTTTTTGAGAGGAAAAACAGGGTGATCTTCTTGAATTTATTTACCCATTCAAACGACCTTCAAAAATTATGAAATTTTGTACGAATGTTATACATGGAGTGGAGAAGCTATGGTCAAATTTTGGTGATTTTATCATGGTTGGAAATGGAGTTATGATTTTTTCTTTGATGGTTGCTCTAGCTGATCAGTTTGAGAGGAAAGAGAAAATGGAGAGTTTCTTTGCCTTGGTTGGTTTTGTGGTGTATTTTACCTTGCTACTTTTCATCCACTAATTCAAGTGTGTAGTGGAAGATATTGTGTAAAGCTACTTTATTAAAGTAGTGATGTAATGGATGATGAAAATGGAGGGACATGTGTTAAGATTTTGATGGTTTACATGCAACTAGTAGTTTGATTTGCTAAGTATTAGTTAATCTCTAACCATACTAGTTACTAGATATTTATCATTTGTACATGCATGTATCTTGCTTCCTCTGCTTGATTCTGTGTCTGGTTATTACCCGTTTTGATTGATCGTTCGTAGGAATATTTCACGGATTTCTAATTAGGGTTTACCGGGAATCCTCTTAATATTAATACTATCATTCTCCATCTTTCATTCTAACTTTCCAATTTATAATCCTTAAATCCATTCGTTAAATACTTAAGGCTATCAGTGTCCAGGGAACTCTCGGAGAAAATAAAAGTGCGGTTTTTCAGAATCCGACAGCTTTTACATACATTTATTTTCCCCCTGGATCACTAATACGAACTCGGAAATTCGTTCCGAATACTTCTATATAGCGTCGTCTAATAATATTCTCAATTACACCAAAATCACTATTCATCCTTATTCTTTACTTATTCATCTAGGGTTGTACAATTGTCCGTATTCTCTTTCGATCGTTCCTTAACCTTTTTACGGAACCACTGGATTAATCGCTATCTATCTGGATGACATGAGAATATTCTCCTGCTTGGAATTGCCATATCTTATTCCCTTAGGAGATAGATTATTCTTACCTATGTTGTCACCCTTTAGCATTCTTCATGACATATAAGTATTTGAATCCATATCCATTCCATTCATTCATTAGAGCTGGTGACCTTGTTGTCGGAATCATTGTTCCTCATTTTATCAGTACTTAATAAAAAGTTTTAATTATATCCAAAATTTGGGGTTCTTACAGTCTCCCCTCCTTAAAAGGATTCCGTCCCGGAATCAGGTAGGAAACAATCGGGTTCTTGTTTGTCATCTAGCCTTCCAGTCCTCGGTTGATCCTTAATCATTTCAACCCGTTTACAGCACATCTCCGTAGTGCTACAGTACTCTCTTTTTCCTTTTTATCAACTTTTCTACTTTTGCACATCACACTATCCTGGTTCTGCTCTTACTCATTCATATAATATCACCCTTATTGGTATCTACAGTGACTTCGGTATCACTATCGCATTGCGAATTCGGAGATAACCTCACTCGCACTATGCATTTCCTGATCGCCTTAATCTTCGTAATCTCGATCAATATAGAGAAGTGGAAAGATTTATTGAGAGATCACTATGATCAATTGAACATTTGTTATATTGCATAGTTAGTACAGAAGGGGGCCAGCCTTTAGTACTTGACAAGCAATTAAACAAGTTATGGTATTCCACTTAGACTTCTATCACATAGACAGATAGTCACGTAGCAGTACCTCCCCTCCTTAAAGGGTTGTTCTTCTCAATTCATAAAGAAGATGAATAAGAGAGAAGAAAAGAAAAGAATTTTAAAGGATTATAGAATTTTTTTTTTTTTTGTAAAATATCATACTCAGAATTTACCTCTGAACTATAGAGGTTCATCAAAGAAGAAAATAATCATGATTATATCCAATACCATTTGATCGCAATTTCACGTGTCAACATATCTTGCTGTTTTGTCCATTATTCTATGCACCTATACTCTGGTTCAATCTTAGCAACACTTTTGGAAAAATCTTTCAACCTCTCAGGTTAAATCTTAGGTTTCTCGCTGGACATCATTGTTACTGACATTCCATGTCACGCTACTAGCTTTTCATATCTATTATATTAACACTATCAGGTTGTCATCCCGATAATTCATCAGAAACCCATTTATTAATCCATTCATAACATTCCTTACTTCACATTCCATAGTTGTTTTCCCAGTCTTTTCTTTATCAATCACATCCTTCTTATTATCTGATATTTATTTACCTCTGTTATTTACTTCCACCTTCATCTCTTTATTGAGACATCTTTTGCACTTGGCACCTCCTTATTGGTATCCCGTCACATTTACTCTATAATCATCACATTATTTCAAATTTAAAACCTCCGAAATGAATCTGGCCGATTTCTTTAGCTTAGATCCAATATAATCTACTTCTGTCAACTTGTTTCTCATCACTTATTCTTTTCTACCCACGGTTTTTCACAGGTTGTCTTTCGTAAGTCAGACCAGGTCGTACACCTACCTGCTCGCACTCTTATCATCTGTTGAGCATCTGCATTTTACTGGTGTAGCTTTGCCACAAGAAACACGTTACTACCATGCTATAAGCTTTGGGGGTAAAACTGGCTCGAATGCCACCTTCCGAACACTTTAAACCCTCAGGTGGCCTAATAAGTCTCGGGCTCAACTGCCCTTCTCTCTAAGTCTCATTAATTTTTTTTATTTTTTTTTTCCACGGGAATACATTTAGCATCATGAATCATCAACCTCATATTCTCTATCTTGTTTGCGCAGAAGTACACTAACACAAACTTGCTTGTCATTCATCAACATGCCATTTAGCTTATCAATAGCAGCACTTTCTTTATCTTTACGTTGTCATCTACTTTCTTAGAAGAATCACCATCGCTTGTTGCTTACGTAGTGCCTTAATAGCTAACGGTACGGGTTTCAATCCTTTAGGGAGACAAAGTAATCACTATTCCTTATCCATAAGGAACACTTCCTGAACTTGATGTAGATATTACATGAAGTAGATAGAATTGCAGAAGAGTTTCAAGCATCGCAGCTAGGTCCGGTTGATGAAACTATCACTTATGCATCTTCCATAAAAGACTGGAGACTTAATGGTTTACTTCCTCAATTTTTTTGTATCATGGTCCTGGTTTGCCACAAAACGGGACCTTCTAAGGTATGTAATATGCTTAAGACCCATCAGGAATCGAATCTTTACTTAAACTACTATTACCGTCGATTCTTGCACAATCATCAGAAGGAATGTAAATTCCTCCATTCCGATATGACCTTCAAGGTTCTTCCAAATATTATTCTGTTTCTTCGGTATGAACATTTGTAATTATTCCTTTATACTTAGACTGTCGGCCACCTCATTGGCCTTTCCTAATAATAGTAATTTCTCTCATTCTCATCACTGTTGGGTGAAAGCATTCTCCCTTAAGCTCTGCTGAAGGAGAAAAATAAATCTATCAGTCTTTTTCCATAAGTCATTCCTTCCAACTACCCGTGGGAACTTTATCACGTTTATTCCCAATCCTACTTAGGATACTTCTTTTCTTAGTTCTTTCCTTATCTTAGGATAATCTCAACCTTTATAGGTTCAATCCATACTCCCTCAGGGTTTCATACATGCATCATCTTGTATATTGTTATCGTGTCTTACATTCTCTTCCAAACTTCTAGTTGGAAACTCAGAATATTAGCTTTTCCTTGTAAGGTTTCTTAGGTCGTCCTCATCATTCCTCCTGTATTTTCTAGGTACAGGGTACATCAAAACGTCTTTGATCAATACCCTAATAATTCTATCTCTGTTCTTTCCAGAACTCTTTTTAATAATCTGTACAGGTCATTGTTGCCTTAGCAAATCCAACTCATATCATCTGAATTCACAATGTCTTTATTAGGGTTAGTGCCATCCCTTGTGCATTCCCCAGGGTTTGCCTTGCTTTATGGATATCTTATCCTTAATTCAACTGCCAAGGAATTCCTGCATCCTATAACTGGCAATCAAATCATGTATCCTTAATAAGGGTCTCTTTTCAATCATTCTTATTTGATAATCGATTGGTAGCTTACTGCTAATTTCTTCTTTCAGATAGTGGTCAACCTATTTGACCTTCAAAAAGACAACGTAGGTCTATCTGCTCTCTTACAGAACTTGTTAATGGTAGCAAGGATGTTCTGAAAGATATTGGTCGAGTTCAACGTGAATTTCCTAGTGCTTATCGTTCTTCGCAAGGTACTTGCCTCAGAGAAAGTTCCTACAGCATATTGTTCAATTTCTGACCATTTCTATACTCTCTTCATATACCTTCATTGTTTACTTTCCTCCGTCATAATATATTCATGGTATTTACGATACCCTAACATCATACATCTCAAGTCACTATACTTCCATTTTACTCGTAATCTTGGACAACCATATACAGATGAGTCACTTTAGTACGGGTGACCCCATCCCAAAAAGGTCTAGTGAATTCCCAATCAAAACATGGGCTGTTCAGCAGAAGATTCCTACGATCTCATTAATGTTTCCTTTTATATCAGAAGGCCTTGCAGTCGGTGCTTTCTTAGAAGCAACCCTACTTTGTTCTTTCATTGCTGGTCTAGTCACTTGATAATCCTTTGTGACTTGCCCTCAACTGGCCACACTAAAATTATATATGATTTTAGGGGTTGGCTAATTTAGCATTACTTTTCTAGCAATTGCTGGCATAGTGCCTTCTACTTTGATACCTTTCTACCTTTCCAAAACTTTACTCCATATAAGTATTAATCGACTTCTCGGCACCGTCTCTGGTCACCTTTCCTCTATTTTTATCTTTTCAACTATTCTTATCACTACCACGTGCCACGCAAGCTTACCATTCCTGGCATAACAGCCTTTTCACTTAAGTCAATCTCGGAGTTTCTCAGTCCGGCTGGTTTCTTACTTACATTTCCTGATTTCGTCCAATCTCATTTCATCATTGTATTTCTACAATCAATCGCGATAACCGGGGTCTGTCCACCAACCCATGTAGTGGCTACCTTACCCAATTCACGGGGTTTGCCACAGTTTCTACTCTCTTCCATGATGTTCTCTGATAATCAGAAAGACAAGGTTTGCCAAAATTCGTTGAAGTTCTTCCCAGAATTAGGGAAATTTTGGTCAATCTATCCATCGACTGGTAACACTAAGGAGACCAGTTTCGAAACCTGAAGAATAGTTCTATGAACCTCCTAGTAGGTAGAACCGTAAGCAGTCATAATTAACGAAATAATCGTCATCGGGTTGGAAATTTAACCCCTGGAGAGGAACCAAATATATACATCCCTTAGAAGGGAATTAACAGTTTTAAACTGAAACTTGTCACAACGTCCTGATACCTATACGTCCTGATATTCAATATTACCAAATGTCAGTCTACCTGACTACCAGTCTCAGAAGGAACATTACCGTCGGAGTTGGTTGTTCCACAAAAATTGGCACTACTAAGGCCATCCGAACCTGGTGAACCATGCTGTCCGAATGCATCCGCAAGTACTTTGTCGTGCTGCGCAAGCATACATCCTAATCTTTTATGCGAAGCGTCGTTGGAAGCACAAAGTCTCCCTTTTTTCATTAAACAATGCCAACTCTTGGTCATTACCAATTTCATCTTTTAGCTCCAGGAAGATTTTCTCACATTTTTCTCTTTAACTGCTAATCGTATTACTTGATCCGTTATAATTCCGCGTCGGAGTAAACTTAAGGTAACTACTATAATCCATTCAAAGAAAAGAAAGAATTTAATATTCCTCTGAGTCACATGCATCTAACGTTTCTGGTTCATCATTTCACTGAGTTAAATTAACCCTATACTTAGTCCCTGACAATAGTCTCATGACGAGTTCGTCTTGACTCACTGGTCTTATCTTCCGGTAGGTTCTGAGATCATTGTCTTGCTTACTACTTCCTTATATAACTTTATCCAATCATGCTGTCACTTCCCAATGTTTTCACTTTCTAACTGATTCATTCATAAAATGGACATTTTCTTGAATAAAACAACTTCATCAACCTCAAATTGGTTCAATAAATTACAACCTATGACATCTGCCTTCTCATGGCGAATTATTACTGACAATATTCATACTTATTCATTTATCAAATGATATGGCACTTACTGCCTCTTCTCAACTATTCCTAGGGACTCTGCTCCTCGCCTTATATCGATGCCGTTAATATGAAAGTCTCTAATGATTCTCATCTATTCCCGTATAAGATCTCAAGTAATTCTTCCAATCCGTCTTACTTGCTGGTACTACCTCCACTAGTCCAGCCACGAATCCAACATGAATCTTTAGTTCTCTTGCTAATAGCTTAGTTCTTTATGCCCACTTTTTTGAGCTCCATACCTTAATCATCTCAGTCTTTCTGGCTACAGTCCTCATTCCTCGAGGGTAAGTTCCTTATCCTAACAAGATTTTTCTTATCTGCTAGAACCTCTTCCGGGTCTCCAGTAGGGTACTCTATTGAATTTACCCGTTGATCTTCAACATATAATAAAGCATCATCGCGCTGCTGCTCGTATGCCTCAAGGTCTGTTGCCTTACTTGTCGATGGGATATCGAGCTAAGTTACTATCATGATACTTAATAGTTCCCATAAGAGTTTTATAGGTCATCACTACATTAAGTAGTCCGACTATGAACTTGGCAAGAGTTCTTGTTATCTTAGTGAATTTATTGTTTTAACGTCGCCTCATCTCTGGGGTTTATAACGTAGGCTCTGATACCACTTCTGTAACACCCCTAGATCCGGGGTCAGGGATCTGGTCGTTACCGTCTCAATTCCCATCCACAGTTCAACATAAATATTAAATTACAACCTTGTAACCCAAAACAATAACATAAAACACACCCGTTATAGTCCCAGAGATGAAATCAGAGTAACAACCAAATTTTATTAAACACATTATGAGTTCTTACAACCCAAAAGAATTTTAATATAAATACATACTCTTTGCCATCCATTTACATGAGTCATACTGGACCATATACTTGGTACTGAAAGAATAAATCTATCCTACCAATAGCTTTCTCTTCGGCTCGGGTAGTCTCATCGTCCTCGCCAGCATCGAGTGCGCCTTGTGCGAGTCATCTGGTCTAGCTGTTGTTGTGATATAATAATAAAGCAAGGGTGAGCAATAGCCCACCAACAATAATATTTAACTGAACGATAATATATAACAGTTCAAAAGTATCTTTCAAACCATATGCCATGCATTTACGGAAATGATGCCAGTATAATATGAACGATGAAGTTACAAGGTAACTCAAAATGTAAATATATGAGGGAATATCTGCTATGTCGAAAATAAGCAAGATATTATAAAGAGGAACTTGCAAGGAAAATATTGCAATTCCAGTTACGAACACTTTTCCAGCTCTGCCAACAGTAATCATATTGCAGGAAATAAATAAGTTTGGATGATGAACCAATGATGGAGTATTCACCGCGCCCGCTGTTCCAATCTTGATGATCAGTCAAGATCGTACAGCTCAAATTAGATTTACTACCGGTAGAAGGAAGAACTGACGGCTTTACTTGTCTACCGCCTTACTAGCTCTCCCAGGCCAACGGTTGGGCCAAAGGGGATGGACCGGCGCTACTCGGCCTCTTACACGACTCCTAGTTCCAATAGAATTCATGAATGTAACGTTCGTCCCCCTTTCCCCAAGTATAATACTTGTTGATAAGACTCTACAAAGTAGTCGTATCTATTTGGAAAGGAAAATTCACCAATAACTTCCAAGCTATTGCTTGGTAACGAACATCAACTTGTTCCAACAATCTTACCCCTCGAAAGATGAGAAGGTAAACACAGACTTAATGAGTCCATAGCAACCAAGTTGCGAGTAAAGAGGATAAATTATGACCGGGAAGTCAACAAGATAAATAACATTGCTCAAGTAAGTTCCCCTATAATATGGAAGTTTGAGCGAGCATTTAAATCCTTTTAAGATAGATTTAAATGAAAATGAAAGAGTTGGGAACCTTTCCTTGATAAAATAGTCGTAAAAAGACTCCGAAATATTTTACATAATATCTGGAGGTGAAAGGTAATCTCCGAATAATATAAATTATTTTAAAAAGAATTTTAAAAGAATTAAATAAATATTCCAAGAATATTTATTTACTCAATAATAATTATGGAATATTATTAATTCATAATATTGCTCGTAAGTAATCCTCGAATGAATATATGGAATTATTTAATAAATAAATCCCTCCTTAAATGAATATTCGAAATAATATTCATTAAATAATTAAACTCCAATAAATATTTAAAATAGTATTCAATAAAAAAATTCAAACCTTAAATGAATATTTGAAAATAATGTTCATTTAATATTTACTCTTTTAAATGAATATCCAAATAGCATTCATTTAATAAATAATCTTCTAAATGAATATCCAAATAATATTCATTTAGTAATCAAAACTTTAAAGGAATAATCGAAATAATATTCCTTAAGTAAATAGAACTTCCAATGAATATTTTAAAATAATATTCATTAAGTACATAAAACCTTAAATGAATATTCGAAAGTAATATTCATTTAATAAATAACATTCTAAAGAATATCAAAATAATATTCATTAAATATCAACTCTAAATGAATATTCAAAATTAACATTCATTTATTATCTCTCGACTAAGATAATACTCGAATAACATTCCTCGAAATATTTCCAAGTAATTGATACTTTATGGAATATAATAACGTTTAACAATAACCTTCCTCAGATAAATAATAATCTGTCGTTGGAATCCCTCCGGGTTTCCACGACTATCTATAACTCAAAATACCGACTCCCGGTCTATATTTAGAATGAATATCATATGCCCTTCGCTAAGGGTCTTACCAAAACAATCCGGCTTATTACTGATAAATCGTATCTAGTCTATAAGCCAATATCAATTCAGGGAACAAGTATCACAAAAAAAAACCAGAGTCACAATATAATTGGAAACAGGCATGCATGCGATGGCATATGTAAAACAGAAATCATATACATATATTATCACAACAACAGGTTCAAAGGTTTGAACACTTGCCTGGTAATTGAGCACGGGTGGGGGTAGTGGTAGGGTGTCCCGAGTCAGCTCGGCGATCTATAATAGTCAAGAAATTCGAGATTAATCAATCACTTAACATTTTTCAAAAGGTTAAGTATTAACTTAAGTCGAAACATGTTTTCGAATTATCTCGTTATACCCCTTTTTAGTGTAACTCTTTTTATTACCGATACGATTTGACATTTGTTCGTCATTAAGACATGTCATCGTATTCACACTTAGTGTATACTTAAGTCGTATAAGTTCTAAATTTGATCGATTACGAACCAAGATTATATCTCGAGTTTTATCGCTCGTTTTCTACGTTATAACAAAAGTTATACTTTTAAGGGGTTCGTTCGCGTTTAACCTATATTCGAACATTTTTATAAAATCGAAAAATGATCCGATTCACATGAGGTTTTCTCTCACACCTCCCTTTTTACCTCTAGTATTTAATTACCAAGATTCGCCACTGACTTACGTATTTTACGAGGGTTCATTTTTAATTACGAATTCTCGGTTACGGTTTCGAACTACTTTTAGTAAACCGACCGTAACTCCTAAACCGTAAGTCCGTTTCACACGATCTTTATATCAAAACGAAGCTTATAACATGATCTATCCTATCATGGCAGAAAACGAAGCCAAACAGGGAGTTACATGTTCTGTCAAAATCGTTTTCTTAAGCTTAATGAAATTTTTGCATTACGACGGCTATAAATCGAACATTCCAAAAATCATAACAACAATACCAAGCCACACCGGGCACAAATCCAACTTATACACATGATCTTCATCTCAACAAGTCCAGAAGCTACTGATCTTATCATCAAAATCATCATGCTTCTTAAATTAACTAAACCACTTAACTAATCATGCTAATAACATCACTTATACTAAATCCATCCAAAGCATGCAAAATCTCAAAGTAAGACCTAGGGTTTCAAGTGATGATTACCTTCCTTGGAGTGTTCTAAAGCCCTACTAAGCCTTGATCTACCCTTGTGTGGCCTTAGAGTAGCTAGATCAACCATAAGAATCAAAGAAAACAAAGTTAAATCTTGAAGAACACTATTCATTCTCATCTTTGTTGATTTATTTGAAAATGCTAACAAAGGAATTTGAAGCTAAGATTTCATGGAGATTAGTTTTATGAAATATAGGACTCACCATAAAATTTGGAAGATCAAATAAGGGGTGGAAGCTTGATTTTGATCCTTGAATTTATGCAAAATTCGAATGCCCTGTTTTTGAGAGGAAAAACAGGGTGATCTTCTTGAATTTATTTACCCATTCAAACGACCTTCAAAAATTATGAAATTTTGTACGAATGTTATACATGGAGTGGAGAAGCTATGGTCAAATTTTGGTGATTTTATCATGGTTGGAAATGGAGTTATGATTTTTTCTTTGATGGTTGCTCTAGCTGATCAGTTTGAGAGGAAAGAGAAAATGGAGAGTTTCTTTGCCTTGGTTGGTTTTGTGGTGTATTTTACCTTGCTACTTTTCATCCACTAATTCAAGTGTGTAGTGGAAGATATTGTGTAAAGCTACTTTATTAAAGTAGTGATGTAATGGATGATGAAAATGGAGGGACATGTGTTAAGATTTTGATGGTTTACATGCAACTAGTAGTTTGATTTGCTAAGTATTAGTTAATCTCTAACCATACTAGTTACTAGATATTTATCATTTGTACATGCATGTATCTTGCTTCCTCTGCTTGATTCTGTGTCTGGTTATTACCCGTTTTGATTGATCGTTCGTAGAAATATTTCACGGATTTCTAATTAGGGTTTACCGGGAATCCTCTTAATATTAATACTATCATTCTCCATCTTTCATTCTAACTTTCCAATTTATAATCCTTAAATCCATTCGTTAAATACTTAAGGCTATCAGTGTCCAGGGAACTCTCGGAGAAAATAAAAGTGCGGTTTTTCAGAATCCGACAGCTTTTACATACACTTATTTTCCCCCTGGATCACTAATACGAACTCGGAAATTCGTTCCGAATACTTCTATATAGCGTCGTCTAATAATATTCTCAATTACACCAAAATCACTATTCATCCTTATTCTTTACTTATTCATCTAGGGTTGTACAATTGTCCGTATTCTCTTTCGATCGTTCCTTAACCTTTTTACGGAACCACTGGATTAATCGCTATCTATCTGGATGACATGAGAATATTCTCCTGCTTGGAATTGCCATATCTTATTCCCTTAGGAGATAGATTATTCTTACCTATGTTGTCACCCTTTAGCATTCTTCATGACATATAAGTATTTGAATCCATATCCATTCCATTCATTCATTAGAGCTGGTGACCTTGTTGTCGGAATCATTGTTCCTCATTTTATCAGTACTTAATAAAAAGTTTTAATTATATCCAAAATTTGGGGTTCTTACATCTGATGAAACAATTCTGACAGACTCTGTTGTAACAAACTCTGAACCTCTACTGGTAAACATTGGAGAAACCTCTCAGCCACAACAAAGGGGAGAACCAGTTGAGGGGGAGCATGAACAAGATGAAGACTCAAACACTGATACTGAGTCAACTGAAAAATCTGGATCAAACTCTGACGATTCAAACTCTGAAAATTCAAATTCTGACTCTGGGCAGTCAAGTTCAGGGGGAGTCTCAGAAAACGAAGATAGATCACAACAAAATCAGGAGAGCATGGATCAAGGGGGAGGATCACATGCTGATAGAAGTCATTTGCCTTCTGCTAGGAAATGGATTAAATCACATACACCTGATTTGATAATTGGTGATCCAGATGCAAAAGTGAAAACAAGAAGTGCTACTGCAAGTGAATGTCTGTTTCATGCATTCTTGTCTAAAAATGAACCAAAGAAAGTGGAAGAAGCTCTGCAAAATGCTGACTGGATAACAGCAATGCAGGAGGAGTTGAATGAATTTGAAAGAAATGAAGTTTGGACCCTTGTACCAAGGCCAAAGAACAGATCTATTGTTGGTACTAAATGGATTTTCAGAAACAAGACTGACAGTGAAGGTGTTATCACAAGGAACAAGGCTAGACTGGTAGCAAAAGGCTATTCACAACAGGAAGGAATAGACTATGATGAAACATTTGCTCCAGTTGCAAGATTGGAGGCAATCAGAATTTTTCTAGCAAATGCCTCTCACAAGAAATTCAAAGTGTTCCAGATGGATGTGAAAAGTGCTTTTCTGAATGGAAAGCTTGAAGAAGAAGTGTTTGTTGAACAACCACCAGGATTTGTGGACCCCAAATATCCAGATTATGTCTACAGGCTAGATAAGGCACTATATGGACTTAAGCAGGCACCAAGAGCATGGTATGAGACACTTGCTCAATTTCTTCTAGAAAGTGGATTCAACAGAGGAACAATTGACAAAACTCTGTTTTATTTCAATCAAGGAAGTGACCTCCTTTTAGTTCAAATTTATGTTGATGACATTATCTTTGGGTCTACTAATGATAAACTCTGTAAGAAGTTTGCCAAGCTCATGCAGTCCAGATATCAAATGAGCATGATGGGAGAGCTTAGTTACTTTCTAGGCCTACAGGTGAAACAAACAGATGATGGTATTTTCATTAATCAAGAAAAATATACCAGAAATCTTCTCAAGAAATTTGGTATGCTTGACTGTTCATCTGCATCAACTCCCATGGCAACAGCAACTAAATTGGAAAAAGACACAGGAGTTTCAGTGGATATGACAAACTACAGGGGCATGATAGGATCTCTTCTATACTTGACAGCTAGTAGGCATGACATCATGTATGCAACCTGTCTTTGTGCAAGGTTTCAGGCAGATCCTAGAGAGCCACATCTGATAGCTGTGAAAAGAATCTTCAAGTATCTCAAGGGCACCATATCATTAGGTCTGTGGTACCCCAGAGAATCAGATTTCAAGCTACTTGGGTATTCTGATGCAGACTTTGCAGGCTGCAAGATAGACAGAAAGAGCACTAGTGGAAGTTGTCAATTTCTTGGTGACAGACTTGTTTCCTGGTACAGCAAGAAACAGAAATCAATCTCCACATCTACAGCAGAAGCAGAGTATATTGCAGCTGGTAGCTGTTGTGCACAGATCTTATGGATGAAGAATCAACTGCTGGATTATGGATTGAGGTACAGTAAAATTCCTATTTACTGTGATAATCAAAGTGCTATTGCTATGACAGGTAATCCAGTACAGCATTCAATGACCAAGCACATCAGCATAAGGTACCACTTCATCAGAGAACATGTGGAAGAAGGGAATATTGAACTACATTTTGTGTCTACAGAACAACAGCTTGCAGATATCTTCACTAAACCATTGAGTGAAGCTACATTTACAAGACTGGTCAATGAACTAGGAATGGTCTCTGGTTCTGACTAGGAATGTTGGTTAGATTCAAATTTTACTTATGTAGTGTATTACTCATATTTCCTGATTTGTTAAATGCTAAGTGAACTCTGTTGATTAAACTCTGTTATGCATACTCTGTTAAACTCTGTCAGCATGCCTGTATGTCATTCACTGTTAATAAGTTTGATAAACTCTGTGAACTCTGAGTTGATTTCTGTCTGAATGAAAAACACCAATGAAGAAATATGTATGAAGCATGATTCTCAGCAATTAATCATGAATCTTTCTGAGTTACTGTGATCTAATCTTAGATTGTGCAGAAAGTTTACACAGCATGATACTGACTCATATTTATAGCATCTCTTAGTTTATTCTGTCCTAAACTCTGAGTCTATAAATACTGTGTTCATTACCTTACATGAAAAAGTACTGATGTTGATGAACTCTAAACTCTGTTAGTTATACTCTGGAAGAATAAAATGCTTACTGCAATACCCCAAAGAAAATGTGTATAAGTTGTTATACTCCTTTGAGATTATGTTGGATACTAGGATGACCCAGGAACTTATTGGTATATAATATGTTCTAAAATTCTCTGATTTTTGGTGACTAGTTAAATACTAGGATGACCCAGGAACTTATCAAAATGATAAGGGCTAAAATTTTTGAATTTTTGGTGACTGGTTCCAACCTTTGATTACTGGAATGAATAAAAAAAATAATAAAAAAAAATGTATATAGAGGGGGTATAAAATAAAAGTTACTGTATATAGTTTGATTACTTCAGAGTTTAGCTTTCATCATACAGTCAGTGTTTACTATGACAGTTTGTGCATCCAGTGTTTATTGATTTACTTTATGGATTTTATGAAAAATTAGATGCTCTAAAAATTGATTTAGTAAACTCTGCTTCACACACACATATATTCACAACTGTGCAATTTATGAAAGGGTTTCGGTGATAAAGTTGGAGAATTGACAAACGCTGTTGATTCGTGATTTGTACTCTAAGGTAAATTTTCACTTGGATAACTTGAAAATTTTGGAGTAAATAGGGATTTTGACAACTGTTAATCAGTGGATTGTTGATGAATGTGTTCTTTATATGATTACTTTAATTAGTTTTCATATTCTCTTCTTTGATTTATTTCCTTGAAGAACAGTTCATAAAACATAAATAAAAATTGTAGAACACAATGAATAAGATTAGAGAAACATAATTTTTCATTGATAATAAGAAAGAGATTACAAGCAAATATTACATCTTTTTGTTCTCTCTATCTGCTAATCTATTCAACAGGAAAATAAAAGGTCAGTCCAAACCACTCCATTGTTAGCAAAAAAATCCCAGATCCCATCTTTGCCACTTTATTTGGGTGGAAGTTGAAGGGATAAGGTTATTTTTGCTGACATATTCATTAACAATGGTTGGCGGTGTTGGATGAGGATGTCTTCGAGGAGAGCCATGCAAATGTTGCTTGGAGAGCAGCATCGATGTCGATCACCCTTGCAGGTTTCTCTCTCTCGATCTCTTCCAGACCGGCATCCATTTGCAGCCACAGCGTCTCAAGCTGCCTTTCCCACTCAAACGCTTCAAACTCTTCACGCGTATAGCTGAAGATATCCATATTCTCGACAAGATGAAGGTTCTTTTCTTTGATGGTAAGGTTGGCCATTGTTTTTCAGAGTGTTTTGTTTGAAGGGTTTGTGATTTTACAGAGGAAACTGAAAGGTTAAAGGATTAATGAACTAATCTGAGCAAGTCTCTAGGCCTTAAATAGAGATGGGTAAGCAACGAAGTCCTTAAACGCTTCGTATTCTGGTTATTAAAGGCAACAGGTAAACGCTTCATATTCTGGTTTTAATTGGGTCCAGATATTTTAAGAGAGTAGTATTTGATTTTTGTTTAAATCAAATATTTTAATGTATTAATTTGCAAAATACTCTTCTTAAAAATAAGCGCACGTGACCCACTCGCCCATTAATGTGTCCCGCTCACCCATTATCGTGTCCCACTACACATTAATCTAGGAATTGATTGAGTGTTTGATTACATAAGAGATTGGGTTTTTAATTACTCTAATTACTTTTGTGTCTAAACGGTTGTGTTTTATTCTTACATCTCACAGTTCTCTCATTTTTCACTTGGGCACTCTTGCAAACACCTTTCCTACATACATTTCTCTTGGAAATTCTTGCAAATTTCTTAACTCAATGGCTTCTAAAGCATTCACTGCTCTTGGTTTACGGTTTGTTCCTAACAACTATGAAGCTCCACTCTATCATGAACGTGTTCCAGAACACTTTCATCTAATGCAGAATTTCTTGAGAGATTCAGAGATTGGACACGCTCTGGTCGGACCTGATATTCTCTCTGCATCTCAAATTGCTACATTTTGGCAGAATTCAGTTTATGTGGATGGAGGAGAGAATGGGACTCCTAACATCATCTTCACTTATGAAGAACAAGATTATGTGATTACTCCACAGACTGTAAGAGATAAAATGGGGTTTGACACACATACTTCTTATACTCTGGTTAATGAAACTCTTTTGAGAGAGATGCTACAAGAGATAGGTTACATGGAATCTCTTGACAAGCTTGGCGGTATAAAGAGACCAAATCTCAGGAAGGAATGGAACTTTTTCTTTGATTGCATAACAAGGACATTCCGGAAGAAAGTCACCAACTGGGATGCCATTCCAATAGACAGTCTCCAAATCGGGTATTCTCTACTCTATGGTAGTAATTTTGATTTTGGTAGATATGTTCTGATGAACTTAGGTGATAAACTGTCAGAATCTACTACTGTTTATTATGCTCGTTTTTGTCAAATGCTGTTCAATGCTTGTGTACCTGGTTTAGAAATTGCTGATACAGATGAAATTGATCCTTTTAGAGTCAATAAGAGAATATTCTCTGATATGACTAATAAGGATGTTGGTAAAGCAAATCTCCCTGCTTTTGTCATGCCACTTGCTCTGCAAAATTTTCTCAATCAGCCACAAGAACCACAACAACCTGAACCACAACCACAACCACAACAACCTGAACCACAACCACAACCACAACAACAACCTGAACCACACCCTGAACCTCAACCTGAACCATTAAACATTGATCGTACTCAAAAACCAAACACTGAATCACCTACTCACTCACCACCTACAAAACAACCTTCACCCACTCCACAAACAAACTCTGAATCATCACAATCTCCACCAAAATCACAGTCTAAAGCACAAAGAGTTAAGCAGGCAATTACTGAACGACATGCAAGGGTTAAGCAGGCGAAAGAGACACAAAGAAAATCAAAACAGACATCTCCTGGAGCTGTTTATACTAGAAGAGTGAAAAGAATAAAACAAATGGCAAACATACCTAAGTCACTCTCAGTTGTAGAACAATCTCCACAATCTAGTGAAGAGGACTCAGATAATGTACCTCTAGCAAAGCGAAGAAAACTGATATTCTCTGATTCTGTGGAAGAAGATATTGATGCTCCAGAGGTAGGTTCACAGCAAACACCTACTGTTGAGGTTGAGAAAGATGCAATACCTGTAGAGGTTGAAATGCCTGCAGAGGACAAAATGCCTGCAGAAGAGGATGCTAGAGATGGTCTTTCTCCGATAAATGATATTCTTGATTCATTTATGCCATTCTCTGATCCTATCTCTGATACTGGTGCAGCTGATCAACCTACAGTTATTCTTTCTGAAACTGTAGCATCCCATACTGAGTTATTATCTGATGCTCACCAAACTGTTGAAAGAGGAGATGAAATTGATCAAGCAACCAAGGCTACTTCTCAGTCTATGCCTGTTGCTGAGCCTGAGCCACATGGAGAAAATCTTGACAAGGCTACCGAAGAAATTGCTAAAACTGTGGCTGAAGATGAACATGCTAAAGCTACAAGCGTTGAACCTGAAGGTGAAAGTAGTGCAAACTCTGATTCTTCTCTGAGTGCACCAGTACAAACAGACAATAAACATACACCTTTCACTCAACCTTGTACGTCTCATGAAATTGAGAGAGCACAATTTGCAAAGAATGCTGCTGAATGGTACAAAGAGGAATGTATTTTTCCACGAGGAAGAGCAGCTGATTTTGTTAAGCAAAATGCTGATACTATCTCCAATCCAGATATTCTTTCTTGCTTAAAAGCAACTGTAGTTCAAGTCAAAACTCTGGATAGAAGATTTGATGACACTACACAGGCAATCACTGCTTTGCGGAATGAGGTTGTAGCTAGAGAAATGAAAATGGAAAGAGACTCAAAACTCGTGACTACAAAATTTTCTACAGCTCAAGACAATCTCTTTGCCAGGCTGAGTAAAGTTGAAGAGAATCAGTCTGACTTATCTGCTAAAATTGATTCTATTGCTACCTCCTTGGAGTTAATTACATCTATTCTTATGCCTGATGATGTTAAAAAGGGGGAGAGAGTTATCAGAAGGGATAGTGCTGGAGATGGAGGAGCAAGTAGTAAAGGAAAGAACAAGGCTGAAGAAGTTCAAACTTTGAGAACTAGCAAGTCATCTAAATCACAGTCTGTTGGGAGAAATACTGATACTCAAGATACTTCAAAGACCAAGAGTTTGCTGTTACCTTCTAATCCACAAACTGATGAAGAATTGGCTGCTAAGCTGTTTATTGAAGAGAATGAGGAAGGAGTTACGATTGAGGACATTGAAGCTGAAGAAAAGAGTTTACAAGAAGAACATCTCAAGGCTTTAAAGTCTGGTAAGTTACAAAGAGGAAAAGCTCCTAGACCTGTTGTTAAAGGTGTTGTGATCAAAGAAAGGGCTGATGTTAGTCAAAGATCTCGGTTTTCAAAGGAAACAATGGCAGCAGAAGCTAAACTCAAGCTGAAAGGTATTGAAGGAGAAAGTTCACAGAAGAAAGTTACAACTTCTGTTGCATCACAAGTAATGATTACACCTTTACACTCTTCTCAGTTGAAATCGGTTTTTGGGAAAGGAACAATTCATGATCCAAATATTTTATCTGGAGTTTCTATGAATGTTTCTGATGGAAGAGCTTTGTCTGGCAAAGTTGGTAATAATAAGGGTGGACTAGGTTCACACAGAGACAAAAGGCAATATACTGGTCCTAGAGATCCTTCTTCACTGGCTGTTCCAGGTCGTGGTGTTCCTCAAGAGAGTTTGGACAGACTGGAATCAGTACAGTTAGTTCATCAGAAGAGTTTAAACAAGGATTTTCTCTTGTACTTCATGGCTGATGGGACAGTATTTAAAGTTGGTGAGAATGATATTGGCTTGAAATGTTGGGAAGAACTAGAGCATGTTCTGTATCTTTTCAAGGTGAATAGTCAAAGGACTCAATCAGTTGCTAATGTGCTCAGACAGAGAATGCTTCAGAATCTGGCAATCAGAGGAGAGAAATATAATAGCAGATATGTTCCTAAGTACAGGGATTACAAAGGAAATCTCATTGAAATGAAGAAAGGTACTGCAAAGTTAAAGACTGATTTGGGAATCACAGTACTTGACTTCAATTCACAGTCAGAAAAAGTCAGATTTATCAGACTGGGAAATGAGATGAGAAGGAACAAAATCTATGATCTTAGGGCTGCTATCTATCAGACAGATGAAAGTGATCCTCAGCTCAGAGAAATTAAAGAAGCTATGAAGATTGAGCTTGAAAATGCAGAAAGAAGATTGCTCATAGATTATCTCAGAGCTATGCCAGATCCTGAAGTTATAAGAGATTAAGGTCTGTAATGATTTTCTTATTCTCTGTAGTTTTTGTTAAGTAGAAGCTTAAACTCTGAATTTGTGTAAACACTGTATTTGTTTATTTGTTTTGACATCATCAATTATTGTCATTAACTTGTGCATTTTTGCTAATGAACAAGTTGGGGGAGATTGTTAAATATAATTGATGTGTTTTAATCAGTGTTTAAGTGTTACAGTGAATTATCAGAGTTTAGTTGGAAGCAGTCAGAGTTTAGTGTAAATTCTGACAGATGGAAGCTCGACAGAGTTTGTCAAACTCTGTCTGAAGGAAGCGTCTACTGGTCAACAGTGATTGAAGATTTATTATGGAACGATATCTTTGAAGATTGGATAGCTATCAAAGAGATCGAGTTGACTTAGGAGACGAGTGACAATCTGTAATTGATATCATTGTATAGCTGATTATTAGGAATATCAGTTAGAGATTGTATCGTAGCTGTATGTTATATAAATACAGTTAGGTTAACCCTAGAAGGGTATCGTACAACGAATTATCTTTATTGTAACCTAGCAGCTCTTTGTGATATTTTACATCACGAAGAGGGTTCTTAATACAAGAAGTTTTTAAGTGCATAAACGTTTTACTTGTTAAACTCTCATACCAAGTTGATTATTAATTGTGTATTCGGCCTAACATCTTCAAATCCCACTTTTCAGGTAAAGCAAGAAGAAATATGAGATTTGAGTCTTCCAGATCATACTCTTTATTAACCAATGATAAATCATTGAGCAGTTTACAGAATCTGTCAAATGTTTCTGTCATGGTTTCTTCAGATTTAGCCTCAAAGTGCTCATACTCCTATGTGAGTATGTTCCTTCTATTCTTCTTGATAGCAGTAGTTCCTTGACACCTAACCTCAAGGGCATCCCAAATTTCTTTGGCAGTAGTGCAGTTAATCACTTTATTAGACATAACATTGTCTAAAGCACTATGAAGTAGATGCTTAACTTTTGCATCCTTAGCAATAGATGAAAGATCTTCAGGAGTTATATCTTTCTTTTCCTTTGAAACTGTTTTAGCTTCATGACCAACAATAGCAACAGATAGCTTTATAGGTTTATGAGGACCTTCATAGATTCTGTCAAGATATTCTGGATCTGTAGCCTCCAGAAACATGATCATCTTCACCTTCCAGATTGAATACTCTGCTGGCATGAGAATAGGAACCCTGATTGTCTCATAACGACTCACAGTAGTTGGTTGAGCCTTCTCAGAACTTGAACCTATTGGAGGAGATATCTCTGCCATTGATTATAGCTGTGTGTGTGGATCTTAAACTGTATAAAGTAACAGATTGGCTCTGATACCAATTGTTAGGCCGAATACACAATTATAATCAATATCGTATGAGAGATTAACAATTAAAATACGCGTTTAAAACAATCAAAAACTGTTTGGAATTAATAACTCCTCTCTCAATGATGTAAAATATCACAGAGAGCTGCTTAGGTTACAATGAATAATGTAACACAATAATCGATACCCTTCTAGGGTTAACCTAACTGTATTTATAAGATATACAGCTGCTATACAATCGATAATTGATACTCCTATAAATTAGCTATACAATTGTTATCAATTACGATTGCTACACGTCTCCTTAGTCAACTAAATCTCTTTGACAACTATCCAATCTTCAAAGATATTGCTTCCATAATAAATCTTCAAACACTGTTGACCAGTAGACGCTGCCTCCAGATAGAGTTTAACAAACTCTGTCGAGCTTCCAACTGTCAGCGTTTAACTAAACATTGACCGCTTCCAGCTAAACTCTGATTATTCACTGTAACACTTAAACACTGATTAACACTAACATCAATTATATCTAACAGCAACCTACCCGAAAAATCCAAATTTTAATCAAATTAGCCTCTAACTCTTGCTATTTAAACTCCAAGTCCTCATTTATTATATTTCCTTGATACTTCTTTTCTTGACGTATCTCTGGCCTGCTTCTAGCCTCCTACTCCCGAGCTAAATTCCACCACAATTATGTCATTACACACTACCAATGCCTCCAGCTATTATTTCTGCAAAACTCAATGCAAACACATCAAAAAGACCACATACTTGAGGTCAAGTTAATCAATTTAAGCCGATACGAAGCATTCCAAGTGGATATAAAATTCACTTATCAGTTTCTTCATCAGGTTGATTGTCACCATCTGAATTTGAGTCTGGCATGTCATCGAACTTTAGCATTTCAGATGGATCTTCAGTTTGGAATAATAGGAAGTTTAGTGTCATAAAATGTTACATTGACACTTTCAAGAACTTTGTGTTGATCAATTATGTACACCTTATATGTTCTTCTTGAATAGCCGACAAAGATTGCTTCATGTGCTTTGGCCTCGAATTTTCCACCACGATCATCTCCATCTT
Organism: Saposhnikovia divaricata; assembly: GCA_036435485.1. Lineage (NCBI taxonomy): Eukaryota > Viridiplantae > Streptophyta > Magnoliopsida > Apiales > Apiaceae > Saposhnikovia > Saposhnikovia divaricata. The sequence continues at coordinate 121,929,600 of CM071601.1, read as the reverse complement.
TAAGCACAAAGCATTTTGCTCCAAATACATGAAAATACTTGAATGTTGGTTTCTTTTCATTTAATATCTCATAGGGTGTCTTCATCAAGTCCTTGTTGATTAGAGTTCGATTCTGGGTATAACAAGCAGTGTTGTTGACAACTTCAGCCCGAAAGTACATCGGAAGCCTTGATTCACTTAACATAGTACGTGTAGCTTCAATCAAGGTTCTGTTCTTTCTTTCTACTACCCCATTTTTCTGAGGAGTTCTGGGTGCTCAATATTGTCTGGTTATCCCTTTGTCAGCATAAAAGTCATTTAGAACTGCATTCTTGAATTGAGTTTGCTCTTACTGAATACTTTGAATCAAGCTCAATTAATTTGATATGATCAATCATCATTTGTGGAGTTTCATCTTTGAAATTTAGGATTATGACCCAATTATACTTTGAGAAGTCATGTAATAACCCTAATTTTAGCAAAGCTACAGTGACCCCATGAATAGTAAATTTTGAGGATTTAAAGAAATGGTATGTAGGTACTCTATACTTGAAAGAGAAAATGAGTAAACAGAAACCATATTAGTGTTGTACAATGAAAATAAGTGAATCGAAATGACGATGAATTTCAGAAATTCCTGAATATGGAGTTTTGAGGATTTTGATTTCGAATAAGCTTCTATTGGATATTAAGGAGTATGGAGATATTAAAGGAATTATATATTGAGGAATTAGTGAATTAGTATAAACTAAAGGATTATTAAGTGAAGGAAATACCAAAGGAATTTGGATTGTTAAATGATTTCGAAACCACTGAGATAATGAGGTACATTCGAAACGAATCGTAATTAGACGAGTATGGGGACAAGACAACCAAGATTAGTAATATAGCAAGGATACCTACCACATGACCATTTACCAAGATTTTAGCATTATACTTAGAAAAACAAAGTAAAAGAGATTATGAGATCATTAGAATGACATCACATTCCACTAACTTGTTTTAAGGGTAAATTAGTCATTTTAGCATGGTTTTACCACAAAATATCTCCAAAGCTTCCACTAGACTCTAGAATTCTCAAGAATTGATCAACATAAGATCAAAACAAGCAAGAGGAATCAATTACTTTCCATTATCTCTTTCTCTACAACCTGCCCAGCAAGAGCAAGGAGGAGAAGAAAAATCATATCTCCATTTCTATCCATGATAAAATCACCAAATTTGAACCACAATCTCTCCACTCCATGGGAATTATTCGATCCAAATTTCATAGCAATGCAAGTAGTGTAGCCTAGGCAAATCATCTCCCCAAGTTGAGGAACCAAACTGTCCAGGATTGTTCCCAGTTTCGGGGATGATTTTCAAACGGCCATATCTCCTTCATTACTCAATGGAATTTTGTGTTCTTTATATTGTTGGAAAGCTGGTTAGGTGCTCTACAACTTTCATTTAGAAGCCCCGTCCAGAAAACCTAGGTAAGGGCCTCGTTTTTCATGATCTCTCGGTCGGGTTCTAATAACTCCGAATTACTAACTTTGTTTTCTTCAATTCTTTTGATCATCCAAGCTTACCCAAGGCTATACAAGGACTATACAAGGTTTAGAAAGCTATTACACACATCAAGGAAGGTAAAAACCGAACCCACCCTTTTAGTTCATATGAGTTTTAGTGTAGTTTTGATGATATGTAGAGATAAGTGCATGTTAAGGAATTTTATGATTGTTAAATGTGTAAAAGGGTTGGATATTGGAGTTAAATGTACCCACTGCCCTTAGAGGTGTAAAATGAATGTTGGTTGATGTTATGGATGTATGGTATGCCCGGTGTGGCTTGGGTTGTTGTGATAAACTTGGAAACGTCCGGTTTATAGCCGTTATAATGTCCGATTTTAGTTAAAACAAAAACTGCCCTATTTTTGGACACCAATTCCATACAGTAGCACCCTGTCTAGAGTATCAAGTGACCATGAGATGATAGAGCTTAGTTCATAGATCGTTTTGATATAAAGTGCGTTAAAATCTGATGTACGGTTTAGGAGAAAAGTCAGTTTTAGTGAAAGACGTTCGAAAACCGAGAAAACGTAAATGTATCAACTTTGAGGCTAAAGTTACGATACTTAGACATTTTTAAAAGTCACAAAATTTTGGGATAGTATAGTAGGGTTGTCAAAGGACCCTTACCAGTTGATCTTGTAGTAAAATTCGAAATCTATATTTTCTGAGAATTTCTATAGTCGAGTATGGTTGTTAAGGGAAATAGTGAAAACCCCTAAAACTTTGATCGAGTCATAATTGGTTAAGTTCTTGAACCTTTGGGGTAATAGTGATACGTTAAACATATATTAAAGTGTCAAGGGTATTGTTATACGAGAGTGAGGTGTGTAAGAGATGTGGCATTCTAACGACGGTCCTTTTTGTGTTTATAGAAACTCCGGAAGAACCACGAGCCATACCGTCAGGATACCGGAACCGAGGCAAGATCCTTCTATCCCTACTTTGAAAATTATTTACCTTCGGAATAAAAATGATATCATGGAATATATATATGTGTGATGCTATTGTTGCTATGTTGCAAAGAATATATTTCCTTGATTTTGGAAAATTAAAGAGAGATGAATATGATTTATGAAATATGGATATAGAGATGATTACGAATGGAGCGAATATGCTCCATGGTAAAAGAGATATGAAAGGGAATGGTATCAGTTGTTATCTAGGGTTATATGGTTTATAATACTATATTAAAAATATTCTTTTTGAGTATCAGTGGTTTAATAAATATTATTTGATTATTATTTACTACTCTTAAAATAGACGGAATATTTTATGAATATAAAAGTATATTTGATTTCTTGAATATGAAAGAGATGTCTGGATCATAATCAAAGCATTATGTTATATATATATATATATATATATATATATATATATATATATATATATTATAGAAGTAATGTGCGAGAATGGAAATGATATGAGTGAATGATATGTGGAAATGAAAGCGAGAAAATGGAAATGTGGAATGATATTTTATAAATGGAATAATGATTTGACAAAAAAGGGGATAGCAACAAAAAGCGTAGGAGGCTGTGTGTGGCACAGTCCAGCAATCAATATTTTATTTCGGCCCAAGAGTTGCCGAAGGAGGATGTAGTGGTGTACCTTCCTCCAGGGGGATGTAGTGGTGTACCTTCCTCCTTCTACCGGTAGTAAAAAGGACGGGTACGGAGGGCGACTGATCATCGTCCTTACGTATTCGGCAACAGTGAAAATCCAAAAAAAAAAACTTAAAAGAAAGAATTGAAAATGGTTTTCAGATTTCTATACTGAAAACAGAATAATGATATGAGATGATGGAATTATGGTTACAGATGAAGAGAAACTGATATTATATTATTTTAGATTTCTTTCTTATAATAGTAAGTGGATGATGTATTATTAAATAAGAGCTTTATTCTTCCTTAAGGATTATAATTGGTTTCTGCTTATATATGTATATATATGTATACCTGTTCACATTTTAAATTCTAGTTTACAATATTATCTTGCTGAGCTATTATAGCTCACTCTTGCCACTTATGTATATAGCAGCTAGGTCCCATGCCGATTCTACGCACTACACCCCGCAAGAGGGTAAGGGAAAGGCGACCTTTTGAGCGAGTGTTGGCGACCATCCCCAAGGTAGTGACAAGTGAAGGGGGCTTAGTAGACTTATGTAAATTAAGTGTGTAAGTTTGTAATAAACTTTTGGTTGTTGAAATGCTTCCTGTAGAAGTATTATTCAACAATGTACTTAGTAGAATTCTGGGTTTGTAATAACTGTTAACCTTAAACTTTTAATATTGTGGATGTTGTTCTATGAGCATATGACTGGTGTGTGTGTGTGTGGGTATTAGTGTGGGGTCAATTGCATAAGTATTAAGTTATAAAAAAAAGACTCAAGAGATATTGATATTGATCGGAAATTGGACCGTGATGACCTGGATCCTTGACCCCGGATCAAGGGATGTCACAAGTCATCAACAATCACGAGAGCATACCTATTCTTTGACAAGGACATCACATTAACTAGAGCAAAAAGATCCATGTGTAGCAGTTGTATTGGTTCAGTTATTGACGATGTGTCGATGCTCTTGTGAGTTGCTGTTTTTAATTTCCCTTTTTGACAGGCATCACACAGTCTTCCTGAGTAAATTCCATTGAAGGCAAACCTCTCACCAATTCTCTTTCAACCGACTTGACAATAATGAGTTGAATAATTAAGAAGATCTCAATTCATTCTCTGTTACTGAGCAACACATGCCTCAACGACAATATAAACCTCGAATTAGTTTACATCAATTTGAAGAAAAAAATGTTCCTTGAGAAATAATAAATTAAGATGAGGAATATTTATATAAAATAATTTTACAAGAATCAACACCTGAACGATAGGTGAAGAGAATAAACAATGACAAAATAAAGTGAGAATAAAGTTTGTAAATTAGTAGAAGAAGAAGGTCACCGGAAATAAAAATGAGGAGTGTAGGCACTAGCAAAATGATTTTAAAGAAACATCGTATAATTAACAGAACAGGTTCACATTATTCAAAATGAAAATGAAGAGTATAGATGCTTGCAAGAAGGGATTTGAAAGAACATATATAAATAATACAAGAGAATTCACATCACTTGAACGATAAGTGAGGGATAATATACTTGCCTCAATATACAGGGTTTCCATTTCCAATACATGAACTCCTTATCACTTTACATCCGTCTCCACTTCTTTATACATTGACCTCTACTCGATCATACTCGTCAATTCCGATACTTGTCTTTCTTCTCCAAATTTCCCCTTTATACTCGTACTGGCTCTCAATCGGCCTCTCATTAGAACCTATATACAGGTAAAGTAATATTTTTGTACGTTAATAACTGTAACCGTCTAACTCTGTTCTACCCAAACGCGTCCTAATACACTTTACACTTAACACATATAGCCCCTACTTATCATATTCTGAAAATAGAATTGCCTAACCACAAAATCATATAAGCACTTAGCACGTATTATTTACTTACACACATACCTTTTAACACGCATATCATTGATTTACAAATAATCCTTATCAAATTATTATAAGATTTAGGGAATAATTTTAATAAAAATCGGACAGCACCTCCTTTGTAATATGACCTAACCTGTCGGAATACAACCGATCCAATTAATAAATCATATATCCACACATCCACCATTTTGTAACACACACGGATGTAAACACCCACACACAACCTGCTCAATCCGAACCACAAGCCCAGCAGCACACTTACCCACACATAACACATACGCGATGTATACACACACATCACACCACAATCGAAAGTCGCCCAAACGAGGGAGACAAGACAGAGAGATATTGAGAGAGGGGAAAAAAACCCAGCAGTATAGTCGATATAATCCCCACACGACAAGAATACAAAAATCGCAGTTCACACACATAATTGTTTAACATACACACACACACACGGTTTTGTCCTAGGAAGCAGGGATTTGCCTGTTAGTACAAGAATCACGTGTGGGATTCGGCGGGATTCGGGGATTCTCCGGGGTGCGTACGGGATTCGCCACGTGACGTGTCTGCGAATTTTAGGAAAGGGGTGCGACGGGGTGCGATAATGGGGGTGCGGGAAGGGCATTGACCGTCATTTTTGGTCCAACTTTTAATAAAAAGATACTTACGTATCTCTTCAGCAAAAAATACCTAATTCACACCTCTTCTTCTCTTCGGTGGCGAATCTGAGGTGGCATCTTCCTTTCTTCTCTTCGTATCATCTTTGTAAGTATAATTGTCTTCCGATTTGCTATCTGTGTGTGTATAATTGTCTTCCGATTTGCTATATGTGTGTGTATAATTGTATATATGTGTGTATAAATCAATTACTGTGTCTCTTTCTTTCAGTTTATTATGGAACCAATGTCTTCTTCGGCCTCGATTACAAGTACAGCAGCTACCCTAAATCAACAACGTGATGCTATTTTCTGGAGCTATGTTACTAAAGTGGCCAAGTCGAAAGAAAGAGGTGGAAATACAAAGATAAAATGTAACTTTTGAAATAATGAACTTGTTGGTTCTTTATCAAGGGTCAGAGCACATTTATTGAAGATTAAAGGGCAAGGAGTTGCAATTTGTACTAAAATCACTGCAGTAGTTATGGAGTACCTTAGAAGCTTTTGGGACAACCTTGTTCTTCTTCTTGTTGCGAGAGGAATTGGAGTACATATTCCTTCATTCACTCAATTCGAAGGAATAAAATACTTCCAACTCGAGCGGAGGACTTCGTGTTTGTGCACAACGATCTTAGACTCCTATCTAGACAGAATAAACATTACTCGATAGGAGAGTCAAGGTTGTGGGATATTGGTGGCGATCAATTTGATCCATTTGATGGTGCGGAGGAGCTTCAGATTGCTAGTCTGTCACTTGATGAGCCTGAGTTGGAAGCGATGATTATTAAAGATGATTGACGTTTTCAAATGTTTATTTATATATTTTCAACTATCAAGGATTTTGTCATAAAATGAAACTCTTGCATTTTAATGAATTTTGTTGCATATATATATATATATATATATATATATATATATATACATATTTTCAAATTTGTCGAATTCCCAAATCCCCGTACTACACACCCGCACCCGTGTCCCCGCACCTGTGCCTCTTAGGTTTTTTCTGAAGAACAAAGGAGGAAGGGAGAAGAATTCGGGGAAGAGAGGGAGAGATTGAAAGAGCTTGAGAGAGAGATGAGTTAGAGAGATTGAGAGAGAAATCGAGGGAGAGGGATGAGAGATTAACAGAGAACAGCCGAGAAGCATCTTGAAGGAGAAAGAAGAAGCTATTGCCCCTTAACAGATTAAAGCAAGGGCAAATAAGTAATTTCACAAGCTGAAAAATCAAATAAAACTAATTTCAAATCATTTTAAAAATCAAAATTAAACATAAAATTAGTAAAAACAATAAATTTAAAAATTCTAAAATTCTAAAATAGAATTTATGAAATTACAAACATCCCCATATTTTTAAAATATTTTTAGGATCAAAAACGAATTTAATATGAATTTTACAAGTTTTGATCCTTTAAATACAGTATAACTTAAAATCATTTTAAATTACTTAAACACTAAAAATAATTCACCAAATAATTTTAAAAACTAAATAATATCATAAGGTAATAACACAAAGGATTTCATGATTTTATCAACTCCTATAATTTTATAAAAAATCTCCGAAGATCAATAACGTATATTTGAATAGATTTTTAATCGTAAAAAATACAATTAAAAATACACGAACTCACATTCCACATATACATCATCATATAAGCATGTAAACATGATGTCACATATATTCAATCCTAAAAAAAATCACCTCATATAATCCACTTTTAATATTAAATAATTATAATTATAAGTACGATATTTCTATGGCGTCAATATTACAAGTACCAATAACTAATCAATTTTATTTTCACGTGAAACATGTTATATTTTCTATTTTTTAGTAATCAATCAATTCCCATTTTTTGATAAACATATTATCTGTTGCATTCTATCTAATTAAAATATCTCTTTCTCAAAATACTAAAGTGCATTTTATTTAATTAAATTAAATGATAATATTATAATTAGTAATAATTAACAAATTACATTTTTCAGCTAAAACATGTTACCTATTTTATTTTTTTCTAATCGAAACCTATTAGTTTGAAATAATATCATGAACAATTTTATTTAAATAAATAAAATAAATAATAATATTTTAATAATCAATAACTAACCATTTACTTTTTAAACTAAAACATGTCATCTTTTATAAATTTTTAAAGTAAAATCTCTCATTTTCTAAAAATATCACAAAAAAGCATATATATAATAAAATCATCACATTATTTAAAAATTTAAACCTATAAAATTTATGTATTTAAAATTTCAATTAAAAATAAAAAATTTTAAATTCTATAATATTAGAAAAAATCCATGCATGGCACGGATTTTTAAGCTAATCTATACTATTATATAAAATCCGAAACATTAAAAGTTTAGTTGGTCGGTATGGTACCTGTTGAATTTACTTATTTACCCTTACTTAATTATAGATAAAATCCATCATATTAACTAATCAATTTATATCTTTTATATTTTATCTATCAAAATTTCTTTCTTATTAATCAATTTTCTGTTTCAGGTTAAATATATTACCTTTTCAATTTTTCAATAACTAAATAATTTCTTTTATTTATATCTTTTATATTTTATCTAACTAAAAAAGTTTGGTTGGTCCGTATGATACCCGTTGATTTTACTTATTTACCTTTACTTAGTTACACCATTACTTAGTTACAGAAAAAATCCATCCTACTAACTAATTAGTTTCTAATAACTAAATAATTTCTTTTATTTATATCTTTTATATTTTATCTAAGTAAAATTTCTCTTTTACTAATCAATATACCTTTTTCAAGTTAAACATATTACCTTTTCTATTTTTCAATAATTAAGTAATTTCTTTTTCTGGTAATAATAAAATATATAAAAGTCGAAACATTAAAAGTTTAGTTAGTCAGTACATGTTGATTTTACTTATTACCTATGCTTAATTAAAGATAAAATCTATCTTATTAACTAATCAATTTATATCTTTTATATTTTATCTAACTAAAATTTCTCCTTTATAATCAATTTCCTTTTTCAGGATAAACATATTACCTTTTCTATTTTTCAATAACTAATTAATTTTATTTTCAGGTAAAATATAATATATTTTATATTTTATCTAATTAAAATGTATATTATAATTACTATTAACTAATCAGTTAACTTTTTCAGTCAAAGCACGTTACCTTTTCTCTTTTTTCTAACTAAAATATTTTTTTCCCAATTATATCACTGGTTACCTTTTTCAGCCAAAACACGTTACCTTTTTTGTTTTCTTTAACTAAAAACTCTTCTTTTCCAATTATATCACAAACGATTCTATTTAATAAAAATAAAATAATAATATTATAATGCTAATAATTAACCGATTACCTTTTCAGCTAAAACGTATCATCTTTTTTATTTTTTTAATTAAATTCTTTTTTCCTAGAAATATCACGGGTAACATTAAATTCTCATTTTCTAAAAATACTTCGAAAAATTTTATTTAGTAAAATAACAATTAAATTATAATTACTATAATCTAATCAATTACTTTTTTCACGTGAAGCATGTCACCTTTTTAATTTTCACGTTACCTTTTCTATTTTCTCAAACTAAAATCTCTCTTTTTCCAATTATATCACGGCCAGTTCTATTTAATAAAATCGAATTATAATATTATAATACTAATAATTAATCGATTTTTTTTAGCTAAAACATGTCATCTTTCCTATAATTCTTAAAATCCCTCTTTTTCTAAAAATATCACGAGCAACATTAATTTCTCCTTTTCTAAAAACATTACGAGCAATTTCATTTAATAAAATAACATAATTAAAATATAATTACTCTAAACAAATCAATTACATTTTTCACCTAATACATGTTACCTTTTTAGTTTTTTCTAACTAAGTCATTTTTTTCCATTTATATTACGGGCATTATATTTAATAAAATAAAGTAATAATTTTATAATTACTAATAATTAACCACTTACCTTTTTCAACTAAAACCTATTACCTTTTCTATATTTTCTAACTAAAATTTCTCATTTTCTATAAATATCACGGATAACATTTATATAATTATGATCATCATCTCATTTAAAAATTTATATTTTAAAAAAAATAATTCAAATTAGTGAAAAAATTTATAATAATATTTTTTAAAAAAAACCGTGTTAAGCTAGTATTTTTAAATTGAGAAATGATATATATGGTCGTTAAAACATGGATGCACTCAAATTATTCCTTACATCTAATTATTAATTGAACTAGGACACCTCTCTCCGTATGTGTGTGATCTTGATAAATACAATCAATACAAACATGCCTAGGTGTGACTAGAAGAAATGTTTTTCAGATGTACCTACAAATAAGTTTGAAATTGTAAGATTTATAGTACGATACAGGGGGTGTTTGGGAGAATTTTTTTCAGAATAAGTCAACTTATTTTAAGACAAAGTTAGAGATTCCTAACTTTCCAACTTATTTTTCAACTTATTTTTGCAAATTATTGAAACTCAAACATACATTAAATACTTGTATATAAAAAAATTTCAAAATATAAAATTTTTACCCGAAAATAAGTCCATAAGTCCTTAATATAAGCTCAGCCAAACAGGCACACAATTAAATAGTTAATCAGAGTATGCATGGAAACATAATTGCGCCAGTGAAAATTTGTTATAAATATTTTTATGACATAAGGTACGAAACTTGAGAGTGATCATAAAATCATTTTACTCAAGTCATTTTACTCAATCTTTTTTTTTTTTATATATACGTATAGTTGTACATCCAAGAAAAATAAAATAATAATAATAATAATAATAATAATAATAATAATAATAATAATAATAATAATAATAATAATAATAATAATAATAATAATAATAATAATAATAATAATAATAATAATAATAATAATAATAATAATAATAATAATAATAATAATAATAATAATAATAATAATAATAATAATAATAATAATAATAATAATAATAATAATAATAATAATAATAATAATAATAATAATAATAATAATAATAATAATAATAATAATAATAATAATAATAATAATAATAATAATAATAATAATAATAATAATAATAATAATAATAATAATAATAATAATAATAATAATAATAATAATAATAATAATAATAATAATAATAATAATAATAATAATAATAATAATAATAATAATAATAATAATAATAATAATAATAATAATAATAATAATAATAATAATAATAATAATAATAATAATAATAATAATAATAATAATAATAATAATAATAATAATAATAATAATAATAATAATAATAATAATAATAATAATAATAATAATAATAATAATAATAATAATAATAATAATAATAATAATAATAATAATAATAATAATAATAATAATAATAATAATAATAATAATAATAATAATAATAATAATAATAATAATAATAATAATAATAATAATAATAATAATAATAATAATAATAATAATAATAATAATAATAATAATAATAATAATAATAATAATAATAATAATAATAATAATAATAATAATAATAATAATAATAATAATAATAATAATAATAATAATAATAATAATAATAATAATAATAATAATAATAATAATAATAATAATAGACAGGCAGTCGATGCAACATGAAACAAAGGCAAGGTCTTGGTGCTAGAAATTTCGATGCCCTTTCACAAGAAAAAGAAAAATACATTTGACCAAAATATCGAAGCTACGCCTTTGAAGACCAACCGGCCCGCGTTGAAATTCTACAGAGCGGCCATCCGGCCGCGTTGCTTTATGGGTCGGAGTGTTGGGCGACTAAGAAGGCTCTAGAAAACAAGATGGAAGCGGCGGAAATGAGGATGTTGAGGTGGGCTTGCGGACGTACGATGTTGGATAAAATTCCGAACGCTGTGTTTAGGAGCGAGCTCGAGGTGGCGCCTTTGTCAGCGAAAGTAAGGGAAGGGAGGCTAAGATGGTTCGGCCACGTCCGCAGGAGGCGGGCTGAAGCCCCGGTGAGGAGGGTTGAAAAGATCGCGGTATCTGGGGTGAGGAGGAGAGGCAGACCGAAGAGGTCGTGGGACGAGCAGCTTCAGATGGATCTGAAGGCCCTTAACCTAGATGCGACCATGACCAACGATAGGCTCTCTTGGAGACGTCATATCAGAGTGGTGGATTCTCTGCTAGGGAGCGGCTCAGTAGTTGAGAGCCTCAGAGTTGGGTTGTCCCGGTTATCATTATCTTAGGAGCTCGGCCGTCTCGCGCGCAGTCGCTGTTTTCAGCGTTCCCCTATTTTCTGGTATTATAATGTTGTTTTAATAATGTTGTTTTTGCCATGCAGGGTTTTTTGGAGCGGAGGTATCATCGCACAACGGAGAGCAAACCCTCGCAGGTATGTTTATCCCATGTGTAGGACGCCATGGGCTCAGGTATCATTCAGATCTTTTCCATACCAAAACACTCTCTCTTTTTTCACGCACAAAGCCGAGGGTCTTCACGGAAACAGCCTCCCCACTATAAAGGTGGGGGTATGGACTGCGTACATCCTACCCTCGCCAGACCCTGCCCTGAGCGGGATATGCGGGATATACTGGGTATGTTTGGTTTGGTTTGGTTTGGCCTTTGAAGACCAACCAGGCCGCAATATTATACTACTAGTACTTTACAATTCATGAAATTCATTAGTGTAAAACTAGTGGAATAGTGGGAAACAAAAACTTTATATTCATTTATATATTATATTACTCCCGTATAAAATCAAAAGCCCTTTCATCAACACCGTTGTAATTGTTTATTCGAGGTCATGGGCCCTTAGCTTACCGTGATTTTCCAACGTCAGTGCTCTACACCGTAGACTTACAATATTATGAAAAGTTTAAGCTGTTGGTCAGTCTAACATAAAACTTTGACAAAAAAGTTCTAATAACTTGTCTTCGTGTCTTAAATTGAGGGGTGTTTGGGATAACTTATTTTTCAGAATAAATCAAAGGTAAGATTCCTAACTTTCCAACTTATTTTCCAACTTATTTTTGCAACTTATTGAATCTCAAATATACATTAAATCTTTATATAAAAAAATTATCAAAATATAAAATTTTTACCTGAAAATAAGTCATAAGTCGGCATAAATAAGATGCCAAACAGGCCATGAGTATGTTTGGTCAAAACATGTTTTGATCTAAACAGTAAACAAATAACTATTTTTTAAACGTTTCATCAATTCTGGACCTGTAAATACATTTCCAAAGTTTATTGAAAAATTATCAAAAAACTATTTTCCCTAAATTTATTTACGTTTCTACTATATTTTAAAGATATTTGCGAAAATTTGGGTTGCAACTAGAAGTAACCAAATATAAACTTTTTTCTTGTTTTTTTTTACAATTTAATTTGTTGTTTATGATTTTTTGAAAAAATAAGTGAAGTTATTTTTGGTTGCTTTTGAGATTACATCCAGTTTCATGTAGTTATATTAGATTTTAAAATTGTATTTTTGCAAAATTATTTAAAATATCATAATTTTATGAAAAAATTGAAAAATACATATTCTTTACGAAAATAAAAAAATAAAAAAAAATCTTATTTTTTAAAAACTCTCAATTTTGTTTCCCTTTTTTGTAATATGCAAAATTATTGTACCAACAATAATATTAAGAAATGTTACGTCGTTAATTACAAGCATTAATAATCTTCATCTGATTTTAAGACATTAGCCTTCTTCCAGCAACAAAGAAGATGCAATATCCCTACATAACTACATACATACTCTTTTTAAAATTTAAGTACTTTCGTTAAAAAAATTATACTTGATTTTACGTCGTCGTAACATATGGTCACTGTTTCTAAAAAGTTAGAGATCATACTTATAGGTGGAGGCATCATGTAGGTATTAATAAGATATAAAAATTAATATAATAATAATTGGATTATTAATTAGAAATAATATAATATTACTTTCATATAAATTAAATTTAGATTTAATTGTTTTATCAATTTGATTGTGCACAGTGGTGGAGAAAGTGACACTGGAGTTAATCTGTGGAAACACAGTCCGTGATTAATCAAATATCGATCATTAAAGCTTTAACATTAATTTTTTAATATATTTACATTTTATTTATACTTGTTTTATTAATATAGTTATACCTCTATAATTGTCATATATTTATAAATATTATATGATTAAAAAATAATAAATTATCAGATTTAGATTTTGAATTATGAGTCCATTTGAGAGTAAAAATTAAAATAAATCGTGGTTTAACAGTCTAAAATAGAAATATAGACATGAATAACTTTTTTATTGTTCTTTTTAAGTTTCTACCTTTCCTTTATTTTTTTACTTTATTTTACTAATTTTTTCAAATCATGTTGATTTTTAATGGATTAGACCGAATTTTACAAACATTATTTTTTAAAACCTATTTTAATATAATCGAGTCAATGACATTGTGTAGCTATTAATCCCTGTTAATCGTAGACTTTGAAAACAAAACATACTGTACAGTCATTAAGGTAAACTAGTTGATAAAGCCGCGCTTCGCGGCGGCATTACAATTTTTATTTTTAAAAAAATTCAATACATTTACGTTATATTATAATATTAATATTAAATTTTAATAATTAAATAATCTTCTCTAATGAACCAATTTTTTGTTTTGAGCCGCTCTCTCGTTAAAACCGAAATCCCAACTTTTTAACATATATTATAAAGACTTATATAATATTTTTTTATCCATAAAATCGAACCGTAAAAATAAACAAAAATATGACTACAGTATCAAATTCTAATAGCTAATACAATCTTTTCTAGCGAGCCCTCTTCCCGTTAAATACGTTTCGAGCCGCTCTTATTTGAAACCGAAATTCTAACTTCACTATATAAAGAGAGTAAATTCCAATTTTTATATTCTTTAAACTTTCTAATATTTATAGAGTTTTAAAAGATGAAAATACATCTTATATTTTCTGTATATTATAGATAAACTTGTATAAAAAGTTAAAATAAAGGATTTTTAGGAAAAAAGATGTATAGTTTTAAAAAAATCGTATATAACGTCTCCACCGTCCTCGTATTCTACTTCCAATAAAATATTTTATTTTATGTATTATATATTTAAACACTTTTTATACGGTCTTATTTAATGAACCGCTTTCTTGTTAAACACGGTTATTACTATTGATCCGCTATCTCGTTACGACCAAAAACCTAACTTTTACATATATTACTTGTATGATAATGTTTATCCATAAAAATCAAATCCTAAAAATAAAATAAAATTTATAACATCAATATGGTATTTTAATAGCTAGTACAATCTTTTATAGTGAGCCGTCTTCCCGTTAAACATGTTTCGAGCCGCTCTCGTTTGGGATCGAAATTCCAACTTCATTACATATTATTGATGATACTTATCTTACACAACAATTTTTTTCTTTAAAATCAAAACCTAAAAAATAGAGTGAATTCCAATTTATACTTTCTCTAGACTTTCTAAAATTTTTGGAGTTTTAGAAAATGAAAACACATCTTATTTTCTCTTTATATTATAGATACTCCTGTATTTATTTAGGATTCTTGCATGAGATTGTTCTTTTATTATGTTAACACATCAATTCTTTTCTTTTTAAATACGGTGAATTATGTTAACACATCTATTCTTTTTTTTTTTTTTAAATACGGTGACTTTTTTTATGACAATAGTATTGGATTTATGAATAAATTTTCCTAATATAAGTATGATTAACTTATATAAAAAATATATAATTTAAGAAGATCGTACTTTCTATAAAATATTTAATTATATTTCTGCTCTATATATTCAAACACCTATTCTACTTCTAGTAGAACGTTTATTTATATATTTTTTCGATAAATTCGAACTCTTATTCTTTATAAATTCGAACTCCTATTCTACTTCCAATAGAACTTTTAATCGTATGCCTTATAAATACTTATTATACTTACAATAGAACTTCTAATCATATGTCTTCCCTATAAATTCGAACTCTTCTCCTTTATAAATTCGAACACCTATTCTACTTCTAATATGTTAAATGATATTTTTGTATTTATTAGTGTTTAAAATTCTAAAATTCTAGAAAATTAGAAAAATAGATTGAGACGATCTTAGAGCGCCACCTAAACTCCCGCTATCCTCCTTTATATATATATATATTGATACTAGTTTATAACCCGTACAATGCATGAGTTTTTTTTATATGTAATAAATTTTATTTTATGTTACAATTGTATTTTTATATAAATATTAGTTTCAATAATAATTTAAATTTATATAATTTATATAAATTTTAATTAATGATATGCATGGTTTAAAACTTATATTATAAAATTTTAAGTAACTTAATTTAATCATATAAAATATTTAATCATTAGATCTAACGATTCTTATTTATTACTAAAAATCTAACGGTCATTATTCGTTATATACAAATTTTAATATATATATATATATATATATATATATATATATATATATATTAGTGATTGAAAGATATGGTGTGATATTTTGGGTATATATTAATGATTGTAAAATTATGTTTTAAATTAAAAGGTAACATTTTTTAATTAGAAAAGAAATATTAATGATTGCAATATACGATTTTTTAGGTGTTTATAATAGGTAATATCTTTAATTAAAAATAAACGTCTTTTAATTAAAAAAAGACAATCAACTAATTACGATCAATTACATTATTTTATTGTTTATTTATTTTAATAATTATGGTAATCATACCCAAAACTAAACACTAAAATTTTAAATGTTTCGGTTTCAAAATAAGAGTGATAGAGTCGCGTGAGAATACATGTGAGTAAGATAGAAGGGGCGAGGGTGGTATGGTAACTATTATAAAAGTTGTTTTTGTAATACAATAATACCATTATTTATTTTAATAATTAGGAAAACCAAATCGAAAGCTAAATCAATAAACTTTTAATGTTTCAATTTTAATATAATAATATAGATGTGTGTGTATTGGCCATATTATTTCTAAAAAAAGAAAAATTTAGTTATAAGATGTGGATAAAGTTATACAATTTAGTTGAAAATGGTAATCAATCAATTATTAATTATTATGATATTATTTTATTTAATACAATTATTCGTGATATTATTGGAAAAAAGATATTTTAGTAGAAGAAAATATAAAAGGTAACATGTTTTAGCTGAAAATGTAATTTGTTATTTATTAGTAATCATAATAATATTATTTAATTTTATTAAATATAATAGCCCGTAGTATTTTTGGAAAATAAAAAATAACGTGTTTTACCTACAAATGAAATTATTTAGTTTTTAAAAAAAATTAGAAAAGGTAACATATTTTTACCAATAACAAATATTGAAGTAAGGATAATTAAGTTTGAAAAAAAAAGTTTGAAAATTAGATATTTTAGTTAGAAAATTTAGAAAAGATATTACGTTTTATCTGAAAAAGGTAATCAATAAATTATTAGTAATTATAATTTTATTAGTTTATTTAATCAAAAAGAATGGTTCATGATATTTTTGGAAATGAGAAGTTATAGTCAAAATAGTTAAAAGAGATAATGTGTTTTAGCTGAAAAAAGAATTAGGTAGTTATTAGGAACTATAATATTGTTATTTACTTTTATAAAATAGAACCACATGTTATTACCAATAATAAATATTTAAGTAAGCATAATTAAGTAGAAAAAATCAAGTTTGAAAATGATATTTCAGTTAAAAAAATATAAAAATATATTACCTTTTAGCTGAAAAGGTAATCAGTTATTAGTAATTATAAGGCAAAATGATAGTTTGTAACCCCTATGTATATGGATTTTGTCAAATTGGTCCAGATTTACGTTTTTAGCACTTTGCAACCCCTATCTTCAAATCTCGCTTCATATTACAACCCATCCCGTCTAATTGACCTATTTTACAAGCAAAAATGAGTCAAAAACCTATATACATAAGGGGTACAAACTGTCATTTTTGAAGATAGGGGTTGTAATATGAAGCGAGATTTGAAGATATGAGTTGCAAAGTGCTAAAAAAACGTAAATCTGGACCAATTTGACAAAACCCATATACATAGGGGTTACAAACTTTCATTTTGTCTAATTATAATATTATTAGTTTATTTCATTAATTAGAACGATCATATTTTTGGAAAAGAGAGATTTTAGTTAGAAAATTTAGAAAATGTAATAGGGAAAAAAGGTAATTGGTTAGTTATTATTTAGGGGAAAATTAGATAGTTTAATTAAAAAATATAGAATAGATATTAACTTTTAGCTAGAAAAGGTAATCAGTTAATTATTAGTATTTATAATATTATTAGTTTATTTCATTAATTGGAAAGACGATATTATTGGAAAAAATTATTTTGGTTAGAAAAGTTAGAAGAGGTAATAGCTGAAAAAATTAATTGGTTGAGATATTTTAGTTAAAGAATATAAAAATATATTACTTTTTAGCTGTAGAAGGTAATCAGTTAGTTATTAATAATTATAATATTATTAATTTATTTCTTTAATTAGAACCTCCATATTTTTGGAATGGAGAGATGTTAGTTAGAAAGGGTAATAGCTGAAAAAGGTAACTGGTTAGTTATTATTTAGGAGAAAATAGATATTTTAATTAGAAAATATATAATAGATATTACCTTTTAGCTAGAAAAGGTAACCAGTTAGTTATTAGTAATTATAAAAACATTAGTTTATTTTATTAATTACAACGACTTGGAAAGAAAAGATTTTAGTTTGAAAAGTTAATAGCTGAAAAGGTAATTTGTTAGTTATTATCTAGGAGAATGGTTGAGATATTTCACTTAAAAAATATAAAAAAAATATATTACTTTTTAGCTGGAAAAAGTAATCAGTTAGTTATTAGTAATTATAATTTTATTAGATTATTTAATTAATTAGAACGATCATAGTTTTGGAAATGAGAAATTTTAGTTAGAAAAGTTAGAAAAGGTAATAGCTGAAAAAGGTAATTAGTTAGTTATTATTTAGGAGAAAATGAGATATTTTAATTAGAAAATATAAAATAAATATTACCTTTTAGCTAGAAAAGGTAATCAGTTATTAGTCATTATAAAATTATTAGTTTATTTCATTAAATAGAACAATCATATTGTTGGAAAGAAAATATTTTAGTTAGAAAAATTAGAAAAGATAATAGCTGAAAAAGGTAATTGGTTAGTTATTATTTAGAAGAAGTGTTGGAAAAGGTGCGTACAATATTTTGAGAAAAGATTGTGTTTTTTTTAATTAATTAAAATAATTAAGCAATAAATTAAAATAAAAATAATTATTTTTAACTATCTCAAATCTATTATTAAATATTAATTGTTCCCACCACTTTTTAACTAACTTTATTATTTTTTTTACTACCATTTCTTAATCTCCGTGAAAATTAAACCATGTCACATAATTTGGGACAGAGTGAATATTATTTATCTTTAATGTAACTTAGCTCTCCCACAAATTATATCCCGGCCACTGAATTATAAAGCACGTACGGACCACACAAATGGTTGCGTTGTACCAACAAAATGAGATAAAATTAGAGGAAAGTAGGTGGATTAACTTACATTTACCTAGTGATCAAGTGAACAAATAGGGTGAAATATGTAGAGTAATACGTAATCTGAATTCTGAACGGGAATTTTCCCACACGTTTAAAACACTTGGAACAAGTCTTGGCCAGTGGTTCAAATTCAACAATTGGGCAGATTAGTTTATTTTATTGTTCGTTTGTTGAATTCAATATTTTGGCTTGAATTTGTGACCTTAGTCAGACACCATAACTAACTGGTAACAGGTTTTGAAATAAATTAAGAGATTGGAAACAAAACAAAATTAGAGATTTAAGATGAAAAAGTATTCTTGAGTCGGGAATGACGACACTGATAAGTGATTGATAATAGAAGTTTAGATTAAGAGCCCGTTTGGCAATAACGGTTTAAAGCTAAAAAAGGTTTTAAGTCGTTTTTGCCCAGTTTGTGTACTTCGATTTTAAGCCGGTTTTAAGTTAAAAAACTGCTTTAAGTCATAAATTTAATTTAAGTACTTTTGACTTATGACTTATGCCTTATGAAGTTTTTTTTTCACGATTCTTGTAAATCTTAAATATTATGAATTTAAAAAAAATTTAATTCAAATTTCGCTTTAAGTCAAAATTATTAAAACCCGATTTAACTTTAAGTAAAATTACCCAAACACATTCATTTAGTTTAAAGTAAACAACTTTACTTTCTTCTTTAAGTTAAAAACACCTCCATTAAATTAAAAGTAACTTATTTTAAGTAATGTCAGTCGTATTGAATAGTACAGGTACGTTCAAGCTTTGTTTCTGAACTTGGGTTTTATATAACCCGTTTTTTATCTGGTTCCTATTTTACATCTTCTTGTTTGATTGTATTATGCAGCTTGTTGGGAATAATATTTATTAATAACATTTATAAATAATAATCTATAAATATTTTAATCTCAATTCTGTTGCTACAATAAAAATGTAAAAGTTGATAGTATCAAGGATGATTGTCCAAACAGTCACATTTTTAATTTTCGTTATTCTATCTATTCCATTTCAGAAATTCAATCCAAAATGTCCCACAAATATGCAATTTCGTCTTGATATCACGACTCACGAAGTTTCGTCTATCGTATAGGTCCCTAATGCCACACTTCGTGTACAGCATCAGTAATGAAACGGTAGATCCTGTTTCGAAATATTCCTTAATGCGGAATACGAACATGCGTATCAAACTATTTTTTTGAAAAAAATGTTACGACAGACAAAATGATGTATTTATAGAATAATGAAGAACCATCTTCCTTGATAATGGGCCATTTTAATAATTTTGATAATAGTACCGTAAATTAAATACAAGAAAGAAAACGCGTACGAGTACTAAAGTAGCAGTGGTGTATAAAACGGTCATCACATACATGTAAAACCTAAATGGTTACCCAAGTGGGGAATCAAATATGTGCTTAAATACACACACACCAACAACAATTGACTCATCTACTTGAATACAATAGAAAACAATGCCCTCTCCCATCTTCCATTCCTAGACTCACCCACCTCTCGGTTTCCTCTTAAATTTCTCCACGAGTCAGCTGACTCAGTTTCAACTCTACAATTTATCTCACAACCTCTTATTCATTTGTTCATTATATATATATAAATATTTTTTAGTACCTCTATATATACATTGTTCATACTTACATTTTCTCACCTAATTTTAATTTACAGTTTACACAATGATATCCAAATTCTTTTTCCTTTTCATAACAATTTTCTCTTTAGACCAAATTCATTTTGTTCATAGCCATGTTAATGTTAATGCCAGTGGCTCCATTTTCTCCGGTATCCAAATGCCTCAACATTTCAGTTTCGCTGGTGAAGTTTCTTCAGCTTCTGCTTGTAATCCTTCAGCATCAAGCAATACAGAGCATGATCATATGAACCAAAACCCGGCTGTTAAACTTCACCTGAAACATGGGTCAACTCATCGGAAAACTACAGGGAAAGAGACTGTTAAAGAGTCAACGTATAGAGACTTGATCAGAATACAAACACTTGATACTAGGATCACACACAACAAGAACCAGGGCCTTCTTTCCAGGCTTATCAAGGAGGGTGTTTCGAAACCTGATCGACGTGAAATCAAGAATGTAATTGCTCCGGGACCTGAATCCTTTTCGGGGGAGTATTCGGATCAGCTTATGGCAAAAGTTGAGTCCGGGGTGAGTCTTGGCTCCGGAGAGTATTTTATGGATGTGTTTATTGGTACACCGCCTAAACATTATTCTTTGATTCTTGATACTGGCAGTGATCTTAACTGGATACAATCTATTCCTTGTTACGATTGTTTTGAACAAAATGGACCGTACTATAATCCCAAAGATTCCAAATCTTTTCGAAATATTAGCTGTCATGATCCGAGGTGCCAGCTTGTTTCATCTCCTGATCCTCCACAGCCTTGTAAAGATGAGAATCAAACATGCCCTTATTTTTATTGGTATGGAGATAGCTCAAATACAACGGGCGACTTCGCTCTTGAAACCTTCACAATTAACCTGACAACGCACACCGGAAAATCAGAATTCCGTGAACTAGAGAATGTGATGTTTGGAAGTGGTCATTGGAATAGAGGGCTATTTCATGGAGCTTCAGGGTTGTTAGGACTTGGAAGAGGTCCTCTTTCCTTTTCTTCGCAACTTCAATCTTCGTATGGTCACTCTTTTTCATATTGCTTAGTGGATAGAAACAGCGATCCAAGTGTTAGCAGCAAGTTGATTTTCGGGGAAGATAAGGATTTGTTGGGTCACAAGGAATTGAATTACACTTCATTTGTGTCTGGCAAAGACAACCCTGTTGATACATTTTATTACATTCAGATAAAATCTATTATTGTTGGAGGGGAAGTGCTTAATATTCCACAAGAGACATGGAAATTGTCATCAGAAGGCATTGGTGGAACGATAATTGATTCAGGTACGACACTGAGTTATTTTGCCAATCCTGCATACAAGATTATTGAAGAAGCATTTGTGAGGAAGGTAAAAAAATATCCGATTGTGGCGGATTATTTTCCAATACTGCATCCTTGTTACAATGTATCAGGAGGAGTTAAGGACGACATAGACCTTCCAACATTTGCCATCGAATTCATGGATGGAGCAATATGGAATTTTCCAACTGAAAATTACTTCATTAGGCTTGAGCCTGAGGAAATTGTTTGTTTGGCAATGTTGGAAAATTCTAGATCGCGTATGTCAATACTTGGCAACTACCAGCAGCAGAATTTCCATATATCGTACGACACAAAGAGGTCGAGGCTGGGGTTTGCACCAGCTAATTGTGCTGACCTTTGACATGTTATTGTTTAGGGGTTGCTGGTCGAAGGAGAATTGTAAACATTTTTTGATTTTTAAGGGGGGAGGGGGAGTCGGATAATCAATTTTGCCTTTTCAAAGGGAGGCAAAATCATACATTACACATTTACACTGAATATTATTATTATCATTTCATTCTTGTATCTATCTTTAGGTGGTTTTATAAAATGGCTTGTTTTTCCTGAAATTACCTCATATAAGAATCAAGAATTTATAAAAAAAATAATATAAGATTAGGGTTATTTATGTAAATATAGGAGGTCATGTTCAATTATTACAAAACTGCCATTAAAAAATTATACTAGAAAGTTGTAAATACAGGAGGTCATGTTCAATTATTACAAAACTGTCATTAAAAAAAATATACTCCCTCCGTCTCGTAATATGTTGCTCGTTTGAAATGTCGGGATTGTTCATAACATGAGACAAATTACTAATTTACGTCTAATCTATAAGATCAAATATAGTCATGAGTGATATTGTTGGATTCGTATTTTATGAGTACTTTAATACAATGAAGTTTTTATATTTAATACTAATACGAAATTCAAGATATTAACGATTAAAAGTGTGCGTTGGCAAACGTGTCCAGTCAAAACATGGAACTTATTTAAAGACGGAGGGAGTACTAGAAAGTAGCATAAGGAATTGCTGTTAAAAACTGTTGTGCTGTTGAAAAAAGTGTTGTTGCGAAAATCAGATAACTGTTTGGTAATTTTTTTGATATATGCATATTTTGCATATTATTTTTAAAAAAATAATGTTTTTGGTGAGGTTCGATGTTGATATTGCTTCTTGTAAAAGTTGAAAAACAACTTTTTTTTAAAGTAGGGGGACATGCTTTCTCTAAAAGCAGCTTTTCCATCAAAAATATTTTTCAGAAAAACTGCTTTTAAACTATACCGAACCATATTTTACCCGTTTTTCAGAAATTGGCTGCTGTTGCTATTGCAAATACCAAACGTAACCTAAGTTTCCTGATATCAAAACATTATTCTCTTTATAAAATTCATCTTTATAAAATTCATCAACACAATTAAATTTGTTCCAAATACATTCAGGCGGACAGATTTTATCACTGTTTTCTGTTTCAGCGGCATGACGTAGAATTGTGATAATTAAATTTCACCGTTCATCATATGAATTATGACTGCTTAATAAAAGAGTCAGACTACATTCCCATTGTTCTTCAAATGAAATCTATTGTTATTTTCGACATACCTGCTGAAAATTAAAAGAGTAAAAGCAGAAATTAAAAACTAAAAATGGTAGATGATAATAAAAAACATTATCATTTTAAGATAGGTTGCAGTCTTGTATATTTTATTAACATTTTCTACTAAAAAAATAAATCCTTTAACCAACATATCTATCTAATGGTGAAAAATATATTACGAAATTGAGGATGCAATTAACTGGTGCATATATGATTTTTTTAGAAAACATACTATCCCTAACAACTTGAAGTTGAGTATGTAGAGTTGTGGCATACTCAACTTCTCGACTCCGTGCTTATTTTTTAATATTAGATCTTATATTTTATTGTCCATATTTATTGGTTTCAATAAACATGGCTAAATGGATCATTTTAACACAGATTTGTACACTTGTTGTTAGTCTTTAGTTTGCCAGAGTCATAACAATTTGTAGTTCTTTATAATTTTTAGAACATTAATTCGTTTAATCATGAGAAGTTATTGTATTTTAAGGACACAATCTGCAAAACTAGCACCAAATTATGTGATTATTCAAAACCTTGCATTACATATAATATTAGTTGTTGAACCTAATATTCGTCGAGGATTAAATTTCAATATTAAATTTACATCATGTATTCAAACAGAAAATAAAAAAAGAAAAGGTATGAATAATAAGAATACAATTGGGGTTTTAGAGTTTTTCAGACTACTCTTGAAAATATGTTAAGCAATAATGATTTTCGGATCCCCTCGAGGTGACTACGTACCCTTAGTTATAAGGATCAAATTCACGTAATTCTATTCAATTTCGGTTCTAATTTGTATTAGACTCAACTAGGGGTGAGCACGGTTTACCGAAAACCGGTTAAACCGACCAAACCAACCCGACCAAACCGAAAGTTTAGGTTTTTTTTCGATTTGGGTTGGTTATGGTTTTAAATTTTTAAAAACCGAAAATTTTGGGTTGGGTCTGGTTTTACTAAATTTTCCACCCGATTTAACCAACCCGACCATTAAGATTAAATAATATATAAATATTATATATATATATATATATAGATGTATATATGTGGTTCTTTTAAATTTTTTTAGCTATTTGTCGAGTTCTCTCATTAACTCATTTTATTATAGTTTCTCCTTCCTAAATGGGATAGATCTCTACCTACCTATGCATATGGATAATAACTAAATTATGTCATGGTTTTAAACCGAAACCGACCAAACCAAACCGTTATAATTAGGTTGGTTTTTTTAAAATGTTATGGGTTTTGGTTTGGTTATGGTTTGAAAAATTAAAAACCCGAAATTTATGGTTTGGTTGGTTTGGCGGTCCTAAACCGCCCAAACCACCCGATGCTCACCCCTAGACTCAACCCATGTATTATGTGTTGGCGGCAAGTTATCTTTATGCGTTGACGGCAAGTTATCTTTTTATGATTCTAGATCCTTCTACCGATTGTCACGACCTTAATCATTGGGCTTTAAGTATAGTCTTTGGCGTCAAACTACTAAGCCCATAATATTTTGATGATATTGACCCATTCGGTCATCAGACATTGACAAGTACCCATAAAAGGAGAGACTTGTGTTGATGATAAGGTGTACTTGGACTTAGATTATGTCACCATTGTGTGTAGTTGTTGGCGGGAGTCCTTAAGGCCCAAATATATTTATAGGTTAGTGACCATGCATCCTTGAGACCCAAATATATTCATGGGCTGCTGACGATGCATCGTATAAATATCCAAGTCATGATATAGTATCTACAAGTCCCCAAAATTTTTGGAACTCTTAGTTTCAAGAATCTTCAATAGAATTTATGATGTGAAAAAATAGAATAAATAAATCACCTTAGTAATTTATTTGGCCTGCTTCCGGATTAAATTTTATCCTGTTGAAGCTCTTCGTCAAGTGAAATAATAAATATATTCACATTTAATTTTTGATCTTATGCTATTCAGTAGCAAAGGTGAAGATTATATATTGGGTGTACCTCTCTCGATTCATTGCCCCTCCTCCGGCGGTGGCTTATCCACCGACCGGAGGTCTTAAATTTTCTATCTTTCAAATAATGGAGGACACTCTTTTTTTCTTGCGAGGTTTTTAACGAGGTCCTCCTAGACCTATATCCTTGTCCTATTTTCGGAGCTATCTTGGTTCTGTCTTCTTCGACTCTTACTAGTTTTGAGTCAAGAACGAAGTTTTCTCCAGTTTGTGAGGAAGATATTTAGATCTTTTCCTTTTCAATTTCTTTTCGGCGGCGGCGTTGAGGCTGGAGTAGCGCGCCGGCATCAGCAAGCATCTCCCGTCGCTCTTTCCGATCAGGCTTCTTTTCTCTTCCCCGATTGGAATCTCAGTCCCCTTTATTTGTGTTTGTAGTGGGTTGTCTTATTTGGGGTTTAGGATGTTCTTTCGGGTCGGGTAATTAGGGTCCGTTTGGATTTGGTTTGGGATTTCTTGTTGTTATTAGTGGTTGTGGTTTTCTTGGGGGATTAGCTGGTGCCTTTGGTTGTGCTAGCATATTAGTGTGGAATCAGGGGTTGTTCCTTTTTTTCCCGATTTGTTGTGGTGTCCATCTTGTCTAATGCCAGTAAATCAGTAGCTCCGTCATGGTACGTCTCGGGACTGGGAAATTATTAGTGGAGTGCTTTGTTTCGCTTAGTTGGAGTGTTGTGGTTTTAATGATTTTTCAGTGGTGATTTGGTGTTTTTCTGGCATGATGGGACTGTATTTTCAGTAGTTGGGAGCCCTAGATTTATTAGTTTTTGTTGTTGTAGGGGTTGGAGATTTCAGTGGTGAACATGATTGTCTTATGGATGCTATAGTGCAGATTGATTAGCAGATCAGTTCATTTGATTTTTAGCCCCATATCTCAATTTAGTGGTTGGCCTTACTCTTTTGGGCTCATGAGATTAGGTTCAAGACTAAGTGTGCTGTAATTTGTTGGTTTCAGTTTATACTATTAAGTGTCCGCATGATGAGTTTGGTCATTAAATGGGGTCATGGCTGTGGCTTTTCAGGGATGGATCAACTGTGTTAGTTCCGACGTGTTGACGGTGACGGTGTCAACTGTCTTTTCGGCAGTGGTGGTTTTCTTGACATTGGTATAAGGGTGTCCGCAGTTTGAATGGTGGAGCTTGAATGTGGTCAACATCGAGGGGAGACCAAACCATGTGGATGCAGAGTTCGAGCCGTATGTTTTCTTGCTTAGTGTGTTAGCAATTAGCTTAGCATGCCTGTAATGGGGATAAAATCTATTAGTTCAAGGCAGGAACAATAGCATGCGGCTGGAAATATTGTACCACTTCTTGGTTTGTAACTTTCAAATTAGTGGAGTTTCAAAAAGCTTACGAACTAGTGGTAACTTCCAATAGTGGTGCGTAGCTTGTATTAGTGGAATTTGTTTTGTAGTGGTTTCAGTGATATTACTCAGTGGTAATACACTACCTTGTAATGGCCTTTTGGTTAATTTTAATCCTAATATATCCTTGCCTATCAAATATATATATATATATAGGGTCTTGTTCTAATAGAAACTAACTTAGAATAGAAACTAGAAACTAAACCTAAATTAAATATTTCAAGCTAATCTAATGACCAAATTAGGGGTACTCCAATACAAAAAACGTTTAAAATTATTGTCTTTATTCAACAAAAATATAAAAAAATAAAAAAAATTTTAAAAAAAAGTTACTGTTCACGTGATGACGTGGCACGTGAACAGTAACTTTTTTTTAATTTTTTTTTTATTTTTTTCTATATTTTTGTTGAATAGAGCCAAGAATTTTAAACATTTTTTGTGAATGTGCCCCTAGCGGGGCCATTAAAATAAATGAAATATAATTTATTTAGTATAGGTTTCTAGTTTCTATTTGAACGCTAGCCTATATATATATATATATATATATATATATATATATATATATATATATATATATATATATATATATATATATATATATATATATATATATATATATTGGGTGTACCTCTTTGTTCCAATGTCATAGGTAAAAAGTTAATTATGTATAATCTTATTTTGCAATATACTCCTCCCAATTATTAAGGGGGTGTTTGGGGAAACTTTTTTTCAGAATAAGTCAACTTATTTTAAGACAAAGTTAGAGATTCCTAACATTCCAACTTATTTTACAACTTATTGAATCTCAAACATACATTAAATACTTGTATAAAATTTTTTTATCAAAATATAAAATTTTTACCCGAAAATAAGTCCATAAGTCCATAAAAAAAGTTTTGGCAAACGGGCACTAAATATGTTGATTGGACTTTTTCCGCTCCCACTTTATGATAACCCGTTAGAATCACTATGACTTTTGTAGTTATAATTGGGTCCTGTTTGGCAATTAGTGGTTAGCTGTTAGGTGAAGCGAATTGAATTAGCTGTTTTGACTAACTGCTTTGAATAACAGTTTTGACTAACGGGTTGAATTAGCTATTTTGAAAACAGTTGTTTAATAATAAACTATTTGTATTAGCTGTTTGTATTTAAACTAGGCACATGACAAACCTCTAATTCAAAAAGCTCCTAAAAGCAGCTTTTTCAAAATTAGCTTATTCACCTCAATAAGCTATTTCAATCAGATAACTACCACACACACATATTAAAGAATTCACTTGGTCAAACATCTAAATTACCTCAATCATATAATTTTTACTCAAACCTCTAACTTCCAAACAACACCTTTGTCTTCAACAAGTAGAATGTTAAAAATATTCTCACTTCATGTCTTCTGCTGATGACTATATATAAATTTAGTCATATAAACAAATTAAGTCAACCATTTACTTTTTTACCAAGCTCCCAAACATGTGGTGGGTATATGTCATACACGTGTCGGCAATCCAAAGCTTCTTTATTAATATTACATTCTCATACACATGTCGGCAATCCAAAGTCTTTTCGCTCGACCCATTTAAGAAGTTTGAAATTCAAGAACATGATCTGTTTTATACTTTTTTCCCCTTCTTGTTTTAGCATTTGGGTCTTGCTTCTGGTACTTGGTTTTATTAGATTGAGAGTTTCCATAACTCAAGTTTTGGTTTCTTGCTTTTTCATCATTTAAGTTTTGATATTGATGGTCTCAATAAGCGTACTATTGTGTTAAAGTTAGATATGGCAATATGGACCCAAAACCATATATCCAGTCAAAACCAAACCATTTTTTAAAATTTTGCCCAATAAAAAATCACACACTTTAAATGGATTTGGATTGGTTTAAAATCACATATTTTAGCTTAAATATGGATCTAATTTGGATCAAATAAGTGATATTTATATTTTTATATCCATATTACAATTGATACTGGGATTCTCATTGTGAAACGACTTTTTGATGTGTCTACACCGAGTTGGCCCGTCTGTGCCTGTCAACTTAAAGTAGTTTCGGAAAAAAATATTTTCGAATAAATAATTCGGAAAAAAATATTTCCGAATAAATATTTCGGAAAAAAATATTTCGGAAAAAATATTTTGGGAAAAAAATATTTCGGAATAAATATTTCGGAAAAAAATATTTTCGAATAAATAATTCGGGAAAAAATATTTTCGAATAAATATTTCGGGAAAAAATATTTCCGAATAAATATTTTGGGAAAAAAAATTTTCGAAAAAATATTTTGGGAAAAAATATTTTGGGGAAAAAATATTTTCGAATAAATAATTCGGAAAAAAATATTTCATAATAAATATTTCGGAAAAAAATATTTAAGAATAAATAATTCAGAAAAAAATATTTCTGAAAAAATATTTTGGGAAAAAATATTTTCGAATAAATATTTTGGGGAAAAAATATTTTCGAATAAATAATTGGGAAAAAAATATTTCCGAATAAGTATTTCGGAAAAAAATATTTTTGAACAAATATTTCGGGAAAAAATATTTTCGAATAAAGAATTCGGGAAAAAATATTTCCGAATAAATATTTCGGAAAAAAATATTTCGAAAAAAAATATTTCAGAATAAAGATTTCGGGAAAAAATATTTACGAATAATATTTTGGGGAAAAAATATTTTCGAATAAATAATTCGGAAAAAAATATTTCCGGATAAATATTTCGGAAAAAAATATTTCCGAACAAATATTTCGGGAAAAAATATTTTCGAATAAATAATTCGGAAAAAAATATTTCCGAACAAATATTTCGGGAAAAAATATTTCTGAATAAAGATTTCGCGGAAAAATATTTCCGAATAAATATTTTGGGGAAAAAATATTTTCGAATAAATAATTCGGAAAAAAATATTTCCGAATAAATATTTCGGAAAAAAATATTTCCGAAGAAATATTTTGGGAAAAAATATTTTCGAATAAATATTTTGGGGAAAAAATATTTTCGAATAAGTAATTGGGAAAAAAATATTTCCGATTAAATATTTCGGAAAAAAATATTTTTGAACAAATATTTCGGGGAAAAATATTTCCGAATAAAGAATTCGGGAAAAAAGTATTTCCGAATAAATATTTCGGAAAAAAATATTTCGAAATAAAATATTTCCGAATAAAGATTTCGGGAAAAAATATTTCCGAATAATATTTTGGGGAAAAAATATTTTCGAATAAATAATTCGGAAAAAATATTTCCGAATAAATATTTCGGGAAAAAATATTTCTGAACAAATATTTCGGGAAAAAATATTTTCGAATAAATAATTCGGAAAAAATATTTCCGAACAAATATTTCGGGAAAAAATATTTCTGAATAAAGATTTCGCCGAAAAATATTTCCGAATAAATATTTTGGGGAAAAAATATTTTCGAATAAATAATTCGGAAAAAAATATTTCCGAATAAATATTTCGGAAAAAAATATTTCGGAACAAATATTTCTGGAAATAATATTTTCGAATAAATAATTTTGAAAAAAATATTTCCGAATAAATATTTAGGAAAAAAATATTCCGAACAAATATTTCGGGAAAAAATATTTTCGAATAAATAATTCGGGAAAAAATATTTCCGAATAAATATTTCGGAAAAAAATATTTTCGAATAAATATTTCGGGAAAAAATATTTCCGAAAAAATATTTTTGGAAAAAATTTCTCGGAAAAAATTTCCCGAAAAAACATTCTCTAAAAAAATGTCCCCAAAAAAAATTCTAGGAAAAAATTTCCCGAAAAAAAAATTCTTTAAAAATTTTTTTCGAAAAACTTTCCGGAAAAAATTTGTCTGAGAAAAAAATCTCGGAAAACTTTCTAGAAAAAATACTCAAAAAAAATTTAAAAAAATATACATTTATAAAAGTAGTTAATCCATATTTCAATCCAAATCCGTAGGAACCAAACCGAATCCAAAACCAAATTTATAGAAATATGGTTTTAAAATGGACTTTGATCAAGAACCAATCCAAAACCATAATATTGAAACGAAAACCAAACCAATCACAAATTTTGCTTAAAGTACAGATCCTTTCAAAGATTGAAGTCTCTAATCCTTCCCTCAATCTTGTAAAATTTCACAGAACCACGGGTCTAGCATGGTCTAGTATGAACATAAACGATTGTATAATTAAATATATAATCACATGATACTTTTTGATGGATTGATTCATGTTCTTCATTTTGTTGTTCTTGTGCTCCACATTGATATCTAATTTGTCAACGTGAAAACCTTGATCCAAGTTGCGTTTGTTTTTGAAATGGAAGCACATTCCAAGTTTTAGTAGTGTATGTTATTAATGCAAGTAAAAGACACCACAGGATGCTACAAATTTTGCTTAGTCCAGGATTAGCTTTTCTGTCTCAAAAGATTATCATTCCAACAATAATTAGTCTAGCTCTTTTTTACTACTATTTTCATTGTATATTTGAGAGTTTGAAATTTGGATTTTTTTTTCCGTTATCTTCCTGGTAGTTGATTCCGATCGCTGTAATAACCTGCATTTATGTTTTGATGCTCTTCTAATTTCTTCTTCCTTTCATTTCGTGCAAGTCTGGTTTGTCGTAAGTTCATGTACCAGAAAAAATCTTTCTGGTAGCCCAAAGGTTTTGGTTGTAGTTGTCTAAGTTCCCATTCCTTTTAGTCACATTCTCGGAGCTTTTCTTAAGGTAATCAACTTCGAAATTCTCTCCAGCAATGACGTCTCTATTAATGCTAATTTACTGGTAGTTTATGCCAGAGCTGAGCTTCTTCGTAAGCTTTATGCTTATGATTTGTGTACTACCAGGAGCAACTTCCAATCAATTGTTTTCCTCATTTTGAATCCCTATTCTAGCAGCGTCTTGTTTTTTTATATTCTTCTTACTTTCCTTGTGCCAGCTTGTGTATATAATAAACACAATCTCCAAAATTAATCTTTTCTTTTCTGAAAGTCATTCTAAAATCAGAAGAGTTGATATGTTGTTATGATATTTTGAATGATCAGAGACCTTCCCCTTTTTTATTCCCATACCGATACGATTTCTTCTTGACGACAATTTTTTTTTTTCTGATTTTCTGTTGTTGCTGGCCATCTCCATCCTTTATGTTAATTATGTATTTGTAATTCAAAAACCTCATGACCGTAATGTAGAAGAAAACTTGTAGAACCAAGGAATTGTTACAAGACTAGACAACAAGACATACCGTGACTAAAATAGTCAATACTTTCCGTAGCAAACTCCTTTTCTATTGCTTTAAAACCAAAACCTTGGTTTATTGACATGTTATTTTCGAGAAACAGGCGTCTGCTGTCTTTACATCACTTTTCTATCTAGTAGGCAATATAGGAAGCGTGTAGGGTAAAAAGAAAACCACCAATTAATGTAAAATCAGAAATCTGGACAGCTTGATCATTGTTTACTGAAACAACTCTACCTTTTTGTAGAAAATTTATTTCACAAATCATTTTTTGCATTAAAAACTAGATTTTGATATCTTTCTAACGGTATACAACTTACTGCCCAGAAAATCCTATAGAAAAGCAGTTTATTCAATGAAGTCAGATCTAGAGCAGTTTCTAGATTCCTGCACTTTTTTAGCATTTTCTTCATCTTTTTACATTGTTCTCCATATGATTTTTGCCAATTATTTTTTTTACTAACAGCAACAATGTTGATCGTGAAGAACTAAATCCTTGTATTCTATAAATCCTCCTTGAGTGCTATCTTTTTAAAGTGGACAAATACTATTCCTTTTCATTTTCATGTAGTCCCCGATTTTATGGGGTTTAGAGTTTTGTTTCGAATGGTGTATGATGCAAAAACTTGATATATATTTGTTGTATTAATATGTCGTTCAAATGTACTCTAACCCATCTTTTTTCTTCACATGTCTTCTAGCAGTGACCTCCTTCATCGGGATGATTGTGATGATTATTCTGATGATGCTAGTGAGTATGTCAGCGGTAGTGATGATGAGTATACCGATGATGACGAGTATACCACTGATAGTGATGATGAAGATTATTATCCTGAAAGCGAATCTAAGCCCAAGGACGAGTGGGGTAATGTCACGTGGTTTAACAAATCCACATATGCGCTTCCAAATATTTCTAGCAATCTCACTGTCAATGACATAAAATTCATGAACTCCATTTATTTGATTCTTGAGGAGTATATACATATATCTTTGCCAAAGCCCACGAATAAAATATATGAAATTCAAGCCCTCAATGATCAAATAGGAATTGGTTTATTGAAATTTGCCTTTTAATGTGGTCTTCGGTTTCCACTTCATCCTTTCTATGATGAGATCCTTGAGAATGCTAAGATTGGCCTATGACAGATTCTCCCAAATAATTTTTTACAGGTGAATTCCTTTATTGATCGTTGTCAGACGAGAGGTGTTGGTCTTCAGTTTTTCACAGAAAATTGTTGTCTTCTGGCATCACTACCAACTAACCACTTTTGCCAAGGCTTTAGGTTTTTTCTCAATCGGTTTAAAAGCAGGTTTTCAATAATGATTGATACGAGTGGTAATAATCGAGGGATTATTACCAACTAACCAACTAACTGATTGATGAGAATGCGCTGCACTAGTTAGAGTTATTGATCGAATGACTGGGTGTTACTAGACTTACAAGAGTGAAGTGAAGATGTGGTCAGACTCCAAGTGGGAGATTGTTAAGTTTGTGGAGTCTAGGTTGGTCAGTGTCACACCCTGACTTCCCAATACTGAAAATATACTTTTTAAAAAGAATATACATTAATCCTCTAAAATACTTTTGTAATGCGGAAGCCGAAAACTTTAGAAAATGTGACTCACTATACACATAACACTTAGCAGTTAAAGCATGCTCTCAATTATTTGAATTAATTAGATAAAATAGACTTTGATACATGGGAATTTTAGCAAATTTCGGCATGAAATATTCTTAAATCAGACTACTCACCAGTAATTCAAACCAAACCAAATTCCATTTAACAACCAAACAACAATTCCAACTTTTAAGAAAAACAACCACAAGTTCAACCTGTCCTAACCGATCAGGTGAACAACTATACAATACAACTCAACACGATAACTCAACATTTAATCTTAATAGCGGAAATTAAAACTTAACATATTTATATATGCAAATACTGAGGAGGAGGGACTCTGGAGATCCAGTTGGCCGACCATGCAACTTAACCGGAAAAACATGAGCGATTTTAATGAATCGCAACTCAGTGAACATATATTATCATATAATATACCCTGATAAAATTTACATATTTCTAAACCAACAATCCCATATTTCGCATTTTATAAAGACATCTGTATATACCTGTTAACTCGTAAAAACTCGTAGTATCATTACATGTACCTGTAATTCATTCTCTCTTCATTTACCCAACTCTCCTTGTATCTTTCCGTAGTCTTATCACTATTATCAGTTCAACGACTCTAATCTACACATTTATTATTACAAACAATTTTATATATAAGATCAAAATATTTTTCGTATATAACCCGGAAGTCATCTATGGGCTCGACGGTCATCCGTATATTTGTGATGATTAGTTAAGCCATTCACATTGAATCCTGTAGGCTAATCGCATATATATAACGAGTACATATCATCCAATCATATCTTTGAACACCTAGTCAACTTATCCTCACATAAATTAATTTCAGATAATCATTTCACTACTACTTCAAGAAATCATAAACAACCAGCACGTACAAGAGAAATTCATAATATCGCCATATATTTTCACTTAACATATTTGTGCACCTTGTCAACACGTAGTCGCGCAAATAATTCCAAGTCATCATTCAATAAATCCAAGTAATCAATTACTATAAATGTATGCAACATATGCATGAGACTCTCTTTTCTTTCACCTTGTTTCTTTACTTTGTTGTGACTGACCAACTTGACTTTAGTATCTCCCGGGATTTCTTGGCCTCAAGGGCTCTTTTTCTATTCACGTTGCTTTATAGTCCAAAGGACTTTTCTATTCACGTTGCTTTATAGTCCAGAGGACTTTCCTTTTCACGTTGCTTTATAGTCCAGTGGACTTTCCTATTCACGTTGATGGCTAGCTAGGCCATTTATTTACGTTGCTGATACAAAAGTATTGGCAGTCACAATGCCTTTATTTAGTGAGACTCAAATGAAACAATATGCACATCACATAACCCGTTTCATTTCTTCCTTCCATCTACTTATTCACGTTGACATTTTCCTTTCATGTAATCCACATTGATCACATAATAACCCTTTTCAAGTCAATGATACTATCATCATGTATTCACATTGCTCATACATCACAGTGATCATGTATTCACCTTTCTCATATATCAAGTATATGCACATTTCAGATAACTCATTCAAATAACACTTATCACATTTAACAGATAACAGTTATCACGTAAGATCATACTTGAGAGAATTTATTCAAATAACAATCATTTATAATCACGTGATACTTCATTTCACTATAATATAGTCATCGTGTATGTACTTTCATCACGTAATCATATAAACCTACAAATTCTGATAAATCATGTAACTCTTTCTAGTAAAATATATATACATATATATATATATATATATATATATATATATATATATTCAAGTCTTGAGCATTTCTTAGTTATATTTTTTAATCCCATAAATATCACAAGTTATTATAGAGTATACATATATAAAGCAAAACTTTGATAAATGCTCACTTTGGCCTCTGCACTTCTTTTAATGATTCTTCGTTATATTCTATCCAAGCTCTTTCCATGTCTCGGGTACTCTATATAAACACATAAGACCCAGTCTTTATTACATTCTAAAATTCACTATAAATCGTAGGATTATTATTCTGACATGAAACCACCTTTGAGATCTTCTATACTCATATACCATCCCTCCAAGTTTCAATTCAAATTAAGGTTGTTAGCTAGGTGAAACAATTCTTCAAAGTTCAATGTTTAAACAACTCGCATCTTATGTACTCATTTCACTAAAATGACCATAACTACTTACTCGCTAAACAAAACCACTTGATTCTTTCGAGGTTTTAAACTAGACTCAATTAGATTATAGACCCAACAAACCCATTGCCCATACATGATCCTAAGTAGTTCAAATAATTCCTCAAAAACAGGGTAGCGACAGGAAAATCAGAAAACTCCCTCTACTGCACACCCTTTACTCTAACATTTTTAATAAATCCAAAATTGTTTGAAAAATTACCAAATTTCACCGACACCTTCATTAATCATCTATACACCTTACATATTTTTTTCATTTCGAATTATGGAGTTTAACTAGGTGAAACATTTTTCCCAAACTCGTTTTTCTAACAATCCCGTAGGTCTGGGACTACTTATACTAAAACGGCCATAACTCATAGCTCATTAATCCGATTTGTGCACCGTTTGCGGCCACGAAAACTAGACTCCGAGTACTACAACTTTCATTCACAAACCTTAGCCAAAACAGGTCTTTAACTGCTTCGTATTTGTCACCCCAAAACTGGGCAGAATCTGTCCAGATTTTTGAATTACTTATCTAACCCCTTCATAATCATGTACAATCCCCTTAATCCACTTAATCATGCTACTAACCATCATCATCAATCAAGATTCAAATACCTAGAAAATTCAGTGGCTATATCGTCCATAAATATCCTTAAAACTTAAGTAAAAACAAAATTTTAAAAGATAGAAATGTATACCCTTGCACTAGTTAGCTTCCTTCACTACTAGAAAAAAGCTCATAGACATCGATTTCTGGCCGATGTCTATGAAAAAACCATACCGATGTCTTTGTCGGTGATGTTAAAAGTCCCATGTCATAGACATCGGTTTTTGACTGATGTCCAGCAAGCTATTACACATCGATTTTAAACCAAAAAAATGATGTTTATATCTAATTGTTTTGCATAAATTGCATGAGCCTGACATTTCTACCGTACTATTACAGGTGCTAGATGCAAATAAACATGTTGTACACAACTCATAAATCGACATATACATCATTATTTGGAAGTAAAATGATGTCTAAAGCCATTTTGGACATCGGTTTCTTCTATCGTAACTGATGTATCAAGTCATATTACACATCGATTTTGGATGATGTTAAATATATCCTTAGACATCGGTTTTCTTTGTGATAACCGATGTAGAAAAGTATATTAGACATCGATTTTTATACTTATTCGCTATTTAAGTTGATGTTAGACATCGGTTTTATTTGTGATAACCGATGTGGAAGAGTATATTAGACATTGTTTTTTACCGATGTCTATTGTATTTTATCCTGTATTGTTTTCGATAAATATATATTGTCTAATTATTATTAGACATCGATTTCTGGCAACATTTGTGACGTGTGTGTTTTTGTTAGACATCGGTTTTATATATGTTCTACATTTAAAACTGATGTTTTTTTGCTATTGTTACAAATAGAAGAAATTTAAAAACTAATCGATGCCCAGAAAAACATAAATAGCCAGTCATATATATACCAAACATTCATACAATGGCTCAAACAACCATACTCCAAACTATTGCAAAACATTCATACCAAAATCTAGCTAGCGAAACCAAACTATATTGTCTATGGATACCTTAATCCAAAACAACCAAAGCTGATTACTACATCAATATTATCCATAAAAACAACCAACATATTCCTAGAAATTTTTAAACCAGCATGAACCACATGAACATCCGACAATAAAATTCTAGTCAAAAGCAACGTCAAACATGGTCTTGGATGAACCCGAGAGCCTCAATACGCACCTCATCCAGCTCAGCCTCAGTGTATGACCTTCGAGTCTTGTTCAGCCACTAAAAAATGCAACAAATAGCAAAACTAATCATTTCACGCAAACATAATATTCTGACATTTCAATGACAAAAAGAGACAGTACATGAAAGTTTACCTTCGTGGAAAAAGACAAATCCTTGTCCTCAATAATCTCTTTCATGTAACGCATAACAACGTAGCCACATTCAATACCACCTGGTTGTTTAGGACTTCTCTATTTGAGTAAAAAAATACACATGAGGCAGGACATGGCAAATAAACCACTATTATATATATTATGCAGTATTATAATGAGATGCAAAAACACTTACACTGAGAAACTTTACTTTCAGCATCTTGTTGCCCCTACCCGTTTCACAATTGAAACTTCTCACTGCACTACACAAAAAAAAGTACTCCATGTCAAAACCCAAGAATACTTCACCTTTTATCAAAATCTAACAGTAAATTTAATGTTACCTTTGTAAAGCTTTTTCTAGTGCTGGAAATTATGTCGGATGTGGCAACGGATTAAGTAGGTAAATTTCATCGTGCCAAAGTATAGCTAAAATCCAATGCATACTGTTTTCAATTAAGAAAATATACCAAAGTCAAATTAATTAAGCAAATTAGATGCAAGTACTGCTGGTATTTAAAAATATTAAAGTTACAAATTACGAGAATTTAAGTGTTCCAATTTGCTAGAATAAAGATTGCACTTACTTGTGATTATGTGGAAAAAAGAAAATACGATCAGCATTACCCTCCTTGAGTCATTTTACAATGTTACTTTCAAACTCATCATTGAGTTTATATGTCAATCCCGGATCAACAAAAGCAAAAGTGTCTAATTCATAAGTACCACTTAACTTTAAATGCAAGTTCCTGCAAAAAAAATATTAACATTATTAATGCATATGGAACCTTCAATAATCAAAGAAATAACAAAAAAATGTAACTTACAGTATATAAGCTGAGATTACATCCTGGCCAAGCATCTTGAACTCCAATAATGCTATAATATTCTCATGTAACGGATAAATGATTTTATTATCGCATCCAAACACCTCTTTATCACATGATAACTGTAA
Source organism: Saposhnikovia divaricata (assembly GCA_036435485.1). Lineage (NCBI taxonomy): Eukaryota > Viridiplantae > Streptophyta > Magnoliopsida > Apiales > Apiaceae > Saposhnikovia > Saposhnikovia divaricata. The sequence continues at coordinate 121,890,548 of CM071601.1, read as the reverse complement.
TGAGATCCCATAGGGTTTCATCCAGCAGGTTACATGTTTAAACAATAAATTAAATCCCTTCGGTACTTTTGGAGTTGGCTTTGCTTCAGTAAAGAGGGGCTTTGCTTCAGTAAAGAGGGCCTTCAACTTCTGCACCTGACCCTTGTTCTTAATTGGCACTGATTCCTTTTTCTTAATCTACAGATAATAAAACCACATATATATATATATATATATATATATATATATATATTGAGTTGCACTCCATGAAGAACACCTTATATAAAGAACAATAAAGAACACCTCATATTTAATTCAATATAAGAGTTCCGTCATGACACCCAATACAAAAAGTTCTTATTTTTTTATCTTCTATCCATTTAGCAAAAAAAAAATTAAAATATTTTTTTTTGGAAAAATCACTATTCATGATGACATCAGCAGTGACGTCATCATGAATAGTGATTTTTAAAAAAAAAAAATTTTTAAATTTTTTTTGCTGGATGGATAGAAGATAAAAAAATAAGAACTTTTTGTACTGGGTGCCCCTGGCGGGGCCAATGGATCTATTGGAATAATTGATTTTATAGTGTTCTTTATTGTTTGTTATATAAGAGTGTTCTGTATGGAGCAAAGGCCTATATATATATATATATATATATATATATATATATATATATATATATATATATATTTGCGCATTTTTATTTCAATAGATCATGTATGCATGGAAAATGAAATGTAATTATTTTTTCTGGTAAATCATACCACAACACCAGGGTAGCTGATCAATTCCTTGGGCCATGCTACATGAGACCCAACAGCTTGTAAGACAGTCTCGAATTCACCAACTACAGGCACCGAAACTAATACCTCTTCTTTGATAAAACCGTCAACCAAGACGCGTAAGCATCCAGGCGGCATAGCTTTTCCATGTATTAAATCACAGAAATTTCCTTCATGGGGAAAAGCAACACCGAAAGCAACCTTGTTGTGTATGTGGTCCACTGCAAGCTCACATTTTTTACCAGCCTAGAATTAAGATAGATAAACGTCAAAATCCATTTATATTAGAAATATGTTTTCAATTAGACTATATATATATATATATATATATATATATATATATAGTTTTACCAGATTTTTAGGAGGCGGAGGAGGAGGATTCTCCATAACAACACAATCTTCATCATCCCCATCCAACACCAATCCTTTTGCAGCAGTTGGTTTTGTCTTCTGTTCTAGTACAGCCGCTTGTTCAACACTTGCTTTGTCAGAAAATATTGGCGAACCATGGTTGGCTTGGCTATTAACCATTAATGCCTTCAATGTTGCAAGCTCCGACTCTAGAGTCTGCATCTTCTCCGCCATTTTTCGATCACGGGCCATCAACTATTCCTTTATGATTCGTATCTTTTTCTCATTTGATAAATTGAAGAATTGTTTTGGAGTTACGAACCCTCCAACTCCCCGGACCCTTCCTGAATGCTCAGGAGTTTGCAATGCCGTAGTCAGTACATCTTCACTTCCAGATGGGTGAAATTCACCCTTTTCCTGTGCCTCCAATAGGGTATCCTACATAATGACATGAAAATAGTCAACAAAAGAACCATGTTCTTGAAAATAGAATAATTAAAATTAACTACCATATGATAGAAGGCTTACAATTGTTTGGAACACTTCAGCCAATTCAGTGTTCTCTGGCTCCAACTCGTTCTTTTGCATTCGAGCCTTCTTCCACAAAATTGCCCTATCAGGATTTTCTCCGGGCTGCAACTTCCCCAACTTAATCTGTTAAAAATAAAGCAACATATTAAGAAAATGACAACAAAAATTTTAAGATTACAAAAATGAATATGTTCTTATTACTTCTTCCTCCTTTAAACCAATGTAGCCCTTTCTTGACATGTGATGCGGATATTTCCGTTTACCAACTCTGTAGCTTTGTTTTTTATGAATTTCCTACATCCAAATTTATTACTATTCAGTAATCATCACAATCGGTCGTGCAAAAAAATAATCTAAGTACAGAATTGAGAATAAAAGAAAATATAAATTATAAAATCACATTTATATACCTTCCAATTAGGATCAATCCTCTGTGCAACAAATTTTTTCCAGGCTGACTTACCAACAAACTCATCCTTTGGCGGCCTAATCAATTTCTTTTTTTGTCCAACAAATGGTAGAACATACTTCCTTGTTAATCTAGTCTTAAATTGTCTCCATTTAACGCCGGCAGACTTTAGGATAGAGTCCCGAGATCGTGCTTTAACTTTGAATGTATCCTGAAGAACACGCAAGCACATACAAAAATTCATGATTAATTAACAGTCACAACAAAAAAAAATACATAATTAAACATTATCTCAACATAAATTTACAAAAATTATAGACTAGCCAAAGTTTTCCCGAATATCTTGCCAAAGTTTTTATTTTAACTCAGGTTCCACATGTGGCCAGCTTGGAATGTCGATGGGGATCATTGACCTGGCCGCGTAGCCAACATATGACTGCAATTTCGGCCTAGCACTCCCAGTAGGAGCTCCCAACTCATTGCATGAAACTTTGAACTTCTTACAACTTGCTTTCATCACAATCACTTTGTACATGGCACATACACCTCGCTTACCTCCAGATTTCGTTTGTAAATTGTCAGTAGTAGATGTGGGTTGCCCAACTGAGTCTGAATTTGGAGCTTATGATGCATGTGCTAAGTCTATGCCTTGAGCTTCTGATACATGTGCTTTGTCCTCTATCTGTAGTGGTTTGGTTGCACCAGAGCTGACAATACCTTTTTTTGGTGTTGATTTTTTTTGATGATTTTTTTTTGCTTCTTTGCTGCCATTTCTCTCATATTTCCTCAATCTGCAAAGTTCAACAAAAAAATTGCAAAACACAAAGTATAAAGATAATTAAGTAGCCAGTCACAATAAAATTTGAAAATTGAATTAAAAATGGCATTAATATTCTCATACAGAAACATGGCTCACAGAAAAATAAAGTCAAACATAATTCTAACTAATATTAAAGTCATAGAGAAACTATTATATTAGAGAACAGTAGTACTATACAACATATTTATCAATTTTTCACCCATATCCCCTTAATATTTTGTCTTATATTGCTAACAGTAGCTTCATCATCATTAGTGGAATCGCATATAGGGATGTCAGAGCAGAATGGGGGATGTTGTGAGATGGTGTCTCCTAGATCATCATCGTAGTACACCTCACTATTCTCTCTTATCGTCGATGTTAGCACAACAGACCAGTTTGCATCAACTAGATCTTCAACATAAAAAACTTGTTTGACTTGGTCAACAGACACGTATTTGTCCTTCTTATGGCCTTGTCGACTAAAGTCAACAAGTGTGAAACCAAGTTCATCAATCTTGACCTTATCATTTGCTGCCCATTTACACAAAAACAAAGGTGCCTTAAAAGCATGGTAATCTAGCTCCCATATTTCTTCGATTATCCCATAAAATGTCATGTCACTCTCCACGGGATTTAAATCCTTGGCGCTAGAGACTTAGACTGTCCAAGCAACTAATGACACCCCACTATTCTGAACAACCCTTGCATTATCTCGCTCATTGGTGTAGTATCGAACCCCATCAACTAGATAACTTAAAAATGTCAAAACTGAAAATGATGGTTTGCCTCCCAACCATCATATCATTTCGGAAATAGCTCCACGATTCTCCATCAGTTCAATACTTACATGCACACATAGTTGTAACACAATTAAAGTAAACTCTAATTAACAACTTCTAAAATATACAAAACAACAATAAAATAGGAGAAGAATGTAAACTAACTTTTTTTTCAAACCAATCAGCAAAGAGCCGATTGTGCTCTCCCAACAGCCATTGAGCACTCTTTTTTTCCCTCGGTAAACTCCTTCCAGATACTCCTTGTGCATCCTGAAAGCAAGTACATTACATAAGAATAATTACATATGGAAATAAATAGAGCAGGAATAAAGACACTTTTACATTTTACTTACGTAACATATGGTTCCACTTCAGGGTTGTTAAGAAGAACATGAAGATGAGCCTCATCTCATTCGTTTTCTTCCACTGCCTTCATTGTCGCAACAGATAATGGACCGGAAAGCTTGCCATCATCCTTCCGAAGACCAGCAGTTGAGCCACTATCACTAACAAATTCTGTGCAGAATTCTATTGATTCTTCTTTGAGATAACTTTCTGCTATACAACATTCCGGATAAAAACGATTTCGTACATAACTTTTTAACACTTTATTGAACTTTTCAAATGGATACATCCATCTATAAAAAGCCGGTCCACATAAACTTAATTACCTAACCAAGTGGACTGTGAGATGGAGCATAACATCGAAAAATGATGGTGGAAATATTTTTTCCAACTCACACAAGGTCAAAATCACATCTGATTGCAGTTTATTCAATTTCGACACATCTACAACTTTCTTACACAAAGAGTTGAAGAAGAAGCACAATATTATTATACTAACCATAACATTTTTTGGAAGCACAGAACAAATGGACACGGGAAGTAATTGTTGGAGAAGGATATGACAATCATGGGACTTCAGCCCATACATCTTCATATCGCTCATTGATACGCAGTTTTTAATGTTTGATGCATGTCCATATGGAAGTTTCATATTTGACAATGACAACAACATTTTTCTTTTTTCTGCCTTGGACAAAGTATAAGCTGCAGGAGGTAAGTAGGTTTTCTTATCGCCTACTTTAGGAGCTAAATCAACACTTACACCCATGTCAACCATATCAAGATGAGAGGCAGAACTGTCTTTAGTCTTAAACTTCATATTATGTAGTGTCCCAATCAAACTATCGCACACGTTCTTCTCGATATGCATAACATCAAGACAGTGACGAACATAGTGAAACTTCCAATATTCTAACTCAAAAAAAATTGATTTCTTCTTCCATGCAGATTCCACTTTCTTTGACTTCCCCCATTCCCGAAATTAAATTTAAGTTCATTCTGTTGCTTTAGCACTTCTTCTCCACTAAGCGGTGCAGGTGCGCACCCAAACTCTTGTTGTCCATTAAAAGCTACCCTTTGCCTCCTATAAGGATGATATTCATGTAAATATCTACGATGCCCTTGGTAACACATTTTCCTACTATGACTTAAATATTTATCATCACCACAGATTGGATAGCCCTTATAACCCTTGTTGATGCAGCCTGACAAATTTCCATAAGCGGGGAAGTCATTTATTGTCCACATCAAAGCTGCCCTTAAAGTAAAAGTTGACTTAGTATGTGCATTGTACACATTTGGTTCACCTTCTTCCCACAGTTTCTTCAAATCATCAATAAGTGGTTGTATCGTCAATATTATTACCAGGCTCAGTCGGGCCAGAAACTAACGTTGTTAACATCATAAACTTCCTCTTTATGCATAACCATGGAGGAAGATTATATGTTACTAATACAACCGGCCAACAACTGTACCTATTGCTTAGGCCATTGGTGTGCGGGTTAATGCCATCGGCCGATAATGCTAAACGGATATTTCTTGCTTCACTACCAAACTCAGGCCACCTATAATCAATATTTTTTCAAGAAGGTGAATCAGTTGGATGACGCATGTGGCCATCTGTACTTTGATTATGTGCATGCCAAGTCATTAACTCAGCGGTACACATGACCTTAGCTGGTATATTAACCCCCTCTTTACCATCCTTCCCAACCTTTCAGCGAGACAAACGACATTTAGGACACTCTAAAGCCTGCTCATGGATACCTCTGTATAACACACAATCATTCGGACATGCATGGTATTTGATATACTCAAGTCCTAAATCAGCTAAAGTTTTCTTTGCTTCATATGAACTCGGTGGCAATGTATGATCTTTAGGAAGAAGTGAGCCTACATTTTCAAGTAAATCAGTAAATGCGCTATCGCTAATGCCAAACCTAGATTTCCAATTGTTTAATTTTAAAACCGACTCTAGCTTAATGCACTCATTTCCCTCAAACGGAGGTTGTTCTGCCTCAGCTACAAACCTCTTAAACTCGTGTGAATCATCATCGTAATCACCCTTATTGTAAGCTGCTTCACACACATTAGCTGTTTCCGAAGCAGGTATCGGCTTCGAAACAGGACTACTACTACCAACAGATGATTTAGTACTCCTAGAAGACTGTTCTCCGTGCCAAATCCACTCAACATATCCCAAACTAAAACCTGCTTCATATAGATGCCCTCTAATTATTTTCACCGGAAACTTTTTAAAATTAACGCAGTGTACACAAGGGCAAGGAATCTTCTTAGGATTTTTAGCATTTTCTTCAGCAAATATCAAGAAGTTTTCGACACCTATTTTGTAGTGTAAAGAATCTCTATCTTCTCTAATCCATGACTTATCCATTTCAACCTACCTGATATGTCACTAAAAAATATCAATAAATCGAATCGATAATATTATTACATTGATATTTATGTGTATATGACCTGCCTTATTTAATTGTTAACATTTTAATTGATTGTAAAGTACCAATTAGAATGAACATAGGACAGTCAAGCTACAAACACAGCAGAGTCAATTAAGCAACGAAATTCAATATTAATTCAGACACATGCAGGACAATCAATTAATTAAGCTACAAACACATGCAGGACAATCAATTAATTAAGCTACAAACACATGTAGGATAGTCAATTAAAATGAACATTCAATTCACAAAATAAATAAACATTCAATAAAAAAACAAACTAATTAAAATTAGGGTTTCGAGTTTATAAATCCCCAAATTAAAAGAAACAAAAACACTTATCCAATCACCAATTAAAATCCCCAAATAAAAAAATTAGGGTTTTGAGTTTAAAAATCCCCAAATTAGTACTAAATCGAACAAATGGTTCAATGCAAGCTAATTCGGGTTCAATGCAAGCTAATTCGAGTTCAGTGCAAGCATACCCAAATCGAGTTTTATAGAAATCAAGTTGAATGCAAGAGCGCGCTTAGTACTCGAGCAAGTCTCCAGTCAAATCAGCTTTGAGAGAGAGACAGACAGACAGAGAGAGGGAGAGAGAGAGAGAGAGAGAGAGAGAGAGAGAGAGGCCGGTGAGTGTGTGAGATTTAGGGTTCTTGAGAGGATAGGGGTAAGTGACGAGAGAGAGTGTTTTTTTGTTTTATGATTTTATATTTTTTGTCTGAGAGAGAGAGGTAGTGTGTTTCATAATTTGGGGGGAACAAAAAATCGTCCAAGGGGGAGGGGGGGAACAAATTGGGGAAAACATTTTAAGGGGGAAACTATTTGGGGTACGCACGGGATTTTTTAATTTTTTTTAGCTTATTTAAGACATAGGTTCTTCTTGAAAGCGATGTCTTAAAACACAAAGACATCGGTTTTATTTCAAGCGATGTCTTAAAACACAACGACATCGGTGGCATTACTGACCGATGTTAAAAGCGTGATGTCTATTAACAGATTTCTAGTAGTGCTTGCTCCAAACTTCTTGAAATCCTATCTTTCTCTCCTTGTTCCAACCTCCTCCTTGCTAACCCACCTCTTCTAATATGTATATAAGTGTTTGGTATAATTTATATAATTAATCTAGCATGTGCCAAGCATGTGCCAAGCATGAACCAAGCAAGATAACACTTCTTTTCTCCATCTTCCTCTTCTCCTAAGCTTCACTTGGCCCTTTTGCTAGAAAACGGGGATAAGATGAGTTGTTTTTTATCTTATCTATTAGCTTAGCATGTATTTTACCTTTCTAGTCTTGGCTTACCTAGGAAGCTAACAATTACTCTACTAATTACTTATTTTACTACTACATTTTCCATAATAATCAACCCATGAAATCTTTAATGTAGATTAATTACTTCCACATCCCAAAATAGATCTCTAATATCATGATAATTCCTTATTTAATGTATCACAGCTTCCCTTGAAAGATGGACTTAAATGTAGTCCGAAAACTCCCAAAAATTTTTACTATTCACACTTACTATTCACTTTCCTATGAATTTTAAATAGCTCTTCAAAATATGTTTCTCAATAAATACTCCTCATAATTTCTTAATTCTATTCTCATTCATACCTTCGTATAGAGTATTCAATTGCATTTTTCTGACTTACAGTTGATTTTCTATAAATCTCAGAAGTTCAACTACCTACTATAAAACGTTCTAAATTCCTTAATAAATACTTAGGAGTCAAATCCTCAAATGTCGTAGAAGACTAAAGTCCCTCGTATAATATCCTCCATCATAATCTCAAATAATAATTTCACACCAAAATCACTATTCATCCCTTGGGTTACTATTCATTTCCCGAGAAATCTCAAGAACGAAAATTTTCAAAAACTAACCGAATACACATACACTCCTTTTCTTCATACATTAATAATATTTTAACAAATTTTAAGTCTTGTGAGTTGTATTAGTAATAAACAATTATATTTATTAGAATTAAATATGTATGCTAGGATAGGGATGTTATAGTCAGATTCCAAGTGGGAGATTGTTAAGTTTATGGGGTAATATTTGTTTTGTGTGATTGTCGTTTATTTTCTTGTTGTTGTTTATTTGTTTTGGGTTTTGCTTTTTTGCTATTGTATACTCAACATAGACTTGTACATTGTGTGTCACTCGCATGGTGAATGATGATCAACTAGCTAATTCCTTGATTAAACCGCTCTCTTGCTCTCGCCTTTACATGCTATTGTCCAAGGTCGGACAATCTTCTTGAACGTCCGCCTTGCGAGGACATGATAAGAATCATCAAGGATAATAAATATCCCTTGATTACCTCCAGGATATCAATTAGTATACTATATATGTTTCTTATATCCCTCTGATCCTCCTGACTATAGATAGCTACACAATTTTACCTTATTTTGTATAATTAACCTATTCAATCACATATCCTATGTAATTCTTTATACATCTATATAAACTAATGCATATGAGTGAAATGGGAAGTTCATATCATTGATCTCAGTTACCAAATTAATTTTTTTGGTACTAGTAATATTATATTTTTAAAAGTTTAAGTTGGTGATGCGTAAATGGCTAGCTTGGACCCGCTATTCACCTATTACGACTGGATTTCGGCCGAATTCTGTTCGGTCGGACCTGCAATGAAGAAGAATGCGAGGGTTTGGCCCCCCGATTCACCTCCGGTGTGAGAATAAGTCAGTAGGTTCTTCGTAGGTAAGAGTGAACGTAAAGAGTTTGTGTTTGTGTAATATGTTAAGTGAATGAAGAAATTGATAGAACCTGTATATTAATCCCCCTTCGTTTCTCACCACCTGTCGTGCGGATAATCGTGGAGGAAACCGTTTGATGATGGAGATCGTGCGCCCTAATGGGCCAGGAACTGTTGTTAGAGTAAATGGGCCTTCGTTCGTATATGGGCCTCGGTCGTTCTGGATAATCAAATAAACCTTACACAAGCCCAAGAAGGGTTTAGATGATGGACCTCCAACAGGTCCCTGGGCTTCAATCGGGCTTTGATCGAATGAAGTCCATCGGTCTGTCGATCTTTTGGTCCATCTTCGGGAAGCTTCTCCGAGCAGTCACAGACTCACAGTATTTGATCAGAATTCTCAAAAGGTCGCGTCTTTTCTCCGCTGACACGTGCCTTGTACGGTGGAGTACAGTTGTCCTCATTTAAGACAGGCACTTATCCCCAAGTCCATCCTAATCGTAGATTCTAAACGCCCGTAATCTCGGCCGTTGATCACCCCAAACGTTTCACTGTCCTTGTCCCTACGATTCACATATATATACAAATGCAACATATCGCTTCTCATTTCTCTGTTCTCTGCATTTCTTTTCCTTTCTAAAGTCTCCAAGCGAATTGTGAAGAATCATAGGTCCACGAATTTCTCGCCCAGAAACACCAAGTCTACCGGTTCCCATTGAAGTTCATCTTCAAGAACTTAATCTCATATACCATTTCCAGAACAGTAAGTTTTCCTCTAACTTTCCAGTGCATTTCTCGTATGTGGCTTTACTGTAGATAGAAGTTTTTCGTGTATGCATGCATAGACAGGGTGTGATTTGATATTGATGGTTTTCTGGTTAAAATGCAAGTAAGTTCTGGGGTTTAGTGGGCCATTTTTAGGATTTTGCCCTTTTGTAGAGTCTTTTTGGGGTTCTGGGGGTTATATAAACGTTTTTCCTGGGCCCAAGGGGTTAGAGGTTGTTTCACTGACAAAGAACATTCTTCGGTATGTTCATGGCTCATGGAACAGTCTTCGGATCCTTTGGGCCTAATAGGCAACGGGTGTCCGACCGATCTTGGCCCTCTGTACTCGGCCTTCAGGGATATGTTACCCCAATTTTCTACTCCTCCCGAGTACATGGCTAATCTCTATGTTTCCGAACGCAGGGTATGGATCGGCCCGATGCCCAAGAACCTAGGCCTTACTCTGCCATGGAGCATTTCGGCCATGTGGATCGATTTCCAGCGGCTAACCTCAACTCGGTGTTGACCGAAGAAGACTTTGCTTCAATCCCTGAAAAATATGATTTTCCCGAGCGATTCTACGCTCACCATGCCGATGAAGATGACCTTATTTATCATACGCTTACTTCATACAGTCCTCACGGGAAGTACTGGGTAGGTGTGTCCGAGCGAGCGTTCTATTGTGGTCTTAGATTCCCTCTTCTTCTCATAATTAGACGCTTCTTAATCCGAACGGGAATTGCTTTAGGGTAATTGGACCCGAACAACTTTATTCATTTCAATACCTTTCAAACTCGTTGTGTGAAGGCTGAGGTTGAGCCTAGATTGTCCTTGTTCCACCATGTTGAAATACAGAACAAATCACCTGTACAACTCAAGTGATTAGCACATGTAGAGGTAGTGGTAGTCATGTTATTAACACATGTAGAGTTAGTGCTTAGACAAGATTCCCATACTCCCATACTGTCATGTTTGATAGCCATACCTGCTATCCTGTTAATGCGATCTGCTATCACATGTAATGCATTCATATGCACTCTATATATGTTCACGTTGTACAGCCTAGTAACATAAGTTTAGAAACTTCAAAACTCTTCTTCTTTTATTTCTTTCACTTGGTATCAGAGCACTAACACCTGGGAGGTTATGGCAGCAACCACTGAATCTTCAACCAATGTAACTTCACCTTCCCCTTCTGTCCAAACTCAATCTGCCCCCTCACCTATTCCAGGCTTATCAAATCTGGCGCATGTTGCCATTAAACTCGACAGATCCAACTACGTCTTGTGGAAAAGTCAGTTGCTTCCCATACTCTATGGGACTGATATGTTGAGTATGGTGGATGGCACAGTTATTCCTCCAAAGGCCACCATCACTGAAAACTCAACTGAAATTCCAAATCAGGAATATTTAGAATGGAAGAAAAAGGACCAGATCCTTCTCAGCTGGCTTCATGCTACGCTCACTCCCCAAGTCTTTGCTCAAGTTGTGGGCTACAAGACCTCATTCGAGACATGGAATGCATTGGATCGTGCCTACATGTCACAAACAAATGCAAGATATTACCAAATCAAGCATGAGCTCTCCAACATTCGAAAAGGAGCTTCTTCAATCACTGAATACATGGATCGTATTCGAATGCTAGCAGATGAACTTTCTCTTATCCAACAGCCTCTTACACATAGAGACCTAATTGGATCAGTTCTTGATGGACTGAATCTTGACTATGATGTCATTGTCAACTCTGTTCAAACCATGCCTACGCCTCCTTCTTTTGAAGAGCTGTATAGTATGCTCCTCAATCGTGAAAAACGATTAGAAATCTATCACCAACCAAGCCCAGACCGTGAAGCTGCAGCCTTCTTTGTCTCTGGCACTCGTCGGTTCAATAGTTATTCCCATAATCATGCTCACAACAATGCTCACAACACTCGTGATCAAGGACGAGGACGACATAACCATTTTTCTAATCGTGGCACCAGGGGTGCTTTTCGTGGTCGTGGACGAGGTCGCACCAATAGGTCTTCACAGTCTCATGTGAACATCACCTGTCAGATTTGTGATAAGATTGGTCATAGTGCACTGATTTGCCGTGAACGCCACAATTATGCACAACAAGCTGATGATCTTCCTGCTGCTTTTTCAGCCATGAGTCTCTCCACTCCCTCTGATTGTACGTGATTTCCTGACTCCGGAGCTACACATCACATGACGCCAGATGATTCAAACATGATGCATCAACAACCATATACTGGTTCTGATCAGATTACAGTAGCAAATGGTAACACTTTACCTATCCATTCTGTTGGTGATATTCATATTTCTACTCCATTTCCATTTAACTTAAAAGATACTTTACATGTGCCAAATTTAACAGCAAACTTACTATCCGTGTCTCGTTTTGTTCGTGATAATAACTGTGTCATTTCTTTTGATTGTGATGGTTTTTCTATTAAGGATCGTCGAACGGGAACAGTGCTCCATCAAGGCCCCAGTAAAAACTCTTTATTCCCTTTGCAAGCACAACGCCTCCAGCCTTTTCCAAATCCCACCACAGCCATGGTTCGAAAGAATACTTCTCTCGACAATTGGCACAAACGCCTTGGTCATCCTGGTCCTCATGTCTTGCAGTACTTAGTTCAAAGTAAATGTTTAGACTATATTGGAACCAAAACTTTGTCCAGTTGTTTGAGTTGTTCAATTAATAAAAGTTGTCGTTTGCCTTTTTTACGTTCTACTACTAAATCTCCAGGTCCTTTACATCTTATTCATTCAGACTTATGGGGGCCTGCACCCGAATTATCTCATGGTGGTTATAGATATTATCTAATTTTTGTGGATGATTTTTCACGGTATACATGGATATATCCTCTAATAAAAAAATCTGAAACCTTTGATTATTTCCGTAAGTTTAAGCTTGCTGTTGAAAATCAATTTGGCTCTAATATTAAGTATCTTCAAACTGATGGAGGAAAGGAATATGTTAACAAATTGTTTGCAGATGTTCTCATAAATAGTGGTATTTCACACCGCATCACTTGTCCTCATACCTCTGCACAGAATGGTAAAGCCGAACGGAGACATCGTAGTATTGTAGAACATGGTCTTGCACTTTGTCATCATGCATTTTTACCTCGCAAGTTTTGGATGGAAGCCTTTTCTACTGTTGTGTACCTTATGAACAGGTTACCTTCTCCGGGTTTGCAACATAAATCTCCCTATGAGAAGCTTTACAATCAAGTTCCAGATTATGCTACACTGCGCAATTTCGGATGTCAATGTTTTCCTTTTCTGGGAGCAACCAAAAAGGATAAACTCTCTCCTAAATCCATCCCATGCCTGTTTTTATGCTACAGCTCTCCACATAAAGGTTATCGTTGTCTTGATATCAAGACTGGCAGAGTTTATTTCTCTCGTCATGTTCGTTTTAATGAAGAGGTATTTCCCTTTGCGCAACATCTCTCAAACGGTCCCCTTCAACCTTTTATTTCTATTGAAACTTGGATTGCACCCACTGAACCACCACCAGTTCTTCATCATGGCCTCTTATTCCCACCTTCCTTTGATACATCCACTACACAAACCCCTGACATTATACCTCCAACACCACCGATATCCAATCCTCCATCTTCGCCAACTGCATTTGTCCCACAAACACAAACAGTACCAAGTTCTGTTCCAACTTCACTTCCAGATAACCATGCCCTCTTACCAGTCACCGATCCATTATTGGAACAACCCACAGGAGATCAGGTTGTCCAGATACATCCAATGGTTACTAGACTTCGTGCTGGCATTCGTAAACCTAAACAGCCTTTTACATGTCTTACCAGTAAGCACCCTCTACCGACCTGCCTTCAGAGTCTTCTTACTAAGGAAGAACCAACTTGTTACACAGAAGCATCCAAACATCCTCACTGGCGAGCGGCAATGCTAGAGGAATTTAATGCTCTTATTCGTCAACGAACATGGTCCTTAGTTCCTTCTTCCCAAGCTAAAAACATAGTTGGCTGCCGATGGGTTTACAAAACGAAGAGGAATGCTGACGGCTCAGTTGAACGGCACAAGGCACGCCTCGTGGCGAAAGGCTATAACCAACGGTATGGCCTAGATTTTCAGGAAACGTTTAGCCCTGTGGTTAAACCTGCTACTATTCGCCTTGTCCTCTCTATTGCCATAAACAGGGACTGGTCCATTCGCCAACTAGATGTTAAGAACGCCTTCTTGCATGGCATTCTTACTGAAGAGGTATATATGAAGCAACCTCCTGGGTTCTTAGATAAAGTTTTTCCGAATCATGTGTGTCGCCTTCACAAATCTATTTATGGCTTACGCCAATCACCCAGAACGTGGTTTGATGGCTTTAGTTCAACATTGTTCCAGTTGGGCTTCGTACAAAGCAAAGCAGATACATCAATGTTTCTTCATTATCAGAGCTCTCATATTACAATCATGCTTGTGTATGTTGATGACATCCTGATTACTTGTTCTAGTGACACTTTTATCTCCTCAGTCATCACAGACTTGCATAAAACTGTGGACATCAAAGATCTCGGTCCCTTACATTACTTCCTTTGGGTTCAATTCCACCGAGACTCTCATGGTTTACACATGAGCCAAGCAAAATATGCTCTTCATCTCCTCGAGCAGGCCCACTTTCTTCTAGCCAAACCATCCTCCACCCCAGTCGCTGCAGGTTCTAAACTGTCCTTTTATGATGCTGGTGCTTTGGTTGATGCAACATCATATCGCAGTTTGGTGGGAGGCCTGCAATACCTCACCCTCACACGTCCGGATCTTACTTATGCAGTCAATCAAGTATGTCAGTTCATGCATCAACCTCATGAGGCTCATCTTACGGCTGTCAAACGAATTCTTCGGTACATTAAGCAAACCCCTCACTTTGGACTACATCTTTGTAAATCTCGGGATGAGCACTTGCGAGCCTTCTCTGATGCAGATTGGGCCGGCTCTCCTGATGATCGACGATCAACCACTGGATTGTGTATTTACTTTGGTTCAAATCTAATTACTTGGGCTAGTAAAAAGCAACCTACTGTCTCAAGGTTGAGTGCTGAAGCCGAGTACAGAGCCTTGGCATACACAGCTGTTGATCTTCAATGGCTCACCTTCCTTCTTCGAGAATTACGGATTTCACTATATCATCCTCCAATCATTCAATGTGATAACATCAGCGCTACTTATCTGGCCTCCAATCCAATTCTTCATGCTCGAACAAAGCACATAGAAATCGACTACCATTTCCTTCGTGAACGTGTTATGCGTGGTTCCTTAAAGATTGTCTTTATCCCTACAACTGATCAAACAACAGACTTTTTTACGAAAGGGTTATCCACACCACGTTTTCAGTTGTTGCGAGACAAGTTGATGGTTCGTCCTTGTCCAACCATCCACTTGAAGGGGGGTGTTGGAATACAGAACAAATCACCTGTGCAACTCAAGTGATTAGCACATGTAGAGGTAGTGGTAGTCATGTTATTAACACATGTAGAGTTAGTGCTTAGACAAGATTCCCATACTCCCATACTGTCATGTTTGATAGCCATACCTGCTATCCTGTTAATGCGATCTGCTATCACATGTAATGCATTCATATGCACTCTATATATGTTCACGTTGTACAGCCTAGTAACATAAGTTTAGAAACTTCAAAACTCTTCTTCTTTTATTTCTTTCACTCACCACCACCATGACTTCAAGAAAAATGGTAAAGTTGCTGGATTCTATACTATGGCCCGTAGAACCGGTCGAGCTGACTGGGCCGCTACGAATTCCAGTAATCAGGGGATGCATAATAAATGGTTATTTGTATGTGGTCCCAAATCAGACAACTATAGGGTATGGAGAGAGGTCGAACCCCACGATATTATCGCTCCGGAGATGGACGACGAGGACAGGGCGGATTATGCAAAAATTAGCCGACCGATGGACCCAAACAAATTTCCTCTGTCTTTGACCCGCGATAAATGGTTCTTAAAAGCCCTTTGGGGTAACGGTAATCGTAATTTTACTTCATTCGTTCTTAATTATTTTATTCTGCTTGCTAACCATTTTCTCTTTTCTTGATGGCAGTGTCTACAAAGGCAGATATGTCTAGGAGGCTGGCCGAGAAGGCGGCCAAGAAAGGCCGACCTCGAGGCAAGACTCCTTCAGGCATCGGGTGGTTCTCAAACGAATCCTGACCACCCCGTTCAAAGCCCTCCTCGTGACTTTGACCATACCGTTGTTGCACCTGCTTCTTCGGATGGTTTCTTCGAGAGCGCCTTGGGCAGTCCCAACAAGAGGGGACGAGATTCAGAGGATATCCTTCACACCTATTGCCCTGCATGGGGAATCTTGACTACGGACAGCTTTGCTTCTAAGGCTTGTGCGGAGTGTAAGGAGGTGGCTCAGGATTTTCTGAAGGCGATGATTCTGCCAGTCGATCGCCCAACCTACGACTCTACTGACGCTGAGTGGGCCTGTTCTGAGCTGCTCGGACATTTGACTCTGGTATGGTTCCTCTTTTGTACTTATCCTGGTGATATTTTTATCCTTTTCTCGTTCTGACCTTCACCCTATCTAATTTTCAGGCTGCTCCGTGGGCGGCGACCCTTGATGAAAAAAATCAAGGATTTGAAAAGGGAGCTGAGGGGCGTTGAAGATTTGAAGGAGTCGAACGAGGACCTCGAGCAGCGGACTAATAACCTGGCTATTGAGCGCGACGCTCTGATAAAGGAGTGTGATGCGGCGAACCACCTTGTAGCTAGGAGAGCCGATCAGGCTAAGAGGCACCGTAGACTTCTGAAAAAGGCCGAGAAGAAGCTGTTGGCGGCTGAAGACCGAAGCTTTCTAGCCGGGTTCAAAGAGGCCGTGAAAAGGGCTCACGAGGCTAAGCTTGATTATACGAAGATCTTGGGTGACTTTGAAGATCCAATCACTCGTCCTGCAGAATCGGACCTTCCTCTCGAAGTGAGCTCGGGTCCGGAATCAGAACTGTCGGACTAAAGTCCTTGATTTAATTTTATTCAATGTAAGCCTTCGGGCATAACTCTTTGATTTCCTTCGGGCTGTAAATTACTATTGCCTTTGGGCCTTAAATTACTCTCGCTTTCGGGCTTTATGAATGTTGCCTTCGGGTTTTTCTTTTTCTATTTAGCGTTATTTGCCTTGGCATGCAGTGCTCATATTTTTATGCGTCTTCGGCTTTTTTTTTTTTGCCTTAGCATAATTACTTGTTTACTTTTATGCATCTTCGGCCTTTTTCTTGCATTAGCATGATTACATGTTTACTTTTATGCGTCTTCGGCCTTTTTCTTGCATTAGCATAATTACTTGTTTACTTTTATGCGTCTTCGGCCTTTTTCTTGCCTTAGCATAATTACTTGTTTACTTTTATGCGTCTTCGGCCTTTTTCTTGCCTTAGCATAATTACTTGTTTACTTTTATGCATCTTCGGTCGTAACCTAGCATGTTTAGCATCTCCGGTGTAACCTAGCTATCATCCAGTATTTAAGGGGTTTTGAAATGGTTAAGGTTCCATCCGGTCGGTGAAATGTACTTCCCCCGGCCTTAGCTAATGTCAAAGCAACTTAAATACTAAGACACAAGGATCCATATCTTATACGGTCGGCCCCAAATATGGGTCCGTTAAGCTTTTGCAATGTACTTAAATCATGATGTACTTAGATGCCAGAGCAAGCTTAAAGATGCATGTTTTAATCGGTTGGCCCCAAACATGGGTCTGTTTAGCTTGATTCTGTGTACTTAACCATTTGGTTATTATTGCACTTAGCTAACAACAGTATACATAAATTTTGGGGCAAACAATCTTTCATTAATCATGCAAATGACATACATAATTATGAGCTACAGATCGATGCTCTATTAGGGAATTGAAAATTTCCTTGCATGAAAACAAAGTACTGAATTAAACCGAACGAGTATGTGCATCCATTAAGCTTACTGGTAAAAACGACGAAGGCGGGCTGCATGCCATGTGTTCTTGATTGGGCTACCGTCCAGATTAGCCAACTTGTACGTTCCCGGTCGAATAGCTTCAATAAATGTGTATGGGCCTTCCCAGTTCGGCATCAGCTTTCCTTGTTTGGTCGGCATAGAAGTCGCAAATTCTCGAAGGACCAGGTCTCGTACTTGGAAAGACCTCTTTTTTACTCCAGAATCATAGTACTGTGCTGCTTGAAGTTGATATCGGACATTTCTTTGATGTGCTGCCTCCCTTTCTTCTTCTGTTAAGTCAACGTTTGCCCGTAGTCCGAACTCATTTGTCTCTACATTAAAAACTTGAGTACAATAAGACTATAGACCAACCTCAGTCGGCATCAGAGCATCGGAACCAAAGGCAAGCCTAAATGGTGTCTCTCTGGTCGATGACCTTGAAGTTGTTCGTTAGGCCCAAAGAATGTACGGTAACTCTTCGGCCCAAAGTCCCTTGGATTCTCCTAGTCGCTTCTTAATCCCATCAAAGATGATTTTGTTTGCTGCTTCGATTGCCCCATTACCCTGCGGGTGGCCGACGGAGCTGAACTTTTGCTGGATTCCAAATTTAGCTAAGAACTTCCTGAATTTGCTTCCGATGAATTGGGTCCCGTTGTCTGAAACACACACCATTGGGATCCCGAACCTTAGGATAACCTGCTCCAACATGAACTTTTTTGCCGCCTCTTCGGTAATGGCAGAAAGTGGCCTAGCCTCTATCCACTTGGTCATGTAGTCAATGGCGACAATGCAGTACTTAGCTTGATTCGTGCTGGTTGGCAGGATACCCACAATATCCACTGCCCATATGGCGAAAGGGATTGGGCTGAGTACCGAAGTCATCTCTTCGGGTGGCTATTTTGGCACAGTACTGAACAGCTGGCATTGCTTACATTTCTTTGCATATTCGGTGGCGTCTTCCCTTAAGGTCAGCCAAAAGAATCCCTGCCTCAAAATTTTGAAGGCCAGTGATCGCCCTGCTAGGTGCTCTCCACAAATGCCTTCATGAACCGTTTCTAATGTAAGCTTCTGTTCTTCGGGATCAAGGCACCGAAGCAGTGGCTGGGTGGCTACCCTTCTGAATTGTCGGCCTCCCACAAGAGTATAGCTGGTTGACCGGTATTTCACTTTCTGAGCTTCTTTCTTGTCTAGCGGCAAGGTACCCTTTTCCAGAAACGCCCTGATTGGTGTCATCTAGTTGACGCCCTGATGTATTTCCATGCATTGCTTCTTCTCGATAGAAGGGGCTTTCACTTCGGTCAGATAGATGGACCCTTGGAGATTCCGGGTTTCGGCCGAAGCTAGCCTTGATAGAGCATCTGCTCTGCTGTTGTTCTCTCTAGCTACTTGACTTAATTCAAAAGATTCAAACATCAAAGATTGCTAGCGGACCTTAAGGGTGTAGGCCTTTGTTCGGGGATCTTTTTGTCCATACTCCCCTGAAAACTGCTTCACGACCAACATGGAATCAGTGAACGCCCTGAGGTGCTTAACTTCCAATTTTTTTGCCAAGTCCAAACCTGTCAATAGGGCTTCATACTCAGCTTCGTTCGTTAGAGGGAAGGTGAACCTGATAGCCTGACATATTTCAAATCCCTCTGGACTTGTTAGAATTAACCCTGCTCCACACTTTACTTTAGCGACTGAACCGTCGACAAACAACTTCCATTTTCCTGGTGCCTGAATCAACTACTCTTCGGGAGCCAAGTCCTTTGGTCCCGAGAATGAACATTCTACCATAAAATTCGTGAGTGCTTGGGCTTTGATCGAAGTTCTCGGAGTGTACTCCAAATCGTGTTCCCCCAGTTCGATCGCCCAAGCTACTACTCTGCCCAATGCCTCTGGCCTTCGCAAAATCTTCTTTAAAGGTTGGTCTGTTATAACATTGATCATTCTTCCCTGGAAATAATACCTCAGTTTTTGGGCGGCCATTACCAACCCATAGGCGAACTTCTCTGCATTCGGATATCTAGTTTCTGCATCTTTGAGAATATGAGAAACATAAAAGACCGGATGCTGATTCCCCTCATGCTCTTTGACCAATACAGCTCCAAGTGTTCGGTCATTCACAGCTAAGTACAACTGCAAAGTTTCTTTCGGGTCAGGCCTCATTAAGAGTGAGGCTTTCACCAAGTATTCCTTAATCTCCTCAAACGCCTACTGACAATTTGGCCCCCACTCAAAATTCTTTGACCCCCGAAGTACTTCAAAAAATGGCAAGGCCTTTTCGGCCGAACTGGAGATGAACCTTCTCAAGGCTGCTAACCGTCCGGTCAGCTTCTGGATATCCCTGATTGTCTTCGGTGCTTCCATGTCAATGACTGCATTGATCTTCTCTAGATTTGCCTTAATTCCTCGGGCACTGACCATGTAACCCAAAAACTTGCCATTGTGTACTCCGAACGTGCACTTATTCGGGTTGACCCGCATATTGTTCTTTCTGAGCGTTTCGAAACATTCCCTTAAGTCTTCTGCATGGTCCCTGAAGAGGGATTTAACTATCATGTCATCCACATAACATTCCATGTTCCGATCGATCTGCGTCTTGAATACCTTGTTGATCATCTTCTGAAAGATTGCCCCCGCGTTCTTCAGTCCGAAGGGCATCTTGATGTAGGCATAAGTGCCATTCGGTGTGATGAATGCTGTCTTAGGGATATCCTCGGCATTCATGGCGATCTGGTGGTATCCTGAGAAGGCATCCAAGAAACTGAGTATTTGATGCCCCGAAGTGGAATCTATCAGCTGATCAATGTTCGGCAAAGGATAATGATCCTTCAGGCAATGTTTGTCCAAATCGGTGTAATCCACGCACATTCCCCACTTGTCATTTGATTTTTTAACCACCACCACGTTTGCCAACCAGTCGGGATAGTCAATCTCTTCAATGAACTTTGCTTCAAGTAGCTTTTCGACTTCGGCCTGAATTACCTTCTACCTTTCCATGGCGAAATTCCTTTTCCTCTGCTTCACAGGTTGGGCATCGGATTTAACATTGAGGCAATGTTTTACGACCGATGGGTCCAACCCTGGCATATCTATAACGCCTTAGAAAATTCGAAATTATAAATATTATTATTTAATAGAAAATGTGAAATTTATGGTGTGATTTTTTTTTTTTTAGATTAAATATATGTGACATCATATTTACATGTTTATATGGTGATTTATGTGTGCTGAATGAGTCCGTGTATTTTTGGTGATTAAAATATATTTAAATCATGCATTATTGATCTTTGAAAATTTTTATAAAATCATAGGAGTATTTGAAAATCATGAAACCTTTTGTAATATCATCTTTGTATATTTAATTAGTTTTTAAAATTATTGGGAAAATTATTTTGGGTGTTTCAGTATTTTAAAATGATTTTAAGAATTTTATTGTATTTAAAGGATCAAAACTTGTAAAATCCGTATTTATTTCGTTTTTAATCCTAAAAATATTTTAAAAATAGCGGGAGATAGATAATTTTATCTTCGATATTCTAAAAGTTAGTTCAAGATTTTTGTTAATTATTTTCTATTTTATTTTCATTTTATAGCGTGATTTTCAGCATTTGTAAATTATAATTTAGGTAATAAAATTTCCATTCCACTTTTCCCTTTTAAAACCCCCAAATCCCCAATCCCTAATTATAATATCTCGACTTCTTCTCCCCTGCATCTCTAGAATTCTCTTGAATATTCTCCCGATAAAATCTCTCTCTCGACTACTTTCAAATTCTCTCTCGGAAAATCTCTTACAATCTCGTTTTTCTCACTATCTTCGGCTTCTCCTCGTGCTGCTTGAAGTCTGCTGTTATGGGTTTAATGGTGGTGCCGAACCTTGGGAATTTTTGCTTGGTTTGTGCAGATGGTTTTGTGGGTTAGGATATGGTTCGTTCGGGTGTGGTTGGAAGGGTGTGTGAGGTTGTTTGAGGGCGTCAAGGAAGAGAAAAGAGGGGGAGAGCAAAGAGAATGGAGGGAGGCAGAGAGGGTCAGTACAGCGGAGGGGGTGACAGGAGAAGAAGACGGATTCGAAAGGGGTGGTGTGACTGTTTATGTGTGTGTGTTACAACCGAGGGTGTGTGGTTGTGGGTGTCAAGGAAGATGAAGGTAGGACAAGAGCAGGGGGGTGATAAGAACTGGGAGATGTGAAGAAACTGTTGGGGTGAATATAAACGTATGATGGGTGTATGGTCAAGTGGTGCGTGGGTGTTGTTGGGACTTCCTTGCGATTTCATCGACATCCTCCGCCAAGCTTATGTTCTTACTAGTTTAAGCCCAGTTTCGGGTTTAGTACTATAGTGGTGTTGTGAACCATGCGTGTGTGGTTGAGCTAATATGAAAACGAAAAGAGGTCTTCAATTCCTGGGTAAACCGAGTTGATTTAAATTGATGTGGATAATCAGATACATGACAGATTTAACAGTCTGGGTCTTGTGTATATTTTCGAAAGTTTTTGAGTATACTCGAGTTCTTCGGAATTATAGATTGAGTAGGTAGTTGTGTTATGATCGTTGTTGATTGATTTCGATTTTTTGTATTGTGTTAATTGAGTTCAATTCGAACTCTTAGAACAATCGAATTTTTATAATTGAGTAATTGTGGTAGCTTGTTTGGGGAGGGTTGTGCGGGGGCTGTACGAGGAAGAACAGGGGACTGACCGAGGGGGAGATGGGTATTGAAGGAGGGATAGAAAGAAAAAAAAAAAAAAAAAAAGAGGTGAACATATGTGTGTGTGTTGGGACATGTGTAATCGGAAATAGGATAGAGTGGAGTTATTGGGAGTGAGAACAAGAGTGGGGAATGGGTTCAATGAAAGGATTTATTGTGGGTTATAGGTGTTTGTTGTGGAGTATGGTAGATATGTCGTTGAGATGAAGCCTGGGGTACGAAGTTATGGAAGTGCGGTTGTGTGCGGTGCCGTGTATGTGTACCTGCAGTGCCGAGGAAAGAAAAGAGGAAGAAAACAGAGAACGAGAAAGAAGTAAAGAAATGAGACAAAGGGGTAGATAGCGGAGAATGTAGTCGGAAGTAGTGATGGTGTTGAAAGTGTTATACAAGGATATATGCGATTAAACTGGGTAAATTGATGTTGAAGTTGTAATTGCTTCAATTATATAAATGTTAGAGGTATTATAATTGAATCATTTGTGTTACTTAGAAACATTGTCGTAATAGTGACTGGGTTTCAAGAATTATTAGTTAACACTTGGTAATCATAATATGTAATAGTATTGTGGAGCATTCCATAAGTGTGAGTGGTCTTATTGGTTAAATATTAATGAAGTCACGAACTGGAATTCCAAATATGAATAATTTTATTGAGAGGTCCATTTGTAAAACCCTCAAGGCATGGTGTGTGATTTTATATGCTCAATGTGGTTAAATTTCGTGAATTGAATAAAATTGTAATAATTTGTATGGCTTAGATTCTTGTTTCATACCATAACCTGGAATCGATCCCAGTGAGGAATCGTTGGAGTATTAAGTGTAATTGTTAAATTGGAATTTGGTTTGGGTTGATTTACAGGTGGATAGTCCGATTTATGAATACTTTATGCCGAAATTTTCTAAAATTTCCCTATGTCAATGTCTATTTTATTATAATATATATATTTTCAGTATTGGGAAGTTGGGGTGTGACAGGTTGGTATCAGAGCGACAGGTTATGGTCACTGAAACAAGTTAGGATAATTAAGTATAGGTATTTAAGTGGGACGTTAGATAGAACGATTTAGGATAAGATTCGCCTTAGGTTATTTGGACAACGGTTGCGACGTTAGTTAGTATTTCGACATATCGCGCGAGCCATAATTCGATACATTCGAAGGTACGACTTTGGACGAGGTAGTTGATTCGGCGCCGCCTACGTTAAATACACGATCGGAGTTACCAGCTTGGAGGATGTCACGTGTAGACCTTCGTGTATGTTCTAGAATTTCTTTTGCGACTTTAGTTACCCCGCGAGTGATATAGAAAGTGCGAAAGGATTGGAAACAAGATGTGAAATGCGATTACTGGCATGGGTTAGAGGAATGGCGTGGTTATTCATTACTAGCAGTTGATTTCATTTAGTTTATTGATTAAGGAGATTCGATTCAACCTTTCTTTCTGTTTCTTCTTATCTTGATAATACCCCATCACCTTTGATAATCAACTATATTTCAATTGATGACGACCTTTTTCAGATTCATTTAAACACATTTCTATTTTTCAAAGATACCTCTATTTTCCAGGGGATAACTTGATTCAACATTATGCATATAAATTATTGAGACCCTTCAATTCTTTCTAATTTCCCCGAATAATTGTTATTCCTTATTTAACATTGTATATCTATAAACTTTTTGAAACTTTTGAATTCTTTTTGTTTCTCTTTGAATACTTAACCTTATCTATTCTGACTGGGAAGAACAACCCTATGTATATAGGGGATCCAGGGACATCTATCTATGTGATAGAAGTCTGGTGGGACGCCACTGATTGTGTTTGTCATGAAAGTACTGAAGGCTGGCCACCTTTTTGTACTATGGCGGTTGACCTAAGTGACAAATTCAACCTGGAAACAGTTCAATGATCATTCTGATCTCTCGGTAAATTCTTTTACCAAATCCATATCAAACAAAATTCAACTTATTCATACTTGCTAACCTATGTCCATTGTATTGGTTTCTTTTGTTATAAACCCTTATGAATCCTAAAGCTATCAGTGACTGAGAGTAGTAAAGATGGAAACAATGACGTCTAAGTGGTACAAGGTACATTTACGTTGAATGAAAATTTGATGAGCAGGCTTGAGAATTGAAGTTAAAGCAGAGAGTGAATATCAAGTTAAATTACGCAGTGGATTGACAAAACACGTACAAAATTCAACAATACGGAGAAACTGATTATGGTTAAGGAGTAGATGATAAGAACATGAAATGATAATTTTATTAAAGTCGAAAATATAGTGAGGATTGATGTAATTGGTATGTGAAGGTTATCGTGGAGGAAAGATTGTGGAAGAATACTTGCTTATTATATATTTTCACTTAAGACAAGGTAGAGTGGGACGGTTCGTTTGTAAGGAATTTTAGCAAGGATTGAAGCTTTGGATAAGGAAGTAAAGTGATTGTATGGAGTTAATAACTTGTGCGAATATAGTCAGAGGATCACTAATATTAAGAGTAAGAGTGAGTTTACGCAGATGGAACGAGACGGTAAAGAAAAGGAAGACAGAAAACCAGGAAATTTTCAAGAATTGTGTTAATAGAGGATGTGAAATTTGACTGGAAAGGAATGTAAGACCTAGGAGATTTTGAAATCCAGGAATGTAATCAAGTTCAAGGATTTAAGATCGGAAGACATAGCAAGATATTTGAGGATATAGAAAGGACATGTATATGATTACTAAGTATGATCTTTGCAATTGGAAGAAATACATTTTCAAGATATGACGAAAGGATCGAAGTAAATGTCGTGATGACGAAACAGAAATGAATCAGGAACAGCCTAAGATGTTAGCGGAGATCTAAAACTTTGAAGGACCGGCTAGGAATTATCAAAAGTTGTCAAAGATATTACCAAGATAGCTACAATAGTAGACAAGCCTACCAATCAGGAAACGAAGGGATAAAAGTGGACCAAGCTTTCAGGAGTCAAGGAAGAGATTGAAAACCGTCCTAGTGTTAGTGCAACGGGACGAATAAGGAAAGATTGAAAATTCCCCGGGAATAGTTTGACTTGATAATAGGATATATATGTTTTAAAGTAAATGGTGCCACAGTAAAACAGTGGGATTAAGAATAGATAGAAGTTTCATAATTATTCCCTCCTCGAGTAACATTGTACGTTGAAAGGGGAGTAAGAATGATTAGGGGATTTCTTGATATTCTTTTTCTCAAAGTTTTATCTGGGGCAACCTGAAATATGAGTAGGAGTGTGGAAGTCGTATCAATTGATTAGTCGCGTGAAATTCGTTTCAAAGATTTAATTATTTACCCGTTTACTTCAAGTCAAGGCAGATTTCTTCTCTTATATATTGGCTGCAGGTTATGGCAGGTTTTGTTATAGTATTGTATATGAAGGAATTATTATGGATGATTGGATTAGTAATTGATGTACTTTCATACAGGGCATAGTCCAGTATACGAATAGGTCATGTCCAATTTTCGATAGAAAAGGATCGTCACGTACGAGTGATAAGTAACTAGAATTAACGAGACATGTAAACCAAAGGTTTAAGTTTATGTTGGAATCTGCGGGCTTACTGGACGAGCCTAGCGAGATATGAATTGATATAAAGGAATTTTAGAATGAAAGAAATGACTTGGAAATTGAAAGAGAAATGGTTGAGAATACCGTTTTTTTTACGGTCGATTCTGAGGACAGAATCCTATTAAGGGGGGAAGGATATAACGCCTTAGAAAATTCGAAATTATAAATATTATTATTTAATAGAAAATGTGAAATTTATGGTGTGATTTTTTTTTTTTAGATTAAATATATGTGACATCATATTTACATGTTTATATGGTGATTTATGTGTGCTGAATGAGTCCGTGTATTTTTGGTGATTAAAATATATTTAAATCATGCATTATTGATCTTTGAAAATTTTTATAAAATCATAGGAGTATTTGAAAATCATGAAACCTTTTGTAATATCATCTTTGTATATTTAATTAGTTTTTAAAATTATTGGGAAAATTATTTTGGGTGTTTCAGTATTTTAAAATGATTTTAAGAATTTTATTGTATTTAAAGGATCAAAACTTGTAAAATCCGTATTTATTTCGTTTTTAATCCTAAAAATATTTTAAAAATAGCGGGAGATAGATAATTTTATCTTCGATATTCTAAAAGTTAGTTCAAGATTTTTGTTAATTATTTTCTATTTTATTTTCATTTTATAGCGTGATTTTCAGCATTTGTAAATTATAATTTAGGTAATAAAATTTCCATTCCACTTTTCCCTTTTAAAACCCCCAAATCCCCAATCCCTAATTATAATATCTCGACTTCTTCTCCCCTGCATCTCTAGAATTCTCTTGAATATTCTCCCGATAAAATCTCTCTCTCGACTACTTTCAAATTCTCTCTCGGAAAATCTCTTACAATCTCGTTTTTCTCACTATCTTCGGCTTCTCCTCGTGCTGCTTGAAGTCTGCTGTTATGGGTTTAATGGTGGTGCCGAACCTTGGGAATTTTTGCTTGGTTTGTGCAGTTGGTTTTGTGGGTTAGGATATGGTTCGTTCGGGTGTGGTTGGAAGGGTGTGTGAGGTTGTTTGAGGGCGTCAAGGAAGAGAAAAGAGGGGGAGAGCAAAGAGAATGGAGGGAGGCAGAGAGGGTCAGTACAGCGGAGGGGGTGACAGGAGAAGAAGACGGATTCGAAAGGGGTGGTGTGACTGTTTATGTGTGTGTGTTACAACCGAGGGTGTGTGGTTGTGGGTGTCAAGGAAGATGAAGGTAGGACAAGAGCAGGGGGGTGATAAGAACTGGGAGATGTGAAGAAACTGTTGGGGTGAATATAAACGTATGATGGGTGTATGGTCAAGTGGTGCGTGGGTGTTGTTGGGACTTCCTTGCGATTTCATCGACATCCTCCGCCAAGCTTATGTTCTTACTAGTTTAAGCCCAGTTTCGGGTTTAGTACTATAGTGGTGTTGTGAACCATGCGTGTGTGGTTGAGCTAATATGAAAACGAAAAGAGGTCTTCAATTCCTGGGTAAACCGAGTTGATTTAAATTGATGTGGATAATCAGATACATGACAGATTTAACAGTCTGGGTCTTGTGTATATTTTCGAAAGTTTTTGAGTATACTCGAGTTCTTCGGAATTATAGATTGAGTAGGTAGTTGTGTTATGATCGTTGTTGATTGATTTCGATTTTTTGTATTGTGTTAATTGAGTTCAATTCGAACT
This sequence comes from Saposhnikovia divaricata, assembly GCA_036435485.1. Taxonomy (NCBI): domain Eukaryota; kingdom Viridiplantae; phylum Streptophyta; class Magnoliopsida; order Apiales; family Apiaceae; genus Saposhnikovia; species Saposhnikovia divaricata. Next base: position 121,862,728 of record CM071601.1, on the reverse strand, counting down.
CTTAGAACAATCGAATTTTTATAATTGAGTAATTGTGGTAGCTTGTTTGGGGAGGGTTGTGCGGGGGCTGTACGAGGAAGAACAGGGGACTGACCGAGGGGGAGATGGGTATTGAAGGAGGGATAGAAAGAAAAAAAAAAAAAAAAAAAGAGGTGAACATATGTGTGTGTGTTGGGACATGTGTAATCGGAAATAGGATAGAGTGGAGTTATTGGGAGTGAGAACAAGAGTGGGGAATGGGTTCAATGAAAGGATTTATTGTGGGTTATAGGTGTTTGTTGTGGAGTATGGTAGATATGTCGTTGAGATGAAGCCTGGGGTACGAAGTTATGGAAGTGCGGTTGTGTGCGGTGCCGTGTATGTGTACCTGCAGTGCCGAGGAAAGAAAAGAGGAAGAAAACAGAGAACGAGAAAGAAGTAAAGAAATGAGACAAAGGGGTAGATAGCGGAGAATGTAGTCGGAAGTAGTGATGGTGTTGAAAGTGTTATACAAGGATATATGCGATTAAACTGGGTAAATTGCTGTTGAAGTTGTAATTGCTTCAATTATATAAATGTTAGAGGTATTATAATTGAATCATTTGTGTTACTTAGAAACATTGTCGTAATAGTGACTGGGTTTCAAGAATTATTAGTTAACACTTGGTAATCATAATATGTAATAGTATTGTGGAGCATTCCATAAGTGTGAGTGGTCTTATTGGTTAAATATTAATGAAGTCACGAACTGGAATTCCAAATATGAATAATTTTATTGAGAGGTCCATTTGTAAAACCCTCAAGGCATGGTGTGTGATTTTATATGCTCAATGTGGTTAAATTTCGTGAATTGAATAAAATTGTAATAATTTGTATGGCTTAGATTCTTGTTTCATACCATAACCTGGAATCGATCCCAGTGAGGAATCGTTGGAGTATTAAGTGTAATTGTTAAATTGGAATTTGGTTTGGGTTGATTTACAGGTGGATAGTCCGATTTATGAATACTTTATGCCGAAATTTTCTAAAATTTCCCTATGTCAATGTCTATTTTATTATAATATATATATTTTATTAAATCTATGTTCAATTTGATATATTTTCAGTTCCCAAAGATGCATCTTTGGGAACTGCCTTCCCGGAGGTGGTCGAAACTGCTCAACATCCTCAATCACCACGAGCACATGGCTTATCTTTCTTTCTCCAAACATAACCTTTTCCAGCCTTCGGATTCTATCATCATTGTGAGGTCCCTCTTCTTCCGAATCGGAAGAATATACTACCTTCGACCGGGTTCTTTTAGAGTACGATTCAGAGTTCCATGACTCATCTTCATCGTCTCTGACTCTCTTCTCCCTTCGATCTTCAGACTCTGAGTCTTCGGCCTCTAGGGCCTCGCGGAGCGCCTTCTCTTGTAACTCGATCTCTTCTCTCTTGAGTTTTAGGGCTTGCAACCTTAATCGATCGGCCTCTCTCTTCTTGGCTAATCTTTCCGCATCCCTATTGTTCCCTTCTTTCTCCGTTTCCCTTTGGCTTTCTGCTCCTCTCGCCATTTCAGAAGCATCTGTTGTTGTTCTTCGGGAGACAATATGTCCCCTTCTTCTTCGAAAGTCAGCAGCCTCGGGGCGATAGGAGGAGTCGTCCTCAGGATAATAGGAATAGTGTGGCTGTTTCCAACCACGGTAATGTTATCGGTTAAGGGCGTGTCTTCTATCGTCATAGCCTCTAGTAAATCACAACACAAATGTATCTCCACGTTCCCACAGACGGCGCCAAATGTTACGACTGGATTTCGGCCGGATTCTGTTCGGTCGGACCTGCAATGAAGAAGAATGCAAGGGTTTGGCCTCCCAATTCACCTCCGGTGTGAGAATAAGTCAGTCGGTTCTTCGTAGGTAAGAGTGAACGTAAAGAGTTTGTGTTTGTGTAATATGTTAAGTGAATGAAGAAATTGATAGAACCTGTATATTAATCCCCCTTCGTTTCTCACCACCTGTCGTGCAGATAATCGTGGAGGAAACCGTTTGATGATGGAGATTGTGCGTCCTAATAGGCCAGGAACTACTGTTGGAGTAAATGGGCCTTCATTCGTATATGGGCCTCGATCATTCTGGATAATCGAATAAACCTTACACATGCCCAAGAAGGGTTTAGATGATGGACTTCCAACATCACCATCTAATATTGTAAAATCATATCCAATTCCTCTGTAAAAGAAGCGCGCAGCATAGTATTAGCATTTAAACTTCTTTATAAGTTATTTTTTCTTTTCTTTTGGAAATGAACTTCTTTATGACTTATAAGTTTGCATAGGGCAACTGTTTATCTGTGTGAATATGATCATTTAAATTTGTGGTTATTTTTCTAAAGTTGTGAATATGAGAAACAGAAAATGGTGAGAACGGTGAGAACCAGTGATTGCACGGAACAAGATTTTTAAATCTATGGTTCCGCAGCACTACAAGAAAAAAAAAACAAAAAAAAATAGAAAAAGAAGAAGAAGCGCAGAACCGTTTTAATCTCGTAGTTCTCATCAGTGACATATGTTTCACTAATCCTTTTAGATTTTTTTTAAAATTTTCTTAAAGTATAAACTTGTAATGTTTGAATCTAATCAGATATAGCCTATTCGGGAACGGGTAGGAGTCCTTTAATAAAAATATGGGTACATGGATGATGGATAAATTAGTGGCAGGCAAGGTTCATGATGAAAACCTTATAAAGATGTATTTACCTGTAGTGCCCAGTCCACAATTTTCAATTACAGTAGAGTTTAGCCTTCCACGTCTGTGATTTGTGTGTGTACGTTTCTCCTGTTCTCTCTGCATATATACATCACCACACAAAGGAAAAGAAAGATAGTAGTATCATACAATACAACATCTACATGATGAAATATAAAAGGGTCAATATCATCATCCTGACGTTTAAGAAATTACAAGCAGAATTTGTTGAGGGAGGAGGGCCTTTTATATGTAACTAGCTGTTTCGCAATCCCTCGTAGATTTCCCACAATTTAAATTACTCCCTCCTTCCCGCTAAAATTGGTTACAGTTCAAAATCTATGTATTTAGTCATTAAATTAAAATTATCATATTTAACCATAATTATTAACATGTTTATAAAAAATGTTTCAAAAAAAAAAAACATGTTTATAAAAATTTAACAAATTTAACACATAATTTGTTTTTTTTTAAAAATTTGAACAATAATTTTGGAATAAGTAAATATAAAATTATGATCAATATTAACGGAACGCGAAGGAGTAAAAAAAAGCTGCATGGGGGTGGCCGGGTGGGACTAACATCTTAGTCCATCTATATTTGTTTAATTATGAACTCTCTTTTTTTCCCATTCTTCTTTTGGGGTTTGTTAGAACTCATGATTAATACTGTACCCTAGTTGGTTAGGAAATTATATACTATATCCATGACATGGTGGTTTGATCTGTACTGACGATTGCAATTCTATTTTATCTTACATTAGAGCATCTTGAAGAAGGAAGATAGCTATAACTGTTAGCTAAAATCAGAAAAATAGATGATTATGTTAAATTTACTGAACTTGTAAGCCTGTGTGCTCCAGTGTTATTAGCTATAACGGTTAGTTATATTTAAAAATATGTTATTTTACTATTTTTCAAATTCTAACAATTATATTTTTAGATATTATTTATTTATTGTGGATAAAACTCATAACTAAACTTTTTCTAAATTCAATAAAATAAAATTTTTGTATAAATATGTATATTAAATAATTAATTTAAATAACTTTATTATTTAAAAATATGTTATTTTACTATTTTTAAATTCAATAAAATAAAAGTTTTATACAAGGATATATGTTATTTGATTAAATAAAACAGTTTTAATAATTAAAATAATTTAGGATGAAGTTAATTGAAATAAATGTATAGATGTACTAGCAGGAAGGAAAGACTGTGATTGATGATGACGTGGAAAATTATAGATGACCATGAATGGATCCATAAATATAGAAGACATGTAGCGTGTTATCTAAAATTATTCCTAATAGTTAGTTGCGTTGGAGAAGCCCATTTTTTACATATTTGATATAAATGTTAGCTACGTGGAATTTTTTGCTAACAGGTGGTAAGAATTGAAGATGCTCTTACTCACTGCTTAAAAATACAATACGATATATGTGCTATTCATATTGAATTTATCCGATTCATAATGAGTTTACCCTCAATATAGTAATTGCAGGTTATTTCCATGAATACCATATATATAAAATTATGCAGTGTTCATTATAGTGTAAAATTATGTGACAAATTTGTGATTAAACTAATCTCATATATAAATCGTTTTTATTCTAAAATTGAATCGAACCAAGATTTACTCTCCCGATCTCCCCTATCACTTGTGCATACTCACAGTAGAATGCACCGGTAGGTAGGTAATACAGAGTGTTATTGCAAATTTAGCAACTTTTTTAAAATACAATGCATTCTCAATTTATATTCTGACTTTTTACATGATCCAATATATATATAAAAAAAGCATGTGATACTGACCCTACCTGGTTGAAATCTTAACTCAATATTCTTCCAACTTTTTCTGTTTTCCTCTTTCCCATGGATTGCTTATTGTCCACCAAAGCTATCAATGTTTGTTTTTTTCAACAGACAGAAGATAAATGCTGTGTCCCTATTAGTATTGATGGAAAAGGTAACTTCAACCTTCTAGATTCATATTCAGCAGAGCGGATATACAAATATACAAACTTGTAACATACAGTTTGAAAGAGATATTAAAGATTGCTGTTCCAGTGCAACAAATCCTCAATTGCTCGCAGAAACTGAGAGCATCAGCATCATACTGATTCATTTCGAAATTCCTGTTTCTAAAGATTTGACAATGACAAAGGTGAAGAAGGTGGTGCTTCTGGTGGTTCTCATAACCTCGTTAGTTCTTACTCTTCTGCCGTTGACCAAGGCAGATGATCAAGAACATGTTAGATCGACTAATGAGGTAACTACGTTGTTCACAAACGGCCAACAGACGAAATTGAAGTTTTAGTTCTTTCCTAATTTTTGACAGGACTTCTCTCCTAAACGACTTAAAAACTCTATTTCTCATGTATTTTGCATGTGGCTAACCTCAGGCACAGTGAACTTTGTGATAAAACAGCTGGTTTTAACTGCAATATTTTTCAGGTGAGTTCTCAGATGTTAATTGACATTGAAGTCCATGGATTTCTTCTTTGGTCATCAATGGGTTTCTTGATGCCTGTGTCCATACTTGCTATCCGAATGTCAAACAGAGTAGAATCTGGAAGAAAACTTAAATTTATGTTCTACATGCATGCAACTCTTCAGGCAAGTTCCACTTTTTTTTTCCTTTTCCCTTTGGTCCTGCTGATTTCTCGATTTTATTTATTATCCTCTATGTCGAAGAGACTATGACCGAAATAACATCGGCATACATCGCACGATTCTCTATATCCGATTTGATGCGGCCCATAGTTTAATTATTTTCTGAATAATGTATACTTGTTTTTTGGGCGTAACCAACCTACTCACCATCAGAAAAAAAATGTCTAATCGGAGTCGCAGAAAGTGGGCAACAAATAATTTAACTTTTGGCTATAAGATATACTCATCTTTACATCCTAGATGGACACAAGACAAACATATAATAGTGGGTATAAAGTGGGTGTAATATTGTTAAAATAAATGAAGTAGTGGATGTAATAATGATTTTATTGTTAAAATAAGTGAAGTAGTGAGTGTAATAGTGATTTTATTGTTAAAATAAGTGAAGTAGTGGGTGTAATAGTGTAAAGTATTTTTAAAATAAGTGAAGTAGTGGGTGTAATAGTGTTAAAACTTACTATTTTGGGAATGTAAAGAAATGGATGGGACGATCCAAAATAATAACTGTAAAGAATCCGTTGGAACGGAGGCAGTATTAAGATACTCTTAACCTTTAATGATGGTCAAATATAAAGTTAAAGTGAATGATACCCTACTTGCGAGTTGCAAATGATTATTTATACATAGCCCATAGTTGCCCATAGTTTTGATAAAGAGAAATAATATGCTATGGACTGTATCTCAGCAACTATTATAATTATTATTTGAATATTAAGAAAAGATAATAACAAACATTTCCTTTTCCATTAAGAAATCAGTGGCCTTCCAGTTTACTATCTGGAATTAAGCAACAGATGCTACAATAATTACAATGCTGTAAATAATGATCATACAGATATGCAGTGATATATACTTGTGTGCCCCATCATCATTGATGCATTGCACTGCCATTGAACTGAGCAATGCCCATATAGCTTTTGAGTTCTTTTTTGTAATTCACATGTATTCATTATTTTTTTTTTTTTTTTTGCCACCAACATGTATTCATTATTTTAAATTCTGCAGATACTTTCAATACTTCTTGTAACAGCAGGAGCAGTTTTGTCTATAAGAAAGTTTGAGAACACTTTCAACAATACTCACCAGAAGATGGGATTAGCCCTTTATGGTGTCGTATGGTTGCAAGCCTTGACTGGATTTTTCCGCCCAGAAAGGTAAGAGCGTCCTATTTTAGTGAATACATTCCTAAATAGAAAAGTGAACTTTCTGTTTCTTGTTTACAGGGGAAATAAAGGAAGGAGTGTATGGTTTTTGGTGCATTGGATCCTAGGGACTACAGTATCGCTGCTTGGAATCGTAAATGTATACACAGGATTACAAGCCTACCATAAGAAAAGTTCGAAAAGTATAAAGTTATTGACAACAATATTCACTGCTGAAGTGTTCTTCGTTGCCTTTCTCTACTTGTTTCAAGACAAATGGAACTACATAAAAAGGCAAGGAGTAATTTTAGGTGATGCACCAATCCAGCCTACTGACCAAGAGATGAATGCCATTCCCATGCCCATAGAGGAGAAGAAAATTAGCTTTAGCAGAGGTACCTTGAGAAAACTGATGTTATATTCTCAATGACTTAGATTTTGCCAACAGAAGCTGTTGTTTCTCATATTTATTGGTGTGAAATTCCGGTGTTACTGTTTGTAGATATTAACTTATATCATGTTGTTGGTATATGGTAATAAAATTTTTGGATTTTGGATTTTATAGCTTGAGCTGGATTTTAATGAATACTTGAGGTCTGTGGATTAAATTCCAAGATAGATGCAGATGGAAAATCGTCTTCCTGATTGATAGACGTGAAACTGTGAAACTCTCAAGTTTCTTATTTTATAAACCTCCAGTAAAAAATGGGTGATGATTTATGCCTATCCCAAATTTATTCATGCATACCCTCAATTTGTTTTATACCAAAATAACCTTAACCTACATACATGTATCAAACCTATTTTAATTTTTTCCTTCAGGCATGTAATCTTACCATTCTGTAAAATATTTTATAAATTTCTAAATTAAATTAAATTATTAGAGTTTATTATTTTTTTAATTTTATTATTTCCACTATGTTGTGGAATAAAAACTAGGCTACTAGTATTGCGGCTAGGGTTTATGTATTTAATGTAAGGGTGTGTGAGCTTCGTGTTTTAATGGCTGCTCTTGTGCTCGTGGCTGATTCTGCCTTCACAAGATGCCTACGTACTTTGATGAATATCAAAGATCAAGCCAAAAACGTAGTTCTGAGGTGGGGGGTCTGACCCTTTATATAGGCTGAGAAGCCTTAGAATTATGGTAGGATTTTGAGACTTGGTAGACAAGTCTTTGAGGAAGGTTCTAGATCTATTCCTTATAGGAATCAGTTTCCATATAGAATTGGATGCCTTATAGGATAAGTCTGAAGGAGATATTATCCTTATCCAATTCTTATTTGCTGAGCTGTTTATTACCCTTAATATTAATTACGAAATTAATATTATAAATAGGGTTTGGGCCCAACTGGTGGGCCCCACGTTTGGACCATTCCGGATATAATTAATAACACATTAAATGTGTCTTTAAGGCTTACTTTTAGCCCATATCATTTGCCCCCCAACTTCTAGGAAAACTGATCAGGTTTTCCTTGAAGTTTTAACTGCCTTCCGTGAGACTTGGGTCAGGGTTTTGTACACTAGTGTTTCACAAATGTCGTCTTGATGCAAAGTGTGGAGCGACCGACACGTTTACGACGATATGCCTTGTTCGAGGCTTAGCAATTTCCATAACTATAGTTACAGAGTCTTTTTCTTCAAGGAATTATCTATGAAATTCCTCGTATTTCCATATTTATCCTGTTATGGTACCCACAGGTATCAAAATTCCATGTCTGTGAAGATTTGCTGTCAAAAAATCGATTTTTATAGCAAATTTCGACCAGGACTGAGTATTTTCGATCAGAAATTCGACCAGGAATTCGACCAGGATTCTGGTCGAAATAAGGCCTTCTTTAGCTTCCTGATCGAAGAGATTTTCGACCAGGATTCTTGGTCGTTTCGACCAGAATCTTGGTCGAAATAAGGGTCTAATTTTGTTCTGGTCGAAGGGTTTTTCGACCAGGATTCCTGGTCGTTTCGACCAGGATTTTGGTCGAAATAAGGGCCTCAGGATGGTTTTGGTCGAAGGGTTTTTCGACCAGGATTCTTGGTCGTTTCGACCAGGATTCTGGTCGAAATAAGGCCGTTTCCAACGCTTTGATCGAAGGATTTTTCGACCAGGATTCTTGGTCGTTTCGACCAGGATTCTGGTCGAAATAAGGGCGTTTCCAACGCTTTGGTCGAAGGATTTTTCGACCAGGATTCTTGGTCGTTTCGACCAGGATTCTGGTCGAAATAAGGGCGTTTCCAACGCTTTGGTCGAAGGATTTTTAGACCAGGATTCTTGGTCGTTTCGACCAGGATTCTGGTCGAAATAAGGGCGTTTCCAACGCTTTGGTCGAAGGGTTTTTCGACCAGTATTCTTGGTCGTTTCGACCAGGATTCTGGTCGAAATAAGGGCCACTTTGGCTTTGGGCCTATTCTTATGGGGCCTGAGTCCTTTCTTTTCAAAATGGGCTTAACCTCATAGTTGTTATTGGGCCCGTCCGGGCTACTTGAATCCAAACCCAGGATCTGTTGTCTATGATATTTTTCAAAAATATCTATAATTTTTCAAAGTATCTAAGATATTTTTTCAAAATATCTAAGATATTTTGAAAGATATTTTCCTAAGAATGTCCTAGAATTGGGCCTTAATTTGGGCCGGTTTCATGGGCTTTTCTGACCTGTTACTGTAGGTTTTCTGACCGTTTTGGAGGAATTTTAACCGGCTAAAAAGTTGTATATAAGAGTGAGAGTGGAGAGTTCACTTTCTCATTCTCACTTCTACTCAAACACTTCACTAGAAATTCTCTCTATAGTTCTCTCTATTTCAAGGCAATTTCCGGCGAAAGTTTTCATCGATCTCCTCCCCCTCACGGCGGTTTCTGGGTTTTTTTTTCGTGAAGATACCTTCTACCTTCATAGTTTCTGGGTTTTCTTTGAAGATTTCTTCAAATCTTCATACTTTCTGGATTTTATAGGAGCTTCGAACCTTTTCCCAGGAGCATCAATGGAGGACAAAGCTAAGTCCCGCCTTGCAAAAATGAATTCTGCCTCCTCCAAAGGTACAATCACCATTCGCTCTTCTTACTCATCTTTAGTAGATATGTTAAATCAACGTGGAGATGATTATCCTTCTTTGTCAGAACTAGATGCATATGACTGCTGTAGCTCGTATCATGATGTTGATGAAATCACTAGATATAACAAACTTTTTAAAATTAAATCACCTTATAAACTTGTTCCAGCTGAGCCAGGTGACAGACCTTGTCACTGGAAACCCAATTCTTTGTGCGTTTATAGGGAGAGTATAGTGGCTGGCCTTCGTTTTCCGTTTCATGAATTCATTCCTAGACTTTTAGCTGACGTTCAAATTAGTCCATGTCAACTCCCGCCAAACGCGTGGAGAATTATATTATGTTTTATGGTTTTGTGTCTTCGACAACAACTCCCTTTATCTGTTGCGCTTTTTCGCAAACTTTTTCAATTTTACAATAGTCCTGCCACGAACCCTGGCTGGGTATATGTTAAGCTCCGTCCTAGAGTTCCCCCAATTTTTAATGGCAAGTCAATCCCTGATAATAATACGGGCTGGAAAAATGAGTTCGCATACTTAGAATGGGATGGAGGTGATTGGGGCACTCTCTTTAGGCAGACATTCTCGAGAGTCTCAGATGGAAGTGCTAAGGTAATCGTCCTTAGTACCGAGGAACAGGCCGCTTATAATACTCTGACCGAGGCAGACGGTAGTTCTATTACCTGCCTAAGTCTTTTAAATGAGGAATCTCTAAGGGGAGTAGGCCTTTCCAGAGTTTCTGAACGGGGTAATTTTCTTACTAGTCTTTGCCATTTACTTTTTATTACTGAATTTATTCCAACTCTCTTTTTGGTTGTTCTTGCAGTTGCGAAATTGATTGTGGAGGCTGCACCCTCTCCTGATGAAGAGACTTCCAGGATGGTTCGGGCTAAGAGGGCTGCTGACCCTCGAGGGAAAAACACGGAGCCTCCTTTTCTACGCCCCCACAAGGTTCAGAAAGGAGAGTTGAGATATGGTGACATAGTTGGGTTGGAGGGGAGCTCCCAGGTTAACGTCCAGTCGACGGTTTTCAGGCCTCCCTGGGGCTTCAGGAAGCAGGATTCTGTGGTGGGCTCTACGAAGCACTCCATGGATTGGTCTTTAAACTCAATTACCACCCCTGACTATAAGGACATGGTCCTTGGTGGAGGTATTGGGGAGTCAGAGGCACTCGGTGCTCAGGCTCTTGCTGTGGTAAGTCTCGAACTTTTATCTTTCAATACCTTAACGGCTTTAGATTCACTACTTGATTTCAATGCTAACCTTTCATGCAGGCTAACGTCCATTTCCAAAGCTTGGTTCATAAAGCCAAAGCTTGGAAAGAGAAGTCCAAAGCTTTTGAGTCTGAGTCTCAGAAGAAGACTCTCCATATTAACCGTCTGGAAGAGCAAATAAAGAAGAAAGATGAAGAGATGGTAGGGATGCATGCGGAGCTGGTTGCCCTGAGAGATGACAAGGAGAAGCATATTGATGAATATCTGGATTCAGATGAGTATAAGACTCTCATGGATCAGCATGATGAGATGCTCTTTCCTAGTCAGTTTTCTGATGGGTGGAACAAAGCCCTTGAAGCAGTTCTGAGGCAGCATCCAGGGTTATTCTTGCCTTCGGCTTTTCCTAGCCCTCACCTTCCCAGTGCCTTGACACAGGAGCCTGGTTCCAGTGAAGAGCTGTTCGGGGAGGATGACACTTTGGTTAAGGAGCATGCTACTGCCACTGCTTCAGCTTTGGATCCCGAGCCTCCTCTAGCTCAGCCTGGTGCTGCTAACTCTGCCGACGAGGGGTCTACTACTGAGACTAGCTCTGAGGATGCTTCTCCTGCTAAGGAGGCCCCTAAGGCCCCTTAGGCTTTACTTATTTATCTTTTGCCTTTCTGAACTCTGGGTTTCCACCGTTTAACTTAATAGCCTTCGGGCCTTTGTAATTTTTTTTAACTTAACTATTTATGCAGTTTGTTTCCGTTCATTTTTCTTGATTTTGTTCATAGTTTGTTAATACTTTAGAATCTTTGAGTACTTGGCCTCCTGGCTGGTACTAAACTCACAAGTTGGTCCAACATTCGTCTTTCGTTTGTTTTAGCAAGGAAGGATAACCAATAGAGAAAACAGAATAAATTCCATCATACTGTCAAAGGACATTAATAAAATGGGTTCAACCCTTACATAGATACTCTATCAACTACTGGGAGCAACATGCTCTATAATGGTTTCATTCGAACCTTATTCCTAATAAATAGATAAAAGTTCAAGCCTTTATCAAAAGAACTTAAACATAATAAACTTTGAGGTTCACAGCATGCCAAGTTCGGGGCACCTCAACCCCATTCAAGGTTTCTAACTTGTAAGATCCTCGTCCTAACACCTTTCTGACTAGATATGGTCCTTCCCAGTTCGGTGCTAACTTTCCTTTTTGGCCAACTCCTGAGGCTTCAATCTTCCTCAGAACCATGTCGCCTTGTCGAAAAAATCTTTCTTTAACTCTCTGGTTGTAATGAAAAGAGGCTCTCTTCTGATACTCAGCATTCCTAGCATTAGCTTCATCTCTAACCTCGTCAATTAAATCCAGGGCCAGTCTCATCCCTTCTTCATTGGTTTCTGGCTCATATGCCTCGATTCGAGGTGATGCTTGCATGATCTCCAAAGGCACAACAGCCTCGGCTCCATAAGCCAGCAAAAACGGGGTTGCTCCAGTTGTTACCTTACAAGTGGTACGATACGCCCAAAGTATGGGCAGCAGTTCATCCACCCAAGTGTTCCTAGAGCGCTCGACCCTCTTCTTCAGTCCATCAAGGATAATTCGATTAGCTACCTCAGCTTGCCCATTGGCTTGTGGATGTGCCACTGAGGTAAAACGGAGCTCAATCGCATTCTCTTCACAATACTTCTTAAACTCCTCATTATTGAACTGTGTCCCATTGTCTGTCACAAGGATTCGTGGGATTCCGTATCTGCAGATGATGTTCTCTCAAAAGAACTGGGAAACTTACTTGGTGGTTATCTTGGCCAGGGGTTTAGCCTCAATCCACTTAGTGAAGTAATCAATTGCCACTATCAGGAATTTCCTCTGTGCTGAAGCCATGGGAAAGGGTCCAAGTATATCCATCCCCCACATTGCAAATGGAATGGGAGAGTTAATCGAGGTCAACATCTCAGGCGGTTGCCTCACAATTGGGGCATGCTTCTGGCATCTCTCACATCTCTTGACATAGTTTTGTGCATCAGCCAACATCTCCGGCCAATAAAACCCTAAACGAATTATCTTGTGAGCTAGGGCTCTGCCCCCCAAGTGTTGCCCACAGATCCCTTCATGAACTTCCTCCAATGCTTCCCTTGCCTCTATAGGCCTTAGACATTTCAAGTACGGGATAACAAACGACCTTTTGTACAGAATACCCTCAATCAAAGTATATCTCAACGCTCTTACTGAGAGTTTTCGTGCCTCCATGGCATTGTCTGGGAGCCAACCGGTCTCCAGGTGTGCCTTGATAGGATCTATCCAAGACCCTCCTATATCAATTGGTGCCACTAACTTTGCATTAACGGTCGGGGCCTTCAAGACCTGAAAGTAGACACTCCCAGCATAATTTTCTATTTCAGAAGAAGCAAACTTAGACAGGGCATCGGCCTTAACGTTTTCTTCTCTCGGGATGTGTTCAACATGACACTCCTCAAACTGAGACACAACAGCCTTCACCACTCTCAGGTATTTCGCCATAGTCTCATCCTTAGCTTCGAATTCACCATTTACTTGGGATATCACAAGTCGTGAATCTCCACAAACTTTGAGGTTTTTGACCCTCATGATTCTAGCTAAACCCAAACCAGCTATTAATGCCTCATACTCCGCCTCATTGTTAGTAGTAGGAAAATCCAACTTTAAAGCATACTCAACTGTGAACCCGTCAGGGCTTTGCAAAACCAAACCTGCACCACTAGAATTTGTTTTTGATGCCCCATCAAAATAGAGCACCCAATATTCCTTTAGATCAGGTGTAAGTTCCTCTTCTTTTTTCTCTTGCCCAGGGGTAGTCATTATCTCTTGCCCCCCGACTTCTTGGTTGTTAATAGTACATTCAACCACGAAGTCAGCCAATGCCTGAGCCTTGATGGCTGTCCGAGGCTTGTATGTGATATCGAATTCTCCTAACTCAATCCCCCATTTAATTAGCCTTCCACTGGCCTTAGGGCTATGCAATATGTTCCTCAACTGTTGGTTCGTCAGAACTTGAATCTTATGTGCCTGGAAGTAAGGTCGCAATTTCCTTGAGGCAGTTACCAATGCCAAAGCAAACTTTTCTATGGGTGAGTAATTCAACTCAGCCCCATGCAACACTTTGCTTACATAGTAGATGGGTTTCTGGACTTTCTCCTCTTCCCGAATAAGGACAGCACTCAGGGCTTGTTCAGATACCGCCAGGTATAGACAAAGAGTCTCTCCAGGACTTGGTTTGGTCAATAATGGGGCTTCAACCATGTATTTCTTCAATTGCTCAAAGGCCTCTTGGCTCTCAGGGGTCCACTCAAAAATTTTCACTTTCTTCAATGCTTGAAAGAAAGGCAAGCACTTGTCACCAGACTTGGAGATGAATCTTCCTAAAGCCGCTACCCGGCCTGTCAACTTCTGCACATCTCTTATAGAGCGCGGGGGTTCCATATCTAAGATCGCCTTGATCTTGTCGGGGTTGGCCTCTATGCCTCTTTTAGAAACCATCAGACCCAAAAATTTGCCTGATCCAACGCCAAAGGCACACTTGGCTGGATTCAACATCATCTTGTGGTGCCTCAGCACTTCGAATGCCTCTCTGAGGTGCTTGATATGGTCTGCCTTGACCAAGCTTTTAACCAGCATATCATCGACATAAACCTCCATGGTTTTTCCAATCAGATGGGCAAATATCTTATTCACCAATCGTTGGTAAGTAGCTCCCGCATTCTTTAAGCCAAACGCCATAACAAGATAGCAGAAAACACCAAAGTCGGTTATGAAGGATACCTTAGGGATGTCATCCTTGTGCATCTTAATCTGATTATAGCCGCTGAATCCATCCATGAAGCTCAGCATCTCATGTCCAGCTGTGGCATCTATCAACATATCTATTCTTGGCAGAGGGAAACAATCCTTTGGGCATGCATCATTCAGGTCAGTGAAGTCTATACACATCCTCCACTTCCCATTCGCTTTCTTGACCATCACAGGGTTTGCTAACCATTCGGGAAACTGAATTTCCTCAATAAAACCAGCCTCCAAGAGTTTATCCACTTCTTGTTTAATGGCCTCTTGCCTTTCCGGAGCGAAGTTTCTCTTCTTCTGCTATACTATCTTCCGATTAGGGTCGACATTCAATCTATGAGTTATAAGTTGAGGATCAATCCCTGGCATGTCAGCTGCTGTCCAAGCAAAAACGTCACTATTCCTTTGTAAGAACTCTATCAATTTGCCCTTCAGGGGTTCTTTCAAAGAGGCTCCAATATAAGTCACATTCTCAGGGTCGCCTAGCTCCAAAGGGATTGGTATTAAGTCCTCTGCCGGCTTTCCTCGGTGTTCATCATCACCACGGACATCCATGTCTTCAATCGGGAGTACCTGCCCCCCGGTTCCGTCAACTCTCAAGGCAGCCACATAGCAACTCCTGGCCATTTTCTGATCTCCTTTTTGTTCCCCAACACCATTCCTGGTTGGAAATTTGACCTTCATGTGATAAGTAGAGGCAACAGCCTTGAATGCATGAAGTCCGGTCCTCCCTAAGATTGCATTGTACGTTGAGGCAGCCTTAATTACTAGAAAGTTCAGCATCTGGGTGGCCTCCTTAGGTTCTTGCCCTATTGTCATGGGCAGCTGAATGGTTCCTTCAACCTTGGACTCAACTCCATTAAATCCGTAAATCGGCATGTTAGTCGGGGTTAGTTGAGAGTCAGTATACCCCATCCTCATAAAAGCATCATGAAACAAGATATCGACGGAAGCTCCATTGTCTATCAGGACTCGCTTCACTTCCGAGTTTCCAATTACTGGAGTTATGACCAACGGGTCGTCATGGGGGAATTTCACCCCTTCAAGATCCGAATCATCAAAACCAATCACTGCCTCAGTCTTAGCACGCTTCGGGGCTTCTCCTGTGATGTGCATCACTTCTCTGGCATAAGCCTTTCGAGAGTTTCGGGTAGTGCCGGCCGCTGTTGGGTCCTCCCCAAATCATATTGATTACTGGCCCTCGAGGCTGCGGGTTACGATTGCGATCGTTATCCCTCCTATCATTATCTCTTCTATCATAATCCCTTTTCTGGGTTCCACGGTCTTCACCCTTGGTGAACTTGTTTAACTTTCCCTTCCGGATTAAAAACTCAATTTCATCCTTCAACTGTCTGCAGTCATCCGTGTCATGCCCCACATCCTTATGGAATCTACAATACAGATCTTTGTTTCTCTTTTCGGGATCACCCCTGAGCGGTTTAGGCCAGCGAAAGTCCTTATCCTTCTCAATGTCCAACAAAATTTGGCTCCTAGGAGCGTTCAACCTTGCATAATCAGAAAACCTTGGCCCAAAACCCTTCTTAGGCGATGAATCGGAGTCCTTGCCAGTCCGGGGATACTTGTCCCTAGCGTCGTACTCTTATTCTGACTTTCTTTTCTTTGAATCATTAGAGCCCTTGCCATTACCTACTGTGGTTTCCTTCTTAATGCTGTCCTCAGCCTTGATATATTTATCGGCTCTTCTTTGGAGCTCGGCCATGTTCTCAGGGGGGTGTTTTGCCAAAGACCTTTTGAAGAAGAGGTCAGTGGTTCCGTGTTCCAGGGCTACCATGGCCACCTTATTTTCCAGATCGGTGATATTCAATGTCTCCTTGGTGAATCGCTTGAGATAATCCCTTAAGTTCCCATTCTTTCCCTGCACCACATACATAAGGGATGCAGAACTTTTCTCATGAATTCTCCCACTGATGAATTGGCTGATGAAGGCAGCGCTCAACTCCTTAAAAGAGCCAATCGAGTTTGCAGGTAGACGGCTATACCATCTTTGAGCCATGCCTGACAGAGTTTGAGGGAACGCCCTACACTTTAAGGCATCACTAGCAGGCTGCAACAGTAGTGCGTTTGAGAATGTTCTGACATGATTTGCGGGATCGCCCGTTCCATCATAGGCCTTAATAGTTGGCATCTTAAACTTCCTTGAGATGTGGGCATTCATCACCTCCTCAGTAAACGGAGGTGTGGGATCGTCAGGGTCCCCAAGTGGCATCAGATCTTTGGGGTTACTCCTGGGGGTTTCCACCCTCATAGCTTCTCTTGTTGGGACATCAGCCCTCTTCTGTCTTCTTGAGGACCTCTCCAAATCTATAACGGGAATCCTTCCTGAGATTGGAGGGGGTCGAGTCAGACTCTGCCTTGCCTGTTCCCTTGCTATATCATCCTTCAGCCTTTGGATCTCAGCCTCATGAGCCTTAATCCTTTCTTCAATCGTTTGTGGAGGTCCATCATGGATTCTTCGTGTTCTTCTTAGAGGTTCCTTGCTAGCACGTCGCCTCCTTGGGGCTTCATCTCGATCATCATCTTCTGATGATGATGAATTATCGGTATAGGGACCCGAGTAATCATCATATTCTCGATCCCGGATCTGTAAGGCGTGTCCGCTCGGTCCAGGTTCCCTTCGTCGAGGGGGATAGTTAGGCAGCCCATACATAGGGTTGGTGTTCAAAGGGAGATCCGTAGTATGGATCTGTACCCCCGTGCGATCAACGTTACCAAGAGGAGAAACCACCATCTGGAGAGGGTTGGTTTCTTGGCCTTGATGGACAATCACTGAGTGAGTCCCCTCTACATGGGGAGTCGTCCCTGGGGGCTGAGTGGGCAGAGGTTGAATGACCGTCCCTGTTGATGGGAGTATTTGTCCTTCCTCAGTGACGATGAGCGAATCTGAAGTGGCTGGTGGAGCAGAGTTAAGGGGCACGGCCTCGGTTGATGTTGTCCTTCGTGTTTGAACCATGGTTGATGTTGTCTTCCCACAGACGGCGCCAAATGTTGTGGAATAAAAACTAGGCTACTAGTATTGCGGCTAGGGTTTATGTATTTAATGTAAGGGTGTGTGAGCTTCGTGTTTTAATGGCTGCTCTTGTGCTCGTGGCTGATTCTGCCTTCACAAGATGCCTACGTACTTTGATGAATATCAAAGATCAAGCCAAAAACGTAGTTCTGAGGTGGGGGGTCTGACCCTTTATATAGGCTGAGAAGCCTTAGAATTATGGTAGGATTTTGAGACTTGGTAGACAAGTCTTGAGGAAGGTTCTAGATCTATTCCTTATAGGAATCAGTTTCCATATAGAATTGGATGCCTTATAGGATAAGTCTGAAGGAGATATTATCCTTATCCAATTCTTATTTGCTGAGCTGTTTATTACCCTTAATATTAATTACGAAATTAATATTATAAATAGGGTTTGGGCCCAACTGGTGGGCCCCACGTTTGGACCATTCCGGATATAATTAATAACACATTAAATGTGTCTTTAAGGCTTACTTTTAGCCCATATCACACTATACCTATAACTTATATACAATTATATTTACCAAATACTTAACAAAAAAAATTATATTTACCAAATTAAAAATAATGAGTTATCCCTTCAAAAAACAATGTATGAAATTAAATATAATAAACTAAAGTAAGTTTTATTTATTCACTATGTTCGTACACATTTAAATTAATTATTTTTCTTCGAGATAAGAAAGTTGACAAATTTAGATTAATTTATCTAATTTTTTCTTAATTTTTATTATATTTTAAAATAATATTTTTGTACATGGTTAATACAAAACTTATATATTCGCATCAATTTTTTATTGATTTATGTATTTCATATTTCTAAATGTATTAATGTTTTTTAAATTTTATTCAAATATAAAAAATATGCTTATGAAAAACGAAATTATTTTTGATCATCCGATCCTAGTTTTCAAACATGTTATTGTGACTATCTTACATGACCATATTATCATCAAAGAAAAAATGTGAAATATTTTTATTTTAATTTGGAAAATGTTTCGAGTTTATCTATATTTTTATTTTATTTTATATTTATTAAAATTCTTCGTCATTATAAAAGAATAAAAAATAATTTAATATAATAATAGCATTGCCACAAAAATAAAAATAATGAAGTCTCTCTGATCTGTTCTGTTGCTACAACTATTTTGAGTAAGGGTATATAAAATTGTGAGAGGGTATTTTAGTCAAAATGAATAGAAAAGGGTGTGCATGAATAAATTTAGGGTGTGCATAAATAGCACCCTAAAAAATTTA
Organism: Saposhnikovia divaricata; assembly: GCA_036435485.1. Classification (NCBI taxonomy): domain Eukaryota; kingdom Viridiplantae; phylum Streptophyta; class Magnoliopsida; order Apiales; family Apiaceae; genus Saposhnikovia; species Saposhnikovia divaricata. The sequence goes on along the minus strand of CM071601.1, from coordinate 121,843,874 downwards.
GATCTGTAAAAAAGTGTATAATTAGTAATATGGATCCCGCATGCATTCATATGAATTTCATCAATTAAATTTTTTTATTTTTATAACTCAATAATATCATATCATTTTGGACAATTTTTTGATTAGCTCTTTGGCATTACTTATTTGAATTTCCGTTTGCGGCAACTTCATTAATTGGATGCTTAAAAACGAAACCTATTCCTGACCTTCTTTAAAGGAGGCCAGTGGCTCAATGACATGTTGTTAACATTAAATGGATGCTTGTAGTTGGTAAATGGTAAGCATCTTGAACAAAAAAAACGTATAATGATGATCAAGCATGTCGAGAAAATAAAAATTTATCGTTTAATTTGACACATTATTTCAAATTTGACGTTATTAAGTTTTTATAATAAGAAAGAAGGTCATGAACATTGAATAATAAAATAGTAATTGCACATTCGATTGAATATATGTTTTTAATGGATAAATTTTCTAATTCAACAAAATTTTTAAAACACAATTTATCACCGATTTGACTTACAAATTACAAATTTAATTAATTTATACTCTTTATTAATGTGTAAAATCATGTTTTATTGGTACACAATAGTACCAAAATATCAAATTTGGTTATCACTAAATTCGGGATTTGATTCCTTACAACTACATAATTATACAAGATTTATTTACTTTAATTTTTATTTAGCTTCACCTCGGGTTCGATTCCTTACAACTGCATAATTATAAAAATTTATTTACTTTAATTTTTTTATTTTATCACGGGTTCGATTCTGTATACCACATAATTAAATAGTGTATCAATATTAATTTTTTAATTTCGATTGATGTTCAATTTATATGCCCGCACGGGTTATAAGCTAGTAACTATTAAACAAAGTTGCTGAAAATGATTACAAACAAAAAATTACTGAATGTGCACAAGTTTTAAATTAGTTTTTCACCTAAAAAAAAAAGTGAAAAACAAAAATTAGAGCGCGTGTATATATTAAAGTCTAACGGTTAATTACACCCGGGAAATAATAGTATATGAAAGGGGACGGTTAGAAAACCGAAAGAGAGGAGAGGGCGTTTAGTGAGAAGTAATCAAAGTCCTAATCGTCATTAGTGTTGTACTTAATCCTCAAACTAACCAAATTGAATCTATTAGGAATCGGATGCCAAAAGGGGCCATTTTATCTCCTTTCTCTCTCTCCGCCCATTCAATTCAGTGCTCGAAGAATAAGAATCATAATACTACTAGTACTTGTGTGCGTGGTTGATTATATATACACACACAAATTACTATATATACAATGGCGGAGACGGAAGCGGAGATGGCGGCGGTGAAACAAGTGAATGAAATCACCACACCGGCGGCGGTGGTGAATAATGATAAAGATCATCCGTTTGCTTTTCATGTGTCGGGTCCTCGTAAAGTTTCTTCTCCTAATTGGCGAGATCTTCTCAATTCTAGTTGGTGTGTCTATTAGTTTTAATGTATTCATTTTTTGATTAATATTTGTGTGTTTGATACTTGATGTTTGATGTATGTGTTGCTTATAAGCCTGAATTTTCAATTGCATAGAGTTGTGTTATCATATATATTGAGAGAGGGAGAGAGAGAGAGGGAGGGAGGGAGGGAGAGAGAGAGAGGGAGGGAGAGGGAGAGGGAGAGGGAGTGGGAGAGGGAGAGGGAGAGGGGAGAGGGACAGGAGGGAGTTTGCATCATATTGCTGTATAGTACAAGTTAGATCTGTCAATTAGTAGTTACTAATTATCAGTCATCATCACTGTTTCTTAATTTGGCTTCCTCAAGTATGAGCACTGCAATCATGGTGTCTCATCATACTTGTTATTGTGTTCTCTTTTCTTCTTTGCTTAAGAGTTGTGTTACTTTTGATAAGATTAAATTGCAGTTTGCTTTGATACACATTTCTGAAAAGTCGAGTTGACCCAACCATTTGGTTATGGCTCTCTCCTCCGACTTGTCGGGGGGTCATTATCTGAAAACATCATCCCCTCTACTCACTTGAGTAGGGGGGGCTGTGTAAATCCTAAACCCCCCCCCCCCTCTCGAGATTAGTAAGAACTGTCCCTTTTGCCCTCTTGATCAGAATTTGGCTAAATTAAGTGTACTGACTATGGAAAAACTTGGATTAGTCAATTAACTTAAATGCAATTCATTTACATCCCCTAAATGATTTTCCTTTTAAAGTCATTGAAAGCATTGTTTGTCAGACACATTTTAGTCACTTGCCATGGATGTTTCAGGCACATGAGAATTTGCAAGGAAGTTCTCATTCTTATATACACTTTAGTCTGCAAGTACAAACTACTCCCATTTTGCATATCTATATAAATGCTATAATTTGTTTGCCTAAAATCTGATAAGATTCTAGTTTAGTACTGGCAACCTGGTTTACGGATTTCCATGTCAATTTTCTTACTACCCATTTGCCCAATTGGTCGTCCGTTCACCCCCATTGATTTGGGGATTAACTTTGCTCTCCACTTTCTGCCAGTTTCTTAAGTAGCGAATTTTATGCTTAATAATGAATATGTGACCTTGTTGCTTGATTGCTGAGCGTTGCCTCCTGATCATTTTGGCATGTGAACTTGATTAAGGGTTAAAAGTTACTGGTATATGCGTTCAGTTTGGTTAATTGAAACTTTTGGTTTTCCTGTAGTTTGGTTAAACCGACTTCCATGATTTTCCTTGTAGTTTGAATTTGTTCTTCACAGTTGATTGGTTTTATTGCACTTTATGTTTACATTTAAAGATTCAGTCAATCAACACTAAAATTACGAATTCTTATGTTTAGGAAGGATGGCAATTATAAGAGGACAGTCATTGCCTGCTTTATTCAAGCAGTTTACTTGCTTGAACTTGACAGACAAGAAAATAAGTCGGAGCAAACTGCTCTTGCTGCAAAATGGTGGATACCTTTTAAGTACAAGCTCTCCCAAACATTGATAGATGATAGAGATGGATCTATATATGGCGCAATACTTGAATGGGATCGGTCTGCAGCTTTGTCAGACTTTGTACTCGTTAGACCCAGTGGTGCACCTAGGGCTGTGTTAGTTCTCCGTGGTACTCTACTTAAGAGTCTTACATTTAGACGGGACATAGAAGATGATCTTCGATTTTTAGCTTGGGAAAGTTTAAAGGGTTCTGTCAGATTCAACGGAGCTTTAGGAGCACTGAAATCAATCGCTGATAAATATGGAAGTAATAATGTTTGCATAGCTGGCCATTCCCTTGGGGCAGGATTTGCGCTCCAAGTAGGGAAAGCATTGGCCAAACAGGGAATCTATGTGGAGACACATTTGTTTAATCCACCATCTGTTTCACTTGCCATGAGTTTAAAAAATATTACTGAAAGAGCTGGTTTTGCCTGGAAGAGGATTAGAGCAATGCTTCCTTACGCCACTGAAACTCAAGGCAGCGGGGATGAAAGCAGAAACACTTCTACTGGAATGAACAAATGGATGCCGCATTTATATGTGAACACCAGTGACTATATTTGCTGCTATTATACTGATCCTGCAGGAGCAGAAGTGAAGCAAATAGACAAGGAGAATGTGGGTCAGATAACCGGCCAAGCGGCTGCTGCAAAGCTATTTGTGATGTCAAAGGGAAAGCAAAGGTTTCTTGAGGCACATGGCTTAGACCAGTGGTGGGCTGATGATTTGGAGCTCCAGCAGGCAGTTAGTGACAGCAAGCTCATAAGCAAACAGCTAAAATCTTTATATAACCTACAGGTCTCACAGCAAACGCAAGACAAGCCACAAGTAACCACCGACTCTTGGCGTGGTCTTCGTGCAATGTATTCCAAATAAGTCAAACTGTATTCAGTTGATAAAGCCCCAGGTGTGTACTATCCAGTTGTTAACATAACCAGCTCAATTGTATGCGTGAATCGTGACACTCTGTATTCTAGATGTAATAGCATGATCTTACTTGGACAATCCAAGTTGAACTCAATAAAACTTGAATCTTTGGAATCTTGTTACATCTGTTTTATTATTTTGCAAAAGAAAATAAAAGAAGGAAAGAAAGAAAGGCCTGCTAAAATTCAAAAGGCGTAAAAATATATTTATACAAAAATAACAGTCTGCTGATACGGTCCGTTGTAGCCTTATTTACTGAACAAGGAGTGGAGCATGTAAGTTGTGCAACTACAACTTGTTTGGATAAGAGATTAGTACTCCTTTCAACTCCTGAGCTTTCCGAGCACATGCAACTACAGATTACTCCCTTAAATTTAATGCTATCAAATTAATATATTTATGAGGAATGAGGATTTATTGTTTTCGATCGAAAATGTCATAAAAAATAGTAGTGCCAAAATTTACTAGCTAAATAGAAAAATACCAAATAAGAAGATGAAAGTATTCGTTGGAAGATTTTATTCATCTGTTTGGCAGTCATCCTACTTCTAAAGTAAAATTAAGATAATAAGATAAGAGAAATAATGGAATCTGAGTCTAGTTTTAAGGAGAAAGTACTGTACATGCCCTGACTGAGTCTAGTTTTAAGGAGAAAGTACAATCGTGATGAGTTGTTTCGGATGTAAAAAGTTTATAATGTAATTATACAGAATCAGCATCCACAAAGTTAGTAATATGTAGATATGGATACAAGATTACTTCAAGGTAGATATGGATATATACAGGATCACTTCAAGTTTTTAATCTTACATAGATGTTGGAATCAGATGCTGTGTAAAAGCATACGGGCGATGGAACAAAAGGATCGATCAAGGTTTAACAAGTTCTTTGCAATAAATTTATACATACTTCCTGTACTTGCACAATTGTGTAATCCAAAATTGGTGTATGCTTGTGATCTGAGTTGAGTTGTTGTAACAAAGTCAGGATGTTCGCATGATTCTTTTGTCGAATGTTCAATTGCACAAATTTAATGTGTAACGGATTGTTGATAGCCCACTGAAAGCCTGCTTATTGACCTGTGTCGATATTATGGTATAGGATTTCAATTTGCTTATTGTAAGGTTGGATGTATGTTTGGTAAATTGGCCCCCCTGGGTTTGGATCCTGTTGTGGCGCTAAATATTGTAACACCTCGCCTGTTAACTTGATAAATTTTGTTAAATCTGAATGTGCTCATAGTATACAACTGATGGGGGATCATACTAACTAGTAACTAGTACATTAGAGGATCGCAAGTTAATAAACGATTGGGTACACATTTTGGGGCTTTACCAAACCAATCAAACGGATTGAGTTGTATTGTAGCACTATATTTAAGAATTACAACAGTAAAAGGATTTCCCTTCTAGTATTAAGTAAAGAATCAAACTATGCTTCAACTTCAAAATCGTTACTTTACATGTATGATTCCAAATAGTTCATTTGAATGTAAAAAGTTCAACTTATGTAACACGTTATTCAAATAGACACAATGAGCATCCACAAAGTTAGTAGTATGTATATATGGATGCAAGATCACTCCAAGTTTTACTTGTTACTTGGGATCTGATGCCAGGTAAAAGTTGACGAATGACAAAAAAAATAAAAAATGGGGTTTCGTCACTTTCTCTCCACCTGTAGTGCTGGAAGAACAAGAATCATAGACCAATGGTAGACTGGTAGCAGTGTGCTTCTTCATTATATATATAACGGAGGGGAGGAGAAGACAGCTGTGGAGATGGCAATGGAGGCACCAGTCAATAATAATAATAATAATCCACGAGCATTTCATGTGTGTGGACCTCGGAAAGTTTCTTCCCCTGATTGTGGAGACCTCACTTCCAGTTGGTATGTAGTAGTGCACTCTGTAATTTGAATTTGAGAGATGTATTTCATATTGACTATATGCATCTTACTATTGGTGTATGGTACGAGTCAAAATTTTCAAGATGTACTTGTCAATCTATGTTTGCAAAATTACCACAGGAGTTAGGATCCCCATTCGTAGTGTTTCTATTCAATACTATATTTTTGGTTTTCTTTATAAACCAACACTACTTATATTTGTATGTTAAATCATTTTTTCCATTTCATTGATGATTAATTTTGCTCCTCACTGCCAGTTCCTCGTGTGTAAACTTTTATGCCTAATGATCTGTCATGTGACCTTGTAATCCCGTAATTGCATTACTGAGCCTTGCCTCCTGGTTTTTTTTAGCATCTGAACTTAGACATGTCAAATAAATCACAGTTGTATTATAACACAGGTTATTAGAACTTGTAAGTAGTCCTCTATTCGTAAGCTGAAAGGACTCACATATGTGATCACGTCTCTCATAAATCATGATCATAGGATACTCTAATAGAGCTATCTCCACATAGTTAATCTCTTGTGCAGGTTGATAAGTCAATATGCTATAGCATTTGAGATACTGAGATAAAAGTGCCAATTTGTATTAGACTAAAGTATAGAGTTGTAGCTCAACTTGACCCCATTTAGCATTTTGATGGTTGGAGTTTTTAATTTGTAATATGGTGATTAGATATTGCTTTTATATTTCGAAGAGGTGGTTACCACTTTTTTGTGAAAAAATCATTTTTTTTTTCAAAAGAGTGGCCCTTAGTTACCTTTTCGAAGAATAAAAGTAATGTCAAGTTTTTTACGAGGAAAAAACCATTATTTTTCCTCAAAAATGTGGTCCTTGGTCACATTTTCGAAGAATAAAAGTAATGTCAAGCCACCATATTACAAATTTGAAATTCCGGCCACCAAAGTGTTTAAGCGGGTAAAGTTTAACCACCATTTAATTTACAATTTACTCTATTATTATATACTACCTGGTAACCCGTGCGAAGCACGGGCACGAATCGAATACAAGCCGAGATTAAAATATTAATAAATTAACGAGGACAAAATATAATTAATAAGTATTATTTAATATATTATTGTAGATAACTGAATGATAAAAATATTTAATTAATAAATACTATTTAATTATGTAGTTATAAGGAATCGAACTCGAGGTGAAATTAAAGAAATTAAAGTAAATAAATCTTATATAATAATGTAGTTGTAAGAAATCGAACCCGTATTTAGTAAAATCCAAATTTGGTATTTTTGTATTTTGATACTATTATCCCCTTATAGTCCAGCATAGTGTAAAATCGATCTTCATGGTTGATGGTTTTAATACGCCTTCTCTTTAGAGGATTCAGTCATTCAAGACTATAAAGATTTACCTCTTTTTTCTCTAGGACTGATGAGAATTATAAGAGAACAGCCGTTGCCTGCTTCATACAAGCAGCTTACCTGCTTGAACTTGACAGACAGGAAAATAAGTCAGAACAAACTGCTCTTGCTTCAAATTGGTGGTTAGCTTTTAAGTACAAGCTCTCCCAAACCTTAGTAGATGACAGAGATGGATCCATATATGGCGCAATACTTGAATGGGATCAGTCGGCAGGTTTGGCGGTCCAGGCTAAACCCAGTGGTGCACCTAGAGCTCTGTTAGTTCTCCGCGGTACTCTACTAAAAAGCCCCACAATTAGACGAGACATAGGAGACGACCTTCGATTTATATCTTGGGAAAGCCTAAAGGGCTCTGTCAGATTTAACGGGACTTTAGGAGCACTGAAATCACTCGCTGATAAGTATGGAAGTAAAAATTTATGCATTGCAGGGCATTCCTTGGGGGCAGGTTTTGCCCTCCAAGTAGGGAAAGCATTGGCCAAGCAGGGAATCTATGTGGAGACACATTTATTTAATCCACCATCTGTTTCACTTGCCACAAGTTTAAAGAATATCAGTGAAAGAGCTGGTTTTGCCTGGAAGAGGATTAGAGCAAAGCTTCATCAGGCAACTGAAACTCAAGGCAGTAGGGATGAAGGCAAAAATACTTGCAATGAACTGAGCAAATGGATGCCTCATTTATATGTAAACACTAATGACTATATTTGCTGCTATTATACTGATCCTGCAGGAGCACAAGTGAAGCATATAGAAAAGGAGAGTGAAGGACAAATAAACAGGCAAGCAGCTGCTGCATAGTTATATGTGATGTCTAAGGGAAAGCAAAGGTTTCTTGAGGCACATGGGTTAAACCAGTGGTGGGCTGATGATTTGGAGCTCCAACAGGCTGTTTGTAAAAGCAAGCTTATCAGCATGCAGCTAAAATCCTTGTATAGCCTACAGCCTCCACAGCAGACGCGAGGCAAGCCTCAGTGCCAGTTAACCGAAATATGGCGTGGTTTTCGTGCAACGTATGCTAAATAAGTCATTTTCAAGCTTCTATATGGATGTGTACTATTGTTTCTGTTGTTAACGTAAAACTTGTTAAAACTTTATTTGTAATATAGGCAATGTATGAAAAATAAGTCAGTTTCAATAACTTATAACTTTGGAATCTTCTAAAAGCAATAAAGATTCAATATTTCATCATTCCAAAAATTTAAAAATTATTTACCTGCTGCAACGAACAATTAGGCTCTGTTCACTTCAATTGAATGGAATGGGGGGAGAATGAAATGAAATTTATACTCTTATTAAGGGGAGATTGAGAAATTGCTTTTCATTCCTCACTTTATTCCTTTTCACATAATTTAAACTAAAATTCTAACTCAAATGTTTTGGAATGAATGTCCCATTCTCCATCATCATCATTTTCTTTCCATTCTTCATCATAAGAAACTTTCTCACTCATATTTATTCATTATTTCCCCCAACATCGCTTCTTCTTCATAACTTTTGTTTACAATTATCATTCCATTCCTAGCTCGTTTCATTCCTAGTTCATTCCATTCTCCCCAAGTGAACACAACCTTAGTTTATGTGTAAAACGACAAGGCAAAGTACCAAACATAAGGTTGCTTGCCATTCCATGTATGATCCGATTATCGTGAATCAAAGTTTTTCATTCAGAAGTCGGAGGCATGCATATATTAGAACTATTAAACTTATGATGGTAACTTTGTAGGAGGATAGAATCTATAATGCACAACTCTATAATAAGAGTTCTAAATTATTAATTCTTACAAACGTATAAATGATACATATATAACATGAACATGGATTTATATATACACACGAACTATATAGACATGCAGCTCATATGTCTCTATCTATAGCTATGTAATACATCTCTTAATATGCACAAAAATATTGAAGATATATAGTTTATCACACTACAATAGCCAATCTTACATACTTTTGTACAAAACCATATTATGTACACGCACATAAACTATATATATATTATGAACCTGCATGGGAAGATCATCAAACTCGATCCCAATTTCACATAATCGCCGACATGTCATAATCGAATACACAAACCTCCGGAGGCATAACTGGCTGAAGCGCATAGGAATCGTAGTTATTATAAACCAAAGCATCCATCTCCGAGAACCATGGTCCCATCTCTTCATATTGTAGTGGAAAACTCACCATGTCCCAAGTACTTTGCAGATCGTATTCTTTATTAAGCAACGTTGTTGGCATGTAATCAATAGTCTCTTGTGAAGAATCTGACATGACTGGTACGCTAATCAGATCCCAAGAATCATAACATAATTCCGGGCTACTTTCTTGAAAACCATAATCTTGAATATTATAAACCAGGTTGCTCTGTATTACTGGAACTTGCTCTTGCTCATGATCAATTGGATTAGAAGTGATGGTGCAAGGAGGAGACGAAACTAATGGACTTGTACAATCACTACTTGTACTACCGAAATTTCCATTGCCTGTCAATTCTTGAACAAGATTTTTGAAAGTAGAGGGATCTTTGAGGATATAGACTTCATATGTACTCTGTAAATTACTTCTCTTGTCGCTGCTTTTCTTGGAAATATTTTTCACTAGTAACTCATGATCATCAACAGTAGCTTGACTAGTGATGAACTTCTTCACCATGGTTCATAATATGAAGAAAAGCAGGAGTTTTCTTTAACGGATCAAACTAGGAATGAATATCGGTCTCCTGCTTTTCTTGTGCGTAACGAATGATCCTAACAGCTATTAATATGGAAAATATAAAGGGGGGGTGTTGATGTACACAACCGTTAAGGCAAAAGCATATGTAAGAGATGCTGAAAATGATGTACATTCATCATTCTTCTTCACTAACCTTTCTAGATTAGTGGTCTCCTAATTAATTTATGTTATTACTACTTGTGTAATTATCTTAGACATGCTAGTTTTTGTATTTACATGGATGTTCTGGTAGGCAGTTACATATCTTATATTTTGGTCAATTCGTTTCATATATATTATAAAACCATATCATAGAGTGATAAGCTAACCATGTATGTATACAAGATAGAAGAACAGTAAAGGCACGCAGCCTACTGTGCAATTATTTGTCCACTTCTAATCGCTTTTATATTAAGAAAGCGACTTCAATTCGGAATAGAGAATGTTAGGTGCACAAAAGCATTACAAAATTCGATAAATGTGACAATTTGAAATGTAAGTATTTGTCGGTCATTGCCATATTTTAATATCACTACCAACCTTTGATTGGTTGACAAAATTTAATACTCTACATCATAAAAATTCGCACACCATTGTACATAGCTTATATAAATCATTAAGAGAAATGCTAGGTAGGTACAATGGTGCGCAAATTTCTTTTAGTGATTTATATAACAAACTGAACAGAAGAGGATATGTGAAACAACAGTAGAATATTTATCACCAAAACGTCGACTACACTCAATGACAAAGGATGTATATTTATATATCATTCACTTGTTTTTTAAAATATTCATTACAAAAATTTAAATACTTATACATATTTGATTAATTGAATCCCAACATTTTAAAAAGGTCATTTTGTAATACGTTCATGAGTGAAAGGTTATTTCGTATTAAAGGTACGCCCATGGATGATGGGCAAAGACAAGTATACATACATGTATATTAGTATCAGCTCCATATATGTTAACAACCCTGCAAAAGAAAAAGTGAAAAATGTATGTTAAGAACAACTCCAACCCATCACTAAATCACTATACGAAAAAGAGTATCTAAAGCACACAATAGAGAAGTTCTCTATTGTGCGGCTTAAAATATGATAAATTAATTATTATTTGAATAATCCAACCGTACGGATGTTAAATTCATACAAAAATACGTGAATGTACAAATTTTCGTGTAATTTAATTATTTGGAACTATAAATTTATAGCAATAAGATTATGATAAATCTGTGTTGTTGAATATATATAGAAAATAGTATTATTATAAAAGTGATCCTCCATTATTTTAAATATAATAAAAATTTGTATACAATGTTATATCGACATAAACTTTTCATCCGTACGGTTGGATTATCAATAATAATAATAAAATACAAGATTTAAGGTGCACTAATAGAGAATTTCTCTATTGTGTGCTTTAGAAACTCCATCCCCATCACTATAATAGTGATGGATATAGTGTCAAACTCACTCCAATGCAACACTAAAATGGTGACCCAAGATCACCAAATGAGTTTTGGGTCACCAAATTTGGTGACAAAAGTACATTTGGTGATCCTTGGTCACCAAATTTGGTGACTTTCAAAATTCCAACAATACCCCTATATTTCTTAACAAAACAACTTTTTTCCATCTATGTCCTACTATCTTGTAATTTTTCCAACTTATTTGTTCTCATAATTTTTAACTTTAAATTTTTATCAATTGAAACTTCTTTTCTTCTTAGCTCTTGTTAAATTTTTATCTATGTCCTACTATTTATTCCTAACTCTTGTTAATTCTAAAATGTCGTAATTCTAAAATATCAATTTTCAACAAAATTTGGATATTGATTTTTTTTTATAAATAATTTTTATATTAATAAATTTAATATTACGCGACCATAACATTACAATTTAAAATATAATAGATATTAATAATGTAAATTGAACAAAGTTAGAATATTCTATTTTATTGGTGAAAGAATCCTTTTAGTGTCAAGTATAGTGATCATGGGTTGGAGTGTATTTTGTGAATGGTGTAATTTTGTCATCAAAATAGTGTCCCTAGGACACTATTTTAGTGTTTTGGGTTGGAGATGGTCTAACAACCCTGTAAAAGAAAGAGAGAAAAATGGACGCAAAAGCAATCAAGTCTTCGAAGCATGCTTGTGAGAATGGTAAATAATTCAATCAGGAGATAAAAATGTATTAAGCTGATATCGTGACTTGTTAATAAAAACATTAGCGGACTAATTAATGAGAGTGAGGAATCATTCTCATTCATCATAATTCATATAATTTGATTGATAGATCATAGTGTATCAAGTAGTTTTTGAGATTGTTTACTAAAGTGATCTCATTTCGGGTTTATGTTGAATATAGTGTAGCATGAAATGACACAGAAGAATTGTAGTAAAATCATAGATGATGAAATAATACATGAATGATTAACATCTGTATGACACGCAGATTATCAATTTTATTATCAAGTCTTCATCAGTAAATACATCACAATCAGGAATCTGGATTTTGGCTCAATGTTGTCTCTGAAAATTAATGATTTCTTAATCGTAGTTTTTGTCATACTAAAAACAAATGAATTACAATTGATTACAACTTTCCAAGATATTACAGAATTAAAAGAAGCAGACTTTGTGCCTTAATGTATATTTTTTATGTTCCCGTTTGTTTAAGGGATAATAAATTATTTCGTCCTTCAACTTTATGTTGTTTTTGGTTTAGGTCCCTGAACTATGAAAAATAATATACGGATACCTAAACTTTTAAAATTTCTAATTGACATCCTTCCTTTCGCGGAATGAAGTGAACATTTAACATGTTAATCTTCGAGTGATTATAAGAACATGGGTGGTGAAAATTTTCGATTTCGAATTCACTAACATATAGAAATCTGTACTTTAATTTCAAGAACACGAAAAAAAACTTACTAAAATATGCAGATTTGCATATGTTAGTGAACTCGAAATTGAAAACTTTCACCACCCATGTTCTAATAATCACTCGAAGATTAACATGTTAAATTTTCACTTAATTCCGCGAAAGGAAGGATGTCAATCAGAAATTTTAAAAGTTTAGGTATCCGTATATTATTTTTCATAGTTCAGGTACCTAAACCAAAAACAGCATAAAGTTGAAGGACGAAATAATTTATTATCCCTTTGTTTAATTAATAGGCACCAAAATTAAAATTAAAATTAGGCAATGTTGTTGACATGTGAATTGATCTTGACTTGTTTGTCGGCCCTCTGATGCGAATATATATATTCATGTAGGCAGTTTTGTTCTGCCCAGCTGATAACAAATGAAATATTCCCGAATAGGCACATTTTAATAATGCTATTCAAACCTAATTAGAAAACCTAATCTATTATCTATGCTATTATATTAAAGCCGAAACATTGAAAGTTTTGGTTTTCGATTTGGTTATCTTATTTATTAAAATAAATAATAGCATCATATAATTAAGGGTGTTTAGCCTATTGTCATTTTCACATTTACTTTTAGTTGAAAATATTACCTTTTATAAACATCTAAAAATATCAAATTGTATCATATCTTCCGATCATTAATATTTGGGCTTTTTTCAATTACGTTAATTACTGGGCTTTTAAAAATACACAGCCCAACTTTTTAAAATTACCAAACTACGTTCATTACTTTCCTTTTTGTAAAAATACGGTTAACCTCTCCCGTCATCTCTCTGGCCCTCTCCCGTCATCTCTCTTCTCACTATCACCTTCATCCACTGCCTCTCTCCCCTCCATTTTTACACCATCAATTCAAAGCAACCACTACTGACTCTTCTTTCTTATATATTACGGCCCCGCAGGGGCAAATAAGTTTCGAGTTTTGAGCAAGAAAACAATGAGTTTAGGCATGGGAGTGACAAGGGGGTGGGAATGTTGAAGCTGCGAATAATGGAGTTATGGGTGCCCCTGAATTGGTGAATGATATTGAGGTTGATGCTAAGGACCAAGGTACTGAGTTGCAAATTGGGGATTTTGACACAAACAAAGGACTAGAACGAAGTGTAGGTGAGGTGTTTGTTGATTTGCCTCAACGAAACCAATAGGGGAATAACTTGGACTCTGCTCTTCAGGTAGCTTTTTAAATTGTTTAATTGTGTTTATGTGAGATGCTAATGTAATTTTTGGTAATTTTGTGCTTAATTGTTAAATTTGTGATTTTTTTAAAAAACATTGCGCTCGTAGAAGTTGCATTTGTGCTTGTTAGTTATTAGATTTTGAATTCTGCTACATTCTCTTGGTTGGTGTATAATTAGTTAATCTTAAATTCTGAGTCGTTGGCTTCATGGCAGGCAAATCTACTATTTGAGCCCGTAAAATTTGAGGTCAGTGTAATTTTTATATTATTAGTAGTTGCTTACTTGGTTAGTGTATTGTTAAAGTTGATAGTTACGTCATTGATTTTGTATTTTAAGGTCTTTTAGAAATCAAGAATTTGAATGAGTAGGGAAAATTCACCTGCAGAAAAGAGAAAAACATGTTAAAACAGAAACAAGAAGTCTTAAAATTTCGAGTAATGTGTTTTGTTTTCCTTTTTATAATCTCTAGGGCTTGGATGTGCTTGTTCATAGAGGTATATACGAGGCTGCAAAGGGAATCTATGAACAGATGTTGCCTGAAGTTCGTAAGGATGTAATCATGGCAATCATGCCATGCTCCGTTTTATTGGGCACTCTCTTGGAGGAAGTTTATCACTGCTGGTGAACCTTATGTTATTGATCAGGGGCAATGACCCTCCTTCTCTACTACTTCCTATAATAACTTTTGGGGCACCAACAATCATGTGCGGAGGAGATCGTTGGCTTCAGAAGCTTGGTTTGCCCAAGAGTCATGTACAATCAATTTGCATGCATCTTGACATTGTACTCCGAGCTTTCTTTAACCATGTTTGCAATCTTTGCAACCATGGTTGCAGAAGTTGCAATCATGGTTGCAACCTTTGTAAACATGGTTGCAGAAGTTGCAGACAAGGTTGTAGAAGTTCCAACTGATAAAAATAGTTAAATTTGGCTATCAAGATGGGTGCCCCTGCGGGGCCTGCTCTATGGAAAATCATATTGTCTTTAGAAATATAAAAGTATATGCATGAAATGTGTGAGCCTTTACAACCATGTATAATCATCTTGGAACATACTCTATGGCGATTTGTTCCGTTTTATTTTTTAGAGGGAGTCCTCTCATTTAGTTTGTAAATTTTGAGTAGAATTGCTTAGTTAATTAAGTTGCAAATACTTATGCATAAGTTGCAAATACTTTTGCATAAGTTGCAACTGATACATATAATTTGCTAATATGTTTGCAACTTCTGCAACCATGGTTGCAACCTATGCAAATATAGTTGCAGAGATTGCAAACAAAGTTGCAAATGTTATAAATGTTGCACCTGAAAGAAATAGTTAAATCTGACTTTTGATATGGGTGCCCCTGTGGGGCCTATTCCACATAAAATCATATTGTCTTCATATTACCATTGAACAAACTAAGAGAGAGGTACTAAGATCGAAAATATAATTTTTGGTCCTCTGCAAGACCACCACTTTTTACATTTTTTTGTAATTTCATTCGAATGTCAAACAACCATGTTATAATGTATGACATATTATTTGAAAACAGCAATTGCAGAAGTTGAAAACATGGTTGCAACCTTTGCAAACATAGTTGCAGAAGTTACAAACATGGTTGCATAAGTTGCAACTGATAAAAATAGTTAACTCCGATTCTTGAGATGGATGCCCCTGCAGGGCCTGTTCCACATAAAATCAAATTGTCTTCATATTACTATAAAATCATGTGACATAGTGTATAATTATTTTACATGAAACATGTGCAATTTTATTTATATGTATAATGGGTATGAGTGCATTTTAATAATATGTCTAATATGAATTTTCATAAGTTGCAACTGATATAAATAAGTTAAAAACATGTTTGCAATTTCTTTAACCATGGTTGCAACCATGTTTGCAACTTTTGCAACCATGGTTGCAGAAGTTGCAAACAAGGTTGCAGAAGTTGCAAACATGGTTGCAAAGGTTGCAACTAATACAAATAGTTAAATCTGACTATTTTAACCATGTTTGCAAAAGTTGCAAACATGGTTGTAAAAGTTGCAAACATGGTTGCAAAAGTTGAAATCGATACAAATAGTTAAATCTTATTATTATTTTAATTTCTCAACCACTTAATAGACAATTCCCACGATTCTTAACCATCAAATTTATATATATATATATATATATATATAGATATTTGTAAAATTTTCTAATAAATTTCTTAGTTCTGTGACACACTCTCAAAACAAACTTTTTTTTTTGAAGGAACTCTCAAAACAGATTATAAATGTTAATAACAAAAATATCAAGTATTGAGACCAATTTCATTAAAATGACATCGCTTAAAGTGCCTTAATCGTCCATTGTAGTAAAAAAGTAATGTGATACATAAAAAAGGGCAGCAAGTATCTCCCAATATTTAAATGTTCGTTTATTCTTCAAAACTCATCATTACAGAAGCAAGGCAAACCAAGAAGCACATTGATGCTTTTACGTTCTTTTCCGTGTGTAAGAAACAAGGTCACTTCTTTTTCTGGAAATGCAATAGGCACTGATATAATAGGCTCACCCCATCCAAAATCAGTTGTGTGGAAAAGATAGCCTGGACCAAGAAGTAATCAAAAGTGTTGCAGCCAGATACGACCTTGCTCTTGTAACTTCAAAATAGTTTATTGCTGATTTCATGTAACTGTATGTAACCAAATTAACGACTTCATGAACTAAATTGACTGCAAACAACAACGGGTTCTCTACAAGCTCTCATGAACTACAAATGGAGTTTGTTAACACGATGCCATTTCTTTATATAGGTTTGTTACCCCCTCCCTAATCGAGTCCCATTTGAACCATATTTACCAGAAAACACATCTGTAGACACCAATTAATCCCATTTGCTAATATACCCAACACAATCATACCCTATTACATTCAACCCAACAAAATCTAGCAAACACACCTCATTAGAAGCAACTTCACAGAACTACCCACCAAGAATAGCAAACCAAAACTCAGACACCATCCTACAACCTGCCAAATGACCTGAATTATACAGCATCCCAACCACAATCACATTCAAACTACAACACCCGCACCACTATAACTGAACACAACTAGCCAATACCAAATCGCAACTACTACAAAATCAAAATCCTAAGTGCAATCAATTTATCGATTAACAATGCGACTACTATAAAATCAAAAGCCTAAATGCAAATTTTTTGAAAACATGTAGATTCCATCCAATTCAATCAAAACACACACGCGTACACAGATTGCGACATAGCTTCTTACGCCTGACCTTCAATCATTCCGACTCCAGTGTATTCCACCTAACGGCTAAAACCACAAATCGGAACTGCAACTCCAATCCCTCTCAAATTGGAGTTCAAGCCATCTGGATTATTAATGATACTCATCGTCGACCTGTTTCTTGTCAAACTCATCGGAGAATTATAACGACTGGTGTCACTGGAATTACTACATCGTCGATCGGAGAAGACAAGTGATGACGACGAAGAATCAGAGAAAAGGATTAGACATCGGAGGATTGGACAGGGATGTGACCCTGCGGGGCCTCTGCCGGAGAATACGATCGGAGTGATGAGATCGATGGTTGGATTCGATGATGATGAAGACGTCGGAGGAGGTCTTGTATGAGAAGAAGGGTTGTGGACTTGTGGTCATGACAGTACAGATAGTGGAGAAAAAAACAAGGCTGTGGAACGTATTTAAAAAAATAAAAAGTTAAAAACAAACATGGTTGTATATTTGCAAAAGTAATTTTATAGAATTGAAAGAGAAAGTGAGTGGCAGTAAAAATGGAAGAGAAGGTGTAAAAGGTAGGTATTTTTATAAATATCCCTTAATATTTTCTTTTAAATTAAAACATCTTACCTTTTTTATTTAAAACTAATCTTATCATATCTTCCAACCATTAATATTTTCTTTCTAATTAAAACACCTTACCTTTTTGATTTAAAACTAATCTTACAATCATTAATATATACCCGAAAATATCACACCATATTTTCCAATTGTTGAAAATCAGTATACGTTGTTTATAATAAGGAAACATTAGTATAATCTGTAAACATGAGTATATTAAATTATATTAAATTAAAATTAAAAAATTATTAAAAAATGATTATATAAAAACTTAAATGTAATATTAAATAAAATTTATAACATTATAAAAGAAACAGGTGCATCGCACGGACATTGAAAGTTTGTCAGTTCGATTTTCGGTACAATCATCCTAATTATTAAAATAAATAATAAAATAATATAATTAATGTTAATTAGCCAATTGCCTTTTTTAGTTAAAAGATGTTTACTTTTAATTGATGATATTACCTTTTATAAACACCTAAAATATCGTATCTTCTAATCAATAATATTTCTTTTTCTAATTAAAACACTTTAATTTTTAATTTAAAACATAATCTTGCAATAATTAATATATACCCAAAAATATCACACCATATCTTCTAATCACTAATAAAATATAATAGAAATCTGTATACAACGAATAATGACCGTTAGATTTTTAATAAAAATCAAAACGGTTAGATCTAATGATTAGATATATTATATGACTAAATTAATTTACTAAAATTTCAAAGTTCGAATTCCATCAATGACATATTTATTTTAAAATTTTATAATATAAGTTTTAAACCATGCATATTATTAATTAAATTTTTATTAAATTATTTAAATTTAAATTTAAATAAATTATTAAAAATAATGATTATATAAAAATATAATTGTAGCATAAAACAAAACTTATTACATATCAAAAGAAACCCGTGCATCGCACGGGTTATAAGCTAGTATATCTAATACACCAACCGGGGGTTTTCCTGAGCAATTTTATTCTTTTGGACCATTTTACCCTCCTTTCTACTATATCTTTACAAGGTTATTTTGGTCTTTTAACATCAATATATTTAATACATATTATTAAAAGCTACAAAATTAATATCCATTATTATACATACATACATACATATATACATATACACACATACATACATCAATATATTTACTACTAATTATTCAATGCTACAAAATTAATATGTATACTTATACATACATACATACATACATACATACATACATACACACATACACTCGATACATACATACATTTATGTGAATATATGATGAAATTTCACTAAAATGATTTAAGTTTTTGGTTGCATACTCGTACAGACATACGTACATACATACATACATACATACACACACATATGCATAGAAAAAAAAAACAACACAACGTACTCAGTATATCCCGCATGAGCAGGGTCTGAGGGGGGTAGGATGTACGCAATCATGCCCCTACACAAAGGTAGAGAGATTGTTTCCGGTTTTTGACCCCCGGCAGGAGTCGAACCCGTGACCTCACGGTTCACGGATTGGGCACTTACCACTGTATGCATAGATTTATATAAATATATGATAATATATGATCAAATACGCTAACATATACCATATGTCATTATAATATTATACTATATTATAATTCCCTAAGCAATTTAATTCTTTTGGACCATTTTACCCTCTTTTCTACTATATTTTTTGAAGGTTATTTTGGTCTTTTAACATCAATATATATTTAATACATATTATTAAATGCTACAAAATTAATATTCATAATTATACATACATACGTACAAACGAACATACATGCATACATACATACATACATAAATACATACATACATACATACATACATACATACATACATACATACATACACACACATACATACATCAATATATTACTACATATTATTAAATGCTACAAAATTAATATGTATACTTATACATACATATATATATATATACACACACATACACACATTGATACATACATACATACATACATGCATACATTTATGTGAATATATGATGATATTTCACTAAAATGATTTTAATTTTTTGGTTGCATACTTGTACACACATACGTACATACATACATCACATATGCATAGATTTATATAAATACTATATGATCATATATGATCATATATGCTAACATATACCATATGTCATTATACTATTATTTAAATTTATTGTAAATTTTTATGAATTAAATATTGTAAAAAAATATTATTTAAGTAAAATTTATATATTAAGCATGTATGTGCATTGCAGTTATTTATACCTCTAATAAATCAAACTATTAATAATCTTTGACATATTTTAAGTATTATATTTGTTTGGCATAAATACGTTCATACGAACACAAGATAATAAACAAATAAATAAAAAGAACTTGCATATATACAAGTGTAATACAAATTTGTACTAACTTTACTTATTGCATAATTCATAAATTACTACTTTAATACAAAAATGTACAAAAATTTCCGAACAAACTAATATTTTAATTATATCTAGATCATGCTCGTGCAATGCATGGGCTAAAGAGCTAGTTACATATAAATAATTGACATATACTTTTCGTATTTTATTATAAATACACTTTTTAGTTTGTAACATATTAAAATTTTCTTATATTAGATCCAACGGTTTACATCTATTTAATTTAAGATATTTGTCGTACGGAGGATCAGGCTACCGATTATCAAAGTTTTGGACAAAATCCCTCTTACACTTATTATTAAAATTGTATTTGGTTGTTATTAGAACTATCTTCAAATAATAACAGGGTATTTTGATGATCAAAACGAATTATAAGTAGAATTTATAAATCGAATAGAATTTTCAACGTAAAAAATCGTCAATTTCTTCTCTATTTTGTTTTCGCGTAAATTTAATTAGAAAATAATTTTTATACCAGCATTAAATTAAAGATCATTTTGTTAATTTTACGTGGGCTGTAAAATCGTCTGAATCAAATTTTAAGAATACAAGATAGAGTACAAATAATAAATCGAACATGTAAACTCTTATATATATCAGTTTTTAACAATAATTTGATATGTAAATTAATAATATATAAAATTTAAAAAATTAATAAAGTTATATATAATAAAAAAAGGAGTTGTACGTTGCACGGGTTATATGTACAGCTTTGCGATTCGACAAATATAACCAATGTGAGGAAGTTAGCTATAATTTTACCTAAGAATTTTGCATGCTTGGAACTAAAGAATTTATGCAAAGTATGTATATTTATTGCCAACTAGAATTTATTTGCTAAGGGCTTCTTCCATTAAAGATGCTAACTAATTAACTATTATTAAGTTACTTTATTAATATAGATATAATTGCCTTAATAACTTTAATTATGTGAAAATATATACATAAGACTAGAGGGTTCTAAAATACTAAATAGAAAAATAAATCTATCTATATCTATAATATCTTATAAAAGACGAAACATTAAAAGTTTTGGTACTTATTTTTTGGTACGGTACAGTACTTACAGTACTTACCTTATTTAGTTATTTCACTTTATTTTCCTTAATTATTTTACTCAATTAATATAGAAAAACAAAACACAATCTTTTATCAAAATATTACACACAGCTTTTTACAACATTTCTTCTAAAAACTAACCAATTATATTTTTCAGTTTCTAACTTTTCTAACTAAAATATCTTATTTCAAAAAATATGATTGTTCTAATTAATGAAATAAATAATAATATTATAATTACTAATAACTAACTGATTATCTTTTCCTGCTAAAAGATAATATCTTTTCTATATTTTCTAACTAAAATATCTCATTTAACCAATTGCCTTTTTCAGCTACTACCTTTTCAAAATTTTCTAACTAAAATATCTTCTTTCCAAAAATATGGTCATTCTAATTAATGAAATAATAATATTATAATTACTAATAACAAACAGAAAAACTTTTCCGGCTAAAAGATCTTTTCTTTATTTTATAACTAAAATTTCTCATTTTCAAACTTAATTTTTTACTTCATTATCATTACTTAAATATTTATTATTGGTAAAAACATGTAATTCTATTTTATTAGATAAAATAACGATATTATAGTTCCTTATTTCAGATTTATGAATTAAATAACATATGATTTTAATGTTCAATGTTCTCTTCCTGCAAACTTAAGAAAATGAGTAATGCTAGGTATCCCAAATTGGTACCCAAAAATTGTTCCCAAGTCCACAAAGATGAGGCAAAGATTATATGGCATAATGGAAATTCTTAACTGGAGTGGTTAGTGTAAATGCAGGGGGTCCACATTATTGTAATCAATTAAATTGATACTCTTGGTATTTGGGAATTTTTTTTGGAACCAATTTGGGGTACTTAGCATTTTTCTAAGAAAATCAATTTGAATGGGGAAAAAGTAGTACTCCCTCCGTCCCATTCAATTCTTAACAATTGAAATGGAAGACACGGCACACATTTTAAGGTGTATATAAAGTATAGTTCCATTGTTTATTTTTTAAATTTCTTTTTCTAAATAAAAATTTAAACATTAAATTATTAATCAAAAGAATTTTTTTTTTAAATAATTAATGAAACTATACTTTAGAGAAATCTTAAAATGCGTGTCGAACCCTTCATCCCAAATGTTAAGAATTCAATGGAACAGTGAGAGTAATATTTTAAAGTCAAAACAACATTTTTTTCCACCGGCTTATAACACAGTTCATAAAACATGAATTGTATAAATAGACTTGAATCATATTAGCAAGTGTGTCTAAATTAGTAAATTCCATACCGAACAAAACACAATAATAGAAAAACAAAATCCTATCTGCTCTAAATAAGATACAATACTTACCTTATTTAATTGTTTTACTTTATTATTTTTAATTATTTTACGCAATTATAGAAAAACAAGACACAATTTTTTCTCAAAAAATTACACGCAGCTCTTTCCAACACTTCTTCTAATAAATAGTTAATTACATTTTTCAGCTATTACATTTCCTAACTTTTCTAACTAAAATTTCTTTTTTTTTCAAAAATATGGTCGTTCTTATTAATAAAATAAAATAATAATATTGTAATTACTAATAACTAACTGATTACATTTTACAGCTAAAAGATAATATCTTTCTATATTTTCTGACTAAAATATCTCATTTTCTCCTAAATAACAACTAACCAATTACCTTTTTCAGCTATTAACTTTTCTAAAATTTCTAACTAACATCTTTTGTTTCCAAAAATATGATAATTCTAATTAATGAAATAAACTTATAATATTATAATTACTAATAATTAACTGATTACCTTTTCAAACAAAAAGGTAATATCTTTTCTATATTTTCTAACTAAAATATCTCATTTTTAAACTTGTTTTTTTACTTAATTATACTTATTTAAATATTTATTATTGGTAAAAACGTATTATTTTAAAAAACAAAATAACAATATTTTAGTTCCTTATTTCAGATTTATGAATTAAATAACATATGTTTTTAATGTTCAATGTTCTCTTGCTGCAGACTTAAGAAAATCAATTTGAATGTGGGAAAAAGTAGTAATATTTTAAAGTCAAAACAACATTTTTTCTACCAACTCATAATACAGTTCATAAAACATGAATTATATACATAGACTTGAATATCAGATCAGGGAAATATTAGCAAGTGCGTCTAAATTAGTAATTCTATATCGAACAAAACACAATAATAGAAAAACAAAACACAATTTACTCTAAATAAGGTACAATACTTACCTTATTTAGTTATTTTACTTTATTATCCTTAATTATTTTACTCAATTATAGAAAACAAAACACAGTCTTTTCTCAAAATAGTACATGCAGTTCTTCTCAATACTTCTCCTAAGAACTAACTAATTACCTTTTTTTAGGGGTTATGGTGTAGCTCATGTGGTAAATGAGGACTATGCCTTGTTGAACCGTCAAGGTTAGATTCTCCCCTACCGCATGTATACTAGAACTACAAGCAAAAGTTTGGGCAAAAAAAAAAAACTAATTACCTTTTTCTGCTATTACCTTTACTAACTTTTATAACTAAAATCTCTTCTTTACAAAAATATGGTCGTCCTAATTAATGAAATAAACTAATAATATTATAATTACTAATAACAAACTGATTACCTTTTTCAACTAAAAGCTAATATCTTTTATATATTTTCTAACTAAATATCTCAATTTCTCCTAAATAATAACTAACCAATTACATTTTTCAGCTTCTAACTAAAATCTATTCTTTCCAAAAATATGGTCGTTCTAATTAATGAAATAAACTAATAATATTGTAATTTATAATAACTGACTGATTACCTTTTCCAGCTAAAAGGTAATATCTTTTCTAAATTTTCTAATCAAAATATCTCATTTTCAAACTTGATTTTTTTATTTAATTATCCTGACTTAAATATTTATTATTGGTAAAAGCATGTAATTTTATTTTATAAAATAAAGATATTATAGTTATTACTGACTAATCAATTACCTTTTTTTTTTTTTTAACTAAAACGCATTATCTGTTCTGACTAGAACCTTTCCTTTTCAAAAATATCACGGACCGTTCTATTTAATGAAATAAACTAATAAAATTACAATTACTAATAACTAAATTATTACTTTTTTCAGTTAAAGATAATATTTTTCTATATTTTCTAACTAAAATATCTCATTTCCAAACTTTTTTTTTTCTCTTACTTAAATACTTATAATTGGTAAAAACATGTTAACTTTTCTATTTTTTAATAACTAATTAATTTTAATTTTTATGTAAAACACGTTATCTTTTATACTCTATAAATACTACAGGCAATTATATTTAATAAAATAAAATAGTTTTATTATGATTACTAATAACTAACAGATTACATTTCAGTATCTTTTATATTTTCTCTTACTAAAACCTTTTTTTATTCAATAGTATCACGAATAATTGTATTCAGTAAAATAATATCATAATAATTAGTAATTGACTGGTAACCTTTTTCAACTAAAACGTATCATTATATATATATATATATATATATATATATATATATATATATATATATATCAAATCATATTATTTAAAAATTTAACTTACAAAATTCATATCACAAAAAGTTCATTCAAATTATTAAAAAACATATAATATTAAAAAAAATCTGTGCATCGTACAGGTTTTAAGCTAGTATTATATTATAAAAGATGAAATATTAAAAAAAATTTACCAATTTTTGGTACGGTACAGTACGGTACTTACCTTATTTAATTGTTTTGCGTTATTATCCTTAATTACTTTATTTAATTATAAAAAAACAAAACACAACCTTTTCTCAAAATATTACGCAACTCTTCCCAACACTTCTCCGAAATAATAGCTAACATTTACATTTTTTAGCTAATATCTTTTTCAACTTTTCTAACTAAAATATCTTTTTTCCAAAAATATGGTCTTTCTAATTAATAAAATAAATTATTAATATTATATTTAATTATTAGTAATTAATTTATTACCTTTTTCCACGTAAGAGAAAATAACCTTTATATCACTTTTTTAATATACGTGTGCCCAAAATATCAATTGTCGCTTAAAATGTCTAAAATAACCAGTTAAATACGTATATGGAGTATGCGTATATCAACATGGCCTTGACTATAGATAATCAAATTGACCATATCTTTACCATATCATCATTCATCATCAAGTATTCATTATCATAAACCTTAATAAACACAAAAGGTATGAATATGAGGATGAATATTATCTGCTATTTTAAAATGTTTAGTATTCATATGGTTTGATTCAAATTTTGGGTTCCAAGTAATTTGGGAATATTGATGAAGTGTTTTAATTGAAGATTAATAGAAAATGGTGTGTGAGTTGAGGTTGATGATAACGTCATCATTGTGCCGGAGATGTGTAATAATCCTAATTTCTGTACTTGAGAAAAATTTTCATTTAAGGGATGAATAGTGATTTGCATGGATGAATAGTGAAATTATGGATGAATAGTGATTTTTGAGGATTAAGAAAATTTTCATGTTACCCTATATACGGGATTAGAAATGGGTATTTCGAGGTTATATTAGTAATCCACGAGGTAAATAAGTGTATGTAAACGCGATCGAAATTCAGAAATTCCAAACTTTATTTTTATGAAATATTTATCCGGGCAGTGAGGAGCATTTCAATGCGACCAAGACAAGTAATATATTTAATTTGAGGATTCAAGGATTTTATAATTTATTATTTTATTTAAGGTGATTTAAGGAGTTAGAACGAAAATCCCTGTGTTAGTATAACGAACGTTCTAGGAATCACCAGAACTTTGCAACGAGATTAAGCGAACGAATTATGGATTATGGATTAAACATGAACCAAGAATTAGTACCACACTACATCATCAAGTGCATCATATCAAGTGGATTGAAGGATTAAATCAAAGGATTTAATCAAAGAAAACAAGAATAAGTGATGTGTTCATCAAGGAACAAGCCAACAATGCTCATTCTTTTCAACCACACAATCTTGCCAAGTGTTTTGGGAGTGACATAGGCTTTCTAGAAGCTGGTATACATAGCAAATATCACACAAATTACTCACCAACTAGTCAACAAGGAGATTAAAGAGAGAAAAAGCAAGCTAAACCCTTTTCTCTCCAAACTATCCAGCAGAAACATATGCCAAAGAAAAATTCATATCTCCACTTCTATCCACTCATAAATCACCAAATTTGAACCATAGCTCCCTTATTTTATGGAGAACACACATTTAAAATTTCATGGCCAACAAAGGAGTGTAGCATAGTCAAATCTCTCCTCCAAGTTGGAGAACCGAAACTGTCCAGCCATTGGCAGTTTCGACCTCTCACCTTAGCAAGCCCATAAGTCGAGCTTCAAGAATCCCCTGGTGATGAGCTATGACTCAAAATAAATCCCTAGAAGATTAGAAGGTGTGGTAAAAATTTGAGAACCAATCTCTGAATTTTTGAATTTATACAGATTTTACAAAGTGATGATGAATAGTACTGAATGGTAACTTAACCTTATTTTCTTGTTTTAATGTTCAATTTTAAGCTTCCTAAAGACTATCCAAGGCTTCTTTAAGGATTCCCAAGCATTGTTAGTGTTGTTAAGACATCAAGAAAGGTATAAACCCTAACCCACCTTTGAGTTCACAAGAGTTTTTGATGTGGTTTTGATGTTATATAAAGATAGGTTCATATTAAATAGTTTTATGATTATTTGGCTTTATAAAAATGTGTAAAATGATGGGTGTTGATTTTGAACACCACCACTGGTCTTAGAGAAGTGTAATGGATGTTTTTTGATGTTGAGGATGATTGGTTGCCTGGTATGGCTTGGTTGTAGTGTTTGTAAAATGGAAATGTCCGAGATATAGCCGTCGTAATGGTGAAATTTTGTTAGCTCCTAAAAATAATGAGCTCCGAGACGATAATATTATTTTTAAAATCACCACTTCATATGGTTGTGTAGGTATGGATGCCTAGTTTATTTTGCCGCAAGAATCGCATTAAAAGAGTTTACCGTTTAAAAGTTATGCTAGTTTTAGTGAAAGTGGTTCAAGAAATTTCCTTGCAGAAATGTAACCACTTTGAGACTATGATTGAGACCCTTAGGAGTCGATTTATAATGTGAAATTTTGAGGATAAATATTATGGTCATTTATCAAGGTTTGAGTGAAGTTTCGAGTTAAAAAGATTATTTTCTGATTTTATAAAAATGCATAAGCCGAGGTTGCGAAAGTGGGAAAGCCCTTTAAGGAGATGACACTATTCATTGCTAAACCCCTGCCCTGTTTTGTAAATTACGAAAAATACCTCTTCTGACCAGAGCCATGTCTTGAGTTGGTTATCTTCTAGACATTCTCTAGATCGTGCACGCAAAAACGGTGCGTCATTTGAGTTAACGGTTATCGAGTTATGAAGGTTTTAGTAAAAGTGGTGCAAATAGTAAGAATCCGCAGTTAACCCAACTTCGAAAATACATTTCACCTATCTAGACCTGTGTTTTCGAATCAAGATTTTTATGATAAATATTACAAATACCAAAGATGATTTTAGACGTGGTTTCGTATTTAAATACGTTTCCATTGATTTATTAAAAATGTTGGAGTACGAGTCAAGGAATAGTAATTTTCAGGAAAGTCAACTCTAAAAGTATTACTTTGACCATACGTTTTGCCTAAGTTAAAAGAG
The DNA here is from genome assembly GCA_036435485.1 of Saposhnikovia divaricata. NCBI lineage: Eukaryota > Viridiplantae > Streptophyta > Magnoliopsida > Apiales > Apiaceae > Saposhnikovia > Saposhnikovia divaricata. The sequence goes on along the minus strand of CM071601.1, from coordinate 121,815,804 downwards.
GAATTTTGAGTCGACTAAAACACGAGACTTATTAAGAATTTTCAAGGCAACATATTGGTGTAAAGAACGAGGTTATAAATGGTTAAGTATAACTTGTATTTGAGGAACGCTTTCGGACTAAACTTGTGACTTAAGTGTTTGAGGATTAACATGGACTTAGAATAAGTCAAGTATGAACCACTAGAGCCAGTGTCATATTTTGTATAGGTGCATAGGAGTTGAGTTTTAATTGTATTGCGTAGAAGATTGATCTTGTATTCTGTTTGTTATAGATCACCGGACCCCGACACGCACGAATATTCGCAGCAGGAGTACCAGGCAAGTATACTAACTCTTACTCTATCGTTCGAAGTAGAGATATATTGTAATTGAAGTTGTTCGTAATAGTAGTTAAATGCGAGTAAACATAATGAGGAGATAATGGAAGTATGGTTAGAAGTAACTTACGTTCCAAGTAGATAATGTAACATAAGGAGTAGGCGATGAGCACGAAGTGCTGAGGAGAATTGAATTTTCGAAAACCCGGACAAAGCTTTTTAAAAAGAATTTCGCAATAATTAACCTAAAGGCAACATCACTAATAAACCTTATTCGTCTAATTAAATTTATTTAATTAGATGAATATCATTTTCAAAACATTTTCTTAAAACCGCTTTGTTCCTGAGAATAACCAAGATGATTTAATAAAATTATTCTATCCAGTTGATTATTTATCGGAGATGTTTTCTTCTTGCAATTTAATGCATATACCTTGTTGTTGATTGCTGATACCCGGATAGTATAAGAAGATAGTAGTAGATACGAAGTTGGTCCATATCTTGTTGGGACGAATGACGAGGTGCATTTTCTGCACTTGAAGAAGGAAGAAGATATTATCTTATGAGGCATATTAGTTATTTATGTGATTGAATATTATTAGGTATGAAATATCTTTGAGGATTATATTCTAATAGTAATAGTATTATCTAAAGTAGTAAGTTGAGGTGCACGTGGTATTACACGTGGCATCTAAGATGAGTAGTATTGAAGGTTGTCTATTAATTTTGATATCTTGTATTTTAGACTGGAGCAGCATAAGAGACCGGAGTAACGCCCGGCCCAGCAAATATGTAGCCAAGGATGGCTAAGGATGATGGTCCGGACAAGTCGGCTCATCCTTAGGGAGATGGTCCAGACAAGTCGGCTCTCCCTTCTATGGTAGTAACAATAAGGTGATGTTTCGGACAAGTCGGCTCACTCTTCTACCAGTAGTAAAACCAGATTGGTTATAACAGACTGATCACCTGTTATAGCATAGTGGCATGTAGATGTTCCACCTATATAGTCCAAAACAAAGTAGGCATAATGTCGAGAACCTATGTGTTCATTGTTGTGAATTCTTAAAATGATGATGCTTGGAGTTAAAAACATCTTTTGAAAAACCTTATTTTTTTAAAGGAGTTCAAGATAATTAAATAAATACTTTTTCCGCGATATAACCTTGCTGAGCATTCTTTGGCTCATTCTTGCTATATATTTTCTATGTTGTTAATCTAATAAAGCAGCAAGGAGAGGAGACGGTGCTAGTGGATCGTACCAACCATTTCGAGACAAGGGGAAAGGTCCTGCAACTGATGTAGCATAGTAGAAGGAAGGCTCCAGTTTCTAGGTTAAGCTGGCAGAATTGTTAAATAATGTCAAGAAAACTCGTTATAGAAATGATTATATATTATATTAAGGTGTTTTGTATCAACCTTAAGTAGACGTTAGGATGAGATTCTGGAAGATACTCTGATGTTGTAATGATTTTGGTAATGTATGTGAAAGTTCTAAGGCTATAATCCGTGAAGTAGATGTGTGGAGACTACTCTTATTGTAGTAGTAGAATATATTGTAAACAGGTATTGCTATCTGAGAATGGATGGAGATGTGACGACCCGAATTCCTTGCACGGGATTTGGGGGCGTTACAGAGATGCCGCAAGTGGTGATTAATGGCCTAGGTAGTTTTGAGTTTGTGTGTTCCAGTTAGGTCATTATCAATTTTAGTACTGTAGATTGTATAATTTAATGGTTTATCAATTTTGATAAGATAATAAGATAATAATTTTTTTGAAAAATCCTATATAAATATTTGGACCCAATAATATTATAAATTTATAATTCCTTTATAATCAAAGAAATATATGTCTTACACTTCTATAAAATATGATTCTTGGATTTTTAAAATTTAAATCTACTTGAAACTCATTCCTAATCTTTTTTGTTGCATCCAAAAGTTCAAATGTGACGGTTTCGTAAAGCATCACGAAGTTTTTAATAAATGTTTTTGAAGTCTTGATTGTTTTTTACGTGAAACAGACTCCAAAAATGTTGTACTGTCTTTGATATCAAATAAGTATACATGAATCTTTACTTTGAATCTCGCTAATATCCATTGAATTTGTAAACTATCGTACATTGAATTAGTATAAATGTAGATTGTTCAAATTGTTGGGTTTCAAGCAATCAAACGCAGCGGAAAAACTCGAAAAATAAAAATAAAATTGAAACCCACCGCAAGGATCCATGCGAGAATTGTATATTTAATTCGTAGTTTACAGAAATCAGTACCTTAAAGAGCTTTCTGATGTCTGAGAGTGAAGAATGGATTGTTCGATCACCACGTATCCCGCACGAGCGATGTACGTCTCTATGGTATCCACACGAACGCTTTCTTGAAGGAACCGCAGTGTACTAGCACCAAGAACTCGAATTTTCTCCTCTCTTGCTCTCTCCTCTTTTGCTGTTAGGGTTTAGTGTTTTTAATGATAATAAAAACGTGTATCTCCTAGCAGCCACAAAAGAGAGTTATATAGCTGGAGATAAAAACGAAATTCTAACTCTAATCTCTTTAGAGTTTGTCTCAATCCAAATTCTGTTAAATCTCATCTTATTAAGTCTTACTTAATAAGCAAGCTACTGAATTTTGGATTATTAATAATTCGAATTTAGTTTCTTTAATTAATCAAGTCAATACTTAATTAATTAATTAACAATTCGATTTATCATCTTAATTTAAATCCGATCATTTAAATTAAATTATCCTTCAAGCGCTCTTGTGTGTGACCCTATAGGTTATTATTATATTGGCAACAATTTTATTTAATAAATAAAATCGTAAACAATGAGCGGTATCTAGTAATACATCATTGTTACCCAATTAATAATAATTAAATTGGTGAATCGATTTCGCCTTTCGTGAATAATGTTACATGTAATATAATCCCTTAACCATGATATTATAGATTAAACTGGAGGCATGGAATGTGTCATCCTCGTCATAATTTAATCTTTATTTTCTTGATCGATGAGTAGACTATTCAAACAAATCACTATTTGAGCACGGCCATGCATTTCATAGTCTAACTCAAACAAGAGGCCAATAATATCACTCCTATATATTTGTATATATTAAGGAGGGTTAAATTCCATCTAGATCATTCACATTTCTCATACGATTCATAATATACCCAAGACCACCTTTATCATTACCCGATTAAAGATAACTTTTGATAGAATCAAAATATATTAATTCTCATATAGAAATGTAATGACTTCAGGTCTAAGGATCATTACATCATTATCACATTGAGATTCATAATGACACATTTATTCATTCCATGTCGAATCTCATAGTGGGTCTATCCAGTACATCGTACTCATACATGTACCTATGCATTGACTTTAGTATCATCATACTTATGATCAATGAGAAGTGATCATCAGTCAATCAACATACTAGTGTCGATGTATTATTATTGTCCCAATAACAATAATACTTGACTAGGGATATTCAAGATTATTATACTGTATATTATCTCATAGTTATATAGTTCGTATCATTAATCTAGGGACATTTATTATACTAACAATTATATCGCAGTAAATACTAAGCATAATAAAACATCAATATAATCAAAATAGAACATAAATGTCAATGACGAAGTTTAAATAAACTGAAATGTATTACCTCTAAGGCACCTACACTAACAATCTCCCACTTGCACTAGAGCCAATCATTCATATTCCTAATACCCATGGAACTAGTGTGACTTTCGTGCTTCTGCTGCGACAGAGGCTTAGTTAGTGGATCAGCAATGTTATCATTGGTATGCACTTTACATATGTGTATATCTCCTCGCTCGTTAATCTCACGAATAAGATGATATCTTCTAAGTATATGTTTCGCCCTGGAGTGCGATCTTGGTTCCTTTGCTTGTGTTATGGCTCCATTATTATCGCAATAGAGATCAATGGGATCTGCTATCGATGGAACCACACCAAGCTCAGTGATGAAGTTTTGGATCCAAACTGCCTCCTTAGCTGCTTCACAAGCAGCAATATACTCAGCCTCCATTGTAGAATCAGCTACTGTTTTCAATTTTATTTTTATTTTTCGTAGTTCACAGAAATCAGTACCTTAAAGAGCTTTCCGATGTCTGAGAGTGAAGAATGGATTGTCGATCACCACGTATCCCGCACGAGCGATGTACGTCTCTATGGTATCCACACGAACGCTTTCTTGAAGGAACCGTAGTGTACTAGCACCAAGAACTCGAATTTTCTCCTATCTTGCTCTCTCCTCTTTTGCTGTTAGGGTTTAGTGTTTTTAATGATAATAAAAACGTGTATCTCCTAGCAGCCACAAAAGAGAGTTATATAGCTGGAGATAAAAACGAAATTCTAACTCTAATCTCTTTAGAGTTTGTCTCAATCCAAATTCTGTTAAATCTCATCTTATTAAGTCTTACTTAATAAGCAAGCTACTGAATTTTGGATTATTAATAATTCGAATTTAGTTTCTTTAATTAATCAAGTCAATACTTAATTAATTAATTAATTAACAATTCGCTTTATCATCTTAATTTAAATCCGATTATTTAAATTAAATTATCCTTCAAGCGCTCTTGTGTGTGACCCTATAGGTTATTATTATATTGGCAACAATTTTATTTAATAAATAAAATCGTAAACAATGAGCGGTATCTAGTAATACATCATTGTTACCCAATTAATAATAATTAAATCGGTGAATCGATTTCGCCTTTCGTGAATAATGTTACATGTAATATAATCCCTTAACCATGATATTATAGATTAAACTGGAGGCATGGAATAAGTCATCCTCGTCATAATTTAATCTTTATTTTCTTGATCGATGAGTAGACTATTCAAACAAATCACTATTTGAGCACGGCCATGCATTTCATAGTCTAACTCAAACAAGAGGCCAATAATATCACACCTATATATTTGTATATATTAAGGAGGGTTAAATTCCATCTAGATCATTCACATTTCTCATACGATTCATAATATACCCAAGACCACCTTTATTATTACCCGATTAAAGATAACTTTTGATAGAATCAAAATATATTAATTCTCATATAGAAATGTAATGACTTCAGGTCTAAGGATCATTACATCATTATCACATTGAGATTCATAATGACACATTTATTCATTCCATGTCGAATCTCATAATGGGTCTATCCAGTACATCGTACTCATACATGTACCTATGCATTGACTTTAGTATCATCATACTTATGATCAATGAGAAGTGATCATCAGTCAATCAACATACTAGTCTCGATGTATTATTATTGTCCCAATAACAATAATACTTGACTAGGGATATTCAAGATTATTATACTGTATATTATCTCATAGTTATATAGTTCGTATCAATAATCTAGGGACATTTATTATACTAACAATTATATCGCAGTAAATACTAAGCATAATAAAACATCAATATAATCAAAATAGAACATAAATGTCAATGACGAAGTTTAAATAAACTGAAATATATTGCCTCTAGGGCACCTACACTAACAATCTCCCACTTGCACTAGAGCCAATCATTCATATTCCTAATACCTATGGAACTAGTGTGACTTTCGTGCTTCTGCTGCGACAGAGGCTTAGTTAGTGGATCAGCAACGTTATCATTGGTATGCATTTTACATATGTGTATATCTCCTCGCTCGTTAATCTCACGAATAAGATGATATCTTCTAAGTATATGTTTCGCCCTGGAGTGCGATCTTGGTTCCTTTGCTTGTGCTATGGCTCCATTATTATCGCAATAGAGATCAATGGGATCTGCTATCGATGGAACCACACCAAGCTCAGTGATGAAGTTTCAGATCCAAACTACCTCCTTAGCTGCTTCGGAAACAGCAATATACTCAGCCTCCATTGTAGAATCAGCTACTGTTTCTTGTTTCGAACTTTTCCAGCTAACAGCACCTCCGTTGAGACAAAACACAAAACCATACTGGGATATAGAATCATCCTTGTCTGTTTGGAAACTAGAATTAGTGTAACCTTTTACAACTAGTCCCTCTTCCCCTCCATACACCAAGAACGAATCTTTAGTCCTTTTTAAGTACTTTAGAATGTTCTTGACAGCTGTCTAGTGAGCTTCACCTGGATTAGACTGAAACCTGCTCGTCATGTAACAACCCCGATTTTTTCCGGATTTATTATTATTATTACTTAAATATTTTATGGGTTTTCCGTAAAGGAATAATAAGATTGTGAATATTTAATTTTAATTTGAATGCAGTTATGTGTTTAATTGTTAATAAGTTATTCGGGTAGACTGTATTTGGTACTGTCTGTGTTAGTAAAAAAAAAATTATTTTATTAAAAATTTATATTTTTATCAAAAGTGATAAATTGAGTTTGTTTTAAAATTTTATGGATCGAGTTGGTATTTTATTGGTACAAAAATTATACCGGTATTCTACCCTGTACAAAAGTTTTATTTGTATAAATTATTAAAATGTTTAAAATTTAGTATTTTCACATTTTTGGTAACTTGAGATTATTTTAGAATTTTAAGGATCAAAACTATATTTTTCTTGTACTAAAATTTTACCCGGTATCTTATCCGTGCCCCATTAATATTTGGGTGCATTATTAAAATATTTGAAAATTTTGTATTTTATATTATTGATCAATCAGGGAAAATTTTGTGTAATTTATTATATTAAAATATATTTTTAGTTGATTTTATTGTGTTTTGATTTATTTTTAATGCATTTAAACGCATTATGATTTTTATTAAATAGGAAAATTATCCCATACGTGTTATGTGACTTCTGTGTAGCATAGATTATTTTAATCTATTTTTCTATAATTTTTATATTTTTAGAATACAGTTATTTCGTATTTTAATTTCCGGACCCAGCCCTGTTCTGAATTAGAGGCCGTGTTTTTGATAAAATTATTTTTGTACAATGATAGGATATATAAAAATGCATTATTTTGTAATTTTTGTAATATTCATAATTTTTGGGAAATTTTGATATATATTACATTTGTTTAAAAATAAAAAAAAATTACATTTTTATCCCATAAAAATTATTTTTAAGGCTTAATAATTTTAATTAGGGGTTAAAAATATTTTTGGGGTATTAATTTTCGATTAATATAAATAGGAATCAGATTTTTTTTATTTATTAATAATTCATAAAATCAGATTTTTTATATAAATAAATATAAAAATATATTTTTCTCTCTCATGTTCTTGAGGATCAAATCCAAATTTGAAGGTGTTATTGATATCGGATTTTGGTGTTCTTATGCTCAAATCGAAGCTCTTGACATCTAGTTTCATAATCTATAATCCGTTTTCGTGTTGGGTAACGTTCCGATTTTATATGAATTTTCTTTTGAATCTGCAAATTAGGGTTCATGTTAGAATTTGGGGCTTTTTGATTCTTTGATTTTCCGGTTGAATTGATTGTTTGTATAGCTTCATATTGATTCTAGGAGTCCAATTATATGTTCAATTTCATTGTTGTATTCCTAGTTTAATCAATTCGAAAATTAGGGTTCTTGAGCCTAATTTAGGACTTTTTGATTGAGTGATTTTCCGGTTGTTTTGATTATTTCAATAGCTTTATATGATGATTTGGAGTCGATTTATGTGGTCAATTGTATCATTATATTGCTGGATTGTGATATTCGAGTTTTAAGTTTATTTAGTTTCTTTAATCAATTCGTTCGTAATATCTGTTAATTGTTCGTGTTAGAGGTGTTAGGGGTTATATTATACGTGTTCTTAGCTTCATTTTGGGATATAGAACGAGTGATTTGGTGTACGATTCCGTGTTCGTCGGAAAATGGATGAAGCTCGCCGGAGAGCTTCGTTTTTTGGCCGGAATTGGCGATTGGTTTGCCGATTTCTGCGTTTGTTTTTATGGTTTGATTACGGTTTGATTACTGGTTTGATTTGGAACTTATTGCTATCTAAAAATTTGAGAAACGGAGTTGATTTTGGCCTCGCCGGAGTGTGGCCGGATTTACTACGGCCGGCATGAATAGGAATTGGGGGGGTCTGGTGAAGAAGACGTGGGTTTTAAAAAAAAAAAAAATTATTTTACTTTTATTTACTTTAATTTACTTTTAAAAAATCTTTTAAATAATTCTGAATTTAATTATAAAATTAAGTATTATTTCTAAAAATATTTTTGAAATTCAGAATTTATTTCTGAATTAAGTTTTTATTTTCAAAAATTATTTTATAATTTTTTTTATAAATTCGAATTTTATTTTCAAAAATTCGAAAAATACTTTTAAAAATTCGAAAAATTATTTTTTAAATTTCAAAAAATTATTTTTAATTTTGAAAAATAGTTTTAAAATTTTAATAAATTATTTTTAATTCGAAATTTATTTTATTTGACTATTTTAAATCTATTTAGCTAATATCTTAATTAATTTAAATTGATTGATTAATTAATAATAATCAATTAATTTATTTAATTAAATATTATTTAAATATGATGAAAAATAATCAAATTTAATTATTTTGGAAATAAATAATTTATTTATTTTATAAATATTATTTTACCTTTAATATTTATTTATTTATTTGTTTAAAATGAAATAAAATTATTTTAAAATTCTAAAAATAATCCGGAAGCGATAAAAATAGTTTTAAAATTCTAAAATTATTTATAAACCCGGATTAAATACTTACTAAAATATTTTGGGGATCCAATAATTACCAGGAGGGTTTATTAACTATCCGTTTTGATTCAAAAAGGGGTATTTAAATCTTTTAAAATTCTTTTAATTGCTTTAAAAATATTTTTAAATATTCTAAAAATACTTTGTGTGCTCTTTTACTTGTGAGTCATATCTGCTATGTGTTAATTGGTTACGTGACGAATATATATATATGTATTTAATTCGGGGATTTATGATTTATCTCTAGGATTAATTATTATCTTGAGAATATTTCGAGGATTAATTGTTGTCTCGAGGATTAATCGTGTCTTGAGAATTAATTGGTTATTTACGTTTTCTTTCGGGGAATAAGGTATTTGTTTTGAGGATTATTTATTTAACTCGAGGATCTATTTATTTAATTCAAGGATTAATTGGTGAGTATTGATTTAGGTATGTCAGCGGAATTAAGTTGGTATGAGACGAAGGAGATTGGAGATGGATGCAATATTCTTTGTGGGTTATAAAGAAGGTGGGAGATGAACGTATTGTTTGTGGGTTGTTGAATTTATTGTGAGGTATTTTAACACCGGGGAAAACGTCTATGTTTAGAGGGGACATTTCCATTTATTTTCTTCCAACAGAGATATTGGTTTGATTGTTGAAGTTGACGCGCGGGCTCGATGTCGACAGATCAGACTTGTGGCAGCCACTAAAGCGTAAACTGAATCATGATTAAAACAGAGGACGTGATGACGTGAGATAGAAGAAAGAGATAGTTGTATTACTTCGGCATTACGCAGTAGCTAAGGACCAGAGGCAAGTATTTTCTTGATCATCTTAAACACTTTTATTTTATGTTTCATTGATTCACATCATGACAAATAGTTATTGTCAGAGCTATTTGTGATTCTTAAATATTTTTGTGCGAACAAAGTTACTTGATATTGGTACCCTTGATGTGGGGAATTGTTTAAGATAAACTCTTCATATCCTTATTATCGTAGTAAATAATAGGGATGTGAACTGTATGTGAAACTAAGCATTTCCTGTTGAATTCGGAAATTGCTCTGTTGGATTAGAAAATGGTAAAGCGTAGGAGGCCATGATTGCTGTCATGGTCCAACAATATTTAAGGAGGATATGGTAACCTTTCCATCTTCCTATAGGCTAACATTACTTGCCTATTTTGGTACCCTCATGAAATCCGGATTATACACACGGGTATAGCTGTACCAGTGGAGTATAAAGGGTCCCATTGCTTTTGAACCTGATCAGGGGGCAATGGTGTTTCAGTTATGTATATCCAATCCATATCGCCCGAATAGCTATTATATATTGTGAATTGGCAGATGATTCATTTTTATGACATGCCAAATGATTTCAGTTACAGTTGAATTATATCACAGTTGTTGATTCAGTTTTCTCTATAAACTGTTTTACATTTTAGTTGATTTTATGCCCCACTTATCCTGGTTTTATATCAAAATTTTTATATGCTAGCTGAGCATTTCTTTCGCTCATACTTGCCGTTGTAAATTCTAATATTTCAGTAAAGATAGTTTGGCGAGACTTATCCGCACAGTTCAGAAAGAGACGAAGCGTGATGCTATTTCGAAGATGACTTGGCTCAGGATGTCTGGATTTAGTGTAAGATCTATTTTATATAATTGAGTTCTACTATTTATTATTATTATTATGTACTAGCCTAGTTGGCCTGGCGTACTTCTTATCGAAGTTACACCAGCGGTTTAAGATTTGATTAAAGAGCATGTTGTAAAGAAGGAATACTTTTTATTTAATGGAATTTGGATTCTTGTTTCTAGCCCTATGACCTTAAAAGATCTTGGTATGTTTGGGGTCACGGATGTTACATTTCATGTGTTGGACAATCATAAGTGAATGATTATTATTAAATAGATGTTTTATTTTGAGGATTTTCGCATGACGACCAAATCTTATGACCCCGGATTTGGGGGCGTCACACGTCATGCTTAAAGCATACGACACATCAGGACGAGTACATATCATAGCATACATGATAGATCCAATTACAGAAGCATATGGAATCTTACTCATGCGGTCCTTTTCATCTTTCGATTTAGGACTATCTTTATATGAGATCGTTATCCCATGAGACATAGGGACAAATCCCCTTTTTGCATCTTTCATCCCAAAACGATGTAATACTTTGTCAATGTATGTACTCTAACTTAGTCCAATCAATCTTCTTGATCTATCTCTATAGATCTTGATCCCTAATATATAGGAAGCCTCACCTAAGTCTTTCATGGAGAAATTCTTTCCTAACCATGCCTTAACAGCCGGTAGAGAAGGTATGTCATTCCCAATCAGTAATATATCATCAATAAATAGAACTAGGAATGCCACAGTGCTCCCACTAACCTTCTTGTAAACACAAGGTTCATTTTCATTTTGAACGAAGCCAAACTCTTTGCCTGTTTGGTCAAAACGAATATTCCATCTCCTTGAAGCTTGCTTTAGTCCATAAATGGACCTGATTAGCTTACATATCTTTCTAGCATCCTTTGGATTTACAAAACCTTCAGGTTGTATCATATATACATCCTCTTGAAGGCTTCCATTAAGGAAGGCTGTCTTGACATCCATCTACCAGATTTCATAATCGTTGTAAGCTGCTATCGCAAGCAAAATCCTAATGGATTTGACCATTGCTACTGGTGAAAAAGTTTCATCATAGTCAATACCATGAATTTGTTTGAAACCTTTTGCAACCAACCTAGCTTTATAGGTCTGGACCTTTCCATCCATGTCAGTCTTCATTTTGAAGACAACCAAAGTCCATACTTTGTTTTCATACATAGAATCCATTTCAGATTTCATGGCTTCTAGCCATTTCTCAGAGTTTGGACTGTTCATAGCATCTTGATAGGTAAGAGGCTCATCTTGATCCATGAGCATTATATCACCATTATCAACTAGGAGAAATCCATAATATCTCACAGGCTCATGGCGAATCCTACCAGATCTACGAACAACTTGTGTTTCTTGAGCAATATTCTCTTCAAGACTATCTTGAATATCTTGCTCACGTTCCATTTCCGGTTCAATGTTATCTTGTGGTTCTCGAACTTCATCGAGATCTACTTTCCTCCCACTATTTCTTCTGGAGACAAATTCTCTTTCTAGAAATACGGCATTTCGAGAAACAACTATTTTGTTCTCAATTGGATTATAGAAATAGTAACCCTTAGTTTCCTTTGGGTACCCCACAAAATAACATTTGTCTGATTTGGGTCAAAGCTTGTCAGAGGTCAAGCGTTTTACAAACGCTTCACATCCCCATATTTTCATAAATGACATGCTTTGACACTTTCTAGTCCATATCTCATATGGAGTCTTTTGAACCGATTTTGATGGAACACGGTTTAGTGTATATGCAGCGGTTTCTAGGGCATCACCCCAGAAACTTATTGGAAGATCAGCATGACTCATCATTGATCGTACCATGTCCAACAAAGTACGATTCCTCCTTTCAGAAACGCCATTCCATTGTGGTGTTCCAGGAGGAGTGAGTTGTGATACAATACCACATTCCTTTAAGAAATTCTTAAATTCCAGGGTTAAATATTCACCTCCTCGATCAGATCGAAGAATTTTAATTCTCTCAACCTTTTGATTTTCTACTTCAGCTTTGTATTCTTTGAACTTTTCAAAAGCTTCAGATTTGTGCTTCATTAGATACACATATCCGTATCTACTGTAATCATCAGTAAATGTTATGAAGTAGTAAAAGCCTCCTCTTGCCATAGAACGCATTGGACCACATACATCACTATGTATTAGTTCTAATCGTTCAGTGGCCCTTTCACCTTGTTTGTTAAAAGGGGCCTTTGCCATTTTACCAAGTAAACAAGCTTCACATTCATCGTATGATTCAAAATCAAATTTATCCAAAAATCCATCTTTATGGAGCTTGGATATGCGATTTTCATTTATATGGCCTAATCGACAATGCCATAGGAAGGTTCGATTAGAGTCATTTGCTTTAAGGCGTTTATTAACATTATAGACAGGAGTAAAATTTAAATCTAGAACATGTAAACCATTAAACATGCGTGCAATGCCATAAGTTAAATCATTCAAACCAAAAGAGCAACAATTGTCTTTAATAGTAAATGAAAAACCCTTCTTGTCCAAACAAGAAATAGAAATAATGTTTCTGCAAATCGCAGGCACGTAATAGCAATTATCAAGTTCTAAAATAAGCCCAGAGGGCAACGATAAATAATAAGTTCCTACGGCTAAAGCAGCAACCTTTGCTCCATTGCCTACTTGTAGGTCAACTTCTCCCTTTGCCAATGTCCTACTCCTTCGCAGTTCCTGCACATTAATACAAATATGAGAACCACATCCAGTATCCAATACCCAAGATGTTGAAATAGACAAATTGACTTCTATAACATAAATACCTGAATCAGTAGAAATCTTGACAGACTTCATCTTCTTCAGATCCTCCAAGTAGTTAGGACAGTTCCTCTTCCAGTGACCATGCTTGTTGCAATAGTGACAATCACCCTTGTCAACCTTTGCGACATCTCCCTTCGGCTTTCCAGCCTTTTTGAAGGAGGGCTTGGAAGGAGCAAGAGCTTTTGATGCAACCTTTTTCTTCCCCTTCCATTTCCCCTTTCCTTTAGCACCTTTCTTATAACGCCTTAGAATTTTTAATAATAATAATAATTATTTATTTAATATTAAATGTGAATTATATGACGTATAAAATTTGTTGAGGAGGTGAAGTATCTGTGGAATAATATTTGTGGGCTTAGTTGGTGATTTATATGTGATGTGTAAGCCCGGATATTTTTTAATTATATTTTTGGGAATTTATTTCCTATTTAATTGTGTTATATTTATCTTCTGTGAATTTTATAAAATCCTCGGGATTAGCAGAAATCCTGAAATCTTTTGCAGTATTAACTTTATTAGTTTATATGACTTTTAAAAATATTTGATGAATTATTTTTGGTTTTGAGAATTTTAAAATGATTTTATGAATTATTTTTCCAAATTATGGATTCAATCTTGTAAAATCCATATTTAATTTGTTTTTGATCCTAAAAATATTTTAAAAATATGTGGGTGATCGTAATTTTACATTCTTCATTTTTAAATTTTTAAATTTAATGTCCTACCCATTTTTATAATTGATGTCGATTTTAGGAAAAGTTTTATTTATTTTTCAGAACTGTATAATCATTAAATCACTTTATTCCCCATTTCTTTTCCCCAAATCCTTTATAATCCAAATCCCTAATTACATTTTCTAAAAAAAGAGCATCGACAATCTCTGCTCTCTCTGGAAGTCTCTAGCAGCCATTCCTAATTCCTCCCCTATCCGCTCTCAATCTCTCCCACAAAATCTCTCAATCTCGACTTCTTCCTCCTTAATTCCGTTCTTGTTGGCCTGGTAAGCCTTGATTATGGCTGTTGATTCCCTTCCTTCCAGTTCGCCTGTACCTGTGTATGTGGTTACTGCGTGTGTACGTAGTTTATGTGTATGTATTGATGTGGTGGGAGTTTGTGGGATTCTTTTCTTGTTGCTGTTGTAGCTTAATCGCAGGTCCCCTGTTCTCGTTGCGATTGTGGTTGTGTGTGTGGGTATGTGACTGCGTGGGTGAGTGTGTGTGTGGGTTAAAGGTTGAGCCAAAGAAAAATTGTGGCTTCTTGTGATTGTGGCTTGAATGTCGATTGCAGTACTAACTCCCCCTCCCCTGTTCTTGTCCTTCTCGGCTGTGTGTTGTGTTTCCGCGTGTGTAGTGTACCTGTGTGGGTGTGGCCGTGTGATGGCCGTCTGATTGTGTGACCTGAATGTTATACTCTGCTTCGATTGTTCTGTCTTGATGATTGGTGTTGTTGTTGACATGAACTGTTTGACAGGAATTGAAAGCTGGGATTCGAATAATTGATTGTATTGGTTCGATTAATTCCGGAAAATTTCTGATATTTGTTTCGTGATTTTACAAAATAATTTCGAAAATTATATATTTAATTTAGAGTGAAGTTTCGGGTCGGGAATCCAAAATTTGGGTACCCTCGAAACTTTGCCCCATTGACAATGATATTAATAAAAAATTGAGTCGATGGTAATTGGCGATGCTGATGATTTTCTGAGCCAAGTACTTAAATTTAATATTTACGTAATAAATTGTAATTTAATATCGATTTAGTATTAATTATTTAAACTGTATTGGATTGAGATTATAGTGAATTGGGAATGTTAGTTGAGATATGGATTTGATTAGTAATGATGATTGTGTTGGTTGTGTCGGTTGTATCCCGACTGGCAGTCACCCGTATAAAGGGGATGCCGTCAAATTTTTTCTAAAAATCCTAACCTATCTCTTGAAAATGTGTATGTATACTTATACAACTTGCATAAAGTATGAGTCGGGATTCATATTTTTTTTAAAATTGATCGATTATGTAATAATGTACCAATTATGATTAAATATTTTATCAGTGGCTTATATAATGTTAGTATATAATTAAATAAATGTAAATTAGGAGATTATTCGCGGGGGTAGATTAAGTTAAATTTTGATATTGATTAGCGAATATTGAGTAGAATTCTAAAATAGTGTTATATTGTGTGTAGAACCCGTGGATAAAGGGAAAACTAAAGCTGAGGACGTAAAGACTCTTCGAATCCTGTGATTTCCTGGTTAAGGCAAGTAAATTACTTCACTTATCTTTCAAGTGAATTATGATTATTATAACTTGATTCATATGCTCGTTCGAATTATCCTTGTTATAATTGTTTCGTTAATTTCCCTTAATTTCGAATATTAAATTGTTATACCCCAAATCGATTATATTGATTTCGTTGATTCTTTTAGTGGCTTGACTTACATCCATACCCCTTGTATATATATCAAACTTGTCGATATCTAGGTCAGAAATTACCCGACCTTATTTCATTTTGCGAGATTTGAGATGTTGACCTGGAACGAAAGTGTCCAGGGTGTTTGGCAGTTGAGGTGGTCGATTGTTCCGACACCTGATGTCTAGTTATAGGATTGGACTGTTAGTTTTTAAAAAATGTGGACCGTAAGGGTCGGACCAGATTCGTGGACAGAAATTATTAAGGCCAATGTGTGCCGTGGATCCATTAAGGACATTGCTGTGTGCGTTTGTCCGAGGTTAGTGCGTGACTGATCAGAAACCTAACCTTATGATTGTTTTTATCTATAAAATGCATGATAGTCCAATCCTCTTCTATTTTATGATTCAGACAAAAGACGTATCTTTCAGTTGAGCTTTTATATTGTTGATTGTTAGTTCTTGACAGACTTGTAAACATTTCTGTTTGTTTATGCTTTTAATTATATATATACTTGCTGAGCATTTTAGCTCACTTGCTTGCTAATTCTGTTTCCTCAGCTAAGCATGAAGATGTCTAGAAGGAGTGGACCGTCTGGTTGGGGCAGCCATAGAGGCAGCCAGAGAGTCGAGGTGGTGGGATGGGTAGTGAGCTTATAACCCTATTTCATATCATTTCTGTATTAGTAGACAGATTATTTATCTTATGGAGTTGTATATTATTTTATTCAGTATTGGGTTGTAATAGTTAATTAGTAGTTGTTTCATATTGTGGCCTGTGAGCGGTCTTGGTTGGTGTAGTTATATTTCTCTATGGTTTTGTTATTGTCACGCAAGTGAACTGTTTCAGTATTAGTTGGTTGGTTTGGTTGGTTTGGACAGGTGGATAGTCATATTTATGAATATATCATGCCAAAATTTTATAAAATTATCCTATAAAAATATATTTATATTATTATAAAATGTATGGACATTATTGTTGGATAGTGAGGGTGTTACATTTCTTGCCCACCATCATTATGGGAGCTTTCTCAGGTGCCTTGACCATATTTGCTTCAGTGGTCCTCAGCATGGCCAACAATTCCATAGGAGTCTTATCTTGCTCAGTCATATTAAAAGTCATAATAAACTGAGTATAGTCGCTGTTCAAAGATTGCAAGATTATATCGATTTGAGCCTCTCGCTAAAGCGGGAAACCCAAACGAGCAAGGTAATCACAATACCCAATCATCTTTATAACATGTGGTCCGACTGGTCCGTTGCCCTGCTTGCATGAGTAGAGTGCTTTGCTCGTGTTAAACTTTTCCACACGAGCCTGTGATTGAAACATCGTTGAAAGATGTTCAAACATAGCATGTGCATTCATATCCAGATGTTGCTTCTGAAGCTCAGCATTCATTGTAGCAAGCATAAGACAAGCCACATCGTTCGCATCATCAATATGCTTCTGATAAGCATTTTACACAGCACGAGTGGCATTAGCAATAGGGGCTTCAGGTTGAGGATTATCAATCACATAAGATTTCTTTTCCTGCATGAGAACAATTCTCAAATTCCTAGACCATTCAAGGAAGTTTGATCCTGTCAGCTTGTCCTTCTCAAGGACTGATCGCACAAAGAAAGTGTTGTTTGTGTTTTGTGCCATTTGTTATCTACAATGATAAAATGCATAAGATAAGTTAGATTGTTACAATAATTATGTTCAAGTGATTATGGTACATTCAACTTAATATACCTCCCACTATTTTTATCAAATTAATAGCCCTCACTATTAACTCGGAAAGTATATGCGAAACTTTACTTTCTAGTGGGCCAAGATCCATATTTTATTATGTCTTGGGTCAGCGTTGGCCGATACTCCCAAAACACAACTATTTAGGTAGACAACATTTGCCAATTATATCTCGTATATAATTCTTGGACAGTTTGGTGAACAACAATTGCTCTAATTTATCAAATAAATTTTCCGCCAAACCTATGCTTCTAAGTTCTCATTTCACAATCCTATTGTGATAACTTAGTTAAGTTAGACCCAATTGATTAACATGTCGAATATCACATTTATTCTTTCGCACCTTGTTAGGAATATGTTGTACTTGATGATAACTTCACAGTCAATCAAATTGTATAAGGTTTTGTAGCTGTCAACGGATGAGGATTTATAACTCTATCCGTTGACAGGTAGCTCATCAACGGATGAGGTTTTGTAGCATACTGCAGTATCTCTATGTTATCAGTTGATAATGTTTTTATCCACAGTCATGTTGACCATCAATGGATAGGCAGAATAGGGTAGCCAATTGTAAATAAGCTATGCTATGTAATTCTGCCTAAGTGAAAGTGTATCAACGGATGAAGACAAAACTCTATCAACGGATACAGCTCAAATCTCAATATCAACGGATACAGCTCAAATCTCAATATCAACGGATACAGCTCAATATATCATCAACGGATGTCAGTGTACAATATCAACGGATAATCATTGACACTTACTTCTATGCTAAGCTGGGGATTAGCAGTTGATAAGGACAGGTTTGACCGACAGATCACATGGGTTGATAGTAGATACAAAAAGCAATATGGCAGCCATACTTTGGAAACACAAAAGAAAGAAGCATTCCGTTTACACTATGAATACAAGAAAGGTGCAGGAGACATGTCTGTTTACAAGGACAACCTTTCGGCTACATGTGTATTTGGAGTGGAGTAGCAAGTCAACTTGAATTAGATTAATATTATCTTATTCCTGTAGCACTTGTAAACTTGGGATTTATAACCAAGTGTAGCAACTCTTTAGAAGCTAAGAAAACAGATACATTTGCTTAGGTTTATTGAATATCCTTAGAAAGCAAAGAGTTGTAAAACAGAAGCTGTGTACATTTGTATCACAGAGTTTTCTTCGAATAAAAGCTTCAGGTGGTGCATTTAACCACCTGATTTTTATGTGTTTGTGCATTAATCATTTTACAACAATTATCCAAGTATAGATTTCTGGAGTTCTTATCAGAAATTTATAAATATCAAGAATTGTATTCAACCCCTCCCCTTCTAAAATTATACAAGTATGTAATCTGGGAATAACAATTGGTATCAGAGCAAGCTTCTAACATATTTGAAGTTTAAAGATCAACACACTTCCAACATGTCTAAGAAGGATTATGGAGTAAAGATTCCAGTTCTTGATAGAGAGAATTATTTCACTGGAAAGTAAAAATGCGTCTACATCTCTTGTCTATTGATGAGGGTTTTGTGGATTGCATTGACAAGGGTCCTCACGTTCCAATGAAGACTGCAACAAGAGTTGGCCTGGCTGAAGATGTGCCTGACACTCTCATTCCCAAACCTGTTTCTGAATGGAGTCTTGAAGATATTGCAGAAGTCCACAATGACAAAAAGACCATGAATATACTGTTCAATAGTCTAGAAACAGACATGGTTGACAATGTTATTAACTGTACTACCTCCAAGGAAGTATGGGACACTGTTCAAACCCTTTGTGAAGGAACAGAACAGGTGAGGGAAAACAAGATGCAACTACTAATCCAACAGTATGAACATTTCATTTTAAGAGTGGAGAAACAATGAATGATACATTTAGTAGATTTCAAAAGATACTAAATGGTTTGAAACTGTATGGAAGAATCTATCAAGTTAAAGATTCTAATCTCAAATTTCTGAGATCACTGCCCAAGGAATGGAAGCCAATGACTGTTTCTCTAAGAAACACTCAAGAGTACAAGACATTTACTTTTGAAAGGCTCTATGGAACTTTAAAGACATATGAGCTGGAAATGGAGCAGGATGAAGAGATTGAGAAGTCCCAAAAGAAAAGTGGGTCAGTTGCACTTGTTGCCAACTTGGAGCAGAAGGAGGAAAGGACAGAAGCTTCTAGTTCTACACCAAACAGGGAGGTTTGTAAAGGTAGAGCAGAATCAAGCAGGAGCAAGGAAAAGGTGTCTGAGGAATTGAATGTCCTTCAGCAGGATGAATTGGATGAGATAGATGAGCACTTAGCTTTTCTGTCTAGGAGATTCTCTAAGCTGAAATTCAAGAGAAACTCTGGGGTGGCCAAGCCATTTAACAAGGATTTTTCCACAAGCAACTATGTGGATAAATCCAAAATTAAATGCTACAATTGTGGAATTGCTGGTCACATGATAAGTGAATGCAGGAAACCTAGATCTGAGAACAAGGGAAAGTTAACTGAGACTGTTGACTATAAGAAGAAATATTTTGATCTTCTCAGGCAGAAAGGAAAGGCATTCTTGACCCAAGAGTATGACTGGGCTGCTGATGACAATCATTCTGATGATGATGTTGAGTTTGTCAACCTTGAATTGATGGCTGATTCTGGAGAGCAGGAAGCAAGTTCAGCTAGCAATCAGGTATTTTCTACTAATCTCTCTGAGCTCACCAAAGAGGAATGCAATAGTGTTATAGATGAAATGTCTACTGAACTATATCACTTGAGTGTTACTCTTAAATCACTTACTAAAGAGAACAATAGGATTAAAGAGTCTAATCTATTTTTAAGTGATAGAAATGCTGCTCTAGAAGCTCAATTTCTAGAATTTGAGAAAATGAGAGTTGATTGTAATAATGCTAAAAGTGAACTTGAAGCTGTGTTAAAAAGAGAACTAATTTTAAAAGACCAGCTTGAAAAAGAACAAGGGATAATTGCTAAATTTCAAAGTTGTAGAAATATTTCTCAAAACATAATAGAAGTCCAGGGAATAGAATCGTTTGTGAAGGATACCTGGACTCAAAAGAAAAAGGAGCTAGAACCTGGCCTTGGGGATCTAGAGACTATTTGTGAATCAACGGATAGTGAACATCCGTTGACAGATGAACCATCAACGGATGAGAGGTATCCGTCGACTAACAAAAAGTTTGTTAGTAAGAAGGAACTCAAGAAACTGGATATCAAGTATGGTCCAGTCAACAAGAACTTTGTTAGTGGTGGGAGTAGCAAAACCAAATCTAGTGGGAAGGCTAAGGCATGTGATTTACATAACAAAAAGGCTGTTGGTAAATCAGATAATGAAAAGGTAGAAATTGAGGGTAAAAAGAAAAAGAACAGAAATGGTAAGATAGGCATCACCAAGAAAAACAATTATTCTCCTGACAAGTTTGCTCCTAAGAAAACTTGTAGTAATTATAATAGTGTCAATCACCTATCTTCTAATTGCAAGATTGTCAACAAGGCTCCTGTTCATGTACCTCAAACAATACCATGTATGCCTGCAATGCCTGGTTTGTATCAAAATGCTAGTTTTTCAAATCCATATGTGAACATGCCATATGTGTCTAATCCTTATTTTCAATCTGTGAATGTGCCACAAATGTCATGGAGCATTCCTAGCATGAATAATATGTATGCCAATTTTCCACAAATGCATGCATCAAATATTCATGCAAATGAGCATTTGTCAAACCCCATCACTCAAGAATCTACACCTAAGTTGAAGAATGCTAAGAGTGCAAAGTCAAAGGCTAACAAGAAAGGACCCAAGGAAGCTTGGGTACCAAAATCAACTTGATTTGTTTTTGGAATGTGTGCAGGGAAACAGAAGAATCTATGGTACCTAGACAGTGGATGCTCTAGGCACATGACAGGAGATTCAACCCTGCTCATAGAGTTCAAGGAAGGAGCTGGCCCTAGAATTACCTTTGGAGATGATAGCAAAGGATATACTAAGGGATATGGCCTGATTTCAAAAGGCAATGTCATCATTGAAGAAGTGGCTTTAGTTGAAGGTTTGAAGCACAATTTGCTGAGTGTCAGTCAGATTTGTGACAAAGACTATGAAGTAAAGTTCACAAAAGAAGCCTATGTTGTTTCTGCCAAGGAAGACAACAATGTGGTATTGACAGGCTTTAGAAAAGGAAATGTTTACATAGCTGACTTCAATTCAGCATGCTCAGAATCCATTACTTGTCTCTTCAGCAAAGCAAGTAAGGATGAGAGTTGGCTATGGCATAAGAAGCTGTAACATTTGAATTTTAAAGTTATGAATGATTTGGTAAGAAAGGATCTTGCTAGAGGAATCCCTCAATTGGAATTTGTCGGAGATGGACTGTGTGATGCCTGCCAATTAAGGAAACAAAAGAAATCATCCTTCAAAAGCAAGACAGAGTCATCCATTGTTAAGCCTCTTCAATTGCTGCATATGGACTTATTTGGTCCAGTAAATGTCATGTCTATTTCAAAGAAGAAATACTGTCTGGTGATTGTAGATGATTTTTCTAAGTTCACATGGACCTTCTTCCTGCACTCCAAGGATTGTGCAAGTGAAATCATCATCAATCAGCTCAGAATACTAAACAATGGTTCTGAAGACAGAGTACAAAGAATCAGGAGTGACAATGGTACTGAATTCAAGAATTCCACAATGAAGATTTTCTGTGAAGAAAATGGAATTGTCCATGAGTTTTCTGCTGCCAGAACACCTCAACAAAATGGGGTTGTTGAAAGGAAAAACAGAACTCTCATTGAAGCAGCTAGAACAATGTTAAGTGAATCAAGGTTACCAACATATTTCTGGGCTGAAGCTGTCAACACTGCATGCTTTACTCAAAATATTTCCTTGGTCAATCAAGCTAGAGGAATGACTCCTTATCAGTTGTTAACCAACAAGAAACCAACTTTAGCTTTCCTTCATGTCTTTGGATGTAAGTGTTTTGTGCTAAGGAATCATGGAGATAACTTGGGCAAATTTGAAGCAAAGGCAGATGAAGCTATTTTTGTTGGATATGCAGCAGGGAAAGCCTACAAAGTCTACAATCTAAGAACCAACATCGTTATGGAATCTGTACATGTTGTGTTTGATGATCAAAAGATTTTAGGTCTAAATGATGGAGGCTCCCATGAAAAGTTGGAATTTGAGAATGAAGGTGAAGGAAGAATGTACTATGATGATGATGAGGAAGATGAAGATCATGACCCCAGAGATCCACCAAGAGTTGTTGTACGAACTAGAAATGATGCTTACACTGGAAATGAAGCATCCGTTGACAGTCATTCTGGAGCATCCGTTGACAATATTAGAGATGCATCCGTTGACAGAGATTCTCAAGCATCCGTCGACAAGCAAAATGATGCATCCGTTGACAGTCAACTTCATAATTCAGCAAGGACAACAAACTCAGGGGGAGTTTCTCAAGGTCAAAATTCAATGCTAAATCAACATGATCATGCTCATGAAAATGAAGCAACCTCATCAAGATTAAACCTTCCACCTGCAAGAAAATGGACTAGAGATCATCCATTTGAGTTAACCATTGGTGAATCAAATTCAAGAGTCCAAACTAGAAGGGCCACTCAAGCAGAATGTCTATACAGTAGCTTCCTGTCTCAAGAGGAACCTAAGAAAGTGGAAGATGCCCTTCTAGATCCAGATTGGGTCTTAGCAATGCAAGAAGAGCTAAACCAATTTGAAAGAAATAAAGTATGGAAGCTTGTGCCCAAACCTGATGATAGAAGTGTCATAGGTACTAAATGGGTTCTCAAGAATAGGACAGATGAAAATGGCATAATTGTGAGGAATAAAGCTAGATTAGTGGCAAAGGGCTATTCTCAAGAAGAAGGGATAGATTTTGATGAAACTTTTGCTCCAGTGGCAAGACTTGAGGCAATAAGAATCTTCCTAGCCTATGCAGCACATGCCAATTTCAAGGTCTATCAGATGGATGTCAAAAGTGCCTTTCTAAATGGGGAACTGGAAGAAGAGGTCTATGTCCATCAACCTCCTGGCTTTGAAGATCCAGAATTTCCAGAATATGTATATCTTCTCATGAAAGCACTTTATGGGTTGAAGCAAGTACCAAGAGCTTGGTATGACACTTTATCTCAATTTCTTTTGGAGAATCACTTCACTAGAGGTACAGTAGATAAAACCTTGTTTCATAGGAATATCAATGGCTCTTCAATACTTGTTCAAATCTATGTAGATGATATTATTTTTGGGTCTACAGATGAGAAGCTTTGCAAAAGGTTTGCCAAACTTATGCAAAGTAGGTATGAAATGAGCATGATGGGTGAATTAACTTACTTTCTTGGCCTACAAGTAAAGCAAGTTAATGAGGGCATTTTCATAAGTCAAACAAAATATATTTATGATCTCTTAAAGAAATTTGACTTAATGGATTGTACCTCTGCAAAAACACCTATGGCCACTGCAACTAAGCTTGAGTTGAATACTAAGGAAAAGTCTGTGGACATCTCAAGCTATAGAGGCATGGTAGGTTCACTTCTATACCTAACAGCTAGTAGACCTGATATAATATTTTCTACTTGTCTTTGTGCTAGATTTCAAGCTGACCCTAGAGAGTCTCACTTGATAGCTATTAAGAGAATTTTCAGGTATCTCAAGGGAACACCAAACCTTGGCATTTGGTACCCAAGAGAATCTGGTTTTGATCTAACTAGCTATTCAGATGCAGATTATGCATGTTGCAGAGTTGATAGGAAAAGTACTACAGGTTCCTGTCAAATTCTAGGAAACAGGCTTGTTTCATGGTTCAGTAAGAAACAGAACTCAGTCACCACTTCTACAGCTGAAGCTGAGTACATTGCTGCTGGAAGTTGTTGTGCACAGATTCTATGGATGAGAAATCAACTTATTGACTATGGTCTAAAAGTTGAGAAGATTCCAATTTTCTGTGACAACACAAGTGTTATTGCCATCACAGGGAATCCAGCGCAACATTCGAGAACCAAGCACATTGACATCAAATACCACTTCATTAGAGAACATGTGATGAATGGTACAGTAGAAATGCACTTTGTGCCAAGTGAAATGCAGCTTGCAGATATCTTCACCAAGCCTCTTGATGAATCCACATTCACAAGATTGGTAGGTGAGCTAGGTATGCTTAACTTGTCATAATTCCTAGTGATATTTGATTTCACTGCATTGCAGCTAGGAATGTGTTTTGATTTACTTGAGAATTAAAAACTCTCAGAAAAATTTTCTTCAGAAATTTTGTCCAAGGCAAAATTATCTTATCAACGGATATCCTTTTACCCGTTGATGGCATAAACACATTCCTAGATTTTCGTATATCAACGGATAACAGGTTATCCACGTCATCAACGGATAAACTGTTTCTCAACCGTTCATTTCATATCCGTTGATATACATATTTTCTTTAAAATATAACCGTTGGTAAACGTGTATCTATATAGGACTGGTTATATTTATTTCCTTTTATTATTTGACAGTTACTTTTGACCAATGGGTAATTACTTTTAATTATTTCATTTTCAATTCTTGAAAAGTATAAAAGGCTGTCTTGTGCTTTCACATCTCACTTTTATCGACTTTCAAGATTCTCTTAAGTAAACTGCATCTTCTTCACAAAAACTCTCTGCAACAAAAGTTCAAACACTTCAATGGCGCCTATTGTTAAGATGATGTCTTCGACTGGGTTCACCTATGAGAAGAACAACTTCACGGCCTATGTCGATACAGTGAATGCCCCAGAAGCTTATCACACCATGATGAACTTTGTGAAGAACTGTAAACTTTCGTATGCTATGACTGCCACCACTCCTCTAATCCACGAGGTAATTGAAGAGGTGTGGGCATCTGCTGAGTTCAATAGCATAGACGGTACAATTGCTTTTTCCTTAAAGGGTAAAAACTATGTAGTTAACTCTGATGTGATAACTGCTTGTTTAAAATTGCCTGAGAATAACTGTCTGAAAGTACCCAGTGATGTTGAAATAGTTGCCATGCTTAATTCCATAAATTATGCCCTTAGTACTGATAATTTAGGGTAAATTGTTAGGAAAGGGATGGTTAAAGAATGGAGTTATTTTTGTGATGCCTTCATTAAAATTTTTCAGGCAAAATTAGTAACTTTGATGCTGTTACCCATTCCATGCTAGTTATGTTGTGTATGCTTCTGACTGATAAATTCTATAACTTTGGCACACTAGTCATGTATGAGATAGCAGCAAAATTAGGTAAAAAGGAAACTAGGAGCAAGAATATCTATTTTGTTAGATTTTTGATGCTCTTAGCACTGCATGTATCTGAGAATGAGCTATCCATTGCTAACCCGAATAGCAAGTTCACATGTTTTGTTCAGGAGAAGAGAGTCTTAAGTGATTTAATTCGAATGAACTCCAATGCAGAAGTACAATTGGTATATCTACCAATTGTTCAGGTAACTCTTTCTAACCTTGAAACTCCTATCTCTAACCCCCAAATTTCTTTGCCTTCCACAGTCACAATGGAGTCTGTAGTAGTGACCAAACAGGCTCCTACCCAAGTGACTAAAACAAAAGTTTCCAAACCAAAATCTAGGAGACAAACCTCAGGTGTTTCTCAAAAAGCACCTGTTGCAAAAACTACCACAACTCTTGAGAGGAGTGTGAAGGAGGTAGTGAGTGGTGAGGGACAGGGTGCAAGCCCTAAGAATAAGGTAGGTGAGGAAAGTGCACCAAATAGCCAAGCCCAAATTACATCCTCTCAACAGGGTGTGACTACTAGTTCTATAGCAACTCTGCACAAAAGGGTAAGGGACACTAGCCCTCTCTCAAAAACCTATGAAAGAAGAATAAAATCTAAAACCATAGGGGAAGCACAGGGTACACACACAGTACAACAAATTGTACCTTCTCAAATTCAGTTTGATGTGACTTCAATAAATGTGGAGTCACAGCCCCTTGATCTTAACCTTCAAATCGATACACATTACAATCCACCATCACCAACTCCATCTCTGGATGTGGATATGATATCTACATCAATTCTTGATTCTCCATCTTTAAGATTCTTGGAGAAGCCCCATTCTGCAATTGGTGGTCATCATCTTTTAGATGATTTGTTGGGCCATCAATCTTCCATTCCTGAATTCACAACAACATCTGTGGCCTCATCTTTAAAATCAATCTCCACAGATTCAGTGTTGGTTTTCACTTCAACCGTTACTATCATTCCTTCATCAACGGATATCCTTCATCCGTTGACAAGTGTTTCTCCATCAACGGATGCGCCTATGTCTAGCCATCCGTTGACAGCTATAACTACTCCATCAATGGATATCCCTTATCCGTTGATAACTCACTCTACCACTGCTATATCTGACATTCCTGTGTCAAGTGTGGAGGAGTTCTCAGTAGTTGAAACACTTTTAGGATTGAGGGAAGGGAGTGAGAGGCTGCCTTGTGAGCAGGCAAAAGGAGAGCAAAAGAGTTCCACCTTAGTAGGTGAAGGTGAGGGTGTGAGAGGTGTGAGCCAGGGGGAGCCCCTGATGCAAGAAAAGAGAGATGAGTGGAGAGAAGGGACTATAGGAGAAATAAGGCAGGAAGATCCAGCCATTGCAAGTGAGTTAATGGAGGTTAATGAAGCTTCTAAAGAGATGGAATTTCGACAAGAATATCAGTCAATCATTGACTCCATCTCTTTGGATCCTGAAACCTTTACTCATCCTGTTTCTGCCTATCAAGTCATGGCACAACAGGGCAATGTGGAGGCAGAGGAGGCAATGCACCTAGTGCACACCTCACAATCTCTATAAAGATCAAAGGAAGCTTTGACAACTCTGCCTTCAGATGCTGACAGTGAAGAGTTTGGCAGTGCTGACAGTGACAGCACAACAAATGATGAAGAAGTCAATGTGGCAGATACTCCAGAATGGCTATTTTCTACTGCCACTGTGGCTGGTGACTTCAATGTGGAGATTATGAAGCAATATCAATCTGCTAGGGCTGAGCACCAAAATGCAGATCCACAGAGAAAGGCTGTCCTTCAGCAAATAATGGACTCCCTGAAACTTCACAAGATGCACATGGTCATTCAAAAAACACAACAGGAGGAGGTCCAAACTGCAATTAGAGAAATGAAAGTGGAACTAGATGCCAGGATTGAGGCACTAGCCCCTACTACCACTCAGAAGGTGTTGACTAGCAAACTATTGAAGGAAGATAGCCTGGCCAAATCTGTTCAGTATCTCTCCTCCAGAGTGGATTGTTAGGTCCAAATGTGTTGTAGAGGGGGGGGGGTGAATACAACTTTTCGAATATGAGAAGCAATAAATACGATGCAATAAATGAACACACAGATTCAAGGAATATATTTCTTATATATAACTTGAAAGGGTTGCTACAACATTCATTACAAAGTATAACAGAAGTTCAGAGAGAAGTGAATGATACTAAGCTCTGTGAATGCACTCTCTCTTTTTCTCTCTTGTGTTTTTCTCAAGAATTGCTCACTAACTAAAACATTACACAAGTACTTCTATTTATACTACATGTAATCTATGTCCTGTAGTCTTCAAAGACTAAGATGTACGTGGCCCAATGATGTCCACATAAATCTTGCCTTATCTTGAAAGCTTGGAAATCTGCCAATCAGAAGATGCCATGTGTCATGTTGAAGCTGCACTCTAAGTAGAACTTCTACTTGAGAATTTCTACTTAGCCATCTCGAAGTTCTAAGTAGAACTTCTACTTAGAAACTTCTACTTGGCCATCTAGAATATTTAGTACTTAGAAAATATTCTGGTCTTCAACTTGAAACTTCAATGCACATCTTGAACTTGTGATATCTTCATGTCTTCTTTATTCTTCACCAAGCTCTTGAATATGGATCTTTATTACTGACATAAACTTGCTATCAATGTCCTGACACTTGATGCAACGGTCTAGTTCATAAGTGACTAGTCTTGATAGGGTTTTTGCTTCTTGAATAAATTACCATATCCAATTACAAATGTGGCTTTCCAATATTTGCTTTCCTTCTTGTTCACTTGAAATCAATTGGTCTTATTGATACTGATAGTTATGATCTTGATTCTTGGCTTTCCAAATCACTGAGGCATGAACAACTTTGACTTGAACTTCTCTCAATGATTTCTTCTTGGATTGATCATAGTTAACATGTTGAATTGTATCAATTACCTTGTCTTCATTTAGTGTTGATTTCTTGTGACCTCTTGTTCTTGATTGTCTTCTGGTTAAGTATCTTTTCCTTTAGTTTGAGTTACGTTAGTTATAGTGTTACAAGTTTACACACTCTGCCTTTCAATCTCCCCCAATTTGATTGTCTAACAATGACATTCAAATTAATGAAGGATAACTCAACTAAACAATTAGACGAGAAAAGATAATTAACATTACAGTCTTGAATAATTTACAATTGAAATTTACATGAAAACAATACAAAGAACTTAAACTAGAAACAGAATTCGAACTTCGAATTAAAGATCATTTGAGTGATTCCTATCACCTGGATTATTTCATATCTTTTAGTCAAACTTGTATCACCTTATTGGATTCACTCTAAGGTGAATTTTCCTCAAGTGAGTTAAAGCAACCGAAAGACATGAAGTTTTTCCAACTTCAAGTTCACACCACTCTGACCTTTAACCCTAATTCCGTTTCCTCTTTCTAGCTTCAGCAGCTTGGTCTCTCTCTTCTTTCTGCCTTTTGCGCTTCTCCTTCTGCTGCTTTTCTTTCTTGTATACTGGATCTTTAAGCTGCTTCCACCTAGCATTCAATAGACTTACAGCTTCCATTTCTAGAGGGTTCTTGGGCTCTGGATAAGGATGTTTGAAAAGCCTTCTGAGTTTGTCCACCTCCTGAGTAGTTCTGATCTTTGGAATATCCTCGAAGTTCTTCATGATGAGCTGAGGTTTCCAGTGAGATTTATCAGATTTGAACTGACAATAGATCATCTTGGGGTAGCCCTTGACACGGTCAGTATTGTGGACACTGGCCGCATCTCGCTCCATTCTCTTCTTTTCCACCACTACTTCAGACAGGTAACTCATGAGTCTCTGCTTTTCTTCAACAAACTTATCTTCCACTTCGCCCCATTTGAATACATATAATACTCTCTCCAGAAATGCAGCATCTTGAGTCCGTAGCAGCCATTGTCTACTCATATGCAAGATTGTTTGATTCTGGTCTGCATCTATGAATACTAAGGCATCAGCTGTATCTTCAACATAAGCATGTATACAGTATACACTTTCACTTCCTGGAACACCAATAGCCTCCCTTATTTCTCCTTGTTCTAGTGCTCCAGAAGGAAGAGTCAGAGCTTCATCTACATTCTTCATGGCTTGAAGAATATTCCATTTCTTCTCTATTAGCTCCGGCTCAATCTTCACGTCATCAAGAGGGTTTGGAGCAATGACATCACACTTCCACACCTCATTGCTCTTCTTGAATATAACTCTTTCAATGATCTTCACGGATTTATCTTTAAGCTCAGAAGCGAATCCCTTACCCATCATTTGTCTACATACAGCTTTGAGAGATTCTACTGAAAGCTCCATTAGATCATTTTCCTCCATGCTAACCCTCTTCATCTTTCCATCAACTACCATCCGGACAAAATTTGGATAAGCTGAGAATTCTGGACCCTTGTCCTCTGCTAGCTGCATTAACTGATCCCTGTACAGAATGCTTAGCTCCTCAAATTGAGAGTATTGAATTTTAGTCGCTAGCAAGAACAACTCTGACGCAGATCTTCTCATAATGAATTGGTCATCCACATATAAGAAAGATGTTGGGACTCCTTCTACCAAAGACAAGATAACCTGCCACTCCTTAAGATTTGCATTGTATCCAACCCTGACTTTAGAAATTAGTCTCTTCAAAGCATTTATATAGTCCCCAGTCATTGGATTCTGCAAATTCAAGTTGTAGAACAGATCATCTGCATCCTTGTTATGAACTCCTTTCGCACAGGGTCCCATCATTATCTTCCTTGCTTCATCCCATTTCTGCCCTATCCTTCGTTTGTCCAGATCAACTTGAGGATTAGCTAGCCTTGCAAGCTGATAAGTGGATTTTATATCCACTTATTATGCGCTAAATGGACCTAAATTGGTGGTTTATCCTTAAGTATGTTGTGTTTTTTAATTAGTTTTATGTTGTTTCAAGTCTTTGTAGTGCAGAACTCACAGTTTCAGGTATCCTGGCGATAAAAGGTTAAAAGACGGTGGATTTATGGCTCAGATGGATTGGCTACGAGGAAAAAGAATTATCATAAAGATTTCTGAGTGATATATTCTTAAAGCAGGAATCCCGGTTGGAATTGTTATATTTTTTTCTAAGCAAAAGGAGTCCGGTTTTAGAGCCTCAAGAGACCGTAACTTGCATCTGGACGAGCAATGAAGAAATAAGAATTATCACAAAAATATGGAAAGTGATATTTTCTTAAAGCTGGAACCCCGGTTGGAATTAATATATTTTCTGTTAAGCAAAAGGAGTCCGGTTCCAGAAGACCAGAGACCGCAGCTTAGACAATAAAGATTTATTTATATTATTAAATAATTTTATTAATTTAGAAAATTATATTTATAAATATCTAATAATATTAGATATTTATTTTTATAATTTTTGGATTAAAATAATTTTTTATTAATTAAAGATTATAAGCTGTGCGGGTTAAAAAGCATTTTTACGGAGCCGCATATTAAATTCAACTACCGCGTGGAGAAGAGCTGGAAGCGTGTGTAAATTTCTATAGAGTTGTTAGAAATTAGGCAGGACTTTTAATACTTCTGACTTTGTAATACATAACGTGCTAAATTGCACTATAAATAGGTGTGATGTGCTTAGTTTTAAAAGAGACCCGGAGAGCTGAAGTTCAGTATTTTACTCTCCCCTTTTTTTATCATTTTCTGTTGTAATTTGGTCTCATTTTATATATTTTTTAAATTTCTGCAAACAGTTTATTTTTATACAATTTAAATTTCTGTAAGGTTATTATATTTTAACACTTTAAATTTCTACAAAAAGTTTATTTTATAGTTATTCAGAAGGGCCCAACTATTTTAATCGGAAATGATTTCAAATTGCTGTTTGAAATAAGTGAATTAGGTACTGCAAATTTTCGAACCACTGCCAATCCAAGCGAGTGAAGAACACGCACGGCTTTTTGTCCAGTTATCACGGGCGCGTGCACGCCACGCGCGGGGAGGCGAGTGGAATTCCTGCCGACAGTTGTTGTTGCATGTGCTGGTGACCTTTTGCTTTTGTCCAGGTGATTTAATTTAATTGTTTATTTTGTTTTACTTTTTATCATTTGCTTTTCTTTCTTTTTTTTACTTTTGTAATACAACTAACTTGAGCGCTCCTCTTTTTATTAGTTGTTATTTCGGTTTGATTTTTTTTTTATTTTTTTATTTTTATTTTTTTTTTTTTAATTAGTTATTGATTTATTTTTATTATTTTAAATTCTTGTAATTGCATATTTAATTTATGAAATTTTCTACCATGATTTTATTTAATTCCATAAAGGTGCCTAGTTTAATTATGAACTAAACACTTTCATGGGGTTCTAATGTAATGAATTGTTAATGCTCATGTTAATTTGATAGATAATTTGTGTTTACAATTTTTATATAAGATTGCCTTGCATGGTTGTTTTAATTGAATATAGGTGAATAGCTAACATCTATTGTACCAAATCTCTAATGATTGCGAAAGTGGATTTAGAGATTTAGGGTTTGCCATGCTAGCATAGGTATGTCGGCTTCTCCGCATTTCGGATTATAGTTTCGAAAGAACGTTATTCCCCTATGTAGTTAATTGCGGAACTTGTGCTTAAATTGATTGTATCACCCATTCACATAGACATATAGTGTATTGGATATAATTGATGCCCTTATAACTTCTATCTCTTTTGTGGATAATTATTTGGAATGGTGTGAGTTAATTGAAAGATGGCTCATATTAGTGTCGTGTTCCCGCTAGCATTCTTAACAATTGTAACACATTAATTCTTGATAGTTAATAGAGCTAAAACATTCATGAAATTAGGACCCCATGCCTCTATCATATTATTTTAAACAATTAGTCGTTACGTCATTAGTTAATTGTTATCTGCAAATACACCATTTTTAGTTCGTTCATGCTTCTATAATTAACCAACATTGTTGAATAGACATATTTACAAAATAACCGAGTCTTCGTGGGAACGATCCTTATTTCCCTATATTGCTTTTGGACTGCGTACACTTGCGTAGAGGAAATAGCAAACAAGTTTTTGGCGCCGCTGCCGGGGACTCGGTATTATTTTTGTTTATGTGTTTTACTACAAGAGAAGTTAATTTGTTTGACTTGAACATTTTATCTTATATTTTTGTGAAGTGATTATTTGTGTCCAGATACTTGGATTTTTATGCTAACACGTTCTAAAGCATTAAAAGCCAAACAAGTACTTGAACTAGCAAAGACTCACAAGATGAACGGAGAAGGCGAAGTAGTTGCACCTACAGCAACAAGGGCTTTAATGGACTACTCGCAACCAAAGATCGATGATATTCAGTCAAGTATCATTCGTCCAGCAATTGCAGCTCCTACATTCGAAATTAAATCTAGCACTATTCAGATGGTGCAGAATCAAGTACAGTACGGAGGAACTGCAACGGAAGATCCTAACTTACACATCAGGAACTTCATAGAAATATGCGACACATTCAGATTCAACAATGTGTCAGATGATGCTGTGAAGTTGAGACTCTTCCCGTTTTCCTTAAGAGACAAGGCTAAGGGTTGGTTACACTCTCTGCCACCGGGATCTATCACCACTTGGGCTGATCTAGCTCAAAAGTTTCTTAGTAAATTCTTCCCCATGGCAAAGACTGCAGCTATAAGGAATGCTATCACGCAATTTTCTCAACAGTCTGGTGAATCCTTATGTGAAGCGTGGGAAAGATACAAGGAGATGCTTCGGCAATGCCCACATCATGGCATGCCAAATTGGATGATCATAAATTGTTTCTATAATGGGCTAGGAATGCAATCAAGGCCAATGGTAGATGCAGCTTCAGGGGGAGCATTATGGGCTAAAAGTTACGAGGAGGCCTACGATCTGATCGAGATGATGGCAGCTAATGAATATCAAAACCCAACTCAGAGAATGCCACAACAGAAGGTAGCAGGTATTTTTAATGTTGACAAAGCCACTTCATTAGCAGCTCAGCTAGAGGCTTTGAACTTGAAGGTAGACTCTTTGACAGCGCAAGGATTTCGTCAAGTTGCTAGTGTTTGTGAGTTGTGTGCGGGCGCACATGAATCAAACCAATGTGCCATCTCAAACGAGTCAGTTCAATTCGTAAGCAATTTCCAAAGACAGCAACAGCCAGCTCCAAATTCCTACCATCCGAACAACCGAAATCATCCAAATTTCAGTTGGAGCAATAATCAAGGAGGAGCACAACAATCACATCAGCCCTACCAACAATCTAATCATCAGCCATTTGGAGCTAAGCAGTATAATCCATCTGGATTCCAGCAGCAACAGGGGCAACATTTTCAACAACCATATGCTCCTAGACAATTTCAGCCTCCAGGATTTCAACAACAACAATCTTATGGAAATTCTGGACAATCGTCGAATGAAAAGACTGAATTGGAGGAGTTGAGGTTGGGCCAAAAAAGCCAAGCGGCTTCCATTAAAAATCTGGAAACTCAATTGAGTCAACTCGCTAGTTTCATGATGAACCGACCACAAGGAACACTCCCCAGTGACACTGAACTTAATCCTGGGAGAAAGGATAATCACGAGCACATCAAAGCAATTACCCTCAGATCAGGGAGAATCACGGAGGATGCTGAGCTAAAAGATACAGAAAAAATTCTGCCAGACAAAGGAACAGAAAAAGCAGATTTGGGAGACACAAAGGACATGGGCAATATATCAGAATCAAAGGAGGAGAGTAAAGAAAATATGCCAACTCCTAAACAAGCTATCCTCGAGCAAAAAGAAGTAAAAGAGCAAGTCTACCCACCTCCACCATTTCCTCGACGAGTGCAAAAACAGAAATTAGACAAGCAGTTTGGCAAATTTCTTGAAGTCTTTAAAAAATTACATATCAACATTCCATTTGCTGAAGCTCTCGAACAAATGCCAAGCTATGCCAAATTCATGAAAGGCATTCTCTCGAGGAAATTAAACCTTGAAGACTTAGAGACCGTTGCTTTGACGGAAGAATGTAGTGCGGTATTGCAGCAAAAGTTGCCGCCTAAGCTGAAAGATCCAGGGAGTTTTACAATACCATGCACCATTGGGAGATTGTCTTTCGACAAATGTTTATGTGATCTGGGAGCAAGTATCAATCTTATGCCATACTCGGTTTTCTTGCAGCTTGGTCTTCCTGAACCAAAACCGACAAGTATGTCCCTTCAGTTGGCTGATCGATCTATCACCTATCCTAGGGGAGTTGTTGAAGATGTGTTGGTGAAAGTAGACAAACTCATCTTTCCTGCTGATTTTGTCATTCTTGATTTCGAAGAGGACAAGAAGATTCCTATCATTCTTGGTAGGCCATTTTTAGCAACAGGACAAACGTTGATTGATGTCCAAAAGGGGGAACTGACGATGAAGGTGCACGATCAAATTGTCACCTTCAATGTTTTCACAGCTATGAAATTTCCAACAGAAGAAGAGCAGTGTCTGAAGATAGACTTGATTGAGTCTACGGTGCAAGAAAAGTTAGGGCACACGCTCATGAATGATACTTTGGAAAAGGCCCTCAGTGGGGAGTATTCATTAGATGAAGATGACATTGATGAACAATTGCAATATCTGGATGCTTTGCCGTGGCAAAGAAAATTTGAAAGACCAGTTGAATCGTTGGGACTGCCAGAATTAAAAGGACCACATCAGCAATTAAAGCCGTCTATCGAAGAAGCTCCAACTCTAGAGCTCAAGCCACTACCGGATCACTTACGGTATGCTTCCCTTGGTGAAAAATCCACTTTACCTGTGATTATTGCCGCTAACCTTTCAGACTCCGAGGAAGACAAACTCTTGAGAGTTCTTCGAGAATTCAAATCAGCCATTGGTTGGTCTGTTGCGGATCTAAAAGGAATCAGTCCCGCATATTGTCAACATAAAATTCCATTGGAAGAAGGGAGTAAACCAACAGTAGAACACCAAAGGCGGTTAAATCCTATCATGAAAGAAGTGGTAAAGAAAGAAATTCTCAAGTGGCTAGATGCTGGTATCATCTATCCCATTTCAGACAGTTCATGGGTGAGTCCAGTGCAATGTGTGCCTAAGAAAGGAGGCATGACAGTAGTTGCCAATGAAAAGAACGAGCTCATTCCGACTCGTACAGTTACAGGGTGGAGAATTTGCATGGACTACAGAAAGCTGAACAAAGCTACAAGGAAGGATCACTTTCCCCTTCCATTCATTGATCAAATGCTAGACAGGTTGGCTGGGCATGAATTCTATTGCTTGCTGGATGGTTATTCAGGATATAATCAGATTGGTATTACTCCAGAAGATCAGGAGAAGACCACTTTCACATGTCCTTTTGGCACTTTTGCGTTCCGACGCGTTCCTTTCGGACTCTGTGGTGCACCTGCTACTTTTCAGAGATGTATGATGGCAATTTTTTCGGATATGATTGGTATCAATGTGGAAGTGTTCATGGATGATTTCTCAGTCTTCGGGAAATCATTTGATGAATGCCTCAGAAATCTAGGCATGGTGCTGAAACGATGTGTTGAGACTAATCTAGTACTCAACTGGGAAAAATGTCACTTCATGGTAAAGGAAGGCATCATTCTTGGGCACAAGGTATCTGGTAAGGGGCTGGAAGTGGATAAGGCTAAGTTGGAGACGATTGGAAATCTCCCTCCACCAATTTCAGTTAAAGGAATTCGCAGTTTTCTTGGTCATGCGGGTTTTTATCGGCGATTCATCCAAGATTTTTCGAAAATATCTAAACCTTTGTGCAATCTGTTAGAAAAGGATATTCCTTTTAAATTTGGTGAAGATTGTTTGGAGGCATTCAAGCTCTTAAAGAAGAAATTGACAACTGCGCCCATTATCACTGCACCTGATTGGAGTGAACCTTTTGAATTAATGTGTGATGCAAGTGACTATGCAGTAGGAGCTGTTCTTGGTCAACGGAAGAATAAGGTGTTTCACGTGATTTACTATGCTAGCAGAACTCTCAATGATGCACAGCTGAATTACACTACTACAGAAAAGGAACTCTTAGCTATTGTATATAGCTTCGAGAAATTCAGATCGTATTTGCTCGGAACTAAGGTAGTGGTGTTTACAGATCATGCAGCCATTCGATACCTAATGTCGAAGAAAGATGCTAAGCCACGGTTGATTCGTTGGATTCTGTTGCTTCAAGAATTCGACTTGGAAATCAAGGATAGAAAGGGTACTGAGAACCAGGTGGCTGATCACTTGTCTCGGTTAGAGGAACACAGTAACTCAGCGGATAAAACTCTCATCAACGAATTTTTTCCTGACGAGCAACTTTTTGGGGTGCAAAATGAAGAACCATGGTTTGCAGACATTGTGAACTATCTTGTAAGCAATATCATCCCCTCGGAATTTTCTTATGCTCAAAGAAAGAAGTTTCTTCATGATGTAAAATGGTACCGATGGGATGAACCCTTCTTATTCAGACAGGGAGCTGATCAGGTGATTCGGAGGTGCATTCCGTTTAGTGAGGTTGAAGGTATTTTGCATGACTACCATTCTACCACTTACGGAGGTCATTATGCTGGAGAGAAGACAGCCACTCGAGTACTTCAGGCTGGGTTTTATTGGCCAACACTGTTTAAAGATGCGCATCAGTTTGTGTTGAGATGCGATAGATGTCAAAGAATTGGTAATATCTCTAGGAGGTATGAGATGCCTCTGAATATGCTGTTGGAAGTGGAGATTTTCGATGTGTGGGGGATCGATTTCATGGGTCCTTTTGTTTCTTCATGTAATAATCAGTACATCTTGCTAGCGGTGGACTATGTTTCTAAATGGGTCGAGGTAAAGGCTTTACCGACCAATGACGCTAAAGTGGTGCTGAATTTTCTAAATAAGCAAGTTTTCACACGTTTCGGAACTCCAAGGGTAATTATCAGTGACGAAGGATCACACTTCTGCAACCGCAAGTTCACAGCATTGATGGCAAGGTACAACATAAATCATCGAATTGCTACGGCCTATCACCCTCAAACGAATGGCCAAGCAGAGGTTTCCAACAGAGAGATAAAACGGATCCTAGAGAAGGTCGTGAATCCTTCAAGGAAGGACTGGTCACTAAAACTTGATGAAGCTGTTTGGGCATATAGAACAGCTTACAAAACACCTTTGGGCACGTCACCTTTTCAGCTAGTATATGGCAAGGCTTGTCATCTGCCTGCCGAACTAGAACACAAAGCTTATTGGGCGCTGAAGAAGTTGAACTTTGACTTAACAGCAGCGGGTGAGAAAAGAATGCTTCAGATTAATGAACTGGATGAGTTTCGGCTACAGGCTTATGAAAATCACAAATTATACAAGGAGAAGGTCAAGAGATGGCATGACAGACGTTTGGTGCAAAAGTCTTTTGTACCAGGACAGCTAGTGTTGCTTTTCAACTCTCGTCTCAGACTTTTTCCAGGGAAACTTAAGTCAAGGTGGTCAGGACCATTCACGGTTAAAACGGTGTTTCCACATGGTGCAGTGGAAATTTTTGATAAAACACCGGAAGCGGCTTTCAAAGTAAATGGACAGAGGTTGAAGCCATATTTTGGTGAACAGGTGAATCGCGAGGCGGAAACCGCGGTTCTTAGCACTACCAATTGAAGTGCGCAGGTGGTCAAGTCTAGCTAAAGACGTTAAAGAAAGGCGCTTCGTGGGAGGCAACCCATGTGTTTCGGTGTTTTCAGGTATGTTCTCTACTATCCCTTGTATTTACTTCCATTCAATGCGGACATTGAATATTATAAGTTTGGGGGTGGTTTGGGGGATAAGTAGTATGTAAAAGTGATAGTAGTTTTTGTGAGTCATTGTGTTCATGTAGGATATCATGTTTTGCAATTTAGTAGTAATTCATGCATATTTGTTCGTATTATCGATGTTGTTTCATTTAGGACATTCTGTTATTGTTTGTTTGTTTTACCATGTGAGTCATATTAGTTGCATTTTCATGGCATGCATTCTTCATGATCCCTTAGGACGAGCTGATTCTGATTGATAGGTGGATGTTGATTTGGGTGTGATGATGATGAGAAGAGGGCTGATTTATAGTTCCTATGAAATTGACTTGCATGTTTCAGAAACACAACTTTTACACAGTCTCATTGGGTGCTTTTTGGGCTAGGTTAGGGTCATGCCTGTTGGATGTTTTGAGATTTAATCACTTGTTTATTCTTAGAATTTTCGTTATTTCCTTGATAGCGTAGGAACACTAAAATCTAAGTTTGGGGGAAAACAGGGATTTCATGCTAAGTGGTAATAATTGTCAATAAAGGCTAGGCGTGAAATGGCTAGTAGCCGGCTCATATTTATATGAGTAGTCTAGGGTTGGAAATGAGAAAGGCTCATTCCAGATAAAAGAAGAAAAAAAAAAAAAGAACAAAAAAAAAAAATAGAGTCAGAAGTCCAATTAATTATATGCAAAATTAACCAGAGTGAGCTCTTTAATACTCGAGTAATTAAGTCTGAGGGGACTTATTCCTAGTAACCTAAAGCCCTTGTGGTTTGGGATTGCTGACCTAACACTCGCTACATGGGTATTATTGTATAAGCCTTTTGGGGTCTCATTCATTGCACGGTTAAATAAGCATGCGTATTGTATATGTAGTGTCGTAGTATAGTAATAAAGCATGAGTTTATGTCTACCTTGGATAAGGGTGGAGGTGTTCCTAGGTTATGAAGTGTCTACAGTTTATTCTAGTTATAAACCTGTGATTGTCTTGACGGAAAGCATGTATGGTTTTTGACCTAGTTTTGGGAGTATTTCTGATGAGCATTGCACACACGCACGTTTCTGTTCATGTATTTGTTAGTATACGGGGACTTAGTCGAGCTCTGCTTGGAATTGTTGCATTCTTTGGAGATATTTGCTTTTTAGTTGATTTTGGTGAGTTTGAAGGGGATCGTTGCATTTTTCATATTAGTTGCATTCATGCATTGTTAGTTGCATTTGATAAATGGATTTTGTGGGTACATTCGCTATAGGCCCTCACGAGACCTAACTCGTCCACTGGGGCTACCTAGAGGTTTAAAGGGCTTATTGCATATGCCAAATGCAATCGTGATCACCTACGAAAGTGGTACTAGTTAGTTGTATATTATTATATTGTTTATGCTTGAGGACAAGCATCAGTTTAAGTTTGGGGGTGTGGTTTGGGGGATAAGTAGTATGTAAAAGTGATAGTAGTTTTTGTGAGTCATTGTGTTCATGTAGGATATCATGTTTTGCAATTTAGTAGTAATTCATGCATATTTGTTCGTATTATCGATGTTGTTTCATTTAGGACATTCTGTTATTGTTTGTTTGTTTTACCATGTGAGTCATATTAGTTGCATTTTCATGGCATGCATTCTTCATGATCCCTTAGGACGAGCTGATTCTGATTGATAGGTGGATGTTGATTTGGGTGTGATGATGATGAGAAGAGGGCTGATTTATAGTTCCTATGAAATTGACTTGCATGTTTCAGAAACACAACTTTTACACAGTCTCATTGGGTGCTTTTTGGGCTAGGTTAGGGTCATGCCTGTTGGATGTTTTGAGATTTAATCACTTGTTTATTCTTAGAATTTTCGTTATTTCCTTGATAGCGTAGGAACACTAAAATCTAAGTTTGGGGGAAAACAGGGATTTCATGCTAAGTGGTAATAATTGTCAATAAAGGCTAGGCGTGAAATGGCTAGTAGCCGGCTCATATTTATATGAGTAGTCTAGGGTTGGAAATGAGAAAGGCTCATTCCAGATAAAAGAAGAAAAAAAAAAAAAAAAAGAACAAAAAAAAAAAAAATAGAGTCAGAAGTCCAATTAATTATATGCAAAATTAACCAGAGTGAGCTCTTTAATACTCGAGTAATTAAGTCTGAGGGGACTTATTCCTAGTAACCTAAAGCCCTTGTGGTTTGGGATTGCTGACCTAACACTCGCTACATGGGTATTATTGTATAAGCCTTTTGGGGTCTCATTCATTGCACGGTTAAATAAGCATGCGTATTGTATATGTAGTGTCGTAGTATAGTAATAAAGCATGAGTTTATGTCTACCTTGGATAAGGGTGGAGGTGTTCCTAGGTTATGAAGTGTCTACAGTTTATTCTAGTTATAAACCTGTGATTGTCTTGACGGAAAGCATGTATGGTTTTTGACCTAGTTTTGGGAGTATTTCTGATGAGCATTGCACACACGCACGTTTCTGTTCATGTATTTGTTAGTATACGGGGACTTAGTCGAGCTCTGCTTGGAATTGTTGCATTCTTTGGAGATATTTGCTTTTTAGTTGATTTTGGTGAGTTTGAAGGGGATCGTTGCATTTTTCATATTAGTTGCATTCATGCATTGTTAGTTGCATTTGATAAATGGATTTTGTGGGTACATTCGCTATAGGCCCTCACGAGACCTAACTCGTCCACTGGGGCTACCTAGAGGTTTAAAGGGCTTATTGCATATGCCAAATGCAATCGTGATCACCTACGAAAGTGGTACTAGTTAGTTGTATATTATTATATTGTTTATGCTTGAGGACAAGCATCAGTTTAAGTTTGGGGGTGTGATAAGTGGATCATACTGCTTCCCTTGTAGCTCCCCCTTCTTCTCTAGGAATGCAGCATGTTCTTGCATCATCTTCATTTTATGGAACTGAGCTTGTTCCAAGGCTAACTGTTGAGCTTTAAGGGTTTCCTCATCAACAGGAAATTCTTCAGGCATTCCGGAAGACATCCCAGCACCTCCACCTTGTTCCTTCAAAGATCTTTTTATAGCGTGTGCCAACGGTACGTCTTCCATGTCAGAATCTGAGTCAAGTACCTCCTGTACTGTTTCCTGATGACTCAGGTCAATAAATGGTTCATCAACCATTACTGCCTTACCCTTCCTCATCCTCAGAGCCTCTTCATCAACAGACGGCTCAACTTCTGGTTCCTTGACAAGATCAGCGGGTTCTTCAATTTCTTCGATGTGAACTGCCTGCTGTCTCGTCTCCTTTCCACTCTCCCCCTTAGGTGAGTTATCGTGAGCTCCACCTTGGTCTTCAGATCCACCAGCTGCATAGGAACCTCCAAAACCAGAACCAGAGGCTCCCGCTCCACTAGCACCAC
Source organism: Saposhnikovia divaricata (assembly GCA_036435485.1). Lineage (NCBI taxonomy): Eukaryota > Viridiplantae > Streptophyta > Magnoliopsida > Apiales > Apiaceae > Saposhnikovia > Saposhnikovia divaricata. Next base: position 121,773,891 of record CM071601.1, on the reverse strand, counting down.
CTGCACCACCTGCACCAGCATCGGGGGGAGGTTGTTGCGACTCGAAACACTCCGGGGGCACAAAACTCCTGACTGCGAACATCATTCTACTGATTTCCACAGCCATTGTATGCATTGTAGACTCCAATGCCCCCATCCTCTCATTGAGAGTGCTTCCTAAGACACCACCAGCATGGCCCAAGTCATTGACCTTATTTGTCAAATCATCAAAAGCTGTAGCTTGACTTGCCATTCTTGCTGCGTAGTCGTCTAGAGCCCTTTGGTTGCTCCCAATATTCATCCCAAACTGCCCCATCGTCTGTCCGAACTGCTTCATCTGATTTTCCATAGAAGTCATACGCGTATCAAGATTTTCAATGTTAAGGGACGGTGTTTGGTTTAGGTGACCTTGCTCTAATACTCGTTCTGTTGGTATTTGACGCTCGGTTTCGGGCCTTGAAAATGAAGGTCCCTCTCTCCCTAACCTCTCACACACACTCCCTGTCTCACGCTCGTGTATGTCTTCAATGATTGATCCAAATAATGAAGCAGTACCTGCAGAAAATTGATAAGAAATGTTGTTGACAGTTATAGGATCAAATTCTGTTTGTTCCTGAGTTGGAATCTCAGGCTGAGAGGCTGCAAAGTGTCCTTGTACGACATCAGAACCGATCCTCTTTGCAGCATCAGTACGTACCGGTGAAGGTACGGCTGAAGTTCTTAAGACTTCATGTCCTCTTGAAGCAACAATATCTTCAAGAGGTACATCATCCTCACCAAAATCAAAATCCCTATGTGCAGATTGTTCAAGGGGTGAACCACTCGCGTGAGGTGGAGTGGTTGCGTGTGACACGCTAGGGTTTGACTGTGGTTGTGAAGTAGCAGCGTGGAAAAGTTTGGCTTTCTTTCGAATAAGTTGCTGCTCTTCGGTTTCACTCTCCTCATCATCTTGTATATATACACGTGCTGGTTTTCTGACATCCGTTAACAGGGGTGATAGAGAATAGGAATGTGTATCAGACTCAGAGTCAGAAATATGGCTCTTACCCTGGGATAGATCCTGCGGGTTAGCAGTCTCTTGGGTCGCGGAATCAGAAACATAGGAGGAGGAATGAATAGTATGCAGGGAGAGATTACCTGATTGATTACCTTGTGCATCATCGCTTTCCTCATCAGGAATCTCATCAAATGCCTCAGCATGAACAGAGGGATTTTGAGCATGTGATGAAACTTGTGACGATGCCTCCAAATTGGTAACTCCTGCATCATATCTAAGCCACATTTGAAGATTTTCAGGAGTAGACATTGGTTTACCTTGATGTTTATCCTGATTAGCAATGGTTGAAAGTGACTTAGTGCCCATCCCTAGCGATTCAGATGTGGGGCTTCTGGCAAATCCCTGTCTAACAGCAAGAGCATCCTTCGGTATCAAGTCATTGATCAGCATTTGAAGAAACCGAGGAAACCAGCAGACAACATCAGTTGTAGAGAGGTCTCTGCTTTCAGGAGATCCCATTGAGCCAACTATTTCAGAGAGAACTATGCGTCCATAGTTTATATCCAGTTCTCTTGCTAGGGCAACTGCAAAGGTTTGCATTGGAATTGGAATTTGATGAAAGTCTTTTTCGCGTGCCCGAAAACATCGTGTGATGGCCTCGAAAAAGTAATTCCATTCCACATGGAAGAATTGTTTTTGGATATTTCCCGTGATTGGGCCTTTTGGAGGATAACATCCAATTTCTTCAAAGAATCTGAGGCGTTCTGCAGCAGTAGGTTCTGGATCATAGGCATCTTTAATTGGAAATCCCAGAACCCTGTTGACAATTTCTTCGGTCACCTCATATTCCTGACCCGCTAAGGTAAACCTGAAACCGTAGGGGGTTGATTTACTCCCAAAAGTAACCGCACTAGTCCATAATTGCTGTAAAGCATCATGTACTAGTGTAGGTTTAGCAGTAAAAGCATGGCTAGCTTTGGAGTACAAATTGAGAAATCGTATCCAAAACTTAAACCGCGGGAGTTGATCACCAATTTCCGTAGAAATATTATAAAAATTGTTTTTAGCAAGGGAAAATTGGTGAGCCATTTTGATTAAATGTTTTTCTTTAAAAGATGTGAATTTTTATTTTAATTGAGAAAAACAAATAAATTACGAATTAATCAGTTTTATTCCTTTTAATTTTTCGAGAATATCAAAAGATAATCCGAAAATTTAAACTACGGAATATGAACAGTTGCCAATTACTGGATCTGAATATTCAACAAAGATGAATATTCGTGTGTTTATCAGTGAAATCGTGTGTATATGTGGAGAATATGAAATCGCGTTTTGGAACAGATACACAAAACTTGATGTTTGTGTGTATGTATATGCGCGTGTATATGCGGTTACAAAACACCCCAACACAAAGGTTAATGATTACACAGTGAATCTCAGTCAAAAATTTGGCAGTAATTCGTGATTAGTATGAGTTTAATCACAAAAACACGGGTTAATAGTATGAAGTCTGTGAAATCGCACTGTTCTTGTGAAACGGCTGCTGTGAAAAAGAAATTAGGTAAAGTGAATTGGGCATCGAGTTAGAGATGTATATATAGGTGAATGTGGAATGACAAAAATGTCCCTGTTAAAAAATGTGAAAAGTACTAAGTCCATACAGGGGACATCTAAGTCGAACTCTATCTCGAACATCTCTATCTCGAACATCTCTATCTCGAACATCAAGTCGAACTTCGAGATAAAGTTCGAGATAGAGGTTAACTCGAACAGTTATGCACAAAGAAGCACTTTAACCAATTTTACAGCAGAAACTATAGGGAAATCCTATCTTGAACATTATTGAATTGTAATAAACTTGGAAAAAAGAAAATTCAAGATACTTTTCGAGTTAGAAGTCTATCTCGAACATCAAGTCGAAATTCGAGTTGAGTTTCGACATAGACTAAGAGCTCTATCTCGAACATCAAGTCGAAATTCGAGTTGAGTTTCGAGATAGACTAACTCGAAGTTAATCTCAAATTCTTTCCAAAATACCCCCTTGAATCAAAAAGTACAAGGTAATTCAAGATATGTTTCGAGTTAAGAGTGTAACTCGAAAAATTCCCTTTAGCTTAACTGAGAACTCTATCTCGAACACCAAGTCGAAATTCGAGTTGAGTTTCGAGATAGACTAAGAACTCTATCTCGAACATCAAGTCGAAATTCGAGTTAAGTTTCGAGATAGACTAACTCGAAGTTAATTCTCAGTTCTTTTCAAAATATTCCCTTAATGGAAACCTCATCTCAACCTTTGAGATAAGATTCGAGATAGAATTTATCTCGAATATTTTAAAAATAGAACTAGGCACACTGGTAACTCGAATTCGAACTCTAAGTCGAATTTCGAGATGAATTTCGAGATAGCCAACTCGAAATTCTTCCCAGACTTAGAATTTTTCAAAAACTTCACTCTGACAGCTTAAGTCGAAATTCAAGTCGAATTTCTAGATGAGTTTCGAGATAGAACCTAACTCGAAATTTTGAAGTTTTTTAATTCTAAGGCCTCTAATTACATGAAACTCATAGGTAAATTCATCTAAAAATCATGCAATATTTAGAATATTATGAATTTAACTCCCCCTATGATCATGCAATCTAACAAGCATAAATTCACAGATTTGTGCAATAAAAGACACTTAAAACACAATGAATTCATGCAAAATCACACTATATGCAAACTATAACAATCATTAATTAGGCATTTTAAAGTCTAAGCACATAATGATTGATTAGCTTGCACATACAAACATAAACATGGATTTTACAGATAGAAGGCTTTACTAACTTGTGTTAAGCATTCCCAATTCACCAACCAACCTATTGAATGTTACTTCATCAAGAGGTTTGGTGAATATATCTGCAATTTGTTGCATTGTGGGCACAAAATGTAGCTCCACAGTCCCCTCCTCGACATGTTCTCTTATGAAATGATACCTGATGTCAATATGCTTGGTTCTTGAGTGATCTACAGGATTGTTGGTTATGGCAATGGCACTTGTGTTGTCACACATGATTGGAATTTTCTTGTGCTCCATGCCATAATCCTTCAATTGGTTCCTCATCCACAGTATTTGAGCTACACAGCTTCCAGCAGCAATGTACTCAGCTTCAGCACTAGAAGTAGATACTGTATGTTGCTTTTTGCTTTGCCAGGACACCAATCTTCTGCCAAGAAATTGGCAAGCACCAGATGTGCTTTTCCTATCAATCCTGCAACCTGCATAGTCTGAATCCGAATAGCCAATAAGATTAAAACCTGTATTTCTTGGGTACCAAATCCCTAGATTTGGTGTGCCCTTGAGATACCTAAAAATTCTTTTGACGGCTACGAGATGTGATTCTCTAGGATCCGCTTGGAACCTTGCACATAAACAAGTTGCGAACATTATATCTGGTCTACTTGCAGTTAAATAGAGGAGTGAGCCAATCATACCTCGATAGCTTGTGATGTCAACTGATTTACCTGATTTGTCTTCATCAAGCTTCGTGGCTGTTGCCATGGGAGTCTTAGCTGCTGATGCATCTTCTAGATTATACTTCTTGAGTAAATCTCTGACGTACTTGGATTGACAGATAAAGATACCATCTTTTCTCTGACTGATCTGTAATCCAAGGAAGAAGGACAGCTCTCCCATCATGCTCATCTCATATTTTTCCTGCATTAACTTGGCAAATTTCTCGCACAAGCGCTCATTTGATGACCCAAAAATAATATCGTCCACATATACTTGAACAAGTATTAAGTCATTTCTCACAACTTTATAGAACAATGTTTTATCAATTACTCCCCTAACAAAACCATTTTCAATTAAGAATAAGGATAGGGTTTCATACCATCGCCTTGGGGATTGCCTAAGGCCATAGACAGATTTGAAGAGTAGATACACAAAATCTGCATGTTCTGGATCAACGAAGCCAGGCGGCTGTTCCAGATACACTTCTTCTTCTAACTCTCCGTTCAGGAAGGCACTTTTCACGTCCATCTGGAAAACTTTGAAGTTCTTATGTGCTGCAAATGCCAAGAACATCCTGACTGCCTCAAGTCTTGCAACTGGTGCATAGGTTTCATCATAATCAATTCCTTCTCGCTGAGAATAACCTTTTGCAACCAAACGAGCCTTGTTTCGTGTTACAAGTCCGTTTTCATCCAGTTTATTTCTGAATACCCATCTAGCTCCAATTACGGATTTGTTCTTTGGTCGGGGTACCAGTTTCCAAACTTTCTGCCTTTCAAACTGATTGAGTTCCTCTTGCATTGCAATCACCCAATCAGCATCGCCAAGAGCCTCTTCTATTTCTTTAGGTTCAAGCTTGGATAAGAACCCAGAATATAAGGAGATATTAGCCATGTCAGCTCTTGCAGTTCTTCTAGTAGTCACACCAGCATCTGGATCACCAATAATTAACTCAAACGGATGGTCTCTATTCCATACCCGTTCACCTGGAAATTGTCTTGATGATTCAGCTTGACTTTCTGAATTGGGGTGCTGACCACTTTGATTATTTTCACTAACTCCCCCTGAGCTAGTGCCAGCTCCTACAGAACTAGAGTCAACTCGACTCGAGCCTTGAACAGTAGTCCTTGAGCTGCTATTTACTCCCCCTGAGTCGTTGCCGGTTGGTACTGAAGAAGTCTCTCCTGATCTTGTAGAATTAGCTTGTTCACTAGACTCAGGTTCTTCACGTACACTTGGGACATTTAATGGAACAACCAACTCAGGTTCATCTTCAAGATCTTCTAAGTCCAGATTCTGAAATTTTAGGGACTCAGGTTCACTAGAATCTCTTGAAATTGATGAGAGTTTGGTATCGTCGAATCTGACGTTGTAACTTTCAGTCACTTTTCGATCATTCACCAAGAACACTCTATAAGCTGCCACCACGTCTGTAGAGTAACCAACAAAAATTCCTTCACGAGCTTTTGCTGCAAACTTGCCTAGATTTTCATCATCTATAAGCACATAGCATTTTGCTCCGAAGACATGAAAGTATTTGATTGTTGGTCTTCTGTTGTTCATTAGCTCACATGGTGTCTTTTCTTTATCTTTTATGATCAAGGTTCTATTTTGAGTGTAACAAGCGGTACTCACTGCTTCGGCCCAGAAATATAAAGGAAGTTTTGAATCATACAACAAAGTTCTTGCTGCTTCAACCAGAGTTCTATTCTTCCTTTCAACTACTCCATTTTGCTGTGGAGTTCTCGGGGCTGAATACTGACGACGTATTCCTTTAGATACACAGAAGTCATTCAGCACTGCGTTTTTGAATTCAGTGCCATTGTCTGATCTAATCGTCTTCACAGTAAGTGTTGAAACATTCTCAATTTGAGTGATATGATCAATGATTAAGAAAGGTACTTCATCTTTCGTCATTGCGAACAATACCCATGTATACTTGGAGAAGTCATCCACGATTACCAAAGCATATCTTTTCCTAGACAAAGATAGGACATTCACTGGGCCAAACAAATCCATATGAAGAAGTTGCAGAGGCTCAGTAATACTAGAAATTTCTTTGCTTTTATGCGATGCTCGCTTCGACTTTCCCATTTCACAAGCTTCACAGAGTCCTTTCGGAGCGAACTCCATTTGAGGTAGATCTCTCACCAATTCTCGCCTCGCGAGAGCATTCATCGTTTTGAAGTTTAAGTGAGATAACTTTTTGTGCCATAACCAGCTTTCATCATCCGAGGCTTTGCTGTAGAAACAGGTGACCTCATCCTGATTTGCTGAATCCATATCTGCAACAAAAAGATCTGCCTTTCGAACTCCTCTCAAAGCCAGTGAGCCTTCCTTAATGTGAGTGATTGATACACCTTTCTTGTTGAAGACAATTTCGTAACCTTTGTCACAGAATTGACTTATACTCAACAGATTGTGCTTTAGTCCCTCAACATAGGAAATATCTTCAATGATGACATTGCCAGTCTTCAGTTTGCCATATCCCTTAGTCACACCTATGCTGTCATCTCCAAAGGTAACATAAGGGCCAGCTTTCATAACCAACTCTGTAAGCAGGGACTTGTTTCCAGTCATATGCCTCGATGCTCCACTGTCTAGCACCCATATAACTTTATTTCTATTCTGCTTAATGCCCTGCAATGACAGATTGGTTAGACATTCTTCGGAACCCAACTTTGATTGGGCCCGGCTTTTCGATAAGATCGAGAATCAACAGATTTAACAACAGGAGATGCACTTTTCTTCACATTACTAGAGCTTTCGACTATCTCCTTTCCTTTCTCAGACTTGACAGATTTGTCAGTCTTAGGAGAAGGTTTGTCACTCCTAGCTTTAGGAGGACTGACAGTCTTGGCTCTCCCATACTTTTTCTTGATGTTTGAACTAGCAACAGTATTTGAGCATGACTGGCTAGATGCATTCATTAAATGCACAAAAGTTTGCATGATATTAAAAGTGCATGGCATACAATTAGGTTGACCACACTGTGCATGATTCTGATGCAGATTATTCATTGTATGTGTGGTAGGCATGGCATGTGTAGCAGGAACATTCATGTTAGCTTTGCATGCATAAGAAAGATGTTCAGTAGATTTACAATGATAACATGCTTTCTTTATTCGTTCAGCCTTAACCTCTTTTATGCCTTTCTCTCTCTTTCCTTGTTGTTTAACAGCCTTAGCTCCTAATCCCAGTCTAGATTCATCTCTAGGGAAATTGATTTTCACTTGTTTAATAGGAGTTATAGGTTGTTCTTTCTGGCGATCTTCCATCTCAATCTCATATCTAGCTATCAATTCAGTCTCTTCTTCTTCTATTCTAGGAACAAGATGTTTGTAGATAGGTTTGACAGCCGATTTAAGAATTCTAGGTGTTTCCTGTTTAAGGTCACTGGAACTAGGGTCAATAGGTCTCTTTCCTTCTTTCTTAGGAAGGTCAGAATAATCAAGTCCTATACCTACTCCAGTTATTTTCTTAAATGTGTCATTATCTACATACACTTTACTAGCAGCTAGTTTGTAAGCTTCGCATTTAGTTTCTAACTCAGCTAGATTGTTCCTAAGACATGCTTCTACTTCTTCCTTAAGGACGAGCTTGTGTTCCAGAGATTTAATAAAATCTCTTAGAGAATTATCTACAGTGCAAGCAGCCTCTAGCTCTTCCACTTTTGCCTCAAGCATTCTGCATTTGGCAACAAGTGTTTTCTGTTCCTTTTGAGAAGAGTCTAGGCTTTTGCACAACATATAGATCTCTTCACTAAGAGCCCCGTTCTGTTCCTTATAATCATCAATAGACATTTCTACTTTAAGAGTCAGAACTGGTACCTCTGGTTCCTCTGATGTCTCAGCCATGAGGGCAAAGTTTGCTACATGAGTAACATCTTCCTCATCTGAATCATCCCAAGCTCTTCCTTCTGTCACTAATAAAGCTCGTTTTCCATGTCTTTCCTTCAACAGTGCTTCATAGTTGCTTTTGAGGGCTTCAAATGTCTCTTTTGGATAAGTCTATTTAGGCTTTTTGCAGTCCGAGGCAAAGTGTCAAGCTTCACCACAATTATAGCATTTGAACTTCATTTTGAAATCCAAAGGAGATTTGTAGCTGGTATTCTTGCCTTTTCCGTTGTAGCCTGACGAACTACCACCACCCCTAGCAGCCCGATAATAAGATGAAGATTTTCTCTGTGGTCGGTTGCTCTTTCTAAATCTCATGTTGCTGAACTTCCTTGCCATGTATGCCACGACACTATCGTCCATGTTGTCCAGCTCTTCTTGGGTGTAGTAGTCATCATCACTGTCAGATGCGCACTCGTCATCATTATCAACTTGATGTGGTGCAAGTGATGATTTAGGCTTTGCTGCAATCATTGCCTTCTTAGACTCTTCCTCATCAGCAACTAATCCTGATGCACTTTCTTTTCCCTTTGAATCATTGTCCCATGCTTGATCTTGAAGTGTTTCCAGCTCATAGGTCTTTAATATTCCATAATATTCTTCCAGAGAAGTTGTATGCAAATCTCTGGTTTCTCTTATTGCGTAGACCCTATGTTCAATGCTCTTTGGCTGGTTCCTCAGATATCTCGTATTAGTCTCAACCATGGGGAGAGTTACACCTCTCAGATTCAAATCCAATACCAACTGACTGAATCGTAGGTAGACATCTGTTATGCCTTCTCCTTTCCTTATTCTAAAGGTGTCATACTCCATCTTGAGTATGAGTGTCTTGTTGCTTCTGACCTCTGCAGATCCTTCCATGACAACTTCTATCTTGTCCCAAATCTTCTTCGCTGTAGTCAGACCTTTGACTATGTTGAACATTTCATGATCAAGAGATTCCATCAAGGTTTGTCGTATGGCAGTATCATAAGCTATTTGTTCCTTGTCAGCATCCGAAAACTCCGAGACCTTTTTAGGCTCAGACCGAGGTGGTATAACCACTCCTCCTTCCGTATGTGCAGGAATAACCACCATTGGGACAAATTTACCCTTGTCAAGGACTTCCAGATATTCAGGGTTAACAGTCTCTAGATATAGTCTCATTCTGAAAACCCATTCTTCATAGTGATCTTTGTTGAACATTGGGATCTTGAATGCATTTTTAGGAGCCATCTCAATTCTGGTCACTAAAAGTTTCTAAGTACCCAAGACTAGGCTATGTAGAATATTTATGTAGAACTTTTGCCTAAGTCGAAATTTCTCTAAGTAGAAATTTTGCTCAAGTCGAAATCACCAAGTAGAAATTGTCCAAGTCGAAATTCTATGTAGAAATTCTCAAGTAGAAATTCTATGTAGAACTTTTGTCCTTAGAATAATTTTTCTGCAGATTACTTTAATATTGAATAAACAATATTATCTCTTTAACACCTTTTGACTTTGAATGCTTTACTAACCTAACCCACCTAACCCACATGCTAGGTACTGAGTATGTCTGTATACTTTCGGCCGAATAAAGCAAATCAAAAAGTCCAAAACCACCTTTTTATTCTTTTACTTTTGAAAAGGAGATCAAAAAGTTGTTGGGTTGTCTTCTTTGATAAGAACAGATGATGAACACTCAAGAACACCAAATATGAACGAACCCAGATAAATTCACAAAAATTAGTTAAAATACACCCAAGCTAAATAATCACACCTGGAGTATTTAAATAATTTTTCAGATGAGTTTTCACTACCAACGAATTAAAACACACTTTTCGAGAAAATGAAAAGTAGATCTAGAAACTGAAAACTCACGATTCTTCTACTCAACACAAGGATCTATGTTTTGTATATTAAACATATAGCTTTGATACCAATTGTTAGGTCCAAATGTGTTGTAGAGGGGGGGTGAATACAACTTTTCGAATATGAGAAGCAATAAATACGATGCAATAAATGAACACACAGATTCAAGGAATATATTTCTTATATATAACTTGAAAGGGTTGCTACAACATTCATTACAAAGTATAACAGAAGTTCAGAGAGAAGTGAATGATACTAAGCTCTGTGAATGCACTCTCTCTTTTTCTCTCTTGTGTTTTTCTCAAGAATTGCTCACTAACTAAAACATTACACAAGTACTTCTATTTATACTACATGTAATCTATGTCCTGTAGTCTTCAAAGACTAAGATGTACGTGGCCCAATGATGTCCACATAAATCTTGCCTTATCTTGAAAGCTTGGAAATCTGCCAATCAGAAGATGCCATGTGTCATGTTGAAGCTGCACTCTAAGTAGAACTTCTACTTGAGAATTTCTACTTAGCCATCTCGAAGTTCTAAGTAGAACTTCTACTTAGAAACTTCTACTTGGCCATCTAGAATATTTAGTACTTAGAAAATATTCTGGTCTTCAACTTGAAACTTCAATGCACATCTTGAACTTGTGATATCTTTATGTCTTCTTTATTCTTCACCAAGCTCTTGAATATGGATCTTTATTACTGACATAAACTTGCTATCAATGTCCTGACACTTGATGCAACGGTCTGGTTCATAAGTGACTAGTCTTGATAGGGTTTTTGCTTCTTGAATAAATTACCATATACAATTACAAATGTGGCTTTCCAATATTTGCTTTCCTTCTTGTTCACTTGAAATCAATTGGTCTTATTGATACTGATAGTTATGATCTTGATTCTTGGCTTTCCAAATCACTGAGGCATGAACAACTTTGACTTGAACTTCTCTCAATGATTTCTTCTTGGATTGATCATAGTTAACATGTTGAATTGTATCAATTACCTTGTCTTCATTTAGTGTTGATTTCTTGTGACCTCTTGTTCTTGATTGTCTTCTGGTTAAGTATCTTTTCCTTTAGTTTGAGTTACGTTAGTTATAGTGTTACAAGTTTACACACTCTGCCTTTCATGGATAGTATGGAATCTCAAATGCAGACACTCATTGCCAATCAAGACAAACAGACTGAGCTACTGGAAAGGCTACTTGCAGCCTCACCTCCAGCCCTTGATGCTAACAAAAAGGGGGAGAAAAAGGTAGAAGAGGTTGCAGCTACTTCTAGTGAAATTCCAGCTTCTAGTAGCAAGATAGCACAAATTGAGGGGGTGCAACAGCCAATGATAGTGGTCAATCCAAAGAGTTTACTATAGAGGCTTCCCCTGTGAAGAAACAAAAGGCTTTGCCTATGATTCCTGACTTATCAGAAATTTCAGATGGTGAAAGGCAAGCCAGAATAGAGGCCTTATAAAAGATCAACAAGGAGGCAAATGAAACAATTTTGAGGACAGAGAGAATGATCAATGCATCAATTGTATCAACTCTGTTCTCTACTCAGTCTTCAGCTCCAACAATATCAACTACAATTCTGAAGGTGCTCACTCCAGAGATTGTGGCTCCAACATTCTATGATGCTGAACCATCTTATGTCAAAGAATTTGAACCATACATAAAAACCAGAGCCTACTCTCCACCAAAGGCAAATGGGAAGAACAAGTTACAATTGGACTTTCCATTTCCCAAGGATGATGATGAGAAGCTAATGGGAAAGACAATCAAAGAGTTCAAGGAAAAGACAAATAAGAGTGTAAGAGATTGGATGGCTGTAATAATAAGGAATGGAAAATTGTTAAATATATCCAACAGCCATCCTAGATTTGTTGAAGCAAAAAGAGAGGAGACCTCCAAACTTCTAAGGGAAGCTCATCCAAGTGAAGAAAATCAATATGAAAACTCAGATGAGAAGCAAGCCAGGCTGGCTCAGGAGTTAATGGATGAGGTAGATGTAAGAACCCCAAATTTTGGATATAATTAAAACTTTTATTAAGTAATGATAAAATGAGGAACAATGATTCCAACAACAAGGTCACCAGCTCTAATGAATGGTGGTTTCAAAGAACAATGATTGTAATGAATGGATATTGCTTTGGACAATGATCCTGATGCATTGGTATATTGTCAGAATAGAGTAATTCGATGGTTGAGGACCTAGATAAGAATAATCTACCATCCAGGAAGGAGCTAATGGATCCTTGAAGAGAAATGAATACGTGCATAGTATTTCCCATACGTGCATAGTATTTCCCATACGTGCATAGTATTTCCCGTACGTGCATAGTACTTCCCGTACGTGCATAGTGTTTCCTGTACGTGCATAGTAATTTGGTGGATGAATAGTGACTTTGTAAGTTGGAAAACTTTTCACGCCACCCTATGTACGGGACGTGTTATGGATGTTTCGAAGTCATATTAGTAATACGCGGAGGAAATAAGTGAATGCAGAGACGATCGGAATTCAGAAATTCCAAATTCTTTTTCGGTACAATATTTGACCGAACCGTAAAGAGCCTATCAATACGATCAAGACAAGAGTATTATAATGTTAAGGATTCAAGGATTTTATTTATTAAGTATGATTTGAGGATTTAGAATGAAAACCTTTGAGTTAGAATAACAAGTGTTCTAGAAATCGCTAGAACTTTATAACAAGATTAAGCGATCAAGCAAACGCGAAAGAAATTACGGATTAAATACGTAACGAGATAAAAAAAAACCCTACTTGATCAGCTGGGGTTATATATAAGAATATTTGGTGGAAATGAAATGAAGAAAAGAAATGAGAAAGGAAGTAATGAGGTGGATGGACAAGAAGAAAACAACAAGGCTTCACATCATCAATTTTTCTAACACACCATAAACCTTTGACAGTTGTATTAAGAGGAGTATTAGCAGCTATACCCACTTATACATATCACAAATATCATTTGACAACTAGCCAAGCAAACACCACCTCTCCCCCATTTTTCCAGCAGTTGCATTTTCCAGGGCAGGGGTCTTTGCCATTTTTTTTCACCTAGATCTACTCATCTAAAAATCATGAAAAAATTCATGGAGCTTCTACACATCAAGGTGAAGTTGGGGATTTAATTTCATAATTTTTGAAGATCGTTTGGATGGGTAAATAAATTCGAGAAGTTCACTGTTTTCCCCCAAAACCAAGGCACTTCGAATTTTGGAGTTTTAAGATTTCAAAATCCACCTTCCAACCATTGTTTGATCTCCAAATTTTTATGGTGAGTCCTATATTTCATAAAAATGATCTCCTAGAAATCTTAGCTTCAAACTCCATGTTTTCCATTTTCAAATAAATCCTCAAAGATGAGGGTGAATAGTGTTTTCAAGAAACTAACTTTGATTTCTTGGTTTCTTTGGATGATTTAAGCTTTGTTAAAGCCATACAAGGACTATATAAGGGTTATTATAGCTTGTAAACTCTCCAAGGAAGGTATAATTCTTAAGAACCCAAGATCTTACTTTGAGTTTTATATATGTTCTTGATGGTTTTAGATTAGTTAAGATTATGGTGTTGTTATATGCATAAAAGCATGATTATGTAGTTAGTAGTGATGATTTAAGAGTTTTGATGATTATGATGGTTAATTGAAACCTTCTTGGACTGGTTAAGATGAAAACCATGTATAGTATGCCCGGTGTGGCTTGGATTGATTGTTATGAATTTTAGAACGTTCGATTTATAGCCGTCGTAATGCCGAATTTTCGTTAGACTATTAAACACCGAGCATCACAGTAGCTATAACTCACTGTACAGCTTCATTTTCTGCCATGATAGGATAGATTATGTTTCAAGCTTCGTTTTGATATAAAGATCGCATGAAACGGACTTACGGTTTAGGATTTATGACCAAATTACTAAAAGTAGTTCGAATCCGTAAACGAAAGTTCGTAACTGTAATTGAACCCTCGTAAACTATGTAACGTCATGGCGAATCTTGGTAAATAAATACTAGAGGTAAAAAGGAAGGCGTGAAAGAAAACCGTATGTCAAAAAGATCATTTTTCGATTTATTAAAAATGTTCGAGTCGAGGTTAAACGCGAACGAACCCCTAAAAGACGACTCTTTTATAACTTCGGTAAAACACTTAGAAAACGGGCGATAAAACTCGGAGTATAATATTGGTTCGTAACGATCAACCTTAGAACTCATATGACTTAAGTATGTCCCAAGTATAAATGCAATGACATGTCGTATTAACGAACGAATGTCGGGTCGGATCAGTGATAAAAGTAATCCACAAAAAGGGGTATAACGAGATAACTCGAGAACGTGTTTCGAATTAAGTATAACTTAACTTTTAATATGTTAAGTGATTAATCCCGAATGCCTTGGCTATTTATAGATCACCAAGCTGAACCGGGACCCGCTACCACTACCCCTTACCGTACTCGACTACCAGGCAAGTTTCAATTCCCTTCTTTTAGGCTGTTGTTGTGATTGAATAAATATATATATATATATGCTGATATACATATGCCATTGCATGCATGCCTACTTTCAAGTTGAAGTGATATACTTGTTGTTATTGTTGGCTTATAAGCTAGATAGTTATATATCAGTTATAAGCCGATTATTGTAAGACCCTCATAGAAGGGCGTATACATCTTATTAATCAAAAATAGACCGGGAGTCAATATTCCTTGATATATCGAGATTACCTCGGAGGAAAATATTTAAGTAAATATTTTCTATTATTTGGGCGACGAATATTATTTGAATATTCGTTCGAGACTAATTATTTTAACGATCCTTACTTCAAATAATTATTTGAACGTAATCATTCGACGAATAATATTCGTCAATATTCATTCGGAGTCGAATTGATTATCGATTATTATTTCGAATACTCTTCTAAAGATGAGACTACTAAATGAATATTATGTGGACATTCATTTAGAATATTATTTCATTAAATAAATATTACTTTTGAAAATTCATTTAAGGTATTAAGTACTTGATGAATATTATCTTCAATATTCATCTGAAGCTTGATTTACTTATCGAATATTATATCGAATATTCCTTTAAAGCTTGGATTACTAAATGAATATTACTTGATATTCATTTAGGATATTATTTATTAAATGAATATTACTTTATTGATATTCATTTAAATTCCTAATTAATTATGAATATTATTTTGAATATTCATCCAGGGTTCTATTTAATCATCGAATATTATTTTAAATATTTTAAATATTCCTTTCAGGTCTTATTGATTAATGAATATTATTTGGAATATTCATTTGAATATTTAATTATGCAATAAATATTCTCTCGATATTTCTTCAAGAATTATTTGAAAAATACTCTGATTAAAGATATTCTTTCATATTCCTGAATATTCTTTAAATATTTTTAATTCAATAAATATTCTCTGAATATTTATTCCATACTTAGAATAACCTCAATAAGGTTTATCTTCTTCGATTATTACGAAAAATATTTCGGAGTCATATTATTATTAATCCTATATCAAGGAAGGTTCTCAGACATCATTCTTCTTTGAGTCTACCTCCTTATTAATAAGGGAACCTTACTTGAAAAATGTTATTTATCTTGTCGACTTCCCGGTCATAAAGTATTCCCTTCACTCGCAACTCGGGTGCTGTTGACTTATTAAGTCGTTGCTTACCTTCTCATCTTTCGAGGGGTAAGATCACTGGAACAAGTTGATATCCGTTACCAAGTAATAGCTTGGGAGTTATTGGTAAATTTTCCTTTCCAACTAGATACGACTACTTTGTGGAGTCTTATCAACAAGTATTATACTTGGGGAAAGGGGGACGAACGTTACATTCAGAATCATGAATTCTATTTGAACTAGGAGTCGTGTAAGAGGCCGAGTAGCGCCGGTCCATCCCCTTTGGCCCAACCGTTGGCCGGGGAGAGCTAGTAAGGCGGTACACAAGTAAAGCCGTCAGTTCTTCCTTCTACCGGTAGTAAATCTAAATTGAGCTGTACGATCTCGACTGATCATCAAGATTGGAACAGCGGGCGCGGTGAATACTCCATCATTGGTTCATCATCCAAATTTATTTATTTCCTGCAACATGATTACTGTTGGCAGAGTTGGAAAAGGGTCATAACTGGAATTGCAACCTTTTCTTGCAAGTTCCTCTTCTTAATAACAATAAGAATATCTCGCTTACTTTGATGTAGCAGATATTTCTACAAACAAATACTTTAAGTTACCTTGTAACTTCATCGTTCATATTATACTGGCATCATTTCCGTAAAGGCATGGCATATGGTTTGAAAGATACTTTTGAACTGTTATACATTATCGTTCAGTCATATATTATTGTTGGTGGGCTATTGCTCACCCTTGCTTTATTATTATATCACAACAACAGCTAGACCAGATGACTCGCACAAGGCGCACTCGACGCGGGCGAGGACGATGAGACTACCAGAGCTGAAGAAGAAGCTATTGGTAGGGTATATTTATTCTTTCAGTACCAAGAATATGGTCTAGTATGCCTTATGTAAATGGATGGCAAAGAGTATGTATTTATATTGAAATTCTTTTGGATTGTAAGAACTCATAATGTGATTAATAAAAATTTGAGTGTTACTCTGATTTCATCTCTGGGACTATAACGGGTGTGTTTTATATTATTGTGTTGGGTTATAGAGACGTAATTTATTTTATGTTAAGGAAAGTTCAAGTGTTGTGGATAGAATTGGAAACCGTAACCACCGGATCCCGGACCCCGGATCTGGGGGTGTTACAGAAGTGGTATCAGAGCGTACGTTATAAACCCCAGAGATGAGGTGACGTTAAAACAATAAATTCAATAAGATAATAAGAACTCTTGCCAAGTTCATAGTCGGACTACTTAATGTAGTGATGACATATAAAACCCTTATGGGAACTCGTAAGTATAATGATAGTAACTTAGCTCGATATCGTATCGACGAGTAAGGTGACTGACCTTGAGGCATACGAGCAACAGCGCGATGATGCTTTATATGCTGAAGATCAGCGGGTAATTCGATGGAGTACCCTACTGGAGACCCGGAAGAGGTTCCAGCAGATAAGGAAAATCCTGTTAGGATGAGGAGCTTACCCATGGGTAATGAGGGTCGCAGCCAGAATGACTGTGATGATTAAGATATGGTGCTCAGAAAAGTGAGTATAAAGAACTGATATATTATTAAGAGATCTGAAGATGCATGTTGAATTCATAGCCGGACTACCAGACGTAGTACCAGCAAGAAAGAAGGATTGGAAGAATTACTTGAGATCTTACACGGAAATAGATGAGAATCCTTAGAGATTTTCATCTTAACAAAGAAAGAGCTAGAGGGATGTATGATTATCAAAGACAGTGATATAGGGCGAGGAGCAGAGTCCCTAGGAATAGTTGAGAAGGAGGCAGTAAGTGCCATATCATTTGATAAATGAATTAGTATGAATATGGTCAGTAATAATTCGCCATGAGAAGGCAGGTGTCGTAGGTTGTAAATTATGGAACCAAATTGAGGTTAATAAGGTGGTTTTATTAAGGAAAATGTTCATTTCATGAATGAATCATTTAGAAAGTAAAGACATTGGGAAGTAATAGAATGATTGGGTAAAAGTTATATAAGGAAGTAGTAAGCAAGACAATGATCTCAGAACCTACCGGAAGATAAGACCAGTGAGTCAAGATGAACTCGTAATGAGACTACTGCCAGAGACTGAGTATAGAGTTAATTCAACTCAGTTAAATGATGAACCAGAAACGTTAGATGCATGTGATTCAGAGGAATATTAAATTCCTTCTTCTCTTTGAATGGATTATAGTAGTTACCTTAAGTTTACTCCGACACGGAATTATAATTGATCAAGTAATACGATCAGCAGTTAAAGAGAAAAATGTGAGAAAATCTTCCTGGAGCTAAAAGGTGAAATTGGTAATGACCAAGAGCTGG
Organism: Saposhnikovia divaricata; assembly: GCA_036435485.1. Lineage (NCBI taxonomy): Eukaryota > Viridiplantae > Streptophyta > Magnoliopsida > Apiales > Apiaceae > Saposhnikovia > Saposhnikovia divaricata. Next base: position 121,755,700 of record CM071601.1, on the reverse strand, counting down.
CATTGCTTAATGGAAAAAGGAGACTTTGTGCTTCCAATGACGCTTCGCATAAAGGGTTAGGTAGACCGACATTTGGTAGTATTGAATATCAGGACGTTGTGACAGGTTTCAGTTTGAAATTATTGATTCCCTTCTAAGGGATGGATATAATTGATTCCTCTCCAGTGGGTAAACTTCCAATCCGATGATGATTACTTCGTTAACTATGACTGCTTATGATTCCACCTGCTTGGAGGTTCATAGAACTATTCTTCAGGTTTCGAAACTAGTCTCCTTGATGTTACCAGTAGGTGGGTAGATTGATCAAAATTTCCCTGAGTCTGGAAAGGAATTCGGTGAATTTTGGCAAACCTTGTCTTTCTGATAATCAGAGAATGTCATGGAAGAGAGTAGAAACTGGAGCAAACCCTGTGATTTGGGTAAGGTTGCTATAAAATGGGTTAGTAAACGGACCCTGAGCATTACAATCGACGGTAGTGATAATATGATGAAGTGAGATTGGACGAAAACAGGAAATGTAAGTAAGAAACTAGCCGGACGGAGAAACTCCGGGATTGACTTAAGTGAAAAGGCTGTTATGCCAGGAATGGTAAGCTTGCGTGGCACGCGGGATTGATAAGAATAGTTGAAAAGATAAAAGTGGAGGAAAGGTGACCGGAGACGGTGCCGAGTAGTCGATTAAGACTTATATGGAGTAAAGTTTTGGAAAGGTAGAAAGGTATCAAAGAAGAAGGCACTATGCTGGCAATTGCTAGAAAAGTAATGCTATTAGCCAACCCCTAAAATCATATATTTTTATTTTAGTGTGGCCAGTTGAGGCCAAGTCACAACGGACTATAAAGTGACTAGACCAGCAATGAAAAGACAAAGCAGGGTTGCTTCTAAGTAAGCACCGACTGCAAGGGCTTCCGATATAAAGGAAATATTAATGAGATTGTAGGAGTCTTCTACTAAACCCTTTGCAACCCATGTTTTGATGGGGAATTTACTAGACCTTTTTGGGATGGGGTAACCCGTACTAAAGTGACTCATGTGTATATGGTTGTCCAAGATTTTGAGTAAAATGGGAGTATAGTGACTTGAGATGCATGATGTTAGGGTATCATGAATACCATGAACATATTACGACTAAGGGAAGTAAACAACGAAGGTTTATGAAGAGAGTATAGAAATGGTCAGAGATGGATCAGTATGCTGTAGAAATTTTGTCTAAGGCAAGTACATTTGAGAAGAACGATAAGTACTAATAGATTCACGTTGAACTCGACCAATATTTTCCAAAACATCCTTGCTGCCATTACCAAGTTCTGTAAGAGAGGAGATAGGCATACGTTGCCTTTTTGGAAGGCCAAATAGGCTGACAACTATCTGAAAGAAGAGGGTGGCATTAAGCCACCGATCGATTATCAAATGAGAATGATTGAAAAGAGACCTTTATTAAGGATACATGATCTGATTGCCAATTATAAGATGCAAGAATTCATTGACAGTTGAATTAAGGATAGGATATCAATGAATTAAGACAAACCCTGGGGAATGCACAAGGGGTGGCATTAACCCTAATAACGACATTATGACTTCAGATGATATGAGCTGGACTTGCTAAGGCAATAATGACCGGTAAGGATTATTAGAAAAAAAAAAAGAGTTCTGGAAAGAACATAGATAGAATTATTAGAGTATTGATCAATGACATTTTGATATACCCTGTACCCAGAAAATACAGGAGGAAGGATGAGGATGACCTATGAAACCTTACAAGGAAAAAGGTAATATTCCGAACTTCAAAATGGAAGTTTGGTAAGGAATGTATGACATAGTAACAGTAATGCCAGATGAGGCATGTATGAGACCATGAGGAAGTATGGATTGAACCTATAAAGGTTGAGATTATCCTAAGATAAGGAAAGAACTAAGAAGAGAAGTATCCTAAGTAGGATGGGGAATAAACGTGATAAAGTTCCCACGAGTAGGTGGAAGCAATGACTTATGGAGAAAGACTGTTAAATATATTTTTCTTCATCAGCAGAGCTTAAGGGAGAATGCTTTCACCCAAAAATGATGGGAATGAGGTAGAAATGTTTGAATTGGAATATATCCAAGGAACAAGGATTACCAGAAATTATTATTATCAGGAAAGGCCAATGAGGTGGCCGACAGTTTAAGTATAAAGGAATAATTATAAATGTTCATACCGAAGAAACAAAATGATATTTGGAAAGACCTTGAAGGTCATATTGGAGTGGAGGAAGTTACATTCCTTTTGATGATTGTGCAAGAATCGAAGGTAATAATAGTTTAAGTAAAGATTCGATTCCTGATGGAGTCTTAAGCATATTACGTACCTTAGAAGGTCCCGTTTTGAGGCAAACCAGGACCATGGTACAAAATTGATGAAGTAAACCGTTAAGTTTCCAGTCTTTTATGGAAGATGCATAAGTGATAGTTTCATCAACCGGACCTAGCTGCGATACTTGAAACTCTTCTACAATTCTATCTACTTCATGTTATATCTACATCAAGTTCAGGAAGTGTTTCGTATGGATAAGGAATAGTGATCACTTTGTCTCCCTAAGGGATTTGAAACCCGTAGGGTTAGCTATTAATGCACTACGTAAACAACAAGCGATGGTGATTCTTCTAAGAAAGTAGATGACAATGTAAAGATAAAGACAGTGCTGCCATTGATTAACTAAATGGCATGTTGATGAATGACAAACAAGTTTATGTTAGTGTACTTCTGCGCAAACAAGATAGAGAATATGAGGTTGATGATTCATGATGTTAAAGATATTCCCATGGAAAGAATTAATGAGATTTGGAGGGAAGGGCGGTTGAGCCCGAGACTTATTGGGCCACCTGAGAGTTTAAAATGTTCGGACGGTGGTATTCGAGCCAGCCTTACCCCCAAAATTATAGCACGGTCATAACGGGTTTTCATGTGGCCAGGCTACGCCAGTAAAATGCAAATGTTCAACAGATGATAGGAGTACAAGAATGTAGATATACGACCTGGTCCGACTTACGAAAGACAACCTGTGGAAAACCATGGATAGAAAAGAACAAGTAATGAGAAACAAGGTTGGCAGAAGTAGATTATATGAATCTAAGTTAAAGGAATCGGGCCAGATTCATTTCGGAAAGTTTAAATTGAAATAACGTGATGATTATAGAGTAAATGAGACGGAATACCGATAAGGAGGTACCAAGTGCAAAAAGGTGTCTCAATAAAGAGGTGAAGGTGAAAGTAAATAACAGAAGTAAATAAGAATCAGATAATAAGAAGGATGTGATTGATAAAGAAAAGGCTGGGGAAGCAACTATGGAATGAGAAGCAAGGAGTGTTATGAATGGGTTTTCTAATGAATTCTCAGGATGACAACCTGATAGTGTCAATACTATAGTTATGAAAAAGCTAGTAACATGATATGGGATGTCAGTAATAATGATGCCAAGTGAGAAACCTAAGATTTAACCTGAAAGGTTGAAGGATTTCCCGAATGTGAGTATCGCTAAGATTGAACAAGAGTATTTGTCCATAGAATAATGGACAAAGCAGCAAGATATGTTGACACGTGAGATTGCGATCAAATAGTATTGGATATAATTATGATTAATTTCTTCTTTGATAAACCTCTATAGTTCAGAGGTAAATTCTGAGTATGATATTCTACAATCATGAAAGCTTTCTATAATCCTTTAGAACTCTTTTCTCTTCTTCTCTCTTATTCATCTTCTTTATGAATTGAGAAGAACAACCCTTTTTGGAGGGGAGGTACTGCTACGTGACTATCTGTCTATGTGATAGAAGTCTAAGTGGAATGCTATGACTTGTTTAATTGCTTGTCAAGTACTAAAGGCTGGCCCCCTTCTGTACTAACTATGCAATATAACAAATGTTCAATTGATCATAGTGATCTCTCAACAAATCTTTCCACTTCTCTATATTGATCTAGATTGCGAAGATTAAAGCGATCAGGAAATGCACAGTACGAGCGAGGTTACCTCCGAATCGTAGGGTGATAGTGATACCAATGTTACTGCAGGTATCAATAAGGATAAGACTGAGTAAAAGTATAACCCGGATAGTGAGTTGTACGAAAAGTAGCAACGTTGATGGAAAAAGGATAAAGTATGAATTGTAGCACTAGAAGATGTGCTGAGGAAGGGTAGAACGAATAAGAATTGACCGGGAAGCTAAAGAGTGAACGACAGGCAAACGACTCTTTGCTTCCTACCTGATTCCGGGACGGAATCCTTTTTAAGGAGGGGAGACTGTAAGAACCCCAAATTTTGGATATAATTAAAACTTTTATTAAGTAATGATAAAATGAGGAACAATGATTCCAACAACAAGGTCACCAGCTCTAATGAATGGTGGTTTCAAAGAACAATGATTGTAATGAATGGATATTGCTTTGGACAATGATCCTGATGCATTGGTATATTGTCAGAATAGAGTAATTCGATGGTTGAGGACCTAGATAAGAATAATCTACCATCCAGGAAGGAGCTAATGGATCCTTGAAGAGAAATGAATACGTGCATAGTATTTCCCATACGTGCATAGTATTTCCCATACGTGCATAGTATTTCCCGTACGTGCATAGTACTTCCCGTACGTGCATAGTGTTTCCTGTACGTGCATAGTAATTTGGTGGATGAATAGTGACTTTGTAAGTTGGAAAACTTTTCACGCCACCCTATGTACGGGACGTGTTATGGATGTTTCGAAGTCATATTAGTAATACGCGGAGGAAATAAGTGAATGCAGAGACGATCGGAATTCAGAAATTCCAAATTCTTTTTCGGTACAATATTTGACCGAACCGTAAAGAGCCTATCAATACGATCAAGACAAGAGTATTATAATGTTAAGGATTCAAGGATTTTATTTATTAAGTATGATTTGAGGATTTAGAATGAAAACCTTTGAGTTAGAATAACAAGTGTTCTAGAAATCGCTAGAACTTTATAACAAGATTAAGCGATCAAGCAAACGCGAAAGAAATTACGGATTAAATACGTAACGAGATAAAAAAAAACCCTACTTGATCAGCTGGGGTTATATATAAGAATATTTGGTGGAAATGAAATGAAGAAAAGAAATGAGAAAGGAAGTAATGAGGTGGATGGACAAGAAGAAAACAACAAGGCTTCACATCATCAATTTTTCTAACACACCATAAACCTTTGACAGTTGTATTAAGAGGAGTATTAGCAGCTATACCCACTTATACATATCACAAATATCATTTGACAACTAGCCAAGCAAACACCACCTCTCCCCCATTTTTCCAGCAGTTGCATTTTCCAGGGCAGGGGTCTTTGCCATTTTTTTTCACCTAGATCTACTCATCTAAAAATCATGAAAAAATTCATGGAGCTTCTACACATCAAGGTGAAGTTGGGGATTTAATTTCATAATTTTTGAAGATCGTTTGGATGGGTAAATAAATTCGAGAAGTTCACTGTTTTCCCCCAAAACCAAGGCACTTCGAATTTTGGAGTTTTAAGATTTCAAAATCCACCTTCCAACCATTGTTTGATCTCCAAATTTTTATGGTGAGTCCTATATTTCATAAAAATGATCTCCTAGAAATCTTAGCTTCAAACTCCATGTTTTCCATTTTCAAATAAATCCTCAAAGATGAGGGTGAATAGTGTTTTCAAGAAACTAACTTTGATTTCTTGGTTTCTTTGGATGATTTAAGCTTTGTTAAAGCCATACAAGGACTATATAAGGGTTATTATAGCTTGTACACTCTCCAAGGAAGGTATAATTCTTAAGAACCCAAGATCTTACTTTGAGTTTTATATATGTTCTTGATGGTTTTAGATTAGTTAAGATTATGGTGTTGTTATATGCATAAAAGCATGATTATGTAGTTAGTAGTGATGATTTAAGAGTTTTGATGATTATGATGGTTAATTGAAACCTTCTTGGACTGGTTAAGATGAAAACCATGTATAGTATGCCCGGTGTGGCTTGGATTGATTGTTATGAATTTTAGAACGTTCGATTTATAGCCGTCGTAATGCCGAATTTTCGTTAGACTATTAAACACCGAGCATCACAGTAGCTATAACTCACTGTACAGCTTCATTTTCTGCCATGATAGGATAGATTATGTTTCAAGCTTCGTTTTGATATAAAGATCGCATGAAACGGACTTACGGTTTAGGATTTATGACCAAATTACTAAAAGTAGTTCGAATCCGTAAACGAAAGTTCGTAACTGTAATTGAACCCTCGTAAACTATGTAACGTCATGGCGAATCTTGGTAAATAAATACTAGAGGTAAAAAGGAAGGCGTGAAAGAAAACCGTATGTCAAAAAGATCATTTTTCGATTTATTAAAAATGTTCGAGTCGAGGTTAAACGCGAACGAACCCCTAAAAGACGACTCTTTTATAACTTCGGTAAAACACTTAGAAAACGGGCGATAAAACTCGGAGTATAATATTGGTTCGTAACGATCAACCTTAGAACTCATATGACTTAAGTATGTCCCAAGTATAAATGCAATGACATGTCGTATTAACGAACGAATGTCGGGTCGGATCAGTGATAAAAGTAATCCACAAAAAGGGGTATAACGAGATAACTCGAGAACGTGTTTCGAATTAAGTATAACTTAACTTTTAATATGTTAAGTGATTAATCCCGAATGCCTTGGCTATTTATAGATCACCAAGCTGAACCGGGACCCGCTACCACTACCCCTTACCGTACTCGACTACCAGGCAAGTTTCAATTCCCTTCTTTTAGGCTGTTGTTGTGATTGAATAAATATATATATATATGCTGATATACATATGCCATTGCATGCATGCCTACTTTCAAGTTGAAGTGATATACTTGTTCCCTGAATGTTATTGTTGGCTTATAAGCTAGATAGTTATATATCAGTTATAAGCCGATTATTGTAAGACCCTCATAGAAGGGCGTATACATCTTATTAATCAAAAATAGACCGGGAGTCAATATTCCTTGATATATCGAGATTACCTCGGAGGAAAATATTTAAGTAAATATTTTCTATTATTTGGGCGACGAATATTATTTGAATATTCGTTCGAGACTAATTATTTTAACGATCCTTACTTCAAATAATTATTTGAACGTAATCATTCGACGAATAATATTCGTCAATATTCATTCGGAGTCGAATTGATTATCGATTATTATTTCGAATACTCTTCTAAAGATGAGACTACTAAATGAATATTATGTGGACATTCATTTAGAATATTATTTCATTAAATAAATATTACTTTTGAAAATTCATTTAAGGTATTAAGTACTTGATGAATATTATCTTCAATATTCATCTGAAGCTTGATTTACTTATCGAATATTATATCGAATATTCCTTTAAAGCTTGGATTACTAAATGAATATTACTTGATATTCATTTAGGATATTATTTATTAAATGAATATTACTTTATTGATATTCATTTAAATTCCTAATTAATTATGAATATTATTTTGAATATTCATCCAGGGTTCTATTTAATCATCGAATATTATTTTAAATATTTTAAATATTCCTTTCAGGTCTTATTGATTAATGAATATTATTTGGAATATTCATTTGAATATTTAATTATGCAATAAATATTCTCTCGATATTTCTTCAAGAATTATTTGAAAAATACTCTGATTAAAGATATTCTTTCATATTCCTGAATATTCTTTAAATATTTTTAATTCAATAAATATTCTCTGAATATTTATTCCATACTTAGAATAACCTCAATAAGGTTTATCTTCTTCGATTATTACGAAAAATATTTCGGAGTCATATTATTATTAATCCTATATCAAGGAAGGTTCTCAGACATCATTCTTCTTTGAGTCTACCTCCTTATTAATAAGGGAACCTTACTTGGAAAATGTTATTTATCTTGTCGACTTCCCGGTCATAAAGTATTCCCTTCACTCGCAACTCGGGTGCTGTTGACTTATTAAGTCGTTGCTTACCTTCTCATCTTTCGAGGGGTAAGATCACTGGAACAAGTTGATATCCGTTACCAAGTAATAGCTTGGGAGTTATTGGTAAATTTTCCTTTCCAACTAGATACGACTACTTTGTGGAGTCTTATCAACAAGTATTATACTTGGGGAAAGGGGGACGAACGTTACATTCAGAATCATGAATTCTATTTGAACTAGGAGTCGTGTAAGAGGCCGAGTAGCGCCGGTCCATCCCCTTTGGCCCAACCGTTGGCCGGGGAGAGCTAGTAAGGCGGTACACAAGTAAAGCCGTCAGTTCTTCCTTCTACCGGTAGTAAATCTAAATTGAGCTGTACGATCTCGACTGATCATCAAGATTGGAACAGCGGGCGCGGTGAATACTCCATCATTGGTTCATCATCCAAATTTATTTATTTCCTGCAACATGATTACTGTTGGCAGAGTTGGAAAAGGGTCATAACTGGAATTGCAACCTTTTCTTGCAAGTTCCTCTTCTTAATAACAATAAGAATATCTCGCTTACTTTGATGTAGCAGATATTTCTACAAACAAATACTTTAAGTTACCTTGTAACTTCATCGTTCATATTATACTGGCATCATTTCCGTAAAGGCATGGCATATGGTTTGAAAGATACTTTTGAACTGTTATACATTATCGTTCAGTCATATATTATTGTTGGTGGGCTATTGCTCACCCTTGCTTTATTATTATATCACAACAACAGCTAGACCAGATGACTCGCACAAGGCGCACTCGACGCGGGCGAGGACGATGAGACTACCAGAGCTGAAGAAGAAGCTATTGGTAGGGTATATTTATTCTTTCAGTACCAAGAATATGGTCTAGTATGCCTTATGTAAATGGATGGCAAAGAGTATGTATTTATATTGAAATTCTTTTGGATTGTAAGAACTCATAATGTGATTAATAAAAATTTGAGTGTTACTCTGATTTCATCTCTGGGACTATAACGGGTGTGTTTTATATTATTGTGTTGGGTTATAGAGACGTAATTTATTTTATGTTAAGGAAAGTTCAAGTGTTGTGGATAGAATTGGAAACCGTAACCACCGGATCCCGGACCCCGGATCTGGGGGTGTTACAGTAGAGGATGAAATGAGGGAACCTGAGGAAGTTTCCAAATCCAAACCTAAAAGGAAAGTGAAATCAGTCCCCAAATCCAAACCTAAAAGGAGAGTGAAATCAAAGTCAAGGAGATCTGTCTCTCCAGAAATTGAAAGCAAGGAAACAGTTGGCTCATCACAACCTATTTCTGCAAAAGTATTCAACCCAGCTGTGAATTTCCATAGTGACCCTATAGTACCTAAAGAGGAACCAATGAATCTTGACTCCATTGAGGTTCTTTCATTCTTGCTGAAGCCTCAACAGGAGCCTATATAGAAGAAAAGGATACCAAGGAAGCAACCTTCAAAGGAACCAATTCAAGTTGCTAGGGTACCTGCGATTGTCAAGCAGCCAATCTTGGAAAACAAGGATGATTTTATCTATTAGGCAGATATTGAAGAATACTCCGGCTTGAATTTGTATCTGGATGAATTGTCAGAAGTAAGAGGAATTAACAAATATAAACATTTGCCTGAGAGATTGGTCTTTGTATACAAGGGAGGAAAGGAAAGGACATGGCCACTACAGAGGGTTCTTGGAGAAAATTATCTGACCTTAACCAAAGTGTTCTCTGCAATCAAGAGATACACAGGGTTCTCCAAGATAGCAAAAGGGGAGATACTAGACAGGATAGAACATATAAGGAAAGAATGGAACTCACCATCAAGTCTACCAAGGAAGATGAAGATCCCATACAATGGACAGAAAATCCACCTTCAACCCTTGTGGATGATGGAGTTCAGGGATGAAGATGGTAACAGGAGATTCTTCAGGTTAGAAGACCAACTATCAAAGGCTAGTTCTCAATACCTAAGATGGTTACAACAAAAGCTAAATCCAAAAGTTGATGAAGAAGATGTCTTCTATAGGCAACTCCAAATGCAGATTGAGTCCAACTCTGCCAAAGAAGGAAAATCAAGGGTGATGCCAACAAGAGAGAAGAAACAGTTTTAATCTGCTCAGTCTAGAAGAGCACTTCTCTGTAAATTTCTCAAACTTTCAGTTTTTAATTTTTGTAGCTTAATACAATTTTTGCATTGTTCTATATATATCTTTAGGAATGTTTTGTTATCATCAAGGTCCTGAATTTATGCTTTATTGCCATCAAGTATAAATTGGGGGAGATTGTTAGGAATATGTTGTACTTGATGATAACTTCACAGTCAATCAAATTGTATAAGGTTTTGTAGCTGTCAACGGATGAGGATTTATAACTCTATCCATTGACAGGTAGCTCATCAACGGATGAAGTTTTGTAGCATACTGCAGTATCTCTATGTTATCAGTTGATAGTGTTTTTATCCACAGTCATGTTGACCATCAATGGATAGGAAGAATATGGTAGCCAATTGTAAATAAGCTATGCTATGTAATTCTGTCTAAGTGAAAGTGTATCAACGGATGAAGACAAAACTTTATCAATGGATACAGCTCAAATCTCAATATCAACGGATGCAGCTCAAATCTCAATATCAACGGATACAGCTCAATATATCATCAACGGATGTCAGTGTACAATATCAACGGATAATCATTGACACTTACTTCTATGCTAAGCTGGGGATTAGCAGTTGATAAGGACAGGTTTGACCGACAGATCACATGGGTTGATAGTAGATACAAAAAGCAATATGGCAGCCATACTTTGGAAACACAAAAGAAAGAAGCATTCCGTTTACACTATGAATACAAGAAAGGTGCAGGAGACATGTCTGTTCACAAGGACAACCTTTCGGCTACATGCGTATTTGGAGTGGAGTAGCAAGTCAACTTGAATTAGATTAATATTATCTTATTCCTGTAGCACTTGTAAACTTGGGATTTATAACCAAGTGTAGCAACTCTTTAGAAGCTAAGAAAACAGATACATTTGCTTAGGTTTATTGAATATCCTGAGAAAGCAAAGAGTTGTAAAACAGAAGTTGTGTACATTTGTATCACAGAGTTTTCTTCGAATAAAAGCTTCAGGTGGTGCATTTAACCACCTGATTTTTATGTGTTTGTGCATTAATCTTTTTACAACAATTATCCAAGTATAGATTTCTGGAGTTCTTATCAGAAATTTATAAATATCAAGAATTGTATTCAACCCCCCCTTCTACAATTATACAAGTGTGTAATCTGGGAATAACACACCTAACCACGATAATTAGGATTGCTTTACTTTGGCAAACCAAATCCTAATGATCTAGGCTTTGATGAGTGTTATTCAATTGGAAAGCATCTAATAACTTAATATTTAATTAAGGGATTTTTAATTAGAACGACCATGATCCCATCATAAAGAGATCCCCAATTTTTCCTTGAATTAAATATTTCAAATCATAGTTCGCTGAATTAATGATTTCCAGGTAGAAAGGTTAACGCACAAATGGCATTATTGACACCTTTTAACCTTACAAGAAATTAATCTCGTTGTTGACAAAATCATTTCATCTTTGAACTATAATAATTCATATTTAATTACCGTGTTTCATAAACACAGGAATCTCATGATCATTTTGTTTAATCTTCATCTTAAATCGTTACGGATTTTATCTTGTTTAGCATGGCATGGATAACGTATCTAATACATACATACATTCTACTTATTCTAATTAAGCATGCATATCTATCACTACGCATACATATCATCATATGTAAAGTGCATGAATATAAAATCGTGCTTGGTTATGGCCCAATCCTATATGATCTTTCCAAGCTAATGGAAAAATCTAGGTCAATCTATGGTGGTTAATAAAACTAAATTATTACATAGTTGGTCTTCATAAATACATGTCTTTATGTCTTGTGTCAACTGCCTTCATCTCCATTGATCCTTCATTGCAAGCCTCCAATGAACTTCTTATTACATAAAATATAAAACATAACTATACTAATGTAATTACATAAGAGCTCGAGTTACATTCGAGATGAACAATTACAAAGGAAAAAGAAAATGACATGCAAGTTGTATTTATAAAACCAAAACAATAATAAATAAAACCACTAACCTATGGGTCTCAAGGCCATAACCAATCACCATGCTCAATTAACATTTAAGAACATCATAAATCACATTATCATATCATAATATATCTAAATATGTCATAAGCCCAAATTAAAACAAAGCCCTAACCCGCGGATCGACCTTAATTCCAATTACCAGAAACATATCATAATACAAGCAAAACATGTTTCAGAATACAATTCCAGAAGCATGTATCTGATAAGTGGATTTTATATCCACTTGGATCGCTTAATTTCGGCTTAAATTGATTGTCTTGGGCTCAAGTTGTTGTAGATTTGATGTGTTTTGCTTAGTTGTGCAGGATTACGAGAATGTTGACTAAAGTGGATGCTTTTATAATTTTTTGGGAATTAATTGATTAAAATTCGGATTTTCGAGAAGGGTTGCACAGTTTACACTGTTTTGGCCATATCTTGAGTTCTAGAAGTCCGTTTTAGGCCCGTAAGCAGTCCACGCGAAGATAACGAGATTTCCTATCATTCTAAGATAGTCCAGAGGTCCAATTACGTGGGGAACGTTCCAGAAAATCTGAAGAAATGTCAGCCACGAATTTTCCTTATAAATCATAATCAAATTAGGAAACGTATCTTGCAGAAATTCTATTATAATTCTGTTTTGTATTTTCTTGCTGGGCAAGACTTGTAGTGCCTATATAAACATATCATACCTTGTAATTTGTATCAGATTATTATTATTGTAACGTAGAATTGCAAGAGAGAAGAGTGGAGAAGGATTCAAGCTCGGTGACAAGCAAGATCTAGATCTACTTCAACTTTTGTATACTTTGGATAATAGATTTGTTTTCTCAACTCTTGTTTTTATTAATATTATTACTTCTTTATTTTATATCTTGTTTAATATCATGTTTTCAATTAATCCCATGGTGACGAACGGTTCAATTATGAACTAATCGTTGTCATGGGATCCTAATGGATTTATCTATGTAGCTTAGTAGTTTATATGCTTTAAAGATTTATGTGTGGTGAATTCTTGATATCCTTGTATGGTTGTGTTTCATGTGTTTAGATGCGTCGCGAACATCTAATTTGTTAATCTCTTGCTAAACGAGAGTGGATCTTGAGATTTAGAACTTGCCATGCTAGCATAGGATAGGTTGATGTTTTAACATCATGATTTGTGGCGTAAATAGAGATATTATGCTACCCTATGTGATCTAAGTGGATAACTTGAGCTTAAACCTTTATGTTTTCAAATTCTATAGAGATATAGGGTCTAAACATAATTGGTGTCTACCCATCTTCTATCTCTTTTGTGGATGCATGCGTAGTTTGGTATTAGTATACCGAGAGGTAGCTTTTACTTGTTTCGTGTTATCCGATCAGATATCAACCCCATCACATGTATTGATTAAAGGCTGCGACTCTAAGTGAAGTAGATAATGAAATTAGGATTCCATGTTTTATCTCATATAAGTGATTCATATTAAATTCTCATTAGTTAATTATTCTTAGTTTAATAATTTGCTTCCGAGCTAATTTAGAAAATTAAAACCTTATTTTTGTTATTTGTCTTAGCAGTGGATTAAAACTAAACATTGTTGCATAGGCATATTTACTGATTGAACTTAACCAGATCTCTGCGGAACGAACCTTAATTATATTACTTGTGACTACGTGCGCTTGCGTAATTTTGTGTTAACAAGTTTTTGGCGCCGCTGCCGGGGATCATCGGTGTTTTGTTAGTTTATGTGCTTGTCATCAGTGGTCGTTAGCGTTCACTGACTCGGATTTCTTACTTAGTTGTTTGTTTCGTTGTGTTTTCAGGTACTTGAACGTGTATGCGAACACGTTTGCAGGCTCGTAAGGAAAAACTGGCAGAAGACGGTCTTGTAGTAGATAATCAGAAAGAGGAACTTGAAACTACTGTAGAGATGGCAGATTTACCAGCAGCAGTTAAGGCTTTGAAGGACTATTCGCAGCCGAAGATTACTGACATACAATCTAGTATTGTCAAGCCAGCTATTGCAGCGAATAACTTTGAGATCAAGCCGAGCACAATTCAGATGGTGCAGAATTCGGTTCAGTTTGGGGGGGCTTCGACAGAGGATCCTAATATGCACATCAGGGACTTTATCGAGATCTGCGACACTTTCAAATTTAATGGTGTGTCGGATGATGCTATCAAGTTGAGGCTTTTCCCATTCTCCTTAAGGGATAAGGCTAAGGGCTGGTTACATTCTCTACCAGCTGGTTCCATTACTACATGGGATGATCTTGCTCAGAAGTTTCTTACTAAATTCTTCCCTATGGCGAAAACTGCAGCAATAAGGAACCAGTTAACTCAATTTCAACAGCAATCTGGTGAATCTTTGTGTGAGGCTTGGGAACGTTATAAGGAGATGCTACGAAGGTGCCCTCATCATGGCATGCCTGATTGGATGGTCATTAATGGTTTCTACAATGGGTTGGGAGCACAGTCTAGGCCTTTGCTAGATGCAGCATCTGGTGGAGCTCTGTGGGCGAAGAGCTATGAGGAAGCTTATGATCTTATTGAGATGATGGCTGCTAACGAATATCAGAATCCAACACAGAGGCTTTCTCAAGGTAAGGTAGCAGGTATTCTTGAAGTTGACACAGCTTCAGCTATTGCAGCTCAGTTGAAGGCTCTTTCGATGAAGGTGGATTCTCTTGCTAATTATGGAGTTCAGCAGGTTGCTAGTGTTTGTGAGCTATGTGCGGGCGCACATGAAACGAATCAGTGTGCTATCTCTTCTGAATCAGCACAGTTCGTAAGTAATTTTCAGAGACCTGCTGCACCAGTACCAGCCACCTATCATCCAAACAACAGGAATCATCCTAACTTCAGCTGGAGTAACAACCAAGGTGCTCAACAACCTCAGCCCCATCAGCAGTTTCAGGGTCAGCAAGCAAGGCCATTCAATCAAGGTTACCAGCAGCAGTATGCTCCGAAGCAATCATATCAGCCTCCTGGATTTCAGCAGCAACAGCCCCAGGCTCATGCGGGGCAATCTTCTAATGAAAAATCAGATGATGTGTGGTTAGCGTTAAAGAACCTACAAGCTGGTCAGAAACTCTTGGAAACTCAGATAGGACAGATTGCAAGTGCCTTACTTAGTAGGCCTCAAGGAACTCTCCCTAGTGATACGGAAGCAAATCCAGGTAGGAGAGATAGCAAGGAACAGGTGAAGGCTGTGACTTTGAGATCAGGAAAAGTTATAGCAGGCCCTAAATCAGCAGTAGAAGAAGATGAAGATATTCAGAATCAGCAGGGTGAAAAATTTGTAGTGCCCGAAATTACTCAACTTGATTTGATGGCTGATCAGCAAGGTGATGAAGTAGAGAAGAGCAAGGAACCTGTTAAAAAGTCTGTGGAGCAGTCTACAAAGAACACTCAGATCTATCCTCCTCCTCCTTATCCTAGAAGACTCCAGAAGCAGCAGTTGGACAAGAAGTTTTCTAAGTTCTTAGAGGTGTTCAAGAAGTTGCAGATTAACATTCCCTTTGCCGAAGCTCTTGAACAGATGCCGAGCTATGCCAAGTTCATGAAGGGGATTCTTTCTCGTAAGTTGAAGCTTGAGGAATTAGAGACCGTTGCTCTAACGGAAGAATGCAGTGCTGTGCTGCAACAGAAATTGCCTCCAAAACTAAAGGATCCGGGTAGCTTTACTATTCCATGCACTATTGGTAATTTGTCTTTTGCGAAGTGCTTGTGTGACTTGGGAGCTAGCATCAATCTCATGCCCTTGTCAGTCTATATGCAACTTGGTCTACCGGAACCAAAGCCTACCAACATCTCTTTGCAGTTGGCTGATCGTTCAGTTACATATCCTAGAGGCATAGTGGAGGATGTGTTGGTGAAAGTTGACAAACTCATATTTCCTGCTGATTTTGTTATCTTGGATTTCGAGGAAGATAAGAAGATTCCCATAATCTTGGGAAGACCATTCTTGGCTACGGGAAAGACTTTGATTGATGTGCAGAAAGGGGAGCTCACCATGAGGGTGCAAGACCAGAATGTCACTTTCAATGTTTTTAATGCAATGAAACTTCCCTCAGATGAAGAAGAATGTTTGAAGGTGGATTGGGTTGATTCTGCAGTTACCATGGAAATGGAGCAGTTACTTAAGTCAGATTCTTTGGAAAAAGTTTTAGTTGGTGACTCTGATTTTAAAGACGAGGAAATAGCCGAGCAATTGCAGCAGCTTAATTCAGCCCCTTGGAAAAGGAGATTTGATTTGCCTTTTGAATCTCTTGGGTTAGGAGAACTTAAAAATTCGGAGGGGCGCCTGAAACCATCTATTGAGGAAGCTCCTACACTTGAACTCAAACCACTTCCGGAACATTTGAGGTATTTTTTTCTTGGGGATGCATCTACATTACCGGTTATTATTGCCTCTAACTTGTCAGCCAGTGCGGAAGAAAAGCTTTTGCGAATTTTGAGGGAGTTCAAATCAGCAATTGGTTGGACTATAGCAGATATCAAGGGAATCAGCCCTTCTTATTGCATGCACAAAATTCTGCTAGAGGAGGGAGCTAAGCCTACTATTGAGCATCAGCGGAGACTTAATCCGATTATGAAAGAGGTGGTGAAGAAGGAAATTCTAAAGTGGCTTGATGCGGGTATTATCTATCCTATCTCAGACAGTTCTTGGGTGAGCCCGGTTCAATGTGTGCCAAAGAAAGGAGGCATGACAGTTGTTGCTAATGAAAAGAATGAGCTCATCCCTACTCGAACAGTCACGGGGTGGAGAGTTTGCATGGACTATAGGAAGCTAAACAAAGCCACGAGAAAAGATCACTTTCCTCTGCCATTCATTGATCAGATGCTAGACAGGTTGGCGGGACATGAGTACTATTGCCTCCTTGATGGATATTCAGGCTACAATCAGATTTGCATTGCTCCGGAAGATCAAGAGAAGACCACATTCACATGTCCCTTTGGTACCTTTGCTTTCCGACGGGTTTCTTTCGGACTTTGTGGTGCTCCCGCCACTTTTCAAAGGTGCATGATGGCTATTTTCTCAGACATGATTGGCTCGAATGTGGAGGTTTTTATGGATGACTTCTCAGTTTTTGGTACTTCATATGACGAGTGTTTGCATAATCTTGGCTTGGTTTTGAAACGTTGTGTGGAGACTAACTTGGTGCTTAATTGGGAGAAGTGTCACTTCATGGTGCGAGAGGGAATTATTCTTGGGCACAAGGTATCCGGTAGAGGACTTGAGGTGGATAGGGCTAAGGTGGAAACAATCGAAAATCTTCATCCACCTATCTCTGTTAAAGGAATTCGCAGTTTTCTTGGTCATGCGGGTTTCTATCGGCGATTCATCAAAGACTTCTCAAAAATTTCTAAACCCTTGTGCAATCTCTTGGAGAAGGATGTTCCTTTCAAGTTTGATGATGAGTGTCTTGCAGCTTTTGAGCTCTTGAAGAAGAAATTGACTACTACGCCAGTCATCACTGCACCTAATTGGGAAGAACCGTTCGAACTGATGTGTGATGCTAGTGACTATGCTGTTGGAGCTGTGCTTGGTCAAAGGAAGGATAGAATTTTTCATGTGGTTTACTATGCTAGTAAAACCCTCAATGATGCACAGCTGAACTACACTACTACGGAGAAGGAGTTGCTAGCAGTTGTCTATGGTTTCGAGAAATTCAGGTCTTATTTGCTCGGTACGAAGGTGATTGTGTATACGGATCATGCTGCAATTCGATATCTCATGTCGAAGAAGGATTCAAAGCCTAGATTGATTCGTTGGGTGCTTCTTTTGCAAGAATTCGATGTGGAAATCAAGGATAGGAAAGGCACGGAAAATCAAGTAGCGGATCATCTCTCACGCTTAGAGGACCACGGTAAGGATTCGCATAACAAAGCTCTTATTAATGAATCTTTTCCAGATGAGCAGCTTTTTGGAGTGCAAGGTGAAGAGCCATGGTTTGCAGATTATGTGAACTATTTGGTGAGCAATGTTATTCCTCCGGAATTTTCTTATGCTCAAAAGAAGAAGTTTCTGCATGATGTGAAGTGGTACCGTTGGGACGAGCCATTCTTGTTTAAGCTTGGTGTGGATCAGATTTTGAGGAGGTGCATTCCGTATAGTGAAACGGAAGGTATTTTGCATGATTGTCATTCTACCACATATGGAGGCCATTACGGT
Source organism: Saposhnikovia divaricata (assembly GCA_036435485.1). Taxonomy (NCBI): domain Eukaryota; kingdom Viridiplantae; phylum Streptophyta; class Magnoliopsida; order Apiales; family Apiaceae; genus Saposhnikovia; species Saposhnikovia divaricata. The sequence continues at coordinate 121,737,439 of CM071601.1, read as the reverse complement.
GGTGATAAAACAGCTCAGAAAGTACTTCAAGCGGGATTCTATTGGCCAACTCTGTTTAAAGATTCTCATAGGTTCGTGATGAGTTGTGATCGATGTCAAAGGGTTGGTAATATTTCCAGGAGGAACGAGATGCCACTTAGTACGATCCTTGAAGTTGAGATTTTTGATGTGTGGGGAATTGATTTCATGGGTCCGTTTGTTTCGTCTTGCAATAATCAGTACATTCTCTTAGCAGTGGATTACGTGTCTAAATGGGTCGAGGTGAAGGCTTTACCGACCAATGATGCTAAGGTGGTGCTGAATTATCTTCACAAGCAGATTTTCACGCGTTTTGGAACTCCAAGAGCTATAATCAGTGATGAGGGGACACACTTCTGTAATCGTCAATTTACTGCTATGATGGCAAGGTATAATGTGACTCATCGTGTTGCCACAGCTTATCATCCTCAAACTAATGGTCAAGCAGAGGTTTCGAATCGCGAGATCAAGAGAATTCTCGAGAAAGTGGTAAATCCATCAAGGAAGGATTGGTCTTTGAAGTTAGACGAAGCGGTTTGGGCGTATAGAACTGCTTACAAGACACCCCTAGGTATGTCTCCTTATCAGTTGGTATTTGGTAAGGCTTGTCATTTGCCGGCAGAGTTAGAGCACAAGGCCTATTGGGCGTTGAAGAAGTTAAACTTAGATATTTCAGCTGCGGGTGAGAAACGTCTACTTCAGTTAAATGAGCTCGAGGAATTTCGTGAGCATGCTTATGAGAATGCTAAGATGTATAAGGAGAAAGTGAAGAGGTGGCATGATAGGAAGTTGGTGCATAAGTCGTTTGTGCCAGGCCAACAGGTTTTGCTTTATAATTCTCGCCTTAAACTTTTTCCGGGTAAGCTCAAATCAAAGTGGTCGGGTCCGTTTACAGTCAAAACCGTGTTTCCACATGGGGCAGTGGAGATATTTAGGGGTTCTATTGATGATGTTTTCAAGGTAAATGGACAGAGACTCAAGCCGTATTATGGAGGAATGGTCAACCGCGAGAAGGTTGCCGCAGTTTTATCTTGTTCGTGATTTTTCGGAAGAATGTCAAGCTAATGACATTAAACGAGCGCTTCTTGGGAGGCAACCCAAGTGAGGAATTACTTGTTGTGTGAAAAAAAAAAAAAAAAATGGGTGTTGGGAGTGTGAAAAAAAAAAAAAAAAAAAAAACTGTTGTGAAAAAAAAAAAATATATATATATATATATATATATAAGGGTCACGCAGGCTGCGCCTGCGTTTCTGTGAGACGCGCAGGCTGCGCCTGCGTGACGCAGGCTGCGCCTGCGTTTCTGTAGTGGGCGCAGACTGCGGCTCCTGCACGCAGCCTGCTTCATGTGCAGCTCGAAAATTTTGTTTTTTTTCCCCCTTGTTATGCTGTTGGCTGTTGTACTTATAAAAAAAAAAAAAAATTTATCTCCCCATAAATTCTTTCTCCTTCCTCCCTTTTTATATTATCATCTCCTAACCAATCCTAAACCAATTCCAATTCCAAAACCTCCAAATTTCTCATAAATTTCTACACCCAATTCTTTTCTAATTCTTTTTCTATTAATTCCTAATTCTATCCTACATCAAATTCCAAATTCTACCAAAAAATTTTCCTTTTCACATTCAAATTCTTATATTCATCCTATCACTCCATGCCTATATATACCCATACATACACACCCAATTCATTATCTTCTTCCTCTACATCTCTTAAAAATTCAAGTTTGGGGGAAAATTAGTACAAGTTCACCTCTTTGATTCGTAGTGGGATTTCTCTTCTCTATTTTATTTTATTACGAATTTGTGTTCTTGTCAATTGGGGTTTTTGTATTATTCTTGTTACTTGGGTATTTGTGGTGTGATTTTTCTTGGTGGTTTTTGGTGGGATATTTCTTGGTGGTTGTTGGTGGTGCTATTGTTGAGTGGGGTTTTGGTTATTATGGCTCCTAAACGAATGAGGGGTAGTTCTAGTAGGGTGGAGAGATTTTCTTCTCCGGAGGTGGAGGTAGAGTATAATCGGTTGTTGTCAAAGCCGGTGGCGAAGGAAAGGGGGTTTTTGCCATCTCGTCATTATGGGTTGGTTGAGGTGATTAGTGAGTTACGTTGGGGAGAGATTTGTAAGGCACCTACTCCGGTTCCGGTGAATTTGGTTAGGGAGTTCTATGCTAATGCTAAAGATGAGCAGAATGGTGTGTGTATGGTTCGTGGTCAACGGGTGGATTACAGATCAGATGCTATTCGTCCAATTTTGGGACAACCACCTAAGCTTGTGGGGGATGAAAATTGGGCGCTGAAGACTAGTGATGATGTGGATATGGAGGCGATTGTTAGTGAACTTTGTGTTCCCGGTACAAGTTGGAAGTATAAATTGGGAACTAATGAGCCTCTTTCTTTTCTATCTTCTGCTATGAATAAGTTTGCACGAGCATGGTATCTATTTCTTTGTGCCAATATTATGCCTACTTCTCATACGGGTGAGGTCACAGCTGATAGAGCGATTATTCTTTGGGGCATTCTAAAGGGAAAATACATTGATGTCGCCCACATTGTTCAGCAGAATATTCGCAGGTGTTTAAAGTCTAGTGCACTGTCATCGATGCCCCATGCTTCTATCATAGTTGGGTTGTGTATGGTTAGTGGCGTTACCTGGAGTGCGGATGAGGAGTTGCAGTCACCTTTGCCGTCCATTGTTGATGTGTCTATTGATCGAATGCCGGAATGGCAAGGCGGAATCCCACATCCTAGGGGGCTTGGGTATGATGTTAGTGGTGCTGATTCTAGTGGTCAGGGAGCGGGCGCTCCGCCACGTGCTAAGAGAGTTCCAAGAGTTTTAGATGCTCACTTTAGACGTTTGTACAGGCGGATGGATGCTATTCATGCTAGTAACCGAGCGTATGCTGAGGATATGGCTATAGCTTTGAGAGATGCGGATATTCAGGCCCGGTGGCCTGTCTATGGAGCTCGTACACCTTATCCACCGCCAGATACTGATTCATCCGAGGATGAGGACGAGTAGGTATGTTTTTGCTATCCCTCGTATTTACTTCCATTCAATGCGGACATTGAATATTTTAAGTTTGGGGGTGGTTTGAGGGATTAGTAGTTGTTGTATATATGTGTTCATGTAGGATATCATGTTTTGCATGCTTAGTAGTAATTCATTCATGTTATGTTCGTATTATCTACGTTTGTTTCATGTAGGACATTCTGTTTTTATTTATGTATACCATGTGAGTTCATTCTAGTTGCATTTGCATATCATGCATGTTTCATGATCCCTTAGAACGAGCTAATTCTGATTGGTAGGTAGGTGTCTAATTGAGTGTGATAATGATGAGTAGAGGGTTGATTTATAGTTTCTATGAAATTGACTTGCATGCTTCAGAAACAAAATCTTTTCACAGTCTCATTGGGTGCTTTTGAGCTAGGTTGAGATCATGCTTGTTTGGATGTTTTGAGATTTAATCATTTGATTATATTTAGAATTTTCATTATTCCCTTGATGGTCTAGAACAATTAAGTCTAAGTTTGGGGGAAAACAGGGATTTCATGCTTAAATTGTAAATAATTGTCAATAATGGCTAGGCGTCAAATGGCTAGTAGCCGGCTCATATTTATATGAGTAGTCTAGGGTTGGAATTGAGAATTCTCATTCCAGATTGCATAGAAAAAAAAAAAGCAGAAAGAAGAAAGGAAAAAAAAAAGAGAAAAAAAAAGAAAAAAAAATGATGTCAATTGTTTATATGCAAAATTAACCAGGGTGAGCTCTTTAATACTCGAGCAATTAAGTTCGCGGGGACTTTGTGCCTAGTGACCTAAGGCTTTTATAGTCTGGGATCCACTAACCCAACGCTCGCTACATGGGTATTATTGTATAAGCCTTTCGGGGTCTCATCCATTGCACGGTTAAATAAGCATGTTTGTATATTGTGTGTCGTAGTTGTTTAGTAATAAAAGCATGAATTTCTGTCTACCTTGGATAAGGATGGAGGTGTTCCTAGGTTATGAAGTGTCTACGGTCTATTCTATTTATAAACCTGTGATTGTTTTGACGAAAAGCATGTATGATTTTTGACCTAGTTTTGGGAGTATTTCTGATGAGCATTGCACACACGCACGTTTCTGTTCATGTATTGTTAGTATACGGGAACTTGGTCGAACTCTATTTGGATTTAGTTGCATTCTTTGAGATATTTGCTTGCTCGTTGGTTTTGGTTAGTTTGAAGGGGATCGTTGCATTTTTCATTCTAGTTGCATTCATGCATTGCATTGCATTAGGTTAAATGGATTTTGTGGGTACATTCGCTATAGGCCCTCACGAGACCTTACTCGTCCACTAGGGCTGCCTAGGGGTTTAAAGGGCTTGTTGCATATGCCAAATGCAACCGTGATCACCTACGAAAGTGGTACTAGCTAGTTAGTTCGTTGTAATTGTTTATGCTTGAGGACAAGCATCGGTTTAAGTTTGGGGGTGTGATAAGTGGATTTTATATCCACTTGGATCGCTTAATTTCGGCTTAAATTGATTGTCTTGGGCTCAAGTTGTTGTAGATTTGATGTGTTTTGCTTAGTTGTGCAGGATTACGAGAATGTTGACTAAAGTGGATGCTTTTATAATTTTTTGGGAATTAATTGATTAAAATTCGGATTTTCGAGAAGGGTTGCACAGTTTACACTGTTTTGGCCATATCTTGAGTTCTAGAAGTCCGTTTTAGGCCCGTAAGCAGTCCACGCGAAGATAACGAGATTTCCTATCATTCTAAGATAGTCCAGAGGTCCAATTACGTGGGGAACGTTCCAGAAAATCTGAAGAAATGTCAGCCACGAATTTTCCTTATAAATCATAATCAAATTAGGAAACGTATCTTGCAGAAATTCTATTATAATTCTGTTTTGTATTTTCTTGCTGGGCAAGACTTGTAGTGCCTATATAAACATATCATACCTTGTAATTTGTATCAGATTATTATTATTGTAACGTAGAATTGCAAGAGAGAAGAGTGGAGAAGGATTCAAGCTCGGTGACAAGCAAGATCTAGATCTACTTCAACTTTTGTATACTTTGGATAATAGATTTGTTTTCTCAACTCTTGTTTTTATTAATATTATTACTTCTTTATTTTATATCTTGTTTAATATCATGTTTTCAATTAATCCCATGGTGACGAACGGTTCAATTATGAACTAATCGTTGTCATGGGATCCTAATGGATTTATCTATGTAGCTTAGTAGTTTATATGCTTTAAAGATTTATGTGTGGTGAATTCTTGATATCCTTGTATGGTTGTGTTTCATGTGTTTAGATGCGTCGCGAACATCTAATTTGTTAATCTCTTGCTAAACGAGAGTGGATCTTGAGATTTAGAACTTGCCATGCTAGCATAGGATAGGTTGATGTTTTAACATCATGATTTGTGGCGTAAATAGAGATATTATGCTACCCTATATGATCTAAGTGGATAACTTGAGCTTAAACCTTTATGTTTTCAAATTCTATAGAGATATAGGGTCTAAACATAATTGGTGTCTACCCATCTTCTATCTCTTTTGTGGATGCATGAGTAGTTTGGTATTAGTATACCGAGAGGTAGCTTTTACTTGTTTCGTGTTATCCGATCAGATATCAACCCCATCACATGTATTGATTAAAGGCTGCGACTCTAAGTGAAGTAGATAATGAAATTAGGATTCCATGTTTTATCTCATATAAGTGATTCATATTAAATTCTCATTAGTTAATTATTCTTAGTTTAATAATTTGCTTCCGAGCTAATTTAGAAAATTAAAACCTTATTTTTGTTATTTGTCTTAGCAGTGGATTAAAACTAAACATTGTTGCATAGGCATATTTACTGATTGAACTTAACCAGATCTCTGCGGAACGAACCTTAATTATATTACTTGTGACTACGTGCGCTTGCGTAATTTTGTGTTAACAGTATCAGTATACAGACAACCTTAATTCCAATTACCAGAAACATGTATCATTATACACGTAACCCTAATCCCTGTTTACGGATCATATCCAATAGAATCCTTCCGACAGTTTATATCATCATACAAACCAAACAGCATACATATGAGTCATGGCAGATTCTAAACATACTATTATCGTTATATCAGATTACATGCAGATTCATTATATCATCCATATAACATAACTGTATCATGGCATAATATCAGAATAGTATATACAGCATGCATAATATCAGAATATTCATAGATAGCAATCTGACAGATTACAAACATGCATATATTCGAAAGCTTAAACACATAAGCTTAAACACATAAAACGGACTAAAGATTCGTTCTTGATATACAGAGGAGATGGGAAGCTAGTTGTAAGAGGTTACACTAATGCTAGTTTCCAGATAGATAGGGATGATTCTGTGTCCCAGTCTAGATTCGTGTTTTGTCTAAATGGAGGTGCTGTAAGCTAGAAAGTTCTAAGCAAGAGACAGTAGCTGATTCTACAATGGAAGCTAAGTATATTGCTGCCAGTGAAGCAGCCAAAGAGGCTGTTTGGATTTGGAAGTTTATTACAGGACTTGGTGTGGTTCCATCGATTGCAGATCCAGTTGATCTGTATTGCGATAACAATGGAGCCATTGTGCAGGCTAATGAACCAAGGTCCCATTCCAAGGTAAAGCATATACTTAGGAGATATCACCTTCTTTTAGAGATAAATGAGAGAGGAGATATAGATATATGTAAAGTGCATACTAATGATAATGTTGCGGACCCACTGACTAAGGCTTTGTTGCAGCAGAAGCACGAAGGTTACACTAGTTCCATGGGTATTAGATACATGGGCGATTGGCTCTAGTGCAAGTGGGAGATTGATAGTGTTAGTGCCCTAGAGACAATGTGATTGTGCTTCTAGGAAATAATTTTGTTAATTAATAATTGTGTTCTATTGATTATTATATGTTAATTTATTATGTCTTAATTTACTGCGATATAAATGTTAGAATAATAAATGTCCTTGGAATATATACTACGTATTCTATATCTTTAAGTATGTGAATTAAAAAATGAGATTATATGAATAGTGTATATTCCTAAAATATCCCTAATCGAGCATTGTTATTATGGGACAATAATAATGCATAAAGATTAGTATGTTTGTTGACTAATGACCACATCTCATTGGTCATAGGTATAGTGATACTAAAGTTAAGACATAGGTGCATGTAAAATACTACATGGCACTGGATAGACCCACAGTGAGATTCTTCATGTTTAATAAAGTCATAAGAAAGTCTCACAGTGATAATGGTGTAATGATCCTCTGACTTGAGATCATTATATTTCTATATGGGGATTAATATACTTTGACTACATTAAAAGTTACCTTTGACCGGGTGATGATAAAAGTGGACATCGGGTATATTATGAGTCGTATGAGAAATATGAATGATAGATAAAGGATTTAACCCTCCTATAATTAGGAGAGATATTATTGGCCTCTTGATTGAGTGGGACTATGAAATGCATGGCCATGCTCAAATATTGATTTGTTTTTGATAGTCTACTCATTGATCAAGGAAACCCGGATTAAATGTTGAAGAGGATGACTAACAACATGCCTCTAGTTTAATCTATAATATTTGGTTAAAGGGATTATATTACATAGGAACATTAGTCACAAAATGTTTAATCGAATCACCGATTTATTATTATTACTTAGGTAGCAATGATGTATTACTAGATGCCGCTCATTGTTTATAATTTTATATTGAATAATAAAATTATTGCCAACGTAATGATAACCTACAGGGTCACACACTAAGAATGCTTGAAGGAGAATTGATTTAAATTATGAATTTAAATAAATATTAATTTGAATTTATTTATGATATTAATTAAGTTAGACTTAATTAATTAATTAAATAGATATTCGAATTTACCAATTATTAGAATTCGAATTATATTAGAATATTAATTAAGTGTGACTTAATTAATTATTTAATTAAGAATTCGAATTTGAGTAAAAGGCCAATATGATTGGGCCATGAAATACTGATTTATCTCTCTATATAAACATCTTAAAGTCTCAAATTAGGGTTAGACTTTTTAGAGAAAACCCTAGCCGTTTGAGAGAGAAGATGGAGATGGAGAGAAATCAGTTTCCGGATGCTAGTACATCGCTCCTTCGAAGATCAAGCATTTGTGTGGATACCGGTAGAGCGTAGATCGTGAGAGCGGGATGCATGGTGATTCAAGTAGCTAGGATCTCTGATGTTCATCCGTTATTAAAGCTTCTTTAAGGTAAATCATCAATCTCCGAATTAAATATCATGTTTTTGTATGGATCCTACGGTAGGGTTTCGATAATTATTGGTTTTGTTTTAATTTTTCGTTGCGTTTGATGCTCGAATGATTCTTTTTAAAATTATATAATCAAAAATTAATTTTATTTAATGTCCAAAATTCTCTATAAATTAATAATTATTAATTTCTCGATTAATACCTCTTTAAATTAATAGAATTCTCCGGTCCCGACTATATTAATTTATAGAGGTTTTACTATATGTGTGTGTGTGTGTGTATTTATTATTATTGTTGTTAGTCCCGGAATATTGCAGGGGGGGGTTGAATGCAATACTGATAACTTCAAATCTTTCAACAACAATAATAAAGATTGTGAACTATCAGTACAAGAATTGCAAATGCAAGTGGTAACTCAAGATATTCTCACAAAATAAATGTTTTATTTATTTTGCAAAGTGTTGCTACAACCTTGAGAAAAAGTATTTTCTCACGCTTCTGTTTCTTGAGTGAGTACAATGAATACAGAAAAGAATGAGAGATGATTCTCTAAGTAGACTAATTTGCTCTAACATCTCTATCACATATGTTGTGGAGCTGTTGTCATTTTCAAGTGACAGCTCCATACAATTTGCACACCAATGTGACTTTCCTAAATTGCTATACAAACAGAGTTATCATTATATGTAAAGCAACCTAGATTCTTTCTAATTCAAGCTAATACAATTCTAGTAGATGTAGATTTGTCATACTCTTGAATTGACGAGCTTTTTCTTGTGATCTTTCAAGCTTCTGTCGTAGTCTTGCAGGTCTGCTACAATCTTTGACAAGTTGCAACAAATCTATTTCTTGAACATCTAAACTATCACGGGTTTGACTGAGATAAATCCCCAATTCAAATAATTCAATGAGAGAGTAACTTTAACCGCCAAGTCTGATGTCAAGAGAATGTTCCTTGGTTGACAGTATGAATCTCCACCAATGTTGCTGTCAGTAATCCCAGACTTGCTATCAAACTATGAGAATGTTGCTGTCTCATGCTTCCGCCAATGTTGCTGTCAGATGGAGTTTGTTGTCGTGACTTGCAACATGCTGTCTTCTTGTAACCTTACTATCAATGTTGTGACAGTAACATTTATTCTTGCTGTCGAACTGATGTAATCTTGAGGCTTGAACATTTGAATGAACTTCTTCCAAGATACATACTTATTAAATTACAGCAATTACTTTGGTCATAAGAACATACTCTGGCTGTGACAGTATGTTCTACTTAGCAAAAACTAAGTATGATAAAATCTAGTTAAGTTGTCTCTACGCTATTACCCATAAATCCCAAAAATCTCCCCCAATTTGTTTTATGGATAATAACAACAAAATTTCAATTACAGCATGCTGACAACTTAACTAACATAGATTAGAATAGTTAAAACTTTATTTCTGATGAATGTGAAATGAGTTCTAGAAAATTTCTAAGCATTGAGCATTACAAAGGACAATGATCTAATTTCAAAAACAAGTTGCTTCTCTGGATTAATTAGCAGGTATAAAAATTTACTTAACTTGTTATTGAGCTTTCCTTTTCTTTCTGACTTCTTCCTCTCTCTCGATATCTTCTTGCAATGCCTTCTTGAGATTTTCTACTAAGACTTTTTCTTCAAGAGATCTAGCATCATTTTCAATTTCATTAATGTACCTCTGAATGTTTGGGGAGACTGTCTTTGGTGCATCCTGAAATTCTAACCAAAGAACTTTATCTTTGACATAGGTTCTGAATTTTAGAATGCCTTCATCAACTTTGAATCTTCTACCAGGAAATGCATGCAGAGTTACTCTCCTTTTTCCGTCTAGTTTTGGATCTTCATCTCTTCTTTGATCAAATATCACCTCTAGTTCCCAAGCACATAGCATTTCTAGCTGGTGAAGTGATCCAACAACTTTCCAATACAGACTCTTCAAGATACTGGTCCTCAATTTATGAAAGCTATCGACATAGATTTCTTCTTTCCCATCTATGATTCGGAGAGGATTGTCCAGTACACAGGACTGATAGTTTGGTTCTTCACTATTCATCTTGTTCACTTTCTTGTAGTTTTCTTACAATTGAGCTTCCAAATCTTCAGCAGTCTGTTTAGTGAGCTTGGGTGGTTCACTAGCAGTTTTGAATTCTTCTCTAGCAGCTCTGAATGCTTCTGCTGCTTCATAAGCATACATTTCTGCAGGTGTATAGGGCTTCATCATTTCTGTCTAATCATACTCAGCAATATGCTTTTCTTCATCTGAGCTAATATCAAGATTAGCATCATCATGTGCTCTCCAATCACCATACTTCTCATAGAATTCTGCATACCTATCAGCATAGTAGTTCTGGATGTGTTCCATGGCTTTCTGAGGGACATTGCCATAACTTCCCATAAGCTCCACCATTCTTTCCAGCACAAAGAATTCAACTCTGCGCCTCACCTTTTCTGAAGTCATTTGGAGGCTGTATCTGTCTATTACTTTTGACCCTTTTACCATTGTGAAGTCCTTTTCTACTTCCATGAGTCAATCTTTCTCTTTCCAAAGGATGTATTTGGTTGCATTCTCCTTTGAGTCATCCAGTTCTAGTTCCACAGATGTGATGTCTCTTGTAGCATATTCCTTTGCACATTCAAAGCTATTCATTTTCCTTTGGCCAATGGGTCTTCTTCCCAAGCATGTAACCTTTTTCGTTCCTGAATAGATTGTTTTGCCTCTCCTTGGAGTTGCAGACTAGGCCCTTGCCTTACTTTTCTTTCTACTAGATTTGGGTGCCTTAACATCCTTATCTTTGACAGCATCTTCACTCAAGCTCTTGGCAATGTCTTCTTCAACTGTGTCCTCCATGACAGTATCTTTCGTGACAGTGTCATTTTTGATAGTATATTCTCTGACAGCACCTTCAGTATTCTCGATAGCATCTTTGTTGATAGCATCCTTTTCAGCATTAATGCAGCAAACTGCAAACCTTAAAATATTTGCTTCCAAGGCTTCAAGAATATCTTACTCTCCTTCATCAGTAACAGCATTTTTCTTTTCAGTACTAGGAGCTTCTTCTTTTACTTTCTCCTAAGTTTGATTTTCAACATTCTCAACAGTTATTTTGTTACCTCTCCCACCTTCAGGTGCACCAGATCCTCCACTTCCATCAAGCTCATCATCATCAAGAGTGTCATCAAATGTGCAGCTTCCACCTTTTTCACCTCTTTTGGCATTAGTTTCAGAAATTAATTTCTTTATTTGAGAGCTAAGACTCCCATCTCTTTTCACCAAAAGTTTGTGAATTTCCTTGACAGCCTTGACTCTTTTCTTGGTAATCTTGGACTTGAGGATCTGTCTTAGTCATAACTGAGTCAGTTTTCAACTTTGATTCTTTATCCAAGATCAGAAAACCAATTTTCTTTGCTCCTGCACTTGTAGCCATCCTGTAGCAAACACCTTATGGATTATCAATCACTTCTGGAAGTTTGTCTTCAATTATCCTCTTGATCTGTGCCAACAGACTTTCATTAAAAGTTGTTGAGTTGGCCTTCACTTTTGTTGCTAAGGTATTTAGCACTCTTGCTTGCAAGCTTTGCAGTAGCTGCATTGTGATGAATATCGAGATGCCAGTTTTCAGATATATATCAATTGCCCATCTTTTCTCCAAATTAACTTTCACAGAGATACTTATTATTTTATCCTTCAGTATTGTTGATAGTTTGCTGTAAACTCCTCCTGCTTCTTTGATTGAGTTATCCACCAACATACTGAATTCTTCATCCTTGTTGTTCAAAGTACTCTCCATGTAGCTAACCATCATTGTTCCTGCATCATCTGGGCTATACTCACTTCCATCAGACCAGGTGGTTCCAATTGTCAGATATACATACTCAGGCATTTTATCTTTGCCTTTACCTAATCTGTTTTGCTCTTCCTTTTCTCTCCATGGTTTTTGCAGTGGAGTTTCCATGATTTCAGGAGTTGGCTCATTAATTTTCAGAGGAGGCAGTATTGGTCTTTCAGACTTTTGAGTTCTTTGTAGTTGCTCCATTACTTCTTTGGTTACCAATACTGGCTCACCATCCATTTCATGTTCAATTAAGTCACCATCTCCAGAGGCTTTCAACTCTTCACCAAAGTTTCTTTCTTCCTCTTGCTCTTGTACCCCTCACTCCCTTCTCCATCTTCACCTTTTACTTGCTCCCCCTCACTTCTTGACTCCCCCTTGCTTGTAGCTCCATCTTGTTTCTCCTTCTCTGCTATTTGCTCTGAGATATTTGGATCTACCACTTTATTCTGATCTACCACTTTCTCCCCCTTAGTTAAGTTGACAGCACTAAGAGAGACAGAAAATGATAGCAGAGCCTGTTGAATCTCAGCAAAGCCAGTAGCTACCACTGTGCACATATTGTCAATTTTAGCTTCCATGGATGCACATCTGCCCTCAATGGATTTCAACCTTGAATCAGCTTGTTTAGAAGGACCACCAGATCTTAACCTTTTTGGAGGCAAAGGAAAAGATTGGGGCAAGGAGGTTGTGAGGGTTCTCACACTCTCATTGTTTTTCTGAGTGATCTCATCACTCCTCACAGATGAACTCTCAAGGACTAGAGCCTTATGTTGTGGGGCTCCCTCAAGTTCACTCTGGACATGCTCAAGTCCCTCTCCTTTTGCCAGCTCATTTGGATGCCTCTTTTTTTTTATGCTCACCTCTCTTTTCTTTTATCTCTCTTTTCTTTTTCTCTCCCTCACTCATCCTAGATGCATGGGTATGAGCAGTACTAGCATGCATTTGAATTAAAAAAGTAGAGCATTTAAATTTTACCTTAAGAGTAGATATTAACAGATGATCATCATCATCAAAAGCATCTTCAACAATTACTGCATCCTGATCATGATGTGTAGAGGTGACAACATCTTTAACCAAAATGTTACTGTCAACAGGTGGAGTGACAGCAACTTTGGTGGTGTCTTTGACAACAGCTGAGGCTGTGACAACAACTTCCCTGGGGTCAGTTGCTTGTTGGAGTTCGACCAAGATGTTGGCTATTTCATTTTTTGGCAGAGTGCCACCTTGATCTAGCTCAGTGTTTGAAGGCGTAGTATCCATTTCACTTTGAGAAATGGGTTCTTGTGGACCACTAGATGGGGGCTCATCCATGATAGGAGATGGATGATCAAAACCTGAAGGGTTGGGACTGTCCCCCTCTCTAGGTTGTTGAGAAGAAACAATTGATGGATTAGAGAATAAAGAAGGTGAAGGTACAGAAGAGAATGTTGGCTGTTCCACGTAGGTAACATGTGGAACATCAATAGTAGAAGTTTTATCCTCACTATGCCCTAACTCCATGTGTGTATCTGCAAGTGAGGGCTCCTCATGAGTGAGTTCATGAGGTTGTGCAGACTCTTTACAAGATGTCTTGGGAGACAGGCCAATTTCAATAGATACTCCTTGTTGAGAAGAAGCATCTAGGGATGTGTTTGTTTCCTTTTTATCCTCCACGGCCTTTTGTGAGACTGTGGGGTGGCTGACAGTGGCTTTGCCCCTCTTAGCTCTCTTCTTATTAGGCTCAAGAGGAACCACTGTGGGTTCACTTTGACTAACATCCTTATTTGCTGCATCATGTGCAATGTCTCCCTCAGTATTCTCAGTACTACCACCAATACCAGTTTCCAATGGTCTCTTCTTGGATTCTTGTAAGGCTATTTTTATGGCTTTTGGTAGTCTAGATGGTATGACTTGAATGTATGGTAAAGAATGTGGGTTAACTGAATTTGGATCTAATTCAGCTTCATTCTGAAGTGAGAATGTATCAAACTCACTTGGTGATAATGGAAAATTAAGGTTGGGCACTTGATCAACCATGTGTTGTGTGAAACAAAGTGGAATATCTGCATTTAAATTCTGTGAATTGAGTGTTGTGTGTGTGTGTTCCTTTTCAAAACATTGCACTCCACTATGAGGGATGCATTTTCATCAATTTCACATAGAGAATTTATGCATAACATAATAAATCTAGGATAGACATGTACCTTCTTATTCAGGGAAGGTTTGATTTATGCCATGAGCATCTTTCCTAGATCCACCTTGTAACCATGGTCCAGAGAATGAGTGAGTTTCTTGATGTAGGTAGGGATTCCATTCCAGCCAGAAGTCTTTGTTGAGAAGACTTTCACCATTGCATCAAAAACCATACTCTATTCTTTCCTCAAGTATTTCCTGTCCATTTCACCAGTTGGGTACTAGCTTGAAGTTCCTTCTTCAATAACAGGGCCAAAATACCCAATTTTCAAGAAGAATTTCTTTAGGGTTTCATCATTTGCAAGCTCCTAGTATGATTCATTAGCTTGCAATCCAGTTCCCAGGACTTCATTGATGCCCTTGATAGTGAGAATGTAGGTAACGTTGTTGATTTTGAAGTGAATGGCTTCATTACCTGCATTTCCTTGAACAATGGAAGTTTTCCAAAATTGTTCAAGTCTGTCTAGGTCTAAAGATGGGGTTGAGGTAATAGCATAACCTAGATAGGACTTGTTCATGAAGGATACAAGTCCTTTGAAGCCTTCACCAGCATCTCCAGCAGTGAGAACGCCAGCAAAGTTTGTTTGAGAAGTAAATTGTTTGGGTGCCATTTTTGTGCTTTGGGTTTAGAACGAGAGAGAGAGAGAGAGAGAGAGAGAGAGAGAGAGAGAGAGAGAGAGAGAGAGAGAGAGAGAGAGAGAGAGAGAGAGAGAGAGAGAGAGAGAGAGAGAGAGAGAGAGAGATTTAAGCTTTTGAGAGAAAAGTTCTGTAGAGAGTTATGTGTTTGTGTGATTGACAGTTGCTTATATGAGAATGGCAAATGTTTTACTGAAAAAGGGGAAAGTAACTTTGTGTCTTAACCCACTAAACAGTCACGTGGTGTCATGTGTAGTTACTTTCTAGTGGCTGTTAATCGTGGAGGTAAAATCCCAATTATAATGGTCCACTAACCTTGACAGTAACCTGTGTGCTAGAACAAATTCGTCGGTAACTTTGAGGGGGTGACAGCATGTTTCACTTGATAGTAACATTGGCGCGAGAACGTGCTGTCACCATTAAGCAATTTAGAGATAGTATCTTTTAAATTCTCATGACAGAAACTTCTTCCTTGCTGTCAAGAAACTTGCTGTCAAGACATGTCGTGACAGCAACTTTTCTTGTTGACAGCAACTTGTGTGGAAATAATTTTTATTATGAGTTTTAAATTGATTTTTCCCATTGCTTAAATTAAAATTACCAATTAGCATTTAATAAATTTAGGCACATATTTGTTAAAGGCACACATACACACATTGCATTAACCATCAGGTAAATAGGTGAGAGAATCTAATAGAGAAAGTATGAACAGTAAAGAAGATGGAACGATTCTTTCATTAATAATAAAAAAATTACAAATTTATTCATCATCAGAAACAAGTTCATACAGTTCCACATGAAATGTTTCATCTGTTATCCCATCTGCCTTTGAGCATGCTTCGACAAAGTCGAGCAATTCCTTCCAGGCTTCAAGGTCCTTCTCCACCTTCTCTCTAGCAGCCTTCTCCTTCTTGGCCTTCTCTTCCTCGAGTATTTCATCCATGACAACGAAGAGTTTCTTTATCTCATCCTCGTGTCCGGGCTCGCACCAGATAATGGGCTTCTGTTCATCTCCATTCTTGTTCTCCATTATTATTCCTTATTCTCTTTCTTAAAGCATGAGTGTGTTATGTGAAAAATGGTCTTTAGCCTCGAGTTCATTTTATAGCACACTAAAAGACGTTTCAGTTTCCCATACGCTTTTTAATAAGGTATTTAGCTTTACAAGAAAAAGACTGACAATTAACCCGGTCATTTCAAATGACAAGACTAATTATTCTTAGCACCCGTGTATTTTAAGTTAATGTCACGTGACTACTAATTACATAAATTATGACAAACATGTAATTTTAATTTTAGCATAGTCATAGCAGACTTGCTGTCAAAGCAAGTAGCACATAAGACAGTAACTTCTCATGACAGCAACATTGAAGGCTACTGTCACGAGCTGCATTTAACACATTGAAAATGTAAAAACTAGTAAGTTAACATACCAGATTTAGTATTCCCAATTCACTTACCAACCTATTGAAGGTAGCTTCATCTAATGGCTTTGTTAAAATGTCTTCAAGTTGCTTATCTGTGGGGACATAAACCAGCTTCACAGTTCCCTTTTCAACATGATCTCTAATGAAATGATGTCTGATATCAATGTGCTTTGTCCTGGAGTGTTGAACTGGATTGTCTGAGATAGCTATGGCACTAGTGTTATCACAGTAGATAGGGATGTTGGATAACTCTAGACCATAATCCAATAGCTGATTTTTCATCCAAAGAATTTGTGCACAGCAACTTCCAGCTGCAATATACTCAGCTTCTGTAGTTGAGGTAGACACAGAATGCTGCTTCTTGCTAAACCATGACACTAATCTACCACCAAGGAATTGACAGCTACCTGTTGTGCTTTTTCTATCAATCTTGCATCTAGCATAGTCTGAATCCGAATATCTAATCAGATCAAATCCAATATCCTTAGGATACCAAAGGCCTAAGTTTGGAGTGCCTTTCAGATACCTAAAAATTCTTTTAATGGCAATTAGATGTGACTCTTTTGGATTAGCCTGAAACCTTGCACAGAGACATGTAGCAAACATGATGTCTGGTTTGCTAGTAGTTAGATATAGCAAAGATCCAACCATGCCTCTGTAAGTGCTAGAGTCCACTTTCTTTCCTTTAGGATCCAAATCCAGTTTGGTTACAGTAGAGATAGGTGTCTTGGCGGGTGATGCATCTTCCAAATTGAACTTTTTGAGGAGTTCCTTGACATATTTAGCTTGACTTATGAAGATTCCATCATCCTTTTGATGAATTTATAGACCTAGGAAGAATGACAGTTCTCCCATCATTCTCATCTCATATTTGTTCCTCATGAGAGATGAAAACTTCTCACACAGTTTCGCATTTGTAGAACTAAAGATTATATCATCAACATAGATTTACACCAAAATAATGTCCTTGCCATGATGTTTGTAGAATAGTGTCTTATCTACTACACCTCTTGTAAATTGATTCTCTATTAGAAAGGTAGAGTGTAAGAACCCAGATTTTGGGTGGGATTAAAACTTTTATGTATTTAATGATGTAAGAATGAATAGTGGTTATGACTGCGATGTAACGAAGATCTATTAAATAAATGGAACGGATTTGAATTCAATTACTTATATGTCATGCAGAATACTTTTGGTTGACGGCATAGATAAGAATGATCTATCTCCTAAGAATATAAGTATATTACTTCAAGTAAGATTATTCTTATGTCATCCAAATCAATATCTATTATAAGTCCAGCGGTTCCGTAAAAAGGTTAAGAAGCACTCGAGAGTGAACCAGGTTCATTTTCCTAATTATAGGAATTAAATAAAAATAAGTGATGAATAGTGATTTTGGTGGAATTTGGAATATTATTATAATAATGATATACCCGGTATTCGGAACGGATTTCTGAGTTCGTATTAGTGATCCAGGGGGAAAATAAGTGTATGTAAAAGCTGTCGGATTCTGAAAAACCGCACTTTTATTTTCTCCGAGAGTTCCCTGGACACTGATAGCCTTAAGTAATTAACGACTGGATTAAAGGAATATAAAATGGAAAGTTAGTAAGAAAGGTGGAGAATGGTAGTATAAATATTAAGAAGGTTTTCGGTAAAACCCTAACTAGAAACGAATGGGTTATCCCCTCGAACGATCAAGGAATTGAGCAATAAACGAACAAAGAATCAAGCAGAGGAAGCAAGATGCATGCACATGCAAGTGATAAATATCTAGTAACTAGCAAGGAACTAGATCAATTAGAATGCAACCAAGTACTTAGCACACAAACCACTTGGTTAGCCTTAAACCACCAAAATATCAACACATGGCTTGCAAATTACATCATCTAGTGCATCATAACTTTAATAAAGCTACTTTATGACCCAAGATATTATCTTAACATCACAAATAATTCATTTAGCCTAGCCAACCAAGAGAACAAAGCAAGCAAACCATCATCTCTCTCCTTTTCATTCCATTCGACCAAACAAGAAATTCCAAATTCAAAATCCAACTTCCAACCATTTGTTGATCTTGAAACTTTTATGGTGAGACTTACATTTCATATAAATGATCTCCTCAAAATCCTAGCTTCAATCTCTTCTTTTTCCATTTTCAAAAAAATGATTTAAGAGGAGGGTGAATAGTGTTTTCATGAACTAATCTTGTTTTTCCTTGATTTCTTTGGTTGATTTAGCAAGCTTAAGCACTTCTAAGGATCATACCAAGCATAGTGAGGCTAGATCATACTCCAAGGAAGGTATAACAACTTTAAACCCTAGGCTTTACCTTGAGATTTTGCATGCTCTTGATGGGTTTTAGTATAAGATGTGATATTAGCATGATTATAAGCATGTATATGATGTAGTTTTGATAAATGTTAAAAATAGTTTAGATGAACGGAAAGGCATTGCTTGGCCTCAGTTCATGTATATAAGCCATGTATATGTTGTTTGGGTTGGATGCTATGTGTAAGGGAAGATTCGAAATTGATAGATATTCGATTTACAGCCGTTATAATGCCCGATTTTACAATACCATGTTTTGTATGCCATTTTCCATGTCAAACCCCTACTGTCCAGAGACCTTATCTGCCATGATAGGATAGGTAATGTTCTAAGCTTTGTTTTGATATAAAGATCACATGAAACGGACTTACGGTTTAGGATTTATGACCAAATTACTAAAAGTAGTTCGAATCCGTAAACGAAAGTTCGTAACTGAAATTGAACCCTCGTAAGCTATGTAACGTCATGGCGAATCTTGGTAAATAAATACTAGGGGTAAGAAGGAAGGTGTGAAAGAAAACCGTATGTCAAAAAGAGCATTTTTCGATTTATTAAAAATGTTCGAGTAAAGGTTAAACGCGAACGAACCCCTAAAAGACGACTCTTTTGTAACTTTGGTAAAACACTTAGAAAACGGGCGATAAAACTCGGAGTATAATATTGGTTCGTAACGATCAACCTTAGAACTCGTATGACTCAAGTATGTCCCAAGTATAAGTGCAGTGACATGTCGTATTAACGAACGAATGTCGGGTCGGATCAGTGATAATAAGTAATCCACTAATAGGGGTATAACGAGATAACTCGAGAACGTGTTTCGATTTAAGTATAACTTAACTTTTAATATGTTAAGTGATTAATCCCGAATGCCTTGGCTATTTATAGATCACCAGGCTGAACCGGGACCCGCTACCACTACCCCTTACCGTACTCGACTACCAGGCAAGTTTCAATTCCCTTCTTTTAGGCTGTTGTTGTGATTGAATAAATATATATATATGATTGCTGATATACATATGCCATTGCATGCATGCCTACTTTCAAGTTGAATTGATATACTTGTTCCCTAAATGTTATTGTTGGCTTATAAGCTAGATAGTTATATATCAGTTATAAGCCGGTTATTGTAAGACCCTCATAGAAGGGCGTATATATCTTATTAATCCAAAATAGACCGGGAGTCAATATTCCTTGATATATCGAGATTACCTCGGAAGAAAATATTTAAGTAAATATTTTCTATTATTTGGGCGACGAATATTATTTGAATATTCGTTCGAGACTAATTATTTTAACGATCCTTACTTCAAATAATTATTTGAACGTAACTATTCAACGAATAATATTTCTCAATATTCATTCAGAGTCGAATTGATTATCGACTATTATTTCGAATATTCTTCTAAAGATGAGACTATTAAATGAATATTATTTTGGATATTCTTTTAGATTATTATTTTATTAAATCAATATTACCTTTGAATATTCATTTAAGATATTAAATACTTGATGAATATTATTTTAATATTCATCTGAAGCTTGATTTAATTATCGAATATTATTTCGAATATTCCTTAAGGCTTGGATTACTAAATGAATATTACTTGATATTCATTTAGGATATTATTCATTAAATGAATATTACTTTTGAATATTCATTTAAATTCCTAATTAATCATGAATATTACCTTAAATATTCTTTTCAGGTCTTATTAATTAATGAATATTGTTTTGAATATTCATTTAAATATTTATTTATTCAATAAATATTCTCCTGATATTTCTTCAGGGATTATTTTGAGAAATACTCTGATTAAAAATATTCTTTCATATTCCCAAATATTCTTTCAATATTTTAACTCAATAAATATTCTCTGAATATTTATTCCATACTTAGAATAATCTCGATAAGGTTAATCTTCTTCGATTATTACAGAAAATATTTCGAAGTCATATTATTATTAATTTTATATCAAGGAAGGTTCCCAGACATCATTCATCTTTGAGTCTATCTTCTTAATAATAAGGGAACCTTACTTGGAAAAATGTTATTTATCTTGTCGACTTCCCGGTCATAAAGTATTCCCTTCACTCGCAACTCGGGTGCTGTTGACTTATTAAGTCGTTGTTTACCTTCTCATCTTTCGAGGGGTAAGATTACTGGAACAAGTTGATATCCGTTACCAAGTAATAGCTTGGGAGTTATTGGTAAATTTTCCTTTCCAACTAGATACGACTACTTTGTGGAGTCTTATCAACAAGTATTATACTTGGGGAAAGGGGGACGAACGTTGTATTCAGAATCATGAACTCTATTTGAACTAGGAGTCGTGTAAGAGGCCGAGTAGCGCCGGTCCATCCCCTTGGCCCAACCGTTGGCCGGGGAGAGCTAGCATGGCGGTATACAAGTAAAGCCGTCAGTTCTTCCTTCTACCGGTAGTAAATCTAAATTGAGCTGTACGATCTCGACTGATCATCAAGATTGGAACAGCGGGCGCGGTGAATACTCCATCATTGGTTCATCATCCAAATTCATTTATTTCCTGCAACATGATTACTGTTGGCAGAGTTGGAAAAGAGTCATAACTGGAATTGCAACCCTTTCTTGCAAGTTCCTCTTCTTAATAACGATAATAATATCTCGCTTACTTTGATGTAGCAGATATTTCTTCAAACAAATACTTTAAGTTACCTTGTAACTTCATCGTTCATATTATACTGGCATCATTTCCGTAAATGCATGGCATATGGTTTAAAAGATAGCTTTGAACTGTTTTAAATTATCGTTCAGTTATATATTTGTTGGTGGGCTTTCGCTCACCCTTGCTTTGTTTATATTATGTCACAACAACAGCTAGGACAGATGGCTCGCGTCAGGCGCACTCGGCGCAAGCAGGTTACCCGACCCACCGGACTACCCGCTGAGATGCTAGCCGCCATTGCTGAGGTAGCATAGTTAGACAGCTTTTGTTTCCTGTTTAACTATATGTATAATTAATGTAATCAACGGCAAAACTTTTAAACCTATGATGTTATCCTTTTGGGATTGTAATAACTTTTATTCGTAACCCTTTAATGTAAGACTTATTTCAATTTCATCTCTGGGACTATGAGCACTTGCCTGAGGATGATACTGAGCCTGAGGAGGAGGACGCTGAGGAGGTCCAGGTTGAGGCTGATACTGATGTGATCGAGTCTGAGGAGGAGGACCCTGAGGAGGTCCAGGATGATGCTGACACAGATGTTGTTGAGACTGAGGGGGAGGAGGACCCGGAGGGGGTCCAGACAGGACAGGACGCTGAGTTAGTGGTTGAGGATGATGATTATTGGGTTATGACTGAGTTCAGGACTATGGGAGATGATACTGACATGACCACGGATCAGGTGGTGCCGGTGGATGAGGGTGTTGAGGGAGATATAGATGAGCCAGTAGTTGGTGCTGTAGGGAGTTCTGGACTTTTTGTGCCACTCCTCCCTGTTGAGAGAGCCCCTACCCCACCACCACTACCTGTGAGCCCTTACCCCGACGAGTTTGAGGAGCTTACCCCAGAGCCCCAGCAGACAGAGACTGCCGCTCCAGCTGAGCCATCCACCCCACCTCATGCCCCGATAGGAGGAGTCCCAGTATGTGTTCACAACTTGATTGTGAACGGGCTTTATAGAGAGTTGTCTGTGGCAGATGCCAGGTTGGCAGAGTCTAGGAGTGAGTTAGCAGCAGAGAGAGCCGCCCGGATGAGGGTGCAGGGCAGGAGGACTATCAGTGACAGAGTTGGGTATAGGGCTGTGACCCGCATCGAGCTGAGGGCTCGGGTGAGGGTGCGACAGTTGCCTACTGATGGGCATGGTAGGGTAGACAGAGCAGCGGCTGAGGAGGTTTTCCGCATCGCCATGGGGAGGGTTCGGAGGATGTTTCGTCGTGACGGCTGATTTCAGATGTAGTGATGCAGTGGTCTAGTTGTCTAGTCATGTACGGACATAGTAGTGCCGGCTTTTGTAGGGATGGTTTTCTTGTACTTGTTTTCCCTTTTTGCAGACTAGACAGATAGACAGCATATTTCACTTTTGACTTGTTGTTGTTGTTAGGATGGTTGTACTTTAAACTATCGTTGTAACTCGGATGTTGTACCTTTTCGGTACCTGGTATATATTTGTTTCCATTTCAGTCATTACAATTTTGTTGGGATGTGATCACGAGTTTATTAACATATGTATTACTTTTCGATTAAGTTGCCATGAGATATAAAACTATGGGATTTTAAACCCAATCATGTAAAGAAATGTGCAAGGAAAAATCCTCTAAAACAGATCAGTGAACCTAATGTATAACTTTCCAAATTTTCAGTAAAATGCCTCCAAGACGAATGGGCACTAGGGCTAACCCCCGCGAATCTACTGACCAAGAAAGTCACAACCAACACGAGGAAAACCGTGAAAGTAGTGAGGAACAAGATCAGGACTATAATGAGCAAGAAGATTCCCAGTATGGAGCAGAGGATGAACCCCTGTACTCTGAAGAATTTGAAAGGGAAATAGAGGGTGGAGAAACTGAAGTAGAACAGGAAGGGGAGAACCAGGGCGGAAACCCCATGGGCCAGTTTATGGATCTACTTAGGCAGAATTTGAACCAATACCCCCAACCACCACCAAGCAACAACACTTCAGTGGCAAATTCCTTTAGGGCCTTTAAGTCCCTTAAGCCCCCAGAGTTCCACGGGTCGGCTGATCCCGTTGAGGCGAGGGCCTGGATCAAAGAAATGGAAAAGTCTTTTGAGATTCTGAGTATCAATGAGGCTCAGAAGACTGTTTTTGCTACTTACCTACTAAAGGGAGAGGCCAATTATTGGTGGGAAGCCAAGAAAAACATGGAGACTGATGCTGTCATAGCCTGGGAAAGGTTCAAACAATTATTCCTGGAAAAGTACTTCCCGAAGTTCATGAAAACCCAGATGGAACTTAAGTTCTTGGAACTGAAACAGAACAATATGTCAGTGGCTGACTATGAGGCTAAATTTACTGAGCTATCAAGATTTGTGCCAGAGTTTGTAGACACAGAAGAGAAGAAAGCTAACAGGTTTCAACAAGGGCTGAAACAGTGGATCCAGAATAGGGTGGCTGTTTTAGAGATTACAGATTATGCCACCTTGGTGCAGAAGGCAACCATTGTGGAGGCTGGTAGTGATCAGATGCAGAGAGAGAGAGAGAAAGGGGGGATAAAGAGAAAGCATGTTAGTATGGGCGGAAGATCCGCTGGAGGAAAACCCCCAACCAAGTTTAATCGAGGAGCGGTTTCCCTACCAGGGAGGAGTGTAGGGTTTAAACCATCTGCGAGTGTGAGTGTGAGCCAGGGCGGCCACCAATCAGGAATGTCCCGTTCCAACCCTTCTCGACCTCCATTGCCATTGTGTGCTACTTGTGGGAAGAGGCACTCCGGGGTGTGCAACCTGAAGCAGATAAACTGTTATAAGTGTGGGCGAGCTGGGCATTATGCTACCGCTTGCACCACGGTCATCCCTAACAGCACAACCTGTTTCCAGTGTGGACAGCGAGGGCACATGAGGAAGGATTGCCCAAAGAGCAAACCAGCAGCATCAGGAGCAAGCAAGGTTGCCTCAAATAGGCCACCAACTGCTAGGACTTTCAATATGTCAGTACAAGATGCCGTGAGGGACACAGATGTGATAGCAGGTACTTTTTCTCTTAATTCAGTCAGTGCAAATGTCTTATTTGATTCAGGAGCAACTAAGTCTTTTATATCTAGAGATTTTGCGCATAACTTGAAACTTAAAACCCAGCAACTAAGAGATTCCTTACAAGTAGAAATAGCTAATCAGGAAATCGTACCGGTTAATCAAATTCACCCCGATTGTAAGCTAGAAATAGGAGGACGATCCTTCTATGTCGATTTAATTCCTTTTAAGCTAGGGGAATTCGATGTCATTTTGGGTATGGATTGGTTGTCTCGCAATGATGCGCAGATAGATTGTAAAGGGAAAAAGGTTAAGTTGAAAACCCCAGGGAAGAAAGAAATAGTGTTTAAAGGGATGCGACAGACCCAGAAAATTCTGACCATGGCACAAACCAAGAGATTGTTACGAAAAGGGAACGAGGCTTATTTAGCCTACGTTATAGATACTCAGAAGGAAGTGCCAAGATTGCAGGACATTCTGGTAGTTAATGAGTTCGAGGACGTGTTCCCACAAGATCTTCCTGGACTACCACCTGATAGGGTAATTGAGTTTGCCATCGAATTAGCCCCGGGGACGGCGCCAGTTTCGAAGGCCCCGTACCGACTAGCCCCAGTAGAAATGAAGGAGCTAGCTAAACAATTACAGGAATTGTTGGATAAGGGCATGATAAGGCCCAGTGTGTCGCCTTGGGGCGCACCAGTGTTGTTTGTTAAGAAAAAGGATGGAAGTATGAGGTTATGCATCGACTACAGAGAATTGAACAAGCTAACCATAAAGAATAAGTATCCATTGCCCAGGATAGACGATTTGTTTGACCAGCTAAGAGGAGCTGAATACTTCTCTAAGATTGATTTGAGAACGGGATATCACCAACTGAAGATCAAACCTGAAGATATCCCGAAGACTGCATTCCGCACCAGATATGGACATTATGAGTTCTTAGTTATGTCGTTTGGATTGACCAACGCCCCAGCAGCCTTCATGGACCTAATGAATAGGGTGTTCAAGGAATATTTGGACAAATTCGTGATAGTTTTCATTGATGATATTCTCATCTACTCAAAGACAGAGGCAGGACACGCTGAACATTTAAGGATAACCTTAGAAATACTCAGGAAGGAGCAGTTATATGCCAAGTTCTCCAAGTGTGAGTTTTGGAAAAATGAGGTACAATTCTTAGGGCACGTGATCAATAGAGAAGGAGTGTTGGTTGACCCCTCCAAGATAGAAGCAGTTTCAAACTGGGAACGGCCAACTACTCCAACCGAGGTGAGGAGTTTCATTGGACTGGCCGGATATTACAGGAGATTTGTCCAAGACTTTGCGAAACTCGCAGCTCCATTAACTCGACTTACCCGTAAAACCGAGAAATTTGAATGGACTGAGAAATGCGAGAAGAGTTTCCAGGAGTTAAAGAAGAGGCTGGTGACAGCCCCAGTGCTGGCATTACCTGATGGAAAAGGAGATTTCGTGATTTACAGTGACGCATCGCATAAAGGACTGGGATGCGTGCTTATGCAGCACGGCAAGGTAATAGCGTATGCGTCTAGGCAATTGAAGGATTATGAAGTCAGATATCCCACGCATGATCTAGAACTAGCAGCCATAGTCTTCGCTTTAAAGATTTGGAGACACTACCTGTATGGGGAAAAATGCGAGATTTACACAGACCATAAGAGCCTCAAATACATTTTCACTCAGAAAGAGCTTAACATGCGCCAGAGGAGGTGGTTAGAGTTAATCAAGGATTACGACTGTGAAATTCGATATCACCCGGGTAAAGCCAATGTGGTGGCTGACGCCCTTAGTCGGAAAGAGAAGCTCAAGATGATAACTTCAGAGAAAGAGCTAGTGAAGGATTTTGAGAAGTTGGAAATCGAGGTTAAGTTACCTGAAGAGGGCCAAGAAAAGTTGATGGAAATTAGAATCCAACCTCCATTGCTAGAAAAGATTAGACTGTGCCAGGAACGGATGATGGAGGAAGAAAAGAACTCCACAGAAGAGCTAATGACCGGGAAGGAAATTAAGTGCGAAAGAGACAAGGAAGGGATCATGAGGTACACGTACAGGATATGGATCCCAAATGTTCAGGAGCTCAAGGATGAGATTTTAAATGAGGCACACAACTCAAGATACTCAGTGCACCCCGGTAGCACTAAAATGTATAGGGATTTGAAGGAGTATTACTGGTGGCCCAATATGAAAAAGGACGTAGCAGAGTGGGTAAGCAGATGCTTGACCTGCCAATGAGTGAAGGCAGAGCACCAGAGACCCAGCGGACTTCTACATCCCTTAGAGATTCCAGAATGGAAATGGGAACATATAGCCATGGATTTCGTAGTAGGTTTACCCAGGACCAAGGCTAATCATGACACCATATGGGTAATTGTAGATCGACTGACGAAATCGGCTCACTTTCTCCCGATCAACGAAAGGTACACGGTCGATAGACTAGTGGACATCTACTTAAAAGAGATAGTGGCGCGACATGGAGTCCCCGTCGCAATAGTATCCGATCGAGATCCTAGATTTAACTCCAGGTTTTGGAGAAGTTTTCAAGAATGTGTAGGGACCCGGCTGAACATGAGCACAGCCTACCACCCCCAGACAGATGGGCAAAGTGAAAGGACCATCCAAACACTAGAGGATATGTTGAGAGTCTGCGCGATAGACTTCAAGGGGAGTTGGGATGATCACTTGCCATTGGTTGAGTTCTCCTATAATAACAGTTATCATTCAAGCATTGGGATGCCACCTTATGAGGCCCTTTATGGAAGAAAATGTCGATCTCCCTTGTATTGGGATGAAGTTGGAGAGCGAAAGATGCTCGGGCCCGAAGTGGTCCAACGAACTAAAGATGCAGTAGATCTAATCAGAGGACGGTTGGTAGCAGCCTAGGATCGACAAAAGAAATATGCCGACTTAGCTCGGAAAGGCAAGGAATACGAGGTAGGGGACCTAGTGTTCTTGAAAGTGTCACCTTGGAAAGGTTTAATGAGATTTGGGAAGAAAGGAAAGCTGAGTCCCAGATACATTGGACCATTTGAGATCTTGAGACGGATTGGGGAACTAGCTTATGAACTCGCATTGCCCCCGAATCTACAGCAGGTGCACAATGTGTTTCATGTTTCGATGCTGAGGAAGTATAATCCGGATGCAAAGCATATTGTAGAGTATGAGCAAGTGGATATGCAACCAGACCTGACCTATGTGGAGCAACCTGTGGAAATCATAGACCGGAAAGAGCAAGTGCTCCGAAACAAGGTCATTCAGCTAGTCAGAGTTTTGTGGCAGAACCACAATGTAGAAGAATCCACCTGGGAACTTGAAAGCGCAATGCAAGAAAAGTACCCCCACTTGTTTTCAAACTGATTCCGGGACGGAATCCTTTTAAGGAGGGGAGACTGTAAGAACCCAGATTTTGGGTGGGATTAAAACTTTTATGTATTTAATGATGTAAGAATGAATAGTGGTTATGACTGCGATGTAACGAAGATCTATTAAATAAATGGAACGGATTTGAATTCAATTACTTATATGTCATGCAGAATACTTTTGGTTGACGGCATAGATAAGAATGATCTATCTCCTAAGAATATAAGTATATTACTTCAAGTAAGATTATTCTTATGTCATCCAAATCAATATCTATTATAAGTCCAGCGGTTCCGTAAAAAGGTTAAGAAGCACTCGAGAGTGAACCAGGTTCATTTTCCTAATTATAGGAATTAAATAAAAATAAGTGATGAATAGTGATTTTGGTGGAATTTGGAATATTATTATAATAATGATATACCCGGTATTCGGAACGGATTTCTGAGTTCGTATTAGTGATCCAGGGGGAAAATAAGTGTATGTAAAAGCTGTCGGATTCTGAAAAACCGCACTTTTATTTTCTCCGAGAGTTCCCTGGACACTGATAGCCTTAAGTAATTAACGACTGGATTAAAGGAATATAAAATGGAAAGTTAGTAAGAAAGGTGGAGAATGGTAGTATAAATATTAAGAAGGTTTTCGGTAAAACCCTAACTAGAAACGAATGGGTTATCCCCTCGAACGATCAAGGAATTGAGCAATAAACGAACAAAGAATCAAGCAGAGGAAGCAAGATGCATGCACATGCAAGTGATAAATATCTAGTAACTAGCAAGGAACTAGATCAATTAGAATGCAACCAAGTACTTAGCACACAAACCACTTGGTTAGCCTTAAACCACCAAAATATCAACACATGGCTTGCAAATTACATCATCTAGTGCATCATAACTTTAATAAAGCTACTTTATGACCCAAGATATTATCTTAACATCACAAATAATTCATTTAGCCTAGCCAACCAAGAGAACAAAGCAAGCAAACCATCATCTCTCTCCTTTTCATTCCATTCGACCAAACAAGAAATTCCAAATTCAAAATCCAACTTCCAACCATTTGTTGATCTTGAAACTTTTATGGTGAGACTTACATTTCATATAAATGATCTCCTCAAAATCCTAGCTTCAATCTCTTCTTTTTCCATTTTCAAAAAAATGATTTAAGAGGAGGGTGAATAGTGTTTTCATGAACTAATCTTGTTTTTCCTTGATTTCTTTGGTTGATTTAGCAAGCTTAAGCACTTCTAAGGATCATACCAAGCATAGTGAGGCTAGATCATACTCCAAGGAAGGTATAACAACTTTAAACCCTAGGCTTTACCTTGAGATTTTGCATGCTCTTGATGGGTTTTAGTATAAGATGTGATATTAGCATGATTATAAGCATGTATATGATGTAGTTTTGATAAATGTTAAAAATAGTTTAGATGAACGGAAAGGCATTTCTTGGCCTCAGTTCATGTATATAAGCCATGTATATGTTGTTTGGGTTGGATGCTATGTGTAAGGGAAGATTCGAAATTGATAGATATTCGATTTACAGCCGTTATAATGCCCGATTTTACAATACCATGTTTTGTATGCCATTTTCCATGTCAAACCCCTACTGTCCAGAGACCTTATCTGCCATGATAGGATAGGTAATGTTCTAAGCTTTGTTTTGATATAAAGATCACGTGAAACGGACTTACGGTTTAGGATTTATGACCAAATTACTAAAAGTAGTTCGAATCCGTAAACGAAAGTTCGTAACTGAAATTGAACCCTCGTAAGCTATGTAACGTCATGGCGAATCTTGGTAAATAAATACTAGGGGTAAGAAGGAAGGTGTGAAAGAAAACCGTATGTCAAAAAGAGCATTTTTCGATTTATTAAAAATGTTCGAGTAAAGATTAAACGCGAACGAACCCCTAAAAGACGACTCTTTTGTAACTTTGGTAAAACACTTAGAAAACGGGCGATAAAACTCGGAGTATAATATTGGTTCGTAACGATCAACCTTAGAACTCGTATGACTCAAGTATGTCCCAAGTATAAGTGCAGTGACATGTCGTATTAACGAACGAATGTCGGGTCGGATCAGTGATAATAAGTAATCCACTAATAGGGGTATAACGAGATAACTCGAGAACGTGTTTCGATTTAAGTATAACTTAACTTTTAATATGTTAAGTGATTAATCCCGAATGCCTTGGCTATTTATAGATCACCAGGCTGAACCGGGACCCGCTACCACTACCCCTTACCGTACTCGACTACCAGGCAAGTTTCAATTCCCTTCTTTTAGGCTGTTGTTGTGATTGAATAAATATATATATATGATTGCTGATATACATATGCCATTGCATGCATGCCTACTTTCAAGTTGAATTGATATACTTGTTCCCTAAATGTTATTGTTGGCTTATAAGCTAGATAGTTATATATCAGTTATAAGCCGGTTATTGTAAGACCCTTATAGAAGGGCGTATATATCTTATTAATCCAAAATAGACCGGGAGTCAATATTCCTTGATATATCGAGATTACCTCGGAAGAAAATATTTAAGTAAATATTTTCTATTATTTGGGCGACGAATATTATTTGAATATTCGTTCGAGACTAATTATTTTAACGATCCTTACTTCAAATAATTATTTGAACGTAACTATTCAACGAATAATATTTCTCAATATTCATTCAGAGTCGAATTGATTATCGACTATTATTTCGAATATTCTTCTAAAGATGAGACTATTAAATGAATATTATTTTGGATATTCTTTTAGATTATTATTTTATTAAATCAATATTACCTTTGAATATTCATTTAAGATATTAAATACTTGATGAATATTATTTTAATATTCATCTGAAGCTTGATTTAATTATCGAATATTATTTCGAATATTCCTTAAGGCTTGGATTACTAAATGAATATTACTTGATATTCATTTAGGATATTATTCATTAAATGAATATTACTTTTGAATATTCATTTAAATTCCTAATTAATCATGAATATTACCTTAAATATTCTTTTCAGGTCTTATTAATTAATGAATATTGTTTTGAATATTCATTTAAATATTTATTTATTCAATAAATATTCTCCTGATATTTCTTCAGGGATTATTTTGAGAAATACTCTGATTAAAAATATTCTTTCATATTCCCAAATATTCTTTCAATATTTTAACTCAATAAATATTCTCTGAATATTTATTCCATACTTAGAATAATCTCGATAAGGTTAATCTTCTTCGATTATTACAGAAAATATTTCGAAGTCATATTATTATTAATTTTATATCAAGGAAGGTTCCCAGACATCATTCATCTTTGAGTCTATCTTCTTAATAATAAGGGAACCTTACTTGGAAAAATGTTATTTATCTTGTCGACTTCCCAGTCATAAAGTATTCCCTTCACCCGCAACTCGGGTGCTGTTGACTTATTAAGTCGTTGTTTACCTTCTCATCTTTCGAGGGGTAAGATTACTGGAACAAGTTGATATCCGTTACCAAGTAATAGCTTGGGAGTTATTGGTAAATTTTCCTTTCCAACTAGATACGACTACTTTGTGGAGTCTTATCAACAAGTATTATACTTGGGGAAAGGGGGACGAACGTTGTATTCAGAATCATGAACTCTATTTGAACTAGGAATCGTGTAAGAGGCCGAGTAGCGCCGGTCCATCCCCTTGGCCCAACCGTTGGCCGGGGAGAGCTAGCATGGCGGTATACAAGTAAAGCCGTCAGTTCTTCCTTCTACCGGTAGTAAATCTAAATTGAGCTGTACGATCTCGACTGATCATCAAGATTGGAACAGCGGGCGCGGTGAATACTCCATCATTGGTTCATCATCCAAATTCATTTATTTCCTGCAACATGATTACTGTTGGCAGAGTTGGAAAAGAGTCATAACTGGAATTGCAACCCTTTCTTGCAAGTTCCTCTTCTTAATAACGATAATAATATCTCGCTTACTTTGATGTAGCAGATATTTCTTCAAACAAATACTTTAAGTTACCTTGTAACTTCATCGTTCATATTATACTGGCATCATTTCCGTAAATGCATGGCATATGGTTTAAAAGATAGCTTTGAACTGTTTTAAATTATCGTTCAGTTATATATTTGTTGGTGGGCTTTCGCTCACCCTTGCTTTGTTTATATTATGTCACAACAACAGCTAGGACAGATGGCTCGCGTCAGGCGCACTCGGCGCAAGCAGGTTACCCGACCCACCGGACTACCCGCTGAGATGCTAGCCGCCATTGCTGAGGTAGCATAGTTAGACAGCTTTTGTTTCCTGTTTAACTATATGTATAATTAATGTAATCAACGGCAAAACTTTTAAACCTATGATGTTATCCTTTTGGGATTGTAATAACTTTTATTCGTAACCCTTTAATGTAAGACTTATTTCAATTTCATCTCTGGGACTATAACTGTTGTGTGTGTGAGTGGTAATTATTGTGGGGTCACAGCATGTGATTTATTTATTGTGGACTCAAGTCAAGTATTATGAATGGATGTAAGACCGTAACCACCAGATCTCTGACCCCGGATCTGGGGGTGTTACATAGAGAGAGTATCATACCAAGCTCTGGGGGCTTGCTTCAATCCATAGAGTGCCTTGAACAGTTTGTAGACAAAGTCATACAACTCAGCATCCTCAAATCCAGGTGGCTGTTCAACATACATTTATCCCTCTAGCTCTCCATTGAGAAAGGCACTTTTGACATCCATTTGGAACATCTTGAAGTTACAATGCGCAGCATAGGCTAGAAATATTCTAATGGCTTCAAGTCTGGCAACAGGTGCAAATGTTTCATCATAATCTATCCCTTCCTGTTGACAGTAACCTTTAGCTACTAGCCTTGCCTTATTTCTTGTCACATTTCCACTTTCATCCAATTTGTTTTTGAAAACCCACTTTGTGTCAACAACTGACTTCCCTTTTGGTCTAGGGACTAGCTTCCATACATTGTTTCTCTCAAATTGGTTAAGCTCTTCTTGCACAGCTATCACCAAATCATAATCCAACAATGCTTCATCAATTGTCTTTGGCTAAGTTTGAGATAGGAAACAGGAAAACATGTTGTCAGCAGAAACATTTCTCCTTGTCCTTACACCAGTAGTGGGATCACCAATAATTAAATTACTGGTATGATCTTTGTTCCACTTGGTGGTCCTTGGCAAGCTTCTATCTTGATCTGTTTGATCAGTTCATCCTTGAGAGGTTGATTCTCCACCAGTGATATTTTATCCTTCATGCTCTTCATTATCTCCAGAATCATTTTCATTCTGATGATTAGATGTTACCGTCTGAGATTGAGCTAGAGTTTGGTTAGCATCATTGGTGTTGACAGCATCTCTTTCAAATTCAATAGTCTGAGTACAAGTAGGTTCTTCAGCAACAATTTCTTCTTCTTCCAAGTAACCTTGATCTGCAAATCTTAGAGGCTGCATTTGACCATCTTCTTGTAGTCCTGGAAACTTGGTCTCATCAAATATGACATTCACACTTTCTTCAATGACTTTGTGATCTATGACATAGACTCTATAGGCAGTCCATTCTAATCCATATCCAATGAAAATGCCTTCATAAGCTTTAGCATCAAAATTTCCTTTCCTATCATGGTTGTCTATCATCATGAAGCACTTACTTCCAAATACATGAAAGTATTTGACAGTAGGTTTCTTTCCTGTCACTAGATAGTAGGGAGTATTCCCATGAGTCTTGTTGATTAAGGTTCTGTTCT
Organism: Saposhnikovia divaricata; assembly: GCA_036435485.1. Classification (NCBI taxonomy): domain Eukaryota; kingdom Viridiplantae; phylum Streptophyta; class Magnoliopsida; order Apiales; family Apiaceae; genus Saposhnikovia; species Saposhnikovia divaricata. Next base: position 121,703,923 of record CM071601.1, on the reverse strand, counting down.
GTGTATAGCAAGCTGTGTGATAGCTTTTGCCCAGAAATATGTTGGTAATTTTGCATCATTCAACATAGTTCTAGCAGCTTCAATGAGAGTCCTATTTTTCCTTTCTACCACACTATTTTGCTGTGGTGTTCTGGCAGTAGAGAATTGTTGCACAATACCTTCATCTTTGCAGAAATTTCCAAGAGTTGCATTTCTGAACTCAGTACCATTGTCACTTCTTAGAATTTGAACTTTTGCATTTGGAGTTCTGTCAAGAACCCTTATATGATCAATGATTTCTTAAGCTGCTTCATCCTTAGATTCCAAGAATTTTACCCAAGTGTACCTTGAGTAGTCATCCACCATTACCAGGGCATATCTCTTTTTGGCTAGAGATTGAACATTTACTGGACCAAAAAGATCCATGTGAATTAACTTGAGTGGCTCAGTATTGGTGTTCAATTGCTTTGACTTGTGCACAGATCTTTTCAATGTTCCCATTTGACAGTCCTCATACAGTCCTTCTTGACAGAATTCCTGTTGAGGTAGTCCTCTCACTAATTCTTCTTCATCAGTATATTCATGGTCTTGAAATTGAGATGGGAGAGTTTCTTGTGCCAAATCATGCTGTCACCAACTGTTGCCTTACTGTAGAAATAGTAAACCTTGTATTTCTTAGCAGAGTTTAGGTCTGCAACAAACAAGCTTCCTTTTCTGACTCCTTTCAAAGAAAGGCTTCCATTCTTTTTGTGATAGATGTTGCAAACCATCATATCAAAATCAACCTTGAATCCTCTGTCATTGAATTGGCTGACACTGAGTAGGTTATGTTTCAATCCATCCACAAGAACAATATCTTCAATGACAGCATTTCCAATTTCCAGCCAGCCATATCCCACAGTGTAACCTTTGTTGTTGTCTCCAAAGGTTATGATTGGGTCAGCTTTCTCAACATAATGTGATAGCAAGGCTTTATCACCTGTCATTTGTCTGGAACATCCACTGTCGATGATCCACATGACCTGTTTCTTTTTCTTGCCCTGCAAAATAGATGATATTTAATTTGCATCTGGTACCCAATCCTTGTTGGGCCCTGTAGTTACAGTATCACATTTTATATCATCAATATCCACACTTGAATCAACACTCGAGTCTACTTGTTTGACTTCTTTAGCTACCCACTCAGTTTTAGAATAAGACTTGGTCTTTCTCTTAGTGGACACTTCCTTTTTACCAACATTGGCAGGCTCAGAAGTCTCAATAGTTTGCATATAGGAACATTTTTCAGTAGACAGAATAGGCAGATTAAAACATGTACTCATGACAGTGATTTTTCATGGCATGCAGTCAATGTTATTGCAAACATTCATTGTTCTTTGCATAATGGGAGTTCTATGTAAGTTACCATTAACCTTGGTCAAATTAACCTTGTTCTCATTAGGTTTCTTATAAACATGTGTTAAGTGTTGGGAGGACCCACAATTATTGCAAAGTTTCCTGGGAGCATTTTTAACATAATCATAACCATTTTTCTTATCAATTCCTAACTTGCCATTCCTGTTCTTAGGCTTGTAGGCATTTGTGTTTACAGTATATCCTGAAGTTGCTGTCAAGTTACTCTTGACAGTACCTTTCGTATCTGCTGTCTTGACAGTAGATTTGGAAGTTGCTATCTTAGGTACTTTCTTGACAGTATCTTTGAAAGTTTTTGTCTTATCCTTGTTGACAGCTTCTTTAGAACATTCTGTCTGATTGCTTAGTAAAGTTTCTGTTATGGGAATCTTGACAGTATCTTTCCCTTCAGTAGATGTGCTATCAATACACTCATCTTCATCAAGAAGTTCTTGTTTGATAAGCAAGGAATTCTCATCAAAATCAGCTTGAACAGTTTTGAAAATAGGTTTACAAACTCTCTTGAGAATATGAGGTTTGATAGCATCACCATCTGAACAATCATCAATTACAGCTGCCTTTCCAGGCCTCCTACCATAGTCAAAACCTATTCCAACTTTTTGGTTCTCAGTGTGATTCTCATGATATTCCTGAACTAACTTGGAAGAATTTCTAAAGGCCTTAAGCTTAAATTCATTTTCAGCAATTTTATTTCTTAAGATTTCTTCTGTCTCCTTAGCACAGATGATATCATTTTTCAGTCTTCCATTTTCTTGAGCTAGTGAATCTAGTGGACTGGTTTTAAGCAAAAGCATTTCATTATTAGATTTGAATGTTTCATTCTGTTTAGTTAACTTAGCAATTTCTTCATTTACAGCAGATAAACTAACATGGATTTTAAACATCTCAGCACTCAATTCCTCAATAGTTTGCTTATACTCAGTTTTAGACATATCAAGTATTATGAGAGATGGTACCTGATTTGATGAGCTTGATGCTTCATCATCAAATCTAGCCATGAGAGCTAGATTCACAAACTCTTCTTCTTCCTCATCATCAGAATCATCCCAGCATTTTCCTTCAGCCACATAGGATCTTCCTTGATTTCTTTTAAACTGACTTCCAGATCCTTTCGCCATTCTTTGATTCTGTTTTGGCCTTCTACACTCTGTGGCAAAATGACCTAGCTCATTGCAGTTGTAACATCTGAACTTTGACCTATCCACCATCCCTGTCTTGTATCCTCCTCTTGTGGCACCACCAGCAGCCTTTGAAGAGTTTCCCTTGTTGAACTTAGATGTCTGACCCTGTGGCTTATATGAATTATCTCTTCTGAACTTTATATTCTTGAACCTTTTAGCCATATATGCCATGGTTGGATTATCCATGCTTTCAATCTCTTCTAATGAGTAGAAGTCTTCATCTTCAACATCTTTGAGCTGTAGAACCACTTTCTCATCATCATCCAACACCTCCTCAATCTTCAGAGGTGGCACTTGTGTTGGTTGTGAACTTTGTGAAGATTCACTTGGGAGAGAGACATGTGGCTTATGAGCTACAAGGGCACCAGACATGTTTGCCATCTTTCCTTTGGCTCCAGTTTAAATAGCTCTCTTTTGAAAGAGTTCAAGTTCATATGACTTAAGCACACCATAAAGCGTCTCAAGAGAAACATCATTCAAGTTTCTCCATTCTCTTATGGCAGTGATTTTGTGCTCAAGGTGCTCAGGAGGAGTGAGCAGAAACATGACATTAATATCCTTTTTGTCATAGAACTTTCCATGAATTTGTAGCTCAGCTATTAGCTTACTGAATCTTTCAAACATGTGAGTGAGCTCTTCACCAGGCTTAGCCATAAAGGCTTCATATTGTGACACAAGAATTTGTCTTTTATTTTTTCTAACCACTTCACTTCCTTCACACAACAACTCTATCTTATTCCACATCTCTTTAGCAGATGAGCATCCCATAACATTTCCACACATGGCATTGTCCAAGGTGAGAGAGTCAAGCAAGATGAGTTGTAAGTAGTCATCCAAGGCTACTTTTTCTTTCTCAGAATCTTTGTATTCTGAGGGTCTCTTTGCAACCCAGTGAGCTGGAATTACTTCACCATTGACAGTAGCAACATCTACTTCTTTCTGAGGAATGAAGGGGCCATTCTCAAGGATTCCCAAGTACATTGGATGTGCAGCTTTGATAAATAACACGATCTTTCTTTTCCAAAAATTGTAGTTCTCTTTATCAAATACTGGAATCTTGATACCACTTGATTTCTGTATACTCGTCATGATCTCAGATTAGTATATCAATCTGTTTGCTCTGATACCAGCTGTTGGTCCCGGAGTATTGCAGAAGGGGGGAATTGAATGCAATACTGATAACTTCAAATCTTTATTTCAACAACAATAATAAAGATTGTAAACTATCTGTACAAGAATTGCAAACGCAAGTGGTAACTAAAGATATTCTCAAAAAATAAATGTTTTATTTATTTTGAAAAGTGTTGCTACAACCTTGATAAAAGGTATTTTCTCAAGATTCTGTTTCTTGAGTGAGTACAATGAATACAGAAAAGAATGAGAGATGATTCTCTAAGTAGACTAATTTGCTCTAACATCTCTATCACATGATTTGTGGAGCTGCTGTCATTTTCAAGTGACAACTCCTTACAATTTACACACCCATGTGACTTTCCTAAATTGCTATACAAACAGAGTTATCATTATATGTAAAGCAACCTAGATTCTTTCTAATTCAAGCTAATACAATTCTAGCAGATGTAGATTTGTCATACTCTTAAATTGACGAGCTTTGTCTTGTGATCTCTCAAGCTTCTGTCGTAGTCTTACAGGTCTGCTACAATCTTTGACAAGTTGCAGCAAATCTGTTTCTTGAACATCTAAACTGTCACGGGTTTGCCTGAGATAAATCCCCGATTCAAATAATTCAGTGAGACAATAACTTTAACCGCCAAGTCTGTTGTCAAGAGAATGTTCCTTGGTTGACGGTATGAATCCCCACCAATGTTGTTGTCAGGAATCCCAGACTTGCTGTCAAACTGTGAGAATGTTGTTGTCTCATGCTTCCGCCAATGTTGTTGTCAGATGGAGTCTGTTGTCGTGACTTGCAACATGTTGTCTTCTTGTAAATTTACTGTCAATGTTGTGACAATAACATTTATTCTTACTATCGAACTGATGTAATCTTCAGGCTTGAACATTTGAATGAACTTCATCCAAGATACATACTTATTAAATTACAGATATTACTTTGGTCACAAGAACATACTCTGGCTGTGACAGTATGTTTTACTTAGCAAAAACTGAGTATGATAAAATCTAGTTAAGTTGTCTCTACGCTATCACCCATAAATCCCAACATTTATCATATCATATCATTTAAAATTTTAACTAACAAAATTTTTATCATGAAATTTTATTCAAATTATTGAAAATCATATAATAATAAAGAAAATCCGTGCAGCGCAGGGGTTTTAAGATAGTTATATTATAAAAGATGAAACAATAAAAGTTTTGGTACCTATTTTTTTGGTACGGTACGATACTTACTTTATTTAATATAATACTAACTTATAATCTGTGCAACGCACGACTCATTTTCTAATATTTATAATAATATTAATTTTTTAATGTTTATTTATTAGTAGTTTACATGTCAAATTGTTGTTAAAACATTGATATTTATAAGATTTTACACATTCAATTTAGTATGTGTTTTAATAAATATACATAAGACTCCCACATCCTCATCCTCATATTCTTACTAAAAATAACAATTCCCTATTTATTTAACATCTAAAAATTTACTACATCCCATTCCCTGTTTCTATCTTTACAATTTTCTTTATTACTTCTTTATCTCACTTCTCTTCACAACTTTAACCACTATCTATTATTTTATCATTTCTGTGAGATGGTCTTTTTGGATGATTGTGAGATAGTCTTTCACTTGTAGGTTTTGGTGATTTGTCTAGAAAGAAAGTGAAAAATTAAAATATATTTAGGAAGTTTACTAAGTCATCTAGTAAATCCTCCTTTAGGCTTATTCGAAGTGACATGAACAAATAACGAGTCAATTTAACAAAACGTTTTCTCGTACCAATCACTAATTTAGACAAATGAATATCAATTTAAAGATAATTTCTAGTCTAGATTATTTGTGAAACATTAAAGGCAAAGTCAAGTCGGCAAAAATATCGAAATATTCCGAACACTAATTTTACGAACCAAAAAATGCTAGATTTATTCAAAACGGTGTTCATTTCAAATGTTTTATCCTCAAATATATTCGATATGTTCTTCAAAAATATATTCTTAAGCTTGCCTTATTCATTGACTTGCCAAAAGAATAAAATAGATTTTATCCCGAAACCCCTAGCAGTTTTCATTTAAACAGATAAAAAACTAAGATATTCAAAATAAATAATTTGAGGACTTCATGGTCATTATTATTTGAGAAATATTATATTTGAATATATTTTAAGTCAAAACTTTAGCAAAATCGTCAACAAGTTACGACAAACTGCTAAAGTATTTTATTTCGTCGCATCAGGGTTTTTAATAGAAATAGTTTTGAATAAAATACCTCCACTTGTTATTTTGACTTGAAACTTTGGGAATTTCACTAGAATAATTAAAAAGAATTTTAGAATTTAATTCATGATTTTTTCATGACTTTTTTTCGGGACCCCAAAAATCGACACGTAATTTATTTTTCGATCGCTTAAAAGTCATAAATGGTCAACTAATTTCAAGGTAAAATTTTGACCATAATCTTCTAGGAATAGTTCTAGAGGATTCCCATAGTTTCATAATTTTTGATAGATGTTTCAATTAATTTCATTAAAGTGGGTGTGTCGCGTAGTTTCGGTTTTATCGGCTTTTAGCGTACCAATATAAGCTTCTAATATTTTTGATCCTTGCATTTCTCACATGCTGATTTGCAGGAGCATGCTTAGGAAAGTGCCAATAAGTTGCTTTATGCTTTTTTTATTTTATTTGCTTGCTTGCCACTTGTCTGTTAGGTTAGGGGACTTACACAATCCGAGATTCACAAACAATACAGAGCACCTACACAACCAATCGATTAGTTGACAAGATCCACCAAAGCGCGGTCAAACACTTTTCAAGTATTACTTCTACTTCTATCAAATCAATAAGTAAAAGAAAAACAACAACACACACAATATTTGACGTGGAAACACCCACGTCCCAACCCTCGTATTATTAATCAAAACAGTTATCAATAATACATCAAAACAATAACACCTTAACGGTGTCCCAAATCCTGATACTTGAGCCAATAATGCTCAAGCATCTCCCAAACAATACTTAAGACTACATCTCTTAAGCTTTCACCTTCATCAAACAAATACAATATGACTATGTATATATAGTCATCCAAAACTTAGCCACTACGACTTACCATACCTGTTCTATAAGTCTTACCATACTTGTTATACAAGCCTTCCAATTCTTGTCACCTAATTACCCAACTTAGTGATCATGACATACAATATATAATAATTTTCTACACATACAATTATTATCTTACCCATATATATCTTAAACCACCCATGCCCATATCATCATATTGGGTTGAAACCCAACAATCATCCCCTTCAACCCAATACCCATATCGGATTGAACAGTAACCATCAAGCCATCGACGTCCATTCGCCAACACCTCCCCTCAAACAAGAACCTCTTCTTGCTCTTCCAATATTTGAGTGTCGCTAAAATCCGTATAGTGACCCTCCAAATCACCATTCTTCACCATAACGATGTATCCATCTACAAAATCACGTGCATCAATCACCACGAGTGCTTCCACAATTGAGTCACCCGATTCTTTCTTTCACAATCCTTCGGTCTCCTGAAGAAAATCACTAGTATCATCCAAATAGTTCACCTGGTTGATCAAGCCATTTAAACAATTGTGATGACCTCCTCCATCTTCTTCCATCTCGAGGAACACATGATTGATCCACGGTGCAAGCCAACCTTCAAACCGCACGTAACTTTCAGCCCGTTTGGCAATGACTTATTACAAGTCCACAGGGCTTTAAGTGCCTTTTGCTGCGTTTGGCTATATGCTTTTATTGTGAACTTAAAGCCATATGAGGCCTATAAGGAAAAAGCACCCGGTAGGTACTTCTGGCTTATGAGCTTAGTGCCTTTTTTCTTTTGCTTTTTTTCTTTTTTGGTTTTATTGCTCATGCACATTTAAGAGGCATTTTCGTAATGGAATAACCAGTTAAAAAAATCTTTTCATCTTTTTTTTTACTCGAATAGTTAACAATTCATCTCATAACCTTGATGGATGTATCTCTACTGTAAGTAACAAATCGAGTAATTGAAATTGGAAATGTAAAAAAATTGTAATAATCTTGATGGATGTGTTTGATTTTTTGTACCTTAATTTTAGTTCATTTTAAATAAAATATGAATTTTAATTTTTTAATTTAAAAGTTACTTTAAGTCACAATTTACCAAACACTACAATTAACTTTAAGTAAAATTACCCAAACACATTCATTTAACTTAAAGTAAACAACTTTACTTTCTCCTTTAAGTTAAAAATACCTCCATTAAGTCAAAACTAACTTATTTTAAGCAATCCCAAACGGCCTCTTTGTCTCCACCCGCTTTAGTAGCAATCTCCTTGCCAGCAAATCCTTCATCATGTTCTGCCATACCAATTGAACCTTGAACTTTCCCTCAACCTCATCCATCACGAACCCGAACCTTGGCTCTGATACCACTAGTTAGGTTAGGGGACTTACACAATCCGAGATTCAAAAACAATACAGAGCACCTACACAACCAATCGATTAGTTGACAAGATCCACCAAAGCGTGGTCAAACACTTTTCAAGTATTACTTCTACTTCTATCAAATCAATAAGTAAAAGAAAAACAAGGACACACACAATATTCGACGTGGAAACACCCACATCCCAACCCTCGTATTATTAATCAAAACAGTTATCAATAATACATCAAAACAATAACACCTTAATGGTGTCCGAAACCCTGATACTTGAGCCAACAATGCTCAAGCATCTCCCAAACAATACTTAAGATTAAATCTCTTAAGCTTTCACCTTCATCAAACAAATAAAATATGACTATGTATATATAGCCATCCAAAACTTAGCCATTATGACTTACCATACTTGTTCTACAAGTCTTACCATACCTGTTATACAAGCCTTCCAATTCTTGTCACCTAATTACCCAACTTAGTGATCAAGACATACCATATATAATAATTGTCTACACATACAATTATTATCTTACCCATATATATCTTAAACCACCCATGCCCATATCATCATATTGGGTTGAAACCCAACAATCATCCCCTTCAACCCAATACCCATATCGGATTGAACGGTAACCATCAAGCCATCGACGTCCATTCGCCAACACCTCCCCTCAAACAAGAACCTCTTCTTGCTCTTCCAATATTTGAGTGTCGCTAAAATCCGTATAGTGACCCTCCAAATCACCATTCTTCACCATAACGATGTATCCATCTACAAAATCACGTGCATCAATCACCACGAGTGCTTCCACAATTGAGTCACCTGATTCTTGCTTTCACAATCCTTCGGTCTCCTGAAGAAAATCACATCATCCAAATAGTTCACCTGGTTGATCAAGCCATTTTAACAATTGTGATGACCTCCTCCATCTTCTTCCATCTCGAGGAACACATGATTGATCCACGGTGCAAGCCAACCTTCAAACCGCACGTAACTTTCAGCCCGTTTGGCAATGACTTATTACAAGTCCACAGGGCTTTAAGTGCCTTTTGCTGCGTTTGGCTATATGCTTTTATTGTGAACTTAAAGCCATATGAGGCCTATAAGGAAAAAGCACCCGGTAGGTACTTCTGGCTTCTAAGCTTAGTGCCTTTTTCTTTTGCTTTTTTTCTTTTTTGGTTTTATTGCTCATGCACATTTAAGAGGCATTTTCGTAATGGAATAACCAGTTAAAAAATCTTTTCATCTTTTTTTTTTTACTCGAATAGTTAACAATTCATCTCATAACCTTGATGGATGTATCTCTACTGTAAGTAACAAATCGAGTAATTGAAATTGGAAATGTAAAAAAATTGTAATAATCTTGATGGATGTGTTTGATTTTTTGTACCTTAATTTTAGTTCATTTTAAATAAAATATGAATTTTAATTTTTTAAGTTAAAAGTTACTTTAAGTCACAATTTACCAAACACTACAATTAACTTTAAGTAAAATTACCCAAACACATTCATTTAACTTAAAGTAAACAACTTTACTTTCTCCTTTAAGTTAAAAATACCTCCATTAAGTCAAAACTAACTTATTTTAAGCAATCCCAAACGGCCTCTTTGTCTCCACCCGCTTTAGTAGCAATCTCCTTGCCCGCAAATCCTTCATCATGTTCTGCCATACCAATTGAACCTTGAACTTTCCCTCAACCTCATCCATCACGAACCCGAACCTTGGCTCTGATACCACTTGTTAGGTTAGGGGACTTACACAATCCGAGATTCAAAAACAATACAGAGCACCTACACAACCAATCGATTAGTTGACAAGATCCACCAAAGCGTGGTCAAACACTTTTCAAGTATTACTTCTACTTCTATCAAATCAATAAGTAAAAGAAAAACAAGGACACACACAATATTTGACGTGGAAACACCCACATCCCAACCCTCGTATTATTAATCAAAACAGTTATCAATAATACATCAAAATAATAACACCTTAACGGTGTCCCAAACCCTGATACTTGAGCCAACAATGCTCAAGCATCTCCCAAACAATACTTAAGCTTAAATCTCTTAAGCTTTCACCTTCATCAAACAAATAAAATATGACTATGTATATATAGCCATCCAAAACTTAGCCACTAAGACTTACCATACTTGTTCTACAAGTCTTACCATACTTGTTATACAAGCCTTCCAATTCTTGTCACCTAATTACCCAACTTAGTGATCAAGACATACCATATATAATAATTGTCTACACATACAATTATTATCTTACCCATATATATCTTAAACCACCCATGCCCATATCATCATATTGGGTTGAAACCCAACATTGTCTTATGCTTATTGGTCCTAAAACCCCGAAACTTGCCTATAAATAGCCCCCCACGCCCACTCATTTCACTTAAGCATTTTTTGTCCTAGAAGTGCTACTGATTTCTCTCTAGAAACACAGCCTTTAAGAGTACCAAAATCCTCCAAAAGATTTGGATAACAAAGCTTTGTTGCTCCATGTTTCAACATCTTTTAAAGCTTTTTTGTTAGTCAATTTCTTGTCCACTTAAACATCATTTGGCCATCACTCTTAGGGCAGATCTTGAGCTCCATTTTAACAGTCCCCAAAGAGTTCTTAGTGAGATTTGATTCACCATTTTATTCTCCTTGAATATCATTCAAGTGGTGCTCATTTAGGCCTTGTTTTAGTGGTGTTTTTGGTCCTCTTTCTTGCACTTCTACACACCATTCAGACATCACCTTCAAGGCAACCTCTTGCACGATTTTTTACAACCTTGTAGTGATCTTACTTAAGTATTTGAGTCACCCTTGGTTCCCCCTTGGATACATCTTTTTTAGTGCTCAAATCCGATCATTTTGGTAGTGTTTCTGGACCTCTTTGTTGCTCATCTCTCTTGCTCTCGGCCAAATTTCTTTAGACACATTTCTTACTCGTTTTTAAAAGCCTTTAAGTGCTCTTGTTTGTGTCTTTGAGTCACCAAAATAACCTTCTTGAATACCTCCCTTTTGGTGCTCCTTTGGCTTGAGCTTTCTTGCACTTTGTCACCAAAATATACACTTCTTCTTGAATATTTTCGTGTAGTGTATATTGACAACATGTAAGAGTTTTTGAAGAGTTTCTTGAAGTGTTTCTTGGCTCTTCTTTAAGTCCTTAACAACCTCTTGGTGAACATTTGGTTAGAAGGCTAAGTTGCATAAGTTGCATATCTTTTGATTTGTGCTTAAGTTGCATAAACAAGTGATTTAAACTTTTTATTCTTTAAATCAATAGAAAACTTCTTATCTTGGTTCATACAAGTCCTTTGAACTTTAACTTGAGTTCAAATCTTTAAGGATTAAACCAAGACATCTTGAACTTGTTTCTTAACCAAAACTTAGTTCAAATAATTTGGCTATTTACTTGAATTATTATTCTGTCGAATTCTTTTATATATATTTATATACTTTCTTGTCATTTAAATTCTTGTACGTGTGTGTTTAGTTTAACGCATAATAGCGTGGTGAAATCCAAATATATAATGTGTGTTGCATTCACGAATTAATTGCTTGCACGTTTAATTTATTATCTTGCATACCTCTTGTGCAACAAGTCCATTCGTGTGACTTATCCATTGCCATTATTTACTACTTTCCGCACTACGCAAATAGCTAACGTGTAATAGCATTTTTTTTCTTAACGGTCCTCGCACTTACAAGTTGATACTATCTTAACACATAGTAGCATGGCTTGTGCCAAATTATAGTAGTAGTATATTTTCGGGCTTACGTCTAAAATATTATATTCGGCCATTTTAACGTTAATATCGGCCATATAATATTTCATACGGGTGTTTAACACTTGTATACCTTGAGTTAGTAGCTTGTTTAATATCCTACGGAATATTTTTAACTCGCTCTACCTCGTATTTATTTATGTTGTTTAACACATGTAAAGTGTATATTTAATTCATTTCTATTCGGTTCAAACTGAGTATTTATATAAATTAATGTACTTGGCTTTTATTTATATTAACGAAGTCTAACTTGTTAATATTTATATTTGTTTTCTTGATCTAGTTTTTATACTAGTTCATTTCTAATCGTCAATTTAAAAGGGATTTCAAGTCATAGTGCTTGTATCATATCCTTTGACGTGAGGTGAAGTGAAGTGAAGTGAAGTGAGGTGATTCTCGCTCTAAGACCCAAGTCTTAGATACGTCGACGGGGAGTTGGGTGTCTTTGCATCGTAAGGAGGAGAAAAGATCCAAGATCTAAGACCTAAGACCCAAGACCGTTAAAGGGTTAGATACGAAGTCAACACAAAGGTTTTGACTTGCATAGTTGTGAGGAAGTAACGGGAAGTTACGTTCCAAGAAAGACTTGTAAGTGGTTTTTATTACGTGGTTTTGAGAAGGTAGTGGAGAAGCTACGCTTCAAGATAAACTCGTAAGGTCTTACATAGTTGTGAGGAAGTAACGGGGAGTTACGTTCCAAGATAAACTCGTAAGGGCTTTACTTACATAGCATTCGAGAAGGTAACGGGGAGTTATGCTCCAAGATAATCTTATAAAGGGTAGCTATAGTATTTTGTGGAGGTAACGGGTAGTTAGGCTCTAAGATAAATACATAGTGTTTTTAAAGGCTTCTCCACCTATAATAAGGAATGTAATTCTTTATAGTGGAAGAAATCTCGAGTTCGAGAGGAGCTCGGGGACGTGTTCGAATCCGTTAGAGGATTGCGGGCATTGCGAACTAGGATAAATCGATTGTGTCAAACTCTTTAATTTCTCGCCTTTTTATTCCTCATTTTTTATTACTTGTTTCTAAGTAATTAATTTTAAAAAGGAGAAAGAAAATTTAAAAATGCCAAGCTCAAATTTTTTAAAAAAAGGTGATAAGCTATTACCCCCTCTAGCTTTTCGTACCCACTTCGGGACCTATCAATTTCTCATTCTTCTTACAAAATAAAATTTAATAAAATATAAAATTGGACATGAATAGCAAATCCTCATATTTGGGGACTCATTCCTTGATCCCTAAACTTTTCCCTAAAATGGGAATCAGTAGATGAATTTTTTTTGCTAAAACTCATCATTTCCTCAAAATGTAGGGTGGAATACAATAGGAAACCCAATGCTAATGCTCTAAGTACTTTATAAACAATCATTATTAGTTTGAATTGTAATAAAAAAATTATTATTTAATGAGGTTGCTGGCCCTGAGGTCATCCTCACAAAGTCACTTGAAGTTAAAACAAACAAAAGTGAAAAAGCAAGCATATTTTTGTGAATATATAGAAAAGACTCTACACTTACAAAATTACCCTTTTAATTTTGTATAGAAAAATATCGAGCTTATTGCACTTTGTAACCCTTAAGTATTTGCCAAAGTCACATAGGTACTTTTATTTTTTTTGCTGGCACTTCACCTCCGGTACTTCCTTTTCTCTTTCAGTTTGCAACCCCTGAACATGATTTCAACAAAATGTCATTATTTTTGTAAGGGGTATTTTAGTCCTTTTATTAATAAATATATTTATTTTACATGAAATTTATAATTTATTTTACATTAAAATATTATAATTTAATTTATATTAATAAATATAATCTTTTTTATTTAAAAACATTTATGCATTATTTGATTTAATTGAATATATAATGCGATGATGTAATTGTAAACTATTTTTTTCTTAGAAATAATATAACGCAGTTCAAGATTATTTTATTTAAAAAATTTACGGATTTCTCTTCATCACAATTTCTCTTGGACGGTTAAAATTATAAATTATAAAATTTTTAAATAAAATAATCTTAAACTGCATAATATTATTTCTAATAAAAAAATAGTTTACAATTGCATCCTTGCATTATTCAATTAAATCAAATAGTGCATAATTATTTTTAAATAAAAAGGATTATATGTATTAATATAAAATTAAATTATAATATTTGTATGCAAAATAAATTATATATTTCATGTAAAATAAATATATTTATTAATAAAAGACTAAAATACCCCTTACAAATAATGATATTTTGATGAAATCATGTTCATGGGTTGCAAATTGAAAGAGAAAAGGAGGTACCGGAGGTGAAGTGCCAGCAAAAAAAAGAAAGGTACCTATGTGACTTTGGAAAATACTTAAGGGTTACAAAGTGCAATAAGCTCAAAAATATTCTATCCTCGGGAGAGCCTGAGGATAGCCTCATAATCGACTTTCTCTTATTTAATTATGTTGTTATAGGGAGATTTGGGTGGAAATCGAAGTTTACATCATATTTATATGTATTTTGAAAAAAAAAAAGATTATTTTGAAGTATAAACCCAATCAAACCTGGATGAAGGACAAATTTACCTTTTTTTAACAAAACTTACCAAAATAACCATTCTCATAATTTTTGACAAAAATACCCGATTAAATACGCATTTGCCAAATGGGTAACTGGGACACGCATTTGGCAAATGTGTATCTTTCACAATTTTTTATTTAAAGAAAAGATTCTATTTTTTTTTAAAAAAAAAAGATATGTATTTGCCAAATGCGTGTTCCAGTTACCAATTTGGCCAATTCATATTCAATCGTGTATTTTTGCTCACTTTTTCAGAATTGGGTATTTTCATTAATTTTTTACAGAAATGAGTCATTTTTGTCATTTTTTCGTCAAACTCCTTGCTAGAAACTGCAACATCTTTCTGCTCTAAATCTGACATTGTTGTGAACATTGTGTGCAATTAGGAATGAAACTTCAGGCGTCATATATCAAACGTTCTTAAGTGCTCAACCAAAAACCAACACACCAGCTATTAAATTTCTGCTCTCTGGCATTAACTTATTATACCACAGAATAGTAAGACAGCTGATCTAAGCCTAACCGGAAACCATCCTCGTCTGGTCTACTCTTGACCATGTGAAAAAAAAAAGAGTAGTGTTTGAAATGGTTTTATCAGAAGATAATAGCAGATAAAATCCATCCACTTTGCTGACCCGAGCAAATATAGTAAACAATTCCATAACAGCCTATATATACCTACAATCCTACATTGTCTAGCTGCAAAAACATCCTCAGCAATCTCACAAGTCTTGTAGATATAGAGACAACGATATCTATACTTTGAGAAATGGCGAAATTTTCAAGAATTGCCTACATGGTGGTGCTCGTAATGGTGCTTAATTTGATGGTGGAACGAGGTGAGGCCCTGAGCTGCGGAGATTTGGGTGCATCCATTTCACAGTGTAGCTCATATGCGACCGGTGCAGTGGGTAAGCCATCTGATGGATGTTGCAACGCGGTCAAAGGAGTGTATGCCTTGGCTAAAACCTCAACGGATAGGAAAGTATTGTGCAACTGCCTTAAGCAATCTTCTTCTGCAGTCCCCGGTGTCCAGCTTTCCAATGTTGCTGCTATCCCTCAGAAATGTGGCGTTCCAGTCTCCGTCTCCCCTGATCCTAACTTTAACTGCAATTCGTGAGTTTATTCAATTTACAGATTTTAACATTCATGGCTACAAAGTCATTTAATAAATTTTTATGCAAACTAGCTGTGTGTAATATTATTCAATTTTTGTTTAATTTTGCAGCATAAACTGAAGGGAGCTTTATATATTTATGGAGAAGCGGAAGGAGGGGATCAATGCTATCTATGTAGTTCAATTATACATGCACTTGTTGAGTTCTTGTACTCTGTTAGTCATCTAAGTATGAAATAAATAAAAAGATCCTTGTTTACATATCCTTTGAAAGTTTCAGAGGTTCTTGAATGCGCAAAAACATTGTCTTTCTGCTATATCTAGTATATAAAGGAATAAATAAACTTATTTCCAGCACTGTTATATTAACATAAATTGAAAAAAAAATAACAATCGTCCCGTTTAGAAACATTGACAGACCAAAAAGTGCCGGTGCAAATATGAAGAAACTATTATTTATAAAATCCAGAATTTCACGAAATTAAATTAACGTAGTATGTTGAATCTTTCAGTTGAATTAAACAAATATAAATAGAATCTATCTTCATTCTTCCGCAACAATTAGAAACATTTTATGTCTTGGAAAGTGTTTGACGGCCTGATGTCCATGCATATATCTCCGGAGGCACCGAAGTACCATTATTTGGCAAATTCAGTGGCTTCCCATAAATTTCTGAAATATCAAAGTGGTGATGCTGATGCTGCTGCTGCGCCTGGCGGACATTCTGGTAATGCTGGTGATGATTTTCTGCTACTTCATGCTCTTCCAGGGGCAGCCTTTCGTAAGTGGCATTCATGAAAGTAGCAGCCATAATCACCACCGGACCGGATGCAATAAGTGCACCAACTACGCCACCACCCACCACTTGCCCCTGAGCACCAGCCAAGTATATAGTGAGCCCCGGTGGTGCCGGTGGTGGCAAGATTGACCCTTGTAGTGATAGAATTTCAAACCGTCCGTGGAGGGTCAGAATAGCACCTGTTGAGCCTGGTTGGCGCAGTGAAACATCGGTTACAAAGCCTGTGGCACTGAGCACTGAAATGCCACGTTGTTTTCTCCTTGCAAAGGTCGTTAAGCTTTCAGTCACATCACATCCGGGGCTCACCTCCATGGCATGTGCTCGGAGTGCATTTGCACTGTCTCTGGTGAGGATTATGGGCGGCTTTGGCTTGTTTTTTGAGCCTGTAGGCCTGCCACGGGGTCTCCTCAGGGTATCACCCTCACTTCCAGGCCTGTGGTCTGTGCCCTTGTCCGGCTCTTGGTTATTGTGGTTTATAGCACCTTTGCACACTATGGTAAGATCTGCACTACCAGCCATCTCTTTGCAGCACCCGAATTTTCAGCAAGTCATTACTTTGTTAACTCTGTTTAAGTAGGGAGCCTGTAAATATAAATTTATCTAAGATTAGGAGATGGTTAAGTAACATCATTTTTTACTATTATATTCTAATTAATTAAATTTTGTCTGCCTAACTCTCAACAAACATATATTTCATGACAATTGTCTTTCTCAACAAATAAGAATTGTACCTGAAAGCAAACATATATATGTTACCAATCCAAATAATATATGCCACACCATGGAAATTAATCTACTTGCACAAAGTAGCTCCATTACATGATTATTAGGAAAAAAGAAGTTAGCTCCACTATATCAAATTTAGCTTTTGATTAGAAGTAGTTTATATTTCCTAAATTCTGATATAATTCCTGAGCAGACAAGATATAACAGAGGGAGGATAGTAGCAAGAAATTCATGAATTTATTCTGTGGACAGCTAAAAATTCTGAATTACAAAACTCAGTTTCTTGTAATGTTAACCTCAGATTATCCAACAAAGTGTAGATCTCTGTCACTTGAGGATGTAGTCTTCCACCAGCAACAAACTCATGAACTTCTCCATTCACTTCAATCATACTACATCCTGGCTGCTTTTTTATCTTTTTATTTTTCATGAAAATTCTTTCCTGCATTGCTTTCTCGAATCGACCTGTAGCTGCATACACATTAGACATAAGTATATGACTACTGGCATCATCTACCTCAAATTCCTCGAGATGGTGTGAGGCCCATCGTGCCATTTCTATGTTTCCACACCTTATGCAAGCAGAGAGAAAAGACCCCCATATAATTGCATCTGGGCTCATAGGCATACTATCTATAAGTTCTCCAGCTTCTTTAATTAATCCTGCTCGGGCTAGTATGTCAACCATGCAACCACAGTGTTTAATTGATGGCTCAATCTCATAACCTTTTGTCATTAATGAGAAATAATACTTTGCCTTATCAACCATACCTGAATGATTGCAGGCTGTAAGAACACCAATAAAACTAACATCATCTGGCTTTAGATCCGAAGACACGAGCCTAGAGAAAAATTCAAGAGCTTTCTCCTCGCGTCCATTGACAGCCAAGCCAAAAATAATGGAGTTCCAACATGACAAGCTTTTAACAGGGCTTGCCTTGAAAACTTCCATCGCCAAATCAATGCTTCCACACTTGCAATACATATCTACTATTGCTGTAACAACAATCACGTTCATTTCAATATTATTCCTTTTAATGTAATCATGAATCCACTCACCCTGTCTAAGAGATCCTAAACAAGAACAAGCATTTAATAAGCTCACTAATGTAAATTCACTGGGCCTAATCTTCTCCTCCTGCATTTTGCTGAACAAATTCAAAGCTTCACTCCACATCCCATTCCGGACATACCCACTAATCATACTATTCCATGACACCGTATTTCTAAATTGCATTACATCAAACAACCGCCTCGACTCATAAATCTCCCCACATTTTGCAAGACCCATAATCATCGAATTCCAAGCAACTACCTCCATATTCCCATCTTCTCCAAACAGTCTCCAAGCTTGTCCTGAAAACCCACAATTTACATACATATACAGCAAACTATTTCGAATAAACGCATCGAATTCCAACCCCAACTTAACAATTCTTGCATGAAGTTGAGCACCCTCATGAGCTAACCCAAGCTGCGCATAAGCCTTAAACAATGAGGGATAAGTAAGTCTATCAGGGTCAACCGACGAAGTAATCAACATATCGATAAACAAAGAAATTGCAATTTGTGGTGTTGAGCTTTGAGAAAAGCCTCTAATAATAGTGTTCCAACAAAAAATATTTGGGTGGGACATTTGATCAAACATCAGGTTTGCATAATTGATGTCACCAACAGGAGAGGTTGCGCAGAAGGACAGAACACGGCTAGCAGCAATGGTGTCCTTAACTAGGCCAGTTTTAATGAGTTGGGCATGAATCTTTTGAAGGTCTTTCATTGAGTTGCATTTTGTTTCTAACAAATTGAGATAAGGGTTGTCAGATATAAACTTGTATATGTTGGAAGTTGATGGTACTGGATTGAATGAAGAACAAAAACAAGATGTCATCTTTACAGTTTGTACATAGACTGACGTTTGTGTTGTGTGTTAGCGTTTGTAAAGTACTAGAATCATGGATAAGGCATCTTCATCATATTCTATCATATATTGATTAGTTGTTAAACTCAATATCAGAGTTCACAAAAAAAAAAAAAAAAAAAAAACTTAATATCAAAAATATTCATTTTTATTAGAAAATAAAGTTTTTCGCATTAAGTAGTCAAGACATCCAATTGTTAATGAGCTACCCATGTATCTTCTACATGCTTGTCCCAACTTTATTTGAGAAATACATTGATTGATTATATTACTGAAAATTAATCTTGTACTTGGGTTGTTTATTATTCCAGAAGATGCCCCAATGCCTCTGAACGTCTTGATCATTCTTATTCTCATCCAACATAGAGAAGATGTAAGTCTCTATACGTTTCTGAGGCCTTTTTGGTGTCCCACTGGTACGTACATGATTAATCAAATTGTTGTTGTGAGTAGCCGCATTTTCATTACTTGCAGCAAGTCCTCCAGCTGTAGGCCATCCAGTTTCAGATACAACGATATCTACTGTGTTGATACCTGACTTCTCCATTGCGGAATATACACTATCTACCATGGCATCGAAATAATTTGCATATCTAAGCTCTGCATCTTGTACCAACATACCTGAAGACTTTAATAGAGCGTACTCTAGACGAGCATCGCGTCCAGCTTCTTTACCTTTGTTTATCTGTAGAGGAATATCGGCCTTAGTGTGCACGTAGCTAAAGTACGGGTGAAGGTTTACTAGCAACGGTACTCTTTGGTTAGCCAGGTAACGAATAATGGGTTCGATAAATTGTCGAACTTCTGGCTTAAATTCGCCCACGGATGGTGGGAAAGATTTGCCAAGAACCTCTGATTGGTCTATGGCGGTGGTGATTTTTATTCTGCTTTCTAATTGTCCTCTTGGAGAAATTGCATTAGCAATGTTTAGCATCGCAGGTCGGACAAACTGGGCGAACTGGGATGTTTGAGATTGGACTGGAGTAACTCCATTGCCAACAACAATATACTTGAAGTTGATGTCTTGATACTTTCTAACGTTATCTTGGATCCACTGGTTGGCACTTTTTTGGTTAGAGGCCACCCACTGAAGCTGCTCGTTGGGGACACCAAGCGCAACTTCGATTCCTGTGTTCCTCAGGGCTTGGAGAGCATTATGGTCAGGACCATAGAGCCTCATCTTCCGGATCCCGACTGAGTTGGCAAGGGATACAGCTTCTTGTGCAGATGGCTGATCATTAGCAAATGTCCCGTAGCACACACCTACATCTTGTTGCCCGCGTCGAACAACAGCTACACGACGATAACTACCTATAACAGGTAGTTATTAAACAGTCAGTAGTCATGATCGTAATATATAAATACGAAAAGTGGACATATATAACTAACTATGCAGAGATTGCAAACAGCTTAAATCAGAAACATGAGACTGCTGTCGTTTGGTTCATGGGATTTGGGGAACGAGATTGTACTTCATTTTTCTATTAAAATCTCATTCCAATTCCTAATTTCCAACCGGATACGAATCTCATGAATCATGACTCAAACGACACCAAGTGTTTTGTGTGTTACAGGGTACGTACTTTGCATAGCTTGCGAGAAGGCAAAGAGTGAAAAAAGCAAAAAGAGCACCGTGGCCATCTTAAGACGCATATTGCTGGCTCGAGAAATGTAAACTGCCTATTGATCTTGAAGCGGTGATATACTGATCTATGCGCTGCTTAAGGATAAAACTTGCTGCAGTATTTATAGGCAGACTGAAGAAGAGGATTAAGATGGCCGGTACGTCTAACAGTTTGAACTTATTAAGCATGCACATATCACCATATGCAATTATGCATGCCATGGCATATATATCGCATGAATTCATGGCTAGCTGAGTCGTATGCAAACGGCCACAACAAACGACTACGAGATGAGGCACGATGACTATACGTTTCCAAGTTTCTAGCTTATCCTAATTAGTTCAATGTAATTTAGAAAATATTGACGTAGTAGTAAAAATTATATCTTACCGTTTAAACTGAAATGTTGAATGAGTATTACAACGTACATACAGCCGTCAATATTTACGGCTTGTTAAAAGATTGATGATAAATGTTGTGATCAAAATCTATCATGATTTTATTTATGCCCATCATAAGGTTAGGGTTCGGTCCATGTAGAAATTAAGGGCTTGTTTGGGTTGACTTAATGGACTTATTTTCGGGTAAAAATTTCATATTTTGATAAAAAAAAATTATACAACTATTTAATGTATGTTTAAGATTCTATAAGTTGCAAAAAATAGTTAACTTTTGCAGAAAAAAGTTAAAAATCTCTGACTTTGTCTTAAAATAAATTGACTTATTCTGGAAAATAAGTTCCCCAAACACCTCCAAGTAATAAAATGGGTTTCCGGTTACTTATGACAGTTCCCAAAGGATTACCATGTGGTAAATATTAAGAGCACATAAGATTTGGGATTCCGGAGGTAACCCCCGCGGATAACCCTTAGTCTATAGTTATCAATATGCAGCTCCCAGATTTGGCTTACCAAGATGGTTGTCCAGGCAGCCTACCGCAGGGAATACCAGAGAGGGACTAGCAGGCGATAACCCCAGTTTTCCCGGAAAGTAGACCCGCGAAATCAGATAACGACAGCCTCATATTTTTTAGGTACACGTCTCTACAGCCTAGAAACAATCTTAAATAGATAAAAAAATCAGTTATTTGAGAATATATGTCATATGTACATGATAATTCATGAATAATCACAATAACTATGAAGAAATAAGCTTTCTAGACTCCTAAAATAGCTTGGTAACCTAAAATCATACATCATACTCGATTAACTACAGAAATAACTGTGATAATCCTTTCACTAACGTGATAATTGACAGCAACAAACTGATCAAAAACTACATACAGGCTTGATCCACTATAAATAGGCCCGAAACCCTAGTTGGACATTAAATTCATAGTTAATGATTAAGCCCAAAAGAACAGCCCAAACCGGGGATGCCCGGTATATGCTTGTTTCTAACATGGGCCTGATCCACAAACCGGGAACGTTCTAGACACCAGGAACGTTCTAGAATATCCCAGGGATATTGAGTAGCCTCCAAGGCACCTAATTCGACATGGAAACTAATTCCTATAAGGAAGGAATCAGAACCTTCATCAATAACGGTGACTTGTCCACCAAGTCTCCAAACCCTATTACGATTCTAAGGCTCCTACAGCCTATATATAAAGGGCCAGACCCCTCATCTCAGAACTACGTTTTTTGGCTTGATTCTCAACTTCGAGATACGTAGGCATCTTGTGAGGATCCGAATTAGGTCACGATAACGCAAGCGCAGCCATTAAAGCACGAAGCTCACGAACCTTAGCCGCTATTCGATAACCCTACTTTTTATTCCACAACATTTGGCGCCGTCTATGGGAAAACAACACCAACCATGGTTCAAACACGAAGGACACCAGTCTCAACCGAGGCTACCA
This sequence comes from Saposhnikovia divaricata, assembly GCA_036435485.1. Taxonomy (NCBI): domain Eukaryota; kingdom Viridiplantae; phylum Streptophyta; class Magnoliopsida; order Apiales; family Apiaceae; genus Saposhnikovia; species Saposhnikovia divaricata. The sequence continues at coordinate 121,681,369 of CM071601.1, read as the reverse complement.
CCGTCACCTCTGTTCCACCTGTCGTTACTGAACAAGGGTATGTACCCCCATCAACGGAGACAACCACTCAGCCTCAAGTTTCTCAACCCATAGGGACGAATCTCCATGTTGAGAGAACCTTACCAGTGGACGTCCACCCGGGACGGGAGACTAATCAGCTTCAGATGGTGGTCTCACCATTAAATAGCCGTCCCCCACTCTCAGGAGTTCAGATCTCCACCACTACACTCCCCGTGAGTACTGATCCGTTATACGGATTGCCTAACTACCCCCCAAATCGAAGGGATCCTGGACCAAGTGGTCACGCTCTACAGATACCTGAGTCGTATCAGCCGCCCTATATTAGGGGTTTAGCCCCTCCTGAGCAAGGATATTATCATTACTCCGGACCTTACACTGATGACTTGTCGTCTAAGGACGACGATCGTGATGAAGCCCCGAGGAGGCGACGTACAAGCAAGGAGCATATGGGAAGGACTCGAAGAATCCATGATGGACCTCCTCAAACAGCTGCTGAGAGGATCAAGGCTCATGAGGCCGAGATCCAAAGGCTGAAGGACGACATAGCCAGGGAGAAAGCAAGGCAGAACCAGAATAGGCCCCCTCCAACTTTGAGGGAGATTCCCTTCAATGATTTGGAAAGATGTTCAAGAGACCAAGAAGGGCTGATGCCCGAACTGGAGGAGCTACAAGGGTAGAAACCCCCAGGGGTGATCTCAAAGACCTGATGCCACTTGGAGACCCTGACGATCCCACACCCCCGTTCACTGAGGAGGTGATGAACGCTCGTGTTTCCCAAAAATTTAAGATGCCCACGATAAAACCATACAATGGAATGGGTGATCCTTCGAATCATGTCAGGACATTCTCAAACGCACTGCTGTTACAACCCGCTAGCGACGCTCTTAAGTGTAGGGCGTTCCCTCAAACCCTGGCAGGCATGGCTCAAAGATGGTATAGCCGATTGCCCGCAAACTCAATTGGCTCTTTCAAAGAGTTGAGCACTGCTTTCATCAATCAGTTTGTTAGTGGAAAGGTCCATGAAAAAAGCTCTGCATCTCTCATGCAAGTGAAACAAGGGAAGAATGAGAACCTGAGGGATTATCTCAAGCGCTTCACCAAGGAGACATTGAACGTCCCAGATATGGAGAACAAGGTAGCTATGATAGCCTTGGAGAATGGAACAACGAATACTTACTTTCAGATGTCATTGGCAAAACATCCCCCCGAGAGCATGACTGAGCTCCAAAGAAGGGCGAGTAAATACATAAAAGCAGAAGAGAGCATGAGGAAAGCAGAAGCTCCTACTACGAATGGAGGGAACGGAAATTCCCGGAAGCGGAAGCAAGAGCAGGAATACGATGCTAGGGACAAATATCCCCGAACTAGCAAGGACTCCAACTCTGCCCCTAAGAAAAATTTGGGGCAAAGGTTCTCTGAATACGCAAGGTTGAATACCCATAGGAGTCAAATCCTGATGGATATTGAGAAAGACAAGGATTTCCGATGGCCGAAGCCACTCAGGGGTGATCCCGAAAAGAGAAACAAGGATCAATACTGTAGGTTCCACAAGGATATAGGACATGACACCAATGATTGCAGACAACTCAAGGACGAGATCGAATTCTTGATCTGAAAAGGAAAGTTGAGCAGGTTCACAAAAGGCAAAGATCGTGGAAATCAATGGAAAGACTATGATAGAAGGGATAACGATCGTGATCGTAACCCCCAGCCACGAGGGCCAGTTATTAACATGATTTGGGGAGACCCGACTGCGGCTGGCACAACAAAGAACTCTCGAAAGGCATATGCCAGGGAGGTGATGCACCTCGTGGGAGAGGCCCCAAAACGTGCAAAGACTGAAGTAGTGATTGGTTTTGATGATTCAGACTTGGAAGGGGTGAAGTTCCCCCATGACGACCCGTTGGTCATAACTCCAGTAATTGGAAATTCTGAGGTGAAACGAGTCTTGATAGACAATGGAGCTTCTATCGATATTTTGTTTCATGATGCATTTGTGAAGATGGGATACAATGATTCACAATTGACTCCAAACAATATGCCTATATATGGGTTCAATGGAGTCGAATCCAATGTTGAAGGGACCATCCAGCTACTAGTTACTATTGGTCAGGAGCCCAAGGAAGCCACTCAGATGTTAAATTTCCTAGTAATCAAGGCAGCCTCCACGTATAATGCGATCCTTGGAAGGACTGGACTTCACGCGTTTAAGGCTGTTGCCTCCAGCTACTACATGAAAGTTAAGTTTCCAACTAGGAATGGTGTTGGAGAACAGAAGGGTGATCAGAAGATGGCCAGAAGTTGTTATGTGGCCACATTAAGAGCTGATGGAGTCGGGGGGCAGGTCCTCCCGATTGAAGAAATGAATGTCCGAGGTGATGATGAACATCGCGGGAAGCCGGCAGAAGATTTGGTCCCTATACCTCTGGATTGTAGTGACCCTGAAAAAGTTACGTATGTTGGAGATTCTTTAAAGGAACCTTTGAAGGGCAAGCTGGTAGAATTCCTACAAGAAAACAGAGATGTGTTCGCTTGGACAGCAGCTGATATGCCAGGGATAGACCCCCAACTCATAACTCACAGGTTGAATGTCGACCCTAAGCGGAAGGCAATAAACAGAAGAAGAGGAATTTTGCTCCAGAAAGGCAAGAGGCCATTAAGCAAGAGGTGGACAAACTCTTGGAAGCTGGTTTTATTGAGGAGATTCAGTTCCCTGAATGGTTGGCTAACCCTGTGATGGTCAAGAAAACCAGCGGTAAGTGGAGGATGTGCATAGACTTCACCGATTTGAATGACGCATGCCCTAAGGATTGCTTCCCTCTACCAAGGATTGACACGCTAATAGATGCCACGGCTGGGCACGAAATGTTGAGTTTCATGGATGGTTTCAGCGGCTACAACCAGATTAAGATGCACAAGGATGACATCCCGAAGGTATCTTTCATAACTGACTTTGGTGTTTTTGGTTACCTTGTCATGGCTTTTGGACTAAAGAATGCAGGAGCTACTTATCAACGACTGGTAAATAAGATATTTCCCCATCTGATTGGGAAAACCATGGAGGTCTATGTTGATGATATGTTGGTCAAAAGCTTGTTTACAGCAGACCATGTTGAACACCTCAGAGAGGCATTTGAAGTGCTGAGGCACCATAAGATGATGTTAAATCCGGCCAAGTACGCTTTTGGCGTTGGATCAGGGAAGTTTTGGGTTTGATGGTTTCGAAACGTGGCATTGAAGCCAACCCGAATAAGATTAAGGCGATTCTCGACATGGAACCAACCCGTTCTGTGAGGGACGTGCAGAAGTTGACTGGTAGAATAGCTGCATTGGGAAGATTCATCTCAAGGTCTGGCGACAAATGTTTGCCCTTCTTTCAGGCTTTGAAGAAAGTGAAGAATTTTGAATGGACTTCAGAAAGCCAAGAGGCTTTTGAACAGCTGAAAAAGTACATGGCTGAGGCCCCGTTGTTGGCTAAACCTAGTCCTGGAGAGACCCTATATTTATACCTAGCGATATCCGAACAAGCATTGAGTGTCGTTCTCATTCGAGTGGAAAATAAGGTTCAGAAGCCTATCTACTACGTGAGCAAGGTATTCCACGGAGCTGAGTTGAATTACTTACCCATCGAGAAGTTTGCTTTGGCGCTAGTAACAGCTTGAAGGAAGCTACGACCTTACTTCCAGGCACACAAGATTGAAGTCCTGACGGATCAGCAGTTAAGAAGTATATTGCATAGCCCCAAGGCCAGTAGGAGGCTAGTTAAATGGGCGATCGAACTCGGGGAGTTTGATATCACATATAAGCCTCGGACAGCCATCAAGGCTCAGGCATTAGCTGACTTCGTGGTTGAATGTACCATCGACAACCAAGAATTCAACCACGAAGTCGGGGGGCAGGAGATAGTGCCAAGCCAAAAAGGTGAAGGTAAAGATGAGGAGCTTGTACCCGATCAAAAGGAATATTGGGTGCTTGATAAGTGCATATTTTTGCATATTTTATTGCCTATTTATTGCTTGGATTCATATTTTAATAAATTATTTTTTTTTATTTCAAGAAATTCAAGAAAAAAATGAAGAAATTGCAAAATAAAGAAAATAAAGGTCAAGGAAGAGAAAAAGAAGAAGAAGAAGGACCAAAACAAGAAGAAAATGAAAAGCTAGGGGTGGTGGTGCATTTTGTTATCAAAGAAAATGGATGGCCAAGATTTAGCCAACACTAAACCAAATCAATGGCTAGGATTTACCCACACCTACCAAAAACCCTAATTTTTCCTATAAATAGGCCTCATCTTCTCTTGTAAAAAGACAACCATTACCTTATCTTAGAATTAGGTTAAGTAGTAGCTCATCTCAAAAAATTGTAGTTGTAATTTTCTTTTTTTTCTTGTAAACACTCTTTATTTCTATGCAATTTCAAGTTTCATTTTAATTCTTGCATTCCTCTATCATTCTATTTTCCTTGTTCTTTATTTCGTTATTTTCGTAAATTCTCGGGTGGATAAAGTAGCGACGCTAACCACACGGGATTGAAAGTATCGATTTGAAGAATTTGTTTTCGTAATTTTAATTTTTGTTTTAATATTAATAATACCCCTTTAAATTTCCATTTTAATGTGGGTTTTATAATTGGTAATTGTAGATCTAATTTTTATGTTTGATGTGAGTGTAATTAAAATTAAAAAAATTAAAAACACAAAAATAATAAACTAATTTATTTACAGCATTTATTTTCTGTTTCGTTGTTTTATGTTTTATTCGAAGCTTAATATTCTGTTCTCCCCTGTTTCCGTTTAATAAACCCAGTTTCCCTTTTTGTTTCGTTAAAACCACTCTGTTTTACTCCCTTTCTCTATCAAGTGCGCAGAAAACCATCGAAGACAATCTCTCTCTGTAGCTTCCATCTCTCGCGCTCAGATCTCCTTCTTCTTTTCTGCAAAAATCGAATCTCTCTCGACCTCCTCTCTCTCTCTCTCTCTCTCTCTCTCACTCTCTCTCTCTCTCTCTCTCTTTCTCTTTCTATCCCTCTCTCAATTCTCTCCTCTCTTCAGTCATCTCCCTAAACTCTCTCTCGCCCAACTCCGAAATCTCCCTCCCCTGAGCCTCTCTCGATCTCTGTTTAAACATCGAACCATTCTCTTTCCCCCTTCAATTTTGTACGAACCCACCCTTTTTCCCCTCTTATTAATGTTTTGAGTTATTGTTTGATTTATAAACGACTGGTTTATATTCGACTGAGTTATGATGTTGTGTTTTGATTATAAGCTTCAGTTGATTGTATCGATTGTGTTGAATTATCGCAGTTAGTCGAAGCCCCTTGCCTAGTTTTGTGGTTGTTTTGATTAAGATTTTACAAATTGGAGTTTTGTTCGAGTTACTGAAGTTCTGACATTTGTATCGTTTGTAATGTTTAACTGATTGTTGAAGTTTTCAATTTGCGAATTGTTTGTAATGTTGAATTTGCGAATTGAAGCTGAGTACCGAGTTGAGTATACTGTGTTTTTATTTCGAGTTGGAGTTTTAATTGAGTGTAGTTTTTGATTTTGTAACGTGTTGAGTCGAGTTTTTTTTTTCCTGGTTCTGTAAATTCATGTCTGTGTGGTGTTAGTAAATTGCTGCGAGTTCTGTTAAGTTTTGTGGCCGAGTTCATTACCATGGTTGTTTCACTGAGTTTGTTTCGTTCTGAATTTGTTTGTTTTTGGTTCGTTAATTTCTGAAATGGCTAGTCGTATTTACAAATGGTTCATGACGATTTTTTTTAAATGTTCTATAAATAAACTTTAGTTTGTTAGCGTAAAAAAAAAGGTTTCAAGTGTAAAATTTGGTTTTAATTTGAATTTAGGATTTTTAGAATAATTAGAATAATTTTAATTTTGTTTTTAAAAAAAAATTTAGATTAAAATCCGTTTTAGAGTTAAATAGTGTAAAAATCAAAATTTTCCAAAACCAACTTGCTCTAATTCGCCTAAATTAATAGTTAAGGATCGCGAAATAAATATTATTCCCTGTGGATCGAATCTTAAAATACTAAAACGATGATCGTGCACTTGCGATATTAAATTGTCACATTTTCGTCACATCAGTGCTCTATTTTGATGGGGCATCAAAAATAAAGTCTAGTGGTGCGGGCCTGGTCTTGCAAAGCCCCGATGGGTTTTTGGTAGAATATGCTTTGAAGTTCGACTTTCCAACAACCAACAATGAAGCTGAATATGAAGCCTTGATAGCCGGATTAGGCTTGGCCAGAATATTGAGAGTCAAGAACCTTAAAGTTTGTGGAGATTCAAGACTCGTAGTATCGCAGGTGAATGGTGAGTTCGAAGCCAAGGATGATACTATGGCAAAATACCTAAGGGTTGTGAAAGCCATTATGACTCAGTTTGATGAATGCTATATGGAGCACATTCCGAGGGAAGAGAACGTCAAGGCCGATGCCCTATCAAAGTTTGCCTCTTCTGAGATAGAGAATTATGCAGGGAGTGTTTACTTCCAGGTCCTGAAGGCCCCTACCATTAATTCGAAATTGGTGGCACCCATTGATATAGGAAGTTGTTGGATACATCCTATCAAGGCACATTTGGAAACGGAATGGCTTCCCGAAGACGCCTTGGAGGCACGGAAACTATCAGTGAGAGCATTGAGATATGTCTTGATTTAAGGCATCCTTTACAAGAGGTCTTTTGTTATCCCGTACTTGAAGTGTTTGAGGCCGCAAGAGGCAGAAGAAGCATTAAAGGAAGTTCATGAATGGATCTGTGGGCAACACTTGGGGGGCAGAGCCTTAGCCCATAAGATCACCCGTCTGGGATTTTATTGGCCACAGATGTTGGCAGATGCGTAAAGTTATGTCAAGAAGTGTGACAGGTGTCAGAAACACGCCCCGATTGTTGGGCAGCCACCAGAGATGTTTACGTCGATTAACTCTCCTATTCCGTTTGCCATGTGGTGGATGGACATCCTTGGTCCTTTCCCTGTAGCTTCAGCACAAAGGAAGTTCTTGATAGTGGCTATCGACTATTTTACCAAGTGGATTGAAGCTAAGCCATTAGCTAAGATAACCACCCAACAAGTTGCCTAGTTCTTCTGGGAGAACGTAATTTGCAGGTACGGTATCCCACGAATCCTTGTGATGGATAATGGGCGCCAATTTAACAATGAGGAGTTTAAGAAATATTGTGAGGAGAACGACATCGAACTTCGCTTCACTTCAGTAGCTCACCCTCAGGCTAATGGGCAAGCTGAGGTAGCGAATTGGATTATCCTTGATAGACTCAATAAAAGGGTCGAACGTTCAAGAAACACGTGGGTGGACGAGCTGCTGCCTATACTGTGGGCATATCGTACCTCCTGTAAAGTAACCACAGGAGCTACCCCGTTTTTGCTAGCTTATGGAACAGAGGCAGTAGTGCCCGTGGAGATCTCTCATGTGTCTCCAAGGGTGAAAGCATATGAGCAAGAAACTAATGAGGAAGGCATGGGGCTTGACCTTGATCTAATTGATGAAGTCAGGGATGAAGCGAACGCCCGCAATGTAGAGCACCAGAAGAGGGCATCCTTTTATTACAACCATAGGGTTAAAGAAAGGTTCTTTAAACAAGGTGACTTGGTTTTAAGGAAGATAGAAGCATCTGGAGTTGGACAGACTGGCAAGTTAGCCCCTAATTGGGAAGGGCCGTATAGAGTCAGCAAAACGTTGGGAAGAGGTTCTTATAAGTTGGAAACCTTGGATGGAAACGAGGTGCCTCGTACTTGGCACGCCTCGAATCTCAAGATTTATTATGTTTAAGCTCTCCTAGTAAGGACTTAGCTTTTTGCCTATCTAATAGAAATAAGGTTCATATAAAACCATTGCAGAGCATGTTGCTCGGCAGAGCCCATTTCACGTTATTAATACAAGTTTGTTTTCCATTCTACGTTTCTTTGATTTTAGTGATGTACCAAACACCTGATGTGTGTAAGTCTAGGATGACCAAGTACCGTAAATAAAGGAACGTATGAACTAAAGGAAACAAGCATGTAGATAAAATATCCCTAAGGGGCAAGATTCGAGTCATAAGTTACAAACACACCGAATAAAAATACAAGTCCATGAAGGACCACAATCAAAGTCAGGATAAAATAAGAACTGGATAAGAGCCACATGAGGCAAACATAGGCCATGCAAAGCTCAAAAGATAATCAATTCTTAACAGAAGCAGTCTTCACCAACCGTTTCTTGGTTTTGGGAGGAGCAACCTGAACAGGGACTTCTTCTTCACTGGATGACCCCATCTCACCTTCTTCCTTGCTCTTGGAAGTTGAAGTCGAGGAACTGCTAACACTCACCGATCTGGGTTCGCGAATTCGGCCGGCTAAAGGGCGTTCTGAACTGCCACTTTGATCCTTCCCACGGGATTTTGAAGGGTGTCTCCCGGAACTAGATCCTGAGCGTTGGGGAGTGGCCTTAGTCCCAGAGCCAGAAGCATGCCTTTTTGCATGAGAGGAAGTTCCAGCACCCTCAACAAGGTCATCAACATCAGTTACCTTCCAAGGACTTGGATAAAAGGAAGGAAAAATGACCCCTTTGTGGTCATGGCTAATCTTGTTCACAGCTTTTTCCCAACCTATAGTCATGCTGTCCGGTTAGACCTCCCTGTCATGTTCGTCAATGAAGGCAAGGAATGTATCCGAGCCCAAGTAGTTCTGAATGATGGAATCCTCGTTATTCTGGGTTCTATTCTCCAAGGCTGCATATTTTCCTCTAAGGGATGAGAGTTGGTCTTCGAAGGTGAAGTACTTAGCCTCCCATTCTTCAGATTCCTTCTAATGCTTCTCTACAGCCTTGAGGGCAGCTCTTTCCTTATCCTTATACGATTTCCCAAGTTGGACAGCGTTCTGGAAATGAGCATTCAGCTACAAGAATAAGACACTATAAACAAACTATGGTAAGCCATGATGGTTAATATCTAATAAGAGAAACAAAAAAGAAGGGGAGATAAGCTTACGTTATAGGCGTGAAACACTCCCAAGCTTTCATTTTCTCCAAGGTCCGTTGTTGCGAAATGAACCTTATCAATCGGGGCTATGGCATTCCGAGACCATTCCTGAGCAAGAAGATGGCTATCTCGGATAGCGTCCTGCTCGCATATCCCCCACTCAGGCATAAACGCAGTTTTCATACTCCCATCCGAACTCTTGATCCTTTTTCCAGCTTTTGAGCAATGCTGAAGGAATTCAGGAATTGGAACGTCATCAAGGTTGGTCTCTTTCTTAGCCTTTTTAATCATTCTTTTAGTAATCTGAGGAGCACGACCCGGTAGGCTGTCAATCTCCTCAGCAACTGCAAGAAAAGACAAAGAAAACAATGTTGGTATAAGAACAAGTAATGAGAATAAAGGAGTTAAAGTAAGGATTACCCTCGGGAGGGATACTACTAAGCCCGGTCTCTATCAAGTTATGCTCAGTCACGACTTCGCGATAGTGAGCATTTTGAAAGGTTGAAATAAGTCAATCCCGATGAGCTCGTTTTTCACTTGAGAGCTGAAGCTCACTAACACCCTCATCGTTCACGTGATTGAATTTAGACCTGAAAAATTCACCCCAGTCTCCCCCTTTCCATCTAAGGATGAAAAATTCGTGCCTCCAATTGTGGTATGAATCAGGCACGGAGGCAGCGTTGATAATCATTCGGGACTTTGTACGATGTTGGATGCTTACCCATCCTTTCCTAGTAACAGGGCTATTTTTGAAAGCAAACAAATGTCTAAATAAAGGAATGCTAAGGCAGATGCCTCCCTTCACTACGCCATAGATGGCCTTCGGCAACACTTCAAAACTGTTGCCAAAGGCCAAAAAACTGTTGCCGTAGCAACAAAAATATCTACGGCAACACTTTTCGGGTGTTAGCTTTTTTTATGTTGGCGTAGGGTCAATTGCAACACTTTTACACCTACAACAACATGATAAAAAGTGTTCCATAGGATACACATTTGCTGTAAATGGCCACTGACACGAGGCAGGACCCCCACTGACACGTGGCTGGACCCCACTGCCACGTGGCTGGACCCCACTGACACGTGGCAGGGCCCGCTGACATGTGGGGCCCACTGACAGGTGGCAACACCTTGTCATAGCTATTGCAACACATTGTCTTAGCTATTGCAACAACAAATTAACCTATTACAACATTTTATGAACATATGGCAACGCTTTGTTATAGCTACTGCAACACCTTTGTAATGAAAAATTAATAATACATTTATGATAAATACAATTTTCAGTACAACACACTTCTGACTAAAAATTAAAACCTATTTTTCCATTTCACAACCATCAACTCCAAAATAAAACATAAGAATTTAGTACAAAACAAAATAGACATCAACTTCCTATTGAAGCAACCACATTGCAAAGGAATAGTATACTTTTTCTTCTCTTTTCTCTTCTCTCTTGAGTTTTCTAATCTTTTTCATTTTTCTGCTGCCCATTCCATATATCCTAGCATTTGTTCTAAAAAGATTTCTTATTGTTTAAATGATAATTTACATAAATAAGACATTTTCAAGCATGAGGATGATAAGCATCATCATTTACAATACTACTCTACTACTCATTCATTAGTCTTGTAGCACATGTGTGACAGACAAACACACACATCCAAAACAAAGTTGCCTTCTCATAAATCTCATTATATTTTGTGTTCTGCGAAGCATAATTTGTAAGCAGAATATGCCGGACTTGGTACGTAACATTATCCAAAAGAATTAAATAGGAAAGAAAGAACAGACCTACTTTTGAAAACATTTCCTGGAAAGCATAGAAGTGGAGGGGATCTGAATCGCAAAGTGTTCCATCAATGTCAAACAGTACTGCTTCGAGTGGAGCCAATCTCGAGAGAGAAGATGTGTTGTTTTAAATAAAAGAAATCAGTTTTCTACCTTACCAATTCAACTTCAGGCAAAATTCCTTGCACCACATTTTCTACCAACCAACAAATTCAACAAAATCGTATTGGGAGGAAAAAGTTCCCCTGTATAATGTAGAATATGAAGCAAAACTTACGGTATCACGCCAATTTTTGAATTGATAAGCAAAGTGTATGCAAGACATGGATGCAAACAGAAAATATCAGAAAAGTTATGCAATATGTTCAGAATAATTTGTGCTAGTGCATGCATGGACATGGATGGTTATTTTTCCAGAGCGATGATTAATCGTTAATATCGAAAAAAAATTAAATATTAACGCAGGCATATGTTTGCATGAACCTTAAACCCTCCCGTGGGTTTACAACTAGCAAGAAACAACAGGACAAACAAGGGAGGCTAGTGTAGATAAGGGAAGAAAAGATTGAATGTGTAGATAATATGATAGAGGAAAACGTAGACTTGACCCATTTTACAATTGGCAGCCCAGGCATCTTTAAACATAACTATAATATCCCCATAATGCTTTTAATTCCATACAGTAGATTAAGTGGTTATGCTTTAAACATAACCACTTATACGGACCTTATTTATGAAGATTAAACCTAAGGTCTCACCAGTAGATTAAGTGAAGTAAGGAATATCAACATCTTAGCAAAATTACCAATATGCTTTACTGTGTGATTTATAGTAAACCTATACTAAATTATCTTAGTTTCACACAAACATAGCAATGTCAGAATAGATATATTCATTGTCTAATTAATAATTCAATAACAAAACCCATAACGTCACAAAAACCATAATAACCAATACCTAAAATAGATAGGTTACTGACAAGAATCTGTGCACCACAATAACAAACCAACACAATCTTCACTTTTGTTGCTCCATCATTACCTCAGTACAATCAAAAAGCTATCCAAAATAGATGTCATTGTCCTGCAAATTCAAATATTCAAAATGCTTGTTAAAAAAAAGAACTGCTATACTAAATACTTAAGTGCAGGCAGCAGGGGTTGACTTAAGTACATAGATTGAAAAGAAATAACAAAAACTAAAGAGAGAACAATTAAGCTTATTGAAATTGTCATTCAGAACCACAGGCGTGCCAACAGTCCAGCAGGAAAGACAGAGTACCATCTTGGTTTGGCATCAACCTCTCCAGCCTGTTACAAGTTCCAAATTAACTCGGTTTCAATACACTAAATAAACAACACTTTAATTCCACATCAAGTCTAACATAGTGAATCAACAACAACGCATATCAGGGTTAATAACAATCTACATCCCGGAGAAAAAAGTAATCACTTGGATGACTATACTTCAATTCACACAATTAATTACACACAAATATAGCAAAAGGAACACAAATCATATAAACACAGAGAAAGAATAAAAGACACATATGATATAGTTTGAAAGGGGTTAATTACCAAAAGGTTGGAGGGATTGAAAGTAGAGATAGGGGCAGCCACATCTCTCTCGATTGATTGTATCTGTATGTATTACACCTGTGTTGTTATTGGTGTGGTTTTAGAGATAGACAGAGTGAATGTAAGTATGCAAATAAATAAATGCGTGTATAGGCGATGATGGGGGGAAGGGTTTATATGATCCAAGGGTGTTAGGGTTTAAGTAGGGATAAGGGGTCTCCGGGACCAAGAGAGATGGTGAAAGAGGCGCTGAAACAAGCAAGAAGTAGATTAGGGTTTTTAACTTGTTTTTGAGATTATATCTGCCACATATGGCTTGGGCTTGGGCTTTTACACACCTTTGCAGGCCACATAATGTATATATAGGGAGCTACTCTAGTGAGAACCTCTTAGAATGAGAACTTAGTCCCTAAAGTAAATCATCAAAATTCAGCAGAATCACCAAATCATAAAAAATATTAGTTTTCAGTGCCACGTCAATGCTGACGTCAGCATGACATCACTGCTGACATCAGCATGATGACGTGGTAGTGGGGCTCCACGAAATCACCAAATTTTTGGCGGGAAAATTTTCCAAATCACCAATTTTTTTTTGCGGGAAATTTTTCTAAATCACCAATTTTTTGGCGGGAAATTTTTCCAAATCACCAAAATTTTTGGCGGGAAATTTTTATAAATCACCAATTTTTTGGCGGGAAATTTTTCTAAATCACCAAATTTTTGGCGGGAAAATTTCCCAAATCACCAATTTTTTGGCGGGAAAATTTTCCAAACCATCAATTTTTTTTGGCGGGAAATTTTTCTAAACCACCAATTTTTTTTGGCGGGAAATTTTTCCAAATCACCAAAATTTTGGCGGGAAATATTTTTGCCATGTCAACAGTGATGTCATCATGATGATGTAAGCACAGACTTGATTTTTTAATTTTTTTATTAATTTTAACGATTTGGTGATTCTGCTGGATTTTGGTGATATGCTTTGGGGACTAAGTTCTCATTTTAAGAGTGGTTCTCATTTGAGCACTTGCCTGTATATATATTTATAATGTAATTATTTTATTTTTGAAAACTTTTTTTTTTTACAAAATATTTCAATTTCAAATTATTCAAAAAAAACCATCATTTTCATTCCTATTTAATTTAAGAGCTTTTTTGATAAATATATGGAAAAAATTAATTTTTTTGCTATTTTACTTTTTTTAAGAAATGTGGTAGTACCACGTGGCAGGTGCTGATGTGGCATGCCACGTCAACGGGTGCTGTTCATCCGAATTTTTTTATATTTTTTAAATAAAATTAATTAAAAAATATATAAATACATAATAGTATAAAGAAATTAAGATAGTATATTTGCAATGAATTTGAAGATATAGTATTTTTGCAAAACAAATTAGAAAACTTAGTATATTTGGTAAATTCTCTTAATTTATTGTTTTTGATATAATAAATAAATTTATTTCACAATTTTTTTAACGTTTTATGTAAAGTGTTATTTATTTTTAATTTAAAATATTAATATTTTTATGTAAAATGGTTTATGTGAATTATTTTTACTTTTTTTAAAAAAAAATAGTCATGCGGGCCCCACTGCCACATCAGCGGTCACGTCAGCAAGGGTGGGACCGACTGCCACGTCAACATGCCACGTCAGTAGGGTGGGTCCCATCCGCCACGTCAGCATGCCACGTCAGCAAAGTCCAATCAATGTGTGAGGTCCACTGCCACGTTGGCGCACAGTCAGCATTGCCCAGTCAGCAATATAATATAAAATAAAAAATGAAAAATAAATACATGATAGTGTAATAAATTATAAAACATCTACGGCAACACTTTTCATGTCTACGCTAACACAAATACTTGGTGTTGTAGTAGGTAAGAATGAAATAGCTACGGCATCACTTTTTCAAATGGCAACACCATGCAAAAGTGTTGTGTAAAGTCATCTATGGCGTAGTGCTTGATGCATTCAACCATAAAAATGAAGATAAATTTCCAGGAGTTGGGATATAGTTGGCACGGGTTGATTTTAACTTCAGCTAGCAACCTAACCACCCAAGGGTGAACTGAAAACCTAAGGCTAGCGGTGATAGCACCTTTGTATACATATAAATTCTCAGGGTGCCAATTACAAGTTCTATCCCCCGGTGTGGGAATTCTGAGTCTCAAACCAGAAGGAAATTCATATTTGAGTAAGTCATTAATATCTCCTACGTCTAAAGTGCTAGGGAATATGAAAGAATCAAATTTCGCGTTGTTTGGAAACATGTCCCCGGGCTCATCTAAGAGTTGGGGTAAATTTAACTAATAACGAGGAGGAAACAACTTACCTTTCATATTCTTGTCTTTGGTCCTCCTGTTGATTGCTTGGAGAAGGCCCTTAGAAGGAACTACGGTGCTCTGACCACCCTCACTTGCCATCAGGTTTGTCTGAAATTGAAAGAAGTACTTGAATCTTGAGAGCTCTTCAGAGAAAAATTTTCTTTGAGAGAAGAGGGAAATGTGAAGAATGACTTCCACCCCTACTCTTTTATAAGGAAATGGGCGACCCTTCATAGCAGGTCATCTTTCCGACGACCCACGTTTACAGGTTAAATAGCCAAAAACAGCAGGAAAAAGGCTTTATGAATTCGAAATTGGGTCAAATAAACGATCCAATTCTTAGAAATAAACGAAAGAAACGAATGGAAATGCAGGCTAGAGCAACAACATAGTTAACAACCTAGGAGGTTGAACTAACTTATGCTTAATAAGCCTAAACAGAGGATTAAGCCAAAAATCCATGATTAAGGCACTAAACGGAAAGGTTAGCTGAAAAGCTAATACTTTAAAGAAATATGGAAGATATACTCTAAGAAATATGGTGGGAGTTTTGAAACTCTGCACAAAATATAAGCCCAGATGGCCAACGAGGTTGTATGCCCTGAATTAAGCTGGTTGATTGAATTCAAGGCCTGAAAGTCGGGAACCGTTGAATAAAATCAAGTCAAGGCACGGTCTTACAAACAAGGTAGGAGTTTTAAAGTCCTTGAGTATAAAATCAAGGAAAAAAACTGACCATAGTACCCTAGACTTGAAGTCAGATGTTGAAAACAAGGGAAATCCCTATACAAACAAATAAAGAAACAATGACCTCCAAGACAAGGGGGGCAAGGCCAAGGTTGTTTAAAACACCCTATTGTAAGTATGAAAGGGTGTTAGCAAGCCAAGGGCCATAGTATAACCCAAGGTTATTTGAAACCAAAAGTTCAAGAACAAGTTAAAACCCAGAAGGTCCTGAAAACTAAGAAGAAGGTTGTTTGTGATCAAGGATCACAAAATCAACCATGGTGTTGTAAACTCACTCTAGAAACAAGGAGGGGAGTTCAAAACAAGATTTGGCTTTGGTCAAAGTCAAGGTCAAAAGTCAAAGTCAACTAGTCAAAATTTGGCCAAAATTCAAAAAAAAATTATGGGGCCCAGCCGACCAGGGGTGGCCGACCAGGCACCCTTGGCCGAATGGCCGACCAGGGTAGGCCGACTAGGCTACCTTGGAGCAAAAATTGCTCAGGTGTTGTGAAAACCTGAGCCCCCAGGTGATTTCATGACCCTCCAGAACGATAAAAAATGCTCCGTTTGTGCCCAAATTTGAGATTTGGAAACCTTGTAAGGTTCTCTACAAGCCTAGGAAGGTCTCTTAGTGATTTCAAGAAGTTGAAAAAAAGAAGGTGTTTGAAATAAGGTCTGGTTTGAAAACCAGCTTAAAATGAGGTATTTCGCCTCTAAAACGTTCAAAAATGCATATTTTCATGTGATTCTTGTTCATACCAGGAGATTATAAGAATCCCTATCATACAAGCTCAACTTCAAAATTTGGGTTTAGAAATGTCAGGGGTGTTCAAAACCAGGAAGGTGTTCGAAATCAAGAAGGTGTTTAGTGGTATGTTGGCAGTTTACGGTACTTCTTCGGCACTTAACACCTTGAGGTACTGAGAGCACGTACACTCATGTGTGACATAACTTTATTAGGGTTCTTGGTAGGTCAACGCATTATCATTGCATGGTCCTTAAGCTCTAATCTAGCAGATTCAGTCCTACCAGCCGTGGAACCACTTTTCGTGTTCTTCGGTAACCCTAGTTGTGAGCCTTTCTGGGCAGTTAGACAGTTTTGGATTTATTGGCGCTATTCCAGCAACGGTCTCCTAGTTTGTTGTGTTAAAATCCTCCCACAACAATTGGCGCTGGAAGAAGAGACCTCAAAAATCGTCATTTGGAGGAGATATGGCGAGTGACAATTCTGATAGTGATAAGACACTGTCTCAGGGCGGTAATGGAAGAAACAAGGGTGACAATAGTGATGTTAGTAACAAGGACATCTTGAACAATTTGGTCACCATGGCTGAAAGAATCGAACACTTGGAAAAGAGTTCCGAGAAGCTGAAAAAATGGCGTAGAAAGAATAAGTCGAAGTCAAAAAGAAAGAATGTGACTCCAACAAGGCTGGAGCTTGAGTCTGAGGAAGATAATGAGGACAAAATTGACTATGTCCCATCTGAGGAAGAAGAGGCGAAAGAGCCTGAAGAAGAAAAGTATGAAGGTGATCAATCTGAGGATGTGGAAGCCCGGGACTTCGAGGGTTCACACACCAGGAGCCTGAGCGTTTTTGACAGAATTGACAAAAGGCTGACCAACAAAGACCTTCACCGTAGGTTGGGAAATACTGGAGACAAAGACCTGAGGGATGTCCATGGGGGTTCCCATATCCAGGGCTCCCAGGAGTACAGGGAGAGGTCCCACTTGATACCCCCAAAAAATGACTCCAGGAAGTCCAGATCTAATGGCAGGAGAAGCCACATGCAAAGTGATCATTCCTCTGGGCATAAGATAAAGAAATCACGCTCTACCAGGGTTCCTTCCGACGGGGATACCGTTCTGAAGCAAAATATTCGTCGTTCGGGATCGGGCTGGGTTCGGGGAATAGGAAGGGGTTCGGGGATCGGTGGAGGGGATCGCACTCCCCAACCCAAAAGTGACCCGACGCCCATCCCTATCTATAGTGTGGATATTGAAAATAATGTTACGAGTAGGGTTGAGTATTCGATTATTCGGTAACTGAATCGAAACATATTTCAGTTACCGAATACCGAATAAGAGGATAAACCATATCTGAATAATGAACCGAAATAATTTCGATTATTTTACTGAATCAAAATTTTTATTTTGGTTTAAACCGATTACCGAATTAATTAATTGAATAAAGAAAATAATTATTTCATTCAGTCACTTTTATTATTTTAATTATTTTTTCCTTATTTTTTTCAATGCTTTTTAAAATTAAAAGAAATACAAAAATAATAACTAAATCAACTATAAGGGCCTATTTGAATGGGGGGTTAGGAGGGGTTGGGTTGGGTTAGAGTGGGATAGGTTAGGTTGGTAAGGGATGGGTTGGGTTGAACGCTTACCTTGTTTGGATGTAGGCTTGTCAACGGGTCGGGTTTGGATTGGATTCGACTAAATCCATATCCATATCCATTTAAATTTATCGGTTCGGATTCGGATCGGATTGTTATCGGATTATTAATAGCATAATCCATATCCAATCCATTAGGATTTCAGATTATCGGATCGGACCTCCGGATCCATTTAAATATAAATTAAAATTTTAAAATTAATTTAATATGTGGTGAAATAATAATAATAAAAAAAAAATCTTTACAATAGCAAAAAAAATTCCAAAATATGATATTTAAGATCTTAATAATAAAAATTGAATTTAAGTATATGTGATTTGTATATATATTATAATTACTAATATAAATTTAACAATCAAATAAATAAATATGAACAAATTATCATATATCATATTTAGAAAATTAGAGAACTTTTAAATTTCACAATTAAAAATGAAAATTTTATGAATTGTGGGAAAAAAATTGAAAGTATGTGTGAAAATAACTTCGAACTTACATATTCATTCGTTTGAATCTAATTAAATAATGGTGTATACAGAATATAAAAATCTAATGAAATGATAGTTCACATCTTGAATAAGAAACAAAATATTAAATTTGAGAGAAATAGATTAATTTGATTATATATAGTTAATTTATCTTATACATTATATTAAAATTATATATAAATACTTATAAATGGTCGGATCGGGTTTTTACTGGATCGGATAAACTAAAATCCATATCCGATCCATTATACATCGGATCTTTATCGGATCGGATTATTATCGGATCGGATTCTTTTTCGGAAAATATTTTTCTCGGAAATATTTTTTTGGAAAATATTTTTTCGAAAAATATTTTCTCGGAAATATTTTTCGAAAAATATTTTCTCGAAAATATTTTTTCGAAAATATTTTTCTCGGAAATATTTTTCCGAAATATTTTTTTCCGGAAATATTTTTTCGGGAAATATTTTTCTCGGAAATATTTTTTTGGAAAATATTTTTCTCGGAAATATTTTTTCTCAGAAATATTTTTTCTAAAAATATTTTTCTCGGAAATATTTTTCTCTGAAATATTTTTCTCGGAAATATATTTCCCGAAAAAATTTTTTCGGAAAATATTTTTCTCGGAAATATTTTTTCTGAAATATTTTTCTCGAAAAAATTTTTCCGAAAAATATTTTTCTCGGAAATATATTTTCTGAAAAAAAATTTCTCGAAAAAATTTTTTCGAAAAATATTTTTCTCATAAATATTTTTCTCGAAAATATTTTTTCGGAAATTTTTTTCTCGTAAATATTTTTTCTGAAAATATTTTTCTCGGAAAAATTTTTTTCTCGTAAAAATATTTTTATGAAAATATTTTTCTCGTAAATGTTTTTTCTGAAAATATTTTTCTCGAAATTTTTTTTTAATATTTTTAAATATTTTTCAGAAAATTTAAAAATCCAGAATATCGGACAATTGCAATATTTTTAAAAATATTTTTTCGGAAAAATATTTTTCTGAAAATATTTTTTCGGAAATATTTTTCTCGAAAATATTTTTTCGGAAATATTTTTCTCGTAAATATTTTTCTTGGTAAAATTTTTTTCTTGTAAAAATATTTTTCTTGTAAATATTTTTTCTGAAAATATTTTTCTCGTAAAAATATTTTTCTGAAAATATTTCAAAAATTTTGAAAATTTTAAAAATATTAAAATTTTTAAAATATTTTAAAAATATTTTAATATTTTTAAAATTTTATGAAAAATATTAAAATCCAATATTTTAATATTAAAATTTTAACAGTTGTTAAAAATATTTTAATATTTTCCGTACATACTCTGGATTTTTAAAATTTTTATAGTTGTCCAATATTGCAGGAGATGATTAGCACAATACTTGTAAATGCAAATGTTAGAAAGTATTGGCTTTTATGGCAAACACATGAAGAGCGGGACATTGGCTTTTAAATTACATTTTTTATGTAATTTAAATATTAAAAAATAAATTTAATAATTTAAATCAAATATATGTAGGTCTTTTAAATTTAATAGAATTAGATCTAATATTAGAAAGTAAATTTATATGATTGATAATAGAATTACATTCAAATACAAAAAAATAAATTTTAAAAATTTAAACCAACTATAAGTAGATTTTCTAAATTAAATAGAATTTTCAATGTAAAAATTTATAATTACCTTTTCTTTTCAATTTTTGAGTAGTTCAGTTGGATAACATTACAATTGTTAACAATTTATAATAAATAATAATTTTATGTATTATGCTCAAATTTGGTTATTTTTCTCTAAATCTTTCAAATTTGAGAGTTCTTTATTTTTCTTTAATAATAGATTAAAATTTATCTGATTCGGATTCGGATATTTTCGGATACGAATACGGATAATCTCTGTCGGATTTTGAAAGATTCGGATTCGGATACGGATAATATCCGATTTTAATCGGATACGGATAATATCCGTTTTTTTCCGGATACGGATACAGATATTTCGAACGGATATCAGATTTTTCGAATTTTTTTGACAACCCTAATTGAAACAGCGAACAATGTTGATACCAGGAAAGTCGAAGAGTACAGAAAAATGATCAGCACCCATATGATTGTGACTGCACTCATAGCCACTGTAGCCTTGACCGCAGGATTTACAATGCCAGGCGGCTTCGATGGAAACCAAGGACCGAGCCAAGGATCACCAATCCTTTTAAAAAAAACAGCTTTCAAGTTTTTCATAGTAGCAGATTCAATTGCCCTGTTTCTTTCAATCTCCTCATTATCCCTTTACTTCATGACCACAATGCAAGAAAATGTGATGATTTATAGTCTTCAGACTGAACTTAATAAATTATTTGGTTTTTTTTTCAAGCTCTCATTTTTAATTAAAAAATTAAAAATAAGTAAAAAATATATTTTAAGCCCCGATTGATGTTCAAAAATTAAAAACAACTATTTTATAAGTCCCTCCGTCCCTTTTGGATGTTGCATTTCTCTACATCATGTCAATACAACATGCAGTCATTATATAAGTTTTAAATAAAATATTTTTTCTGAAAATATTTTTCTCGTAAAAATATTTTTCTGAAAATATTTTTCGCGGAAATAATTTTTCGGGAAATATTTTTCTCGAAAATATTTTTTCGGAAATATTTTTTGAATTTCGGAATTTCAAAAGTATTTTTGAAATATTTTTTCCAGAAATATTTTCTCAAAAAATATTTTTTTTACATAATTTTGTATATAATATAAAAAAATTAAAATCAAAATAAAATATATACTTATTACTGTTGTTTATACATGACTAAAAAAAAAAAACAAAAACAGCAACAATGTCCAACCCCAAATCGGGGTGTTGAAATGTTCCCCCATTTCCATTATATTAGAACCCTCTCTCAACCCCTCACTAACCTCTATAAACCCAACCCTTCATTTTAAATTTCTATCCAAACAAGGGTTGTAAAATTTGAATCCCTCCCGACCCAACCCAACCCAACCCATCCTTTCCTTCCCCAACCCCCAATCCAAACAAAGCCTAAATGTCAACAAACTAGCATTATTAAATGCCAATAGTTAATATTTTATAAAAACTATAAAACAAAATTCAGTTATTGCACAAAGTTTTAACGCTAGTAAAATAATCAAGAGTTATAAAAGTTTCAACTTTAAATTAAAAAAAAGCATATTATTATTACAAACTTTAATTTAAATATAAGCATATTACCAGTTGTAACAGCCCGACTTTTCGGACTATTAATTCTAAATTTGAAACTAACATAAAATAGATTCTTTATTCAAATAAATCAAAATTTCCACAAAAGTCAAAGCAACGGTCAAACTTAATATTCAAGAATATAAAATCGGAGACGCAACTCCAAAAATTCAATAACAAGATCTGGCACTTAACAAAATATATTCTAATAGCACGATAAATCTTATCTAATAAATTGCATCAAATCACGTAGCACGAAATTCACAAGTTCACATCCACACTGATCTCATTAAGCTTCCACGATATACGAACCTGAAATATCAGAAAAGAGTGAGCTACACAGCTCAGCAAGTAACAGATTGACTTACAAATATCCTCAAAATCAGTGGGCGTTTTCATAAAACATATTTTCTCAAAACAATAATAATTTTCGAAAACCATTTTGCGAAAAATGATTCAACCCAAAGTTTATATTTTACAAATCCAGAATTTGAAACAGAACAGAAAAATTAGAACAAAACAGAAACGAAATTCTTATAAATACCGCAGTCTTGATCTACGGCCACACTTTGCCAGTGACCGACATCTTATTCTTATTCTTTTGTCACACTTTGCCAGTGACCGGCATCTAAAGTTCAATAATTACGCGCCCTTAATAGGTATCTAAAGTTGCACACTTGTGCGCCTACTAAGGGTATCTAAGGCTAGTTCCGGAACTATAGCGTAAATTACGAACGGGTTCAAAAACGTAGAGACTGAGGGATTCGAAGATTCTCGTATCTTATATCTTATACAGTTCGAAACAATATCTTATATCTTATACGAAATCGAAATCACAATATCAAAATCTTTCCGGAAAATAAAAGTAAGTCAAAAGGTACTTACCTCAAAAGCGACCGAAGACTAAATAAAAATCAACATGAAGTGATCCTATAATTAAATAATAAACGACAGAAAAATTAATTATTTATTCGACAAGCTCAAAACATGTAGTGAAATCAAATACTAGTTAAACTGAATACTTAAATCATGTTTGCTGTATTTAATCTATAACAAATAATCATATAAAACAAACGGTCAGAAAATTATAAAAGAAAAGAAAATGGGTTTAAGCCCAACATGGCATGCATACGATCCAGTCCAGTTAACAAGTAGAATGGCAAGAAGATTCATGTGCTTTTCCATCCATAATAATTTAATTCCTATAACTTAACTCATGGTGATCATTAAAAACTAATACAAAGTGTCAATTAATTCAAAGTGGTCACTTATATTTGCTAATCACCCACGGATAAAATCAAGCAAATTGACCAGCTGAGCAATATTATAAGTAATAAGAAAACTTACATCACATTAATAAAATTTCTTTAAGCTTTTAACCAAAAAAAAACACAAAATATATAATTCGCACATCTAAAAAGTACACATAGCATTTAACTAGTTCGAATTCCAAAATAATTATATATATACTTTTTAAAAGCAATTTAATCTAAATATATATCTTTGAAAATAATATTTTAATAATAACTTCACATTGCTCATCAAAATATTTAATTTATAAATCAAAATAATATGCACAACTAGTATTATTCACTGCATGATGATTAACTTTGAATATTAAATATTTAAACTAAAATAACCTAAACATGGAGGCCAAGTATGAGCATAGTAAAGCAAATCGTCATCGAAAAAATATAAATAACTCAATAGTTAAAACAATAAAGGTACAAGGTACACTATTAATATAAAAGTATAGTTCATGTACATCAAACATATTCTGATTAGAAGCACAACAGACACACATGAGTAGTGCTAATTAAACACATGAGTTAGAGACATCAATACACGTAATCATTTAAAAAAAAAAAAACAAAGAGATCGAAAACAGAGATCGTACCTCTGGCTTAGAGTGGCGGTTCTGTACAAACTTTATTGTTATCGTAAAGTTCTTAAATAGGCACACAAACCCTAAAATAATTTAAGTAATTCTAAAACTTATTTCTAAAATAATTGCAATTTATCCAAGTAATTCTAAAAATAAAATATTTTATTTGCACAATTGATCAGAATAAAAAGTAGAGCAATCTTTTGAAATATTTTCACACTTCTTTCCTAAAATAACAAATCTTATCTTTAATCTAAATAACTTGTACAAAAAGAAATTCTAGAATGCTCTAAATAAAAATTAATCAAATATATTTTTAACACTCTAATTCCAATTTTACTAATTATCCTAATTTTAGAATCTCATCCATATTTTAGACTCATATTTTCTAATTCAATTTTAATTCCTAATCTTTAATAATTTTTAATCTTTTTTTTGTTATTCTTTTATTATTATTATTATATAAAAATTACGGGATGTTACACCAGTAGTAGCTATCTAGTTCAAAAACTTCAAATATTAATCAATAAATTACTTATTTCAACAAAAAAAACTTCAACTAAAAAAAAATAGGATTAACACATAATATATGATATATGCATATAGATATAATATAATACGAATATATATGTAGCATGAATATTATAAAAATAATATATATATATATATATATATATATATATATATTCATGCATTTGATTGTGTTTTTGAATATTGATTTTTTTAATTTTGTTATTATATTTAACTAGCACTGTGTTAAAAATAGATTAAAAAAAAAAAGAATTTACAATCTTGAAAAATGAGGACACCATTTTAAAAATTTGTTTAGAATACCTAAATTTCTAGTACCGATCCGGCTTAAAAATATAACAACCAAAGAGATAAAGAAAGAGCTGGAGATGTCCTATTAATAAATTTTTTCTTAAGGTCCCA
The DNA here is from genome assembly GCA_036435485.1 of Saposhnikovia divaricata. NCBI lineage: Eukaryota > Viridiplantae > Streptophyta > Magnoliopsida > Apiales > Apiaceae > Saposhnikovia > Saposhnikovia divaricata. The sequence goes on along the minus strand of CM071601.1, from coordinate 121,657,047 downwards.
ACGCAGACTTTATCAGTATCTGTAGCCATTTATATACTCCCTCTTTCTCATAATATGTTTCATGTTTTTAAAAATACGTTTGCCAACTCACACTTTTGATCATTAATATCTTAAATTTCGTATTAGTACTAAATATAAAAACTTCACAGTATTAAAGTACTCATAAATACGAATCCAACAAGATCACTCATGACTATATTTTATCTTATAAATTATGCATAAATTAATAATCAACTGCTTATAATGAACAATGTACTAAGTCAATATAAGAAACATACAACGGGACAGAGGGAGTACGTAATTCAACAAAATTGTTCCACTAACATATCTTAATATCAACTTTAGTGGCTGAAAAAGGTTAAACTCGCATTATTGACTCCTCACGTTTTGTATGAGAAACACAACATTTTAGAAAACCCACCAAAGTTCTACAAAACGCTCACATTTCTTAGTTGTACTGTACCTAAATAAAATGGAATATGCATCTTATACATATGGCATGCCGTGTCCAGCTACCATCACTATTTTACTATTTCTTAAATTAATTCACTAGTACAATTAAATAACTGGATCGGAAATGCTCCAAATAACTTGGATCCGTACTTCAATTCTGAATCATTTAACTTATTGAAAAAAAAATAAAGAACGAAGAATCTTTTGAAAAACAGTACTCCCTCTGTCCCAACCATTTGTTTACGTTTTCCTTTTTGGGACGTCCCAACCAATTCTTTACGTTTCCTAAAATAGTAAGTTTTAACACTATTACATCCACTACTTCACTTATTTTAACAATATTTTACACTATTACACCCACTACTTCACTTATTTTAACAATAAAATCACTATTACTCCCACTACTTCATTTATTTTAACAATAAATTACTATTACACCCACTACTTTACTTATTTTAATCATAATCCTTGGTCTCCGTGCAAAAAGCAAACGTAAACAATCTGTCGGGACGGAGGGAGTAGTAATTTTTTCTCTAGCTCTGATTAAATTTTGGAGTTATGCAACAACCATTTTTTTTTATCTCAAATTTCTTTTTATCCTGATTTTGTATGTCTCTTAATATAAGAATGTTGCTTGATACAATTCAGGAAATGGTATGTTCAAGATTCTAGCAGAAACCATACATATAAATATTAGTTTATAACTAATTATTTTATAATATGTAAAAGTCGTGATTAAAAAATCAAATTCGTGAGAAGTATAATGATCTAACGAAATTTTTCTGGTGTTCTCTACAAAGTGTCCAGGTTTCAATTTTTTCGGAGTTTCACAAAAAAAAAAAAAGGACAAATGAGCAAATATATTTAATTATAGAGAAAATAATGGAGAAATATTGAAAGTAGAAATGAAAAATATGGTAGTAGCTTAGGCAGGCAATATGCAGTAGGTTGTCGTGGTCACACATGACACAACCACCCAACAAAGAAATGAATTAGAGAAAGGTGAAACTTAAATCAAAGTATCATGATTACTAGCATATGTGTCATGTGTGGACACATTTCTCCTATTCAAACGGAGGATATATTTAATTTAACTGCGGTTCACCCTTTAATTTCATGGTTAGATCCTTGCTAGCACTTGTTTAAAGTATGGAAACATTTTATGAATGATTGAGAAATAAATTTGGTAATTTGGACCACAACTATGCTTAGTGTGTAATGACTAGGGATGGTACCCGTCCGATTCCGATCTGATTTAAGCCTATTCGTATTGGGAAATCGAGAAATTTTTTGGATTGAGACGGGGAGCGTAGAATATTTTAAAAAGAATTCGAAGATCGGGGCGATGTCGGAATTAGGGGACCCGATCCCCGATTTTATTTTTAAGTTATATATATATATACATGTATATAATTAAATTATTATAAATAAATATATTTACATATATTATTAGTGCTTAAAATTTTTAGTTCATTTCACATATTCAAATGTTTAATAGTAAAATTTAATTTAATTATATCTTTTAATACAAATAAAAATTAATTTGAAATATTTTTAGAATAGGTTATTGAATTTAAAATATATTATCTAACATAATTTAGCAAATTAATTTTATTATGAAATTTGTTAAAAAATGTAAAAAAAAATTATTGTTTTAATAAAATCAAAAATTTCGATTTTGCACGGGGATCCTCACTCCCCATTCGGGACAGGGACTGGAAAGCAAAATATTCCTAATTCGGGGATCAGAACGAGTTCAGAGAATGGATAACGAATTCGGGGATCGAATTGCACTACCTAATCTCGTAATGACCCGAAACCCATCCGTAGTAATGACCATGGTCTTATGTAGGGGAGAGCACGGTTCGGTTCGGGACGGTTTTGCCCCAAAACCGAAACCGAAACCGCATGTTTTCGGTTTTAAAAATTGAAAATCGCAACCGCAACCGAACCGTCGGTTTCGGTTTTAAAAAGCTCGGTTCAGTTTTTAACGGTTCGGTTTCGGTTATAAAACCGAAGAAAAAAATCATAAATATATTATAAGACTTTAAATTTATAAATTATAAAGTTCTCGACTTTTAAACAAATACATGTATTCTTGTAAGTCATGCAAGGCCTGCGCATAAACTTAAATTTGTTGCATACAGCATATCTTTCTCTAGTAAGATACAAGTGCAAATCCATGATATGTTTATACATGTATCTGTCAGAGTCCGAAACAGTTTTGGGAAATTTGTTAGTTGTTACTAACTTTCAAGATGGAAGATATGTGTTGCATATTTGTATAAGGGAACCAGACCATGTATTTATATAATATATAAATATATTTTATATAATATATTACATATATGTAATATATTACATATAATATTCAAGATATAATATATTTATTAATTTTAAGAATACATATAAATTTATATAAATTATATATTTATTTATTTATTTTAATAATCGGTTCGGCTCGATTTTAGCCGGTTCGGTTTTAACCTATAACCGGAACCGGAACCGAAAGTCTCGGTTTTTAAAAATCAAAAACCGCAATCGCCGGTTCGGTTTTTTCGGTTCGGTTTTGATCGGTTTCGGTTCGGTTTCGGTTTAAATTCGATTTTTTGCTCACCCCTAGTCTTATGTAGTGAGCTTCAAGTGCTATTAGCATTTACTAGTATTATTGAAATGATTTTATATATAAAAGATATGTATTTATCCTTATATTAAAAATCACAATTTTTTTAGATAATCGAAATAAAATTTCACATGATATACTATTTAACTAATCATTTAATTGTTATTTTTTTCGAATAATTAAACTTATATATCTTATAAACAAATATATATTCTAATAAATTTAGAAATGAACTAAATCAAATTAGAACCTGAAATGACAAAAGATAAGCCACCATTTAAACTATCTCATCTCGTTCAGTTTGATTGTTGTTTTAATAAGAAAAGAAAGGTATATGAACATCATTACAACAGCACCTAAACGCCAAAAAATTCTCTCTTTACTTTTAACAATTCTCTCACTTGTTCCTGCATCTTCCACCTCCTAGACCGGTCCGGTCCATCACCTTTTTTGCAACCCTCCCCTACTCACTCACCAGTCACCACCCTTGATGTCTGCTCTCTCAAGTTCCCTTTTATTCTCTCCCTCACTTTACTCAAACATTACAGATAGTGAGATGGGAGATACATACATACATACTTATATTACATGCTAACAGGTACATACATGATCAAGAAACTTAAGTTGGGCTAGTAAGCTGTTAGAACATCCAAACAAGAGTGAAGTTACTAGAATGGGCTTGAAGATTTCTCCTTGTCTTGTAATTATATTCTTCATCCTATTCAGATATGCTCTATCTTCAGGTCATCTCATTTCCTTCTTCCATTATATCTACACACACCATTCTATCATTTTTATTGCTTGACTGCTAAATTTAGCTTCGGTTATCTCTTTGCATACATGTGAACACACAGAACACACTCCTTTCAAATTAATTTCCTTTCTCAGGCCATGATGACTCAATTTTCGCAAGATCGATTTTGGCCTTTCAATTTTCTTTTCCAGTTCCTATGATAAGTACATTATACTGATATTATTTCAAATTGTACTAGAACTGAAAAACATTAAACTTTGAATTGGCAGTAGCAATTATGTTTTTTTCTGGCACAGTTTTTTTTTTAACCCAGACATAGGGAATATATTATTAAAGCGCAAGTAATTGAGTATTGAACAAGCAGCAGCTAAAGCAGTAATATAATAACAATAATCTGCAATTTAAGAGGCAATATCAACCTTAAATCCTCAATCTAAAGAATAAAGTTAATTGCTTGGAATCTTTTAGCTCCTTTTCTCTGTGTTCCTTTATGGTTGCAGTCTTGCAGAACTACTTTTATTTTTCTGGAACATTTGTTGATTTCGGATATTGTAAATTATGCTTTGTATGTTAAGATTGACGAAAGAATGACAAAAATAATCCATTTCTGAACAAGTTAACAAAAAATAATCATTTCTGAAAAGTTGGCCAACTTTAGCCGATGGGTTACGCAATCTTCAATGGGTTTGGGATAAGCATTCACGAAATGCATATCCTTTGTTAGAATGGATACCCCTTTGGTGAATGCGTAACCTATCGGCTATTTTTGCTCAACTTTTCTGAAAGAGCTATTTCTGTTAAATTTGTTCAGAAATGGGTCATTCTTGGCCATTGTCCAAGATTGACTGATATATAATTATTAAAAGCCAAAGAGGCCCTCTCCGCTACCATGGCAGGCAGAGGCCAGGGGTTCGAATTTCGGGTTTGAGGACTTGTGTGTAGTCTCTGATTATATCTGAATAACAAAGTCAAGAGTAAAAAAGTTACTTACCTTATTTTGGTTTTCACCTCAGGTTCAGAGAAACAAGTGAATAAACACAGAGGTGACAGACAACCTCTATTCTTTATTTCGATTATCAGAAGGCAAATGGATGTAACAACTCCTATAACAACTATTCCAACACTAAATCCCACCACAACAACTCCAGTTTTAAATCCAACAGTCTCGAACCCCAACTCACCTGCGACTACCAATCAAACTTTGACTCCAGCAACCACCACCACAACATCTCCAAAATCTTCAGGTGGTAGTTGGTGCGTTGCTAGTCAATCAGCATCTCAAACTGCGCTGCAGGTTGCATTGGATTACGCTTGTGGCTATGGGGGTGCAGACTGCTCTGCCATTCAGCCTGGTGGTGGCTGTTACAATCCCAACACGCTTCGCGACCATGCTTCTTTTGCATTCAATAATTACTATCAAAAGAATCCGGTTCCTACAAGCTGCACTTTTGGTGGTGCTGCTATTACTACTAGTACTGATCCAAGTAAGCAATGTTTATATTCGTAAAAGCTTTCCTATCTATCTGGCCTTCACCTTTGTAAAAGCTTTCCTATTATCTGCCCTTCACATTTCTAAAATCTTTCCTATTTTTATGGCCATCTGGAGAAGCAAATTCAAACAATAATCTGAAACAAAATCAATAAAGATCTCCTATTGTGGTATAAAACACCAGCCAGTGCTCTGAAACCAACAGACCAAGTACAAAGCTTGTACTTGCATTTTAAACTCCAATGTAGACATGAAGCGTCTTTTCTGGTCAGAATCCAAAGTAGTATAGGGCATCTCATTTAGATTGCATGCTCAACATAACATAATATAGAATTGGATGATTTTGTTTAAAAGGGGCCACTAATGAAATTCCAAATTTATATGTTATTGCAGGTTCTGGTACTTGCCAATATCCGACCACAAGGTTAATTGAATTAACGTTTATGTTTTCATTTTTCGATCAGCATTTTTTGGAGCTAAAAATTAACAGAAGTAATTGTGTTTGCAGCACCAGCTCTTCAGTTCTAAACACAACTAATTCAAACGGTGCAACAGTTTTTGGTGCTGGACCTGCCAACCCCACAAGCTCAGCAGCCACCGTGCCTAGTAAAAGTCTGCTACTGATCAGATCAATAATTCTTATAATGATGCTGTCAAGAGATTATTTGTAAGTAATTTGCTTGCAGAATTCAATTTTTTCTCATGATCGACTAATGAGAGTATGAGGCAGACAGGAACACGAGCGAGGTTAAATGTCTGTTTAAAACACATAAACACACAATATATGCTTGAGGAACAGAGGCCATGCCTTCGTAGTAGCCACTCATAATGATTTACAGGAGTGTGAATTAGATTAATATGGATGGGAAGATGAGAAACTATGAAGTTTCGGAATGTGTGAATCAGTACACAAGTCTTTCAAAATTCTAGCTCACTTGTAAGCGGTTAAGATCAAATCTGTCACACTTTCGCTGATTTTTTGAGCGAATGAAATGAGAAATTTTTGTTTGGATAGGGTGCAAATGTTAGTTTGAAATGCAAATCTTAGTCATAAGTGTTGGCTGTTTGTGACTGAACATGTTTGTACCAGAATTGCTTATATTTAGTGAAGTTTTCTCAGCTCTAAGTTGGTTAAACATTTTGTAAGCTAGCTCAGGCAGCAGCATATATAGTGCGCAGACAAAAGATAACAAAAGAAGAGGACATGTAAGATTTTGTCTTTTGATAAAGTTTAAGAAATTGTTTTGGACAAAACAAGCCCATCTAATTGTGTTCATATGTACAGTATGTATGTTGTACTACCTCCGATCAATTTATGTGAGTGATCTTTATTCGTATTCATATCTAAGATCACTCACTATCTTAATTTTAGTGATCTTGGGTGATTTTGGAATATTACCATCTTTCATTCTCTCAAAAATCTGTTAGATGTTGTTACCATGGGGATCCCTCTGGCCTCAATCATCCTTGTAATGTCATACATTCCAGTTATTTGACATGCATTCATTTTCCTTGCTTCCACAACATTGCCAATATATATTTTCTGGATTACTCGATCTGGTGGTGCTCACAAAACAAAAAAACGATTAAGACTTATAGTAATAGATACCTAACACAAAAACAATGACAAAAGTGAATAGTGTAATAAATCTGAAGTTTAGGTTAGAGAACAGTAGACTTGTTAAGTGGACGGATATTGTTATACCCATTAGAGGAAGTAGTCGTCTCTAACCTAAACTCTGCTAATTGACCTAAACAAGTCCATAGTCAGTTCCTATCAAACCACCACAGGCGTGGCCTGGCACCGTAAATTTTAAAAATATCACTTGTCATATATTAAAAAAAAATATATAGTTTAATTATTGCATATCTGTTCAACGTATAACAAATTCAGTAAAAACAAATGAGTAGTAACTAAAATAACTAGAAATGCAATACTACTACATAAATCGTTTATCGGACTAAATCGGTTGAGCTACCTAATAATTATTTTTTGGAAATCGATGATTTATCGGAATGATAAATCGGATATAAATCGAATTATTTTAATATTATATTTTATAATATATATGAAATTAGATCATTATTATTATACAAAAATATATTTGTAATTTAAAAATAAAAACCTTTATGTAAATAAATTAATATTAATTCACCATTTATGATAACATTAATACAATATACATCCTTTATATATATTATAGGCCAACAAGGCCTTTTCACCCATTTAGTAATTTACTAAACTATCCCTGTATCATGTTAATGGTAAAAAAAATGGAAAAATGGATTTTAGTGGATTTGAACCCATGACCTCCATGTGCCAATTTTCTTTTGTCCACATTATTACCACTACACTAGAACACTTTAGTATACATTTTTTAAAATCATTAATTGCATGCACAAACAATCCACTTGCTACATTTCCTTTAATAATATAACTATATTCTTATGTTTGCATATATTAATACCGCTACGCTAGAATACTTAATGATACACTTTTTAAAATCAATAATTGCATACGCAAGCAATCCACTTGCTACATTCGCTTTAATATCTATTTTCAAATTTATTCAGGATAAAAGTTATAAAAATGATAAGAACATGTAAGATATTTTTGACTGAATGAATAACCGACTGAATGTACGTGTATTTAATATAGATGAGCATTTCTCCCGATCTGCCCGACCCCGATTTAATACCTTTCCCGTTTGGAGATTCGGAAAATTTTTCGGGTTTGGAACGGGAAACATGAAATGTTATAAATAAAAACTTGGGGATGGGAACGAGCTGAGGGATTAAAGCATCTCGGCTAAGGGGTCATTTGTTAAATCTGAATATGACTTTCTGAACCATTGAATATCTGAACGGTTGAATAATCTAAATTTTGAACGAAAGTTGTTGTTTGATAAAATAAAAAAGATTCTGAATGACTAAATATTTTGAGTTTTTTGTTAAACATATTTTCCGAATAATTAAAATATTTAGCCAATGATAAATTTTAAAAGTAAGATTAATTATTTTTTCAAACTTTTTCAATAAATACCCAAGTTCAGAATTTTTTTTGCAAAGGTAATTTTTTTTAAAAATTATATTGCGAAAATACCAACTTATTTGCAAAAATACGTTATTTGCAAAAATACAGTCTGCAACCAAATCAACTAAATACAATTGTTTGCAACCACATATGCAACTCTATGAAAATTTTGCGCAGCTGCATATGCAACCTGATAAGATTATATTTTTGTAAAATGTTTTTCCTGAAAAATGTATTTTTGTAAATATTTTAAGAATATGGTAAAAGTATAAAAAATTTTAGAAAAAATGGTATTTTTGGTAAATATTCATTTTTTTATTATATATTTTTTTGAGTTTTTTTAATATCTTTATGTTAGAAAAAACGTGTGTACGAAATACGATTGCCAAAAAGTTAGCTTGGCATAAATTATATAATTTTAAAATCAGTTAATCATATTGAATAGAATAGAGATATAATATACATACCTAATATTCAATAATTATTGATGCATACAACAAAGAGATGTGAATGGTTCAGTTGGAATTCTAAGGGTGGTGTCGTCCACAGGAATGTGGGAGTCGTCCAGCACCATCCAGATTTCTAAATAATTAACAAAAAATTTGAACGATAATCACATGAATGGTTTCGTTCATCTTCTTTAATTCAGCCATTAACAAATGAACCCTAAATCCCCAATTCCCGTTCCCCAATCGATTATCATATTTAAGAAAAAATAATTTTTTAAATATATATATATTGTAGATTATTAAAAATAAATGTAATTCAAAGATTCAATTTTTCTTTTATAAATTTAACATTTCATAACATTAGAAATGGTATGGAAATAACTTACAACCAGTTCGACATGCCAAAAGATGGCAAATGTCACAATTATCGGACAGAACCCATTCATCAATGGGCTTAAAAGCTTGTTTGCGCAGGCAAGTAACACCATTTGTTGCATCGAATTTAACATTTCATAAATATAATTTAATTTTAATAATATTTTTCATCTTTTATTAAAATTGCTATTTATAATATAATAATAAATTTATCATGATTTATCAAAATAATTTGATTATCCAATATATTAGAGAATATATAAATTTTAATTAAAAAATAAGAATCTCCAAATTTTCATAGAGATCCTCGTTCCCCATTCGAGGTAGGAATCATGGAGGAAAATAATCCCCATTTTGGGATCGATACGGGTTCAACGATTAGGTTTAAAATTTTAATTAAAAATATTAAAATTCATGATTTCTCGCAGGGATACGTATTTTCCTTTCGGGGCAGGAATCGGGAGCGAAATAATTCTCGTTCAAGAACCGAATCAGGTTCATCGATTTTGTTCGATCGAATTCGGAGATCGGGATGGATATAGCACTCCCTGACCTTGAATTGACCCGATGCCCATTTCCAACCAACATGAATTCATTTAGTGTCAGATTTGGACATTTAGATACAACTAAATACCAACAAAAGAATAGGTACATCAATTTTTTAGCAACTTAAGAACAAACGGTAATACAACTAAATATTTGATAATAATATGTTAATCCAATTTGTTGATAAATGTTAGATGAGTTTGATTGAAATTCAAAAGATATAGTGTGATCACAATAACATTTGAAAAACGTATACATGTTTAATGTGTGAGAGGTATGACAATTAACTATTTTATTATCATAATACCTATTTAGCTCGTAACCACAACAATAATTTTATATAAATATGAAAATGGAGGTCGCTGAGAGGTTGTAAAGAAGAATGAGAGATGATCGAAGAGAGATGAAGTATAAACAAACTTGAGATTGTTAAAGACGAAAGATAGGTGATGTGGCAAAAAGTATGTGCATATATGATGTGGTTGAAGGAAGGAACGGATCTGAGAGGTATAGCGAGGTGGCATGATAGTGGTCGGAAAGAGGCCGAAGTAAGAAGGTACCTGATCAGTAATAAATTGGAGGAGATATGAGATAGGCTACTTGATCAGTAATAAATTAAGGATATATAAGGTAGACATATGGGTAGAAGAGAAATAGATATTTAAAATATGTTGTGGCTAAGATTGAAAGTAGTTAAAAAATTGTTGTCGTGGTGATCCTTTTAGGATTTCTACTGAAAAACACTGTTATCGTGGAAATATTTGATAGCTGACAATTAACTCTAATATACCACTTTTGTCCATTATTCTTCTCGCATTAAACAAGTACCACTATAAATATGAATCTCGAAATTTAGAGTGTGCTAAAAATTTGAATTTAGAATGATTATAATTACTGAATCGGTAGACCGTTGCAGTGAAAGGTAAAATAGACTAACAAGAGGATACAATGGATTTTATCGCAAAATTAAACAAATGTTATATGAATTAAAATGTGGTCCGTGGTATGAAAGTAAATAACTAAAATATTACTAATATTCCAAGAGTTGTATAGCTCGTTCTTATCACTAGCAAGTTGCAACATTGGAGCTCTTTTTCTACTGCCTTCGGACTTCTTCTCTATCGTCAATCTCATCGTACTTCTTCTCTCTCATCAATCGGTCATCTATTCACAACTCAGAAAATACTTCTCATTTTTTGTCATTAAAATCAAGCAGTTATCTTATGTATTTTTACCATCTTTGTTTAATTTTGTACGACTGCATACTGCAATCTTCTTCTTCAGAAAGTATGAATTATCACCGGAGAATAGAGCTGCATCGCCGGATTTATGCCGAAAGAGTTGGTCAACCATCCGATTTTGAAAACTTTGACCCGATTTTGATCCGATAAAACAAAAAACGTTTTATTCAACGATTTCAACAAACTAAATCGGCAGCCCACCGATTATTAATATGTCGGCCGATTTATCGGGTAAATCGCCGATATCTGAAAAAGCAACAAAGAATTATGTTGCATGTGTTTCTGGTTGGAAAGGAATGGTCTCAAGTCCGAAGCTGCGTGTCTGTACACGAACACAGTAATGAAAAATTCAATCAATTATGAGGCTATATAAATGTACTACTATTAAATTAAAACAGTAAAGAATAATGTAGATACACAGCGGAAATCACATGGTTCAATCAATATGGTGCATTTGTATGCTAGATTTGTTTCAAAATTAGGTAGAACATACGCCATTGCGAATGTGGTGTACGTACTGGTGTGGATATATACGGCACATATATTTGTTTAAAATTTCAATCATACACATCTCGATTTCATTTGCATTATTCATCTCAAATTATTCATGCATTCTGCCCAAATTAACATATCCAATCCAATAATATTAGAGAGACATGCTGCTACTGTACTTGATTAAAAATATATAATGATTCATATATTTATGTATAAGGCGACAATTAACAAAATAATAAATAAAATAAATCTCATGCATAACAACCTCTTTAATTAATCAACAACTAGCATGATAGCCCGTGCAAAGCACGGGCCATATAATAATTCGTAGAATTTTCTCGTATTAGTCTAATTTACGTATTTCGATCTATTTAAGATGTTATAGTTTCAAAATATTATTAGATTCTGAACCGCGAAAGTTATATTTTTAGTTATGTTTGGTCAGTGTAAGAAGAATGACCGACTGAAAGCTACAAGTAAGAGTTAATTAAATGCCAAGTATTACCACAATAATCTTGTTGTATTGAAATACATGAGATATTTATTTTGGGTGGATAAAGAATTAAATATTATATTATTTCTAATTTAATATTGTAAGAAATAATGTAATGTGACGAAAAAATAAAAGTAATAGAGTCATATAGTTCTGCTAATAAAATCTCAGCGCATATTTCCAATTTTTGATTTCAGCACACATTTCCAATTTTTGATCCTTTTCTTCGACCAATTTCGGAGAACAAGGAGAATAACAAACTTATTCTAATAGTTGTGCACGTTCAAAATAAATATGTGTTGTGTGTTTTTCTAAGATCATGGTATTTGACCATCGCAGATGTATCCTTTCAAAAGCAAATTGACCATAACAAAATCTTTTCTTCAAATACATTGTACTATATATCTATTCTTAGAAGTGAACTTTCAAAACTTCAAGGTAATATCTCAAATTTCAAGACAATCCATATTTAGACATGTACAAATTCAACAAAATACACGAGTAACTAAAATGAAAGTGTCATAACTCATAACGGGTTTTTAAAATGAGATGTGTTAATGTATGCACCAAATGAATTATGTTGTAAAAGTTCATATGTACAATAAAATTCAATCTATGGAAATAAGATAGACATAACTACGATAATGAAGCATCCCGAATATCATTTTAATTTGAGGTAATGTAATATTCCGTTATTTTAGAATAATAATAATAATAAAAGAATAATAGAAAAAAAATGAATAAAAAATTACTAAAAAGTTAGGTATTAAAATTTAATTTGAAGATATTAGTCTAAAATATAGATGAGATTCTAAAACTAGGATAATTAGTAAAATTGGAATTAGGGTTTTAAAATATATACTAGATTAATTCTTATTTAGAGCATTAATTTCTTTTTGTACAAGTTAGGTAATAAAAGATAAGATTTGTTATTGTGGGAAAGAAGCGTGAGAAAATTTTACAAGATTGATATCATAAATAGGATTTTAAATTGGATTAGAATAATGGGCTTAAAACATGGATTACTAATAGGTTTGTAATTAGGGTTTTGAAACTCTATATAAACATGTTATGCTTCTTTCTCATCTTTGTTAATAAAATTCGTAGGTTTTTTTTACACACAATTCAGCAGCCTTGTAAAATTCGTAGAAAATTCATCGTAAGTCGGAATTCGTTGATTCTGGACTTTTCGGAAAGGTCTTTTCGTTCTCTACGACTTTCGTGTTTTGAGTTTTCCAAGAAAACATCGTTTAGAGGGTCAAAAAGGTTAAATACAGATCTGATCAGAATTGTAATCATGGAGTCTTTCAAGATTTTAGATGTTCTGCTTCTGAGGGGTTGCTACATGTGTTCTTATGTGATTATGTGAATTCTTGATTTGCGTAATTGAGGTAAGTAACTATTCGTTGCTCCGTATATTGTAAGTATTTATACGTTGCTCCGTATTGATGTGAAACGTGCTCTATGTTTATTGATTATATGTTATCAAGTATTTGGTAACTAATTTTTCGTACCTTTGCTCCGTATTAATGTGGAACGTGCTTTATATTGTTTGATTACATGTTCTCGAATATGTGTTTAAGTTATCGTAAATATGATTTTGACATGTGATTAATAAGATATTAATTTTTCAGAAATCTCCAGTCTAAGTCATGTATAAGAATAAGATTCCGATCACTGGATAGTGTGATACATAGAACTAGTTTGCGCACGTTCCGGAACACATCGATACCTTGTCAAGATTCGGTTTCACTTGACGAGGGACGTAAACTAGCCCCCCATCGAATAAGAATAAGATCCCGGTCACTTGGGAAAGTGTGGCATAAGGTATAAGATGCCGGTCACTGGCAAAGTGTGGCGTAAGGTGTGATTTATGACTGTGGGAATTAAAAGTAAAAGATATAAGATTAAGACTTATTTATTTGATTCAGAATTTAGATTATGTGAGTTATTGAAAATATTGTGTACATTGATTTGATATTTGTTATAGAATATATTGTGTGAATTTTTGTCGTAATTGTTATTGAGTATGTTGTGTGAAACTATGTGATAGATGTTATGTGCTACATGTGAAAATCGTGTTTTTTTGAAAAATATAAAAATATAATTTTGAGCCGTCGGACGATAGTTGCTTGCTGGGCTTCGTAGCTCATTCTTTTAATATTTCAGGTTCGGTGTACGATCAAGTTTGCTAGCGTCGGAGTTTAAGGACCTTAGAATTGGGCTAGATTGACTTTTCGATAGATGTTAGCTGCGCTTTTGTAATAAGTACCTTTGTAATTGACGTTTGGTTTAATAAATTATAATTTATTTTAGTTTTCGATTTAGAATTAATAGTCCGAAAAGTCGGGCTGTTACAGGTAACAACAAAATGATAGCCGAAAAATAAAAAATACACATACCACATCCGTGATCATAAGACATTGTATATATCAGCAATTTTCGAGTTTATTAGTCTCACGTTTGAAACTCGCATTGGAGTTTAAAATTCAAGTGAAATTGGTATATTACTATCTTCTATATGGTTGTAAAACTCATTTTGTATGAAGTTAATAACATTAGCATATTTCGAAAATGCTACAAAAATAAAGTGCGAGGGACAATAGATATCAAAACCATATTGACATTTTTTTACCAAATCCAAATCCCATATGTAAATTATTTATTATTTTTAATATTTAATCTATTTTGTTAATCAATCTATAAATTACCCGATAATAATAGGATTAACCGATATAGTGCAAATATACTTAAAATAAAATATTATACTGATATCGAGTATAAATATGTTTTACACCTTATTTATCAGTTTTTGTATTCTGGCCATTCGACTAATATAGACATAATTGTTAAAAGAGAGAAATATTATAATAAATTTTTATATATCTATTTTTACTTCCGCCCGTTTACCTACTTGAGATAACTTCTACTAATTTTCCGTCACCTACCGCCTCACTTCGATTTTTTTTTTTTTACCAATTTTCGGCCACCTCAGTACCTTTCATACATAAAATAAAATATTATAATGATACTGAGTAAAAATATGTTATACACTTCATTCATCATTGTAACAATTTAATAATAAACATAATCTGGCCATTTGACTAATATATAGATATAATTGTTAAAAAAGAGAAATATTATAATAAAATTTTATAATCTATTTTCACTTCCGCCCGTTTACCTACTTGACATAGACGTCTACTTATTTTTCGTCACCTACCTCCTCACTTTGATTTTTTTTTGACCAATTTTCAGCCACTCAGAACCTTTCTTAATTCTGACTTCGACGACATCATATTTGTCAGTTTATATTTTCCCTCCCCGACTACCATTTTTTACAATTATATGTGAAAATATTTTAATGATTTTATCCCTAATAAATCATAAAAATAAACGTGAGTATAAATTTATGAGTATATGAATGGCATAAATTATTAAAATTAGTAAAAATTACTATCTTATATATGGTTGCAAAACTCATTTTGTATGAAGTTAATAACATTAGCATATTACGAAAATGCTGCAAAAATAAAGTGCGAGGGACAATAGATATCAAAACCATATTGACATTTTTTTACCAAATCCAAATCCCATATGTAAATTATTTCTTATTTTTAATATTTTAATCTATTTTGTTAATCAATCTATAAATTACCCGATGATAATAGGATTAACCGATATAGTGCAAATATACTTAAAATAAAATATTATACTGATATCGAGTATAAATATGTTTTACACCTTATTTATCATTTTTTGTATTCTGGCCATTCGACTAATATAGACATAATTGTTGAAAGAGAGAAATATAATAATAAATTTTTATATATCTATTTTCACTTCCGCCCGTTTACCTACTTGAGATAACTTCTACTAATTTTCCGTCACGTACCTCCTCACTTCGTTTTTTTTTTTTTTTTACCAATTTTCGGCCACCTCAGTATCTTTCATACATAAAATAAAATATTATAATGTGAAAGGCATATGACATAGCCTATTTGTAGTTCGAGGACTCAACGCAACTTAAGCTTAGTTTGTAATAAGTAAATAACTTTAACTGTCACAGGAATCTCAGGAGGTACTATCTGTCAGAAGAAAAACTCTAAAGTCAATCTATAGTTTTGATGTTTTACACTGGAAGAAGTTTAGATTTCTGATCAAGCCTCAGTATAGCATCAAAGAAGTGGATTTATTTCTAAGACAAAGATTTCTAGAGTGACAGGTTCAGACAATATACAGTGAAGTACAAGAAGGAGAAAGAGATGAGAAGAAAAATGAATCACATTATTAATGTGAAAATTAAAGGACAGTCATTGAGGTTAGTCGTTCATGAACCAGACAGTACATGGAACGTCAACAAATTATTCAGTGGTATTCCTTTATTACTTTCAGTGATTCAGAAAAGAATTAAGACAATCCAAGGATATATAATTATTCTTGTTTAATTAATTTAAATCAAGTATTCAATTTAATTAATTAATTAATTCATCTTGAATTAATTCTTTAATTAAATTAATTATTAGATTAATTAAATCAGATTAATTATTTAAGTAAGAATAAATTAAAATGATTATTTATTAATCAATTTTAATTTAATTCTGAAAAATGAACTAGCAAGACAATTCCTGATTGTCTTGCCGATTGTCTTGAAGGTTAAATTCAGAACAGCAAGACAATAGGAGATTGTCTTGCCGATTGTATTGGAGAAGAAATCATTAAAGCAAGACAATTCCTGATTGTCTTGCCGATTGTCTTGATAATGATAATGTCTGAATAGCTTTTAAAAAGTAGAATAAAAATCTAATTTGATTGTCTTGACGATTGTCTTGGCAGTTCAATTTGATTGTCTTGATAATGATCAAAAAGAAAAAGCTTCAGACAGAATGATAAATTTGATAAAGCAAGACAAAGATATCTGAATTTGATTGTCTTGACGATTGTCTTGGAAGAACCTGATTGTCTTGACGATTGTATTGCCTATTGTCTTGGCAGTACAAAATTGGTTGTCTTGGAAGAATAAATTGTATTGACGATTGTCTTGGCAGTTATATTTGAAGACAAAGAGTCAGTGATTGATATATAACAAGATATATCGACAGAAGCAATCAGCAAGGAAAAGAACACAGAAAATATTACATTCAAGAACTGAATTCTCTCTTCTCTCTCATCAAGGACACAGCACAAGAAGCAGAAAATTATTTAGAAAATCAAGTTCATCTTATTTTTAATATCTGATCCGATAGAACTGATTTCATTGATACTCTTGTACTATTAGCGAGTTTTTACTCCTAATCTATATCTTGATTTTTATTAACAAATCTAGAAAAATTCATGTTGAATTTTCTAATTTGTTTTTATTAACTAGATATAAATTCTGTACTGCATTTGTAACAAACCCCTCAAGTTAATATAATTTTATATTCAACTTGAATTTTGTTTCATTTAATTCCGCTCAAATTTGTCAAAATATAAATTAAATTATCCGGACAAATTTCGATAAAACAGTACTGTTTGTATTCAACCCCCCCTTCTACAAACAGATTGGACCTAACTTAATGATACCGAGTAAAAATATGTTATACACTTCATTCATCAATGTAACAATTTAATAATAAACATAATTTGACCATTTGACTAATATATAGATATAATTGTTAAAAAAGAGAAATATTATAATAAAATTTTATAGATCTATTTTCACTTCCGCCCATTTACCTACTTGACATAGACGCCTACTTATTTTCCGTCACCTACCTCCTTACTTTGGTTTTTTTTTTTGACCAATTTTCAGCCACTCAGTACCTTTCTTAATTCTGACTTCGACGACATCATATTTGTCAATTTATATTTTCCCTCCCCGACTACCATTTTTTACCATCATATGTGCAAATATTTTAATGATTTTATCCCTAATAAATCATAAAAATAAACGTGAGCATAAATTTATGAGTATATGAATGGCATAGTTTTAATTATCAAAATTCAAATTATTAAAATTAATAAAAATTATGTGGGCAATTTTATGTTGAATAAATTATAAAATAAATATTACTAATAGGTGAGTTATTTGAGCATGTAGTGAATGAGTTTAAAAAGTTGCATAAAGAAGTGATTTGGTTTAATGGTTGAACATGTGAACACAAAGTTACAAGTGTTGGCAGGTTATGGGTTCAATTCCTTCTAACTTCAAAATTTTTAACATTCATTTATATTTAAGGACAAATTAGTAATTTACTAAATATGCACAAAACTCATGTTGGCCTAATTTATATTTAAGGACAAATTAGTAATTTACTAAATAGGCACAAAACTCATGTGGGCCTATAATAATAGATATAAAGGATAACCCTAATAATAATAAATAAGTACTGAACAAACAAGATTGAAATTAAAAATTAGACAAATGGATCATCGATCATCTCTTATTACTATTATCCTCCTTGACCACCCCTTCATTTCCCGCCAGCATCAAATACTTGTCCCTCCTGGTAAGACTAGTACACTCAAATCCCAATGCATCCGCCAACTGTCTCTGTATATTATTAGCCACCTCATGGCTCGTTCTCCCACCGCCACAAGTCATCTCTCTAGGCACTTTTCCAAGAACATGTATGTAATATGCTGGTCTGGGATTCATCAAGAAAAATATAGGATCCAAACATTTTAAACCGCTTGCTGTTGTCCCATAAAACATCCCCACTTTGGTATCTATGGCCACTGGTACAATCTCTTCTGTTAACTCCGCGAATAATGAGCTAAATCTCAACAAATATGCTTCTCTGCATGTGGTTCCTTCTGGACACACCACCAAATCTCCTTCACTTAACAATCTCTCCATTGTATCTCCGTCCATTTTCCGATCTCGGGTTAATCGAACGGTCTTGATGGGCGCCATGATTTCAGATACTTTGCTTAGACTGTAAGTAACTGCAGTCAAGGATTTACCTAGTGCAGTGCTGAGGAAAACCGGGTCTAGTAGGGTCCGATGGGTACAGACATAAAGGACACCTTTACCCGTTTTTTGACCCCATGGGTCGCACCCTTTGGCTTGAATAGTAACACCACTCATGCAACCAAAGAAAATGGCTAGTTTGTAGGGTAAGAAAATGCCTACGAGAAGTCTGAATACTGCTAGGATAATTCCAGGTGGGAGCCACATGAACATTACAAGTGTCGCTGAAGGTGTTGGTAAGAAGGCTAATCTTCCGTCGTGAAAGATCAATGGCTTTGGGTACTTGTTCTTTGGCATTATAGTTGCACGGTTTTTTAAATCTTCCTTGGTCACTACATAAGCTTCCTGTCAAATACATTTTTACATAAGGATTAATTTAATCAACTTTGAAAATATTCAGAACAAAAGGAATTAATATCATGTGCAGTTGTACCTAGCAAAAGGAATAAGTGATCGAATTTGGGTAGGAAAAAGAGGAGTTCGCATTATATGACGGTTATAATTTATTTCATAGATTAGGACACCTAACTAGTGGATTAATAACATTTGTAATCTAAGACTTGAACAAGGGGCCGGGGTTATTAATTATGTAATCTAAGACTTGAACAAGGAGGTTGAGAGCATGAGCTCATGTTTTGGGTAAAAGACAGGCTACAAGTCGACTAGTTTGGTAAGAATATTTCGGCTATTTTTTTTTTTTTTTCGAATGAGTTACATGCATGAACCGCACAAATTACAAAACCATGCAATACTTGCACGACAATAGATACAACTATATATAGGAACGGAAATCTGAAAAAAGAAACAGGAAGACATGGTTTTTCTCATGAGGAAAGTAGATGTAGAGACAACAAATATGTTACATGTAACTGTCACACATATATGTGGATGCACAAATCATGTCTGCTTCAACAGCTCTTCAAGGGGAAAAAGGCATGAACAGAACAAGTAATTAAACAACGACTAATCATGTCTGCTTCAACAGCTCTTCACACAGGAAAATAGGAACCGACAACATATATTCATTTATGTGGATGCACAAATCTCCTGACAGAACAACTGACTGCTAAATCTACACATTTACTGCATGTTCTTACCATACTACGTACAAATAACTATACAACTTCTAGGATACATCATTCACAATGACATGGAGATTTTTAAGGTTATCTATTTATCATTTAAATTGTATTACAACTAGACTACTAATTTGGGACGGACAGAGTAATTACCTTGCAAAGAGAAATGAAGTGGTGATGATGAAGACTAGAACTTGCAATCCCAATATCAGGCCTTTTTTCACCAAAGAACTCCTTAACAGCTTTGTGCTTAACAAGCAACCCTGAGCTAGTTAACAAACCAGTAAAACGTTTACCCGAAGTGTGCAGCTCTGTTCCAAGAACATTGTCAACACTCATATACTCCTTAAGAAACCCTTCAACCATAACTCTAGGAACACTAGTACAAACCACCCTACAACCTGTTGCAGCCCAAACTTCATAAACTTGAAGATTGAGATTTTCAAGATAAAACTTGGGCAACACAGCCCTGCCAACACAATCCATGTCCTTTAATCTAAGCCCACAAAATGTGATAAAGATCATGACCCTTAACTTCAACTTATAGTTCAGAAAACAGAGGAACGGATATGATAACAGCAGTAAGAAGGCTCTGAGCAAGTTGCCACCTTCAAAAGCTACTAACATGAAGTAAGGAAAAAAGGACTGTGACCTTAGCAGAGTACCATCTATGTCACAGACCAGAGTTTCAGATCCTATGTTTTGTACTCCACATTTTGTTACACTAGGGTAAATATTTGGAGAAGCATGATGCTGTTGTGATCTAAGAGGTGGATTTCTTAAGAAATAGCCATAATTTTTTACCTTCATTGCAGCTCTATAACATGAATTTGCCAAAAGCTGGTACACTAGCCACTCTACTAGCTTTAGAAACACCATGGTAAAAACCATGTTCTGTAAAATGGAGAGATGTGTATAGGGTCAAGTTATTTCAGAAGGGTTGACAATGAGAAAGATTAGTGTGATGAGAGAGAGAGAGAGAGAGAGAGAGAGAGAGAGAGAGAGAGAGAGAGAGAGAGAGAGAGAGAGAGAGTTGAAGTTGTATTGGAATGGGGTGAATTGAAGAGAAGATGAGGAGATGTGCAGGGGAATTTATACAAGTGATTAAAAGGTGTGAAGAGGAGGAATGGAGCTAGTTGACCAAGGGGAGCATTTGGTTAGCCACACCGGTGGCATTAACTGCTTGCTTCAAAATTATTTCTCATTTCTACATGCATTTGATTGTTTTTGCGTGTATTTCAATTTTGTAAAATAAAAATGGAGAAGCACTCTCTACGTGGAGGTTACATATTTCTCTTCCTTGGTTATCAACATGCATGGTAGGTTAAAATGTTGGTGACCACCTTTTTTCTTCAAAACTTAACTTGGAGGTCTTGAAATTTCCCTCTTTTTTGATCAGTTACGTGTATGTGCCATAAACCCATTTATCTCATCCATCAAGATTAATGAAATCTTAATTTTGTTATTTTCCTTTTAAACAATAAAAATTAATAATAAATATTTAACTAGACAATATTTCATGTCTTTTAACAACTCAAAGAAGATTATATGTATGTATAACAATAACTAGTCAGGATTAATTTTGGGTCCTTTAATTTCCTAACCTCTGAAAATTGGGTAAACTATACCTATTCAATCATAACAAAATTATGAAAATTATTGGAAAAATGGTATTAGCCGCCGGCCTAAGAAATTTATACTACTAGTTGAGCTATGGTTAATTTGTAATCATGGTGTTGGTTAATAGATGTAGCCTTAACGATCATTGATTTTTAATTTCAAACAAAATACATTTGGTACGATCTGGTCCAACATCGTTAATTTGAGTACGATGGATGGAGTCCATCCAAACTTAATCTCGATCGATCATATTGGCGGTTGAAAAGAGCAAATTTCATGCTCCCATTGTTAATAATTAATTAGTTGTTGAGTTTCTTAATTAATAGGATGGATGATAGATCACAATAAAAACCTCACCCTTGCATATATGTAAAATTGTCGTGTTAGAAAATGTAACATGACCAAGTAAAGCATGAATAATTATAAACTCCGCGTAGCTTTATGTTAGCAGCATAATACATGTGCATGTGTGTATAGACTAGTACTACTACTACTTAATTTGTATTGAAATGTGTGCACAAAGCTAGGTGCAGCTTCTTGCTACTACTGTACTACATGTTGGATGAAAATTAAAATCAACAGTCTGCAGATGGGCACAGAAAACATCACAATGTTCAGAATAAGCTTAACGTTGATTGATCATCTACAGGCTCCATTTCATTTTGACTTTTTTATACATAAAGTAGTAGCACTACTAGTAATTGTAATTTGGTTGGGAAAGCTACTAGTCAAAAGTCGCTGCTACTGTATATCACTTGCACCAATCTACCATTTCCCATGCTTCACTTTTATTCCCTCTCTTCAATTACAGTATTTAGGAGGCGAGAACAAATTCCGGTTCAATTGGGTTTTTGAGTAAAACCGCAATACACTACTCCTCCCTTCACATCTACGGTAGACGGACGGTACATGCAGTAACTTTAGACTTTACACAAAAGACTTTTACTCTAGTACGTCCAATACTAACATTGGTTTTCCACACGTTAAAGTGCATTGCAGTTGCAGCCATGAATGTGCAGCGATTCACCATTTGCACCATTGGTGTAGTACTGTCATTTCCAAGATTGCAATTTTTTACAAGCTTCGATTAAAATGAACATGGAGCAATTAGTCAAAAAAAACAACCAATTTTATACTTTTTTGCCATTTAACCGATCAACTACTGTATTTTTTCACAAAAAAACCCAACAAACTTTGCTAAATTGAAAAAATTTCTCTTAAATTTAACCATGGTTAATTATTATCTAATATGTAATTTTTTAATATAAAATTAATATTTTTTACATACTTGTAGACCATTTTGATGTATAGTTAGACAATTAATTTCATAACAAAACTTCAATTTGCTATTTTTTTTTTTGGGAAATTCTCAATGGTACACCTGTAGAATTGGTTTTTCCCCATGATAAACAAAATGTTTTTGGCTTCTCAGTGGTACCATCGAAGTATCAACTCGTTCCCAGCCATGCCACTACCGATAACAAAACGTTAAACAAACGTTTATTAATGCAATTATGACCACACAAACAACCAAAAATGACAAGATAGTAGCCAAATGAGAACTAATAACAATGTCATAATATATAGATAATCAATCTTATACAAAAATAGCCATAAACATCCAATGTACTGATTGTTACTAACAACATCATACAAACAAAATATCAATTGTTGCTACAAAGGTTCGTAATGGTCGTAATGCAAGAGTGAGGGGCCAATCAAATGTTACAAAAGCAGCAAAGGCAGCATCAAATGCATCACAGGCTTCTGAAATCAATTTCTCACAGTTTGCTACATCTCAGTCTCAAACCCAAGTTTAGTCGGTTCATAATTTGGGTTTACTTTGAATTTTTGATGGACATTATGCTATATAATGGTACAATATGATATGAAAGTGTTGCCACAATTGGTATTGTTTTGGTATAAAATTGTAGCAACAATTGGTATTTTGTTGGTATGATGTTGTTAGCAACAATCAGTACATTGGATATTTATGACTATTTTTGTACAAGACTGATTATCTATATATTATGACATTGTTATTAGTTCTCATTTGGATGTTATTTTTGTCATTTTTGGTTGTTTGTATGGTCATAATTACCTTAATAAACATTTGTTTAACGTTTTGTTAACGATAGTGGCATGGCTGAGAATGAGTTGATACTTCGATGGACCACTGAGAAGCCAAAAACATTTTGATTACCATCGGTAAAAGTCAATTCTACATGTATATCATTGAGAAATTCTCTTTTTTTTCCCAACATTGATTCTACTTGCTTTTTTTTCCTCCTAAAATTGATCAACGCAGGTGAGTTGATCAGGTGGTATGCTCTGCCAGTATGCTTTGATCTCTTTTAGTTTTATAGTTCTGTTCTTTTGTACTAGTGTCCCAGTGGTCAGGTGGTATGTTTGTATTGTAAGTGCAGTTCCTTTTTTGTTTTAATCCTCTGTTGCTTATCAAAAAAATACGAGAAAAAGCCCTCAATATCACATTTTCAACACAATTGATCTTAAATATCACAACTCAAAAACTTGGCCCCAAATATCACTTCAAGACACAGTATCGTGTAGCGTTTAATTTTTCAACAAAAAACGCTACTTCGTGTAGCGTTTTATATTTTTTTTTTAAAAACGCTACATTAAGTTGTGTTTTGGTGGGGGGAAGATGCTAGATTAAACAGTGTTTTGGGGAAAACGCTAGTTTAAGTTGTGTTTTGGGGGGGAAGACCAAAGATTAAGTTGTGTTTTGGGGGGGAAGACCAAAGATTAAGTTGTGTTTTGGAGTAACGCTACACGAAGTAGCGTTTATGCTAAAAAAATTAAAACGCTATATTATACTATGTCTTGGAATGATATTTGGGGCCAAGTTTTCGAGTTGTGATATTTGGGACCACTTGTGTTGGAAATGTGATAGAAATGGTCAATACCCCAATAAAATGCAGGTGAGTTGGTTCACTGAATTCGCATAAATATCATTTTTATATTAGTTATTAATAAAATTATAATAAAATAATTGAAAGATAAATTTATAAAATACATAAAATAACAATGCAATTGAAAGATTTTATAATTATAATTATTATATTAATCTAGTTTAATGTTCATAAATATTATTAATTCTAGCTATCTATACTATTATATAATAAGCAAACAGGGTTGTTTGGTTCAACCATCTAAAAGAATAGTGACCGTTAGATATTTATTAAATAGATGATAGCTGTTAGATCTAATAATAAAGAATATTATATATTTAAATCCCTCTTCTAAAGATCCAAGGTTCGAATCCTGTCAATAACAAATTTACATTAAGATTTATATTATTAGTTCTAATCAATACATATCATTTAAATAACTATTATTATTACTAATAATTTTATTAATTAATTACAAAGTTAAATTATATCCATAATAAATAATTATAATTTATTTTATTTAATCATATAATTTTAAAAGTATTTAAAAGTAACCCGTGCTTTGCACGGGCTATAAGCTATTAAAGATAATGTAGTAATAATTTAAATGAATTTTCTGATTAATAATTTATTACTTATTTGATCAATATGTGGTTGAACAATAGTTAATACACATCAACAATGACCAATTATAGTTAATTTATTTTCACAATTAGTAAAGTTTGTTGGATTTTTATGGAAACAATTAAGTTCATTGATTAAATTACAAAAATATTTAAAATATTATTTAAAATCTTTCCAAGTCGATGTAAGAAATTTCACAAAATCTATTACCATTATTAAATAATATATTTTATTTTTAAGAATTTGAAATAATAATATACAATTTTTACAATATAACCAATCATTACAGCCAACTCCACTGAAGTATGATTTCTTATGCATTCAACAAATTTTACATAATTATTATTTTATAATATTTTAGACAATTATTTTATTCAATATAAATATTCTAAATTTACGATCATTTGATAATTGTGGTATGTCTCATCTAGGGGAGAGCACGGATCGGATCAATTTTATGGGAAAATTGAAACCGAAATTGAAACTCTTCGGATTTTTGACTTGATTTCCTGTCTTCTCCTACACACATAAAATATTCACTGTATTGTCAATTGTGTAAGTCAATTGTGTAAGGGTCTGTGTAACTGTGTTGTGTTGTAGGTGTAAACAAGTACCGTAATAGATATAGATTAGGTCTTAATTTAACTAGGCTGTTGGCCCAAATTGTAAAGACAGAGCCCAACAACCCATTTCTAAATTTTAGCAATTATATTTTAAAAATTATGTGTATTTATTAATATTATATAGAGTT
Source organism: Saposhnikovia divaricata (assembly GCA_036435485.1). Classification (NCBI taxonomy): domain Eukaryota; kingdom Viridiplantae; phylum Streptophyta; class Magnoliopsida; order Apiales; family Apiaceae; genus Saposhnikovia; species Saposhnikovia divaricata. Next base: position 121,631,154 of record CM071601.1, on the reverse strand, counting down.
GCACTCCATAACAAACACCATATATAACAAACAATAAAAAATACCTCATATCTAATCTAATCTAAGAGTTCCGTCATAGCACCCAATACAAAAAGTTATTATTTTTTTACCTTGTATAAGCCATCAAAAAAAATTGAAAATTTACTGTTCACTGATGACATCATGATGACGTCATCAGTGACGTCATCAGTGAACAGTAATTTTTCAATTTTTTTCTAGCTTGATAGAGGGTAAAAAAATATAAATTGTTTGTATTGGGTGCCCCTGGCGGGGCCAATGGATCTAATAGATCTAAGGTGTTCTTTATTGTTTGTTATATAAGAGTGTTCTGTATGGAGCAAAGGCCATATTATATATATATATATATATATATATATATATATATATATATATATATAATTTATTTATTTTAATCGGATCGGTTTCGGGTTTTTTCGGATCCGTTCTGACAAGAAACCGAAACCGCATAATCGGATTCGATTTCGATTTTTAATTTTTCGATTTGGGTTTCGGCTCGGTTTTATACGATTCAATTTTTAAATTTTAATTTCGATTTCAAATTTTTTCGATTTTTTGCTCAGCCTTAATCTAATCCCATAAAATTTCCATGCAACTAGTTTGATCGACGTCCAATTTGGTCCATTCAACCCAAATTAGTAACCGAGAAAAATGAAATAAAATTAATTAAGAAAAAAAGTTGAAACAAAATCAAGACCTATAACAGTTTTGAACATGTACAATAGTCTCTATAAAAATATTAGAGAAGATTAGTGTTCTAAGAGCATCTCCAAGAATTTCTTATCTCACTCCTAAATATATTATAAACAATTAAGCTCTTAACAAGTTATTACATTGATTTGTGTGTCAACTCCAACAATGCTCTCTATTATGGCTCTTTATTTTATATTTTATTCATATTTCAATTCCACTTGGACAAACAATCAATAGATGAGAGAGAAGAACCACTATTTTACTAATAAAATATTAAGTTAAGAGCTACTAGTTGCTCCTAAAATAGAGGAGAGAGAAGAAGCTCTTAACTTTTTAAAGAGCCTCTAAGAGTCTCTTGGAGCTTGATTTTTATTCTCTCTCCTCATTTTTTAGTTAAGAGCTACAATAGAGAGCCTCTTGGAGATGCTCTAAACCATCGAATACTCGATCCGATTATTCAATTATAGGATATAATTTAATTTGATTCGTATCAATTTAGATCAAAATCTAATTTTTACTAGACTCGATTAATATTTGATCAAATTCTGAGTACTCGAAGCTAAATTTGATTTTGAATTATTCAATATTTTATTATTATTTTAAGTGTTATCACAAAATGCATGTATTTGATCATTACCACTTGTTTTCATTTGTATTGATAAAAATTATCAAGTAACTGGTATTAATATTTGAATATTATTATTAGTATATTATTGAAAAAATTACTTAACATAATTTTAACATTTATATTAAATTATTAGTAAATAACAAAAAAATATATCTTAATATTATCATACTAAATTATAACATGTAAATTTAATATTTTAAGTAAAAATTATGAAAATAATATCTGATTAATTATTTGAGTACTCTCCCGATTTTTGAATACTAATTTTTCCGAAATTAAATCGAGTCAAATCGATTTCCAATTTTTACAAGGATAAGGATCAACAACCATCTAATACAAACATCTCCAATGGGGATGTCAAAAAGAGTGTCAAAGTGTCATTGGCATGATGTGTCATGGCACTCTTATTGGCTCTCTCAGAGTATCTCTGGTGGTACATACCCTTCAAGGTATGTCAATTTCGCCATATAAAGAACAATATTTTTATATATTCTTTTTCTTTCACATCATTAATTTTAACATCTATTATAGGGAGAAATTATTATAACAATAATTGTGGAGGTTGCTGGAATCACAGAATAAAATACAAATATTTTGCTATGACACGGAATGGAGATTGGTGATTTTTGTGGCTGATCTTGCTAGTTGATTCGTAGAATGTTAGAGAAAAACTGTTTATTCTCACTTGCTGCAAACTAACAATCACTCATAACAAGAGGTCTACGTACCCTTTTGATAGAGAGTCAAGCCATACGTAGTTCTTGGAGAACAAGTTACCTAGGTGGACTAGGATTTTAGAGATTTGTTATAGCCCAAGTCCATTGGACGCTTGTGGGCTGGCCTAAATTGCCCGTAAATGATCATGGCCCATGGCTTAGTAGAAATTAAGCGAGGCTACCATGATACTTGAATGGCGGGGCCTTGTCGTGAGAACCTTATGGGGACCTCGTATGCGATTCTGTGGGTGCTATGCATGCAAGATTGTCCTAAATATACCGTGCATAGGGATGCCTCCACTCGTGCGACCACATGGGACCTAGCTATGAGCCTTCATATGGCGATAGAAACTTAATAAGATTATTTAATGGCGATGTGACCCCTAGGTCAGGATCGCATATAGGTTCAAGTTAATTCCACCTCTGGTTGTATAGTAGAATGTGATCCCTGATGGCCTAGCTTGAGACTCTTAGAGGCCTAGCATGAGAACCTAGAAGCCTGGTCATCTGCCTTCTTTCCTTGATGTCATGGGATGCTATGTAGAGATATGTAGATGAGACCCCAAACATGAGATCCTTTCAATTGAAATACAGTCCCGTAGGGACCTTGAGAGGAGACCCCATAGGGCCTTGTAGTCATAGATTTTAATAATTATATCTTTTGTTTAGCTGATATGTGAGCCCAAGCTCTGACTTGTCTTCAAGCTTCCTTAAAATATGATGAGAAAACTTTCCTCCGTTACTTGTTGTTATGATGAGAGGACACTTCATAAGTTGAGAGGTCTTCTCTTATGTTGAGAGGACTCCCTTTAGGTTGAGAGGATTCCCTTTATATTTAGAGGACTCCTCATAACCTCATATGTTGAGAGGTCTCCTCTTGTTGATATAATGAAAGGACTCCTCATCATAGCAGTACATGGACCTGGTCAATATATCGGTATGAGATCTATACTATACTTTCAGAGCCGTTAGCCCATTATCATCATCAATTCTCGTAATGGGTCTGTTTAGAGCCCATATCAATTTTTGAGCATAACAATTACACCCCAGTTCTTTATTGCAGGCAGCTGCAGCGGAGAACTTTTATTTTTCTGGTCTTCAAAATTTTTTCAAAATTATTTTGAACTCCTCAAAAAATTGAAATCAAAATATTTATTTGATTATTTTGGAGAGTCTCATCATATGGTAGCTATCGTTTTTTTAAACGAGGCCTCTTAGATGTAAATACAACATACAGTGAGCCTGTAGATCCATTCTGGACAGGTAAGGCAGACTAAAGACTAAATTGGCACATGCCCATAATTTTAAAACTAATATGTATGCCTGGTTCCAGTATTCTTTAGACGAGTCCAATGCTTCCATGACTAAGATTGTAATTACGCTTTTTAAGACTTGTCACCCTCAGGATATCCAAGCCTTAACTTCTTCTAATAGTAAGATGAGCAAAGAGATAACTACTCTCAAATCCACACCAGATACAGAGGGCTCAAAGGATAGTTGGAAGAAAAAATTTGAAGATGCGACTAAGATGCTTAAGAGAGAACTTCAGGAGGAGAAGTCAGCTAAAAAGAAGCTTATGTTGGATCTTGTTACTGAGAAGGAGAAGTTAGACTCCTAGATCAAGAACCTTATAGATCGCATCGCAAAGCTAGAGAAAGAAGCTAAAGATGCTGCTAATGCTCCCCACTATCATTATTCATTGATGAGATTGAAACCAAGGAATCTGTTGACTTCATGAAAAAGTTCCTTAAAACTTGGAATTGCTCACTCTGTTGATGCACCTTTATATATGGTTTGTAATGTTTCTAACTACTTCAGGATCACTTTGTTGTCCAGGTGAGGAGATGATGGATGTGGCAATATGATCCATCGGGGGTCGTAGAATTCTTCTAAACGACCTCGACTTGTGTTGCTGTCCACCAGCCTCGAGGTTCATGATGCTAGCCTATAGGCCTCGCATCGTGTCTGCTATCCCTAGCCTCATGTGTAGATTATTCTAAACGACCTTGCGTTGCATAATGGCCTCACACCATACGTGTTGACCTAAAGAGACTCATGTCGCCTCTTGATGGTCTTCATATATGTTCTCCGTATCCCTTCTTCGTAACAATCCCGAAGTTTTCTAAGTGATTTATGATAGCTGATTGAGTCTTTATATGCTCTCATTTGCTTATAGACTGACTTTAACATATGCATAGAGATAGCTCCACATTGTGTAGATTTACAGGCTGACCCATCATCACCAATGGGCAATGGGGCCAAGAGGCCTCACATCGTAAGATATCGGGCTTGAAGCCTCACAACGCTCAGTTCCGGCCTTGTCCTACAATTTTTTTGAATGTCCTACAAGAAGAGGTGCTTTTATAATGTCATTACCCCCCCAATTCATTATTATCATCGTAGATGTGATGAGGAATCAAAGTGTTGCATTTAATGTTCTTGTGTTATTTGGAGTTGACACCATTTTTAATATAAAGAGTTTGATGAGATCTTACTCGGCCTCTTTAACGCTAAGCGAGGGTACTAGGACTCTTTATTGCTATCAAAGAACACTTTGACTTTTCAATGCTAAGAGAGAGTACTTAACTCCTTCAACATTACCACAAGCATTCCTGTGTTACACCTATAGTACGATTGTAGAGGAGGAGGTTTACAAAAATACAGACGTTGATGTTGGTGCCACTTGAGCTATTTTTTTAAGTATTTTGGCTTCTCTTCTTTTGAACGGTAGAAGGTGAGCACACTTAATATTTGGTATCATTGACGACCTACTATCTTCTCCTCACATGATGCTGATCAATAATAATTGAAGTTACTTGCACATTTTAGCATTCATAGAGCATCCTAGATTCTTCCAAGTAGTTTAGGCACCAAGTAAGTTCCCAATTGGGGTTCTGGATAAGTGCATCTACATTAAATAGTCTTATGAATATACCCTTAGTCGCCAAGTAAGTTCCCAATTGGGGTTCTTGATAAGTGCATCTACATTAAATAGTCTTATGGATATACCCTTAGTCGCCAATGGGGCTGTTTAGGCCTCACATGGCATTGACCTAGGGGGTTCAGCCTCGCAGCAATGTGCGGGCCTAGTCCTACAAAATTTCAAATGCAGATCCAATGTCTCCACTACTAGTAGTACATCCTATGATGCTTCGTATTCCAGGTTTGCAATAAAAACTTGTCATTCATGTCTATAAGATGATAGGTTCCCTCCTAAAGCACATATTTCACTTTGTAGGTCCTTCCAAGTTCGTTTCAAAGATCCCATGATTTGGGACCCTAGAGTAAGGTCAAATCCAGATAGAGCCTGTGATTGGCCTTAAGTAGAGCTCCGGTTGGAGGGGCCCTGACCTGCCAGCCATAACTAGTGTATTGAGTAACTAGCATAGAGTCACTGTAGACATTAAGATTCTCCACCTTCATCTTTAGAGCAAGCTTGAGGCCAATGATAAGAGCCTCATACTCTGCTTCATTATTGATGGCTTGAAATGTAAAGTGGACTGCGCTTCTCAACTTGTGACCCTCAAGAGTAACCAACTCTATCCCAGCTCCAGCTCCTTCATTATTTGATGCCTTATCAATAAAGAGATCCCATCAAAGGGCCGCATTTTCCTTCTTCTTAATGGGTTCCACTATTACCGGGGTCGCTATAAGAGCCCAGGAATCTCCCTTAGATTGGGGAAGGAACTTCAAGATGAAGTCAGCCAAGGCCTGACCCTTTAAGGCACCTTGAGGCTTGTAAATTGTAATCAACATTAAATTGTCCCACCTCCATTGTCCATTATCGAGAAGCCTTTCTGAGGCCTCATGTTTGCGCATTATGTGCCTAAGAGGATAAGCTGTGCGAACTTCAATTTTATGAGCCTAAAAAAAGGGCCTCAACTTTTGCAAGGCTAATACCAAGGCTAAGCAAGTTCTTCCATGTTGGTTAACGGGTCTCAGCATCAAACATTCTTCTACTAACATAATAGATAGGGTATTGAACCCTATCCTCCTCACGTACCTGGACCACACTGATTGTACGCTCTAACACAACTAGATAGGACTGCTCACGCTCTCGACGAGGAGAGGGGGGTCCTTTGTCGCGAGGATGGGATCGTTCACGCTCTTGATGAGGAGAGGGGGGATCTATCTTCGCGACGGTGCACGCTCTCGACGAGGAGAGGAGGGTCATTCAGAACCGTGGCCCTTACCCTAGGATCGTTTATCCTTCTTGTCAGTTGTGAGCTTCTTGAGCTTGAGGCGGAGATCATACTTGGTTAGCTTCTTTCCAATACGATCAAAGACACTGACAGATCTCCCCTCAAACGAGGCGGCCTCATGATGCGACCCCTGCTTCTTTTCAATGATGTCAACTTCCTCCTCCCATTCGAGGTGCTCATAGAAATCAGGATTTGTTTGGAGGGATCCCCGTAGCTCTCATCATGATGGGTCTTGGGACCCCTCCCGGAGTTCCTCTATGCACCCCTTGAGTTGTGCGACTTTTCAACCTTAGCCATTCTTTCTTGCACGGCGGTCACCTGCTCGCCAAGGCCTTTAAGAAAGGCCATGACCTCGTTGTTCCCTGTCACCTGGTGGTTGACAGGTGTTTCCACCTTCTCGAGCTCATCTTCATTTGCGGCCTCGCTCATTGGGGAATCGTCCTTGGGTGTTGTGCGACCCTGGGGTCTCCCCGTTGTTGTTCCCTCCGTTCTTCTTCTTGTTCGACTTAGTCCTCTTTCTCCCAATATGATGACTTCCCCTCCTTCTAGCGCCAAATGTTATAGGAAAAAATTATTATAACAGTAATTATGGAGGTTACTAGAATCACGGAGTAAAATATAAAAATTTTGCTATGAACACGAAGAACACAGAATGGAGATTTTCGATTTCTGTGGCCGATCTTGGTTGTTGATTCGTAGAATGCTAGAAAGAATTTATTTATTCTCACTTGCTGCAAACTATCAATCAATCATACGAAGAGGCCTACGTACCTTTTAATAGGGAGTCAAACCACACGTAGTTCTTGGAGAACAAGTTACCTAGATGGGTTATGTTTTGGAGATCTGTTATGGCCTAAGTCCATTGGACGCTTGTGGGATGGCGTAAATTACCCGATCATGGCCCATGGCTTAGTAAAGACTATGCGACCCTGATACTGGAGTGGTGAGGCCTCTTCGTGAGGCTAATAGAGATAATGGAGAACCTTATGGGGACCTCGCATGCGACCCTGTGGGTGCTAGGCATGCAAGATTGTCCTAAGTATACCGTGCATAGGGATTCCTTCACTCATGCGACCCCTTGGGGCCTAGCTATGAGCCATCATATGGCAATACGAAACATTGTAAGATTATTTAATAGCGATGCGACCCCTAGATCAGGATCGCATATAGGTGAAAGTTAATTCCGCCTCTAGAGGTATAGAAGAATGTAATCCCTGATGGCCTAGGAGAAGACTCCTAGAGGCCTAGCATGAGAATCCTAGAAGCTTTGTCATTCGCCTTCTTCCCTTGATGTCATGGGATGCTGTGTAGCAATATGTACATTAGACCCCAAACATGAGATCCTTAAATTAGCAATACAGTCCCGTAGGGACCTTGAGAGGCGATCCCATAGGGCCTTGCAATCATATGTTGTTATAATTATATCTTCTGTTTAGCTGATCTATGAGCCCAGCCTCTCACTTGTGGACAAGTCCTCAATATCTTGTTCATTCACAACAAAATTTTTTCTTTGTGCGTTGGTAAAAAAACAAGATTTTTGGGGGAGAGATACTATTTCACCAATCGAGTCACGGGTATCTAACATATTCATACCTAACGTCTTCAAGCCTCCTAAAATATGATGAGAAAACTTTCCTCTGTTACTTGCTATTCTGTTGAGAGGCCTCCTCTTATGTTGAGAGGACTCCTTTTATGCTGAGAGAACTCCTCATAAGTTGAAAGGACTCCCTTTGTATTGTGAGGACTCCTCATAAATTGAGCGGACTCCCTTTTATGTTTAGAGGACTCCTCATAATCTCATATGTTGAGAGGACTCCTCTTGTTGGTATAATCAATAATGAGAGGACTCTTCGTCATATCGGTACATGGTCCGGGTCAATATATTGATATGAGATCTGTACTATATTTTCGGAGCTGTTAACCTAATAATATTATCATCAATTCTCGTAATGGGTCTGTTAGAACCCATCTCAATTTTCGAGCATAACTGTGATATCCACTATTTTTTTATATAAATGTTAATAGATTAAATTATTTTACATTTGTAACTTTGTATAATTTGACTAATAATAGTGAGATATTTTGATTTTGACAAAAATTGTTTTTTTTTTGTTTTTTTAGGAACAAAACTGAAAGGTTGTAATGTTTTGTATATTATTTTATTTAGTGATAATGGGCTAATAAATCAATGTTTATGATTGGATTAATGGTAATTTATTGCATTATGTCAGTTACATGTGTCTGTATGAATTTCATTGCTTTTTTACTTATATAAAAAGAGGAGAGTGTGGTAAGAGCCGAATACGAGAAAGTTAAGCTAGTGATAAGGTTAGTCTATTCTCTTAAATTCTTTTTTGGTTATTTACAATTGTTATATGCATACTCCATATTTTGATTATATGCTCCGAAATATTAAGATAGATTGTGGCCTTCCATGTGTTAATCTTACACATGCTTTGTTCATTGGATAGTAGAAGTAGTCTATTCGATGTACTACTTAACATATTATTCACTGTTATGGATTTCATTAGGGGGTTGGGTTTAACACATAAGAATTCATGTGTAATATCTATATAAAGAGTACTGCACTATTCATGTTCTTTTTCCCATGTGTATCATACTATCACTTTAGAGTAGTTTTAAGATTTAATGTTTTTAATTCAAATCTATTGGTTTTTATTATATTCGTTTTGTCTAAATATACCCATTTTGCCTAATTGCTTTATTCAAATTATGGATAGGTACTAGTTTTTATGTATATTTACTTTTATATAAAAAAATGGTTTATGGTACAATTTGAGAAAATATGTAATGTAGTTTTAATTTTCTTTCATAAAATGGTCATTTTTTTATTTATTTTTAGTATTATATATATATATATAAAGATATATTTTATATTCAGTGAGACGCCTATGTTGATTACTTTATATTAAGTGTGTGTAGTTTTTTTTAATTAATAATCGTAGGTCGAACCATCAAGTTTGGTGGAAACTTTTGCATCCTGCATATTTTGATGACCGTAGTTGGAGCATATTTTGATGACCGTAGTTGGAGAATTATAGTATTTAATTGATATTATTGAGTTCATTAGCTTGTATATATTACTTGTCTGGTGTTATATAATTTGTATGTGTACATAGATAAATTGAAGTCCAGGACCCTTTTTTTTGCATCGTTTCAAGCGGTACCGTAATGTTGTGGCTTGGAAAAAAAAAAAAGGAATAATAATTTCTGAATGAATGACAATTTGTGTTCTATTTTGTTAATTCATTTTTAGGTGCTGCAGTATTTATTTCAAAGTGTTTAGTTCTTAACGAGGTAAGTTTTACTATCCGAAGTTTATATTTGTATTTTATTTTAAATTATATTTATATGTTGAAAATTTTGAGATTTTATTTGATTCTCTTTCTCTTTATTTGAGTATTTAAAATCGGTCAAGTGCAAGTTTCTTGAAAATGAATTATTCTGAATTTATTTTAAGATAAGGACTTTGGAACCCCAATTTAGTTTATGATCTGAACCCGTTAGTATCTGCGCTTAGTTCCGGAACTAGAATCTGATACCTTTCTAGGGGCACTGTTGTACAATTTTTGATACCTTAGAGAGGGATGCAATATTAACTTCTGGACCGCGTCACCGGTTTATAGTGACTTCTGAACTTCTGGACCGTGTCACCGGTTTTTAGTGACCTTAGATTAAACTGTGGGTTATAACGTTGATTTTATTGAATTTTACTGTCCCTTTTATGATTTACTATTTGACATTGAAACTTTCTGTTAGCTCTGCTTCTGAAATCATATTTAAATTTGTAAAATATTTTGATCTCTCTCTTATAGATATAACGTACTTGACCAACTAATTTGTAAGGATAGTATCTTGCTGGGCTTTTGTAGCTCACTGTTTTAAAAACTTTTCAGGTTGTGGAAATTCGTAAGAGCTGTTTGGATTTGAGAGTTGGTTCATTGGACGACCGTTATGCTTTTATGTTTTTAGTTTATATTTAAAAAACTTGTGGGAGCTGTGCCTCTGTTTATTTGAATTATGCTTTATTTATGATATTCCAACTTTTGTTTTAAGATATTTGATTGAAGAAAGGTTGGTTTTGAGACTTTTATCCTGGTTAGTGTATTTTTAGTTCTGTTTTAATATCTCGAAAAGTCGGGATGTTATAGATGGTATTCAGAGCTTAGGTTATGATTCCTTAGTCGTCTGTAGGCTAGACGTGTGGGTTATGGACTTTGAGTTGACGTAATGGATTTAGCGAATTTTGATCAGTTTTTCTTCGAACCTTTATGAATGACAATTTATTATAATGTGTTGAACTTCGTGGGAGGCGGACTTCGAGAATGTTGAAGAAACATTGGTGGCTGATGACCCTAGCTCGGAGGGGGGTCCTAGTTCTGAGGAAGATTCAAGTGAGGCCGATGAATTAGAATTTCCTAGCGAGGAAAGTCCCGATGAAGATGACGAAATTGATGAGGCCTTGGAAAGTGAGGGCCAAGTGGAGGTTTTTGCTGATGGTGAGATCATGATTACTGATGAGAGATCCGTCATTCCTTTTGAGGACTCGTAGATAGGAGAATGGGATAGGGGGTCTGTTAATCGGATTGGAGTTCCAAATCGGGAACAACAAATTTCCATGCGAAAGTGTCGTAGAGAGATTTTTCTGGGTGAAGTAGATTCGACTTCTAGAATACTTGAACGTAAGGATGGAGAGATTCGTGAGCTTAGGGAGAAAATACATGAGCTAGAGAAGGAGCTTAAAGTTGCTAGGGAACTTTTAGCTAAAAAAGATTAGATTTTATATGATGTTTTATGTTTTATTTGCATTTAGAGACATGAAGTTTGAGACCTAATATTGTAATTTGCTTGATATTAATAAATATTGTTTTCTGCTTGAGTATTGTTAAATTGTCATTTAAATATTTTACATAAGTTTTTAATATATTTTTGTTATGACGTGAAGGAAAATGGAAAACGATAACAATAACAATGGTGGTAACAACAATAACGACAACAATGGAGGGGCTGGAATCATGAATCAATTGGCCCAAACTTTAGCTAATTTGGTGGGAAATCAACAACCAAGACAACAAAGTCTAGTTTCAGAATTCAAGAGGCTAAGACCACCTGTGTTTGATGGAGCAACCGATCCTGCTATAGTGGAAAAATGGGTGCGAGAAATGGAAAAAGCATTTGACTTACTAGGAAGTAACGAGGAGCAGAAAGTGATTTTGGGAGTGTATCAACTCCAAGGAAGTGCATATGATTGGTGGTTAATGGAGAAGAGGAAAAATGAGCAGATTAGTGAGGCAACGGTTGAAGTTGAACGTGAACCATATACGTGGGAGAAGTTCAAGGATGCATTGATGGATAAGTACTTTCCAAGGACCGTCCGAATTCAGAAGGAAAGAGAATTTATAAGGCTTGAGCAAGGGAGTATGACTGTTGTGGAATATGAGGCTGAGTTCGCAAGACTTTCTAAGTACGCACCAACCTTGGTTGCGAATGAGGCAAGCAAGGCGAGGAGATTGGAAGAAGGATTAAGAGAAAATATAAGACATAGTAGCTGCATTTGAGCTTCCAACCTATGAGGCTGTCTTGAACAAGGCCCTAGTGATTGAGAGGGGCTTACTTGAGGTTGAGAAAAAGAAAGAGAACTCGAACAATAAGAGGAGCGAACCATCAAGTGGACCGGCAACTCGATTTGGATCATTCAAGAGGCACAATTTAAATAGTGGTAATGGTTATTGTAACGCCCCAACTTCCCAATACGGAAAATATATATTTTATAATAAAATAGACATTGATACAGGGAAATTTTAGAAAAATTCGGCATGAAGTATTCATAAATCGGACTATCCACCTATAATTCAACCCAAACCAAATTCCAATTTAACAATTACACTTAATACACCAACGATTCCTCACCGGGATCGATTCCAGGTTATGGTATGAAACAAGAATCTAAACCATACAAATTATTACAATTTATATAAAATAATTTTTAAAAGAATCAACACCTGAACAATAGGTGAAGAGAATAAACAATGATAGAATAATTTTGAGAATGAGTGTTTGTAAATTAATAGAAGAAGAATGTCACTGAAAGTAAAATAAAATAAAATAAAGGGTATGGGCACTAGCAAACATGGTTTAAAAGAAATATCGAAAAATCAACAGAACAGGTTCACATTATTTAGAATAAATATGAAGAATATAATTGCTTGCAAGAAGGAATTTCGAAAGAACAATAAATAATACAAAAGGTTTCAAATCACTTGAACAATAAGTGAGGGATAGTAAACTTGCCTCAATATACAAAGTTTCCAATTCCAATATCTCAATTCTTTACCCACTTTACATCAGTCTCCACTTCTTTATACAGTGGCCTTTATCCAATCACACATCCATCTTTTCTCTATCACTTGTCAGCTTCTACCCGAACACACTCGTCAATCCCGATAATTATCTCTTTCCTATATATATATTCCATCTACACGAGCACTGGCTCGTAGCCGGCCTCCGATTCGTACCTATAAACAAGTAAAGTACTATTTCAGTACGCTAATATAATTAACCGTCTAACTCTGTTCTACCCAAACGTGTCCTATAACGCTTTACACTTAACACATATAAAATACGTATTAATCACATCCTCAAAATAATAATGTATAACCACATAAATCACATGACACTTGGCACGTATTATTAACTTACCTTTATACATTATAATTGACATAGCACATTGGTTCACAAATAGTTCTTATCAAATTATTACAACAATTATAAAATAATTCTAATAAAAATTGGACAGCACCTCCTTTAAAATATGACTTAACCTGTGAGAATACAATTGATCAGGATAACAATCCAACCATCCAATTTACCAACTCCACTTATATTTACACTACGCAAATACACTAATATACAGAATTGACATGCCTCTGACAATCGGTAACTTAACACGTCAAGGATTTATATATATATATATATATCACAATACGATCAAAATGTTCGTATAGATTATTTTATACTGATAATCAGATTAGTACACTTAGTGAAAATTTAATAATTATAATTATCACTATTAACATCATAGATATCACACTTAAGTCCCAAGCATCACGTTTTCACACCCAAGGTTATAAATACGGACTCATGATCGATTTGGGCCTAAATAATCAAATTCTGATTACCTTACAATCTTAAATAAATTTATGAAAGATAAACATTTCCTTGTCATGACCTACACATTCCCCTACATACCCACATTATATCAATTACCAATACTCGTACACATTTCCTTTTTTATACACACACAGGGACCTATAACCTATATAATACACACATACACCAAGTATCCTCCCCTGCTTCCTCACATTACCCTCCCCTAGCTACACACTTAACCTCACACACCTGCACCTCCGCTTACATTCAACCACACCTTCCACATTCACCATACTCGGAACAGTACATTCAATCAATCCATGAAACTCAATTAAAATTGGGAATTAAAGCAAGAAAACCCGATCGAACAAAAAGAAAACAACACAACATTGAACTCAATGAGAACTAAAGACATGGTCGGTATTCATACACAATTTCGACCAAAAACAGAGTTTTACAAAAGCTATCTCCAAAACAGGCAGCTCTGAACTCGACTTTCATCAATACATCTAACTCATATATCAATCTTTATATAATTAACATCATCTAAAAACCAAAACGAAACAATTTGTTTTAACTAAAACTCAATCAACACTATTTATATACAAAGATTACATATAGCAGCAGAACATAGACTAAAAAAAAATAATTGTATCGATATAACTTCATAACCAATTTGACATCAAGAAATAATTAACAGTCGAAGCCCCATCTGCAACACCATAGTTCGGTTGGGCACCCAGAACTCATCCAATCTCTAACCAACACCCGAAGTTTGAATTCGTGGCCAGCAGACTTCCAGAACTTGACACACATACACGCTATTAACAACAACACACACACATGACTGGACTCAAACCCGAAACCAATAAACCTTCCATTCGATACCACAGACATATCAAGCACAAAATTAAGCTTACATAGGAACGAACCAGTGATTTCTGCAAGGTTCGACTGGAGCACTTAACTCACGCGTACATACCCACAATAACCAGCAGACACACGGTACCAAATCACACAGCTACGACCCAACACTTGATAGCTTACGCACGCACACAGCTGTTTCACACACACAGTCGAGAGTTTACACAGATGAGGGAGAGAGATAGAGTTTGAGAAAGACGAGAGATTTTGTGGAGGGTTCTAACGAGAGAGATTTAGAGCTTTCTATAGAGAACCGAGAGAAAAGCTAAGAACAGAGCTCAAAAATGAATTGGGGAAAAAAATCGGGTGATTTCGGGATTTAGGGGGAAGTGTATTTTAGAAATCTAAAAAAAATGCTGAAACTAAATAAAAATGAATTTAAATCAATCCTAAAATTCGTAATAAAATAGAAGGTTGATGGAATATTAAACTTTAAATTTTTAAAATAGAAAGTCTGAAATTACAAAGCCCCACACATTTTTAAAATATTTTTAGGATCAAAAATGAATTAAATGTAAATTTTACAAATAACGATCCTTTAAATGCTATAAAACTATTAAAATCATTTTAAAATACTTTAACACCCAAAATAATTCACCCAATTATTTTAAAAACTAAATAATATTATAAATAGGATAACATAAAAGATTTCGAAATTTTTGGATACTCCGATGATTTTATAAAATTCTCAGAAGATCAATAATGCATGATTTAAATAGATTTTAATCATCAAAAATACAAATAAAAATACATAAACTTTCACGGCACATATAAATCATCATATAAACATGTAAACACGATATCACATATTTTTAACCTTCCCTACATTATTCACATAATAAGATTCACAATTAATATTAAATAACATTTATAAATACGAATTTTTTTTCTAGGGCGTTATATCCTTCCCCCCTTAATAGGATTCTGTCCTCAGAATCGACCGTAAGAAAACGTATGACGGTATTCTCAAATATTTCTCTTTCAATTCCCAAGTTGTATTCTCAATTCTAGGATTCCTTTATATCAACTCATATATCGATAGGCTCATCCTGTAAGCCTGCATGTTCCAAAATAAACTTAAACCTTGGATATACAAGTCTCATTAACTATAAACGCTTATCACTTGTAGGTGAAGGTCTTCTACCGAAAATCAGGCATAACCTGATCGCATAGTGAACTATGCCCTGTACACAACGCCTCAAGTACTAACCTCATCATCATAAACAATTCAATCATATACAATACCGAAACAAAACCCACCTTAATTTGCAGCAAACATAAAAGCGAAGAAATCTGTCCTGCCTCGCAGTAAACAGGTAAATAAATAAATCTTTAAAACAAATGTCAATTGATATCACTTCTACACTCCTACTCATAATTCAGATTGGCTCAGATAAAACTTTGAGAAAAAGAATATCAAGAAATCCCCCAATCATTCTTACTTCCCTTTCAACGTACAATGTTACTCGAGGAGGGAATAATTAGGAAACTTCTATCCATCCTTAATCCCATTGTTTTACTAAGTAACCTTTTCGAAACTAATAACCATTTACCTTGACACATATATATCATACAGATCGTCAAAATTTAAACTCTACACATTATAACTCCCATATTTATAAATAACTCATTTCCTTGAACTATTTCATCTTCTACATTCATCCGCTTCACGTTCTGCTTCTGTTAACTCCGCTTGATACTACCTACTTTCCTCTAACGATTCATTCGCAATAATCTAGACCTTTGGATCTTCCATCTATAACTTCCCAAATTCATTGAACATTTCCTTGAGCATTGTATGCCTATTTAATCTTTCCTGGTTCATCCGATTGAACTGATACTTGAGCGGTTTTCGATCTCTTCTTTCACTCCTAAAAGCTTTCACCTTTATCCATTCATTTCTTGACTGGTACGCTTGTCTACTGTTGTAGCTATCTTGGTAAAATCTTTGACAATCCTTCAATAATTCCTAGCTGGTCCTTCAAAGTTTTCGATCTCCGCTAGCATCTTAGGCTGTTCCTGATTCATTTCTGTTTTGTCATAACGACATTTACTTCGATCCTTTCGTCATATCTTGAAAATGTATTTCTTCCAATTGCAAAGATCATACTTAGTAATCATATACATGTCCTTTCTATATCCTCAAATATCTTGTTATGTCTTCCGATCTTAAATCCTTGAACTTGATTACATTCCTGGATTTCAAAATCTCCTAGGTCTTACATTCCTTTCCAGTCAAATTTCACATCCTCTATTAACACAATTCTTGAAAATTTCCTGGTTTTCTGTCTTCCTTTTCTTACCGTCTCGTTCCATCTGCGTAAACTCACTCTTACTCTTAATATTAGTGATCCTCTGACTATATTCGCACAAGTTATTAACTCCACACAATCACTTTACTTCCTTATCCAAAGCTTCAATCCTTGCTAAAATTCCTTACAAACGAACCGTCCCACTCTACCTTGTCTTACTCAAGTTATCCCATTCCGTCTCTAAACTTTTATATCTGACAATTTATCTCCAACATCCAAATTCCTGTAATATGTTATCTACTGTATCCATAGTGAAAATATATAATAAGCAAGTATTCTTCAACAATCTTTCCTCCACGATAACCTTCACATACCACTTATATCAATCCTCACTATATTTTCGACTTTAACAAAATTATCATTTCATGTTCTTATCATCTACTCCTTAACCATAATCAGTTTCTCCGTATTGTTGAATTTTGTACGTGTTTTGTCAATCCACTGCGTAATTTAACTTGATATTCACTCTCTGCTTTAACTTCAATTCTCAAGCCTGCTCATCAAATTTTCATTCGACGTAAATGTACCTTGTACCACTTAGATGTCATTGTTTCCATCTTTACTACTCTCAATCACTGATAGCTTTAGGATTCGTAAGGGTTTATAATAAAAGAAACCAATACAATGGACATATGTTAGCAAGTATGAATAAGTTGAATTTTGTTTGATATGGATTTGATAAAAGAATTTACCGAGAGATCAGAATGATCGTTGAACTGTTTCCAGGTTGAATTTGTCACTTTAATCAACCGCCATAGTACAAAAAGGTGGCAAGCCTTCAGTACTTTCATGACAAACACAATCAGTGGCGTCCCACCAGACTTCTATCACATAGATAGATGTCCCTGGATCCCCTATATACATAGGGTTGTTCTTCCCAGTCAGAATAGATAAGGTTAAGTATTCAAAGAGAAACAAAAGGAATTTAAAAGTTTCAAAAAGTTTATAGATATACAATGTTGAATAAGGAATAGCAATTATTCGGGGAAATTGGAAAGAATTCAAGGGTCTCAATAATTTATATGCATAATGTTGAATCAAGTTATCCCCTGGAAAATAGAGGTATCTTTGAAAAATAGAAATGTGTTTAAATGAATCTGAAAAAGTCGTCATCAATTGAAATATAGTTGATTATCAAAGGTGATGGGGTATTATCAAGATAAGAAGAAACAGAAAGAAAGGTTGAATCGGATCTCCTTAATCGATAAACTAAATGAAATCAACTGCTAGTAATGAATAACCATGCCATTCCTCTAACCCATGCCAGTAATCGCATTTCACATCTTGTTTTCAATCCTTTCGCACTTTCTATACCACTCGCGGGTAACTAAAGCCACAAAAGAAATTCTAGAACATACACGAAGGTCTACACGTGACATCCTCCAAGCTGGTAACTCCGATCGTCTATTTAACGTAGGCGGCGCCGAATCAACTACCTCGTCCAAAGTCGTACCTTCGAATGAATCGAATTCTGGCTCGCGCGATATGTCGAAATACTAACTAACGTCGCAACCGTTGTCCTAATAACCTAAGGCGAATCTTATTCTAAATCGTTCTATCTAACGTCCCACTTAAATACCTATACTTAATTATCCTAACTTGTTTCAGTGACCATAACCTGTCGCTCTGATACCAACCTGTAACGCCCCAACTTCCCAATACGGAAAATATATATTTTATAATAAAATAGACATTGATACAGGGAAATTTTAGAAAATTTCGGCATGAAGTATTCATAAATCGGACTATCCACCTGTAATTCAACCCAAACCAAATTCCAATTTAACAATTACACTTAATACACCAACGATTCCTCACCGGGATCGATTCCAGGTTATGGTATGAAACAAGAATCTAAACCATACAAATTATTACAATTTATATAAAATAATTTTTAAAAGAATCAACACCTGAACAATAGGTGAAGAGAATAAACAATGACAGAATAATTTTGAGAATGAGTGTTTGTAAATTAATAGAAGAATGTCACTGAAAGTAAAATAAAATAAAATAAAGGGTATGGGAACTAGCAAACATGGTTTAAAAGAAATATCAAAAAATCAACAGAACAGGTTCACATTATTTAGAATAAATATGAAGAATATAATTGCTTGCAAGAAGGAATTTCGAAAGAACAGTAAATAATACAAAAGGTTTCACATCACTTGAACAATAAGTGAGGGATAGTAAACTTGCCTCAATATACAAAGTTTCCAATTCCAATATCTCAATTCTTTACCCACTTTACATCAGTCTCCACTTCTTTATACAGTGGCCTTTATCCAATCACACATCCATCTTTTCTCTATCACTTGACAGCTTCTACCCGAACACACTCGTCAATCCCGATAATTATCTCTTTCCTATATATATTCCATCTACACGAGCACTGGCTCGTAGCCGGCCTCCGATTCGTACCTATAAACAAGTAAAGTACTATTTCAGTACGCTAATAACAATAACCGTCTAACTCTGTTCTACCCAAACGTGTCCTATAACGCTTTACAATTAACACATATAAAATACGTATTAATCACATCCTCAAAATAATAATGTATAACCACATAAATCACATGACACTTGGCACATATTATTAACTTACCTTTATACATTATAATCGACATAGCACATTGGTTCACAAATAGTTCCTATCAAATTATTACAACAATTATAAAATAATTCTAATAAAAATTGGACAGCACCTCCTTTAAAATATGACTTAACCTGTGAGAATACAATTGATCAGGATAACAATCCAACCATCCAATTTACCAACTCCACTTATATTTACACTACGCAAATACACTAATATACAGAATTGACATGCCTCTGACAATCGGTAACTTAACACGTCAAGGATTTATATATATATCACAATACGATCAAAATGTTCATATAGATTATTTTATACTGATAATCAGATTAGTACACTTAGTGAAAATTTAATAATTATAATTATCACTATTAACATCATAGATATCACACTTAAGTCCCAAGCATCACGTTTTCACACCCAAGGTTATAAATACGGACTCATGATCGATTTTGGCCTAAATAATCAAATTCTGATTACCTTACAATCTTAAATAAATTTATGAAAGATAAACATTTCCTTGTCATGACCTACACATTCCCCTACATACCCACATTATATCAATTACCAATACTCGTACACATTTCCTTTTTTACACACACACAGGGACCTATAACCTATATAATACACACATACACCAAGTATCCTCCCCTGCTTCCTCACATTACCCTCCCCTAGCTACACACTTAACCTCACACACCTGCACCTCCGCTTACATTCAACCACACCTTCCACATTCACCATACTCGGAACAATACATTCAATCAATCCATGAAACTCAATTAAAACTGGGAATTACAGCAAGAAAACCCGATCGAACAAAAAGAAAACAACACAACATTGAACTCAATGAGAACTAAAGACATGGTCGGTATTCATACACAATTTCGACCAAAAACAGAGTTTTACAAAAGCTATCTCCAAAACAGGCAGCACTGAACTCGACTTTCATCAATACATCTAACTCATATATCAATCTTTATATAATTAACATCATCTAAAAACCAAAACCAAACAATTTGTTTTAACTAAAACTCAATCAACACTATTTATATACAAAGATTACATATAGCAGCAGAACATAGACTAAAAAAAATAATTGTATCGATATAACTTCATAACCAATTTGACATCAAGAAATCATTAACAGTCGAAGCCCCATCTGCAACACCATAGTTCGGTTGCGCACCCAGAACTCATCCAATCTCTAACCAACACCCGAAGTTTGAATTCGTGGCCAGCAGACTTCCAGAACTTGACACACATACACGCTATTAACAACAACACACACACATGACTGGACTCAAACCCGAAACCAATAAACCTTCCATTCGATACCACAGACATATCAAGCACAAAATTAAGCTTACACAGGAACGAACCAGCGATTTCTGCAAGGTTCGACTGGAGCACTTAACTCACGCGTACATACCCACAATAACCAGCAGACACACGGTACCAAATCACACAGCTACGACCCAACACTTGATAGCTTACGCACGCACACAGCTGTTTCACACACACAGTTGAGAGTTTACACAGATGAGGGAGAGAGATAGAGTTTGAGAAAGACGAGAGATTTTGTGGAGGGTTCTAACAAGAGAGATTTAGAGCTTTCTAGAGAGAACCGAGAGAAAAGCTAAGAACAGAGCTTAAAAATGAATTGGGGAAAAAAATTGGGTGATTTCGGGATTTAGGGGGAAGTGTATTTTAGAAATCTAAAAAAAAATGCTGAAACTAAATAAAAATGAATTTAAATCAATCCTAAAATTCGTAATAAAATAGAAGGTTGATGGAATATTAAACTTTAAAATTTTAAAATAAAAAGTCTGAAATTACAAAGCCCCACACATTTTTAAAATATTTTTAGGATCAAAAATGAATTAAATGTGAATTTTACAAATAACGATCCTTTAAATGCTATAAAACTATTAAAATCATTTTAAAATACTTTAACACCCAAAATAATTCACCCAATTATTTTAAAAACTAAATAATATTATAAATAGGATAACATAAAAGATTTCGAAATTTTTAGATACTCCGATGATTTTATAAAATTCTCAGAAGATCAATAATGCATGATTTAAATAGATTTTAATCATCAAAAATACAAATAAAAATACATAAACTTTCACGGCACATATAAATCATCTTATAAACATGTAAACACGATATCACATATTTTTAACCTTCCCTACATTTTTCACATAATAAGATTCACAATTAATATTAAATAACATTTATAAATACGATTTTTTTTTTCTAGGGCGTTATAGTTATGGGAATAGAGGTTATCAAGGGGACAAGCTTAAGTGTACTAGGTGTGGACTTAATCATGATGATAAGGATTGTCGTTGGAATACCGGAGCTTGCTTTTGTTGCGGTGAGATTGGACACAGGGTAGTCGAGTGTCCTAAGAAGGAGAAAAATGATGATACAACGAATAAAGTAACGGTAGCGGATTTTAGATCCGATTATGGACGAGTATTTCGACCTTCGTCAAAGAAAGATTAAGGTACACAATTATCTATATGTTTGTTTAATTTTAATTTGCCTTATTTAAGAAATTGAGGTATTATGTGTTTTAGTGTGTTCTTATAAATTTGTGGACCAAATTTTTTAAGGAGGGTAGAATGTGATATCCACTATTTTTTTATATAAATGTTAATAGATTAAATTATTTTACATTTGTAACTTTGTATAATTTGACTAATAATAGTGAGATATTTTGATTTTGACAAAAATTGTTTTTTTTTTTGTTTTTTTTAGGAATAAAACTGAAAGGTTGTAATGTTTTGTATATTATTTTATTTAGTGATAATGGGCTACTAAATCAATGTTTATGATTGGATTAATGGTAATTTATTGCATTATGTCAGTTACATGTGTCTGTATGAATTTCATTGCTTTTTTACTTATATAAAAAGAGGAGAGTGTGGTAAGAGCCGAATAGGAGAAAGTTAAGCTAGTGATAAGGCTAGTCTATTCTCTCTGCATTCTTTTTTGGTTATTTACAATTGTTATACGCATACTCTATATTTTGATTATGTGCTCCGAAATATTAAGATAGATTGTGGCCTTCCATGTGTTAATCTTACACATGCTTTGTTCATTGTATAGTAGAAGTAGTCTATTCCATGTACTACTTAACATATTATTCACTGTTATGGATTTCATTAGGGGGTTGAGTTTAAGACATAAGAATTCATGTGTAATATCTATATAAAGAGTGCTGCACTATTCATGTTCTTTTTCCCACGTGTATCATACTGTCACTTTAGAGTAATTTTAAGATTTAATGTTTTTAATTCAAATCTATTGGCTTTTATTATATTCGTTTTGTCTAAATACACCCATTTTGCCTAATTACTTTATTCTAATTATGGATAGGTACTAGTTTTTATGTATATTTACTTTTATATAAAAAAATGGCTTATGGTACAATTTGAGAAAATATGTAATGTTGTTTTAATTTTCTTTCATAAAATAGTCATTTTTTATTTGTTTTTAGTCTTATATATATATATATATATATATATATATATATATATATATATATATATAGGCTTTTGCTCAAATACAAACCAATCCTTAAATACAAACTACAAACTAACACTAGATTAATTATATTTCATTTATTCTAAGGTTTTTGCCAAGGGTACCTTCACAAAAAATGCTTAAAATAATTAGCTCTATCCACAAAAAAAAAAAAACAAAACTTGTCGTGGAAATGCGAAGCATTTAAGACAGTAAACGGATGAGTTAGGTAGTCATGAGGGCCGCAGGCCCTCGACACACCCGTCAATCGTCTATTGCCTTTACCATTGATTGTCATTCCTTACAACTTTAGAATGATAAAGGCGCGAAGCGCCGTACAAGAAGGTGCGAAGCACCGTTAACCAGTGAAATCCACTGCCACGTCATCACGTGAAAAGTGAATTTTTTTTATTTTTTTATTTTTTTTGCTAAATGGAGCCAATTATTTTAAACACTTTTTGTATTGGGGTACCCATAGTTTGATCATTAGATTAGCATGAAATATTGAATTAGTGTTTAGTTTGTAGTTTGTAGTTAATTTTAGTTTGTAGTAGAGTAGGACCCTATATATATATATATATATATATATATATATATATATATATATATATATATATATAAAGATATATTTTATATTCAGTGAGACGCCTATGTTGATTACTTTATATTAAGTGTGTGTAGTTTTTTTTTAATTAATAATCGTAGGTCGAACCATCAAGTTTGGTGGAAACTTTTGCATCCTACATATTTTGAAAACCGTAGTTGGAGCATATTTTGATGGTCGTAGTTGGAAAATTATAGTATTTTATTGATATTATTGAGTTCATTAGCTTGTATATATTACTTGTCTGGTGTTATATAATTTGTATGTGTACATAGATAAATTGAAGTCCAGGACCCTTTTGCTTTGCATCGTTTCAAGCATTACCTTAATGTTGTGGTTTGAAAAAAAAAAGGAATAATAATTTCTGTATGAATGACAATTTGTGTTCTATTTTGTTAATTCATTTTTAGGTGTTGCAGTATTTATTTCAAAGTGTTTAGTTCTTAACGAGGTAAGTTTTACTTTCCGAACATTATAGTTGTATTTTTTTTTAAATTATATTTATATGTTGAAAATTTTGAGATTTTATTTGATTCTCTTTCTCTTTATTTGAGTATTTAAAATCGGTCAAGTGCAAGTTTCTTGAAAATGAATTATTCTTAATTTATTTTAAGATAAGGACTTTGGAACCCAAGTTTAGTTTATGATCTGAACCCGTTAGTATCTGCGCTTTGTTCCGGAACTAGAATCTGATACCTTTCTAGGGGCACTGTTGTGCAATTCCTAATACCTTAGAGTGTGCAATTCCTGATACCTTAGAGAGGGATGCAATATTAACTTCTGGACTGCGTCACCGGTTTATAGTGACTTCTAAACTTCTGGACCGTGTCACCGGTTTGTAGTGACCTTAGATAAAATTGTGGGTTATAAAGTTGATTTTATTGAATTTTTCTGTCCCTTTTATGATTTACTATTTGACACTGAAACTTTCTGTTAGCTCTGTTTCTGAAATCATATTTAAATTTGTAAAATATTTTGATCTCTCTCTCTCTTATAGATATAACGTACTTGACCAACTAGTTTGTAAGGATAGTTTCGTGCCGGCTGTTTTAAAAACTTTTCAGGTTGTGGAAATTCATAAGAGCTGTTTGGATTTGAGAGTTGGTTCATTGGACGACCGTTATGCTTTTATGTTTTTAGTTTATATTTAAAAAATTTGTGGGAGCTGCGCCTCTGTTTATTTGAATTATGCTCTATTTATGATATTCCAACTTTTGTTTTAAAATATTTGATTTAAGAAAGGTTGGTTTTGAGACTTTTATCCTGGTTAGTGTATTTTTAGTTCTGTTTTAATATCTTGAAATCTTTCAAAAATACTACAATAGTTGGCATCTCTATATGCTAGTATTATAAAAAATTCTTAACATAAATTTATTAGAAAAATAGTATTTAATTCATCATTAAGTTCATAAATGAAGTTGACACCTTAATTAATGGGAAACTTACTTTTGGCATCTCAAGTTGATACCACATGCTACTTCACATGGCATCCCAGTAACCCCAATAGAATGCTAAAAAGAGTGCATGCCATATCATGCCACATGAGGTAGCATTCCTTTTGGCACCCTCCATTAAAGAAAGTGACAAGCAAAGGGACCAATTTTTGGCACCCTTTCTATTAGTTTTGGCATCCTGCCAAAATAAAAAAAAGTGTATCCATCATCAATAAAAATATGTATTTTCTTATCTAACTTTAATTATACTATTTTACAAATTATCAAATATTGTGAAAATTTTAAAGGTCAATCACTGGAACGAATTTGCATGATAAGGATAAAAGAATTATTAAATAATATATTAATATTTTTTATGAGTCATAATATGACATAGATGCTTTTCCAGATATTCCTTACATTTCTTCAAATTATTTACATTTTTCAAAGAAGTGTCCGACACGCATTTTAAGGATAGTTCCATAACTTATTTTTAAAAATTTTTTTTTACAAAAATTTAAACATTAAAATTTTATAAAAAAAAGAAAATTTTAAAAATAAGTTCTGAAACTATCTTTAAAATGTATTTTAAAATCCGTACCGAACATTTCTTGAAAAATGTAAACAATTGAAAAGACGGAAGGAATATACACTTGCAACAACTAGACAACTCCGTGGATATGCTTACATCAACGAGACATCTTATGCGAAATGCGAACTTCCGGAGCTTCCACTAATTTCTTTTCATAGCTATTCTTGGTCATTCAATATATGTAGGAATTAGGATCTTGGTAAGTGCATTCGTTTTCGCTAGTTGGGATGTAAGGTGGTAGAGCATTTTCAAGAATTTCTTAGCTTATTTTTAAATATATTATAAATAATTAAGTTTTTAATAAATTATTATATTGATTTATGTATCATTTTCAATAATATTTTCTATTACTGCTCTATATTTTATATTTTATTCATAATTTTAATTTGACTAGGACAAACATTCAATAGAAAAGAGAGAAGAACCAATAGTTTACTAATAAAATATTAAGTTAAGACATGCTAGTTGCTTTTAAAATAGAGGAGAGAGAAGAAAATTTTAATTTTTTAAAGAATTTCTTGGAACTCCATTTTAAATCATTTTCTTTATATTCTGATTTAAGAACTTAAATAAAAATTTCTTGGATTACTCTTGAGTAAATTACATAGTGGTGGCCGTATTTTACACCAATTTTCGAAATAGTGGCCAAATTTTCAGATTCTTAAAAGAATGACCAAGTTTTCTTTCTGCCTTTCAAAAGAGTGGCTACCGTCAACTTCCGTTAAATTTTCACCGTTAACTAATATATTTAAAGAGTAAATTATAGAATGGTGATCGTACTTTACAATGATTTTCAAAATAGTTAACAGTGAAAATTATTATATAGCCACTATTTTAATGTATTCATTATAAATTATATTACAAATTTAAGATTTTTTTTAAATATGTTTCGTATTTTTTTTCATTTTTTCCAATTTTTAAAATTAATTCTTTTCTTTTTAAATTTTTTGTTCAGTATAATAATAAATGACATGACTAAAATTCCTTCATTTTGACAAACAATCACGGTCAAATTTAACGAAAAAGCTACAAAAGGATAAAAATTGCTAGGAAACTCAAAATTATGGAATATAAAGTGCATAAATTAAAAAAAATGAACTTAAGTGCAATAATGTTAAACCAAAGGGTTACAAAATGCATATTAGTCTTCTTTTTTTTTTATTTCCTTTTATTAGAAGGCTTTTAACAAGAATCCCAGCCTAACTCAACTATGGTTACAAATCCACTCAACACACACATATACTGTATATGACTTGGCGGTAAAACCCTACACAACCGCCGCCGTATTAGCAAGCGAGACGAGAGAGAGAGAGAGGGAGGGAGAGAGGGAGAGATGAGCACCCAGGTGAAGAAGAAGCAAGTTCTGCTTTTCTACTGCTTGGAATCTGAAGATTTAGCTCGTAAAATAGCTTCTCAGTCTGAACTCATTCACCTCCAATCCATTAACTGGAGGTTCAGTTTAATTATATCTTTCTTTCTGTATAATTTATATATACATGTTTCATTTGTAAACTTGGTTTATTTTTCTTCGTGTTATTTTTTTCTTTGATTAAATTGTACTTTTCTTTTTAATTACTTTTCTTGCTACATTTTTAGTTGGGGTTAATTATCAGGTCACTTATTACACACGTCAATATATCAAGCTGGGTTTTTTTTGTCTCATTTAAACCACTCAATACAAAAAATGTTACACTCCGTTAACTTTCGAAAAATAAAAGTAATCTTTTGTTGAATCTATACATTTTTCTTGAATTCTACCGCAACCAAATGAACAATTCTCAAATTCTAGTATTTTAGATAATATATTTAAAATTTAAAAAGTTCATTTACAATTTATTTTTAATTAAAATAAGGAAAATAACTATAAAATTAAGAATAAATAATAAATGATTTTTTAAAAATCTAAATATATTATCTAAAATACTAGAATTTAACAATTATTCATTTGGATACGGTAGCATTCAAGAAAAAAGTACAGAATCAACAAAAAATTACTTTTATTTTTCGAAAGTTAAAGGAGTGTAACATTTCTTGTATTGAGTGGTTTAAATGAGACCAAAAAAAAACCCGGTGATCCGCTTGATACATTAGCGTGTAATAAGTGACCTATATGTTTTTAGTTATGTCAGTAGAACCAGGATTTAGATAAAGCCCAGGCTAAACCATTTATAGTTAGTTTTGGAGGTTAGCTGCGAATTTTAAATTTTTTTATGACGATCTTGCAAGACAATTTAATTGAAGATTTCTGTATTAATTTTTGTAGTTTAGCTCTGCAGATAGTGAAAATGTAGGATTCGTTAAAATCTTGATGCTACCCTATATGTAAACAAGTTGTGGTCTTTTTGTTTTGGAGGACTGAATTTGTAGGAATAATAAAAAGGTGCATTGGAATCATGAATAGTGTCTAGAAAATTAGCGGTTGAGGGTTCCAGCCCCCAATCGAGGCATGTGGGCATGTAATGGTCCTGCCAAAATTCTACTTGCCTTTCAGGCTTGAGCAATGAGATTATAATGGTATATCGTGTTTTGAGATCAAAAGGGGTAAAGCCTTTTTTTTTTTTTTTTTTTTTTCCTTCGTTAGTTTTGAAGCCCACTTTATTATCTGTAGCATTAGTAATTAGCATTAGTATCTTTTGGGGTGCATATTTGAATTTGCTAATAGTTTGCCTAATGCAAGGCTATTTTTGTTGAACTCCATTCAAAATATTACTAGTATTTCATTAGCTGTCCTTTTGCATCTTCTGTTCGGATTCTTTATCGTTTATTATGATAAATTATTCAGTTATCTATATTAATGATCAGCCTATCAGTGTTATCTTTTGTTTTTGAGTAAACATAGTTGTAATCTTTGCATAAACTTTTGTGCATGTATCAGGAGTTTCGATGATGGATTCCCTAACCTATTCATAAACAATGCACATGAAATCCGTGGGGAGCACGTTGCCTTCCTAGCATCCTTCAGTTCCCCGGGTGTCATATTTGAACAGCTCTCTGTCATATTTGCACTTCCCAGGCTATTTGTTGCGTCTTTCACACTGGTATTACCATTTTTCCCCACTGGTTCCTTTGAGAGAATGGAAGAAGAGGGAGACGTAGCAACTGCATTTACTATGGCAAGAATATTATCAAATATTCCAATATCAAGAGGAGGCCCAACTAGTTTGGTTATATATGACATACATGCTTTGCAGGTTGGTTTCTTTGCATTTCTGTCCAAATGTATATAATATGCACGGCACATGTTGTAACTAGGATGGTTTTCCATGTTATGAGTATTTTGATTTGCTCAAGTGGTAAGGAATGACACAAGTTTATTGTGACCATCTCATGTACGAGAAGAGCCACATTATGAGGTTTTATCTCCACAAGTAACTCGCAGACGTTTACTCACGTAAATGAATTATTGATTATCTTTATTTAGTTTATGCTATATTTACTCTTTTTATTATTGTTAAACAGAGGTTGTAAAAGAAAACTTGTAGTTTCCATTAGCCATCCTAGTTTTACAAGCTTGAAGCATCTCCTTCTTCTAAATTTCACGCTCTTTCCCATTTCTGATAGTGATTAGTGTTTACCAGGATAATCACTTTTTTCTAACTAAAACTTTGTAGGAAAGGTTTTACTTTGGTGACCATGTTTTGCCTTGTTTTGAAACTGGCATTCCTTTGTTAAAGCAACGGCTTCACCAGCTCTCAGATTCGGATAATGTGAGTATTAAGCTTAAACTCACAGTACTGGCTTGCCTATCATTGATTCTTCAGTAATTCCTGTGCATTTTACTGCAGATGTACAACGAATATGTGTCTAGTTTCGTTCACCATCAATTACAATCTATTTAATTTTTTTTCCAGATAGTTGTTGCCTTTCCAGATGATGGAGCATGGAAGCGATTTCACAAACAATTGGATCACTTTCCGATGGTTGGTGAATACCTCTGACACGAGGCATGTTAATTCATGTTATTCATTTCATCTGTTTAAAGTGTTGGATGTTGTTTGATGGCAGGTAGTTTGTGCAAAGGTGCGTGAAGGTGATAAGCGAATTGTTCGGTTAAAAGAGGGTAATCCTGCTGGTTGTCATGTAGTCATTGTTGATGATCTGGTGCAGTCAGGAGGTACACTGATTGAGTGTCAGGTAATTCTTCTTATTTCTTAATGATCCTTAGTAACATGCAGTTATTTCCAATTGAATGTTTCATTCATTAAGATACAATTAAGGTCGCTTTTGTGTACATATTTATGTTTAGTCTGCTCCATAAGAATTGTCCTAATTAAAATACACTCATGCGATCCTAATTAATATTTTATGTTATGTCCGTCACTCCGCCAGAAAGTTTTGGCTGCTCATGGTGCAACCAAGGTGAGTGCTTATGTCACCCATGCCGTGTTTCCGAATCGCTCGTGGGGAAGATTTATTCACAAGAATTGTGGTAACCACCTAGCTATGTTTTTAAACCCTCTCATTTAATATACTTGTTTATGTCTAATTCTGATTTTCCATCCACTGCAATTTTAGAAAACTCTGAGAAAGCCTTTGCCTACTTCTGGATCACTGATTCATGCCCTCGCACCGTGAAGGCTATAGCTAATGAAGCTCCTTTTGAAGTTTTGAGTCTCGCAGGCTCTATTGCAGATGCTCTTCAAATCTAAATTACCCAAAGGAATTTATATATGTGATTTACTGAAAATGGGATATCCTAATAACCTTTGTATTTTCTATCTTTCTAGAAGACGGCTAAAGAAACAGGGTTCTGCTCATGGGGGCATCATTATCTGAACTAAACCCCTCTCGACAAGTATGTATCATGTCATGATGTGCACATTTGTCTAGACGATGAAGAGAATCTAATCCATTTACTTTGGATTTATGGAGTTTTTGTAGTTGTATTAACTGTATTAATCTATCAAAACACTCGTATTTGCCAGTGTCTCCAGTACAAGAATGGAGAGGTAAAGACTTATAAAAGCAGTGTGGGAACAAATTTGATAATTAGTTATATCAGTTACAATTGAACGCTGCAACGCGAGCAATTTGGTAAGATTCAGTAACATATATGTCCGAGGGGAAAGTTTGACGACTCCATTCATCTTTGATGTGATTATGTTGCTTGAATGTCATTGGCTAAAGTTTGTAAATTTTTGTGCATCTCTTACTGTTTGATATAACCTATTTCTGGATCATTAAATATTCCGTAAAATTTCCTTTCGAGTGTCGAAATTCTGTGTGAAAATTGTAGAATTGCTTTGGGTTCTATTTTGAATAGTAATATTGAAGATATATATATATATATATATATATAATTAAATTGTAGTAATTTTTTTGTTGCTTCAGTGATCTCATGCTTACAGCTCCAAAAATATACGATTGAATAGGCGTTTATGTCGTTCACTTGTATATTCCTTGCATTGATACCAACAAATTTGGATAATTATCTTCCGAAAGTTGTAACCTCTTATTGCGCCAACATTTTGCTTGAGTTAGTCGTTGGTATAATGAATTCATAGAAAGAGTTTGTTAATCATTTTGCTTCAAGTAATTGATCTGAGGTATTTTACAACTGCTGGGATGACGATGCAGGTTTATTAGCCTTTTGCCGGTGGATTCCATTTTGTTTTTATTACTGAGTGTTTTACTTTCTGATGCCAATCAGAGCTCCTGTATGTCCTTTATCACAGTTTGTAGATGTGTATTCTAGGAGTTTTATGCTTGCAAGGATTCACTATTCACTTGAGTTGCACATATTTACAAATGGTAGTTTTTTGTTAAATTATTTAGTGTAATACTTCCGATGTCGGACACCTCAAGTATATGCCCAAGGTCGAACCAGTAGCAGGTAGTTCAAGCCCAAGTATAAATTCTTGTTAGTAAGATTTGCCAATAAGTCGAGTATTGGAAATGAAAATACATGCTTATATTGAGTTCTGATTCTAATTTGTATGCATGGAATGGTTTAAAAATTTAATTATTAGATGCTCTTAATCATAATACAATTCACACTCCATCGTCTTTTGTCCTCTCCAACCAAATTCACTCGTAACCAAGTTCTTACCATATCTTAGGTACTAGTAGTTATGCTAGATTTATTATAAGATAAATAAAAAAGAATCGTTGAATGTACTGCTAAATGAATATTTTTTTTATAATTATATTCTACTAGCTTATAACCCGTGCGATACACGGTTTTTTTTTTAATTTTCTTTATTTAATAAATTAATTTTTGTGTTTTTTATTTTAAAAATTGCTATTTTTATGTAGGGGTCATCGAAGTTAAAAAAATTAAAAAAAAATTGTCACCTTAATTCTATCCACGAACTCGAAATTTGAGAAAATTAAAAAAGAAATTGTCATCTTGATTCTATCCACGAACTCTTTCATGGCTGCTGCTGCATTACAACACAAATATGGTTGAATGATTGATTTTTAATATATTAATAATTGAAAATATGGTATGATGTTTTTTGATATATATTAATGATTGTACGATTAGTTCTAATTTAAAAAAGTAAGGTATTTTAATTAGAAAGTAAATATTAATGATTTGAAGATACGGTACAATTGATATTTTTATAAAGATAATATTTTCAAAAAGTAAAAGTGAAAATGGCAATAGCTAATTGCCATTAATTATTTTATGTCATTATTTATTTTAATAAACCGAAAACCAAATCGACAAACTTTCAATGTTTCGGCTTTAATATAATAGTATAGATTAGTTAAATATTTTATGAAACAAACAAAATCTTAGACACTGTAGACGCTTAAGTAATCAAAACGAAAGGTAAAAAAAACATACAATGGAAGTAAAATTGTAAATAAATTTATATAACCTTTTTTAATGATATTCTTTTTAGATTATAATTTCCTCTTTAATATGATATATAATCTTGATCGTCAATTTTTTAAAAAAATAGATTCGACGGTTGAGATTATTTGGGTAGTACAGTGATATCCTTTTTAGATTATAATTTTCTTTTTAATATGATATAATCTTGATCGTCTAGTTGAGATTATTTTGGTAGTATAGTGCCCAAACCAAAATTATGGATAAGATCCCTTTTATGCTTATTATATATAAGGATATAATTAATTTTTTTTTAAAAAAAAAAATATGCAATGGAAGGAAAATTGTAAATAAATTTATACAACCTTTTTTAATGATATCCTTTTTAGATTATAATTTTCTCTTTAATATGATATAATCTTGATCGTCTATTATTAAAAAAATTAGATTCGACGGTTGAGATTATTTGGATATTACAATGATATCCTTTTTAGATTATAATTTCCTTTTTAATGTGATATAATCTTGATCATCTATTTTTAAAAATATTAGATTTGACTGTTGAGATTATTTAGTAGTACAACGACCAAACTAAAATTATGGATAAGATTCATCTTACGCTTATTATATATAAAGGATATAATAATTATATAACAAGAGTAAGATGGATAATAAGCGAGTACTACCATAGGTCAAGGGTTCGACTCTCACTAACAACATAATTAAATTTAATATTTATAACTCTAAATATACTAATAAAACATACGATGAAATTTACTTTTCAACATAATTAAATTTAATATTTGTAACTCTAAATATACTAATAGAACATATGATAAAATTCACTTTTTTAAACTCATTAATCATCTATTAAATTTAATATTAGAAACTCATTAATCATCTATTAAATTTGATATTAGTACACGCCAAAAATTTAGTTTACAAGATAGCGTTGAAAAATTGCGAGTACATAAGCACGAAGCCTACGCCTTGGCTTTCGGGAAATAATTCAAAATAAAACATATGACAAAATTCACTTTTCAAAACTCATTAATCATCTATTAAATTTAATATTAGAAAACCATCTATTAAATTTGATACTGGTATACGTTAAAAATTTAATTTACAAGATAGCATTGAAAAATTGCGAATACATAAGCACGAAGCAGTCCTCATCTCTTCTACAGAAAACTATTACGTCCTGGCTTTCGGGAAATAATTGAAATCAAACCTGACTTTAACTACTAAATAGTTTTGGTTCAAAACAAAAATTCATGTTTGTCTTCTATACTTCATATGTGCATATAATTTACGTCAATATTGAAAAAAAAAATCAGATAATAATAAGATGTAACAAAAAAGTCAAAAAAACAACTTATTATTAGTTATATATATAATTTTTTTACAAAATCTATGCTATCTATACTATACAATACTATAATATAATAAGCAAAATGAGATACTAGTATATTTTATGTTTTGGTTATCCGTTTCATTCAACTATTAGATCGGTAGTTCAAATAGATAATGATCGTTGGATGTAATACTAAAAGTTGTTATATACAAAGGTCTAAGGTTCGAATCCCATCAATAATATTTTAATTAAAAATTAATATTAAAAGATGCTACATAGAAAGGTTTAAGATTCGATTCCCGTCAATAACATATTGATTTAGATTTAATACTAAAAGTTGTTATGTAAAAAGGCAAAATATTTATAATATTATTAACTACACTATAAGTAAATTAAATTTGCACGGGCTATAAGCTAGTATATAAAATACTTTTACAGGTTCAAGGTTTGAATCCAGTAACAATATATTATTATTAAATATTTATATCATCATATAAATTACTCCTAGAAATTCAAGGTTCGATTCCCCTAAACAACATATTTTAAATCTATTTTCACCATATTATTATTTAACAATTATATTATATTATGTTATATTATCTCATGAATTTCATGTTTCAATTTCCATCAGCAACATATTAAATTTAAAAATTTATTGATCTAATATAAAAACCAAGAACTATCATTTAGAATACTATCAAATACATATTATAATATTTTATTATTTTCTATTTTTTTACTAATTAAAAATCAATTATTAAAATTATAAATTAAAAAAAATATTAAATATTAAAATAAAATATCTAAAATATTCCTTACATCGCATGAGATATAAGTTAATATCAATATATATATATAAAGGAGGATATGCGAGAGTTTAGGTGGCGCTCTAAGATCGTCTTAATCTATTTTTCTAATTCTCTAGAATTTTAGAATTTAAATACTAATAAATATAAAATTTCATTTAACATATTAGAAGTAGAATAGGTGTTTGAATTTATAGAGGAAAATAGTTCGAATTTATAAGGAAGACATATGATTAGAAGTTCTATTGGAAATAGAATAAGTATTTGTAAGGCATATGATTAAAAGTTCTTGTAATAACCCTAACGTTAGAAAGGCTACAGTGCCCAAATGAATAGTGATCTTGAGGAATCCAGGGAAATGGTGTGTAGGTACTCTATATTAGGGATGGAAAATGGGTAAACAGAAACCATATTAGTGTCGTACATTGAAAATAAGTGACTCAAAATGACGATGAATTTTAGAAATTCCTGAATTTTGATTTTGAGGATTTTGAGCTCGAACGAACTTCTATATCTTGGATATTAAGGAGTATAGAAATACTAAAGGAATTATATATTGAGAAATTAGTGTATTAGGGTAAACTAAAGGATTATTAAGTTAAGGACTTATCAAAGGAATTTGGATTGTTAAACGATTTCAGAACCACTGAGATAATGAAGTATATTCGAACCGAATCACAATTAGACGAGTATGGAAACCAAACAACCAAGATTATAACATAACAAGGATATATACCACATTATTATTACCAAGAATGCTAGCAAATTACTTAGGAAAATCAAGAAAAAGATTAAAGGATGCATTGGATGACATCATGAGTGACATCATCATCCACTAACTTGTTTTAAGGGGGTAGATTAGTCCTTAAACCTTGTAAAATTCCACAAGCTTCCACAAGACACTAGATTAAACAAGATTAAGATGAGATAAGAGCAAAAACCAAGAAAAAAACCTCTCCCCCAACCTCTTCATTTCATTCGGCCATTGAAGAAAAAAAGAGAAATTAGAAAATCAAAACCCTAGTTCCAAGTCATCTAAATTCAAGGAAAAATTCATGAAGGTTGCTTACATATAGACTAAGGTATGTTATGAATTCTAGCCTCTAACTCCATTCCATGTTTGAGAAATAAATCATGAAGGTGATGATGAATAGTGCATGAATAGTAACTTTAAGAAACTAACTTGTTTTTCATGGCTCCTTTAGTTGGTCCAAGCTATTGTAAGGTTGTTAAGGATTATACAAGGCTTGTTGAGTGTTGTTAGAGCTTCAAGAAGGTATAACTACTCTTGCCCTCTTTGTATTTATGGTGTAAACTAAGTTGGTTAGTAGTTAAGTGAAGTTAATGTTTAGTTTATAATGAGTATGTGTTATAAGTGGTTTGTTTTGATGTGGAAATTGTGTGTTATGGACTTGTAACCATGGCTGGTGAAGAATACCACATGGTGTAGGTGATGATTATGGTGTTTGATAATTGATTTGGAGGAGTTGGATTTATGGAAAGTACGAAATTATAGCCGTTATAATGCCCGATTTTCGTTAGGATGTAAGTTGCCCTGTTTTGGACCCCCTGCATCCGTACGGTACCCTACTGTCCAGGTTCCTATTTAACTATGAAATGATAGAGCTTAGTTCATAGATCGTTTTGATATAAGGTGCGTTAAAATCTGATGAACGGTTTAGGAGAAAAGTCAGTTTTAGTGAAAGCGGTTCAGAAACCGAGAAACCGTAAATGTATCAAACTTGAGGTTACAATTACCATACTTTAACATTGTTAAAAGTCACGAAATTTTGGGATATGGTAGTAGTGTGGTCAAAGAACTATTTACAGTTGACCTTACATTAAAATTCGAAATTTAAAAATTATAGGAAATTCTGCAGTCGAGTGTGGTCGTTAAGGGAAATGGTGAAAACCCCTGAAACTTCGATTTAGGTTATAAATGGTTAAGTTCTTGAACCTTTGGGGTAATAGGAATACGTTAAACATATATTAAAGTTTCAAAAGGTAATGTTATACAAGAGTGTAGTGAGTAAGAGATGTGGTTCTAACGATGGTCCTTTTGTGTTTATAGAAACTCCGGAAGAGGGACGAGCCATACCGTCAGGATATCGAAACCGAGGCAAGATTTCTTCTATCCCTATTTGTAAAACTACTTATCTTCACAAAGAAACTTGATTTCGTGGAATATATATGGGATGCTATTATTACTATATTGTGAAGAAATTGTCTTCCTTGAGTATTACTATTGAAAAGAAAGATATACGAAGATGTATATGAATATGGATATGAGTATAAGATGTATATGAATATGAATAAGAGTATGAGATGGATATGTATAGAGATGATTATGCATGAATTGAACATGCCTTATGATTATGAGAATAAGAGAGAATGGTATCAGTTGTTATCGAGGGTTATATGGTTATAATATTATATTAAAAATGTTCTTTTTGAGTATCAGCGGTTTAATAAACATTATTTGATTATCATGCATTACTCTTAAAATAGATGGAATATTTTACGAATATAAAAGTATATTTGATTGCTGAATATGAAAGAGAGGTCTGAATCATAATCAAAGCATTATGACATATATATTTTATAGAAGTAATGTGCGAGAATGGAAATGATATGAGAGAATGATAGGTGGAAATGAAAGTGAGAAAATGGAAATGTGGAATGATATTTTGAAAAGAGACTAATGATGTGATAAAGAGGGGGATTGCAACAGACATGCGTAAGTGGCTGTGTCAGGGCTGTGTGTGACACAGTCCAGCATTTATTATTTTTTTTACGGCACGAAGATGCCAAGGGAGGATGTTAGCAGGTGGCCTTCCTCCAGGGATGATTTTCATTCATTCTACCGGTAGTAAAAAGAGAGCAGGTACGATTAGGCGACTGATCATCGTCCTAACGTATCAGGCGACAGCAGATATCCCCAATGTTTTTGAAAAGAAAATGTAGACAATGGTTTTCAGATTTCTATACTGAAAACAGAATAATGATATGAGATGATGGAATGATAGTTACAGATGAAGAAAAACTGATATTATATTATTTCAGCTTTCTATACTGAAAACAGAATAATGATATGAGATGATGGTATTATGGATACAGATGAAGAAAAACTGATATTATATTAATTTAGATCTCTTTCTTATAATAGTGAGTGGATGATGTATTATTAAATAAGAGCTTTACTCTTCCTTAAGGATTTTAATTGTTTCCTGCTATTACATATGCATATACATA
Source organism: Saposhnikovia divaricata (assembly GCA_036435485.1). NCBI lineage: Eukaryota > Viridiplantae > Streptophyta > Magnoliopsida > Apiales > Apiaceae > Saposhnikovia > Saposhnikovia divaricata. The sequence goes on along the minus strand of CM071601.1, from coordinate 121,593,536 downwards.
TATGTATACTTGTTCACATTTTAAATTTTAGTTACAGTATGATCTTGCTGAGCTATTATAGCTCACTCTTGCTACTTATGTATATAGCAGCTAGGTCCCATGCCGATACTACGTACCACACCCCGCAAGAGGGTAAGGGAAAGGCGACCTTTTGAGCGAGTGCTGGCGACCATCCCCGAGGTAGTGACAAGCGAAGGGGCTTAGTATACTTATGTAAATTAAGTGTGTAAGTTGTAATAAACTTTAGTTGTTGAAGTGCTTCCTGTAGAAGCTTTGTTCAACAATGTACTTAGTAAATTCTGGGCTTGTAATAACTGTTAACTTTAAAACTTTTAAATATTGTGGTTGTTGTTCTATGAGCATATGACTGGTGTGTGTGTGTGTGTATTAGTGTGGGGTCAACTGCTTATTTATTTATTTATAAAAAAAAAAGGACTACAGAGATATTGATAATGATCGGAAATTGGACCTTGACGGCCCGGATCCTTGACCCCGGATCCCGGGGCGTCACAGATGGTATCAGAGCTAAGAGTCATAATGCTCAAGAACAAAAGTAATAATAATAAATGTATCAGTTATAATATAAATTGTGAACTTCCATCAAGTTCAGGGGTGGTATATCGCAGGTAGTATTTACTTTAAGCATATATTATAATTTTATAGACTGTTACTAATAGAATTCTATGTTTTATTATAGGGAGCGGAGATGGGTGAGCCGAGTCAGGACCCCCAGTGGCTAGGGATGTCAGAGCAGGAGCTATTAGATCTTCAGCTGGCCGGGGTAGATGTCCCCGAGTATGCAGTTGAGGACCTCAGGGAGAGACGCCGGGCGGCGGCTAGAGAGCGATTAGAGAGAGAGGAGGCAGAGGAGCAGAGACGGAGAGATGCTGTGGCCCTAGTGCCATATATGGGTAGACCTTCTACAGGATCTGACGAGGCAGGTCCTTCCAGAGTGAGATCGGAGATCCCTGAGGAGGAGAGGCCACTGCGTAAGAGGCCTAGGTTGTCAGTTATACCTGAGGAGCCGATTGAGTGGAGGGATATTCAGATGGTTCCCACTCCTGTCCGACCCATCCCAGTGCCGTCACCAGTTCCATCCCCTCTACCTAGTCCTGACCCTATAGATGATCCTTTTGAGCAGTTTACCCCTCCAGGGCATTTTGGTTTTTTTGAGGAGGAGGAGGATCCTTCAGAGGATGCTGAGACAGAGTCGGTTCCTCCATCCCCACCCTTTGCACCTCCACCACCTCCACCTGTGGATGCACCTCCCCTAGCTGTACCCCCTCAGGAGGCACCCTTACCGGCGGGTGACCCACTTTCAGCTACCCTCTTGACCGAGTACTTTGCCCTTCAGGGACAGTTGGAGGAGTCCCGTAGGACTATAGACACCCTTCTACAGAGGTTAGAGAGAGGGAGAGGAGGGGTTATCCCGGATGGGATGTCTCTGGGGATGATCAGTATTGAGCTACGAGCATTAGGAGATATTAGGAGGTTGTTGGGTGATAGGGGAGACCCGGCATGGAGGGCCCAGATAGTTGATACGGTTACTACCATGGTAGTCCAGATCCGGGATGTTGTCAGGGCAGGGCTGTGAGCCGGGATAGTAGTTTCGTCACTAATCAGACTAGTCATCTTGTTGATGTCATTTTGGGGATTAGTATAGTTGTTCACTGTTTTAATCCCAGTCTGATTAGAGGACAGCTAGTAGTACTTTTGGTGATATCGGATTAGTATGTACGACTATGTTTTGGGTTTCGAACCTTGTATTAGATGATGTATATTATTAGCAGTAAAAGATGTTGTACCCAAATTATAAAATATTTATGTACATTAATGAAGTTTGTGCATTTCTATCTAAATTTTTGCTGCATTTTTTTTATATATAATAAATGTTGAGACTCAGAAATATTGATGTATAAAAGGTGATTGACTTAATGAAAAGGCTATCGTGTTAAGGGCGATACACTTACCTACTAAAGTTATGGTATAACTAGATGTAAATCGCATGATAAAGATATTGTGATATGCAAATGAGCTAATTAATGATATAATTGTGTATATAGAAATGATGTATATAGTAACCCAAATTCGGGTAATTAATAAGGACTACTGTTATGAACAGAACTATGCCGCCTAGACGCGACAGTAGAGCGAATGCAAGGGAAAATGAGAGAGACGAAAGAAGTCGAAATATCGAAGGTACTAGACTGAACGAAAATGCTCATAATGAAGAAAATCATGAAGAAGGAGAAGAGGAATCAACTGGCCAACAAAGGAATCCGGGAGGTGATCCCTTTGCCCAATTCATGGACTTATTAAGGCAGAATTTAGCAAATCCACAGAATCCTCAACCACCACCTGTTCTCCCCAACCAGGCAGCTAGTTCCTTTCGTGCCTTTAAGTCATTAAAACCCCCAGAATTCGAGGGAACCACTAACCCAGTAGTAGCCAGGGCATGGCTAAAAGAAATGGAGAAAGCTTTCGAAATACTGAGGATAGAGGAAGATCAGAAAACAGTTTTTGCAGCCTATCTCTTAAAGGGAGAGGCAAATTACTGGTGGGAAGCTAAGAAGAACCTGGAGGAAGCGGGAGTGATAACCTGGGAGCGTTTCACTAGGGTGTTCCTAGAAAAGTATTCTCCTAGGTATTTAGAAAACCAAATGGAATTAAAGTTTCTGGAGTTAAAACAGGATAACCTAACAGTAGCAGAGTATGAAAATAAATTTACAGAACTGTCGAGGTTTGTTCCCGAGTTTGTGCGTACTGAAGAACAACGTGCAAAAAGGTTTCAACAAGGGTTGAAACCCTGGTTACGAACGAGAGTGGCCCCATTTAAGTTGACGGATTATGCTGCAGTGGTTCAAAAGGCATCAATTATAGAGGCCGAGAGTGAGCAGGCTCAAATAGGTCGAGAGAATAAGAAAAGAAGATTTGAGGGCCCAAAAGGAGGTTTAAGTGAGGGAAACTACTTTAACAAAGGAGGTAAAGGACAAAAATCTCAATTTGTGGGAAAGTCGGGGGGTAACAAGACTACTAGTGAGACGGTGAGTCAGGGTGGAAAATCTTCAGGAACATTTCAGTCCAATCAATCACGACCACAATTACCAGATTGTGAGACGTGTGGTAAGAAGCATATAGGAGTCTGTAGAGTGCTGGGAGTAACTTGTTTTAAGTGTGGACAAAAAGGACACTACCTTAACCAGTGCCCATCAACTGATGCAAACCCTAAAAGAGATGTTAAGTGTTACCAGTGTGGGAAACTAGGACACATTGCTAGAGATTGCCGTTCAGGTGGGTCATACGCGTCAGGACAGAGTGGGGCTGCTTCAAATAGGCCTACTGCTAGAGTGTACAACATGACCTTAGGGGAAGCGTTGACGAAACCAGATGCGGATACAGGTACTTGCTTTTTCGATTTAAATTTTGTGTGTAAGTCTTTGGTTAAGGATCGACTTAATCAATTAATGGAATAAATAAGTTAATAAAATAGATAAGGAAAATCAGTATCTGTTAAGGGCTAGGAAACGTTATGAAAAGAAAAGTAGGAGTGTTTTGGGAAAACAAGCTCGTTGAGACGAACAGGAAATATATATTATAGGTAGTATTTTCTTACAATTGTTTTAAAGAATATTATTAGAGCTTATTTTCTGGAAAATTTTACAGAGAGGAGCTATAGGAATATTGAGGAATTAATATTTATGTCATGATAGAGATCAGAAGATGGTCAAACCATAAGTGAGATACACTACCATTCAGAAAAGGTCAATGTAGTGGCGGATATCTTCGTCAAAAGAGGAAGGAGAGACGAGATAACCTGGAATGACTTGAAATAGGAGGAGATTTGTGAGGAAAAGACAGTAAAAGGACTGCTATTGATAAACTAAATGGCATGTTGATGAATGACAAGGAAGTTATGTTGGTGTATTTCTGCGCAAACAAGATAGAGATATTATGAAAGGAAAAGGATAGAGGAAGTAGTGTGGAAGTTAGAAGGTGTGAATGAAAAAGATACCTATGGACATTTCCAACCTGATTCCGGGACGGAATCCTTTTAAGGGGGGAAGACTGTAATAACCCTAACGTTAGAAAGGCTATAGTGCCCAAATGAATAGTGATCTTGAGGAATCCAGGGAAATGGTGTGTAGGTACTCTATATTAGGGATGGAAAATGGGTAAACAGAAACCATATTAGTGTCGTACATTGAAAATAAGTGACTCGAAATGACGATGGATTTTAGAAATTCCTGAATTTTGATTTTGAGGATTTTGAGCTCGAACGAACTTCTATATCTTGGATATTAAGGAGTATAGAAATACTAAAGGAATTATATATTGAGAAATTAGTGTATTAGGGTAAACTAAAGGATTATTAAGTTAAGGACTTATCAAAGGAATTTGGATTGTTATACAAGAGTATGGAACCACTGAGATAATGAAGTATATTCGAACCGAATCACAATTAGACGAGTATGGAAACCAAACAACCAAGATTATAACATAACAAGGATATATACCACATTATTATTACCAAGAATGCTAGCAAATTACTTAGGAAAATCAAGAAAAAGATTAAAGGATGCATTGGATGACATCATGAGTGACATCATCATCCACTAACTTGTTTTAAGGGGGTAGATTAGTCCTTAAACCTTGTAAAATTCCACAAGCTTCCACAAGACACTAGATTAAACAAGATTAAGATGAGATAAGAGCAAAAACCAAGAAAAAAACCTCTCCCCCAACCTCTTCATTTCATTCGGCCATTGAAGAAAAAAAGAGAAATTAGAAAATCAAAACCCTAGTTCCAAGTCATCTAAATTCAAGGAAAAATTCATGAAGGTTGCTTACATATAGACTAAGGTATGTTATGAATTCTAGCCTCTAACTCCATTCCATGTTTGAGAAATAAATCATGAAGGTGATGATGAATAGTGCATGAATAGTAACTTTAAGAAACTAACTTGTTTTTCATGGCTCCTTTAGTTGGTCCAAGCTATTGTAAGGTTGTTAAGGATTATACAAGGCTTGTTGAGTGTTGTTAGAGCTTCAAGAAGGTATAACTACTCTTGCCCTCTTTGTATTTATGGTGTAAACTAAGTTGGTTAGTAGTTAAGTGAAGTTAATGTTTAGTTTATAATGAGTATGTGTTATAAGTGGTTTGTTTTGATGTGGAAATTGTGTGTTATGGACTTGTAACCATGGCTGGTGAAGAATACCACATGGTGTAGGTGATGATTATGGTGTTTGATAATTGATTTGGAGGAGTTGGATTTATGGAAAGTACGAAATTATAGCCGTTATAATGCCCGATTTTCGTTAGGATGTAAGTTGCCCTGTTTTGGACCCCCTGCATCCGTACGGTACCCTACTGTCCAGGTTCCTATTTAACTATGAAATGATAGAGCTTAGTTCATAGATCGTTTTGATATAAGGTGCGTTAAAATCTGATGAACGGTTTAGGAGAAAAGTCAGTTTTAGTGAAAGCGGTTCAGAAACCGAGAAACCGTAAATGTATCAAACTTGAGGTTACAATTACCATACTTTAACATTGTTAAAAGTCACGAAATTTTGGGATATGGTAGTAGTGTGGTCAAAAAACTATTTCCAGTTGACCTTACATTAAAATTCGAAATTTAAAAATTATAGGAAATTCTGCAGTCGAGTGTGGTCGTTAAGGGAAATGGTGAAAACCCCTGAAACTTCGATTTAGGTTATAAATGGTTAAGTTCTTGAACCTTTGGGGTAATAGGAATACGTTAAACATATATTAAAGTTTCAAAAGGTAATGTTATACAAGAGTGTAGTGAGTAAGAGATGTGGTTCTAACGATGGTCCTTTTGTGTTTATAGAAACTCCGGAAGAGGGACGAGCCATACCGTCAGGATATCGAAACCGAGGCAAGATTTCTTCTATCCCTATTTGTAAAACTACTTATCTTCACAAAGAAACTTGATTTCGTGGAATATATATGGGATGCTATTATTACTATATTGTGAAGAAATTGTCTTCCTTGAGTATTACTATTGAAAAGAAAGATATACGAAGATGTATATGAATATGGATATGAGTATAAGATGTATATGAATATGAATAAGAGTATGAGATGGATATGTATAGAGATGATTATGCATGAATTGAACATGCCTTATGATTATGAGAATAAGAGAGAATGGTATCAGTTGTTATCGAGGGTTATATGGTTATAATATTATATTAAAAATGTTCTTTTTGAGTATCAGCGGTTTAATAAACATTATTTGATTATCATGCATTACTCTTAAAATAGATGGAATATTTTACGAATATAAAAGTATATTTGATTGCTGAATATGAAAGAGAGGTCTGAATCATAATCAAAGCATTATGACATATATATTTTATAGAAGTAATGTGCGAGAATGGAAATGATATGAGAGAATGATAGGTGGAAATGAAAGTGAGAAAATGGAAATGTGGAATGATATTTTGAAAAGAGACTAATGATGTGATAAAGAGGGGGATTGCAACAGACATGCGTAAGTGGCTGTGTCAGGGCTGTGTGCGACACAGTCCAGCATTTATTATTTTTTTTACGGCACGAAGATGCCAAGGGAGGATGTTAGCAGGTGGCCTTCCTCCAGGGATGATTTTCATTCCTTCTACCGGTAGTAAAAAGAGAGCAGGTACGATTAGGCGACTGATCATCGTCCTAACGTATCAGGCGACAGCAGATATCCCCAATGTTTTTGAAAAGAAAATGTAGACAATGGTTTTCAGATTTCTATACTGAAAACAGAATAATGATATGAGATGATGGAATGATAGTTACAGATGAAGAAAAACTGATATTATATTATTTCAGCTTTCTATACTGAAAACAGAATAATGATATGAGATGATGGTATTATGGATACAGATGAAGAAAAACTGATATTATATTAATTTAGATCTCTTTCTTATAATAGTGAGTGGATGATGTATTATTAAATAAGAGCTTTACTCTTCCTTAAGGATTTTAATTGTTTCCTGCTATTACATATGCATATACATATATGTATACTTGTTCACATTTTAAATTTTAGTTACAGTATGATCTTGCTGAGCTATTATAGCTCACTCTTGCTACTTATGTATATAGCAGCTAGGTCCCATGCCGATACTACGTACCACACCCCGCAAGAGGGTAAGGGAAAGGCGACCTTTTGAGCGAGTGCTGGCGACCATCCCCGAGGTAGTGACAAGCGAAGGGGCTTAGTATACTTATGTAAATTAAGTGTGTAAGTTGTAATAAACTTTAGTTGTTGAAGTGCTTCCTGTAGAAGCTTTGTTCAACAATGTACTTAGTAAATTCTGGGCTTGTAATAACTGTTAACTTTAAAACTTTTAAATATTGTGGTTGTTGTTCTATGAGCATATGACTGGTGTGTGTGTGTATTAGTGTGGGGTCAACTGCTTATTTATTTATTTATTTATTTATATATAAAAAAAAGACTACAGAGATATTGATAATGATCGGAAATTGGACCTTGACGGCCCGGATCCTTGACCCCGGATCCCGGGGCGTCACAGTTCTATTCGAAGTAGAATAGGAGTTCGAATTTATAGAGAATAAGAGTTCAAATTTAAAGAAAAAACATATAAATAAAAGTTCTATTAGAAGTAGAATAGGTGTTTGAATATATGGAGCAGACATATAATTAAATATTTTATAGAAAGTACAATCTTCTTAAATTATACTTTTTATATAAGTTAATTATACTTCGATTAGAAAAATCAATATCAATATATATATATATATATATATATATATATATATATATAAAGGAGGATACGCGAGAGTTTAGGTGGCGCTCTAAGATCGTCTTAATCTATTTTTCTAATTCTCTAGAATTTTAGAATTTAAATACTAATAAATATAAAATTTCATTTAACATATTAGAAGTAGAATAGATGTTTGAATTTATAGAGGAAAATAGTTCGAATTTATAGGGAAGACATATATATATATATATATATATATATATAAAGGAGGATACGCGAGAGTTTAAAAAGTCATCGTATTTAAAAAGAAAAGAATTGATGTGTTAAAATAATAAAATAACATTCTTATGAAAGAATCCTAAATAAATATAGAAGTATCTATAATATAAAGAGAAAATAAGATGTGCTTTCATTTTCTAAATCTCCATAAATTTTAGAAAGTCTAGAGAAAGTATAAGTTGAAATTCACTCTATTTTTAGGTTTTGATTTTAAGGAAAAATGTTGTTGTGTAAGATATGTATCATCAATAATATGTAATGAAGTTGGAATTTCGATCCCTAACGAGAGCGGCTCGAAACGTGTTTAACGGGAAGACGGCTCAATATAAAAGATTGTATTAGTTATTAAAATAACACATTGATGTTATAAATTTTATTTTATTTTATTTAATATATTAGAAGTAGAATAGGTGTTCGAATTTATAGAGGAGAAGAGTTGGAATTTATGGGAAAGACATATGATTAGAAGTTCTATTGAAAGTAGAATAAGTATTTACTAGCTTATAACCCGTGCGAAGCACGGGTTTCTTTTGATAAGTTATAAAATTTATTTAACATTATAATTATGTTTTTATATAATCCTTATTTTTAATAATTTTTTAATTTTAATTTAATATAAATTTATATAATGAAATGCATAGTTTAAAATTTATTTTGTAAAATTCTAAATTAAAAATGTCGTTGACGGGTTCGAACTTTGAATTTTTAGTAAATTAATTTAATCATATAATATATCTTATTATTAGATCTAACGATTGTTATTTATTAATAAAAATAATGATTTGTATATATGGTGAGATATTTTTGGGTGTATATTAGTGATCTCAAGATTAATTTTAAATTAAAAAGTACTCCATGTTTTAATTACAAAAATTACTACTAAAAATAATTACGGAAAGATATGGTGTGATATTTTTGGCTATATATTAATTATTGTAATATTAGTTTTAAATTAAATGGTAAAGCTTTTTAATTAGAAGTAAAATCTTTAGAAAAAATGAATAATTGAGTTGTTGGAGCAGAAAAAAGAGTCCAAGTAGAAGTGGATGAAGGAATTTTAATCAGAATATAACTACGTTAACATTGGTAATTAACTTTTTGAGTTGTTTTTGTAATTTAATTATTTATTTTAATAATTAGGATAACCAAACCGAAAACCAAAACTTAGGATAACCAAACCGAAAACCAAAACTTTTAATGTTTCGGCTTTAATATAATAATATAGATAAGGCATAATGGCAGTAGAATAGGAGTTCGAATTTATAAAGAATAAGAGTTTAAATTTATAGAAAAAACATATAAATAAAAGTTTTATTAGAAATATAATAGGTATTTGAATATATAGAGAGACATATAATTAAATATTTCATAGAAAGTACGATCTTCTTAAATTATACTTTTTTATATAAGTTAATTATACTTCTATTAGGAAAATTTATTCATAAATCCAATACTATTGTCATAAAAAAAGTTACCGTATTTAAAAATAAAAAAATAATAAATTGATGTGTTAACATAATAAAAGAACATTCTCATGGAGGAATCCTAAATAAATATAGTAGTATCTATAATATAAAGAGAAAATAAGATGTGTTTTCATTTTCTAAATCTCCATAAATTTTAAAAAGTGTAGAGAAAGTATAAATTGGAATTCACTCTATTTTTAGGTTTTGATTTTTAGAAAAAAAGTTGTTGCGTAAGATAAGTATCATCAATAATATGTAATGAAGTTGAAATTTCGATCCCTAACGAGAGCGGCTCGAAACGCGTTTAACGGGAAGACGACTCACTATAAAAGATTGTATTAGCTGATAAAATATAATATTGATGTTATAAATTTTATTTATTTTTAGGACTTGATTTTTATGGATAAACATTATCATATAAGTGATATATGTAAAACTTAGGTTTTTTGTCTTAAAGAGATAGTGGATCAATAGTAATAACCGTGTTTAACGATAAAGCAGTTCATTATTTAAGACCGTATAAAAGATGTTTGAATAAAATAAATACAAGAGTATATATAATATAAAGAAAAAATAAGACGTGTTTTCATTTTCAATAACTCCATAAATTTTAGAAAGTCTAGAGAAAGTATAAATTGGAATTCACTCTTGGTTTTGATTTTAAGAAAAAAATTTATTGTGTAGGATAAGTATCATCAATAATATGTAATGAAGTTGGAATTTTGATCCCAAATGAGAGCGGCTCGAAACGTGTTTAACGGGAAAACGACTCACTATAAACGATTGTATTAGCTATTAAAATATCATATTTATGTTATAAATTTTATTTTATTTTTAGGATTTGATTTTTATGGATAAACATTATCCTACAAGTGATATATGTAAAAGTTAGGTTTTTGGTTTTAACGAGAGAGCGGATCAATAGTAATAGCTGTGTTTAACGAGAAAGCGGTTTATTATAGAAGACCATATAAAAGATGTTTGAATATATAAAGAATACATAAAACAAAATGTTTTATTGGGAGTAGAATATGAGGACCGTGGAGACGTCTTATACGATTTTTTAAAACTATATATCTTTTTTTTTCTAGAAATCCTTTATTTTAACTTTTTTATACAAGTTAATTATACTTGCATTAGAAAAATATATGCATAAATTTAATATTATTCCCATAATGAAAAATCTTCGTATTTTGATTTTTTTTTGATACATAACAGAAAGACATTCCCATGCGCAAGCTGTAAATAAATACATGAATATCTATAATATGCAGAAAAAATAAGATGTATTTTCATCTTTTAAAACTCCATAAATATTAGAAAGTTTAAAGAATATAAAAATTGGAATTCACTCTTTTTATATAATGAAGTTAGAATTTCGGTTCATAATAAGAGCGGCTCGAAAAGTATTTAATGGGAAGACGGCTCATTAGAAAAGATTGTATTAGCTATTAGAATTTAATACTTATGTCATAATTTTTTTTTATTTTTACGGTTCGATTTTATGGATAAAAATTATTATATAAGTCTTTATAATATAAATTATATGTTAAAGTTGGAATTTCGGTTTTAACGAGAGAGCGGCTCAATCGAGAAAATCGTGCTTAACAAGAAATTTTTCTTGATTCATTAGAAAAGATTATTGAATTATTAAACTTTAATATTAATATTATAATATAATATAAATATATTGAATTTTTTTAAAAATGTTATAACGCCGCCGCGAAACGCGACTTTATCGACTAATTATATTAAATTCACAATAAATATATTTTGACATGAATTGGATCTTTCCAACAAGTTGTTCACGTAAGCATCAGGTACTTCTCATAGGATGTAGACTTGTAGAGTATGTGTCTACATAATTTTATCCACAATTTTTTTAGCTACGTGTCCCATCGTTAACGCTTCGTTTGGGAACAAACAAATTTATGTAACAAACTTGATAACTTAAGCACTAGTGTGTGAGCGAGATGAAATAGTTTAAGTGGTAAAGAGTTTATTTTTAGTTATTTAAAATTTTGGATTCGATTTTCGTTCATTCTCGAGTTTTGTTAGAATAGATATTCACTTTGTAAGGTATATAAGACTAAATATTTAGAAAAAAAATTGTTCGACTCTCGCTCACCCCCGAAATTTGTTAGAAAGATTCGTTAGAACATATACTAATTTTATATGGCATATTTCTTGATTTTGTGGGGATATCGTTCTCTATGAACCTACCATAACACACAATTTCAATATTTCAGTGAGAATATTGGGAATAGAACTCAAACATGAAACCTTGCACATCCAAAACTCTAATACCTTGGACGAGATCAAGCTAAGAAAGAAAAGAATGTTACCGTTTTTCGAATCATCCGATTTTCAATACTAGGTGGGAATCTCATCCTTTTTTAACCTACCATAACACACAATTTTAATATTTCAGTAAGAATATTGGGAATAGAACTCAAACATGAAATCTCGCACATCCAAAACTCTAATACCTTGGACAAGATCAAGCTAAGAAAGAAAAGAATGTTACCATTTTTTGAATCATCCAATTTTCAATATTAGGTGGGAATCTCATCCTTTTTTAACCTACAATAACTCACAATTTTAATATTTTAATAAATAAGAATATTAGAGGTAGGATTCGAACATAAAACTTCTCACATCCACAAATTTAATACCTCTGGTATTAGAGGATGATCTTATATTATATTTTTACAATACACTTCTGATCATGATGTTTACTCTATGTTCATGGTGTGGTTAAGTTCCTTTCGAAGTAGATATAGCATTTAGTACTTTGAGGAGTGGGGGGGAATAGGAGAGAATATAGTTGATTATGAGAGCGGAGCTAATATTTATCCCCTCTCCCGGGTTTGGTCATCTGCTATCTACAGTTGAGGTCGCAAAGCTCCTTGTTAGTCGGGATGACCGGATTTCTGTCAGCATATTGATAATAAGGCTGCCTTTTGAATCTGGAATAGATGCATATATTGAAAACCTTAAGAAAGACGCTCATGAACATATAGCCTTTTTAGACGTACCTGCTCTGGACGACATCGCCATGGCAGAGGTCATGTCCCTGCCACGGATGTCTTTCCTCAATGTCTTTATTGAGAACCATCGAACTCAGGTGAGGGATGTAGTTACAGCAATTCTGAATCAGTCCAAGTCCTCAAAGCTATGTGGATTTGTCATTGATATGTTTTGCACCTCGATGATAGACGTGGCAAACGAATTCAACGTCCCAGCATATGCATTCTTCACTTCAGGTGCTGCTTTTCTTTCCCTAATGTTCTATATCCAAAATCTTAAAGATGTCGAAAGCCAGGATATATACAAGTACAAGGATTCGGATGTTGAGCTCTCTGTCTCAGGTTTTCTTAACCAAGTTCCTGCTAAGGTTTTGCCTTCAATGATGCTAACTAAAGATGGATCTGCCGTGGTCATAGGTACAGTCCGAAGATTGCGAGAGACCAAGGCTATCTTGGTAAACACGGCTTGGGAACTGGAATCCCATGCTATTAAATCCTTTGCTAATGATGAAACAGCCCCTCTTATATACCATGTAGGCCCTATGATCAATTTTAAGAGTGGTGAGGAAACAATCAGTACTAAAACATCAAAAGAGGCCATTATGACCTGGTTGGACAGCCAACCAGCTTCCTCTGTAGTGTATTTGTGCTTTGGAAGCACTGGAAGCTTTGACGTAGAACAGGTAAGAGAGATAGCACATGCTTTGGAGCTCAGCGGACAGCGTTTCTTGTGGTCTCTACGACACCCATCTGAAGAAAACAAGCAAGTGGAATTGCTAAAAGATTATGAGGATTACAATGACGTACTGCCGGACGGATTCTTGGAGAGGACATTAGGAAAAGGAAAAATTATTGGATGGGCGCCACAGGTAAGTATCCTTTCCCATCCATGTGTAGGAGGATTCGTGTCTCACTGTGGATGGAACTCTGTCCTAGAGAGTATATGGTGTGGTGTGCCAATAGCCGCTTGGCCTATGTATGCTGAGCAGCAAATCAACGCGTTCCAGCTGGTGGTGGAGTTGGGGATCGCAGCAGAGATCAAAATGGATTACAGAAAAGATAGCGTTGCTAACATTGAATCAACAGCAATAGTCACTGCAGAAGAGATAGAAAGGGGTATAAGATGTCTGATGGATGGAGGAAGTGAAATGAGAAAGAAAATCAAAGTATTGAAAGACACATGCAGAAAAGCCACTGAATTAGGTGGCTCATCTCACACTTCACTTGGACAGTTTATCCAGGATGTCAAGGATAATATTCGGGAAGGAGCTTCTAACTGAATTAATAAAACTTATAGAGCTCTGAACTGAAGTGTTAATCAAATTCCATATACAACTTCAGTTCCGGGTAAAATGTAGCACTCTGTACATCATTTACACTGTATTCACTAGCTGGTTCTTTCTTGCAGGGGAGACTTTCAAAGGGATCTTTAAAATCACTTCTTTTATGTTAACTATTGTGATCGATGAAAGAAGCCTTTCCTTACTAAATATTGAACTCTTTAACATATTCATAAATTAGTGAAGCCCCTGACTTTCAAACTCCATCACAGAGTGAAGTACACCACCAATAAAATATGCATACTTAATTACTTAAACAAGTCCATTAGTTTCATTGGTACATAACAAAAGATCATGCATCCGGGGTCTGTTTCCCTTTCTTCTATACACTTCAAAAAACATCCCCATTGTTATATTACAATAATGTACATAAACAAGCTTTACAAATTTACAGAAAATCCCATCAGCAACTAGAGAAAACAGTGTTACTTGAGAAACTGAGGAAATTATGGGAAGATCATCCACAAGCTGCTGCTAACGTATTTAACCCTTCAGCTGGATGCGCCAAAATATTCTTCACCTTTGTTGATTGTCAAATTATTGACTTCAATTAAAATGCTTCCTTCGCCAGTTCTCTTTGCTGCCTCCTGTTTACTGTGTAGTACCCCTAAAAAAATGGATACTGCATATTACATGAACATAGATGTGCTTCTTCATTTATTTTTTTACCTTTCCTTTCCTTTTTTTTTTTTTGTCTTGATTTGTACAATGCAATTGTTAGCACTCATTACCATCACCTATGAATGCCAGTTACATTCATTACATGTTCAGCTCAGATAAGGGTTTTTGTCCTCAGGACTACTGGTAGGGCTTTCCAAGGAATCCCCCGAATAAGATCCATCTGGTTGACGAATGCATATGTTCAAGTTGTTGTAGGGAAATGGTTCCTGAATGATTCAAAATATACTCATAAAAAGACCAAGCAAAAAAAAAACTGTATTTGTTTTTTTTTTTTTTTTTGCTAAGTCTGTATTTGTTGTTTTAAATTAACATAAATTCACAGGGTGTAGAAAAGACTTTAAACCTGCACATAGTGTTCATCAATCCTGCACATATAGTGTTCATCTTCTAAAATTACAAGTACCAAGTCTATTAACATAGTCATAGGATGATGGGGAAGGAAGATTACTGTTAGTCTGTTAACAGTAGTCTTGCTGCATCCAGAATCATATGAGTACAAATCTACAAACACTGCATAGTAATAAAGCAGATAGTACAGAACCTTTTGCACTAGGATACCTAAACATATATACGACATACAACGTGCTCAAAAAGTTAAGGATCTAAGATTAAGTATTGTTATGCAGGTGGAAGATGCAGCCAGTACAAATGTCCATGTGGATGATATGAAACTGGAGTATATGGTTCCCGATGTGCAAAGTTGACAAATTAGAGATCAGACATTCAACTTAATTTTGTTACCTTATCACCAAAACTTTGGCCCTCGGATTGGAAAAGGATAGGCCTGCATCGCTTGTCTTCATTCATTAGATTTGAATTTTGGAAATGAGTAACAAGGGCAACCTTTCCTTGGATGCGAGCATATGCTAATGAAGCAACTTTTTCACTATTAAACTTTTCCCATTTCTTTCCATTGAATGCCTGCAGAAGTTTCAAGTAAGAAGCTTTCCATTAAATACAAAAAACCAAGTTTTTAGCTTGCTAGTTTAGTATGTAATACACTAAATTTCCGAAAAGTATAAGCATATATTGCAGGAAACAAATGTTGTGCAAGTAAATGATAACATATAAAACTAGCTTGAAATCTCTTTTTAGCAAGTAAAAATGTGTTGACAATAAACAATCTTGCTAAAACAAAGCAAAGAATAGAAAACTCAACCTGATAGAAGGATATTATATGTGAAGGTGAAATCATGTTAATAAAGGCATAACCAACATTACATTTATTCTGCAGCCAAAGAAGAAAACGCCTATTAGTCATGAGTCATGTCCAGGTATGAAAATGATTAATTGCATAGAAATTGCAAGTTACCTTGAAATCAATTGGCAAGTATAGAAAATCGTAAGTGCCACTGTGATTTTCATCAATAGCTAACAGCAACATTTTAGAAGTGTACCTTGAAGAAACAGAGTGACAGAGTGACAGACAAGTATAAAGTTTAAAGATATCAGGAATGTTCATAAAAAATTAAAGGATTTATACTAGTACAACATTGATACTGATAACTGTCTTACTTGTTGGGGATGTTTTTTATCATTAAGGTAGTCCTACGGTCTTCCCCACTCATGATCTTATCCAATTCAAGCTGATACTGTTTCTTGTTTTCCACCTGGCTCCCAGCATACTCAATCTGCCTTGCCCTTGCCCTTTCAGCCAATCCATCATGTATTAATCCGGCTCCTTGATATGAACCATTCCCGAAATATATAGGACCGTTCCTTGGAATTGACATCATCCTGGAGCTAGGAGAACCATTTTCAAACATGTTTCCAAGTGGAGCAATGCCAACACCCATACCTGTAAGGGGAAATGTGTTTGTCCCATAGCTTCTGTTAATGCGATTAACACCTCCACCTCCATATGCCACTGGGCTCAGAAAGGATGTCTCTGGCGAGTCAGGTAAGTAGCTAAAGTGTCTCTCATATGGAATGCCGGTTGGAGCAGAACCTACGTGATGGTAATGATGTGAACCAATACCAGTGCCTGGACGGTTGGGAAAGAGATGGCCTTTCCCCTGTCCACTTGATGTAAACGAGAGCCCTGTGGATGAAGTTGGCCAGGCAGAAGTATTGCTGCTCCCAGAGTTGGTAGTTGGACTTCCCCAGAGAAACTGAGGACCGGAAAGAGTTCCAATGCCAGATGGATTCGAACTGGAGTCACCGAAAGAGGACACAGGTCCTGCACTTGCACTTAACTTTTGTTCAGGAAAAGAATGGGAATGCTGATAAGCCACACCTTGCAGGGACCTTCCTTGTTCTTTAGATTCTTTACCAATTGGAGCAATTTTTACAGGGTTTGAGAAACGAGCCGGAAGAATGGAGGCCAATCCGTGAATTTTCACCTGATTGCTATTTACAGGACCGAGCGCCTCCCAACCTGGTGACAGATTAAATCCTTGAACCGAAACTGGACTGCCAAAGTGTGTCCAGTTACCTGTCATGATTACACCATTTTTCATATCACCATCGGACGATCGTTTAGCTGTCAAAAACTATAACAGAACATTATGTCTTATTTAATGACGATTATGGAGAGAGATTTACCTGGAGGAGAGCTCAATGGTGAACCAACTTGATTTCGAAATGTCCAGGTTTCATCTTGATCCAGCTCTTGGCTTAACTGTTGCAATAAGCTAGAGGTAGAGGCAAATAAATCACAAAAAAATTTAACTCATCAAACTAAAGGGACTCTAAAAGAAATAGAAATACTAATATTTGCTCCAGTCTTGTAGATTCAACATAATACTTCTAGAGGATAATACAATGCTACGATGATACGTACTTCCGACGGGCCCCACCAGGGCGGCTTGGTTCAAGCTTTATGCGTTTCCCGGCTATATCAATCCTATTCAATGCTTTAAGGGCTTCCTCTGCAGCTCTAACATCATAATACTCTATGAACTTATGGTGTCTCTTGTGAGGCGTTTCCCTGATCTGCAGTTCACACACAAAAAGGTTACAAATTAAGAAATATAGTACATGAAAAGAAGCATGTGTCTATTTTCAGTTGAACAAAAAAATTACAAAATATAACAAGATTTATTAATAAGTCTAACCTCTTTTACTTCCCCGTAGGCCCCAAATATATTGCGCAGGTCATCATTAGAAACAGATGCATCTAAGTTGAAAACTACAAGAGTGCCCTGATTAATATCCTTTTCGGATGGGTTATCCTGTATGCAGCGAGTATGATATAGATGTCAGTCTTATCAACAGTACCAAGGTAATGGCAAGAGATTAGCCCATGGTTCAAACCTTAGGAATCGAAAAATGAATGTCAAGTTTTCTGCGTCTCAAGGGCTTATTTTGAAGAGCACGCATAGCAGTTCTAGCAGCTCGGATGTCATAGTAAGATATCATCACAAAGCCCCTGTGCTTGCATGCAGTGTATAGGGTTCTGATATCTCCGTATTGCTGCAAAGAAAAATAATTGGTATAATCATTATACAAAATGATGGATCTTTTCTGTATTTAAACAAAGAAAAAATCCTACAATTTGCACATAAAATATCAAGTCCCGACAAAATTCACATTTACGAAGTCAAATACACTATTATGAGTACGAGAGGTTAATCTATGTGGATTATTAGGAATACCTCAAAGAGGGATTTTAACTCAGAATCCTCAACGTTGCTATTAATATTACGAACGAATAGTGTCCTTGAAGGATGTTCACCGTATGGATGTTCACCGGCAACTGTCCCTCCACCATTTGTAAGACTGTGGTTACTAATGCCATTGGCAACACCATCAGACATGCTCAAACTCGAAACACCTGTCAGTAGGCTCTCTTGGAAGTCAAAATCCATTTCCATACCCCCTCCACTGTCAAAAAGTTCATCTTCCAAATCCTCCAGTTGTGTAGGCAAATCACTGAGATCAAAATCGTCCATTACCCCAGCTAAAAGCTCATCTTCATTTCCAGGAAGTAAGCTGCCAATTGCATTTGACTCAATAACTGAACTTTTACCTTCAGCTCCGGGACGAATCTTGCTCAAGGGAGGAAAGTCATCGTCAACAGATAGACCAGAATGTCCAATGTGATTTACTACAAGTAAAGACAAGTTCCGATCATATTTATTGTGATACTAAGCCGAAAACATTAAACAAAAGCTCAAACATACACTTCTTATGTGAGAAGATGGGCAACGAGCTAGAAAACAAGCTAGCATCAGTTGATGCATAATGCACATCAGTACTGTGTGGAATATTCCATGCATTTCCTGCTTTTCTTGAAACGTCTACTGAGGGTATCATTGACGAGCCTAATGATAAAAACAATTCAACTTCAATATAAGCAAGGTGGAAAGTGGAAACATTCCCTATATCTGTCAAAACTGAGAAAACATCATCTTGATAATTACCTGTACTGGAATCTTTTGAGAACTTCGACATCAAATTATTTAAAGCAATCCTCGTAGCATTACCTGAAACAATTCAAAGATACGGTATCACTTTATCAAATATAGAGGAGAGCCTTGGCCTGGTCGAACAAAATTAAACACCGATATAATGTGATAAGGTATATCAAGATAATTAGATCTCAAAACTGGGTGGATGACATATTTGCTGAAAGGCCACATCAAAGCTTTAATTCAATGGAAGTAAATTAAGAAAAAGTCACAAGATAGCGTTGATAGACCCGTATAAGATTTGAGTTTGGAATATGCTAATACTATAGCAACAATAATATTACTGATTAATTCAGGTAGAAGAGAAGGTTGCATTGCGGTAGCTCATCAAAACAAGTCCTAACTTACAAATTAACGATCATTGGTCTTGCAGTACAAGAATTGTCTATGATCAAGTACAAATTAAAAATTTCCAAATCATCCTGGCAAGTAAATGATCATTTATCTCAAAGTATAACACACTACAAAACCTTTCCAATTAACATAGTAACAGAAACAAACAGATGCAGCTTTAATCTGAAACAGTCAAAGCACATATTATATGGACTTGAGAACATGTAAGTATATGTAAAGGGTAAAGTGAAGTCATTAAAGCTAAAACATGCAACATGGCTTTACCTACTTTAAACCAACATCACCAATTACTAAATATATAAATCAATGGCAAGAAACAAACAATTCTCTCCTGCCTTTTCAAGCGAAAAGATGAGTGGAAGTTGCAAATACAGTTAATACCAATTTTAGCCCCCAACAACCTTCATAAAACACACAAGATTCTATTCTTAGACCCTCATTCAACAGAAAATTTAGTTCTGTTTGATTCACCTAAATTAACACAAGCCCATTTCTGAGATTACATACTTTTAACATTCTTAAAATAAAAAAGGTCAACACTGATCAAAACAAGAAAAAAATACACAAAACTGAACATAAAAAGTTAACCAAAAAAGCAAAACACACACACACAACATTTAAACTCAATTTCAGCAAGAAACACATAAAATTAAGATGATAACCAAAGAACCCAAAAGCCCTCTTACCATCATGCTCACACAAGAACAAAAACACACAGGAATCAAAGATAAATATCGCAACTTTATAAAACCAAGAAGATAAAAACTTAAATTAGCACGGAAATCGAGGACCCACCAAGCTTTTTAGTAGTGTATACTGAGAGAGAGAGAGAGAGAGAGAGAGAGAGAGAGAGAGAAGTATAGTGGAGATTAAGTAGGATGATGTTTTATGAAGAGGCAATAATTAAAGTGGATGAGGAGAGCAGTTCCGTAGAAGCTTGGAAAATGATTTCTTCTACTCTTCTACTTCCTTCTCTCCCGCCGGGGGACTAGTGAGAGAGATTATAGATTAAAGAAATGGAGAGAGAGAGAGAGAGAGAGAGAGAGAGAGGAGGGAGATTAATGAAAAAAAAGAGAAAATGAAAACCCACAGACACCGTGGTCCATGATTGGAGGGAAAGTAAGTGATATCTTAAATAATTAGTGTGTGTAATATGTGTTCATGTTTATGTGTGTATAAATAACTAGTTTAAGTACAATGGAAAAAATATTCAACAAGATGCTTACAACAGTAAAAAATACTACTATTACTTATTTGATTCTCTCTCTAGAATTATTTGCGTGGGGAGAGAGGGATTTATAAATTTGATTTGGCGTCCGTTGACGCAACTTGTCTCACATAAATAACCATGGTTCTAAAAATTCTCAATTCAATCGATTAATTCCCGATTAATTTTATATAAGATAACTAATCAATTTGATTTTTGAAATTCGATTAATCCTGTGAATTTATTTAAAATGATATGTTTAAATTGTAAATCAGACTAATATATTAAATATTATTATAATATCTGATTAATACTCCGATTAATCCCCGATTACACGATTAATCTTAAATCGGTATCTCAATTGATTTATACCGATTACCGATTTATATCGATTACCGATTTTTACAACCATGTAAATAACACATCAATTAAAAAATTCCTTAACTAAAATCTAGTAAGAGGATTTTTAATTAGAAGTGTAATCGAGTCGAACCGAGTTAAATACTGTTAGACTCAAATTCAACTAAAAAGTTTGGGTTCCAGTTTAGGATCGAATTTGATCGAACCTTCAATTTCAAGCTCGAAACTTGGCTCGTAGAAAGTTCAATATGCTCGAGTTCGACTCAAAAGCTCGAATCGATTTCATCAAATATTGATAAAAATTCGAATATGAACGGTTCGGCTCAAGTTTGACTCGAGTTCGACTCGATTAAATATATAAATTATGTATAAATATTAAATATATAAATTACGTATAAATGTTATATATATATATATATATATATATATATATAAAAATGCAAGTGATCAAATAGATATCAAAATGAAAGTAGAAACTAGAAACTAATTTAAGCCCTTAAAATCAATCTAATCTAATGGCCTCCTAAAAGCACCACACACAAATAAAATACACCCTTCCATACATAACCTTACATAATCCCCTTCGTTTTTAATTTGATTTTTTTCGTCAATCGGTGGTTTTTTTTTTAAACCTGACTTTACTGTATTTCTCTCCATCTCTCAACGATCAATTTACATACCATATGTGCTATATTTCGACGCGATTTTAGAAGAACACTGCTAGAGTACTCTGTTCCCTCCTCTTCCCCATCATCAATTAGAAGAACACTGAGCTCACGCTTTCGGCACTTATGCCCAATCGACCACTTGTCATCACACCTGAAACAAAGCCCTTTCGCCCGTTTTTCCTGCAATTCTTTTTCTGCCAACCACTTAGTTTCCCCCACTCAGTTTAGAACTGTTGTGTTGCGTTGAGTACTTGGGAGAGCTCATAGAAGCCTGAGACTCATTGGCTTGGGTTGGCCAACTCCGAATAGAAGGACTTGATTAAGTTGAAAAGGACGGTGGACCATTCTGGCTATGTCTTCTAAACGATACCGAAAATGGTCCCGGTTTGTTTACTCCCACCCCAAACTTCTTCTGTCCAACTGCTTTGTTACGTTCTTCCACTCGAAGGGCTAATTTCATGGCCTGTTCGAAACTAAGTGGATTAAGCAACCGTACTTCAGTTTTAATCTCTTCCTTCAACCCGTTTAAGAACTGCCCTAATAAAATACTCTTAGGCACCATTTCCAACGGCGAAGCAGTCTCAATACGATACTCGTTTAATGTTGTTGTTTGGGAAGTAGCCAACCACTGTTCATAAAGAGATCCACCGATTGCAGTCCTAAATTGACGTAATATAAACAACTTCAAATCGTCCCAACGTCTAATTGGGTGTCTCTTATTTTCCCATTGATACCAACGGAGGGCATCTCCTTCTAGAACCACCACAATTGCCTCTAACATCTCCACTTCAGTCAAACGATAAATGCGAAATATCGCTCCACCCTCAATATCCACCCATTCGGGTCAGACCCATCGAAAATGGGCATATCCAGTTTTCTATATTGCCAATTACCCGGCCAACCATTCCATTGACCCGGTCCACCTCCCAACCCGCCTACTCCATGACCCGACCCACGTACACCAAGGTTCAATCCACCAACTCCTGGAATTACTCTCTCTACGGGTGGGCTTCCAAACAAAATTCCAGCTCCGCCTCCAGTAGGCATAAGTGGAAACCCTCTAGCAAACATCTCACCTTGATTAACACTGGCCTCCATTTTTTCTGGTGACGGAACTTGTAAACACTTCAAGGCAGATCTAATCTGATTGAAAGTGCTCCTGGTCATTTTTCATCGAATAAATCATCGATCATGTTGCTCCCTCGATCGATTAATACGCCCTTCTAGACGTGAGACTAGAGCCTCAAGCTCACTGCTATTTTTCTTCGTAGTCTCTGCCTGCCCTTAAAGTAGCAGCTCCACCAAGGAGTGTTTCACTACCACAACTGCCTTCTCGATCGCCTGCGAAACCATATCTGAATCCCTTGATTCCATATTACCCACCACCTCTACTAATTCCTCCACTCGTTGCGGCATCGTCGGAGTTGTAGGGGCCATTGATCGAACGCTCTGATACCACTTTGTTATGAATTAACCACAATTAATCTATTACAAGTCACGAATTAAGCAAAAGAGTAACGAAAAGAGTTGTAGAACTTTCGAGAGGTTCGTTCTCTCCGCAAACAAGTAAACAAAATGAAAATAACAGAAATGACTAGCCACCTCCATTCTCATCCAATTTTCCCTTTTAACTCCCAGATCCCTAATTTCATTAGCCAAAAGGCTTTTCTGCCCTAAGTTTTGATAAATGGATTTTATATCCATTTAGAGCATTCTAAATCGGCTTAAATTGATGACTTGAACTCAAGTATATGGTGTTTTTGATGTGTTTTTAGTGAATTTGTGCAGGAATAAGAGTCGGATGTGGGATGATGTTTTCCATGCCTAAATAGTGGGTTTTGAGCTTAAAGAATAACAGTACATCAAATTGCGAGAGAGCCGGAAGAAACGGAATGAAAATCGGAGTTAAAACGAAGAAAATAGAGCAAAATCAGCAAAATCAGCGAAATGAACAGTAACGGACGCGCATGAACAGTAGCAGTCAGCGGGTAAAAAATCAGCTAGAATTTCTGATTTTGTTTTGGCCATATCTTGAGTTCTACAAGTCCGTTTTGGACGATTCAACTGCCCACGCGAAGATAACGGAATTTTCTATCATTCTAAGGTGGTCCGGAGTCCAGAATTATTGAAGAGAATTTTCCTTCAAAACAGAATCAACAGAAATTGCAAAAATTCAATTCTAAACAGGAAATTGCCACAATTCCTACTTCTAATCAGTATGGTAATTGCTCTGGGCGGCTAGAACATTCCAGAATCAGATCTACATATGGAATTTGCAATTCTATTCTCATTCAAGAACGGAAATTGCCATACTCCTATTCCAACTCTAAAACGGCAATTGCTTGATGGAGAGGCAAATTGGGGCTATAAATACACATCTTGGGGGACAGAAAAAAACACACACCATTACATATCAATTACTTAGTTTTATTTGTATCTTTTCCAACTTTGTTTTTATTATGGTTTCATCAGATCCCATGATGACGAGAGGTTCGATTATGAAATAATCGTTGTCATGGGATTCTAACGGATTTGTCTATGTAGCTTAGTAGTTTGCATGCTTTAAAGATTTATGTGTGGTAAATTCTTGATATCCTTGTATGGTTGTGATTCATGTATTTAGATGCGTCGCGAACATCTAATTTGTTAATCTATTGCGAAACGAGAGTGGATCTTGAGATTTAGAACTTGCCATGCTAGCATTGGATAGGTTGATATTATTATCATGATTTGTGGCATACATAGAGATATGATGCTACCCTATGTGATCTAAGTGGATAACTTGTGCTTCAACCTTTATGTTTTCAAATTCTATAGAGATATAGGGTCTAAGCATAATTGGCGTCTACCCATCTTCTATCTCTTTTGTGGATGTATGAGTAGTTTGGTACTAGTATACCGAGAGGTAGCTTTTACTTGTTTCGTGTTGTCCGATCAGATATCAAAACCCATCACATGTATTAATTAAAGGCATCATCTCTAAGTGAAGTAGATAATGAAGTTAGGATCCCATGTTTTCTCTTGCAGAAGTAATTAGATTTAAATTCTCATTAGTTAAGTAATTCTTATTTTTATTAATTTGTTTCTTAGTTAATTATAGTTAATTAAAATCTTGTTATTTGTCTTAGCAGTGCATAATAACCATACATTGTTGCATAGGTACAAAACTGAATTAAAACCATAACCAGATCTCTGTGGGAACGAACTCAACTTTATTCTATATTACTTGTGACCACGTACGCTTGCGTGTTTTAGTGTAAACAAGTTTTTGGCGCCGCTGCCGGGGATCATCGGTGTTTTATTTTTGGTTTATGTGCTTGTCAATAGTGGTCGTTAGAGTTCACTGACTCAGATTTTTTTTCTTAACTATCTTGTTTAGTTTGTTGTGTTTCAGGTATTTGAGTTTTTGAAGATGGCATGCGAGGAGTTGCCATGGTGGGCATATTCGAGGACATCCATGCCTTATCAATGTGAGCGGTGTTTTGGCGTTCATGATCCCTCACAATAGTGTTACTACGAAGGAGTTGATCCATATGTCACTTATGAGGAACAACCATATTTTCAATACCATCCTAAACAGTACCAGCAAGATGTTCCGGATAGGTCATATTTCTTTGGAAGTGAAGAGTTTCAACATCAGCAACCTACTCTCACTTTTCAGTCAGATGAGGTTGATGTTATGGAGGAGATTATGATGCTTGCAAAGAGTTATGAGGAGTCTACCAAATCTATGGGGACACTAGTTGCTCAAGTTTTGAGTTCCTTGGAACAAGAGAAACAACAATGCATACTTGAGGCAATTCCAGAAAATAACGATGACTTGGAGCAAGGTACTGCATGCATAAGTGAGGAAGACAAATTCCAAGGTGAGGTGAGCATTCGCAAGCCATGTGAGGAATTTGATCATGTTAGGATGGTGGATGATTTGGAAAGGGCACTATTTGGGACAGACACTGATGAGCTGCACAAATTTCAAGAATTGGTATGTGCGTACCAAGAGGCTGAAGAACATGGGAAAGATGCAAGTCTTCTACTTGACTCAGAGTTTAAAGATGGAGGTAGCGCATTAGAGCCAGTGGAGGAAGTTCTTTTTGAGGAACCAAAGGCTTCAGCAACTTACATTTACCCTCCTCCATTATATTCAAGTAAAGCCCGTGAGTGTGTGTTGTTATACAAATTGACAGATTTTGGGTCAACCGGTGAAGGCAATGGAACAGGACATAGTTGTTATACGAATAGGCCAAGCGAGGAGAAGGGGCAGAAAGTGTGCCGCCGTGATGACGATGAAGTCTCACGAAGAGAGGACCAAGCAAACTATTATCATCCTTAATGGAGGCTTGGAAGTAACGTCAAGCTATTGACGTTAAAGAAGCGCTTCTTGGGAGGCAACCCAAGCATTGTTTTATACTGGTATGTTTTCTACTTTCCCTCGTATTTACTTCCATTCAATAAGAGCATTGAATATTTTAAGTTTGGGGGTGGTTTGGGGGATTAGTAGTTGTTGTATTATGTGTTCATGTAGGATTTCATGCTTTGCATATTAGTATTAGTAAATTATGCATTTATGTTCGTGTTATCTACGTTTATTTCATATAGGACATTCTGTTTTTATGTTCGTATATCATGTGAGTTCGTAGTAGTTTGCATTTGCACCCATGCTTGATAGGAATTTTGTTGTGTTGTTGACGCTTTTGATTGAGAAGTGATATGCTTTGTTCTTGTACACACACATACACTAGTAAGTTGAAGCTAGTAGACTTATTGAATGTTGTAAGTAATTAGAAGGACATGAATATGTGCAAGTTAATTTAGTTTGCATGCTTTGAATACAAGTAGGGGCATTAGAGAGGTTTTTGCTTGGGATTGAGTATGTTTTCCTACCAAGTGAGCTTTTGAGCCATATTGCATTTGTTGCAATTTTATTCGTTTGCTTGAGTGTCCACAGATTGTTTGCATTGCTAGTAGTTGTTTGAGATCTTTCTTGAAACGCATGACATTATTTGACGATTAAAATGATAAAGGCATTTAGGAATAACCACATATTTTCCCATATTACCACACCATGTTTACATGATCAATTAGTTAACCCGTTGAGCTTAATCCTATTTTTTCGGTGACATACCACATTACTTGTCTAGACCTTTTTCTTGTATTGGCCTTACATTAATTTGAACCCACATTGTCAAAGGCTAGTAGGGTGCTTAAGGGAGTAATAAGGTGTGCAAGGAGGGGTTTATTGTTGGTCATAATTTTGGGGGAAATGTTGAAATTTGGGTTTGGTTGTTGCTTGATAGTCGGCATGTGTAATAAAATCGTGGGATCATTGTTATTGTCTATATTATTGTTGCTTTAGTTCTCGAAAAAAAAAGAGAAAAAAAAAGAAAAAAAAGAGAAAAAAAAAAGTTATATTATGAGAGCATGTTTGTGTTTGTTGAGATCCTACTTTAGTCGACTAGCCGAGTGTTTTTGTTGGAAGAAAAATAATAAATTATGTGGGGGGGGGAATAGGTGGTTGTGTATGATTTATTATAAGTTCCTACTAGCTTTTGACACTTCACCTGTTTTGGTTTATCTGACATACCTTGTCCCTAGCCCCGTTACAACCCAAATAAAGACCTTTTGATTATCGTCATTGATGTATGTTGTGTTAAGAGTTAGATTGATACCAAATGTCAAGCATGCTTATGATTTTGTTGGAATTGAGTGATACACTTACCCTTGTTCTTGAGTGAATATTCTTTTGTGAGTGGATTGTGAGTGTTTGCTTGTTTTTGCGCATGAGATCCCGAGTTTTGTCTCAAAGATGTACTCTTGTAGGCTTAGCATGTTTACTAACTTATTCTTACACTTGACATGGACTTGTGAGAACTTATGCATGTTCATTGAGTAGACTATGTGAATACTTGCACTTTCGACACTACGACATTGCGTATTTACTTTGATTCTTAAGTTGATATGGCATGAGAGGATTTGAAGGTATGGTAGGATATTAGTACTAGATTAATTGCATTTTCATATTAGTTGCATTCATGCATTGCATTGCATTGGATTTTGTGGGTACATTCGCTATAGGCCCTCACGAGACCTTACTCGTCCACTAGGGCTACCTAGGGGTTTAAAGGGCTTGTTGCATATGCAAAATGCAACTGTGATCATCTACGGAAGTGGTACTACTTAGTTAGATAGTTTGTAATTGTTTATGCTTGAGGACAAGCATCGGTTTAAGTTTGGGGGTGTGATAAATGGATTTTATATCCATTTAGAGCATTCTAAATCGGCTTAAATTGATGACTTGAACTCAAGTATGTGGTATTTTTGATGTGTTTTTAGTGAATTTGTGCAGGAATAAGAGTCGAATGTGGGATGATGTTTTCCATGCCTAAATAGTGGGTTTTGAGCTTAAAGAATAACAGTACGTCAAATTGCGAGAGAGCCAGAAGAAACGGAATGAAAATCGGAGTTAAAACGAAGAAAATAGAGCAAAATCAGCGAAATGAACAGTAACGGACGCGCATGAACAGTAGCAGTCAGCGGGTAAAAAATCAGCTAGAATTTCTGATTTTGTTTTGGCCATATCTTGAGTTCTACAAGTCCGTTTTGGACGATTCAACTGCCCACGCGAAGATAACGGAATTTTCTATCATTCTAAGGTGGTCCGGAGTCCAGAATTATTGAAGAGAATTTTCCTTCAAAACAGAATCAACAGAAATTGCAAGAATTCAATTCTAAACAGGAAATTGCCACAATTCCTACTTCTAATCAGTATGGTAATTGCTCTGGGCGGCTAGAACATTCCAGAATCAGATCTACATATGGAATTTGCAATTCTATTCTCATTCAAGAACGGAAATTGCCATACTCCTATTCCAACTCTAAAACGGCAATTGCTTGATGGAGAGGCAAATTGGGGCTATAAATACACATCTTGGGGGACAGAAAAAAACACACACCATTACATATCAATTACTTAGTTTTATTTGTATCTTTTCAAACTTTGTTTTTATCATGGTTTCATCAGATCCCATGATGACGAGAGGTTCGATTATGAACCAATCGTTGTCATGGGATTCTAACGGATTTGTCTATGTAGCTTAGTAGTTTGCATGCTTTAAAGATTTATGTGTGGTGAATTCTTGATATCCTTGTATGGTTGTGATTCATGTATTTAGATGCGTCGCGAACATCTAATTTGTTAATCTATTGCGAAATGAGAGTGGATCTTGAGATTTAGAACTTGCCATGCTAGCATAGGATAGGTTGATATTATTATCATGATTTGTGGCATACATAGAGATATGATGCTACCCTATGTGATCTAAGTGGATAACTTGTGCTTCAACCTTTATGTTTTCAAATTCTATAGAGATATAGGGTCTAAGCATAATTGGCGTCTACCCATCTTCTATCTCTTTTGTGGATGTATGGGTAGTTTGGTACTAGTATACCGAGAGGTAGCTTTTACTTGTTTCGTGTTGTCCGATCAGATATCAAAACCCATCACATGTATTAATTAAAGGCATCATCTCCAAGTGAAGTAGATAATGAAGTTAGGATCCCATGTTTTCTCTTGCAGAAGTAATTAGATTTAAATTCTCATTAGTTAATTAATTCTTATTTTTATTAATTTGTTTCTTAGTTAATTAAAATCTTGTTATTCGTTTTAGCAGTGCATAATAACCATACATTGTTGCATAGGTACAAAACTGAATTAAAACCATAACCAGATCTCTGTGGGAACGAACTCAACTTTATTCTATATTACTTGTGACCACGTACGCTTGCGTGTTTTAGTGTAAACAAGTTTACTGTTGAAGTTCCCCTTTTGCCCTTGGGTCTACGATGTTCATATTTTATAAGTGGGCTGGGGTGATTTATCACATAAGGTTCTAGGGAGAACTCCCTTAAAAAGAGAACCACAGAACCTGAGATTCAAAATCAGATTCTAAATATTTTTAATTATTTGCATGAAATAATTATACTAACACATTTTAATCGTCATTATATAATTTTCAAAATCAATATATGAATCATTAATTAAATATTGAAAAGGATTTATGTATAATTCTAAAAAAACACTAAGATTCAAAAACGGATTCACAAAATTTATGAGATTCAAAAATAGATTTTAGAAATTTATCATACTAGCTTATAACCCGTGCAATGCACGGGTTTCTTGTATTATATTATAAATTTTATTTAATATTATAATTATGTTTTTATATAATCATTATTTTTAATAATTTTTTTAATTTTAATTTGATATAATTTAATATACTCATGTTTACGGATTATACTAATGTTTCCTCATTATAAACAACGTATACGATTTTTAATATATTTTTTTTAATAATTGAGAAATATGCTGTGATATTTTTGGGTATATTTTAATGATTGTAAGATTTGTTGTAAATTAAAAAGGTAACGATTATAAAGGAAATATTAATGATTAAAAGATATGATACGATTGATCTTTTTAGGTGTTTATAAAAGGTAATATCTTCAACTAAAAGTAAATGTGAAAAAGGCAGTCGACTAATTACCATTAATTATATTATGTTATTATTTATTTTAGGTTTATATTTTTCTTGAAAATTATGGTGTGATATTTTCGCGTATATATTAATGATTGTGAGATTTGTTTTAAATTAAAAAGGTAACGTGTTTTAATTTAAATGAAAATATTAATGATCGAAAGATATATATGATACGATTGATGTTTTTAGATATTTATAAAAGGTAATATGTTCAACTAAAAGTAAATGTGAAAAAGGCAATCGACTAATTACCATTAATTCTATTATATTAATGTGAAAAAGGCAATCGACTAATCACCATTAATTTTATTATATTAATCGACTAATTACCATTAATTATAACGTGTTTTAATTCGAAAAAAAATATTAATGATGAAAAGATATGATACGACTGATGTTTTTAGGTGTTTATAAATGGTAATATCTCGACTAATTACCATTAATTATATTATGTTATTATTTATTCTAGGTGTATTTATTTTTCTTTATAATGAAGGGTAAATAAGTAAATTCACTAGGTACCAAAAAACAGGTACCGAAACTTTCAATGTTTCGGCTTTTATATAATAGTATAGATTTTTTTTTATTTACAAACAAATTGTTATTTGTAATTGATTTTTTGGAATCACGGTAGTGATATAAAAATATTTATAATTTTTTTCGATTTTAAAATTAATGTTTTAAAGTGGCTCTCTCGATTCTCTTTCTAAGAGGGTTTTCTCTTGAATCTTGGCCTATATCGAGCTCGACGTGATTATTACCGAGTCGAATTCAAATATTTTACTAGTTGAGCTCAACTAGCTCACCAACAGTTTGACTCGTTTATACCTCTAACTCCAACAATCTCCTAAAATTTCTTTAAAAATTATATAAATAAATAAGCTTATAACTATTTAAGATACAAAAATGTTAATTTACTCTAACAATTTTCTTCAAAGTCACTCTCTATCTTTTATTTATGATTAAATATTGTACATGGGAAACAATAAAACTTGTGGCATCACTTCATCATGTGCATGATTTCATTTTTATTAATATAAAATGAAGGAAGGAGGGAAGGTAAACTTCTCGTGTTTGAGGAAATATTTGAAACTCTTAAAAATGTAGGGAAGAGTTAAGAGTCTCTTAGAGATTTTTGAAACTTCAACTTCCTCAAAAAATGATCAAGGAGGATATATAAAGAAGTTGTTGAAGTTGCTTTAAGCATACTTTAAATAAAACATATGAAGATTATGTAAAATAAAATGCATTCTAGTGATATATTCTTTTTAGCAATAATTTTAACCAATTTTATTATGTTGAATATATTCGTTGAATCTATACAGACCTATAATAGTATTCTACTTCATTTATTATCTTAACAAAATAATATATTCCATTTATAATAATTTAAAATAATAATAACCTACTATTTTTAAAATATAATCAATCAATCTAGTCAACTCCATTCAAATGCAACATCTTATATGTTCATTAAATTTTAGATAATCATTATTTCATATCATTTTAATCAATCATTTTAGCTAATACCATTGAAGATGTTGTAACCAATACAATAGTATATTTTAAAATATATTTGGAATAATTTTAAAGAATTTTAAAATTACAATTCTTTAAAATATATTATATTTCATCAATAATATTGAGATTGGCTAATAATATTAAATATTTGATGTTAGACTATAATATAAAAATTTGATTTCTCTAACATCTTAAGGTTTTATAGCAATTAATTATTTTAAGATTATTAGTTTATCAAATATTAATTAATAACAATTTAACTTTGTTATGTTTATTTAGTTTTTAAAAAGCACATTACATTGATTGCCACCATCGGCGAAGGGTGTGCGCTTTGTTGTGTAACTCAAAAATATCCGATCCTGTACATCCAATTGTGATGGGTTTCGAGGCAACAAACGTAGTGGAAAACAATAATTAAAACAATAAAATCGAAATCCAATTGCACGATCCATGCAAAACATGACTTTTAATTCGTAGCTATGAACGTTTACCTTAAAACGAAGCTTTAACAGTTAAGAAAAAGGATGACTAATGAAGGTCCTTACTGCAATCACCAAGTAACCTGCTCCACGATCCACTCTCTATTGGTAATCCACACGAACGCTCAATCAAAGAAGGAACGATGTACTAGCACCAAGAACAACCCTCCATCTCTCTCTCTCTCTCTACTAGCCTCTCAAGAAGATGAGTGAAAGGCATATGACATAGCCTATTTGTATTTCGAGGATTCAACTCAACTCAAACAAGAATGTACTAGTAAATAGTATATGTACTGTCACAGGGATCTCAATTGTATTATCTGTCAGAAAAGAAAGAAGACAAAGTCAATCTACCGTTTTGAGTTATACTACACTTGAAGAAGTTCATTCAGTTGATCAAGCATCAGTGGAGTAATCAAGACAGTGGGTTCTATTTATAGTGACAAGAGGTTCCTACAGTGGAAGAATACAGATTATAAAGGTTTGAAAAAGAGTGAAGAAAAGGGAGACATGAACCACAGTTTTAAAGTCAATATATGAAGAATAGTCATTGCGGTTAGTCACTCATGAACCAGACCATGCATCGAGTGTCAACATTAAACAGTGGTTATTCGTCATTAACTTCAGTGGTTCAAGCTATCAAGACTGGTAAAAGAGAAAATCATTGTGCAAGCAACAGAAGTGTTAAATTCATTAACCACAATGATTTTACTATCAAGTGGACAGGCTACGAGGAAAAAGAATTATCATAAAGAAATTCTAAGTGATATATTCTTAATGCTGAAACCCCGGTTTGAATTGTTGTATTTTTTGTTAAGCAAAAAGAGTCCGGTTATACATCCTCAAGAGACCGTAGCTTACACCTGGACGGGTTATGAGAAAATAGAATTATCACAAAAATATGGAAAGTGATATATTCTTAAAGCTGGAATCCCGGTTGGAATTGATATATTTTTTGTTAAGCAAAAGGAGTCCAGTTTCAGACGCTCAGGTAACCGCAGTTTAGAGTTTAAGAATAATTTTATATTAATAAATATTTTATTTATTTAGAAAATTATATTTATAAATATCTAATAATATTAGATATTTATTTTTATAATTTCTGGATTAAAATAATTATTTATTAATTAAAGATTATAAGCTGTGCGGGTTAAAAGGCATGTCTACGGAGCTGCCCCTAATAAGGACGAAATAGGCCAAAGTAATTTGTAAATGTTGGCAGGCGTGTGGAGTATTTGTTTTTGATTGATTAAAGAATCAAGTGCCAGGTTCCATTAACTGAATACAATTAATTCAATTGTATTGCCGACTGTCTTGGTGGAAATAGATTGTCTTGCTGATTGTCTTGGTAAGCTAAAGTGATTGTCTTGGAGGCTTAAATCAGAATAGCAAGACAATAAGAGATTGTCTTGCCGATTGTCTTGATAATCATTATGCAGATAATATCCTCGACATCCTTTTGAAAAGAAAGATTAATATTCAAATTGATTGTCTTGATGATGATCAAAAAGGAAAAGTCTTCTACAGCTGTTAAAGCAAGACAAATATCTCAGAATTGGATTGTTTTGCCGATTGTCTTGGTGGAAGTTAATTGTCTTGCCGATTGTATTGCCTATTTCTTGGCAGTACAAATTTATTATCTTGGTGGTTCTGATTGTCTTGCCGATTGTCTTGGCAATACAAAATATTTTATAAAAGAGGCAGAGGCAATCAGACAGAAAAAAGAGCAGACACAACTTCACATTCTTCACAATTTTCTCTCCGAGCTGAACAAGGGAAAGACCAAGAGAAATAGTTCCGAGCTTCAAATAAATTCCTGTGAATTATTTCTGAGCTGTATCGTTAAATCTGAACCGATAGAAATTATTTACTTGTAACGTTGGAACTATCTAGCGAGTTTTTACTCCTAGAACTTATCTCTCGAATTACTTTTAGCATTCGCTCTTTTTATTACAAATATAGAAAAGTTCATGTCGAATTTTCTATAGAATTTGTAATAATTAGTTGGTCATCAAACCATTGTAATTTGTACCCGTGTATTTAGACACACCCCATCAAGTTAATATAAATTTTATATTCAACTTGAAATATCGGTATTCGTTTTATTCCGCATCAATTTGTTCTTGATTTAATATTTTAAGAAAAGAGCAAATTCGATTAAACGACATAGTTTGTATTCAAACCCCCTTCTACAAACTATTTTGGACCTAACTATAAATTGGTATCAGAGCCTTTTGATTGACGCACAAATCAAGATCCTTATTTTTGTGGTGCACCAATTGGTTTTCGAGTTTGTTGACCCATACAGAAATCAAATCCGGTATTAGACCAAAAAGTCAACTCCTCTAATTTTCAAATTTTTTAACCTTCAAAAATTCAATACTTGAGATTTTTGAACTTTAAATAATTTGAACTTATTTTTGGATTCTTTAACTTTCAAAATTTTCAATTTTGAGATTTTTGAATTTTAAATAATCTAAATTTATTTTCGAATTCTTTAACATTTAAAAATTCTCAATTTATGATATTTTTGATTTTTAAACAATATGAGTTTATTTTCAATTGTTAATTAAATTGAATTTATTCTCAAATTGTTTAACCTTCAAAAATTTCATTTTATGATATTTTTGATTGTTAAGTAATCCTAACTTATATTCGAATTTTTTAATTCTTGATATGATTAATTCTTGGAAATTTTGATTTTTAAACAACTTGAGTTTATTTTCAAATTGTTTAACTTTCAAAATTTTTAATTCTTGATAATTTCGAATTTTAATTAACTTGAATTTATTTTCGGATTCTTTTACTCTAAAAATTTCATTTCTTGAGATTTTTTGATTCTTAATTAATTTGACTCTATTTTCGAATTTTAATTAATTTGAACTTACTTTCAGATTTTTTATTTCTCAAAAAATTTTCGAGTCCTTGAAGTTTGTGAATTTTAAATATTTTGAATTTATTCTAAGCCAATAGTTCTAAGAAGGTTGTTAGTTGAAGATTCCTACGAATTGTCAAAGATGATTTGAATCTTTTGAAGAAAATGCATTTTTTAATGAAATTAATTTCTACCTACTGAATAAAAATTTGTGGAAGCTCCTCAAAATTATATCCATAGAATTCACTGGTTTTTCAGAAGTAGGAATGGAAGAGGTTTTAGTGGATAGAATTTTTCTCGAAGATTTGAATTAAGTCTATTGATTCTGTGATATACAAACACTAAGTAGATTGCTCCAATGTAACATCTACTACACTTAGTGGATTGTACCAAGAAATATCTTTCAAGGAATCAACAGAGATTTTAGAAAAGTGGAATCAAGGAGGTTTGAGAATGAACTAGACAGTTAGACATCTCAGTCAGGAATTAATGATGGAACCTCAGAACATACATGAAGAGTTACTAATTTAGAAAGAGTACAAATGTTTAATCCAGGAATTAGGCCTATCTATTCCGAAGCAGAAACTCTTCAGGATACAGTTCAAGAGGTGGCTACAAGACTGAGTTGGTGGAAAGAACAAAACATGATAGTTGCAGTTATGAAAAGTTTTATGTGATAAGTAACTATCAAGGTGTGCAACATGGTACAAAATTCTGACAGACAAGGATGAATAGGGATTCATTAAATGAGATGAAACAGAAGCATCAGTGTAGAACTTATCTTGCTGAAGAAAAGAGTTGGGATGGATCAGATGATGATGAGAAGAGCATAATTAATATCTTGCCTTCATAGCAATCTCTAAAGATGATTCACCTGACATGTCTCAGGTATCAATTCTTCGAACTAGTGTAATATGTAATTCTCAGAAATTCAAAGCATGTTAAGATCTTAGTTTTTAATTATTATATCTTTGGTTAGAAGATCTTATTATGTGTATGAATATTTGTTGAATTTAATTAATTGCAATAGTGAGTTAGAAGTGTTCCTTAGACAATATCTCTCAATTCTTAAATGATATATGTCAAGCATATATGACCTCTACTTAAGCTAGTTTCAGGATCCCCAGTAGAACAAGATTTGCTTATTCATTCTGAATTGTTTGTTAAGGTTTAAAAAAAAGGTTTAAAAGATGGAATAATTACCTAGGGTGTCAGGAGAACATCAAGTCATTTGTAAAACTGACTTAGGTAATAGAGATTATATAATATAATATAACAATAGGAATGGATTGGATAGAATTAGTGATTAATTGTTAATTCTTCTATTCCATGCGTGTTTAGAAAATTATTGAATATCTGTAAATCTACTTGCTACCTGTTACACAAGTGTACATAGGTTAAAGTAGATAGTACTAAATTTTCTAAAATGCATAACATGCCTAATTTGCATAATTCTTATCTGCAATGTTTTAATGATGAATGTATGCAATGTATTCTTATTATCATGCCTGCTTATTTCAAATGTCATAAATGCATTTCCTAGTATTTGCATTGATCATAGAAAAAGCATGTTTAAGAATAACAATAAGGTACAGACTGCTAGTCCTCCTTATGTTAGGAAGGAACCATTATTCTCCTTGCTCAGTGAATATTTTGTCAATGACATTAAAAAGGAGAAATGGTCAGTCAAAGATAAGAATGAGCATGTTAAGGTTAAAACTGTTGTTAACTCTAATAAAAGAGAAATCTCTAATCCATCTGGACCCAATTAAACAATTTGGGTACCAAAAACTTTTTATCCATTTGTGAATGTAGGGCTTAACAGGTTAATCGATTATGCATTATTATTGATTTATTCAAAGCAAATCAACGAAGAAAGAACCCTGCTATCAAATATGAATGTGAAGACAGACCAAGTGGTTTATCCCTCGGAGACAACAGCAAGGGTATGACCTAGGGTCAAGGCTATTCAATAGCAAAGGAATGTTGTCAGTAATAAAGCATCTTTTACAAGATGAAGAGCCTACTGTTCGAGGATTAAGGAAAGAGAACTTATCGGTAGCTGGCATGGAACCTCAGTCAAAGGTGAAGTCAACAAGGTCAAATCTAAAGCTTCATCAGACAAGAGTTCAGCTATGACATAAGGAGCTCTCTCACCTGAATGTCATATCAAGAGATTCTTTCCTGGAAATCGAATCAGTAAAGGAGACTGCCTCATCTGGAATTAAAGTAAAATAAAACTATGAGGCATGTCATAAAGAGAAGTCAAAGAAGCATCACACAGAAGGTGATTGAAAGTCTTAGTGATGTTCATCAACTTCTAGCTCCCAGCTGTCAATGGTGATGGTGATTCAGATCCAAGTAATGTCAAAAATTGAGAATTTTCATGTAAACCCAGCAGCAGCTTAGGGGGAGCAACAGAAGGATCAACTAGTCAACTCAACACCACACTGAAAGTCAAAGGATACTATGAGA
Organism: Saposhnikovia divaricata; assembly: GCA_036435485.1. NCBI lineage: Eukaryota > Viridiplantae > Streptophyta > Magnoliopsida > Apiales > Apiaceae > Saposhnikovia > Saposhnikovia divaricata. The sequence continues at coordinate 121,556,116 of CM071601.1, read as the reverse complement.
ACATGTCTGCCAAGACAAAGAATGTTGACTCAATTAATTCTTTGTCCTAGTTCTTAGTGTTTCTAATGGTGGAAGTAAAAGACTAGCAGAGCTTCAAGTACTAATAATTATTTCTTTAGTTTTCTTTTAGAAGAAACTAACAAAGCTACAAAAGCTCTGAAAGATTCAGATTGAGTGATTGCAATGCAAGATGATCTCAATCACTACAAAAGGCAGATTGAAGGGAAGCTGGTATCCAGACCAAACAACAAGGCTGTATTTGGTATAAGGATAACCAGAAGTTTAACTTGATGTCAAGGCATTGTTATGAGGGACAAGGCCAAACTGGGTGCAAGGTTACAAGCTGATAAGACAGTATATCTAACAAGAAGCACCAGTGACAAGACTTGAGGATATCAGGCACCTGTTGTACATTCATGATCATAATGGACATCTGGACCTACTGAATCTGGATGCTAGAGGAATGTGAACAAGTGCACTCCTAGTTGGTGAGATAATTGAAAATCTCTACAGGTTAGTATGAACTGGTATCATCACTCAAGCAAGCATGAAAGACATGGTATGACACCCTAACTATAATTTAACATTTGGTATCAATCTTTAATAGTTGGTATCATTTAACGATTGGTGTCACACTTATAGAACTCTCTACATCTTTAGGCACAAACATAAATGATATATATTTGCAATGATATATTGATTATATTTTATGTTGGTTTATTAACTAAAAATTGGTGTCAAGATATTTGCTGTTTTGATGTTGGTAAAGTTGCAATTCTTTTGAATTACTTCATGCAAGCCAATAGAAGAATCCTTTTAGGAGCTCAGGCAAGCCAAAAGAATAATTCTATTTGGAGCACAAGTAAGCCAAAAGAATGATGACAATAAAAGTAAGTCCAGGATCTTTTGTTTCTGTTCAGAAGATTCTAGACCTGTCAAGACTACATGCCAACACACCACTATAGCTGGCGTTTGACCTATTAGTTTGGACCTAACAAGTTGGTAATCAAAAATCTTAAGATGGACCCAAATCCAAGGAAATGGTACCCTAGAGATATTTGACCCAATAAGTTCAGGATCTACTAATTAGGACCTAATCAGGCTATAGAGGAATCATTAGCTCATTATCTTATTCAATTGTTATTAGATCACTTACACACATATTTTATTCTCAATTATGCAATTGTGCATAGTTCCAAGTGGATTCTTGAGAATATATTCTTGTAGTTATTACAATTGATTTTCAGATGTCTTAAGTTGGACCCAAATCTGCAGAGTTGGTACCCTAGAGACATCAGTTCTGACATGTTTTGCTGCATAGAGACAGATCAAATGAGTTGTACGAAAGTAGGAGAACACAAGGAAACAACTTCATATCCAACAACTTTATGGAACGCTCAAGGCTAAGCATCTTGCATAAGGTATCAATTCTTTTGAGAGAGCATGTCTTTAGTCAGGAATAACTTGCAGATACGTTTACTAAATCACTTGATGAAATTAAATTTTCAAGATTGGTTTATAAACTTGGGATTTTATTAATGTTATATAATTTGTATATCCCATCTGTTAAGTATTTCTTAAGTAAGCTCACAAGTATTCAATTGTCTGTATTGAAAGGACTTGTGATTTTACTATAAGTGATTCTTAAATGAGTTTACAAGTATTCAATTGTAGTATTGAAAGGACTTGTAAATTCATTGTAAGAAATTCATAAATGAGTTCATAAGTATTCAGTTGTCCATATTTAAAGGACTTGTGAACTTATTTACATCCAGACCTCACACTGAGAATTATCTGTTGAATGATTGCCATGTGTATAATTGCAATATATTTTAGTGGTGATTATTTCAGGATAATAAAATACTTAAATGCTAAAATCTAACTCATAGAGATTTAGTATTTATTTATTTAATTATTTACTTTGATTAATATGAGTTATAGAATCTAAAGCAATTCAATTTAGTATTTGCTCTGTACCTCATATTTATTAAAATAAATAAACAACATAACTAATTTGGACCTAATCTGTATTGGTCTTCAATCAGTTATGAGATGTTAATTCTAGTGAACTTTAATATCCCATTTTCAGAAATTCACTATAATTAATATCATGGTTCTAACAATTGGTTGTATTGAAGTTTTGACTTATATCAGTTAATGATATTTAGTTAGAATTCTATTTACTAACTAATTGTGAGATATATTGGTATGTGTGAAATTACTTAGAACTCCTCTAAGTAATCATTGTTATATCTTTTACAATTCACTCATATTACTATGCATAGTATGAAAATTCTCTAAGTAGAACTATGGATATTGAAATATCTAAAGTGACCATTGTTCAGTTACTTGGAATAATTTTTATGCTTATTTGAAAGCTTCTAATCACTTTGATAATAAATGTTATATACTATGGATCAAGGTGTATAGGACTTAGAATATTATTTCTAAGATTGCAGACAAGACAGCTTTGGTAATCGAGTCTTATTTATAGAACCAAGGTTGTCTACCAGTGAACAGTTGTTAGGAGTTAACAATTGTTATTATCGAGGAGTTGCCTTGAAGTCATAAGTTTGAAATGTTATATCTTAAGAGCTTGTGTATTTCTTGTCAACTAGTTCCTCGTACTTATGAATATCAGTGAATGATGTTCTTAAGTAGTTAGATACTAATATCCATTCTGTCAATTGGTACTCAATGTAACAATTCAATCTTCACTAAATTGAATTTATCTTACAATAGATTGAATTTACCAAACAATTGGTATCATTGAATATTTAGCATTTAGCAGTGATTATTTATATCCTAGTTAAATTATGACGTGAAGCAATTCAATGGTTTATTTGCTCATAATTTAATTTTGGTAAAGTAATCATAAACACAATTACTTGCATTTTAAAGTATTTGATAAATACTAGCAGTTGGTATCAAATAGTAAAATATTAGTTTACTGACAATTGCTAGTTGTTCTGATACTTTATTGCAAACTAATTGTGATGTATATATTATCTCTGATGATATTACTTAGGATTTATTCTGAGTAAATGTGTCTTATCTATAAATCATTAGTGTTAGTATAAATTAAGGTGTTCAACTTTCTAAGTAAGTGAGACTTAAAGTTACATTCGGTCTCCTATCATATTTTGAAGTGGTGAAAATTTTCAAAATTGAATTCTCTAATTCTGGTTATACACCACTTTATATACATGATAGTTCTTAGAATATTTTTACATCCATCAGACGATTACTTAGTTTATGTTGTGCTAAGTAATGCAGCGCCAAGGGAGAGACATTGGTTATCTGTACTTATGTACTTGGTAATCTTTGTTACCTAAACTACATTTAGTGCTTGTATGAGTCTTTTCACTAACTTTTGTGTTAAAGTTCTCTATACATAATAAGCACTTAAAGAAAATCTTTCTTTCTAAATTACTGCGAAGTCAAGAGTTTTTGTCTTTTAAAATTAAAACGACCTAGTTTTCATTAAAAGACATGATAATACATTATTTTATGCATAAATACAGACTCTTGCACATTAACAGTTTTTAAAAGAAAACTCAAATCATTCAACATTTGTGATTGTTTATAATTGTAAAACTTTTTGAAATCATAAATGTACATCAATTCTCTTACAAGATATAATGCATATGTTTTCACACAATGTTATGATATGATGTAAATGCATTCTATCTCTATATTGCTTTATTGCTATGTGATGCAGGTTCAGCTCCTAGTGGAAGTTTTCTTACATTGTAAGTCATGAGGTTGTAAACCCAACAACTTCTATCCCGGACTATAAATCCAAATCTAAACACATCCTAACTTACCCCTGAAGTGGAAGTAACTTATTTGACTAGAGGTCATTAAGGGAGTAACTGCACTTGATGCAGCAAATAAGGATGTGAGGGATAGTAAACCCACAGCTCTACCTCTCAAGGAGAATAGATGTATATAACTTGAGGTATCTGTAAGCTCGCCTGCATTCTCCCAAAAGGATGCAGAGCTGAAAATGGCACTAAAACAGTCTCTAGATTCATTATCATAAAATGATGAGTTTATTGAAATTCGTCTGTCGGCCAGGGCATCCGTTGGTAAGTCACTACCTCATACACAATTCTAAAATACTTTCTATGCACAAAGTGAGATTGCACACACTAAGGACGAATTGACGGAAATAACTAATACTTCGACCATTTTACGGTTAGGATTATAAGTTGAAGGTTCCTCAAAGAACCAAGAGTCTTCACAGACCTCGAGAGAAGGTATTGATCTCAATGCAAAATTCATCAAGATCATTATCTAACTCCCCAAAGGGAACATCTCTGGATCCTTCGGGTATCGGGTCCGACATAGGTACGGATCGGCAACTTGTTAACTATGATTCAGATTTACCTTATGAGTTTAACAAGGTGATGTCTTCATAGACATTAGATGGAAACATGATTTTAATTCTAAGTTTTGATTTCATTGTTTACCTTCTCAGAATTCAAATCTGAAACCCACAAAAAGGGAAAATTGTTATCAACTTGTAGATTATGACTCAGATTCGTCTGACGAGTCTAACGAGGATTGGGGATTTGCGAAACCCCATTGCACCACCAGTGACCTCTCTAGAAGGGGCTATGGTGAATTTTCCTTGCAGGTACACATGGATGTTGGAGCTATGAGAGATAAGAGTGATACACTAGTGAGCATGAGTGTAAACACTTGAGAGATGAGAGATGAGATCACTCATTTTAAATGATATGAGTGGAGAGATGAGCTAAATACTTGTGAGGTACACGAAACAGAATCACACACTCACAGTGAGGAAGAAAGATAAACACCAAATCTCATTCCCTATTCCCAAACAAAGTTACTTACAAGATTTGGGAGATACAAGGAAATTGTCGGAAGATTTGGTTGTCAGGATGATCAATAGTGAGGCCATTTTAAAATATCTAAAGGGCAAAGTTGATCAGTCTACATACTTCTATTCTGGAAGTCTTCATAAAAATCCTTCAACACAAGCAAAGCTTCTTTACTTTATTCCAGCAGTCAATGTTCGATGTATGAAGAATCTGTTGTACTAAAGGTAAGAGGTGAGTTATAATTGAAAATATGGTATCATCTAATTTAATTGGATGTTTGCTATAATTGAATGCTTGGAGGATTACTCAACTAAGGGGGAGAGATATTTTGAAGAAGATATACTCAAAGATTGCCTTAGTAAGAGATACTAAACTTAGGTAGGGAGACATATAAGCTTACCTTAAGGGGGAGAGTATAAGCTTACCTTAGTGAGGGGGAGATTTTCTATCTAAGGGGGAGAGATATGAAAAGGGGATATACTTTAGAAAGGGGGAGTATTCACCTTGTCAGGGGGAGATAGATTTATTCACCTTGTCAGGGGAGATAAGGAGTATTCACCGTTATAAGGAGGTAACATATCACCTTAGGTAGGGAGACATAAGGAAGGAGAGAAGTATGAAACGACAAAGCAGAATTCTTCAGTAAATGGTTGTCAAGTCATATTTTTTTACCACTGAAGGAATTCTAGTATCTGCTGATAATGTTCAATTTAAGATGTAAAGGGTTATCAGGCAGATATGTCATGAAATGAAGATGAGTTACTTAATGAAGATTTGTTCAGTGCTAGAGGAGCAATCATCTATCAGTTCATCGATCAAGGCTTCTGGAATTGTAATATCCAAACCAAAATTTTTTTTATTTATTATTTACTATAGCTCTTTAAAGCTTTATCTTTTTCTTGTTTGTAGTTGAGTTATCCTCTAGGAATTTGTATGTTAATGTTTAACAAACAAATAGGGGGAGACTGAAAGGCATATGACATAGCCTATTTGTATTTCGAGGATTCAACTCAACTCAAACAAGAATGTACTAGTAAATAGTATATGTACTGTCACAGGGATCTCAATTGTATTATCTGTCAGAAAAGAAAGAAGACAAAGTCAATCTACCGTTTTGAGTTATACTACACTTGAAGAAGTTCATTCAGTTGATCAAGCATCAGTGGAGTAATCAAGACAGTGGGTTCTATTTATAGTGACAAGAGGTTCCTACAGTGGCAGAATACAGATTATAAAGGTTTGAAAAAGAGTGAAGAAAAGGGAGACATGAACCATAGTTTTAAAGTCAATATATGAAGAATAGTCATTGCGGTTAGTCACTCATGAACCAGACCGTGCATCGAGTGTCAACATTAAACAGTGGTTATTCGTCATTAACTTCAGTGGTTCAAGCTATCAAGACTGGTAAAAGAGAAAATCATTGTGCAAGCAACAGAAGTGTTAAATTCATTAACCACAATGATTTTACTATCAAGTGGACAGGCTACGAGGAAAAAGAATTATCATAAAGAAATTCTAAGTGATATAATCTTAATGTTGAAACCCCGGTTAGAATTGTTGTATTTTTTGTTAAGCAAAAAGAGTCCGGTTTCACATCCTCAAGAGACCGTAGCTTACACCTGGACGGATTATGAGAAAATAGAATTATCACAAAAATATGGAAAGTGATATATTCTTAAAGCTGGAATCCCGGTTGGAATTGATATATTTTTTGTTAAGCAAAAGGAGTCCGGTTTCAGACGCTCAGGTAACCGCAGTTTAGAGTTTAAGAATAATTTTATATTAATAAATATTTTATTCATTTAGAAAATTATTACCTTAGTGAGGGGGAGATTTTCTATCTAATGGGGAGAGATATGAAAAAGGGATATACCTTAGAAAGGGGGAGTATTCACCTTGTCTGGGGGAGATAGATTTATTCGCCTTGTCAGGGGAGATAAGGAGTATTCATCGTTATAAGGAGGTAACATATCACCTTAGGTAGGGAGACATAAGGAAGGAGAGAAGTATGAAACGACAAAGCAGAATTCTTCAGTATATGGTTGTCAAGTCATATTTTTTTACCACTGAAGGAATTCTAGTATCTGCTGATAATGTTCAATTTAAGATGTAAAGGGTTATCAGGCAGATATGTCATGAAATGAAGATGAGTTACTTAATGAAGATTTGTTCAGTGCTAGAGGAGCAATCATCTATCAGTTCATCGATCAAGGCTTCTGGAATTGTAATATCTAAACCAGAAATTTTTTTTATGTATTATTTACTATAGCTCTTTAAAGCTTTATCTTCTTCTTGTTTGTAGTTGAGTTATCCTCTAGGAATTTGTATGTTAATGTTTAACAAACAAATAGGGGGAGACTGAAAGGCATATGACATAGCCTATTTGTATTTCGAGGATTCAACTCAACTCAAACAAGAATGTACTAGTAAATAGTATATGTACTGTCACAGGGATCTCAATTGTATTATCTGTCAGAAAAGAAAGAAGACAAAGTCAATCTACCGTTTTGAGTTATACTACACTTGAAGAAGTTCATTCAGTTGATCAAGCATCAGTGGAGTAATCAAGACAGTGGGTTCTATTTATAGTGACAAGAGGTCCCTACAGTGGAAGAATACAGATTATAAAGGTTTGAAAAAGAGTGAAGAAAAGGGAGACATGAACCACAGTTTTAAAGTCAATATATGAAGAATAGTCATTGCGGTTAGTCACTCATGAACCAGACCGTGCATCGAGTGTCAACATTAAACAGTGGTTATTCGTCATCAACTTCAGTGGTTCAAGCTATCAAGACTGGTAAAAGAGAAAATCATTGTGCAAGCAACAGAAGTGTTAAATTCATTAACCACAATGATTTTACTATCAAGTGGACAGGCTACGAGGAAAAAGAATTATCATAAAGAAATTCTAAGTGATATATTCTTAATGTTGAAACCCCGGTTAGAATTGTTGTATTTTTTGTTAAGCAAAAAGAGTCCGGTTATACATCCTCAAGAGACCGTAGCTTACACCTGGACGGGTTATGAGAAAATAGAATTATCACAAAAATATGGAAAGTGATATATTCTTAAAGCTGGAATCCCGGTTGGAATTGATATATTTTTTGTTAAGCAAAAGGAGTCCGGTTTCTGACGCTCAGGTAACCGCAGTTTAGAGTTTAAGAATAATTTTATATTAATAAATATTTTATTTATTTAGAAAATTATATTTATAAATATCTAATAATATTAGATATTTATTTTTATAATTTCTGGATTAAAATAATTATTTATTAATTAAAGATTATAAGATGTGCGGGTTAAAAGGCATGTCTACGGAGCTGCCCCTAATAAGGACGAAATAGGCCAAAGTAATTTGTAAATGTTGGCAGGCGCGTGGAGTATTTGTTTTTTATTGATTAAAGAATCAAGTGCCAGGTTCCATTAACTGAATACAATTAATTCAATTGTATTGCCGACTGTCTTGGTGGAAATAGATTGTCTTGCTAATTGTCTTGGTAAGCTAAAGTGATTGTCTTGGAGGCTTAAATCAGAATAGCAAGACAATAAGAGATTGTCTTGCCGATTGTCTTGGTAATCATTATGCAGATAATATCCTCGACATCCTTTTGAAAAGAAAGATTAATATTCAAATTGATTGTCTTGATGATGATCAAAAAGGAAAAGTCTTCTACAGCTGTTAAAGCAAGACAAATATCTCAGAATTGGATTGTCTTGCCGATTGTCTTGGTGGAAGTTAATTGTCTTGCCGATTGTATTGCCTATTGTCTTGGCAGTACAAATTTATTATCTTGGTGGTTCTGATTGTCTTGCCGATTGTCTTGGCAATACAAAATATTTTATAAAAGAGGCAGAAGCAATCAGACAGAAAAAAGAGCAGACAAAACTTCACATTCTTCACAATTTTCTCTCCGAGCTGAACAAGAGAAAGACCAAGAGAAATAGTTCTGAGCTTCAAATAAATTCCTGTGAATTATTTCTGAGCTGTATCGTTAAATCTGAACCGATAGAAATTGTTTACTTGTAACGTTGGAACTATCTAGCGAGTTTTTACTCCTAGAACTTATCTCTCGAATTACTTTTAGCATTCGATCTTTTTATTACAAATATAGAAAAGTTCATGTCGAATTTTCTATAGAATTTGTAATAACTAGTTGGTCATCAAACCATTGTAATTTGTACCCGTATATTTAGACACACCCCATCAAGTTAATATAAATTTTATATTCAACTTGAAATATCGGTATTCGTTTTATTCCGCATCAATTTGTTCTTGATTTAATATTTTAAGAAAAGAGCAAATTCGATTAAATGACAGAGTTTGTATTCAACCCCCCTTCTACAAACTATTTTGGACCTAACAATGAGCTGCTAGGGTTTTAGAAAAACGAAATCTGAAACTCACACCCTAAAACCTTTCTCTCTCTCTCTCTCTCTCTCTCTCTCTCTCTCTCTCTCTCTCTCTCTCTCTCTCTCTCTCTCTCTCTCTCTCTCTCTCTCTCTCTCTCTCTCTCCCCCTACTAGCCTCTCAAGAAGATGAGCTGCTAGGGTTTTAGAAAAATGAAATCTGAAACTCACACCCTAAAACTAATACATCATAATGTATTTATAGAGGACGGAGTTGGGCTAAAACCCCAAAACCGTTTTGGGCTTCTCTAAACCCAATCAGTTTTGGTTTTATTATTTAAATTCGAATTATGTTATAATTAATCAAGTCGTACTTAATTAATATATTTAAGTAATTGAATTATACCTTTATTATTTAAATTCGAAATTTAAATCAATTTCCTTCAAGCGTTCATTGTATGTGACCCTTTAGGCTATTATTACGTTGGCAATAATTTTAATATCCAATAATAAAATTATAAACAATAAGTGACATCTAGTAATACATCATTGTTACCCAAGTAATAATAATAATTGGTGATCCAATTAAACCTTTCGTGATTAATGTTTCCGTGTAATATAATCCCTTTAACCAAATATTATAGATTAAACTCGAAGCATGTTATTAGTCATTCTCTTCAACATTTAATTCGGGTTTCCTTGATGAATGAGTAGACTATTAAAAACAAATCAATGTTTGAGCATGGCAATGCATTTCATAGTCTCACTCAATCAAGAGGCCAATAATACCTCTCCTATTAATAGGAGGGTTAAAACCTTTATCTATCATTCATATTTCTCATACGACTCATAATATACCCGATGTCCACTTTTATCATCACTCGGTCAAAGGTAACTTTTAATGTAATTAAAGTATATTAATTCTCGTATATAAATATAATGATCTCAATTCTAAGGATCATTACACCATTATCACTATGAGTATTTCTTATGACATTATTAACATGCAAAATCTCACTGTGGGTCTATCCAGTGCCAGGTAGAATATTACACGCACCTATATTTTTGACTTTAGTATCACCATACCTATGACCAATGAGATGTGGTCATCAGTCAACAAACATACTAATCTTTATGCATTATGATTGTCCCAAATTAATAATGCTCGATTAGGAATATTTAGAAATATAAACACTATTCATATATTCTCATTTTTAAGTCACACACTTAAAGATATGGAATACGTATTATATATTCCAAGGACATTTATTACTCTAACATTAATATCGCAATAAATAAAGATATTATAAATTAATATAGTATAATCCATAGAACATAATCTTCAAATAACAAAATAGTCTTTCCTAGAAGCACAATTACATTTTCTCTAGGGCACTAACACTATCAGAGGGGTCGGGTACTTTTAATAGGCATTGGGTGCCTTGGACTATGAGTATGGTTTGGAGACTTGGTGGGAAAGTCAACTTTTAGAATGGAATTCCGGATCCTTCCCTGGAGAAGGTGGATTCCTATTGGGTTTGGAAGGGGGCTACTCTTTGTAGGAATTGGCACCTCCTTGGACTCATGACGAAATCTAATTACCAACTGAAATATTATTTACAAATTTATTATTTAATTAGAGTTTCTGGCCTCATTAATAGGCTTTTCCCACATACCATACTAGGTTTAATTAATGTCACATTAAATGTGTATTTAGGGCTTATTTTTTGCCATATGAAGTATCAAATTGTACTATCTATATATGCACAGTATAATAAGCTAATGAAGGGGATAATGTGTAATTTGATTGACATCTCATTTTTTATTATCTCCTTCAATCATAATCGTTAAAAATTTCAAACCCAAATTAATGAAAACCATTATGTTTAGTACTAAAAGCTATTCAATAAAGAAGTCTAAAGTTCGAATATGCTAATAACATATAAAAATAACAATTATAATATTAATTTTATAGATATATAAAGAAAGAGAAAATCTCGCGAATCACTTATTATTATAATCAATCTATATTATACATTTTATCCTGCATATAATTAATTTCGGAAAGCATATTTTATATATATACGTTTTTTTTAACATAGTTTATAAACTAATAAATAGTATTTATTATTAGGTAACTTTTGGGTTGAACAAGAATCGAGAAACATATGCCCTTACCAAACACTATTATGATGTACCATTATGGAGTAATATATATCAGGTAACAAAACTATGTGGGCTTAATAAAACGTATTAATTTTTTTCTAAAACGTCAAATAATAAAATAAAAAATTAAGTGTCCAATTTTTTTTGTTAGTAATTTCAAATAAATGTCTTACAAGTTTTTTTAATAAATGTAAAAATGAGTGAAAAAAATATAATAATAACTATTATAATATCTATAATATACTATCTATACTATACTATAATAAACGGAAGGGGTATAATTTGTAATTTGGTTAACTTTTTTTTCGATAATTCAAATATATTAAAAGAGATGAACCCAACAGCAATATTCCATACATTACACAGCCCACAAATCAAACAATAAACCAACTACCGGCCCACCTTCCACAGCCCACCAAATACAAAAGATAACAACCCAAAGGGTACCCCAAGTCTTAGAATACTGAATTAAAATAAAATACAGAAAGAAAATAAAATAATGATAGAAACGTAACAAGGAATGGAGAGAAGCAGCAACAGACGCTTCAGTTCCTTGCATCCATGTTTGGCTGATCAATACCTTGCACCAGCATCGCACTTTCCTCGTCATCCGAGCCTAAACCTTCCATCTGCTCCTGCTGCACTGCTTCAGCCTGTTCCAGTTCTGCAAACTCATCCTCAGAGATCTCTTCAAACAGCTCTCCTCCACCCCCTAGACCCATATCAAGATGCCACAAATTTTTGACCTGACCAAAGGACCTACGAAACACCACAAGCCTGGTCCTATTGTTTGCACCATCTTCAGCCAAAAACCTAGCCAATTTGTCTGACCAGCAACCACCGTGCTTACCTTGAGTTTTAAATTCGGATCCTTCTTCCTCTGTTCTAACTGCTGAATGACACTCGCATGATTTGGGTCAATGAACCAACGTCATTCATTCCATTCATTAATAGTTTTAGTATTGTCTGTCTCCAGTGGAATATTGTTCTCCCTTTCATAAAATGCACTGCGTAACCCTACTAACATAGCCCACAACTCATTTGCCCAAGGAGTAAGATTTTGAATCCTGCCTGAGACCATTTTGAGAATAGCTTCTGACCTATCTCTGATCACAATACCTATGCCAGAATCGTTCCCGTTTTGAAGAGGCTCCTCCAAAGTAAATGCATGCACATTCACCTTGACAAAACCCTCTTCTGGAAAATCCCAACTTAGCTCCATAATACTAGCCTAAAACACTACTCTAAAGTAGAAAAAATGAGGAGAGAAAATGGTAAATAGTCCGATATACAAAGAGAATATATACTAGGCCAGCTCCTCAATTGACACAACCCATAATTACTATCTTTTTAACTGCCCAAGACACTTAATAACACTCAACCCCCTCTCTTACTCCACTCTTATTCCAATTCTCTGTACTCAACGATTTGTTATTCTATAATAAAAATTAAATAAAGCCAGATGTTTCCACATAGTTAGAGTCTTTGGACCCCCAACACCAGGCCCAAACCCAGATACAAGGAACACCTTACTGAACTCTCTATACCAACTGATAAAATATACTGCCTCCTAAAATGAAGCCCACTTACTTATCATAGAGCCCGTTTGCCAAAACTTTTTTTATGGACTTATGGACTTATTTTCGGGTAAAAATTTTATATTTTGATAATTTTTGTTTTATACAAGTATTTAATGTATGTTTGAGATTCAATAAGTTGCAAAAATAAGTTGAAAAATAAGTTGGAATGTTAGGAATCTCTAACTTTGTCTTAAAATAAGTTGACTTATTCTGAAAAAAAGTTCCCCCAAACACCCCCATAGTTAACACCATGCACGTAGAATATCTGGACGAGAAGCTCCTTTTTTTGCTAAGTCGTCTGCTCCTCTAAGTTCTTCCCTTGGAACATAAATTATTTGAATCTCTGGCCTCCAAATAATGTCACCCCAAATCACTTGGTCTCTAGGGGAGAAGCCTGCTCTAGATTTGTTAAAGTTCTTCACCAATGTCATACAATCTGAGCAAACTACTAATTTAGACATAGGTGAAATGACATCCTTCATTTTCGAGAAAAGAAACAAAATTGCCTCTCTTTCTACATCTTGTGGACTCGGGGCATTAGAGGGCCCTGAAAAAATGAAACTCAAAGCTTGTTCTTCATTTAACAGGAAACCCCCATACCACCTACTATTACACCTTGATCATTTGATGACCAAGAACCATCAACAAAACCTATAAACTTTGCATGCCATGTTAAGAAAACATCAACTCTCCTCTATTTGCTAGATGTTAGGACTGCTCCCACTAGATTGACAGACCATAACTGAAGCATATCTGCTCTAATCAAATCTATAACACTACACCAACTAAATGATCTGAATTTATTTAAATCTAATACCAACTCCACTGTGTCTCTTTTGTTGAACAGTAATTCATTCCTAGAAAGCCATAGAGACCACAGTGTTGAAGCTACCACTATCTCCCAAACCTTTGAAGTTAGTGAACTTTTAAATATCCCCATTAACTTCCAAGTTTGACCCCTCAGCAAAACCAGGATTTTTCTACTAATTCCCCACCAATCAGCCACGACATACCATAACTCCAAAGCAAAAGGACACAACCATAAAATATGGTTTAAATCTTCCTCTAGATGTGAACATTTTTTACAATTGTACTAATCCCCATTCCTAATCTAGAAGCTAAGAACTTAGAAGTAGGGACTACTCCATGCTCTATCTTCCAAAGAAATAAGAGTACTTTAGAAGGAGCTTTAAGTTTCCATAATTTGACCCATGAACTACTATTAAACTCAGAATCTAAAAAGTATTGTGCATAACCTATTTTTGAAGAGTAACAATCCTTATTGATTCTCCAAACAGGTTTATCCTCTTTGTCTGAGAATACTATCTTGTCAATAAGCATATCCAACTCCTTAGACTGCTTCAATTCCCATTTTCTCAAATTTTTAACCCACTTCATCCCTACCTATGCTTTCCTCCAATTTTCAACAAAAGATTGAACTGAAACAAACTTCCATCTTGAAATTTTGTAAAGTCTATTAAATTTAGAAGCCAAGATATCCCCCTCCCTCCACTGATCCTCCCAGAAAAAAACATCCAATCCATTACCTATAATCCATTCAAAACTAACTGATTTCAATACCTGACTCACCTTAGGATCTTCCCCCACAGAACTAATACCCTTTAAGATATTAGATACATTAACTACCTCTCTACTTTGCTCCAAACCTAAGTAAGACTTAAATTTATATTTATCCAGGATAATTTTCCTCCAAGGTTTATTCCTGTCTAACCACCATTTCCAGAACCATTTCCCCAATAAAGCATTATTTTTGAACTCTAGTTTTTGTAAGCCCAAACCTCCTAATGATTTAGGTACACAAATGGCCTCCCAATTCAATAGTTGTAACTTCCTTAAAGGCTTATCCACACCTCTTAACTCTTTCTAAAAGAAACTTCTCCTAGTTTTTTCTAATTGATGTAAAATACCTTTAAGAATTTTGAAGAGAGACATCCAGTAGGAAGGAATGTTGTTAAGAGTAGATTGAATGAGGACCCTCCTCCCTGATTGGTTTAGACTATCACATTTCCATTTAGCTAGCTTATTATCCATAGAATTAAGTAAAGGCTGCCAGAAGGACAAGGATTTAGGATTAGCTCCTATTGGAGCTCCTAGGTACTTAAAAGGAAATACCCCTTCTGAACATCTCAACATACTCTTCCACTTTTGCAAAGAACCTGGAGATTCCTTCCAGGAATAAAGAAAGTTTTTTTTTCATAATTCACTTTAAGGCCTGAAGCTAACTGAAAGCATTGAAGAATTTTTTTAAAATTACTAATGCTTTCCTCTTCTGGATCCAAAAAGACTATGGTGTCATCAGCAAACTAGAGATGTGTCAAGCTCTGAGAATCTTCATATAATTTGATTCCTTTGATTAATCCTAGATTTAGAGCTTTGACCATCATATGATTGAAGACTTCACCCACCAAATTAAATAGATAAGGTGACATTGGATCACCTTTCCTAACACCTCTATGTAATTGAAATTTAGAATAAGGAGAACCATTCACCAGAACACTAGCTCTCATGGAGGAGAAATAGCTTTTAATCCAAAAACACCACTTATCTCCAAACCCAACAGCTGACATAACTTCCAGAAGGAACTCCCAGTTAACTGAGTCAAAGGCCTTTTCAAAGTCTAGCTTCAGAATTAAACCCTTGACCTTGCCTGATTTGATAGAGTGATCTACTTCATTGGTTATGAAAATACCTTCTGATATTTGCCTACCTTTAATAAACCCAGTTTGACACTCACTAATTAGCTTTCTAATTAGGACACTCAATCTATTTGTCAGAACTTTTGCCAGTAACTTGAGAGAACAATTTATTAAACTAATAGGCCTATAGTCTGAAACCTTAGTGGGATTGGATTTTTTGGGAACCAGAGAAATGAAAGAAGAATTTAAACCTCTTGGCAACATCCCACTCAACAAGAATTCTGTAATAAAACTCATGACCTTGGGTTTCAAAAGAGACCAGAAACTCCTAATGGCTCCCATATTCAATCCATCAGGCCCAGGAGCTTTATCCACCCCTGACTGAGCTAATGCTAATTCCACCTCTTCCTCAGGACAATTTCTTTCAAGCCAAACTCTATCCTCAGAGGTTTAAATCTTGGATAAAAGAGGAATAGGTTTAAACAAAGAGGTATGACCTGCTTGAAAAATGCTCTTGAAATGGGATCTGAATATGTTCTTGATGGTAGAAGGATTTCTATAAGAGACACCTTGCCAAAAAATTCTTTTAATTCCTTTTCTGCTCCTTCTTCTACAAATAACATTGTGGAAAAATCTGGTATTCCTATCACCTTCTTTAAGCCAACTAATTCTGGATTTCTGTCTTAACATACTATCTCTAATTAAACAATTTTCATCCAGTTCTTGTTGCAATCCCACTATAACTGAAGCATGAGCATTAACCTCCTCTGCCTTTGCTAACTTAGTTTCAAGTGCTTTGATTTTCTCAAAAATATTTCTATTGAACTCCTGGTTCCAAAACCTAATTACTTCTCTTACTTTCTTTGATACTTGATGAATATGCATCCTGGATAAATCATGCTCTGAAAATTTAGAGGACACTAAACCCTTAAGGTTTTCATTCTGCAGCCAGATATTAAAGACCCTAAAAGGTTTAGGTCCCCAATTAGCAACCTCTAGCTGCAATAGGAAGCATCTATGATCCGAGTTTTTTCTTGAAAGAGCTAATAAATCCCATCTTTCTAAATTAGCCCAATCCACCGTAGCAATTGCTCTATCAATTCTGCTTCTTTTACCTCCTAGACCAATCCATGTAAATTTAGCATTTGAAATTCCTAAATCCATTAAATTATGATATTTAATCCATTTATTGAAAATGGATATATCCTTAACATTGCTCTGACAATTAAGCTTTTCTTCCTTATCTCTCACAATGTTGAAATCACCTATGAAAAGAGATGGAATAGAACCTATTGAAGAGAGCATTAATCCCAGATCCCACCACAAAAAATTCTTATCACTACTATTTTGAGGGGCATAAACATTGAAGATGAAAAAACCAACCCACTTTCTTTAGACTTAAGCTTACATGCTACCCAATGAAAGGATACTAAACCTTCCTCGAGATCAAACAACTCTTTATTCCAAATTGAAACAATACCACCTGATAAACCATTCAAAGGTTTCATTATACACTTGAAATTCTTGTCAGGCCAAACTTCCTCAACATAATTACTTTCAAATCTTTCTAGCTTAGTTTCTTGAAGACAGACTATATTAGGCTGATTCATATGAATGAAAGCTTTTAAATTCCTTCTTTTGACTCCACTACCAAATCCTCTAATGTTCCAACTCAATATCTTTTGTACTCCCATTAAAATAATGTGGTGACTACTAATACCAGAAATACTTTAAATTTTCCCAAGAGCTAATTGCTCACTTACCAGATTGATGGTCTCAGCTCTATCCTTCTTAAAACTAAGCCCAATCCTTTGTGCCATATCAACAATGGAAACCACCTCTTCCATAAAACCCAAGCCTGAATTTACCATGACTATCTCTTTAGATGGACTGCACACCGATTATTGCTTTTTGATCTTAGAGTTTTGCCCCTTTAAAAACTTGCATCTTCCAATTTCAAAGGGGTTTCCTCTTTTCCTACGTTTTGGCCTACCAACACCTTTGATTTTCGTATTGCCCAGTACATTACAGATAGTATTTTGAGAGCTCCCTAGGACAACAGTTAAATTACCCCCCGAAGTGGCCTGCCCTTCAACCAAGATGTTTTCTTCAAGATAGTCTCTGCTTAGACTATTATCCGAAGAATCTGAAGGAGCCCCTTCAAACCTCATTTTCTTAATACTGAGATCATTTGCCACCTCCTCCACTTTGTCCATATTGAAGCTACTTGCAACTTTGGCTTCTAGACGCCCATCATCCTTGACAGAATCTGAAACTCTAGAGATGAAAGAAAAGCTATCCAAGGACTCAGTATGAGCTTCTTGAATTCCTACTTGTTTCTCAACCTGCTGCTTAGTTTTTCCATCACTTGGGCTTTGATAATTCATCTTTTGTATTGACCAAGGAAGAGGGAAAATCAAAGCTTCCTTCTTGCAGCCAGTTATCCCTCTCCTTGATACACACCGTGTAAATTATATTGTTCAATCTAACTTTCTTGAACATCTCTATAAATTCCATACTATTAGTAAACACACAAATTAGAGGATTCTCTAAAACAGAGTTATCCTTCCATTTGTTAGTCCACCAGCCCCACTCACCCACCTCTTTTGAAATATAGACTAGGTTATCCTCTATTCAACCTCTTATTGGTAATCCTCTAACTTCTAATAGAGCCTTCCTTTTGATTACCAGATCATCTTCTACCACTTCCCTACAATCTTGAATCCAATCCTTCACTTTCTTTAGATCAAACTGATTTTTTCCTTTATCAGTTTCAAAGACAACAAGAACTTATTACAACTGATTTCTGTAACTAGAGTATCTTTATAATCCAATTCCACAAGGATTTCTTGCAGGATCTCTGCCTTCATTTTAAAGCAAGTAAACACTACAAGACTATTACCAATGATCTTGTCCACTTCTTTATTAGATTTTAACAATGTTGGTTCTTCAAACTCCACCTTGTCCTGGCCGATTCCTTGAGTTTTTGGTTGAGAATCCCGCGAATTTTCTATGCCTACTATAGGCTGGGCATTCTCTATTATTAATTTTTCACCAAGGACCACACTCGACTTCTTAGGTGGAACTAGTGGTTCTTGCACCACTTTTTGAGCAAGTGGTTCTTGCACCACTTTTTGACTTTGTGCATCCTGTTCTTCTAAAATGGAAGCTAGCCTTGTTATTTTCAAAGGATTCACTTTCATTACTATATACTGCCCCAGTAACTGTCTCCCTTTCAGCTTATCCACAATTTCAATAGACGAACCTAACTCCTTAGTCTTTACAAAAGCAATCCTGTTATTAAACCTATCCCTTTTCCTGGGTAAAATAATATCCAAAATAGCTCCACCCTCCTAAAAAAACCCCAGACATCTTTCAACTTCGCCTGATCTGGAATCTTAGTTACAAAAATAGTACTTGACAATCCATTTTTTTTGTTTTTTCAAGCTTCTCCTACTACGTACCACCGTCCAATCTTGTTCTACTGAAGACTGATTATCGTTCCCACTTGGAGTAAAACCAACCGGGTCATGAAAACCTACATGCTCACTTTCCTTCAACTTCCGAAGACTTCTATAGTGAAATTATTAGCATCCATTCTCAAACCCTCCTTATCACCTTGTTTAACTAGAGTTCTAGTATTTCAGTCTACCCAATTAGTGTTTCCCATGACTAAATCTTTCATTAACACCTCTGAAACCTCTACTTTGCTTTGAAGCGCCGACTCTTTAAATTTAACTATTGGACCTTCCCAGGAACACAAGAGTAGAGCTCTAAGTGCTCGCTCCAAAGCCTTTTCATCGCCTTTTAAAACCCCTATCAGATCCTTATTATCAACACTCCGTTTAATCCTGTGAAGTCGATTAACTACATACCTGATAATGCTCTTATTCTCCGACCTCAAAGCATTCACTGTTTCTTTGTCCAAAAGCTTGTAGTACATCATAGCTTCCTTTTTCACCTCCTCAAAATCATCCATTGATATCGAAACCACTTCCTGCCAATTCGCCTTCTTCCCAGCAAGCCTCCTTTGACCGTTCTGTTTGCACTAAATCACGTAAGCGTACGTGGTCACAAGTAATATAGATATAAGTCAAGTTCGTTCCCACAGAGATCTGGTTATGGTTCTATTTAGTAAATATGCCTATACAACAATGTATGGTTTTAATCCACTACTAAGACAAATAACAATTTGAGGTTTTTAATTATCTAAATTAAACTAAGCTGCAAATTATTCAACTAAGAATTACTTAACTAATGAGAATTAAAATCTAATTACTTATGCAAGATAAACCATGGAATCCTAACTTCATTAAATACTTTGCTTAGATCTGACGCCTTTAATCACTATGTGCAATGGTTATGATATCTGATCGGATAACACGAAACAAGTACACGCTACTTCTCAATATACGAATACCAAACTAAACATACATCCACAAAAGAGATAGAAGATGAATAGACACCAATTATGCTTAGACCCTATATGTCTATAGAATTTGAAAACATAACGGTTGAAGAACAAGTTATCCATAAAGATCACACAGGGCAATATAAGTATTTTCATCTCATACTACGAATCATGTTGATAAACAATCATGAACCTATGCTAGCATGACAAGTTCTAAATCTCAAGATCCACTTTCACTTCACAAGAGATTAACAAATTAGATGTTAGCTACGCATCTAACAATTAAGCATAACCATACGAGGATATCAGATATACATCACACAAAGATCTTTAAAGCAATCAAAATACTAAAGCTCCATAAATAAATCCGTTAGAATCCCATGACAACGATTAGTTCATAATCGAATCTCTCGTCATCATGGGATCTAATGAAACCATGATAAAAACAAAGTATGAAAAGATACAAATAAAACTAAGTAATTGATATGTAATGGTGTGTGTTTTTTTTCTGTCCCCTAAGATGTGTATTTATAGCCTCAATTTGCCTCTCCATCAAGCAATTGTCGTTTTAGAGTTGGAATAGGAGTATGGCAATTTCCGTTCTTGAATGAGAATAGAATTGCAAATTCCATGTGTAGATCTGATTCTGGAATGTTCTAGCCGCCCAGAGCAATTACCATACTTATTAGAAGTAGGAATTCTGGCAATTTCCTGTTTAGAATTGAATTCTGGAGATTTCTGTTGATTCTGTTTTGAAAGAAAATTCTCTTCAATAATTCTGGACTCCAGACCACCTTAGAATGATAGAAAATTACGTTATCTTCGCGTGGACAGTTGAATCATCCAAAACGGACTTGTAGAACTCAAGATATGGCCAAAACAAAATCAGAAATTCTGGCTGATTTTTCACCCGCTGACTGCTACTGTTCATGCGCGTCCATTACTGTTCATGCGCGTCCGTTACCGTTCATTTCGCTGATTTTGCTGATTTTGCTCTATTTTCTTCGTTTTAACTCCGATTTTCATTCCGTTTCTTTCGGCTCTCTCGCAATTTGAAGTACTGTTATTCTTTAAGCTCAAAACCCACTATTTAAGCATGGAAAACATCATCCCACATCCGACTCTTATTCCTGCACAAATTCACTAAAAACACATCAAAAACACCACATACTTGAGTTCAAGTCATCAATTCAAGCCGATACGAAGCATTCCAAGTGGATATAACATCCACTTATCACATCCCCAAACTTAAACCGATGTTTGTCCTCAAGCATAACAATTATAACTATATACAACTAACTAGTACCACTTCCGTAGGTGATCACGGTTGCATTTAGCATATGCAACAAGCCCTTTAAACCCCTAGGCAGCCCTAGTGGACGAGTAAGGTCTCGTGAGGGCCTATAGTGAATGTACCCACAAAATCCATTTATCTAATGCAACTATCAATGCATGAATGCAACTAATATGAAAAATGCAACTAATCTAGTACTAATATCCTGCCATACCTTCAAATCCTCTCATGCCATATCAACTTAAGAATCAAAGTAAATACGCAATGTCTTGGTGTCGAAAGTGCAAGTATTCACATAGTCTACTCAATGAACATGCATAAGTTCTCACAAGTCCATGTCAAGTGTAAGAATAAGTTAGTAAACATGCTAAACCTACAAGAGTACATCTTTAAGACAAAACTCGGGATCTCATACGCAAAAACAAGCAAACACTCATAATCCACTCACAAAAGAATATTCACTCAAGAACAAGGGTAAGTGTATCACTCAATTCCAACAAAATCATAAGCATGCTTGACAATTGGTATCAATCTAACTCTTAACACAACATACATCAATGATGATAATCAAAAGGTCTTTATTTGGGTTGTAACGGGGCTAGGGACAAGGTATGTCAAATAAGCCAAAACAGGTGAAGTGTCAAAAGCTAGTAGGAGCTTATAATAAATCATACACAACCACCTATTACCCTCCCATACTTTTCTCAACAAAAACACTCGATTAGTTGACTAAAGTAGGATCACAATAACACAAATATGCTCTCATAATATTTTTCCCTTTTTTTTTTCTCTTTTTTTTCTTTTGATTCATTTTTTTTCCCGAGAGCTAGATAAAACAATAATATAAACAATAACAATGATCCCACGATTTTATTACACATGCCGACTATCAAGCAACAACCAAACCCAAATTTCAACATTTCCCCCAAAATTATGACCAACAATAAACCCCTCCTTGCACACCTTATTACTCCATTAAGCACCCTACTAGCCTTTGACAATGTGGGTTCAAATTAATGTAAGGCCAATACAAGAAAAAGGTCTAGGCAAGTAATGTGGTATGTCACCGAAAAAATAGGATTAAGCTCAACGGGTTAACTAATTGATCATGTAAACATGGTGTGGTAATATGGGAAAATATGTGGTTATTCCTAAATGCCTTTATCATTTTAATCGTCAAATAATGTCATGCGTTTCAAGAAAGATCTCAAACAACTGCTAGCAATGCAAACAATCCGTGGACACTCAAGCAAACGAATAAATTGCAACAAATATGCAATAAGGCTCAAAAGCTCACTTGGCGGGAAAAACATACTCAATCCCAAGCAAAAATCTCTCTAATGCACCTACTTGTATTCAAAGAATGCAAACTAAATCAACTTGCACATATTCATGTCCTTCTAATTACTCACAACATTCAATAAGTCTACTAGCTTCAACTTACTAGTGTATGTGTGTGTACAAGAACAAAGCATATCACTTCTCAATCAAAAGCGTCAACAACACAAAATTCCTATCAAGCATGGGTGCAAATGCAAACTATTATGAACTCAAATGATATACGAATATGAAAACAGAATGTCCTATATGAAACAAACGTAGATAACACGAACATACATGCATAATTTACTACTACTACTAATATGCTAAGCATGAAATCCTACATGAACACATAATAAAACAACAACTACTAGTCCCCCAAACCACCCCCAAACTTAAAATATTCAATGTCCTCATTGAATAGAAGTAAATACGAGGAAAAGTAGAAAACATACCAGTATACAACAATGCTTGGGTTGCCTCCCAAGAAGCGCTTCTTTAACGTCAATAGCTTGACGTTACTTCCAAGCCTCCATTAAGGATGATAATAGTTTGCACGGTCCTCTCTTCGTGAGACTTCATCATCATCACGGCGGCACACTTTCTGCCCCTTCTCCTCGCTTGACCTATTCGTATAACAACTATGTCCTATTCCAATGCCTTCATCGGTTGACCCAAAATCTGTCAATTTGTAGAACAACACACATTCGCGGGCTTCGCTTGAATATAATGGAGGAGGGTAAATGTAAGTTGCTGAAGCCTTTGGTTCCTCAAAGAGAACTTCCTCTATTGGCTCTAATGCGCTACCTCCATCTTTAAACTTTGAGACAAGTAGAAGACCTACATCTGTCCCATGATCATCAGCCTCTTGGAACGCACATACCAATTCTTGAAATTTGCGTAGCTCATCAGTGTCCTCTTGGTACGCACATGCCAATTCTTGAAATTTGTGTAGCTCATCAGTGTCTGTCCCGAATTGTGCCCTTTCCAAATCATCCACCTCACTAGCTTGATCAAATTCCTCACATGGCTTGTGAACACTCACCTCACCTTGGAATTTGTCTTCCTCAATTAAGCATGCAGTACCTTGCTCCAAGTCATCGTTATTTTTTGGAATTGCATCTAGTATGAATTGTTGTTTCTCTTGTTCCAATGATCTCACAGCTCGAGCAACTAGAATCTCCAAAGATTTGATAGACTCCTCTCTACTCTTTTCAAGCATCCTAAGCTCCTCCATAGTAACAACCTCATCTGACTGAAAAGTAGGAGTAGGTTGCTGATGTTGAAACTCTTCACTTCCAAAGAAATATGACATATCTGGAACATCTTGCTGGTACTGTTGAGGATGGTATTGAAAATATGGTTGTTCCTCATAAGTCAGAGGTTCAGATTGCCACGGGTCATACTGCTGCAGAAAATTCTGCCCTAGCTGCTGCTGAAAATCCTGGTTCTGCTGCTGTAGAAAATTCTGAGGATAGTAAGGCTGTGCTCCATATTGTTGACCTTGATACTGCTGATAAGGCTGCTGAGGTTGTTGAATACCACCTTGGTTGCTCCAGCACTGATTCGTCTCATGTGCGCCCGCATATAGCTCACAAACACTAACCACCTGCTGAACTCCATAGTAATTTATAAAATCCATCTTCAAAGTCAACGCTCTCTGACAAGTACCTGAAACACCAACGAACTACACAAGAATAGATAAGTAACTAATCCGAGTCAGTGAACTCTAACGACCACTATTGACAAGCACATAAACCAAAAATAAAACACCGATGATCCCCGGCAGCGGCGCCAAAAACTTGTTTACACTATTACATGCAAGCGTACGTGGTCACAAGTAATATAGATATAAGTCAAGTTCGTTCCCACAGAGATCTGGTTATGGTTCTATTTAGTAAATATGCCTATGCAACAATGTATGGTTTTAATCCACTACTAAGACAAATAACAATTTGAGGTTTTTAATTATCTAAATTAAACTAAGCTGCAAATTATTAAACTAAGAATTACTTAACTAATGAGAATTAAAATCTAATTACTTATGCAAGATAAACCATGGAATCCTCACTTCATTAAATACTTTGCTTAGATCTGACGCCTTTAATCACTATGTACAATGGTCATGATATCTGATCGGATAACACGAAACAAGTACACGCTACTTCTCAGTATACGAATACCAAACTAAACATACATCCACAAAAGAGATAGAAGATGAATAGACACCAATTATGCTTAGACCCTATATGTCTATAGAATTTGAAAACATAATGGTTGAAGAACAAGTTATCCATAAAGATCACACAGGGCAATATAAGTATTTTCATCTCATACTACGAATCATGTTGATAAACAATCATGAACCTATGCTAGTATGGCAAGTTCTAAATCTCAAGATCCACTTTCACTTCACAAGAGATTAACAAATTAGATGTTAGCTACGCATCTAACAATTAAGCATAACCATACGAGGATATCAGATATACATCACACACAGATCTTTAAAGCAATCAAAATACTAAAGCTCCATAAATAAATCCGTTAGAATCCCATGACAACGATTAGTTCATAATCGAACCTCTCGTCATCATGGGATCTAATGAAACCATGATAAAAACAAAGTATGAAAAGATACAAATAAAACTAAGTAATTGATATGTAATGGTGTGTGTTTTTTTTCTGTCCCCCAAGATGTGTATTTATATCCTTAATTTGCCTCTCCATCAAGCAATTGCCGTTTTAGAGTTGGAATAGGAGTATGGCAATTTTCGTTCTTGAATGAGAATAGAATTGCAAATTCCATGTGCAGATCTGATTCTGAAATGTTCTAGCCGTCCAGAGCAATTACCATACTTATTAGAAGTAGGAATTCTGGCAATTTCCTGTTTAGAATTGAATTCTGGCAATTTCTGTTGATTCTGTTTTGAAAGAAAATTCTCTTCAATAATTCTGGACTCCGGACCACCTTAGAATGATAGAAAATTCCGTTATCTTCGCGTGGGCAGTTGAATCGTCCAAAACGGACTTGTAGAACTCAAGATATGGCCAAAACAAAATCAGAAATTCTGGCTGATTTTTCACCCGCTGACTGCTACTGTTCATGCGCGTCCGTTACTGTTCATGCGCGTCCGTTACCTTTCATTTCGCTGATATTGCTGATTTAGCTCTATTTTCTTCGTTTTAACTCCGATTTTCATTCCGTTTCTTCCGACTCTCTCGCAATTTGAAGTACTGTTATTATTTAAGCTCAAAACCCACCATTTAAGCATGGAAAACATCATCCCACATCCGACTCTTATTCCTGCACAAATTCACTAAAAACACATCAAAAACACCACATACTTGAGTTCAAGTCATCAATTCAAGCCGATACGAAGCATTCCAAGTGGATATAACATCCACTTATCATGTTCCATCATCCTAGCTTGGAATCCGATTTGGTAATTTGAGATTTGAAAATTTTTCCGTTGGGGTTTTCTCTCTCATCCGCTCTCCTCACTCTCGCCATTTCTTCAAATATTTAAAAATATTGTAATTTGATTAACTCCTATTTTTTATTGTCATTTTTGGTTATCTTTCATTCACAACCGTCAGATTTTCAATTCAAATAGATCATGATATTTAGATACAATATTAAAAATTGTTATATATAGAGATTTAATGTTCGATTCCCGCCAACAACATATTAATTTATATTGAATACTAAAAATTATTATATACAAAAATTTAAGATTCGAATTTTTCTAATAACATATTAAAATTAATATTTATAATATCATATGATATTATAAATAAATTATAAAAAATTCAAAATAACCTTGTTTTGCATGGATTATAAGCTAGTAACTATAATTTTTAAGAATAATTTTTTTACAAAGTACATTTAAAAGACGCTTTCATTTACCGGTACCCCTATTCTAATACATTTAATATTTTTGTCTTATTATAACAAAACGTGCACAAAACACATAATATTTTTCATATAAAAACAGAATGCTAAGTAACGTTACAGTCTTGTCATGTCGTATTCCAGTAATAACCTTAATGAATAGAGTTTACTCACTTTGGAATGTAAATGTGACATATTAGCTTGCTTAAAG
This sequence comes from Saposhnikovia divaricata, assembly GCA_036435485.1. Taxonomy (NCBI): domain Eukaryota; kingdom Viridiplantae; phylum Streptophyta; class Magnoliopsida; order Apiales; family Apiaceae; genus Saposhnikovia; species Saposhnikovia divaricata. The sequence continues at coordinate 121,529,388 of CM071601.1, read as the reverse complement.
TGAAAGATATCAGGTGAGTGTTTCACGTATTTTAAAATGAATGGTTTTTAATTTAAAAGTATAAATGTCATATAAGTGATAAATGTAAAAATATTTATAAATTGTTTAGGTGTTTGAATAAATTTACTTATAAATTGATATTTTTTTTTGAATTAAATCATAAAAATATTATTTAATACAAGAATATCAATACAAGTATTTTAAATTAAAAATACATTTAAAAACACAAATATAAAAGTATAAATTACTCCTTCCTTCCCACTCATTTCTTTACATGTTTTCAGTACTGCTTGACATGCATTTTAGGATGTATATAAAGTATAGTTCCATAATTTATTTTTAAAATTTTCTTTTTTTTAATAAAAATTTATGTTAGAAGAAAATAAAAATAAATTATGAAACTATACTTTTTAGAAACTTTAAAATGCGTGCCACGCCCCCGGCCCTTAAGTAAACAATTGAGGGGACGGAAGGAGTAAATAAGTAAATAAATCAAGCAAATAAGAAATAAGTTGGGATGACGTTGTTAACATCCAACTTATCAACACAGAGATTATAAGTTGAGTAGGCACATGAGCCATAAGCTGTGTACTTTAAGAGTAGCCAAACAAGTTTAGATTATAGTGCGTGTTTGAAATATCTTAGCTTAAGTAATTTTTAATTTAATATGAATAAACGTAATATTAGTGATAAATAGAAAAATACTTATAAATTATATGGATGTTTGGATAAATTTATTTATAAATTAATGAAAATTTTGTTAAATGAACTTAAAAAATAATATTTAATAAAATAATATTAATATATGCTTAAATTAATATAATATTTAAAATCATAAATTTAAAAGTTTAAATTATTAAACATGCAAAAAACCAAGTAATGAGAAAAAAGTTGTGGAAAGTACGTTGTTACTAATATTCAATTTATCAACATATAAATTATAAGTTGGATTAAAAAGTTGAGTTGACAAACATCCTTGATAAATTATTATGGACTTATATAAATTATAAGCAATCTTATTTTTAATCAACCAAACAAGCCCTTAAATAAATAAAAGAAAAAAGGAAAAGAAAGTGCTTAAGACTTTCACATGCTCTTTAATGTGTTGATGCTGACTTTTTGGAGTAACACCCCCTTTAGAAGGAGAAGTGTTTTGATGATACAAGTAACCTTACCAACAAGCCTACGAGAGTCAAAAAATCACAAACTTGCAATTTTGTATTTTTCTAACTTTTACTCAAAAAATCAGTAAGTCTACATGTTGCATAATTTTTAAATTTCGAGTGGTAGTTGTTGTGTTGATGAGAAACTCTGCAGAGATTATCTGACTCCATTTAATTACTCTTTTTATTGATAATGACCACTATCCCATTAGATATTATTACCTAAGATTTTTTTAATGTGGGCTAAGAGCACAAAAGATGAATTATCAAATTTTAATTGGTTCTTATTTATTAATGATAATTAATCTTCGTATATATAAAAAAAATCCTATTAATAAAAAGAAACTATCTCATAAAAATATCATAAAAGTAAGTGATTAATGTATGTCATTTTTTTGACGAATATATGTTCTTGGACACAAACTTAAAAAAATGCTATTACATAATATGATGTAAGAAACTATTAAGGTTGATGTTGATTTTGAGTGTTTGGTTAATTTTAATAGAGTTTAGTGGAACTTTTTTCCAGAATAAGTCAACTTATTTTATGACAAAGTTAGGGATTCCTAACTTTCCAACTTATTTTTCAACTTATTTTTGAAACTTATTGAATCTCAAACATACATTAAATATTTGTATAAAAAAATAATTTCAAAATATAAAAATTTTAACCGAAAATAAGTCCATAAATCTCTAAAATAAGGTGTGCCAAACAGGCACATCATCTAATCATATACATGCCTTAAATGAATCATATATGCAGCATGCAATCATTGCATAGACTATATATATATAAATAATGCCACATGCTTACAAAGAAAGAATGTTGTATTTTTTTCTTGCTTTCAGTCTTTACCAATTATTTGATTCTCATCGTATTGAATTCAAAAAATATATAATGGAAAAAGTTATTGATAGTATAGTGAAATAAATGTCATACACAAATTTTTTTGAAAATTAAAGTGAAATATTCGCATGCTATGCTGCAAGTCTGCAACACTCCAAAAAATAAACACGTCTAAAATTTTGCTCATATGGAAAAATTATATCCAAAATCTTGTAGCCCATAGTTTCTTTAACTGGATTTGTTACAGCCCAATCACTAGATTTTTATGCTTCTGCTTATTTTAGTGGTCTGGGTTTGAACTGGGCCATCCTAACCGGATAAGAAGCAACATGCACACGCGTGTGGGATTCTATCACTCTAATCATGGTGACGAGTTATCCCACTTGTTTAAATTGTTGGGTTTCAATCCAATATGATATTATGAGCTTGGATGGTTCAAAATATATATGAGTAAGATAATGATAATGAGTAGCACTCTATGGAGAATCACCTTACGTGGAGAACCCTATAATTCTGTAGTAGAACCAATATTTTTTAAAAAATTTTCTGATTCTGTAACAGAACAAAATTTTTTTTTCAAGAAAAAAATAAAAATCCGAAATTGCCACGTCATTACTGCCACGCCAGTAGTGCTGACGTGGCATTGACACGTCACCTTCCACGCCAGAACTGCTGACGTGACAGTGCCACATCACCTGCCACGTCATCACTGCTGACGTGGCAGTGCCACGTGGCAGTTCCACGTCATCGATGACGTCATCATTGATGATGTGGTACTGCCACGTGGCACTACCACGTCGGCAGTGATGACGTGGCAGGTGACGTGGCACTGCCACGTCAACAGACATGCCACGTTAGCTTTGCCCATATTTTTTTGTAGAACCAATTTTTTTTTTTATAGGAAAAAAAAATACTGTATTGGCTCATATTCGGTTCAGATTCGAACCTCAATATCCGGGATCGGTTTAAATTTGAATAAAATGATCCCCTGACCCAAATCTGAAGACAATAAAAGTAAAATAATTTGATACTTGAGCAAAGGGGTGTCCGGTTCTACCCGGATCATTTTACAACCCTACTCACACATCTCTTTATTGATTCAATAAAATCTTAGCATACACCACCACGGGTATTTCAATTGATTAGGAGTTAGGACCATAACTTAGGGATTTACCATCCCAAGGTCATAAATTTGAATCCACTGAAACGTACGAAAGTAAGTGGGCTGCCATGCTCGGTAGGTACGAGTGTGTTAGCAGTCCTCTGCATTAGTCAAGGTGCGTGAAAAATGGCACGGACACCTAATTATCAAAATAAAAAAAAAATCTTGGCATACAGACGTATTCACTACAAAAGTCACTACCCCATTTTTAAGATCAGTTAGGCCCATTCTCACATATTTCTTTATTGTTTCTTTTATATTATTATTTGTTTCACTACCCCATTTTTAGGATTAGTCACCAGTACAGAAATGTTTTCTGTGTCGCACTTTAGGCATCGATTTTTTAGGAAACCATCACCAATCATAGGCGTCGGTTGCAAACATAATCGACGCTTATTGGCATTTGTTTTGGACCTTTTGTGTCGGTTTTCTACTTTATCCAACATTTATAACCTTTATATGTGTCGGTCTTGTGAATGCCGACGCCTAAAATCACTTTTAGTGTAGATCCTTATAAAATTGACGCTATAGTGTGTACTTTATAGTGTCGGACTTTATACAATCAACGCCTAAAAGTACTTATAGTGTCGGGCTCTATAGAATCGATGCTAAGTGGGTGCTTTATAGTGTCGGGTTTTATACATCCGATATTGTAGTATGTGCTTTATGTGTCGCTTTAACTTTAACCGATGCTAAAAGGCTATAATTTTTCGAACCATTATAATTAAAAAAGCTAAATTATATAAAAATCATGTAATCAAAATAAATTTTATATTTGATATTACATTATATTAAAATATTATACAAATAACATTTTTATATAATAATCATTTAATTTTTTAATAAAATATTTAATTTATTTAATTATTTAATTATATATATTAATATGTTTTGATTATATATAATATATTTTAATAAGATAAAATGATATATTTTGTATTTTATTTATATTATTTTATTTTTAAAAATAAATATTTTATATTATATTAAAAAAAATTAAGAAAATAATATAATATTTTATATCATTCAAATATGATATTTTATAAAATAATAGTTTAATATTTCTACTACAAAATAAATAATGTACATTCATTTTTATTGTTTTTTTATCCAATTTCCACTTATTCGACGGACATATCCGTAAGTTCCCTGAGATAGTATAATTTTATATGTAAATATGTGTGGACATTTTTGTAAAATTAAGATTTGTTTAAAATTTTATTAATTAATCCTACAGTCCCAATAAATTCTAAAGTGTATCTCAAGAAAATTCCGTAAGATTAATCTTAGGATCCTTTTTCTCATACTTAAATATTATACTAAACACCAAAAAGTGCAAATATATAAATCGAACTCCCTTTTCTAGGCATATTACTTGCCAAATACATAAAATAGAAACACTAGGCTGGTTAGTAACAAATATGAAACCTTCAATGATTCTCTTAATAAAAGTTGAATTTTTCAAATGTTACGGAAAATTTGTCACAAATTCGAGTAAAATAAGGGACCGAATTCTTGTGGAAATTTAAAAGAGTAGATGGTGTTAGTTCAAAAAGAGCAAATCAAAATAGAAAGGCTTAATTTTGTTTTGTAAAAAATGAATTTTAATAAAATTTACAGAATAACGAGTAAAATATGAACCATCCAAATTATCTGGGAAAAATGAAATTATCGAAAATAATGGAAAAATTTCTAAAATATTTTTGATTATTTTAATGATCAATCTTAAGCTTCAAGTTGTTCGTATTTATTTTTTAAAGATTTTAGCTTTTCTAAGTAATTTAAAAATTATTTAACATTTTATTTAAAAATTATATTTAACAAGCACTAGCACAAAATTTTTTTTTAACGTCGCCTCTTAACATTACATTTCAAGAGACTTGACCACATAATTATAATAACTTTTTGTAATTTTTCTTTTGAAAAATATAAAATTAAGTTAAATATTTTAATTTACAAAAAGAAAATATTAAAAATAATTATTTTTACTACATGGTCCAGACTCTTAAAAATGTGTGTCAAAAGTCAAAGTGACAAATATTTTTAAACCATATATTTTTTTTTAAATTTAAATTTGAATTATTATTTTATTAATTTTAAAATCTAATGTTTGATTATATCTTTTTCTATTTTTGCACAATATTCTAAAATTAACTTTGGTAATTTTTGAAAATTTGTAGTTCTATATATTTAGTTTTTGAAATCAAAATTGTTTGATAGGTGAATAAAATTTTTTTAAAATATGCATTTCTTAAAAATTTACAATATTTTTTTTTATCTATTTTAGAGATTTTTTTTGAGGGAATCTATTTTAGAGATTATTTGTGAAGCATATAGTCAAATGATTTTTTTGATGAGTAATTTTATTTGAAAATTATAAAACTAGGCTCCGCTCTCACTCCCCACTCATCATGGACTCTACACTTTGTAGAAGATAGTGTAATGGATTTAATCAGAGACAAAAGTTCTTATCATTCATAATTAGCGTGTCGATTTCAGTAGTTCACGTTTTTAGTAATAATTTCCTTATAAGGTCCTTTATATGACATGACTCATGATCGTTGTCCTGCTTAATGTAATCTGGATGGCTTCTCTCTGTAAAATTCTTTTAGCATCATGGTATCTAATGATTGATGAATATCTATGAAATAAAAGCATCGAAAGCAAAGAAAGAAAAGAGAGATGTACAGAGAAGGTAAAAAGCTCATCATTCTTTCATTATGCAAAAAACTGTGGTCACTAATGAGATGTTTATAATACAAATACCAAACTGATTTACTAACAGACAAAATAGAAACAACGTTAATTTATTCTAGCTGTCCCAATACTAAATTGACAGCTGTAGATAGAAAAGGTGGCTAATTGCATGTGGTCCCTCATTACTCCCCCTCAAGCTGGAGAGGGAGATGAAGAAGAAGCTCCCACCTTGGTGAGTAATTTCTGATGTTGTTGAACGGGAAGAATCTTTGTAAGTAAGTCAACCACTTGCTCTGAGGAGGGGACATGAGCAGTAGTGATCTGACCAGAGTTGATCTTGTTACGTATAAAGTTGCAGTCAATTTCCACATGCTTGGTGCATTCGTGCTGGACAGGATTTGCTGCTATGGCAAGGGCCACTTTGTTGTCACAGTTGAGCTGAGCATGAGGCATATTTTTGAAACCCAAGTCTTTATGCAATGCAAACAGCCATGTAACTTCACATGTTGTTATAGCCATGACCCGATATTCTGCTTCGGCCGAAGAGTGAGCCACAACACTCTATTTCTTTGATTTCCATGAGATTGGAGACTGACCAAGGAAGATGCAATAGCTCATTGTGGATTTTCGAGTAGATATACAGCTGGCCCAATCACCGTCACAGTATGCAGTGAGTTGGGCAGCACTTGAGAAGCATGCAAGACACCCTATGATGGAGACCCTGCTAGATAACGTAGCAAACGTTTGGCTTCTTAAAAATGGACTGTGGTAGGGGCATTCATGTATTGACTGAGTGTGTGAACTGTGAAGGAGATGTCCGGGCGTGTTATAGTGAGGTAGATAAGCTGCCCAAGCAAACGTTGATAGGATGTGGGGTTTGGTAAAGGGTCTCCAACATTGGGACTCAGTTTAATGTGTGAATCCATGAGTAAGGCTAGTGGTTTGCAATCTTAGAGTCCATGTTCAGCTAGCAGGTCTTGTGTATATTTCTTTTGAGATATAAAGAAGCCAGAAGAAGACCTGTCCACTTCAAGTCCCAAGAAGTAGCTGATGGGGCATAGGTCTTTCATGTGAAATTTCGTAGATAGCATAATTTTCAAGTGACCGATGTCCTCCAAGCTTGATCCACAAATCAACAAGTCGTCCACATAGATAAGAATTGCAAGAAAAGAGGACCCAGTTTGTTTCAAGAACAAACTATAATCTGACTTGGATTGCTTAAACTCAAGAGACAGCAGGGTGAGAGAGAGCTTAGAAAACCACAAACGTGGTGCTTGCTTAAACCCGTACAAGGCTATGTGTAGTTTACACACAAGTTGAAGACTGGCATCACTTTGAGGACTGTCATGTAGATTTATTCTGTAGCCAAGCCCAGTATACCCCAGAGGCATTTTCATGTAGACTTCTTCTAGAAGTTCTCCGTGTAAAAAAGCATTCGATACGTCCATTTGCACTGTGTGCCAGTCTTGTATAGCTGCTATAGGAAACATAGTTCGAACTGTTGTCATCTTCGCAACTGGTGAGAATGTTTCTTTATAGTCTTCCCCATATTTTTGTCTACATCCCAGTATAACTAGTCTTGCCTTATGCCTTTTAATGCTTCTATCTGGACTGAACTTTGTTTTTAATACCCATTTGCATCCTATGGCTGTTTTCCCAGGTGACAATGTTGTGACTGACCAAGTTTCATTTCGTTCGAGGGCTTCAAGCTCGGTATTCATGGCCAACACCCAGTGATCATGCTGCACTGCCTCCTTGAAAGAGAACGGATCAGTGGTAGAGGTGAGTGTAGTCAAGAAGCAGCTAAACTTAGGAGTGATAGATGTGTTCGTTATACTTGCCACAGATTGAGAACAATTAGCCACATAGTCTTGATTCCAACTAGGCACTTGTCGTGCATGAGTTGACCTTCGTGGAGCATTATCAGTATTGACTGTGATTTCAGATTGATTTCTCATAGGAGATAAAGGCCTTGAGAAGTCATCAGTATCAGTATCATTTTAGACATACTCTTTATATACAATGAGTGTGCTGGAGATAATAGGCAGGACTACTGAGCTTGGTTGCATACATTTGTTAGCTATATTTGGTGCGAAAGGAAAAATATCTTCGTGGAATTTAACATCCCTTGTGTTATTTCCAAGTTATGCACCACGAGATTGTAGAAGGGGGGGTTGAATACAATCTTGACTAAATTCTTTCGACTTGGTGAGTTCTTAAGGTAGAGTGTTTATAAGAACGTAGAGTAAACAGGTAAACAAAATATCTAAGACGTATGCAACACAAGATATAAAAATCTCAGGTGGGCTTGTTCGGTCCACCTGATGGTTGTATTTGAAGAAAATACTTTGTGTAGAAATACACAGCTGCGGGTTACAAGGTCTTAGTGTATACAAGAAAACCTAATGCAACGTGCGTTATGCTCAGTGTTTTCTTCTCTACTGCTTGCACTAAAAACTATGCTGCTCATACAACTTATATAAACTATATGAAGACAAGTAAGCTACGCAAAATGTAATGATACATTTTTGGTATAACTTGTCACACACACATGCTTGAAGTGGTAGCCATTTCTGGAATTGTCTTGAAGATCTTCTTTCCTTGATTTGGACAGTCCCAGCATGTTTCAAGTCAGTGTATGTTTCTTTCTTCATAAGTTACTAAGTTCTTGAGTTGACTTAGGTTCCAAGCCCACGTGATGCTTTATGCAAAAGATCTTTTTGCTTTGGATCTTTATCTCTGAAAAGTAGTTTTAATAAAAAAGATAATCTTTTCGAAAGTCAATAAGCTTTTCTGCTTATTGAGCTGTGCTTGAACTTCCCAGATAAAACATTTGATCCTTATGCATTCATCAAGATTTCCTTTGAATTCTTCAATAGTAGTGTAATCATGTTGGAGGTTGCTTCCACTCTTATTGTTGCCCTTGAAGTCAGATAAATAGTGACTGATTTCACCTTTCACTTAGAAGAGTTTGAGCCTTCAAATATTCATAATTTGACTCCCTACACGTAACATCCTCTGTGTAATTGATCACTGCCTATAAGTCATGGGTTGCAAAGTAATTCTGATATGTTCCATTAGAGAACTCTGGCATTATCAAGAAACCAGGCTGAGTTCTCGAACTGTTGAGTCTTGAATTCTCGAATGTTGACTTCTCGAATAGTCTCTTTTATTGAGTTCAAGAATGACTTCTCAAACAGCCCATCATGTAGACTTCTCGATAAGTGAAAATTGCAGACTTCTCGAATACAAGAATAGCCTAACTTCTCGAACGAGGACTTCTCGAATAAACCCTTTTTGTAGAGTTCTCAAATGACTTCTCGAACTCTTCTTTTCTTGATTTCTCGAAATTACTTGCATGGTTACAACAAACTCTCTTCTGATTACTGATACTTGATTTTAGCATCTCAAGGCTTGTTACAGAAATACTTCCTAACTATTTGCAGAGATCCATTCTTAAGATGTTGCTTTAGTTGATCTACATTTCAGTTAGCTTCTTGATTTATTTATCAGCTTCGATTCCTTGATTCATTTTCTGCCTTGTGGTATTTGTTATCATCATCTATAGACATACATGTCTCAACAATCTCCCCGTATTTATGTCTTCAAGAGAAAGACATAAATCAAGAGATTGATGATAACAAAAACCACTCTTCAGATTTTTCTTTCACTAGGACAGAAAATTTTGATCAAGCTTCCTCTTCAGATTTTTCTTTCACTAGGACAGAAAATTTTGATCTCGCTTTTAAGATGTACATCACTTGAGTACTTAGAACTGCTCCCCCTATGTAGCATTCAATCTGAGAGTTTGTTCTGTTCCTACACTTGCTGATTGGTCTGAAGGTCTTCTGAGCTTTCTCCCCCTTTGTTGAGATATATGAAGACAAGGTTCTGAACTCTTCAAATTCTTCCCCTTTAATTTGTTGTTAAAGGAAAACAGAAAACAGAGTCTGGAGATCCCCTTCAATCCCCTTCACACTTAAGAAAATATGGAGAGCCCCTTTCAATCCCCTTCAAACTTCTCTTTCAAAACTTCTCCCCCCTTTTCTGTTATCAGCAAGAACAGTGATGTAGTAACTATGGGAATCAGATGGATGAGAGGCAAGAATCTGCATAAAGAAAAACTTCTCTCTATTTTTACATCAGGATCTCATCCTGGCTCACTTCTCATAACTCACCTTCCCTTCCCTTCCTAAAGGGGTACTCAATCTCTCCCGGAAGAAATAGGAGACCACTCTTATACACAGCTCACCTTTTGCCCTAGAGCAAATAGGCCTCTCTTGTTAATTCATTAAACTACCCTGTTAAGAGCTTGGAGAATTCAAGGTTGAGTGTTGGCTTCTTCATGAAATGAGATGAAGAATCAAGAGTGTTTGGTGTGTGTGTTGAAGTGCTTCATTGTCATAAATTAGGTATCCATGAATGGGGATGAATCTTCTCATTTATAGAATATTCATCAACATTAATTTGAGAAATAGTTAAGAGTAACATGTATGTGCTCCCCCTGTGTCCATTCAACTTGTACTAACTCCTAGCTAGAAATCAAGTATGAGAAAGTTGCACAACTATGTCCCTTACCCTCACTGAGTGTGTTCCTGGTTGGGAACTTAATTCAATAGTTGAAATCTGTTAAGAGACTAAAACTAGAAATGTGGATGTCCTTATTAATCACTATGCCTTTTTGGGAAGACATAGGATGGCTAGGCTGGTTTGACACACCCTTACCTTCCTTGTTCTTGTGGTTTCTTGATGTTCACCACTTCCCTCACCCTCACTTTCCTCCTATTCACTCCCCTCAAGTTAAGGTATACAAGATTTATCAACTACAGTTTGTTGAGAAACTGTAGAAGGGGTTAAAGATGGGAAACTGTGAATATGTGGTGTGCTGATTGGGTAGAGAATCTGGGGGACATTCCAGCAATTCTCACTTCAGCATAGTAAGGCAAAGATTGTAGGACAGAAAAAAAATACTGATAGATTAGAACTCAATACCTGAACTAGGTGTAATGCGGTAAGAGCCTTCTCCACCTGAAGGTTTATACTCTTAGAGGTACAGAACACCTTTGTACCGGATGGAGCAAATTGAAAGTTTTCTTGAAGCTGTACTTAGAGAAAAGAAACAAGTTCGTAGAGATAGTCATGGATATTCATTTGGATATCTACAAATATGTTAAATTTAACTCTAATGCCTTAATTTGTCAATTTTACGTGAGAGTTCAATCAGCAAAATAATAAAAATATTACCTATTCATGTGTTCAAGATTAACCAATTAGTCCTGTTTTAAAGAAGCGTCCAATTTAGTTATTTTTGATTTTAACATTAATTCTAGGTGTTTTACACATGGCAAATGACAGAATTGAAGAACCTGGTTGATGTAATAACCAAGTTTGCTTGTGATAACACCAACACATCATCATCATCTTTTGTTGTCAGTTCAAGTCCTTGAGAGTACTGCAAATGGAACAAGAAACTATGCAACTGTGTAGCCATTAAAGCTCACTTTTTGATTAGATGAACATGTCAAATTAGAATTAAGAATGACATGAACAAGGTCTTGAGATTAACAACAAATCTAGTCAGTTTATGTCAGATAGATTCGAAATGAACTGATTAAATTGAAGTTAACCCAATGAAATGTATGCTTAACCAGTTACAGATTCAGAAATACGCATAAGTCGAATTAATTTTACTAAACCACAGATATTAGATTATTAAAACAACTTAGGTGATTTAAGCATAATCTAACTTTATCTTATCTAAGTGTTCTTTGTTGAAATCAAGTCAAAATATAATCTAACAGTGAAGTCGCTTCACAGAGACATGCAGACAGATTATAACAATAAGAATAGAACAAAATAGATAGATGGAAAGATCATTTCATTAAATTAAAAAAAAATTACATAAATGGTCAAATGACCATTGAAACTAAATAAAACAAACTTAACAAAAACTAAATGACGTCCTCCTAAACCAACTAGGCGGCTGCGGCTGGGTCGTCGACGGAATCCCCTCGGTTGCGCACTCGGAGAACTTCCAAAGCTGCACGCATGGCGGTTATGAACTTTTCCTCCTCCGCGAGAAGCTCATCTATTTTCTCTTGGAGAGCCATCAGCTTTTCGTAGAAAGGCATGGCTTCAAACTCTTCTACAGAAACCTTGAGGATGCCCTTTGCCATATTTGAGAAAGGTTGAAGAAGAAAAGGAAAAAGAGGGTTATTTTTGTAAGTGTGAGTCTAAATGATCTCTATCCCTTCCTATTTATAAGCCCAGAAGTCTGAAAGACGCGACTTAATAACTATAAATTAAAAGGATGTAAGGTTAAGCAAAGGTCACAACTCTTTAAACACACTAACGCATGCAAAAGAAATTACACGGTGTCCTAGATTAATCCTGACAGATCATTTAGAAAAGATAAAAAGTAAATATTATATGTGTTAGTTGTTCCAAAATCATTTAAGTCTGACGGCTTGAGTCTAATCAATACGAGACAAATATTTTTAGAGTACAGAGCACACAAAGCATTCGATTATTGTGGATAAATGATACAACAATTAAATGATATTAATAAATAATTAATCCATTCGATATCTCAAATATCAACCATTCGATATTATCCAAACGTTAACTGATTCGATGTCTCTTGGTAATTGACTAGTCGATATCTTTAGCATTAAAGCTAGTTCGATATCTCTAGGAAATCAGCTAATCGACATCTCAAGTATAACATTCATTCGATAACTCAAATGAGTACACATATATATTCGATATCTCTATGAAATTAAGTGTTCGATATCTCCAGAGTAATCATGCAAATAAGCAAATAAAACAGATAAAACCCAGAGAATAAAAATCACTGGCTGCAATTAATTGAACAGATATTAAACGATTATGAAAAGTTTAACATACCAAGCTCACTTACCAACCTCGAAAAGGTTGCTTCATCTAGAGCTTTAATAAAGATATCTGCCAATTGTTTCTCATTTGGAACAAAATGTAGTTCCACAGTACCTTCCATCACATGCTCTCTAATAAAATGGTATCCGATGTCTATGTGCTTGGTTCTTGAATGCTGCATTGGGTTCTCAGAAATTGCAATTACACTAGTGTTGTCGTAAAAATTGGAATCTTCTCAACCTTAACTCCATAGTCAAGCAATTGATTTCTCATCCATAATATCTGTGCACAACAACTTCCAGCTGCTATATACTCAGCCTCTGCTGTTGAAGTGGAAACTGAATTTTGCTTCTTACTGAACCATGAAACCAGCTTGTTTCCTAAGAACTGACAGGTGCCTGTGGTACTTTTTCTATCCATTTTGCAACCTGCATAATCTACATCTGAATAGCCTATTAGATCAAAACCAGAATCTCTAGGGTACCAAATGCCAAGGTTTGGTGTTCCCTTAAGATATCTGAAAATCATTTTAATAGCTACTAAATGAGATTCCCTAGGGTCAGCTTGGAATCTAGCACATAAACATGTAGCAAACATAATATCAGGTCTGCTAGCAGTTAAATATAAAAGAGATCCAACCATGCCTCTATAGCTTGAAATGTCCACCTTCTTTTCCTTAGTATTCAACTCAAGCTTAGTGGCAGTAGCCAGGGGTGTTTTTGCAGAAGAGCAATCTGCTAAGTCAAATCTTTTTAAAAGATCATGCACATATTTAGTTTGACTTATAAAAATTCCCTCATTTACTTGTTTAACTTGTAAACCAAGAAAATAAGTTAATTCACCCATCATACCCATTTCATATTTACTTTGCATAAGTTTGACAAACCTTTTACAAAGCTTCTCATCTGTAGACCCAAATATTATATCATCTACATAAATTTGGAAAAGTATCATAGAACCATTGACAGATCTATAAAAAAGAGTTTTATCAACAGTACCTCTGATGATGTGATTCTCTATAAGGAACCGTGAAAGTGTGTCATACCAGGCTCTAGGTGCTTGCTTCAGGCCATAGAGTGCTTTGAGCAAATAATATACATATTCTGGAAAATCTGGATCTTCAAAGCCAGGTGGTTGACTAACATACACCTCCTCCTCCAGAATACCATTTAGAAATGCACTCTTGACATCCATTTGATAGACTTTGAAATTGGTATGAGCTGCATAGCCTAGGAAGATTCTGATTGCTTCTAACCTTGCCACTGGTGCAAAGGTTTCTTCAAAGTCAATTCCTTCTTCTTGACAGTAGCCTTTAGCAACTAGTCTAGCTTTATTCCTTGTGACTATGCCATTCTTGTCCATCTTGTTCTTGAATACCCACTTAGTGTCAATCACAGATTTGTCTTTAGGTTTGGGTACAAGTTTCCATACTTCATTTCTCTCAAACTGGTTTAGCTCTTCTTGCATTGCTAAAACCCAGTCTGGATCTAGAAGAGCATCTTCAACATTCTTATGTTCTTCTTTAGAAGGAAAACTGCTGTACAAGCATTCTTCTCGAGTTGCTCTCCTAGTTTGGACTTTTGCACTGGAGTCACCAATTATAAGTTCAAAAGGGTGATCCTTAGTCCATTTTCTTTGTGGTGGTAAGCTTGACCTTGATGAAGTTACTTCATTCTCTTCATGTTGACTATCTTGATTTGTTGTTGAGCGTTGACTATGAGAAACTCCCCCTGAGTGTATGGACCTCGAGGTGAGTGGAGTTCTAACAGAGTTATCAATAGATATTCCTCTTTGGTTCTCAAAAAATGCTTCAACTAATGGTGTAAGTTGCTCTTTCACAGATGGTCCATTCTGCACTTCAACTGATGGTCCAGGTCTGTTCTCTACACCGATCGATAACCTCTCTTCATCATCATCTTCGCTTTTTTCACCATTTATTTCATTCTCGAATGAGTGTGATTCATGAAAACCTTCATCTACTAGACCAGATATTTTCTTATCATCGAAAACAACATGTATGGATTCCATAACAATGTTAAGTCTTAGGTTGTAGACTCTGTAAGATTTTCTAGCCGAGTACCCAACAAATATAGCTTCATTTACCTTTGAGTCAAATTTCCTAAGAATCTCGCCATAGTTCTTCAATACAAAGCATTTGCATCCAAAGACATGCGAAAAGTTAATTGTTGGCTTCTTGCCTTTGAATAGTTGGTAAGGTGTCATGCCTTTTGCTTGATTGACCAAAGATATATTCTGAGTGTAGCATGCAGTATTAACAGCTTCAGCCCAGAAATATGTTGGCAACTTTGATTCTTCAAACATAGTCCTTGCAGCTTCAATAAGAGTTCTGTTCTTCCTCTCCACTACACCATTTTGTTGAGGTGTTCTTGATGCAGAGAATTCTTGAGTGATCCCTTTTTCTTCATAGAACTCTCTTAACATAGAATTCTTGAACTCAGTTCTATTGTCACTTCTAATCATTCTTACTTTGAGGATTGGATTGTTGTTGACTGTCTTGATATGCTTGATAATGATTTCACTTGCCTCACCTTTCGAATGCAGAAAGAAAGTCCAAGTGCATTTGGAGAAATCATCAACAATTACGAGACAGTACTTCTTGTTAGATACCGAAAATACATTGACTGGTCCAAATAGATCCATGTGCAATAGCTGTAAAGGTTGATCAATTGAAGACATTGACTTGGATTTCAAGGAGGCCTTCTTTTGCTTCCCTTTTTGGCATGCATCACATAGTCCATCCTTGGAGAACTCCAATTTTGGAATGCCTCTGACCAAATCCTTCTTGTCCAATTCATTCATGGCTTTAAAACTTAAGCGAGACGGTCTCTTGTGCCAAAGCCATCCTTCATTCATGCTTACCTTGCTGAAAAGGCATGTAGTAGAGATGGCACTCGTTGAGTTGAAGTCAGCAATGTACACATTTCCTTTTCTGTTTCCTGTCATCACTACCTTGTTGTCATTTTTCTTGAAAATAACACAAGCTTCAGATGTGAACCAGACATTCTGATTTTTATCACATAATTGACTGATACTAAGCAAATTGTGTTTAAGGCCATCAACTAGTGCTACTTCCTCAATGGCAACATTTACTTGTGAAATCAAGCCATATCCTCTAGTATATCCCTTGCTGTTGTCTCCAAAGGTAATGCTAGGGCCAGCTCTCTCCTCGAACTTAGTGAGCAGGGTAGAATCTCCAGTCATGTGCCTAGAACAACCACTATCCAAATACCAAAGAACTTGGTATCAGTCACTTGGTGTATGTTGAATATGCTCTACGAAATCATGGTTTTGCAACTACATTGAAAAGTGAAGCTGCAGATCATATTAAGTCTTATGCTCAAGACAACATGAAGAAGTACAAGTTTTATCAAGGTGAGTTAAGAAAGAAGCTGGGAATACCTCTTGAAAAACCACTAATTGGAACACCTCTAGTTCATCCAGTGTCATCATCTAGAAGAGAATTAATTACTGATGCAGAATTGCACGAGATGCTTCCAAACTTGGATGAACCTGAAGAAGGAGAGATAAGGAGAGAAGACAGCCCGAAGTGAAGAATCGCTCTACATGTTATATCTTTAGAGCTTAGATAGAACAAGATAGGTTAATGTGAAATATGATCAGTCTAGAGGATCATCTATCTTGTATTTATCTTTTATGTTTGAATCTGGAAATGTTAAATATAAACCAGAACCATTTTCATTATTTACTTTGCAATTACAGTTTTACCTTTTACTAGTTTAAGTTGAGTTAGTTGAGTTATCCTCTAGGAATTTGCTTGTTAATTTTTAACAAACAAATAGGGGGAGATTGAAAGGCATATGTCACACCCTATTTGTAGTTCGAGGATTCGACTCAACTTAAATTAGATTGTAATAAGTAATTAATGCTCACTGTCTCAGGAATCTCACAAAGTACTATATGCCAGAAGAAAGAAGAAAGTCAATCTATAGTTTTGATGTTTTACACTGGAAGAAGAGTCAGTTTACTGATCATGCCCCAGTTCAGCATTGAAGAAATTGGATTCGTTTAAAGTGACAGAGATTACCGTGGAGACAGCATCAGTACAGGAGTTATTAAAGAGTGCTAAGAAAGTATGTGGATCACAACTGAGAGTCAAATTGAAGAACAGATATTGGAGTTAGTCGTTCATGAACCAGACAGTACATCGAACGTCAACAATTATCCAGTGGAAGTTTCTCAAAATTTACAGTGATTCACAAGGAGTAAGTCAATTATTAATTAACTATATTATTAATTTAATTAAACAAATTAATTCAATTCGAATTAATTTATTTAATTAATTAATTAAGTTAATTAATCTCTGATTTATTCAATCAGTAATAATATATGGATTATACTATTTCGGAGAATTTTGGTTATACTATTTCTGAATTTCAGTTGAACTATTTCTGGAAATTCAGTTATACTATTTCTGAAATAGGTGGTATACTATTTCTGGAATAATATAGATACTATTACTGCATTAGTAATAGTATACTATACTATCCCCGAATTTATACTATTACCGAGGTTATATTATTTCTGGAATTAATAGTATATTATTTCTGAAGTATTATAGATATTATTACTGATCAAGTAATTTATACTATACTATTACCGAAATATTTAAACTATACTATTACTACCAGTTATACTATTACCGAAATATTTATACTATTACCTAAGTTTTTAAGTAAACTATTTCTAGGTAAATGTATATTATTTCTAAGTAAATCCATACTATTTTAAGGGAATGAGTTCTACTATCCCTAGGCTGCTATACTATCACCGTGCCAGTTATACTATCAGCGTGGCATCTATACTATCACTGTGTCAATATGTAGCAGCTCAACAGAAGCAAGTGTTTTGTTTTTGTATAAAAACAAACACTTGGACAGAAGCAACAGCAGGAAGAAACAAGAAGAAAAAAAAGAGAATCAAGAACATAAAACACTCTCATCTTCTACACACAAGTGCTCAAGCTTTAATTCACACAATAAATTCAGTTCAAGCCTATTGTAATATCTGATCCGCTGGAACTTGTTTATTGATCACTCTTGTACTACTAGCGAATTAAGTTTCCTAGTTTATATCTTGATATCTTGATTTTAATTAGCAAAATTAGAAAAGTTCATGTCGAATTTTCTAATTAGTTATTAATCTCTTGGTATTAATTTGTAACACCCGTCAAGTTAATATATTGATATATTCAACTTGAATTCTGTGTTATATTATTCCGCACAAAATTTGTTTAAAATAAATTTTATTCAAAGAACAAATTTCGAGAAAATTACTAAGATTGTATTCAACCCCCCCTTCTACAATCTTGTTGGACCTAACAATTGGTATCAGAGCCATTTGATTGATATACAAATCAAGATCCTATTTTTACTCAATCAAAAATCAACCTCGAATTTTTAACTCTCTTAAAAATTCATCATGTCAGCCAAAGGCAATGTTAAAATTCCTATCTTTAATAAAGATAATTATGATATGTGGAAAAACAAAATGGAGTTATTTCTTGATGTAGCAAACCCAAGATTTTTGTGGGTTTTGGAAAATGGACCAGTAACTCCCATGCAACATGATACTGAAACAGTTGTCAATGGAACTGTAACAGTCCCTGCCAAATCCTATCCAAAGGACACTAAGAACTATACCTCTGAAGATAAGGAAGAAGCTGGATTGGATAAAAATTTGAGACTCATTCTATTGGATTCTCTAGATGCTGTAATGTATAGCCATGTGAGAAATTGTAAAACTGCTAAGCACATCTGGGAAACTATTGAGGTCATTAATGAAGGGACTGATGAAGTCAAGGAAAATAGACTACAAATTCTAACTTCTGAATATGAACACTTTAGAGCTGGCCCTAATGAAGGCATTCAGGAAGTGTTCGAAAGGTATAACAAGATAATCAACAACTTGCAAGTTCATGGCAAGCAATATACTCAGAAGGAGATCAACATGAAGTTTTTACTAACTATGCCTACTCACTTGGAGCATAGAATCACTGCCATCAGAGAATCTAGAGATCTAACTCAGGTTGCTCTTGAAAGGCTGTTTGGTGTTCTGAAAACATATGAATTAGAACAAGTACAGCAAAAGGAATTCTATGGCAAAGGCAGAATGGCAAATTCTTCTACAGCTTTAGTGGTTGAAGTTCCTAAGGATGTGGAAACTAAAGTTGTTCAACCTAACAGTTTCAACAAGGAACAAACTGAAGTAGAACTTGGCCAAACACCAGCTACTCAGGATGGTGGAGAATTTTATTCACTTGAAGAGCTGGATCAATTGGAAGATGAATCTATGGCAATGATGGTGAGACAATTTAGTAACTTCAGATTCAGAAGAAATCCAAAGTTCAGGTTTAAGTCAAATAACAGATTTCAGAGAGGAGGTTCTTCATCCTCTAGTAACAGGGGAGGTTATAAAACTGGAACTGTTGACAGAAGCAAAATCCGTTGTTTCAATTGTAATGAGTTGGGACATTTTGCTACTGAGTGTCAGAAACCCAAGCAAGCACAGAAGAAAGATTATGCTTCTGAAAAGAAGAAAAGTGGAAGAGCTTATGTGGCTGCTGGTAAAAGCTGGGATGACACAGATAGCGAAGATGAAGAATATGGAAACTTTGCGTTGGTGGCAAATGCTGAATCTTCAACTTATTATACCACACCGGTAATTCTTACTGATGCTCAGTTAATTGATAGTTTACGTAGTTCCTTGAATAATGCACAAAGAGGGTACGAGAGAATAAGTCTTGTTAACACTAACCTTGAAAATCAAATGTTAGATTTAAAAAAGGTACAGGTTAATCAAGATAAGAATATAGAAGAAATAGCTCGACTTAACTACAGAGAAAAGGGTCTAGGAGAATACATGGTAAAACAAGTTGATAAGATTGCTGAACAAGAAACCAAGATTAGAGAACTTGAAACACAGGTTAGAGCTTGTTATAATACTGTTAAAGTTTCTAAAGAATTCTTCAACAAACAAGCAGTAGAACAAACTGTAGGAATAGGATTTGATTACAGTCAAGCTGTTGGTTCTTTGAGTAATCATTCTCCTAATTCTATCCCAACTAAAGAAAGAGGTATACCATATATTCTCAAGAATGTTGAAAAACCAATGTTTACGAAATCTGATGCTGGTCCACCAGATATTCGTTCTATGGTTATACAAGAAGAAATGAGAAATGAGGATAGTGCAAATGGCACAGTTCTTGTTAAGAATAAATGTGTTAAGGATAAAACTGTTAAGAACTATAATACAAAGAATGTGTCATCCAAGAAAAATGTCACAGTCTTTGTTAAGGCTAAATCAGTTGAAGACGTTAACACAACAAATGTTTCATCCAAGAAAGATGTACCTAAAGTACCAGTCAAAGTTGTTGAATCAGCTAGTTCCTCTAAGACTGGATTAGGTGGTAACAAGTTGAAGCAGAACAATAACATGTCTAACATGAATAACATGCCAATCATTGATTCTAATCATAAAGCATGTGGTGTTGTCAACTGTATGTCTTGTGCCTTTAATGTGATGTCTGCTTACTTTAATGGTAATCATGCATGTGATAATAAGACTGCTCCTCGACAACATATGAATAGGAATAATATTAGATCAAAGACTGCTAGTCCTCCTTATGTTAGGAGAGAGACATTTGTACCAAAGCCTAAACAAAGTTTTATGAAGGCTGTTTACAAAGTCAAATGTCCAGTCAATGATATTGTTACTAAACAAACATGGATATCTAAACTGAAACAAAAGACTGTCAAATCTGTTTATAAAGTGAAATGTTTGTTGAATAATGATAAAGCTGTTGTTAAAATAAAGAATGTTGTTTTGCCGGACAAAGGCCAATTCTTTAAGTACTCTGGACCCAATCAAATTTGGGTTCCGAAGAAAGTTTAATCCGTTTGTCATTGCAGGGTATTGAACAGGTTGATCGAGTAACCTGGATCTTGGACAGTGGATGTTCAAGGCATATGACTGGAGACAGAACCCTGCTGACAAATGTGGTGGAGAAGGCCGGCCCAGTATTTACCTTTGGAGATAACAGCAAAGGTAGAACTGATGGATATGGCAGACTTGAAGCTGGAAATGTTATCATTGATGAAGTTTCTTTTGTGAAAGGACTTGAGCACAATTTGCTCAGTGTCAGTCAATTCTGTGATAAAGGTTATGAAGTTCATTTCAACAAGAAGAATTGTCTAATTTCACACAAGAGACATGAAAAGCCACAACTGACAGGAGTTAGAAAAGGCAATCTGTACGTAGCCAATATGAACTCAGGAAGCACTGAAGAAGTCACTTGCTTCTACACTAAAGCATCTAATGGTGAGAGTTGGCTATGGCACAAGAAACTTTCTCATCTTAATTTTAAGACAATGAATTCTCTGGTCAAAAGAGAATTGGTGAGAGGTTTGCCTTCAATGGAATTCACTCAAGAAGGACTGTGTGATGCATGTCAAAAGGGCAAGCTAAAAAGGGCAAGTCACAGGAGCACTGATACATCTTCAATAACTGAACCATTACAATTACTTCATATGGATTTGTTTGGTCCAGTTAATGTGATGTCTTTGTCAAGGAAGAGATATGCTCTAGTGATTGTTGATGATTTTTCAAAATACACATGGGTTCTGTTTTTGAATTCTAAAGATGAGACTCCACAACTGGTGATTGATCACATCAAGTTAATTGAGCGAGATTCTACGTATCCAGTAAGAGCTATAAGATCAGACAATGGAACTGAATTCAAGAATGCAGTTCTAAATGACTTTTGCACTGAGAAGGGTATAACCAGACAATATTCAGCTCCAAGAACTCCTCAACAAAATGGGGTAGTGGAAAGAAAGAATAGAACCTTGATTGAAGCTGCACGTACTATGCTAAGTGAATCAAGGCTTCCATTGTACTTTTGGGCTGAAGCCATCAATACTGCGTGCTATACCCAGAATCGAACTCTAATCAATAAAGATCAAATGAAGACACCCTATGAAATTATGGCTGATAAGAAACCTTCACTCAAATACTTTCATGTATTTGGGGCAAAGTGCTTTGTGCTTAAAGAAGGTGATGATCAAGGTGGTAAATTCGATACCAAAGCATTTGAAGCAATTTTTATTGGTTATTCAATGAGAGCATACAGGGTGTATGTGATTGATGAACAGAAGATGATGGAAAGTGTCAATGTAACATTTGATGACACTAAACTCCCTAGTATCCAAACTAAAGATCCATCTAAAAAGCTATCTTTCGATGACATGACAGATACAGATTCAGATGATGACAATGCACCTGAGATTTTTGCTGATGCTAATGACAACAATGATGATGATCAGGGTGATGGTGATGAAAGCAATGATAGTAGTCAAAATACCCCTGACTCCTCTAAACAATCATCTAGTCAACCCAGCAACAACTCAGGGGGAGATAATCAAGGGTCAACTGGTCACACACAACATCACAATGAAAATCAAGGCGAATCATCAAGATCTAATCTTCCCAGACAGACTGTTTGGAATAGAGCTCATCCTTTTGAGCTAATCATTGGTGATCCAGTTGTTGGTGTGAAGACTAGAAGAGCTTTTCAGAATCAATGTAATTACTCAAGGTTCCTGTCTGAAATGGAACCTAAGAAAACTGAAGAAGCTCTCTCTGATCCTGATTGGGTGATTGCAATGCAAGATGAACTCAATCAATTTAAACAACAAGAAGTTTGGAAGCTGGTACCCAGACCTACAGACAGACCAATAGTTGGCACCAGGTGGGTATTCAGGAACAAACTTGATGAAGATGGTACAGTGACGAGAAATAAAGCAAGACTGGTAGCAAAAGGTTATTCACAATCTGAAGGCATCGACTATGATGAGACCTATGCTCTAGTGGCTAGACTTGAGGCCATAAGAATATTCTTGGCATTTGCTGCATTCTCAAACTTTAAAGTTTATCAAATGGATGTCAAGAGTGCTTTCTTAAATGGCAAGCTAGATGAAGAGGTCTATGTAGAACAGCCCCCTGGCTTTGAAGATCCAGATCTAATTGACTATGTCTACTTCCTTTTCAAAGCTGTCTATGGTCTTAAGCAAGCACCAAGGAAATGGTATGACACTCTCTCTGAATTTTTACTTGAAAATGATTTTGTTAGAGGTGTCATAGACAAAACTCTCTTCATTAAGAAACATAAGAATGACACTATATTAGTCCAAGTCTATGTGGATGATATAATATTTAGGTCTACTAATGATCTTTTGTGCAAGAAATTTGCTAAGTTAATGCAGGGTAAATTTGAAATGAGCATGATGGGTGAGCTGAAGTTCTTTCTTGGATTGCAAATCAGTCAAAGGACAGATGGAATATTTATCTGTCAATCCAAGTATGTCAAAGAGCTCCTCAAGAAGTATCAGAGGGAGGACTCTTCTTCAGCAAGAACACCATCATCTACAGCTGTTAAGTTTGGAGCATGTGAAAATTCTGCCAAGGTAGATATCACAAGCTACAGAGGTATGATAGGCTCATTACTTTACCTCACTGCAAGTAGACCTGATATTATGCATGCTACATGCTTGTGTGCAAGGTTCCAAGCGGATCCTAGAGATGTGCATCTCATTGCTGTAAAACGAATCTTGAGATATCTTAAGGGTACTCCTAATTTAGGAATTTGGTACCCTAAAGATTCTGGTTTTAATCTTGTTGGATATACAGATTCAGATTATGCAGGAAGTGTTGTAGATAGAAAAAGCACCTCTGGGAGTTGTCAATTCCTAGGTGGCAGGTTGGTTTCTTGGTACAGTAAGAAACAACAAACAGTTTCCAACTCTACAGCCGAAGCTGAATACATAGCTGCTGGAAGCTGTTGCGCTCAGATCTTGTGGATCAGAAATCAGCTACGGGATTATGGATTTGTACTTGACAAGATTCCTATCTTGTGTGATAATACAAGTGCCATAGCAATCTCCAACAATCCTGTGCAGCACACAAGAACAAAGCACATTGACATCAGGTATCATTTTATTCGAGAGCATGTCATGAATGGTACCGTGGAGTTACATTTTGTTCCCACGGAAGAACAAACAGCAGATATTTTTACTAAGTCTCTTGACGAATCCACATTCACCAGAATTGTTGGTGAATTGGGTATGTTAAACAGTCCTAGTAATTAATCTGGTTAATATCTGAGGTCTGTTCTTTAATAATTTAACAAGTGATTATTTTGTGAATATTTGTTGTTTAAAATCACTTGTATAATTATTTTATCATTAATTAATTCCACTTGCTTATTTTCGAACACTTGTCAATCATGTTAATATTTTATTTGGTTAATTATGAAATTAGAAATAATATATTTTATGAATATTTTAATTTTATTTGTTTTGTAATGTTTGTCCTTTTGTTATTATTGTTTGATTTCGTAAAAGGGCTAACCTATGTTGATTTTTGTGTTGTAAATAAATAATATGTTGTAAATTATTATTTTATTAAGCTTTTTAAGTTCTGTAAATTACTAAGTGTATAACTTATACATAACTTGTTTAATTTAATCTGGTAAATCTGTTAATGTATTTTTCAGTAATAATATAGATTATTAACAATAATTGTTATATCTGTAAATAGTTGTTAATTCTATAAATAGTTTAGAATCTACGAAATAGTATAGAATTTCTAATACAGTGTCGGTAATAATATAAGTGTCTATAATAATATAGAATTATTGTTAGTAATAATAGAGTTAATTTGTAAATAATATAAGTGTTCGGTAATAGTCTAAGGCACTAGAAATAGTATAGATTTAATCTTAGAAATAGTATAGGCTGCGGTGATAGTATAGGAGTGTCGGTGATAGTATAAGCAACTGCATATATAATGTCTATACTATCTCTACTATACTATCTCTACTATACTATCATTACCATACTATCTCTCGTGTTTAGTCACAGAGAACTCGATATAGATACACGCAATATACACACATCGGGATAACGAAGTGCTGCCGGATTTTAGACTAAAATCATCACTGTATCAACAATCCAAGATCTCCTATCGATTCCTTAATCAAAATCATCGATTAAACTGTTCTTTAACCCGATTTCTTCGAGTTTTTGTTTTGAAAAATTGTATTTTTCGATCTGTTTTTCAAGGAGATTGGGTTTGATTTTCAGAAAACTAAAATTACCTGGTTGTTTGTGATTGTATCTAGATCATATACTGAGATTTTGAGAATTTTTCAAGAACTTTTTTATTTTTCGAATTATTAATTTATTATTAATTCGAATTAATTAAGTTTAATTGAATTTTGTGCTAAAAATTAAAAATTTCAAAAGCTTAAAATCTGTATTAAAATGGCTGTTGAATTCGAACTAGTTAAGCACAACATGGTTGATTTTTATGATCCGGAAGAATGTATGGTTGACAGATTCAAGCCCTGGATTCGTTTCTTAAATGAACAACCAATCGTCAGTAGTGCGTTATCTCTTGACGCTCCAATGAAATTGGAACCTCTACGACTGATGTGTTCTACAGCTATTATATCTACCAATGCCTTTACATTCAAGGTTGGGAACTCACAGTTCAGAGTCAATGAATCAGTACTCAAGACAGTGTTGAATATTCCTACTGCTGATTTTGTTGATAATCCGTCCAACACTGAATTGACTCAGTTTTTCACTGATATTAATTATCAGGGACAGTTGAAATTGAGCAACTTGCCGAAAAATGGTTTGGTAGCTGAATGGTACTTATTGTTTGATACTTTAATTCGAGTGTTTGCTAACTGTGCTAACACTTCTTTTTCAAATATTCCTTCTCTGATTCAGTATATTGGTTATTCGGTTGTTCACAATCGAAGAATTGATATAGGTAAAATTCTTTGGAAGAACATGTTTAGAAGAATAGTAAATGCTAAAAAGAATTTTAGACAAGGTGAAAAGGTGTTGATCTATTATCCTAGATTTTTCACTCTTATTTTTAATCACTTGGTTTCTGAGGAGTTACAGAATACATTTGTTGATGAAGAAGCTCAAGATTCAAAGTCTTTTCATAAGAAATTTCATACAAGAGCTGCCTCGCAACAGAATGACTACAACAACGTACCAGTGCTTGTTACTCAGTACATGTCCACATTCATACATCTTCCAATTATTCCTGGACCTGTACTTGAGCAACCAGAACCAATCATAGAACAACAAGCACTTGCTATTGTGCATCCAGAACAGAATGCACCTGCTCCTGAACAAGCTGGGTCGGAATTTCAATCACAAGAGGCTCATGTCACTTCATCTGCTGACCAGGTATTACATTCTGATCCCTTAACTACTTCTATCCCTCAATCTTCTTCTGGAACCCAAGTGGTTGTTAGGACTGACCAAGGGATTGTAGAACCACAATCTCTATCCCAGGTCAAAGAACCAAATACAAAGTCAAAAACAGATAAAGTCTATCAAGTCAGAAAGAAGAAATCACAGCTTAAAAGAACTGAAAGAAGTAGTGAAGAAGTGAGTGAACCCACAGCTCTGCCTCTACTAAAGAAGAGTAGAAATGAACCTGAGGCAACTGTAAGCTCATCCATACCCTCCCAAAAGGATATGGACTTTGAAATGGCAAATGAACAGCTTCTGGAACCATTCTCTCAACAGGATGAGTCCATTGAATTTCGCCAGTCGGCCATGGCATCTTGTAATGTGTCAAGCACAACCCCACTGTTATTACTAACAATGGGAGAACATGTAGAACTGGATGAAAATAGGGACACATTGAGAGGAGAGCACTTAGGAACTGAAATAGTGCCTACCATAGTCACGGTAGAGGAGCCTTCACAGGCTAATGAGGGAAATCTTGACTCTCCGCCAAAATTAATAGAGTCATCATCTCCCCTCCCAGGAGGAACATTTCTGGCTCCCTCAAGGGATTTTCCACTCGCAGTTTCAACTGGAGAAAGTGGAAGGCAACTCAGTCTTTCTGTCACTGAAGCAATTCAGACTTCACTTCCAACTGACATGACAGAAATGACTGTGGATAGGGATTTGCGAACTCCCATTGCACCACCACTGACCTTCCAATAGGAGGCTAGGGTGATTTTACCCGCAGGTACACTTTCTGGAGCAGCTAAGGAAATAGTGAGGAGTGATGTGAGGATCACCACTAAATTGAGTGAAACACATGCACGTCAGATGAGTGAAACTTAGAGTGATAATCAGGTGAGTGCACACACTGACACATACACTCGTTCATTGGAAGAAAAGATTAAAGCTCTAGAAAAGGAACTTGAGGCAACTAAAGCTGAAGCAAATTTACTTCGAGCACAAGTGGATGGACCGTCTTCTTCATCTACCTCTGTCAACAGTCAGCTTATGGGAGTGAAACATGACATTCAAATAATGAAGACTGCATTTAACACCAAGATCAATACTCTTGAACTCTCTCAACAACAGATAATCTCTGACTCCTCGGACATAACAGTTACTCAAGACAGAATTATTACGGCTCTTTCAAATAAGGTTGAAGACATTCAAACAGAAGTACATGAAAATCAGTTATCTACTGAACGTCGTCTTAATCGGATTGAAAGCCAAAGTGCACATCAAAGTCAAGGGCTAAAACACTTATATAACATGATTAGCCGCATTATCATCCCCACAACAGAAGAGGTAGAATTCTTTCAAGGAAAAGGTGGAGATGGTGATGAGCAAGACCCTGAAGATGGTGCATTTGATAAATCTGTAGAGGATTCCTCAACTAAGGGGGAGAAGTCAACAGGGGGAGCTGGTACTAAAGGGGGAGACAAAGACAAATCAAGAGGGGGAGAATTTGATAAAGGTGACAAGGGAAAGAAAGCTCAATCAGCACCGAAGGATGACACTGTAGAAGGTTATTACTACTCAGGTGAACCTGATAACCTTGATGTTTTTGCTGATTTAGACTTTTCAGATAAAGGTGAAGCATTTGGAGAACCAGATCTCAATTTCTGGGATGAGGATGAAGAAGTTGTTCCTGATCCTGCTGAACTCCAAAGAATGAATTTTGAAGCCAATCAAGAACTTGAACAAAATGAAGCTAATCTGACAATGAGAGAAGAAAGACTTAGAAAAACAATGGAACAGATGGCTCATAATGAAAGGCTTCAAAAGGCTGAACAGGAAGTACTTCAACAGCAACATTCTCAAAAGCTTCAAGCAAGAAGGATGTACATTAAGTACAAGAATGGTGATAAGTGGGAGCGTGCTCAAAGAATCATAGATTCACCACAAACTTCTGGCTGTGATGATCGTCGGTTAGGTGATATGTTTCAAAGGTTTAAAGAGAAGAACCCTTTCCAAGACGATTATCTAAGAGCTTTGAAGTCTGAAATTTTAAGCATAACTTGTGCAAGTGATCGGATGGAAGAGTTACTAATCTTTGTTCATTGTCATAAGCTTGGAACTCAAAAGGTATCTCTTTAGTTCTTCTATGATAGATCACTTTCAGAACTTTGGGTAATGAGACCAAAAGTCAGAACTTCTTATGAACTTGGTGTACTACTTCATGAAAAATTCCTAGATTTTGCTGAAAAAGCAGGTCCTGAAGTAATTAGTAATCCTCCTCAAGTTAAAATTCTTATAGGAGATGTCATTCACACTGTTAATCTTCAGACCAAGGAACTCCGTGAACATCATGCCAGACACTTGGTGTATGTTGAATATGCTCTACGAAATCATGGTTTTGCAACTACATTGAAAAGTGAAGCTGCAGATCATATTAAGTCTTATGCTCAAGACAACATGAAGAAGTACAAGTTTTATCAAGGTGAGTTAAGAAAGAAGCTGGGAATACCTCTTGAAAAACCACTAATTGGAACACCTCTAGTTCATCCAGTGTCATCATCTAGAAGAGAATTAATTACTGATGCAGAATTGCACGAGATGCTTCCAAACTTGGATGAACCTGAAGAAGGAGAGATAAGGAGAGAAGACAGCCCGAAGTGAAGAATCGCTCTACATGTTATATCTTTAGAGCTTAGATAGAACAAGATAGGTTAATGTGAAATATGATCAGTCTAGAGGATCATCTATCTTTTATTTATCTTTTATGTTTGAATCTGGAAATGTTAAATATAAACCAGAACCATTTTCATTATTTACTTTGCAATTACAGTTTTACCTTTTACTAGTTTAAGTTGAGTTAGTTGAGTTATCCTCTAGGAATTTGCTTGTTAATTTTTAACAAACAAATAGGGGGAGATTGAAAGGCATATGTCACAGCCTATTTGTAGTTCGAGGATTCGACTCAACTTAAATTAGATTGTAATAAGTAATTAATGCTCACTGTCTTAGGAATCTCACAAAGTACTATATGCTAGAAGAAAGAAGAAAGTCAATCTATAGTTTTGATGTTTTACACTGGAAGAAGAGTCAGTTTACTGATCATGCCCCAGTTCAGCATTGAAGAAATTGGATTCGTTTAAAGTGACAGAGATTACCATGGAGACAACATCAGTACAGGAGTTATTAAAGAGTGCTAAGAAAGTATGTGGATCACAACTGAGAGTCAAATTGAAGAACAGATATTGGAGTTAGTCGTTCATGAACCAGACAGTACATCGAACGTCAACAATTATCCAGTGGAAGTTTCTCAAAATTTACAGTGATTCACAAGGAGTAAGTCAATTATTAATTAACTATATTATTAATTTAATTAAACAAATTAATTCAATTCGAATTAATTTATTTAATTAATTAATTAAGTTAATTAATCTCTGATTTATTCAATCAGTAATAATATATGGATTATACTATTTCGGAGAATTTTGGTTATACTATTTCTGAATTTCAGTTGAACTATTTCTGGAAATTCAGTTATACTATTTCTGAAATAGGTGGTATACTATTTCTGGAATAATATAGATACTATTACTGCATTAGTAATAGTATACTATACTATCCCCGAATTTATACTATTACCGAGGTTATATTATTTCTGGAATTAATAGTATATTATTTCTGAAGTATTATAGATATTTTTACTGATCAAGTAATAATATACTATACTATTACCGAAATATTTAAACTATACTATTACTACCAGTTATACTATTACCGAAATATTTATACTATTACCTAAGTTTTTAAGTAAACTATTTCTAGGTAAATGTATATTATTTCTAAGTAAATCCATACTATTTTAAGGGAATGAGTTCTACTATCCCTAGGCTGCTATACTATCACCGTGCCAGTTATACTATCAGCGTGGCATCTATACTATCACCGTGTCAATATGTAGCAGCTCAACAGAAGCAAGTGTTTTATTTTTGTATAAAAACAAACACTTGGACAGAAGCAACAGCAGGAAGAAACAAGAAGAAAAAAAAGAGAATCAAGAACATAAAACACTCTCATCTTCTACACACAAGTGCTCAAGCT
Organism: Saposhnikovia divaricata; assembly: GCA_036435485.1. Lineage (NCBI taxonomy): Eukaryota > Viridiplantae > Streptophyta > Magnoliopsida > Apiales > Apiaceae > Saposhnikovia > Saposhnikovia divaricata. The sequence continues at coordinate 121,499,214 of CM071601.1, read as the reverse complement.
TTAATTCACACAATAAATTCAGTTCAAGCCTATTGTAATATCTGATCCGCTGGAACTTGTTTATTGATCACTCTTGTACTACTAGCGAATTAAGTTTCCTAGTTTATATCTTGATATCTTGATTTTAATTAGCAAAATTAGAAAAGTTCATGTCGAATTTTCTAATTAGTTATTAATCTCTTGGTATTAATTTGTAACACCCGTCAAGTTAATATATTGATATATTCAACTTGAATTCTGTGTTATATTATTCCGCACAAAATTTGTTTAAAATAAATTTTATTCAAAGAACAAATTTCGAGAAAATTACTAAGATTGTATTCAACCCCCCCTTCTACAATCTTATTGGACCTAACAACATTCCTCATCCATTGAGTCACTGTTTGAAGCAGTCTCCCCATCAACTCCTAACTTTGCTTCTGCTAATTTGCAGAAAGAATAAACTCCTTGAACACAATAGATTTCTTCAGTTTTAGCCTTTGATCCTTTCCACTTAGCGAATACTTCTTGTTCTTTTCTTAATAGTTCTTTTAAACACTCTTCTCTTTTTAGAGCCTCAAGTAATTCATTCTTAGCATCCTGGCAATCTCTTTTCATCGTTTCAAACTCAATTAACTGAGTCTCTAACAGAGTATTCCTATCTCCTAACTTAACATTTAGATCTTTAAACTCAAGAAAAGAAGTATCAAGGAAATATAATAAAGGAGGGCTTGGAGTTTAAATAGCAAGAGTTGGAGGCTAATTTGATTAAAATTCGGATTTTCCGGGTAGGTTGCGCAGTCTCCACTGTTTTGGCCATATCTGGAGTTCTACAAGTCCGTTTGAGGCCCGTAAGCAGTCGTTGGAAAGCTCGAAGAAGACGAATCTGTTTGTAGGGCACGCTGGTCGGAGCTATCCAGAAATTCAATTTCAACTCTGTTTGTATTTTCTTGTTGTCCAAGACGCCTGGGGCTATATAAACACATGTAGACATCATAAGAGACACGTTTTTTACATAGAGGAGAGATAAGAGAGACTTAGAGAAGGATTCACCAAAGCACGTGACAAGCAACGAAGATCTAGATCTAATTCATCTTTCTATTCTTCTAATTAGGCTATACTTTGGATCTTCGTTCTAGGATTTGTTTTCTAAACTCTATTTCTCTAGCACTATTGTTTTTATTCAGATCTTGTTTATCATCATGTTATCACTAGATCCCATGATGACGAGCCGTTCGATTATGAACTAATTGTTGTCATAGGATTCTAACGGATTAATTTATGTAGTTTAGTAGTTTGATTGCTTTAAAGATTTGTGTGTGATGAATTGTTGATATCCTCGTATGGTTGTGCTTATTCTTCTTAGATGTGTAGCTAACATCTAAGTTGTAATGTTAATCTTTATTGAAGCGACAGTGGATATTGAGATTTAGAACTTGCCATGCTAGCATAGGTTTATGAATGTTTTGACATCATGATTCGTAGTGTAATTTTAACCATCTTACACTACCCTATGTGATCTCAATGGATAACTTGTTCTTAATCCGTTATGTTTTCAAATCTTATAGACATATAGGGTCTAAAAATAATTGGTGTCTGCTTAGCTTCTATCTCTTTTGTGGATGTTGAGTAGTTTGGTATACGTGTACTGAAAGGTAGCGTGTACTTGTTTCGTGTTGTCCGATCAGTTATCATAACCATCACATACTTTGATTAAAGGCATCAACTCTAGATGAAGTATTTAATGAAGTTAGGATCCCATGTTTATTTTCCCATTAGTAAATCCGTTTTAAACCATGTTAGTTAACTAGATCTTAATATTGTTAAATTTCTCTTTAGATAATTTAGATAACTAAAACCCAAATTTGTTATTGTCTTAGCAGTGAATAATAATCAAACATTGTTGCATAGGTGCACATTCTGAAATATACCAGTCTCTGTGGGAATGAACTTAACTTTATCTTATATTACTTGTGATCGCGTACGCTTGCGTGATTTTGTGTGAACAACAATTACAACAGTGGACAAGCCAACCAATCAGGAAACAAATGGATTAAGGTGAAGAAAGATTTCAAGAGTGGAAGAGATCAATAACCACTTCAGAGTTAGTGCAACCGGATGAACAAGGAAAGGATGAAGATGTTTACAATGCTTAAAGAAAATGTTCAAAGAATTTGAGAAGTTAGAGATAGAGGTTCGAAGGCCTAGTTCTGCAAATGAAGAGGGACTATACCGTGACCTACCAACATGAGTTATTAGAGGAAATTTAGGAGTACCAAGATGACATGATAAAGCAGAATGTGAATAAGTTGACTAGAGCGGAATTGACTAATCAATGGAGATAAGTGTGGACATGTATTTTATTTCATTTATTTCGAAATGCAAGTTATGTATAAATGCCGTAAATTTCGTAGTTAATGCGGTTATTGATAAACGCTGGAGTTATAACGTTCGGAGTCAGATTAGAGGATTTGTCGAGTATCTAGAGTTGCGTTTCCGGAGTTAATTCAAGAATTCGGGAAAGTGGAGCTTAAACGATTTTTGAATGTCACAAGATAATTTTCAATGACGTGTACTCGAGTTTACGCAGGTTAAGTCGAGTTTTAATAGTAACATATGGTGGAGTTTGTTGGATTGAAAATTTGCTTCGTGAATAGTATTGAGGGGCGGTGACCTCGGGATAGTTTATTTTGCAAATAAGATATATGTTTCAAGGTAAATAGTCATTAGTTTCGAAATTGTGGATATCAGAGCTAGTTGTTTTCTCTCTCGATCAAAATTGGGTACTCAATAAAACAATGGGATTAAGGATGGATAGAAGTTTCCCAGTTATTCCCTTCGCGAGTAACATTGTACGTTGAAAGTTGAGTAAGAATGATTGGGGGATTTCTTGATATTCCTTTTCTCAAAGTTTTATCTGAGACGGTCTGGTTATGAGTAGGAGGGTGGAATTTAAATTAATTGTTTTATCACGTGGATATTGTTCGAAAGACTTATTTATTTACCGTGTATTGCCAGTCGAGACAGATTTTGTTTTAGTATATAGATATATGTGTGTGTGTGTGTGTGTGTGTGTGTGTGAATTGTTATGGAGGATTGGGTTATTAATTGAGGTGTCATGAACAGGGAATAGTCAATTATACGAATAGGTCATGTTCGATTTTCGGTAGAAAATGATCATCACTTACGAGTGATAAATATCTAGAATTAACAAGATATGCAAACCAAAGGTTTTTGTTTATTTTGGAGTTAAAGGAATTCTAGAGTTGAGGAAGCGACTTGGGAAAAGTGGAAACGAAATATTTGAGTAATACCATTATAGGTTATCTTAAGATTGATTCTGAGGACAGAATCCTATTAAGGGGGGAAGGATATAACGTCCTAGAAAATTTTGTAATTTATAAAAATTTATTTAATATTAAATGAGAATTATATTATGTGAATATTATTGAGAAGGTCAATTATATATAATATCGTGTTTACATGTTTATATGATGATTTATGTGCGCCGTGTAAGTCCGTGTAATTTTATTTGTATTTTGATGCTTAAAATCTATTTAAAGAATGCATTATTGATCTTTTGAAAATTTTATAAAATCATCGGAATTATTAAAAATCACGAAACCTTTTGTGTTATCTTCTTTATGAAATAATTTAGTTTTTAAAATTAGTGCGAGAATTATTTTGGGTGTTTAAGTATTTTAAAATGATTTTAAGAGTTTTATTACATTTAAAGGATCTTAACTTGTAAAATCCATATTAAATTCATTTTTGATCATAAAAATATTGTAAAAATATATGTGTGTTCATAATTTTGTATTCTTTATTTTAAAAATGAAAAGTAAAATTTTCTCACCAATGTTTCATTTAAATTTATTTCTAAATGCTATTTAAGTGATTTAAATGGTGTTTTCTGCATTATAAAATTTCAAAAATATATCCTTATCACCCCAAATCCCTAAATTCACCATTTCTATTCCCCAAATCAGCAGAGATGTTCAAAAAGCCTGAAGCCCGAAGCCCGGCCCGATCCGATCCGGCCCGAAAAAAAGCCCGAAAAGCCCGGCCCGAAAAAAGCCCGGCCCGGTTCGGCCCGGCCCGGAGGCCTAAAATGGGCCCTCTATTTTCCACGAAGCCCGGCCCGGCCCGAAGCCCGAAAAGCCCGGTTAAAAGCCCGGGCTTTTAAAAAGCCCGGATAAAGCCCGGGCTTTTAAAAAGCCCGGATAAAGCCCGGTCCGAAGCCCGGATAAAGCCCGGCCCGGATAAAGCCTGGCGCGAAGCCCGGATAAAGCCCGGATAAATCCCGAATAAAATTTTTATTTTATTAATTTAACTTATAATCTTCAACCAAATTAATTTTTTATTTTTTGAAAATTTGGGAATATCATTTAATTAGATATATCTTGACATCCGTACGGTTGGATCGTCGAGAAATATTTTTAAAAATATAGAAACAATAATCTGGGATGAAGCACTAGTTAGGAGTGCTTGACAATATAGTAATGTTCTATTAAGATCTCCAACCAAATTAATTTTTTATTTTTTGAAAATTTGGTTATATCATTTAATTAGATATATCTTATCATCCGTACGGTTGGATCGTCGAGAAATATTTTTAAAAATATAGAAACAATAATCTGGGATGAAGCACTAGTTACGAGTACTAGACAATATAGTAGTGTTCTATTAAGATCTTCAACCAAATTAATTTTTTATTTTTTGAAAATTTGGGAATATCATTTAATTAGATATATCTTGACATCTGTACGGTTGGATCGTCGAGAAATATTTTTAAAAATATAGAAACAATAATCTGGGATGAAGCACTAGTTACGAGTACTAGACAATATAGTAGTGTTCTATTAAGATCTTCAACCAAATTAATTTTTTATTTTTTGAAAATTTGGGAATATCATTTAATTAGATATATCTTGACATCCGTACGGTTGAATCGTCGAGAAATATTTTTAAAAATATAGAAACAATAATCTGGGATGAGCATTAGTTACGAGTACTAGACAATATAGTAATGTTCTATTATGATCTCCAACCAAATTAATTTTTTATTTTTTGAAAATTTGGTTATATCATTTAATTAGATATATCTTATCATCCGTACGGTTGGATCATCGAGAAATATTTGTAAAAATATAGAAATTACATATATATAATTTTTTTTAAAAAAAGCCCGAAAAAAGCCCGGCCCGGCCCGGCCCGGCCCGAAGGCCTAAAATGGGCCTCATATTTAAGAGAAAGCCCGGCCCGGCCCGGCCCGATTTTTGAAAAAGCCCGGCCCGGCCCGGTTGTTAAAAAGCCCGGGCTTTTTAAAGCCCGGATAAAGCCCGGTCCGAAGGGCTTTTTGTGCATCTCTACAAATCAGTACCAGCTCTGTTTCTTCTCGTTGTTTCTCGAAGTCTCTCATCATCTCTCAAACTCTCTCCCTCTTCTCTCTCCCGATTTCTCTCCCTCACAACTCTCTCTCTCTCTCTCTCAATCTCTCTCCCTCACTTGTCTACACACATATATATACATATATATCTGGTGCGCGTGTGTGTAGAGCGTGGGTGTGTGGGTCGAATTGGGTGCTGAGATTTGGGGGTTTGCATGGTGTCGATTCTGTTGGTTGATGCTGATGGCCGTGTGATTCAACTGGTGTGCGTGCGTGTATATCTTGTATGTGTGTATGTGTATCAAAAGCGTGTGTGTGCAGATTGTATGATTATGTCGAGCAGTGTGTGTGGGTATTGTGGTGTGTGTGGGTGTCCGCTGTGTATATATATGATGGGTGTGACTGATAGTCTGTGTGATCATATTGTTTTCGGGGCTTCTTGTTGTTATGGCCCGATTATTGTAGTTCTGAGTTTTGGTTCTGATTTGGCTTGATTTAGTTGTTGTGATGGATTTCATTTCAAAAAATATTGTGCAAATTAATTGGTGGGGTCCGTTGATGGAAACCCGAATATACGGGTACCTCCGGAGTTTGCCGCCGTCGACAATGAGCTTTGGTGAGTCGACGGGGACGATGATGGTACCCTGAGTTCGAATAAATTATATAATAAATTATTTTCGGATATGAATTTTATTAAATGTCGGAAAATTTTATGTGGAAATTGTTAGTGTTAATTTAATTGTATTATTGTTCGGAATGTTGAGATGTATTGTTAGTGGTATGATGTTCGGATAATTTTAATTAATGATTGTTTTTGTATTTGTGTCGGCTGTGTCCGACTTGTAGGCTACCCGTGCAAAGGGGATGACGTCAAAATTTTCCAAAAATATTAATTCATTTTTTTCACCAATGTAATCTATATGTTATTAATGTAATAATATTCGGATTCCGGGAATTGCGCGATTTTAAATGTTTACATAGATTTACAATTTAAGTTTTTAGTGTTAATGTAATTTGAGTTAATACATTATAAATGATGTACATTTTTGTGTTGTAGTGGAGTTGTAAATAGTGCAATAATATATGTGTTTGTGTTATATTGTAATTTTGGTTTGGTGGATTATTGGATAACAGTGGTATATGGTCGAATGTCCTAAATTGTTAAATGTTAATTAGTTTATTTGATAATTGTTAGTAATTTAGGGATATGTTAGTGGATCGTTAGCAAATTGTATTTTATGTTTATAATAATAATTATAACCGCTAAAAAAGGGTATTAGCTGGATCTGAGTAATAAAGTGAGTACATATTGTGATTGAAATGTGAATGGTGCAAGGATGTGTATTAAATGGTAAGTGTGCGGATGGTCAGAAGAATTATAAATGACGTATGTTAGTAAGATTATGAAGGATATGAGATTGTATTGAGTAAATTGTAAAGTAAAGGATGCTTTGATTGTTGATTATATCGAGTGTATTTTTGACAGGTTAGGTCATATTTTAGAGGAGGTGCTGTCCAATTTTTATTAGAATTATTTTACGATTCTTATAGTATTTTGATAAAGGTTTCTGGTATGCAAATGTTATATATGTGTTATGAGACATAAGTGTGAGTTAATAATACGTGCTATGTGATATATATATATATATATATATATATATATATATATATATATATATATATATATTACTATTTTGAGAATGTGAATAATATGTGTTGTATATGTTAAGTGGTAAAGCGTATAGGACGCGTTTGGGTAGAGCAGAGTTAGACGGTTAAGGTTTAAAGCATACTGAAGTAGTATTTTACCTTTCTATAGGTACGAGTAGAAGGCTGACTGAGAGCCAACACACGTGTAGAAGGAATCTAGAGGAAAGAGAGAATCATCGGAATTGACGAGTATAATAGCAAAATGACGGACAATTATAGAGGAAAGATGAATGTATAGCCGAGCAGAGGCCAATGAATAAAAAAAGAAGAGATTGATGTAAAGTGGATGATGAATCAATGTGATGGAAATGGAAAACCTGTGTATTGATGCAAGTATACTATCCCTCACTTATCGTTCAAGTGATGTGAAATATCTTGTATTGTTTATTTGTTCTTTCAAATTCCTTCCTGCAAGTATTTATACTCCTCATATTTATTTTGAATGATGTGAATCTGTTTCTATTATTTATAAGATTTTCTTCCAAATCGTATTGCTAGGGTCTACACCCCTTTCTTTTGTTTCAAGTGACTCGAACCCTGTGTTTAAATTCTTGAACTGCTTATTAATTATTGTCTAAATTCTTATGCCTTACTGATATTCCTTTTTAATCATTGTTGTACCCTTTATACCTTATTGTTTAATCTTTATAAATTATTGTTGAAACTCTTGTATCCTGTTTATCCTTATAGATTATCATTTAACCCATGTACCTTACAGTTGATCCTATTTCTTGTAGAACTATAAATCTTGATTTATAATTTATGCTTTGCTTTATTTTAGTCTTGTCCTTGTGCTTATCCCTTTAAACCATACCAGCAAAACTAGACTTCTATAACCCTTGAATTAAATTCTAGAACCCTAACCATCGTTTTGTTCCTTATTAACCAACGGTTCTTCAATTGTTTATAACCAATGTATTAGTCCAATCTTCCTTGAATTTCATATTCCTCTATCCCATGTCTATTCTATAAATGGCTGTTAAATTTCTAGAATCTTAATAATTGCTTTGTTCCTTAATTGATAAATGGTTCCTTGTTGATATATGATATAATCTTGTTGAACCATACCATGTTTATTTTAATCTTGTTGCTTTGCTGCTTATGATTCCTTATATCAATTGCTTCCCTGACCCTCAGTCTTTTATAATTGAAAATGAAAATGGCTTAATTAATTAAAGATATTTTTTTTAAAATTTCCTTTTACTGGGCTGATATGTTATCAGTGAGTATAAGGACTTAAATGTTTTAAAGGTTTTAAAGATTTGATGTGGAGGAATTTCGTTAAAATGTTTTCCACAGATTCCTTCAGATTGGAGGAGTAAGAGGCCGGGTAACGCCGGTCCAGCATGTTTTATTTTTGTGCTGTAGTTCTGGTGGGACCAGTACAACACCTTTATAGGCCAATGTGTTGCCTAATTGGGAACCCAATTTTATATCCAGAGGGACTTCGTGTCCGGTATGGGGACTTTACGTGGTTGATCACCCGTATTGTCCGGAGTCGTGGAAAAACTCCAATCAATGTAAATGTTTTAAAAGGTTTTATGAAAGGTATGTTTTAATGATGGAATGGTTTTAAAAAGAGAAATGTTTTCATGAAAAGTGATGGTTTGAAGAAAATGGAAAGTTTATCTTATGATGGAAATTGAATTCTTTCCTTGAGATTAATTGATCATTGATATTGTTCATCAATGAATTATCGAGATATTGTTGTTTCACTATATTATTAACTTGCTGAGCGTTCTTTGGTTCACTCTTGCTTTGTTTTACCTAACCCTTTGCAGTTAGGTTTAAGAATGATCTACTACATTTATTCCTGCAAATGAGAGCGACGAGGCACTGTCTATAGATAGATTTCGGAGCTAGAGCGGGTAAGCACAGATTGGGATTGAGCTACTAATTAGATGGAATAGTAATTTTGTATTTAGAGCAGAGATATAAATTGTGATAATTTGTATAATTTAGATTCTGGTTTCATACCATAACCTGGAATCGATCCTCAGTGAGGAATCGTTGGTGTATTAATTTTTATTATTCAGGTATTTGTATTTGTTATTGGTTAAGTATCACCCAATCCGGACCCCGGATTAGGGGGCGTTACAGACCTGATATTATGTTTTCTACCTGTTTATGTGCTAGATTCCAAGCTGATCTTAGGGAATCTAATTTAGTAGCTATTAAGAGGATTTTTAGGTATCTCAAGGGAACACCAAACCTTGGCATTTGGTACCCTAGATTGGCATTTGGTACCCTAGAGATTCTGGTTTTGATCTAATTGGCTATTCAGATGCAGATTATGTAGGTTGCAAAATTGATAGGAAAAGTACTACAGGCACCTATCAATTCTTGGGGAATAAGCTGGTATCATGGTTTAGTAAGAAGCAGAATTCAGTTTCCACTTCTACTGCAGAAGCTGAGTACATTGCTGCTGGAAGTTGTTGTGCACAGATCTTATGGATGAAAAATCAACTAATTGACTATGGTCTAAGGGTTGAAAAGATTCAAATTTTTTGTCACAACACTAGTTCAATTGCAATATCTGAGAATCCAGTGCAACACTCCATGACCAAGCACATAGACATAAGATATCATTTCATCAGAGAACATGTGATAGAAGGAACTGTGGAACTTCTTTTTGTTCCGAGTGAAAAATAACTCGCAAATATCTTTACCAAGCCACTTGATGAATCAACATTCACAAGGTTGGTAAGTGAGCTAGGTATGCTGAATTTCTCCTAATCTATTTTTAAGTTATCTGCATGTTGTTGAGCAGCCAGAAATATACTGAATTTTCTTTCATAAGAAAAGGCACCAAATTCTGTCTAAGTTAGAATTTTCCTGTCAATGGATATATGCTTCTTATCCGTTGATGTTCAGATATTTCTGGGTTTTATTTTTATTTTGTTTTACTTACCTTGGTGGATAATAAGTTTCTTTTTGGATGTATTGATTCAATAATACATATCAACGGGAAACTCGCTTCTCGAGAATTTACTCTTTTATCCGCTAGGTAATTCTTAACCGTTGATTTGTCGCTGTCATATACATACATCTCGGTATGTATATAACTGGTGCATTTATTTTTTTCACTTTCCACCCACTTCTCTGAGCAGTTTCCTTTTCGAGAAATTGTGAGTAAGTATAAAACCCATCTAACGATTTATATTCATTTTTCCTTATCTTACTATCAATTTTCTTTGAATAAACTTACTCTCTCTTCCAAGATATCAAAACCCCCTTTCGAGTTTTTCAATATTTTCAGCGATAATGGCTCCAATCGTTAAGATGATGTCTGGGAATGGTTATATCTATGAGAAGAACAACTTTGCCACTCTTGTGAACTCGGAGCACTCTCCGGCGGACTATCACAAGATGATGGAGTTCATCAAGAAATGCAAATTATCTTAAGCCATGACTGAGACTCTATTATTATATCATGAAGTTGTGGAAGAAATTTGGTCTACGGCAGTCTTCAATTCGTCTAAAGGTACCATTACTTTTACTATAAAAGATAATGAGTATATCATTAACTCTGATGTTGTGACTACCGGCCTGAAACTGCCTGAGAATAATTGCATCACTCATCCTACTGATAGCGATATTGTTACCATGCTTAACACCATAGGTTACAATCTTAGTACTGATAATCTAGGCAAAATTGTTAGAAAGGCATGCAAAAGGAATGGAGCTTTCATTGTGATGCTTTCATTAAGGTGTTTTCTGGTAAAATCAATAATTTTGATGCCATTACCAATGCCCTGCTTAACATGCTCTATATGCTTCTGAGTGACAAATTCTATAATTTTGGTTCACTAGTATTAAATGAGATTGGTGCCAAATTAGGAAAGAAAGAGAATAGAGGTAAAAATATCTATTTTGCAAGATTCTTGATGTTATTGGCTAACCATGTCTCTGAGAATAAATTAGTACTCGACCAGCCGTCAAGCAGGTTCACTTGTTGGATTCAAGAGAAAAGGGTTCTCGGTGACCTAATTCGAATGAATCTCAACTCAGGAGTGGAGTTGGTATACTTGTCAATCATCAAGGTAACAATTTCTAACCCTGATTTCCCCACTCAATCTCAAGGTTCTTTACCTTTGAGTGTTGCTATGAAGGTTGAAGCAAGTAACCCACAGTCTTCTACCCAAGCAACCAAACATAAATCTAAATCCAAATCAAAGAAACTAGACTCAAGTGTTTCCCAAAAGGCACTTGTTGTAAAAACTACCATAACCTCTGAGGGGAGTGAACAGGTGGTAGTGAGTGGTGAGGGACAAGGTGAACATCAAAGAAACCCTAAGGATAAAGTTGGAGAGGTGAGTGAGTCCTAGCCTAGCCACATTACAGTCTCACAAAAGACTGTTAATGTTGAAAAGGAGTTAAACACATCCCTAACAGTATCCTCCTAACAGGGTGTTGTTATTGAAAGGAGTTCCCAACCAGGAACATTGCACAAGAGGGTAAAGGACACCACTAGCCAAAGTTCACCAACCAAAACCTTTGTAAGAAAGAAGAAACCTAAAGTTACTTTGGGTGCACAGGGTATACACGCAGTTCAATCTTCAGTGATTGAACCTTCTCAAATTCAGCTTGATGTGGCTTCAGTAAACGTGAAGTCACAGCCCCAATCTCTTTCTAGAAGCACACCAAATAATCCAAATTCACCATCTCTATCTCTGGATGTGGATATTCTTTGCACATCACAAGCAAATTCACCCTCTTTACTTCTAAGGGAGGAGCCCCACTCAGAACCTGCTGGTCATCATCTTTTAGATGATTTGTTGGACCAACAACATATTCTTCCTAAAACTGTGGCTGAAACTTTGCCACCTACTTTAAAATCAATCTGGAAAGATTCAACCATAGTCTCTCTATCGACTACTATCTCTTCTACTTCATCAATGGATATTTCTCATCCGTTGACAAGTGTTTGTCCGCCGATGGATATGCCTAACAACAGTTATCCATTGGTAGCTTCAACTACAGTATCAATGGATATTCAACATCCATTTATCAATGTTCTTCCTGCTACTATATCTACCCTCAGACAGTTGACTCCTTCATCTGGGTCTACTGTAACAATAGTAGAAGTAACATTAGTAGTTCAAACACTTCTAGGCATGAGGGAAGAGAGTATCATTACTGAGATTGAGAGGCTGCTTTGTGAGCAGGAAAAAGGAGAGGATGTGAGTGAGGGGTTGGCAAATTCTTCCTGCCATGCAAAAGGAGAGCAAATTCTTCCTGCCAGGCAAAAGGAGAGCATAAGAGTACCACCTTAGTAGGTGAAGGTAAGGGTGTGAGAGGTTTGAGCCTGGAGGAGCCCCTGATGCAAAAAGAGAGAGAAAATGAGAGAAAAGCAGGTACAGGAGACATAAGGGTGGATGAAGCCATTGCAAGTGAGTCAATGGAGGTTGATGATGCCCCCAAAACAAATCACTATCAACAGACATCTCAACTAGTCATTGATAGAACTGTTCATGGAGCTGAAACCTTTACTCACCCTGATCCAGACCTTGACTCTTGGGCTAAATAGGGCAATGTGGAGGCTGAGCAACAGCTGAACTTGGTACACATAAATGAATCTATGCAGAGGGCTAAAGATGCTCTTACCAATCTGCCTCCAAATGGTGCTAATGAATTTCAGTATGAGTCTGAATTCGAAGATGAAGGTGAAGATGAAGAACCTTCATTGCACCATGGAGATTTACCAGAATGGTTAATGTCAAACTCTTATATCTCCAAGGATGCACACCAGGAGCTAGTAATATAGTATAAGAAGACTGTAGCTACTTTACAGGATGCTGAACCAGCTCTGAAGCATGTGCAAGAGAATTTTCTGGCTACTCTCAAATTGCACAAATGTCTTCTCAATCAAAGGGTGGTGGATAAAGATGAATTCAAGAATGCAATCAGAGATGCTCTAGAAACTCAATCAAAGAGCTTGGAACTCATTCTTCCTCCCCTTACCATGCAGCAGCTTAGATCCAAGCTGAAGAAAGATGCAGAGATAGACAAGAAGATTGATGCTCTATATTCAAAAGTTGTCCAATTGGAATCTCAAGTGAGTACTGTGATTGCAGATCAAAAACTCATTCTTGAGGCTCACAATCGATAAATTGCCCTCCTTGAGAGACTGCTAAATCACCCTACTACTCAAACCCTTGATGCTAACAAAAAGGGGGAGAAGATTAGTGTAAGGGATTCAACCAGTAAGGGGGAGCAACTTCACTCTACTCTAATTCCAACAGCTCCAGAAATTCCAACTAGTGAGGAGGAATCAGCCATTCAACCTGAAGACTCTATTGCCACAAGGCTGACTGCTAATCCTCAAATTTCTCAAGTACCAATTCCCTCCATAACCATATCAATCAAACAAGTACTAATTCCAGAATTTGTGCTTTCTAATTCTCTAGCCAGAGGGGAGCCATCATATGTGTCTGAATTTAAGTCTATGCTCAAGCATAAGAAGTCACCTGTAAAGAAGAATGGTAAAAACACCATGAGAGCTGATTTTCCAATGCCAAATGCAGATGAATTCAAGTTATTGAGCAAGCATCTTGCTGAATTAAAATAAAAGGCTAAAGTTGATGTGGGACTCAAAGAGAACCTAGCATTTATCTACAGAGATGGAGTGGAAATATGTGTTCTTGCAGGTCATCCAAACTTTGTTGTGGCCAAGGCTGAAGAAACTGCAAGGCTACTTCATGTTGGCCAGATTGTTAGACAACCTGCAGAATGCACTGAGAAAGCAGCTAGACTGGCTGATAAGCTAGTAAGAGAATTAGAAGAAGAGATGAAGCAAGAGGCCGTAGAAGAAGAGGCCAAATTTAAGAAAAAGAAAATGAACATAAAGTCTGCGTGCAAGAAAAGGAAAAGTGGAGTCAGGACTAATGGTAGAGTCAAGGCTCATACTAAAAGGACTTTAAGCCCAGAACCAGAAGATCAAGTTGAATCAGTACAACCTCAACCTACAATATCTCCAACTCAAGACACACAGCAACCCACTCAAACCTCCAATTCCATTGATTTCATAAAGGAAGAACCTTTGGAATTTGACTTTGACATCAATAGCTTGGTATTTCCGAAGATCAAACTCTCACCTGAAAGGAGGAGAACCAGAAATAGGAAACAACCTTTAGCTAGATCAATTCAAATTGCTGAGGTTCCACAAGTTGCAGAGGAGGCTGCCAAGAAAGATACTGAACTCTATATTGCTGATATTGAAGAGTATTCGAGTGTTAATATTTTCTTGGATGATGTGAGTGATGTGAGTGTTGGGACAATCAGATCTTGGCACTGCGATTTTTGATACAATAAATTAACGAGTACGAATAGAAAAGTCACCTTGTTAACGGTTGATTCCACGTTCTTCTATTGTATTCCCAAATTCCCTTGAGCGAAGTGTGGCCTTCGTCTTCTCAAGTTAACTTCTCTTCTTGCTCCTGGGTGGCTACAAAATTTCTTCGACCAACCCTAGCAAGAAGAGAATAAGAATATATATAGGGCTACAATAGGGATCATGGATAATTAGGTTAGGCCTCCCAATGACATTCCGAGCCCAGCCCAATGTCATTTAATATTAATTCAATCCACTAAAGAATTAATATTTGCACTACCTTTCCTAATACCGTAATTTAATTAATTAATTTGATTCCAATATTATTTGCTTATTAAATTCCCCATGTTTAAAATATCGCATGTCCATTAATTAAATAAATTACTGATAATTCATTTAATTAATATCTTTTATCCTTGATCATCCACTCAACCTTTATTTAATTATGCCGGAATAAATCCACCTGCAGGATTTCACATAATTAAATCTTTTTGAGCTTTCAAGGGGACATCATTAACCCTAAGGGCAAGTGCTTCAGGTGCAAGCAGTCAGGTCACTGGAAACATGATTGTCCTCTTCCTAAGAAGACAAACAATACTGGTATGTCTCTTTCTCTAGTTACAGAAACATATATAGCGGCTATATCTACATGCACTTGGTGTGTAGATACAGGAGCCACTGACCATGTTTGTAACTCTATGCAGGGGTTCCAGCAATCCAGAATGCTTAGAGATGGCGAGATATATGTGTTCATGGGAGATGCTACGAAAGTAGCAGTAGTTGCAGTTGGAATAATTACATTATCTTTTGGCGATGATAGGATTTTGTTTTTGAACAATTGTCTTTATGTACCTTCGTTTAGAAGGAATTTAATTTCGGTTTCTAAACTTGCCATGGATGGTTATAATGTTTGTTTGGATCGTAATGTTTCTATTATGATGAATAAACGAGTTATATGTTCTGGTACATTGCAAGACAATTTATATATTATTAATCCTATCCAACCAATGCTGCAACATAAGGAAACTAATAACATTCTTTCTAGCTCAAATAAAAGAAAGAAACCTTCTGAATTGAACCAAACATATCTTTGGCACTTAAGATTAGGTCATATTAACTTGAGGAGGATTCAAAGACTGGTAGTAGATGGGCTATTAGGCTCGTTGGCAGTGGAGCCATTTCCAGTTTGTGAATCCTGCTTGGAAGGTAAGATGACTAATAGGCCTTTTAAAGCAAAGGGGAATAGAGCCAAAGAAGTGTTAGAATTGGTTCATACTGATTTATGTGGACCTATGAGTATCCAAGCAAGAGGAGGTTATGAGTATTTTGTCACTTTCATTGACGATTATTCTAGATATGGGTACATTTATTTGTTGTGCCGTAAGTCTGAGTGCTTTGAAAAATTCAAAGAGTACAAAGCAAGTGCGGAGGAGCGACATCTTGGAAAATGTATCAAGTCACTACGATCAGATCGTGGTGGCGAATACTTGCTTGGAGAATTTAGGGAATATTTATCAGAAAATGGGATCACATCCCAGTTGTCTGCACCTGGCACACCTCAGCAGAATGGTGTAGCAGAGAGAAGGAATCGGACTCTTTTAGAGAGTGTTAGATCGATGATGAGTTATTCAGATTTACCCAAGTCGTTTTGGGGATATGCTATAGAAACAGCGACTTACCTTCTGAACTTGGTACCTTCTAAGTCGGCTCCCAAGACTCCAATAGAATTGTGGACTGGTAGCAAACCAAGTCTAAGACATATTCGGATCTGGGGTTGTCCACCACATGTGCTGAAAAAGAATGCGACCAAGTTAGAATCTCGTACGGAAGTAAGGCTGTTTGTAGGCTATCCCATAGGAACGAAAGGTTATTCATTTTATAGTCCTAGGGATCGAGATATCATTGTTAGCACCAATGCTAGATTCTTAGAAGAAGACTATATAATGAACCATAAACCCATGAGTAGTATCGTTTTAGAGGAACTAGTGGGAGGGACAGATAATCCCCAAGTGCCAATAGTACAAGTAGAACATCCACAAGAAAATGCACAACTTAACACTAATACTGCACCAGTGCCTCGTCGCAGTGGGAGGGTTGTTCAACAACCAAATAGATTCATGTTTTTGGGAGAGTCCTCGGACTTGGTCCCTGGTGAACATGATGAGGATCCCAGGACATACGAAGAGGCAATTCTAGATAAAGATGCAGATCTATGGCAAAAGGCAATGGAATCTGAGATGGAATCTATGTATTCCAATCAAGTTTGGGAGCTCGTGGAACCACCCAAAGGTGTAAAACCCATTGGATGTATGTGGATCTACAAGAAGAAAAGAGGATCTGACAAAAAGGTGAAAGCCTGGAAAGCACGACTTGTTGCGAAAGGGTATACTCAGAAAGAAGGGATCGATTATGAGGAAACCTTTTTGCCGGTTGTTATGCTTAAGTCGATCCGGATTCTTTTATCTATAGCAGCTCATCTCGATTATGAGATTTGGCAAATGGATGTCAAGACAGCTTTCCTTAATGGAAGTCTTGAGGAAACCATCTATATGCAACAACCAAAAGGATTCATTAAGGAAGGCCAAGAGCATCTTGTTTGTAAGCTTAAGAGGTCTATTTATGGACTAAAACAAGCTTCTAGGGACTGGAATATTCATTTTGATCAGGCAGTCTAGTCATATGGATTTGATCAAAGTCCAAGCGAATCATGTGTGTATAAGAGAAGTGAGGGTAATGCAGTGGTTTTTCTAGTACTGTATGTAGATGACATTTTACTCATTGGAAACAATGTTAAGATGTTGTCATCAGTAAAGGCATGGTTGTTCAAACAATTTGAAATGAAGGACTTAGGTGAAGCGGCATACATCCTTGGGATCAAAGTAATAAGGGATCGTAAGAAAAGGATGTTGGCTTTATCTCAAGAGCCCTACATTGATGAAGTATTAGCTCGTTTTAACATGCAGAACTCTAAGAAAGGTTTTCTACCTTTTAAGCATGGAGTGGCTCTATCCAAGGAGCAGTGTCCTTCGACACCTAAGGATATAGAGAGCATGAAAGCAGTTCCGTATGCTTCGGCATGTGGAAGCTTAATGTATGCTATGTTATGTATGAGGCCTGACATCTGCTTTGCTGTAGGCATGGTTAGTAGATATCAGTCGAACCCAGGTCAGGAACATTGGAGTGCAGTAAAAACTATACTCAAGTACCTGAGAAGGACTAAGGAGTATATGTTAATTTACAAGGCCTCAGATCTATTTCCTTTGGGATATACTGATTCAGATTTTCAATCAGATAGGGATAAGAGGAAATCAACCTCGGGATATCTCCATTATTTTGTATGTAATATAACCTTTTAAATAATGTGGATGGTATATATGATCACCTAACGTGGCATACTATTTACGGTATTTTAAAAGGTTGTAGAAATTACTAGAACAAAATTCTTAAATTAAATTACTAATATTGAAAGGTATATAGATCACCCTAACGTGACGTACCAAGTTTCATAGAATTCGTAACGAAAATTGAATACTCTTTTGATGTTGACTATGGAAAATTCTGTCTAGGAATCGGGTATTAAGCGAGGCCGTTGTGACTCCTCCGAGACCTGGGAATTATCCATTAATATATCAAACGGATGTATTCGGTTTAAGTAATTTAAGATTTAATAATGGTATACACTTAGCTATGAAAAATAATATATAGTCCACCCTAACGTGGCGTATTATTTAGTAATAGGACCGAAGTAATATTTAAACGAATTTAAGTGGTATATATGTCACCCATCGTGGCGTACCAGATACTTATGGTGTTTAAATATTAGTGCATTAATTTTAATTAATTGTTAGAGGAAACCAATAGGTTTTAAGATTTGTGCAATTCTCTGATTATGTGTTACATGTATGATTCTCAGGATTAGATCATTATGGGCTTTAATCCACTATTCACCATACTTAAGGATAACAAACTTACTGGACTGAACTATATTGAATGGAAACGTAATTTGGACATATATATATTATTTCATCACCCAAAATATAATGAAATAAATCAAAAGAATTATTTCATATATAAATCAAAGCATGTAAATAATATACACGTGTCAATTACTATATCTGGATTAAGAACCTAAACATTAATAATAACATAGAATCTTAGTTCTCCTTCTTAATCAGTATAAGGGAACAATTCTAAATTTGATCCTGTTCAATATACACAAAGTATACTAGTATTATTTATTAGTCAATATAAACTAATCTAAATAATACTACAGCCATTCCAGTGGATTGTCTAACTCCACCTGTGCTGTGAACCTTATTATATTATATAAACCGTATTTAACAATCTAATATTCTGTATCCCATTTGATACTAGATTGTCCATAATATATAATATTAGACATCATGTAAACATTTAAATGATTCTCAATAAAACTGGGCTAGAAATAAATGTATATACTTTAAATAAATATTTTCAGTATACACCAACAGTGAGTGCTACATATAGGACAGTCAGGCTACCAGAAAGATTGATTTTCACCTATAAAGGAGGAAACAGTGTAACCTGGCCCCTACATCAAGTTCTTGAGGAAGGGTTCAGCAAATTGGTGAAGATATGGTCCTTAATGAAGAGAACTGGTGGTTTCACTCTAGGAGCAAAGGCCATAATCCTCAACAAGATTAATGAGATAAGAGAAAGCTGGACTTTAAAGGAGGGTTTACCTAAGAAGATGAATATTCCATATGATCCGGAAAGGAAGGTTCACTTTTATCCTTCTTAGATAATGGAGTTCAGAGATAAGCACAATACTAGAAGATTTTTCAGATTAGAAGATCAATTGGAAAAGGCTAGCAATGAGTACCTGCAATACTTAATGTCTATGCTGGATCAAAATCATAAAGAAGAAAAGATCATCTATGAATCTCTAGAGAAGCAGTTTCAGGCAAACAAGAAGAAAAACTACAGTATGAGGAGTGCAAGGGGAAGAAAACAATGATATGCTCAGTCTAGAGGAGCATCCCTTGTAAAAGTATGATTCTTTACCTTGGCTCAGTTCATTTTCTACACTTTTGGGAGCTTAGTACAATACATATGTTTTTGCTTAAAATCT
Organism: Saposhnikovia divaricata; assembly: GCA_036435485.1. Lineage (NCBI taxonomy): Eukaryota > Viridiplantae > Streptophyta > Magnoliopsida > Apiales > Apiaceae > Saposhnikovia > Saposhnikovia divaricata. Next base: position 121,479,693 of record CM071601.1, on the reverse strand, counting down.
GTATTCATGCTAAGGTGTTTTGTTATCATCAAGGCTCTTAATTTATGGCCGTTATTCCATCAGTCATAAATTGGGGGAGATTGTTAGAAAATATGTTGTCCTTGATGATAAACACATTAAAACACCTTGAAAAACATATTTGTATAAGTTAAAGTTTGTAACTTATCAACGGATATCCAATTTATAAATATCCGTTGATAAGGCAGCTTATCGATTGATAAGTCTGTAGCGTACTGTTTTAAGTCTCAACGGATAAGTTGTTTGTTACTGTCACAGTTGCTAGAATTCCTAAGTCATGTTGACTATCAATGGATGCAGAATAGGGTAGTTAATTGTATATAGGCTGTGCTTCTGTATAAGTGACGTGATGTTTCAACCGATGAAACTTCTATGTCAACGGATGTGACACTCCAGCAAACAACAATCAACCTATCGATCGATGTCTGCACCAACGGATAATATGCTACAACCAATAATGTCTTGATATTAGCGGTTGATAGCGACTTGACAAGCCTGACAGATCACATGGGTTGATAGACTTAAAAAGGGTATGGAAGCCAGTCTTTGGAAACGAAGAAGAAAAAAAAACATTCCTTATTCTCACAAGCAATTTAGCTGGTAGATCTCGTGAATATCTGTCAAAGACAATCCAGACAAAATTGCATCACATGGAGACGAGGAGTGGCAGCAAACCAACAGAATACTTTGAGTTTGTAATATTCAATTATTTTGTAGGGTTTGTAAACTTGAAGTATTTATATACCTTCAAGTGTAGCAAGGCTAAGAGAAGAAAACAATGAGCTTAAACACATAGTGCATTAGGTTTTCTTGTACACAATTAGATCTTGTATTCGCAGCTGTGTAAACTTTACACATGTTATTTTCTTCAATACAACCCTCAGGTGGACTCGACAAATCCACCTGAAATTTTTAAAGAGTATTGTATGCCTGTTTACGTTTTTATTTTCAGTTCATCATAGTTTAACTTGTTCATCTTTAATCCATCTGCTGTCTTGCTAATTCGAAAGAATTTTTATCAAGATTGTATTCAACCCCCCTTCTACAATCTTGTGGTGTTTAACTGGGAAATAACAATTATGCATGAGCAGGTTTTAACATGTATGGAATATGCATGTCGTGGGTTCGCGTCGATCCTAGGGACACTAGGTTAGCGAAACTCACATTAACTTCAGGACCATGTGAACCCTTAACAGGTAGTGGTGTCCCCTTATCATACATGTCATGTGAACAGATATATTCAAGTTAAGGCAATTACGTTAAGCCTCGGTATTTATAAAGCATTCAAAGGTACAACTGGGTGAACCCCTAGGTCTTGAACGTACCCCTAAGCAGACTTTTTTACTCATGGCACACGCACGAATAAAGGTTCAAGAATTCAAGTTAATGAAGGCTTACATGTCATGCGGGAAGGAAATCTTGTGGCTTGGGGGGTAACATAGTTCCCCATGGAAGAACTTGGAAGATGTAAAAGAGGTTCTAACCATAAGCTCGACAGGAAAGAGCTTCAACCTTATGGTTTCAAAGGCTGAACACTGGTTTGAATCGATATGATGAAAATAAAGTTGTCTTGGTAGCACAGGGTTCTAAAAGATTGAAGCTTATTTGCAACACCGGAAGCATCATGACATCACCCCCAAGGATTCTCACATGAAGACCAACCTCACAAGGAAAAGAAACATATCGAGAAGTCAAGCTATGGTTTTCAAGGAAGAAGACTGGTAGCTGGTAGGTTCAGGTGATAAGGATAAAAAGCTCATGATTGGAAGTGGAACTCCATACATGGTCTAAAGTATATGGATGGAGTTCATTTAAGGATTCAGATTGAGGTACATATATGGTGGCATAGTGTTTCCTATTTTTTATGCCGGGTTAGCTCATGTAAGCTTGGAAGCACGATGTGGAAGCTATGTATTTCTCTAAGAAGGATAAGGAAGGATTGGACCTCGTCCTGTTTTGGTTCCTTTTGCATTCAATGGCTACAAGGAACCGGGGGTGGTTTTTGTGCCCTAAATCCACCTTGGGCTTGATTTCAGGTCCATTAAGGTTATAGGCTCGAGTTATGTGGATATGGAGGAACAGACTGGGTTAGGTACAGATACATTGGCCCAACATGCCTTGGAGATATATTGATGGATAAAGAATCTGGCACCTGATGCGGGGTTCAGTCATGCAGGCGTTTAGGTGTTTGAACCCCATGTGTGGGTACTACTATATGGAAGCCTGATAGGGGTTCACACAGGTGAAGGGCTTCCAGGCAGGGGTTCCACCCGTATCCCGGAAGGTTGCGGGAATTGCGCAAACCACCTCCTAAATCGTAGGAGAACAGAAAGATATCGTTCTAACAGACTTCTGGATAACTCCTAAACATTAGGGAACTCTTAAACATCAGGAATGGGATTATATATATATATATATATATATATATATATATATATATATATATATATATATATATATATATATATATATATATATATATATATATATATATATATATATATAGGCCATTGCTCCATGAAGAACACCCTTATATAAAGAACAATAAAGAACACCATAGAATCCTACATAAAATCGCTTTTAGATTCTAATTTTCACATCAAAAATGGGTTTTTATGAATAAAAATAGAATCTAATAAAAAATTAGGATCAAATATAACATGATTACACAAAATTTTATTGTCACAAGAATATGTATTAGATTCTATACTGGATTCTATGTAACATTTGATTCTTAAATTTAGATGAGATTCTACGTTAGATTCAATATTTTAAGCTTAATTGTTGTTAAAATTTGTGATTCTTATCATTCCAAATCATTTTTTATGAAAAATAAAGTATTATGATGATGTTCTTTATTGTTCTTTATATATATATATATATATATATATATATATATATATATATATATATAGTGGATAATCATGGAAACATAAGGATAATTCTCATGGCTGGTGGAATAACTGATTGGATCAGCTTTGTTAGAGGAGATATGCTTATCAAAATGTGGTTGCGCTATCAGGTAAGGAGTCCAAACCCTAAGTACTACATGAGACTTGATTCCTATAAATATAAGATATGTAGGCACTTTGCAATGGTGGAATCTCACTTCTCTCTAAAAAAATCATGTAGAAAACTTGAGCAATACACATCTTCGGCAGTTGGGACCGACTGAGTAGGTATTACTCCGTCCTTGCTGTCCGTTGTAAGAATCGCAAATATTAAATTCACATAATTACTATTTTTTCGTAAATTGGATGAAAATATTTTAAATTATTTTATTCCAGTATGACGAGTCAAGATGTTAAATGTTGATCGGTATCTGAGGATAAGTGCTAATGATCGAAAAGATCCCCGTATGTGTTTATTATGTGTTATGTGTTATTGGACAAGATCAAAAGTCTTTTTCGTAATGTGTGCTAATCAGTTTGACTTTATCCGTTAAATCCTATTTTAAAAATCACTGGGGCTTTGATCTAAAATCATTTTCGTATCAAAATCTATCAAATGAATTTCAAAATATTCGAAACTCGTATTTCATTTGTTTCGTAGTCTTTACAAAATATTCATATTGTATTCGTTACTTTTCGTAAAAATATTTTTATTCGTATCGGACCCGTAGTTAAAGTAATTGGTACTTTCGAGACCAATTAACAGTTAACTAGGGTTTCGATCCTTTCGAAGGGTATTATTTTCTTGTAATATAAATAGCTAATACTTATTTTTCTTTATTCATTAAAATCATAATAATCTTTTAATCGAAAAGAAAATTCATATTTTCTCTCTCATTTTCTTGAAGAAGATCAAGGCCGAATTTGAACGTGTTATCGATATCGGATTTTGGAGTTCAAGTAGTCAAATCGAAGCTCTCATCTTCTAGTTTTGTAATCTGCAACCAGATTTCATGTGGGGTAAATCCTTGAATATTTATGATTTTTCTTTTATAAATTTTGAATTAGAGTTCTTCAACAAATTTAGGACTTTTTTATTGTTGATTGTTCAGTGAAATTGATGGTTCCAATAGCTTCCTATGATTGTTCAGAGTCGATTTATATCATCAATTTCGTTGTTTATGTTCGAAATTGCCTAATTCGAATATTAGGATTCTTGGTTGAATTTGGGCCTTTTTGATTTTGTAATTTTTCAATGATTTTGATGGCTCCTGAAGTTTTATCTGGTCCTAAGGAGTTGATTGGTGTGTTTAATTTCATGTATTGTTTTCGTTTTTGTAAAAAATGAGTTTCCAAGTTTAACCGAATTTTTGAATCGAATTTTCGTTCATTTCGTCGATTGTTCATGAAATTCATCGTCATGGATAGTTTGTACGTGTTCTAAGCTTCGTTTTGATGTATAGAATGTTGAATTTGGTTTAGAATTAAAGAAAAACATTTTTTGACCGGAACTAGAATTCAAGCTCGCCGAATTCGTTATTTCTTGCTTGTTTTGTCATTTTTTATGTATTATAAGTTTCTCAGGTGTCCAAAGAAGGTTCACCGGAGTGTTTTTGGTCGCCGGAAAATTTTCTGGTTCCGGCGAACCTCCATTAATGGTGGTTGAGTGTTCTTGGTGTTCTTGGCGATGAATGTATGGAGATGGTGATGAATAGTGTAGTTTTCCAAAAAAAATTTTAAACTTTTTAGAAAACTGTTTTTAGGTCAAATTTTTATAAATTTTTATACAATTCAAATTTTTTTATGAGTAATTATTTTATCTCTAAAAATTAAATTAAATTAGTTAAATATTTTTAAATAATGATTTAATTGATTTAATTAAATGATTAATTAATTTTAATTGATTAATTATATTAATTAATTATTACTTAAATATATAATTGACTTAATTAAATTTAATATTTTTATGATAATAGATTTATTATTTTTATGAGTTGATTAATAAATAATTAATTTGAATATTCAGTTAATTTAATTTATTAATTTAATTATTTTTATTAATTGCGTATTAATTAAACGGTTTGTCCGTTTTTAATGAGAAAAGTATTTCTGGAATCAGAAAGATGACCCGATTCTTATAAAAATTGTTTTGAGTTAAAATTTAACTCTTAAATTTGGTCGACTTTTTATCGAATCTTTTTAATAAGGCGGTTATATCCGGCTATTAGGATTGACTCGTTTTCTATTTTCAAAACACCGGATAAAATCTTTTCATGATCTGATCTACGTGCTAGGTGATTTGTGTGAATAATCTGGTGCGCTTTAAATGATTACGTACGATGTGAATTATGTGAATTAGTCCTTAGCGAGTTATAAAGGTGATTAGTTGTTTAACTAATTGTCTAAATGCTCTGTTTGAGTCCGATGTGTTTACGAGAGATGTTTAGGGTCGAATAATGATATTCAGATGTATTAATGTGGGTTAATGATTATAGAATCGAGTAGACGGGATGAATGAAAGTCTAGAGTCGAGTTAGAGGGATAAAGGGAAGGCTAAAGTAGAGTGAGCCGATCAATTGTCAGACGAGTCTAGCGTCTGTTGACAGGCAAGTGTTTTCTTTCACTTCTTGTTCAAGTGAATTCTCTCGTTAATTATTTTAATGATGATAAGACCCCAATTATTCGTATCGAACTTGTCGATACCTTTTGAGATTGTTGTTCTTCATTTATTACCCCATTTATTGTATCAAACTCATCGACGTCTATTGATATTGTTGTTCTTTATTTACATCCTGTTGTTGTATCAAACTTGTCGATACCTTTTTGAGATTGTTGTTCTTCATTTATTACCCCATTTATTGTATCAAACTCGTCGACGTCTGTTGATATTGTTGTTTTTTATTTACATCATGTTGTTGTTGTATCGATCTTGTCGATACCAGTTGATATTGATACTTCTTCAATGATTCTTTAATTATGAGTTGTTCTTCTGGAACGTGAGTTTTCCAGTTAGTAGATGTGGTAAGGGTTGTCGATCGTTTCTGAAGGGTTTCGAGCAAATAAACACAGCGGAATTAAACGCAAAAAGAATAAAAATCAAAACCCTACCGCAAGATCCATGCAAAAATAAAAGATTTAATTCGGAGTTAGATGATTACCTTAAAGAAGATTTATGAACAGATGACAATTAGAGATCCTAGCTACTTGAATCACCACGCATCCCGCTCTCGCGATCTAAGCTCTACCGGTATCCATAAGAATGCTTTTCTCGAAGGATTGATGTGTACTAGCACCCGAAAACTACTTCTCTCTCTCTCTATATCCTCTTTCTTTCTCTCTAGAACGGCTAGGGTTTTACAAAACTTGTATCCTAATTTAAAATCAGCCATAAAGAGATATATATAGAGAGAAAAGAATTAGTTTTCTATTTATAATCCAATTATAATCTGAAATTCCAATTTATTATTTAATTAAGTCGCACTTAATTAATTAATAACTAATTTCAGAATTAGTTTAAGTAATTCCGTTTTTTCTATTTATTTAATTAATTCATACTTGATTAATATTATAAATAGAATAAATTACTTAATTAATTTAAATTCATAATTTAAATTATTTCTCCTTCAAGCGTTCTTTGTGTATGACCCTGTAGGTTATTATTACGTTGGCAACAAATTTTAATATCTAATTAAAATTGTAAACAATGAGCGGCATCTAGTAATACATCATTGCTATCCAAGTAATAATAATTAATCGGTGATTCGATTAAGCCTTTCGTGAATAATGTTCCATGTAATATAATCCCTTTAACCTTAATATTATAGATTAAACTCGAGACATGTAATGTGTCATCATCTTCATAATTTAATCTTAATTTTCTTGATCGATGAGTAGACTATTAAATCAAATCAATATTTGAGCACGACCGTGCATTTCATAGTCTCACTCAAACAAGAGGCCAATAATATCACTTGATAAGTGCATATTTTTGCATATTTTATCTACCTATTTATTGCTTGAACTCATGTTTTAATATTTTATTTTGTTGCATTTCAGGAAAATCGTAAATAAATAAAGAAATGACAAAATAAATAAATAAAGTGCAAGGAAGGGAAAAAGGAGGAAGAAAAAGGACCAAAAATGAAAGAAGGAAAAGAATTAGGAGCTTGGAGCAAAAGGAATATTTCAAGACAAGTGGAAGGTGGAGATCATCCCAACACATTAGCAAAGTGTATGGCCAAGATCAACTCTTCAAAGCTTAAGGGGGAAGGAATCAAATAGATGGCTAGGATTTCACCACCACACAACCCAAATGTATGGTGGGGATTTACCCAACACCCCCCTTAACCCTAATTCCTATCCTATAAATACCCCCTCACCCCCCTTGTATTTAGTAACTTAGATTTTAGGGTAGTTTTAATTTCTTGTATTTTTCTTAGTTTCAAATCTTGTAAACACTCTTATTATAATTAATGCAATTTTTATTTTCTTTACTTCTTGTCTTGCTCTTTCGTTATTGTTGCCTTGTTTCGTTATTTTCATAAACCCGTTGCTAATCACTTGGGGTTGAAAATAACGAAACTTTAATTTCGTGTTCTTAGTTTCAATTCGTAATTTTGCCCCTTTAAAAATCCATTTTATTGTGGGCCATTAAATTCCAAATTCTCGTTTTAATTTCTTTTCATTTCGTAGTTAATTTTTTTTAAATAAAAAAAAACCACAAAAATATTAGTTATAATTAATTTTCTTTCTCGTTTTATTTGTTATTCGAACCATACATTTATTCCCCTGTTTCGTTAGTTTCTTTTTTTTTCGTGCAGCATAAACAAACCAAACCCATTTTTATTTCGACTTTACAACCTTTCTGCCCTTCTTTGTTTTTGTTATTTTCTTTTCGAACATAATCGTCCCCTTTTCTTTCAATTCAATCATAGCATTCCTCTCTTTGTCTTGGTCGAACAAACACAAAATCACCCATAAACCACACACGAACACAGCCCTTCTCTGTTGTTTGATTTCGAATTAAAAACCCCCTTCCTTTTCTTAATTCATTGTGTTTTTCTTCATAGCTAAACATACCAAAACCCTCTTTTGATTAATTTTCTGGGAATTTATGTGTCCTGGGTTTCGATTCGTCGCGAGTGTATACAGAGTTGTTGCTTGTTTATCAAAAGTTGCTGTGTTCTGTGGCTTGAATTTGTTTGAGTCGATTCTGTTGAGTTTAGTTCGTTAAAGTTGTGAGAATTCCTTTTCTGTGCCGAGATTTCCTCATGCCCAATATGATTTCCCTTTAATTTCTGTGAATTTTAAATCGTGGTTTTAGCTCGATTTCTTGTTACTGACTGTCTGTGAATTATTTGGTTTTACGAGTGTCGGAATGGTTAAGAATTTGATGAGTTTTTATTGTTTGGTCTGTGGTCTGTTGGTTGACTCTTCATTCACTGAGTTGCTAATTTCTGGTTGCTGAGTTTCTTTAAAATGGTTATGTGATTTTGAAACCGAGTTTTCGTATTGCGCTGTTAGCCGAGTTGTGTTTTGAGTCAAGAGCCGAGTTCTTCTATCACTGTTTTGCTGGACAGTTTTTACGAATTCTGCGTTGTCTCTGAGTTTGGAGTTTTGGTTGAGTTACTAGTTTTGTGGTGATTGTGTTTTTTGTAGGAGTATTGTCTGTATTGTCTGGATTGTCTGGATTTTCATATCTGCCCTGTTTCCGCATTTATGTTGATGTCGAATAAATTAGTGTTATTTTTCTGTTGAAAGTGTCCGCGAGTCCGTATTTATTGCTAAATTTCCGAGTTAGTTGCATTGAGTTACTGAGTTTCGAGCTAGAGTCACGGTTTTATTGCCTACTTGCTGTTTGCATAATTTGGATTTAATTTTTTTTGTTGTTGGTTGTTGCAATGTCGCGTTCTGCTTGTGAATTCTGTCAAATTTTATTTCTTTTAAATTTATGTAAATAAAAAGGTTTTAATTAAGTTTAGTTTTAAATAAATTAGAATAATCTAGTTTTAATTAATTAGTTTGAAATAGATTTCTTTTTAGTAATTAATTAACTAGTAAAATCAAATTTCCAAAAATCCAAAAATTTGTCCTAATTCGATTAAGTTAAAAATTAAGGATTGCGAAATATTAGTCCATGTGGAACGAATCATTAATTATTTCAACGAAACGAATTGGGCACTTGCGATTCAAATGTTTATATTTCTAGCACAACAAGTTTTTGGCGCCGCTGCCGGGGACTAATTATTTTTCGCGCCTTAATTTTTAATTTTTCGAGTTAGTTTTATTTCTTGTCTTATTTTTATTTCGTTCTTTTTAGGAAAGCTTGAGATTTCGGAACTCTTCTCAACGAAGCGTGGAAAAATTGGAATTTATGGAAAGCAAGCTTCGGTAACCGTATCTCACTCTTTTTATTTTTTAGAAAAACAAAAAAAAATTAGAAAATTCAAAAATCACAAAAAAAATTAAAAATTAAAAAAATCCAAAAAATTAGTTGTAAATACATAATTGTTGCATCATGCATTTAATCACTTAGGGCACATCATCAAGATTTTTATTTTCTTGTTTTTTAATTTTTCGTACCTATAATTGTGGTGATCGCTGGAGGACCCCAAGGTACGTTAAATTCTTCCTCTTCTTTAGTTAGATCACGTAGTGTAAGCATCCATATTTGTTTATAATTTTTGTATATATCATTGTTTGTTGCATCATTTTGTAAATAAACATTAAGGGCAAAACCTCTACAAAATAAGGGAAGGGATTTCATCACTCTTTCCTTAGCCCAAAAACAATTTAATCCCTCATTTTGCATACCTAGCCTTTAATAAAATTAATTAGACGTTTGCCCCTAGGAATCTCGCGCTCAATTAGGAAGGTGCTTAAGAAACGAAGTAATTTTTAATTATTCTTACTTTTTGGTGTCTAGGAAAGCGAAAGCTGACCTGGCCAATTAAGGTTTGGTGTCTAGGTTGGTGTTTAGCCTCTTGGCAATGCTTGCACCTACCTGGCCAAGCCGGTTCGAATAATTATTGATTTACCTAGTTTTTGGTAGCCCTTACGGTTAGGAGCAAGGTCTAGTTATTTTATTAGGGAACCCTAGGTTTAGAATTTCTCTTTTAATTTTACACCCTTTCTTTTTGTGTGTTTTAATTTATCGCATTTACTTGCTACATGTTTCCTTGTGTGGTTTATGCAAACTACGTGGACTAGAGATAATTCTTCTATACTAGTGAGATCGTTTGAGATTTCTTCATCGTCTAATTCCGAGTCTTTAGATTTTTCCGAACCCGTAGTAAACATGGCCATGTCTCTTAGGGACCGTTGCTATCCTACTCGTTCCGCCCAACCTTCGTGTATCACCCTTCCTCCCGTTAATGGTAATAATTTCGAAATAAAAGCTCACCACATCAGTATGTTACCTAAATTTAACGAAATCGAGGGTGAGGACCCGTATCTCTTTCTCCATGAATTTGAGGAGGTTTGTGCCTTACAAAAGCTCCAACAATTAACCGAGGACTCGATTAGGCTAAGACTCATTAATTTTGCGCTTAAAGAAAATGCTAAGAAATGGTTGTATAGCCTACCGGTTAATTTATTTCCACGTGGGAGGGATTTGTGGTAATTTTTCTTAAAAAATATTTTCCAAACCATAAGACTACAAGAATTACAAACGAGATAAATCAATTTCATCAAAAGGAAAATGAGTCTTTTTGGAAATATTTTGATCGTTTCAAAAATCTTTTATCACAATGCCCCCACTACGGAATAGAAAAATGGAGGCTTTGTAAGATCGTTTATGAGGCCTTAGATGGACCAACAACCGCGTTGTTGGAATCTATGTGCCAAGGAAAATTCATGGAGAAAGATGAGGACGAGGGGTGGGAGTTTTTCGAGGAATTAGCCGAGAAGACTATGTTGTGGGAGTCTACTAGGGAACCTCACAAGTCTAACGAGTCATCTAGTTCTTCTAGGGGTCTACATTCAATTGGAAACAATATTGAAACCGATGCCAAGTTAGCCACCCTTACTAGGAGACTCGAAGCTCTAGAAACTCATAGTAGTCCCCCACCCATGTCTATGTACCAAAATTTTTCGAACTTTGAGCCTCAACCTTGTCCCGATTTTGAGCAAGTGAACGCAATGTTCCAACCGAGACCTCGGAATGACCCGTTTGCACCGACTTACAATCCCGGGTGGAAGAACCACCCTAATTTCTCTTGGAACCAAGGCCAAAATTTCCATTCTCCACCATCTTTTCAAAAGCCGAATTATCCAAACCAAGCTCCTTTTTCAAACACGACTCCAAATCACATTCCTTATCAAAATCAAGCACCCGCCCACCCACCCGGCTTTCATGAATCGGATAAGAGAATAAATTCCTTGGAAAAGACTCTCGATGCGCTCCTAAAATCAATGACTAATTTGGCTCAATCTCAACAGACCTTCATGCAAACCATGACTCAAGATAGGCAAATTTTGAATGCTAGTACTCAAGCCATATCTAAGTTAGAGGTTCAAGTGAGCCAATTAGCCAACGCCATTTGTGAACGAGAGAAGAACAAACTTCCAAGTCAAACCGAGGTAAATCCTAAATTTCCAATCAATCAAAGACCTCCTCACAATGTGAACGTGGTCATTTCCTTAAGGTCCGGTAAGCAAGTTGAAAATCATGTCGGTGACAAGTCTCCCGATGAAGACGAATCGAATTCTGAACCAAACGCTAATCTTGAACCCGAGAGTTCTAAGGAACAAGGATCAACGAGTGGGACAAAACCCGTCCCCGACGAACCTAATGAACGAGTCTTTAAGTCAAAAGCTCCTTACCCTCAACGACTCATTTCTCCTAAACAAACGGCCTAAATGGACAAGATCTTAGAAGTTTTTAAGCAAGTCAAAGTCAACATCCCTCTTTTAGACGCGATTCAACAAATTCCTTCGTATGCGAAATGTCTAAAAGATTTATGCACACATAAGCGAACTACTCACGTCCCTAAGAAAGCCTTCTTGACATCCCAAGTGAGCTCAATTCTTTCAAACCAAATTCCCGTGAAATATAAGGACCCCGGTTGTCCTACAATTTCATGTGTCATAGGCAATACTTTTGTGGACAAGGCATTACTCGACTTAGGCGCTAGTGTGAACTTGCTTCCATTTTCGGTCTATCAATCCCTAGGTTTAGGAGAGCTTCAAAGAACAAATGTTACACTTCAATTAGCCGATCGTTCTGTCAAGGTTCCTAAGGGGATTATTGAAGACGTGCTAATTAAAGTAGGTGACTTTTTCTTTCCCGTTGATTTTGTCGTCCTAGAAACCGAACCGGTCAAGAACTCTAAGAATCATATTCCTATCATTCTAGGAAGGCCATTTCTAGCCACCTCCAATGCTTTGATTAATTGTAGAAATGGATTAATGAAACTAACATTTTGGGAACATGACCATTGACCTCAATATTTTTCACATAGGGAAACAACCCGATGATCTCTATGATCAACCTATGGATGTCAATTTAATTGATGATATAGTTGGTCAAGAATTCATCAACCCTAATGATGCTCTTGATTTTTGTTTAAAACACTTTGGTCAAGATTGGGATGATTCTGAATATACAAATGAGGTCAATGCAATGTTAGATTCCACCATTCCTACAAATAACCAAGCATGTGAACCACCTCCTTTGCCACTTTTCGAAACTAGTGAAACCGTTGAGTCAAAGCCGCCCGATTTAGAACTCAAACCTCTTCCCGACACTCTTAAGTACGCCTTTTTAGGTCCTAACGAGTCTCTTCCCGTTATCATTGCCTCTAATTTGACCAAGTCACAAGAGGATGAGCTTGTAAATGTGCTTAGAGAACATAAGGAAGCCATAGGTTGGAGTATCTCGGATATTAAAGGAATTAGCCCGGCCATTGTCCAACATCGGATTCACTTAGTTGATGATGCCAAACCAGTTCGTGAGCCACAAAGGCGGTTGAACCCTACCATGATGGAAGTCGTTAGGAAGGAAATTCTTAAGTGTCTCGATAATGGAATCATTTATCCCATTTCTGATAGCTCTTGGGTTAGCCCGATTCAGGTAGTACCTAAAAAGTCGGGTATTACCGTGGTGACTAACGAGAACAATGAGCAAGTTCCTACTCGTGTCCAATCCGGTTGGAGGGTATGCATAGACTATAGGAAACTCAACGATGCCACTAGAAAAGACCATTTTCCTTTGCCATTCATAGATCAAATGTTAGAAAGGTTAGCGGGTCATGCCTACTATTGCTTTCTAGATGGTTATTCCGGTTATTTTCAAATTCCTATAGCTCCCGAAGACCAAGAGAAAACCACTTTCACATGTCCCTTTGGAACCTTTGCTTATCGTCGCTTAGCTTTCGGTCTAACCACTGCCCCGGCCACCTTCCAAAGGTGCATGATGAGCATCTTTTCTGACATGGTAGGTGAATTCCTAGAGATTTTCATAGATGACTTCTCCATCTTTGGTTCGTCTTTTCATCAATGCCGAAACCATCTTGAGTTAGTCTTAAAGAGATGTAAAGAAACCAACCTCGTTCTTAATTGGGAAAAATGTCATTTCATGGTTAAAGAAGGAATCGTTCTTGGTCATAGAATTTCTGAAAAGGGGATCGAAGTAGATAAATCCAAAGTTGACTTCATTGCCAATCTACCCCCACCAACATCGGTCAAAGGAATTCGTTCTTTTTTAGGACATGCGGGTTTTTATAGGCGTTTCATTAAAGATTTTAGCAAAAAGGCTAGACCCTTGACCACCCTTCTTGGTAAAGATGTTAAATTCGAGTTCAATAACGATTGTTTACAATCTTTTGAACACCTTAAGAAAGAGTTGACCTCGGCCCCGATTATCAAGTCCCCCGATTGGAGTCAACCTTTCGAGTTAATGTGTGATGCATCTGATTACGCATTAGGAGCGGTATTAGGACAACGAATCAATAAGATACCTCATGTCATATACTACGCTAGTAAGACCTTAAATGATGCGCAACTCAATTATTCAACCACCGAGAAGGAGCTTCTAGCCGTAGTTTTTGCCCTCGAGAAGTTCAGGTCGTATCTTATTGGTTCGAAAATCATTGTTTACACCGATCATTCCGCCCTTCGATATCTCTTCTCTAAGAAAGACTCTAAGGCCCGATTGATTAGGTGGATCTTGTTGCTCCAAGAGTTTGACCTAGAAATTAGGGATAAGAAGGGGTCCGAAAATGTCATTGCCGATCACCTTTCTCGATTAGTAGTGGAGTCCACCACTGACTTGCCTTTGAATGAATCTTTTCCTGATGAACATCTCTTTTCTATCTCTACTCCTCCTTGGTTCGCCGACATTGTCAATTACCTTGCAACCGGCGACATTCCCTCTCATTGGTCTACACAAGATAAATCGAAATTTTTCTCTCAAGTCAAACACTTCTTTTGGGACGACCCATATCTTTTTAAATATTGCCCCGACCAAATCATTCGGAGGTGCGTCCCAAACCATGAGTTTCGAAGTATCCTTTCCTTTTGTCATGATCAAGCTTGTGGAGGTCACTTTAGTGCTAAGAAAACAGCAGCTAAAATCCTCCAAAGCGGTTTTTATTGGCCTAGTTTGTTCAAGGATGCTGCTGAATTCTGTGCCGCTTGTAGTAGGTGTCAACACTTAGGAAAGATCACCAGAAGAAATATGATTCCAATGAGTCCCATCTTAATCATTGAGATTTTTGATGTGTGGGGCATAGACTTTATGGGTCCCTTTCCTAGCTCTTTTGGCAACCTCTACATTCTCTTAGCGGTTGATTATGTGTCTAAGTGGGTAGAAGCCATACCGACTAAGTCCAATGATAACAAGGTCGTTCTTAAATTCTTAAAAGAGAATATCTTTTCTCGATTTGGCACACCTAGGGCTATCATTAGTGACCAAGGTACGCACTTTAAGAATCGTCAATTTGAGTCCCTTTTGAAAAAGTACTCAATTACTCATAGGTTGGCTACCCCTTATAATCCTCAAACTAGTGGTCAAGTTGAAGTCTCGAATAGGCAAATCAAGCAAATCTTAGAAAAGACTGTCAACTCGAATAGGAAGGATTGGTCAACCAAACTGATAGATGCCTTATGGGCCTATCGAACCGCTTTTAAGACTGTTTTGGGCATGTCCCCTTATAGAATTGTGTTTGGCAAATCCTGTCACTTGCCCGTTGAACTAGAGCATAGGGCCATGTGGGCCATAAGAGATTTGAACTTTGACTTACCAACCGCCGGTAGTCATAGGAAATTGCAATTGTCAGAACTAGAGGAATTAAGAAATGAGGCCTATGAAAATGCTAAAATTTATAAAGAAAGAACAAAACTTTTTCATGATAAATCCATTTTGAGAAAATCTTTTTCTCCGGGTCAAAAAGTTCTTTTGTACAATTCTAGGCTTCATCTATTCCCCGGGAAATTGAGATCTAGGTGGGAAGGTCCTTACATTGTTAGGACCGTTTTTCCTCACGGTGCTGTTGAAATTGAAAATCCTAAAAATGGTGATGTATTTAAAGTTAATGGACAAAGACTCAAACCATTTATAGAGCTGCCATTTGAGCCCGAGGATGAGGTCACCCACCTCATCGACCCGTGATTCATGTAAGTTTCTTTCAGTAGGTAAATTCTCTCCTTCATCTCTTGTCAGGTATTATCTCCTCATTCTCATTTCTCTTGCATTTGCATACATTGAGGACAATGCATGATTTAGGTATGGGGGAGGGTTTTTAGTGTAAATATAAAAATCAGAAAATCCAAAAAAAAATTAAAAAATCAAAAAAAATCAAAAAGAGTTCTTTTTGTATTCTAGTCTTGTTAATTGATTGCTAGTTGCTTGATGCACCCTTGCATGCTATGATAATCTTATGATCCATTAGCTTTTGTTTGAGAAGTGATTTGCTAAGGTTCTTGTTCACACACTTACACTAGCAAGGTGAAGCTAGTAGACTTAATTGAATTGTGCATGAAATTAGAAGGACATGATTAGGTGTAAGATGATTTGGTCTTCATGCTTTGAGTACAAGTAGGTGCATTGAGGATACCATTTCTTGAGATTGATTATGTTTTACCACACCAAGTGAGTTTTGAGCCTATATGCACATCTTTTGCATTTATATTCGTTTGCTTGAGTGTCCACTTGTCATTTGCATTGCTAGCACTTGTTTGAGTTCCTTCTTGAAATACATGACACTAATTGATGATAAAATGATAAAGGCACTTAGGAATGACCCATATTTCCCAAATTATCCACACCATTCTTATATGATCAATTAGTTAACCCTTTGAGCCTAATCATTTTCTTTCGGTGACACACCACATTACTCACCTAAGACCTTTTTCTTGTTCAGCCTTACGTATTCTTGATCCCATTTTGTCAAAGGCTAGTAGGAACTTGAGGGAGCAATAAGGTGTATGAAATAGGGTTTACTATTGTTCATAACTTTTGAGGAAATATTTGTTGTTACCTTGATAGTCGATTTTCAAAGTTAAATCTAAAGGAGGATTATAGTTACATTTATCATTTTCCTTTATATATATATAAAAAAAAGAAGAAAAGAAAAAAAAAAAGAAAAAAAAGGAAAAAAAAAAAAGAAAAAAAGAAAAAGAAAATGAAAAAAAATTTACATATGAGAGCATACTTATGTTTTTTGTAATCCTCCTTCATTACGACTATTCAAGGCTTTTTGTTGAAAATAAAAATAAATTGTGTGGGGAGGAAGTTTGGTGTTGTGCATGATATTCATGGTTACTACTAGCTTTTGACACTTCACCTTATTTTGGCCTTTCTTGACATACCTTGTCCCTAGCCCCATTACAACCCTAATAAAGACCTTTTGATTGTCATTATTAATGTATGTTGTGATTTAAGTTGGAATGATACCAAGTGTCAAGCATGCATTTGATTTTGTTGGAATTGAGTGATACACTTACCCTTGTTCTTGAGTGAATATTCTTTGGTGAGTGAAATGTGAGGTATTGCTTGTTTTGCATATGAAATCTCAAGTTTTGACTCTAAGGTGTGCCCTTGTAGACTTAGCATGGTTACCAATGATTTTTGCACTTGACATGAACTTATAATCACTCTTGCATGGTTCTTTGAGTAGACTATGTGAATCCTTGCACCTTCCACACCAAGTCTTTGCAAATTCATTTTGATTCTTAAGTTGATGTATCATGAGAGGACATGTATGTGTGGTTTGCATTGCCACGTGATCTTTTGTACAAGCTAGATGGATTTTGTGGGTACATTCACTATAGGCCCTCACGAGACCTCACTCGTCCACTAGGGCTGCCTAGGGGTTTAAAGGGCTTGTTGCATATGCCAAATGCAACCGTCACACCTACGAAAAGGAGTATAGGACTTTTTATCTAGATTTTCTTTTTGTTTTTACTCGAGGACGAGCAAAAGATAGGTATGGGGGCATTTGATAAGTGCATATTTTTGCATATTTTATCAACCTATTTATTGCTTGAACTCATGTTTTAATATTTTATTTTGTTGCATTTCAGGAAAATCGTAAATAAATAAAGAAATGACAAAATAAATAAATAAAGTGCAAGGATGGGAAAAAGGAGGAAGAAAAAGGACCAAAAATGAAAGAACGAAAAGAATTAGGAGCTTGGAGCAAAAGGAATATTTCAAGACAAGTGGAAGGTGGAGATCATCCCAACACATTAGCAAAGTGTATGGCCAAGATCAACTCTTCAAAGCTTAAGGGGGAAGGAATCAAATAGATGGCTAGGATTTCACCACCACACAACCCAAATGTATGGTGGGGATTTACCCAACACCCCCCTTAACCCTAATTCCTATCCTATAAATACCCCCTCACCCCCCTTGTATTTAGTAACTTAGATTTTAGGGTAGTTTTAATTTCTTGTATTTTTCTTAGTTTCAAATCTTGTAAACACTCTTATTATAATTAATGCAATTTTTATTTTCTTTACTTCTTGTCTTGCTCTTTCGTTATTGTCGCCTTGTTTCGTTATTTTCATAAACCCGTTGCTAATCACTTGGGGTTGAAAATAACGAAACTTTAATTTCGTGTTCTTAGTTTCAATTCGTAATTTTGCCCCTTTAAAAATCCATTTTATTGTGGGCCATTAAATTCCAAATTCTCGTTTTAATTTCTTTTCATTTCGTAGTTAAGTTTTTTTTAAAATAAAAAAAAACCACAAAAATATTAGTTATAATTAATTTTCTTTCTCGTTTTATTTGTTATTCGAACCATCCATTTATTCCCCTGTTTCGTTAGTTTTTTTTTTCCTGCAGCATAAACAAACCAAACCCATTTTTATTTCGACTTTACAACCTTTCTGCCCTTCTTTGTTTTTGTTATTTTCTTTTCGAACATAATCGTCCCCTTTTCTTTCAATTCAATCATAGCATTCCTCTCTTTGTCTTGGTCGAACAAACACAAAATCACCCATGAACCACACACGAACACAGCCCTTCTCAGTTGTTTGATTTCGAATTAAAAATCCCCTTCCTTTTCTTAATTCTTTGTGTTTTTCTTCATAGCTAAACATACCAAAACCCTCTTTTGATTAATTTTTCGGGAATTTATGTGTCCTGGGTTTCGATTCGTCGCGAGTGTGTACAGAGTTGTTGCTTGTTTATCAAAAGTTGCTGTGTTCTGTGGCTTGAATTTGTTTGAGTCGATTCTGTTGAGTTTAGTTCGTTAAAGTTGTGAGAATTCCTTTTCTGTGCCGAGATTTCCTCATGCCCAATATGATTTCCCTTTAATTTCTGTGAATTTTAAATCGTGGTTTTAGCTCGATTTCTTGTTACTGACTGTCTGTGAATTATTTGGTTTTACGAGTGTCGGAATGGTTAAGAATTTGATGAGTTTTTATTGTTTGGTCTGTGGTCTGTTGGTTGACTCTTCATTCACTGAGTTGCTAATTTCTGGTTGCTGAGTTTCTTTAAAATGGTTATGTGATTTTGAAACCGAGTTTTCGTATTGCGCTGTTAGCCGAGTTGTGTTTTGAGTCAAGAGCCGAGTTCTTCTATCACTGTTTTGCTGGACAGTTTTTACGAATTCTGCGTTGTCTCTGAGTTTGGAGTTTTGGTTGAGTTACTAGTTTTGTGGTGATTGTGTTTTTTGTAGGAGTATTGTCTGTATTGTCTGGATTGTCTGGATTTTCATATCTGCCCTGTTTCCGCATTTATGTTGATGTCGAATAAATTAGTGTTATTTTTCTGTTGAAAGTGTCTGCGAGTCCGTGTTTATTGCTAAATTTCCGAGTTAGTTGCATTGAGTTACTGAGTTTCGAGCTAGAGTCACGGTTTTATTGCCTACTTGCTGTTTGCATAATTTGTATTTAATTTTTTGTGTTGTTGGTTGTTGCAATGTCGCGTTCTGCTTGTGAATTCTGTCAAATTTTATTTCTTTTAAATTTATGTAAATAAAAAGGTTTTAATTAAGTTTAGTTTTAAATAAATTAGAATAATCTAGTTTTAATTAATTAGTTTGAAATAGATTTCTTTTTAGTAACTAATTAACTAGTAAAATCAAATTTCCAAAAATCCAAAAATTTGTCCTAATTCGATTAAGTTAAAAATTAAGGATTGCGAAATATTAGTCCCTGTGGAACGAATCATTAATTATTTCAACGAAACGAATTGTGCACTTGCGATTCAAATGTTTATATTTCTAGCACAACATCACTCCTATAACTAGGAGGGTTAAATCCCATCTAGATCATTCATATTTCTCATACGATTCATAATATACCCAATGTCCACTTTTATCATCACACGGTCAAAGGTAACTTTTAATGTAATCAAAGTATATTAATTCTCGTATAGAAATATAGTGATTTCAGGTCTAAGAATAATTACACCATTATCACTGTGAGAATTACTTATGACACTGATAACATGTATAGAAATATAGTGATTTCAGGTCTAAGAATAATTACACCATTATCACTGTGAGAATTACTTATGACACTGAAAACATGTAGAATCTCACGGTAGGTCAATTCAGTGCCATGTACCCTTACTGTAATAACCCAAATTTCTGTACTTGAGAAAAATTTTCATTTGAGGGATGAATAGTAATTTGCATGGATGAATAGTGAAATTATGGATGAATAGTGATTTTTGAGGATTAAGAAATTTTTCATGTCACCCTATGTACGGGATAGGAAATGGATATTTCGAAGTTATATTATTAATCTACGAGGTAGATAAGTGTATATAAACGCGATCGGAATTCAGAAATTCCAAACTTTATTTTTATGGAATATTTGACCGGGCAGTAAGGAGCATTTCAATACGACCAAGACAAGTGAGTTATTTAAATCAAGGATTCAAGGATTTGATATTTTATTATTTTATTAAAGGTGATTTAAGGTTTTAGAACGAAAACCTCTGAGTTAGTATAACGAACGTTCTAGGAATCGCCAGAACTTTATAACGAGAATAAGCGATAAAGCGAACAAATTATGGATTTTGGATTGAGTTCATAACAAGATTAAACCCCACACATGATCATCAAGAGAATTATATCAAGTGGATTAAAAGATTTAATTCAAGGATTAAAACAAAACAATTTAGGATTTAAGTGATTTAAATCACTTAAATCAAATCCAAAACATAACAAATATCAACCAAGCTTATCCAACACACTTTGCACAAGTATCAAGGGGATCACCACAGCCAATACACATATGAAATATCAAGATATTTTGACCAAAAAGTAGTTGACAAGTCAAGATTGGAGGTGGAGAAAAGAAAAGGCAAGAACAACCAAGAAAAACACAAACTGCCCAGCATGAGCAACTATGAAAGAAAAATTCATAACTCCACTTCTACCCATTCATAAATCACCAAATTTGAACCATAGCTTCCTCATTATATGGAGAACACATATTTAAAATTTCATGTCCAACAAAGGAGTTTAGCCTAGTCAAATCCCTCCTCCAAGTTGGAGAACCAAAACTGTCCTGTCCATGGCAGTTTCGACCTCTCATCTTAGAAAATCAATAAGTTGAGCTTCAAGCATCCCCTGGTGATGAGCTAGGACTCAAAAGAAATCCCTTGAAGAGTAGAAGGTGTGGTAAAAATTTGAGAACCAATCTCTAAATTTTCGATTTTATACAGATTTTACAAAGTGATGATGAATAGTAATGAATAGTGTTTTAAGTTGTTTTTATGATTTGTTCATGGCTTTTTAGGCTTTGTTAAGGCTACCCAAGGCTAGTCTAAGGTGTATCAAGCTTTGTTAGTGTTGTTAGAGCTTCAAGGAAGGTAAAACCCTAAACCATGTTTTGAGTTTTTGTGAGTTTTGATGGAGTTTTGATGTTAGTGTAAAGATAAGATTATGTTAAGTGATTTAGTGATTATTTGGCTTTGTAAAATATGAAAAATGATGGGTGATGGATTTTAGTCTCACTACTGGACTTATAGATGTAAAATGGATGTTGGTTGATGTTGGGAATGAAAGGGTTGCTTTGGTTGGTTGTTTGGAGTGATCGTAAAATGGAAATGTTCGGTTTATAGCCATCGTAATGGCAAAATTTTGTAAACCCTTGAAAACAGTTAAGACCCGAGACCATAAACCTATTTTTAGAATCACCACTGCATATGGTTGTAAAGATATGGTTGTCTAGTTTATGTTGCCGCAAGAATCGCATTAAAAGAGTTTACGATTTAGGAGTTATGACCATTTTAGTGAAAGTTGTTCGAGGGATGGAACTGCAGAAATGTACCTACTTTGAGGATATAAATGAGTCCCTTAAGAGTAGATTTATAATATGAAATTTTGAGGATAAATACTAAGGTCAGTTAGTTAAGTATATCCGAATGTTTTGAGTTAAAAAGATTATTTTCCGATTTTATAAAAATGCGTAAGCCGAGGTTGCGCAAGTGAAAACCCCTAAGAACACAACTTAGAAACCAAACTTATAAGTGTTTAAGTATAAATTGAATTCAAGGATTGGTTTCGAAACAAACTTATGACTTAAGTGGTTGTCGACTAACGTGGACTTAGTACGAGTCTAGAGGGACCCCTTAGTGCCTTGTTTGTGATTAGCTTAAGTGTCTGAGCATTGAGTTATAAGTGGATCATATAGGGGATTAATCGCGTGTTTTCTTGACTTGTTTAGATTGTCGGATTCCGCCACAAGCCCCTACTACATTCGAAGTACCAGGAAAGTATACTAAACCTTACTCTATTGTTCAGAGTACATATTTTTCAATGAATGGTATACGTTAATTCAAAATGTTTTAACTATAAGTTGCAAGTATTTTATCACCGGATATTGATGCAATTGAATGCATATATATATATATATATATATATATATATATATATATATATATATATTATTGTTGTGATTGTTATCGGAATAGTATATAAGTATAGTAGTATGTATAAGAGTTATTGGTCCATATGATTGGGACAAGTATCGAGGTACATTGTTCGTACTCGAAGGAAGATAAAATGTTTTGGAAAACTATGTTGTTATTAAGGGGAGTATTGTTAATTATGGGAGGTGATGAGAGATTTGATCTGGATCATTTTTATTCGAATCCACGATCAAAGCAGTCGTTCATATTTTTCCTCTTATATTTCGAGAGGAAAGTGATTTATTGGAGTTGTTTTCGAGCGATAATAGTTATTATGAATTGAGGTGCACGTGGAATTATACGTGACATCTAACATGATAAGTATTAAAGGTGGCCAGGGGTACTCTGGTACCCCAGGTTCTGGACTGGAGATAACGTAAGAGACTGGTACGGTGGCCAGCCCAACAAATATATATGAAAGCCCGGATGCGGATTAGGGTGAGGTCCGAGCCAGTCGGCTCATCCTTCTACCGGTATTAAATTGATAGATGTATGGACTGATCATCCATTACAGCCAAGCGGATAAGAATCTCCTGAATATAGTCCATCAGCAGTATTTGATAAGTGTAATTAATACTAAAGGTGGGTACTAATTGCAGTATGAAAGGTATGTCCTCATTTAGTTCTTGTGAGTAAATTTCAGTATGTTAAAGAAAATATGGGAGTTCATTTCTTGAAGAAGTTTTGCTGGTATATATGATTATTGTCCAAGGTAGGATAATTTAAGGGCTCAAATATTTATTGAAGTATCAAAAGGAGAAATATTTTCGAAATGATTTTGAATAGTACATTGATGAAGTCCAAATTATATCTTTGAGTATAAATGTACAGGATTCTGGTGTATAAAACTTGCTGGGCAATTTTTGGCTCATTCTTGCTATTTTAAATATTATCAAATAGCGACGATCAGAGCTGACACTAGTACGATGAACCGTGATAAATGGAAGGGGAAAGGTAACTGATTCAGTGTGTTAGCCTTATAGTACCTGAGGAGGGTGCAAGCTGGGAAGAAGTTGTTTAATGCTTTATTATCTAGTACTTTGAAGTTGTAATAAGATTCTGGAGGATACTCTGATGTGTAAACACTTTTGGATTAATAAGTACTTGTTCTAAGACTATAACCTGTAGAGTAGATTATAGAGTTTATTATGATTACTGTTGTAGATTATATTCTGAGAAGGTGATTGAATATTCCGCAAAGGTATGGTTAAGGTTGTGACGACCCGGATTCCTGGTAAGGGATTAGGGGGCGTTACACTTACATGCACCTATGTTTTGACTTTAGTATCACCATACCTATGACCAATGAGATTTGGTCATCAGTCAACAAACATACTAGTCTCTATGTATTATTATTGTCCTTTAATAATAATACTCGACTAGGGATATTTATGAATAAAGATACTACTCATACAATCTCATTTTCAAGTCACATTCTTAAAGATATATAGTGCGTATCATAATTCCAAGGACTTTTATTATGCTAACATTTATAACGCAATAAATTATAAAGACGTAATAAATAAAATAATAATAATCAACAAAACATAATTCCTATTAATAAAATGTTTTTCCCTAAAACATAAAAGTATTGTCTCTAGGGCACAAATAATAACAGTTTCGACACCTATTACGTTTGATATATAATTGGAAATGTTTTTAAATAGAGTCCCTTCGGGGAGACCATGTTAATGGTCAGTGGTTATGGATCCATTTCAAGGCTTTGCTATGTGTATTGGCCGAGGTTAGAGCTTGACTGATTATCATCCGAATCCTAATGTTTTTAATAAAATTTAAAGAGTCCAATTCTAATCAAAACCTTGAATTTATATTGGTGTGAAGTTTGAATCTCTTGAGACATTTGACGATTATCTTGTTGATCAGAACTCATTATTGTTCTTGACATTTATATATAATTATGCTTGCTGAGCACTGTTGGCTCACCCTTGCATTGGTGTTTTATTTCTCCAGTTAATGAGAAGATGAGTAGATCTTGTGGTCAGGTGAGTATTCCTGTACTTGCGGTGAGAGAAGACGTTCAGGTTATTGACCTTGGTCGGGTAGTGGTTTTGAGCTTGGTCAGAGGTTGATTAACTAGTTCAATAGATGAACTTTGTTTGTTAGAAATTTGTATAACAATTTTATTCTTAGAGTGAATTGTAATCATGTAATTTAATAGTTGTTTCATACCGTAACCTGTATGCGATCTTGGATTAGGGGTATATTATTATTATTTTTGGCTTATGTCCAGGTTTGTATTGTGTTAGTTGTGGTCCGTGACCCCAAATCAGTATCCCGGATTATGGGATGCCACATCCGGTGACCTTGTAAACTCAGTCCCAAAATCGTTACAATCAACCGCCCACTCCGGCAATTGAATGCCGGGCTGTAAAGACTTGAACACCGATTTTGCAGCCAAAAATCAAGCGATTTAATCGTTATTCCAACAACAACCTCCATAAATATTGTACCAAATTCCTCTCGCAACAACTATATTTGGCATTTTACTTCTTTTTCCATTATCTTTTAAAGCACAATCATATTTTCTTACAAATTCCCTCAAAGATGTTTTAGCATTAACATAACCATAAAAAAGATGCTTTCATTCCTTTGATTTTGATTATAAACCAATTAAAAAAAATAAGAAAGTATTACAAATTAATTAAAAAATAGTTCTACATATACACATGCAAAAAAATTATCAGCAGTAACTATAAATCCATCACCAAATTAAAGGTATGATGACAATGACAAGTTGGACAGGAATGCGCATGTTATAGTGTCACCGTCTTGAATGATAAATTGAAGAAATTTAAACAACCTTTGTCCTCATTATTAAGTTTTTATACTAAATTAACCAAATATTTACACACATTTCTTTTAAGTAGTAAATATTTATTTGCAATACATATCTTCTTAGTAGTAAATATGCAACATCATGGGAACAGAACTAAACATGATAAGATATCTAAATTTCAGAAAAGCAAAAAAGGAGAGGAGACATCATTACCTTACTCCAAGGCTTTATGTGTTCCAGATGCTTCAGAACACTTGATACACATAAAATGACCTAATATTCAAAGATATGCAGATCAGAAACTGAGATGGGTCATTACGAGGTTCAAATTTCGAATGTCGTGTAAAAAAATATTTATAAACTGTAATTTAAATTGATTTTCATTATAATTGCAAGGCAGAGAGAAACATGTAATTAAAAGGATTAGGAATTTACAGAAGATTGATGAATTATCTTTCCTTAACATCTATTAAAACGTGTAGCTAAAACTTGCTAAATTTGACAGAATTGAAATAAAATTAATTTAAATCTGTGAACAAATGAATTATCATTTCTTAACCACAGTCAAGATGAAAATCATAAAATTATCAAATAAAGTACAATAACTAATTAAGTTTGAAGAAATAAATAGTAGCATACCACTTCCACTTCAGGTTAAACTTTTAAAGAACCTTTTAAAGAAGCTACTTGCTGAGAAATTGGATTATCAGATGGATCAGACATGATTACAATTTAATTGTAGCTTCAAATTCCGGTAGATAATGATTAGCAGTTTTTTTTTGAATCGCGGTTGGTTACTTAGAGTTCAATTGAATTAGGTAATAGCGGCGAAATTAAATAAGAAATTGAAATTTAGGTTTATGTTTATGAGCATTTCCAATGGCAATAGTTATAATGGTTGGTAAAGAAATTTATAGTAGAAAATAGTTAAAATTTTAAATAAGAGGAACAAATGGAATTTCAATGTTAACAAATGACAATTATGTATAATTTTTGTTACGGGGGATCTCTGTTCGATAAATATATTCAATGAGCTATGATTATCTATAATTTTTGCTAAGAAGAATTATGCATTGGAGTGAAATTCCTTTACATATTATCTAAATTATGTGCCACCTAGGATATTATTGTTAAGAATTTTTCTCCATTATAGATGCACTAAGTCGGATACTCGTGTAATGGATATTTGGACTTGATCAATGTGTACTTCGTAATTTATATAATACTAGCTTGTAACCCGTGCGATACACGGAAGATTTTAAATATTTTTATTTTAATATTTATTATTTTTACCTTATTATTCATAATTTTAATATTTGTTTTTCAATTAATAAGAAAATAAATTATAAGAAGATAATAAAATATAATAATACGTATTTGATAGTTTTCTAAATGATAGTTTTTTGCTTGTATATTCAAGATAGATAAATAAATTTTTAAATTTAATATGTTGTTGACGGGAATTAAATCTTGAAATTGTTGGAGTAGTTTATAATATACTTTCCCTGTTCCCTATTTTGACTTTTCAAAGTCAAACTGATTGAGTTTTGACTAATAATCAATAAATATTGATAAACATATAAATTACAAAAAAATGATCATAAGAAAATTTTTGTGAAGTGTTATTAAAATTGATTTTTAAATTTGTAACAATATAAAATAATTAATTATAATTTACAATCAAATTTCGCTGAATTTAACTTTGAAAAGTTAAAATGGGACACAATAAGTAGGACGGAGGGAGTAATATAAATGTTTAATAACAATATGGTGAAAAAAACAATATAAATTTTTAACTAAAAAATGTTAGGAGAATCGAACATTGAACTTCTAGGAGTAGTTTATAAGATGATATAAACGTTTAATAATAATATGTTGTTGACAGGATTCGAACCTTGAACCTATAGGAGTATTTTATATATTATAAAAAGAATATTCTTTAAGCATTACATCCAACGGTTCTCATTAATCTGTCTCAAAATCCAACGGTTGCTATTGAGTGTACCAAAAAAGTGTACCAAACTACCAACCAAATATACTCTATTCCGCTTATAATAGTATAGTATAGATATTGAATTGTATAATAATATTTGGACTAATAGAGAAGATTGTCTTCTTGAGGCCCAAACACAATACCAAATCTTAGGTTGCCTGGTAGACATCCTAGGACTAGGAAATAAAATACTTATTAGAAAACTAGAAATTACTAATTTCCTTTATACTCCCCCTCAAGCTGCAGAAGAGTTCTTATACGATGCTGTGAGCTTGTGGAGATGAGAATTGTGTAGGTTTACCGAGAGTTTCTTAGTGAGGATATCTGCCACTTGGTTTTGAGAGGTGACATGAGCAGTTGTGATGTTGCCTTCTTTAATCTGATCTCGAACGTAATGACAATCTAACTCAACATGTTTCGTACGTTCATGTAGAACCGGACTCGCAGCAATGGCCAATGCAGCTTTATTGTCATAGTAAATCAAAGTAGGAGGAAGCTTTGACAGACCAAGATCTTTGAGTAAAGCTGTTAACCATGTGACCTCGCAAGTTGTAAGAGCCATTGCCCTATACTCTGCTTCAGCGGAGGAGCGAGCAACCACAGGTTGATTTTTTGACTTCCAAGAGACTGGGGAGGTGCCTAAGAAAACACAATAGCCTGTTGTTGAGCGTCGAGAAACTGGACATGAAGCCCAATCACTGTCACAATAAGCTATCAACTGTGCAGCTGATTGGGAGGCCTACAAAATTCCTTGAGACACAGTGCCTGTAAGATAATGAAACAGCCTATAAGCAGCATGCATATGTGCTATTGTCGGTTTATTCATGTATTGAGAGAGCAAATGCACAGTGAAGCAAATATCCATTCTAGTACCTGTGAGGTAAATTAATTGCCCAATCAGTCGTTGATAAATAGTTGGGTTAGGAAGAAGATCCCCTAAATCTGGAGTGATTTTTACATGCAAATCCAATGGCAGTTGTAGTGGCTTAGCATTGAGCATTTTGTGTTCTTTTAGAATATCCATGGTATACTTCTTTTGGCTTATAAAAATTTCGTCCTCACTGCTGTCAATCTCCAATCCCAAGAAATACCTAAGTTATCCCAAATCTTTCATGTGGAAATTCTGAGACAACGTTATCTTCAGGTCATTAATCATCTCCATGCAGTTTCCCGAAAGCAGCAAGTCATCCACATAAACAAGTATGAAAACGACCTTTGAATCAGTGTGTTTAGAGAACAAACTATAATCAGCTTTCGACTGTTGAAAGTTCATTTGCAGCAGAGTAGAAGATAGTTTAGAAAACCAAGTTCGTGGTGCTTGACGAAGCCCATAAAGAGATTTTTTCAGTCGACAAACAAGTATGGAGGAGACATTTGGTAGCTGCATATTCAGAGAAATTCTGGATCCCAAATGAGTGTATCCCTTTCGAAGCTTTATAAACACAGTTTCAGAGAGATCCCGATGGAGGAACGCGTTCGATACATCCATTTGATGGGTGTACCATTTTTGTATTGCTGCAACAACAAGTAAGGTTCGAACTTTGGTGAGTTTGGCCACAGGGGCGAAAGTTTCAAAAAAAATTTCACCAAGACGTTGGTGGCACCCCAAAACAACCAGCCTTGCCTTGTATTTGTCCACAGTTCCATCAGGTAGGAATTTAGTCTTAAAAACCCACTTTGTGCCAATACAATGTTTTCCAGCAGGTAATTCCACAATATCCCAAGTGTTGTTTATTTCCAAAGCATCCAACTCGTGATTCATTGCGTCAGCCCAATGAGAATGTTGGACTGCTTCTTTGAATGATGTTGGATCCTGACTTGTAGTAATAGCAGTAAGAAAGCAAGAAAATGGTTGATTCATTGAAGTAACAGCTAAGTTAGAGATTGGCTGAGTATTCTTATCAGTAACGAAATCTTTCATCCACATTGGAGGTACATGACCTCTTGTGGAACGTCTTACTGGACCCAGTGTGGGTGAGTTTGATGGTGAGACCGTGCTGCTAGAAGAGGAATCAGAACTATTTGTGAAAGATGGTGAAGACACAATAGAATCTAAAATGGGAGAATGCACATCAGACTCAGCATAATTAAGTGGAGTATCTTCAGAAACATAGGTTTCATCACTTGAAGCAACTTGTTAAACATGCATTGAGGGTGGAAGGGGTTTCATAAATTTTGATGAGAAATAGGGATGATATGTGAATATTGTCTCATGAAAAATAACATCACGAGACGAAAAATCTTGTTTGGTAAGCAAATTTAGAAGTCTGTAACCTTTTTGGTGTGGAGGATTGCCAATAAACATACACGGGACACCTTGATGTTCAAATTTGTCTGAAGAAAAAGTTGGATTATAAGCAAAAGCTAAGCAACCGAACACTCGTAGATGCTCATACTCAGGAGGTGTACCATACAGCAACTCATGAGGTGTTTTATTATTGAGAACATGAGTGGGTAACTTGTTAATCAAGTGCACAGCTGTTAAAACACATGCACCCCACAAATCCAAGGGCAATCCAGTATGAAACCGCAGTGTACGAGCTATCTCTAGAATATGTCAATGTTTCCTTTCAGCCTTGGCGTTTTGCTGAGGTCTATAAGGACACGACGTCTGATGTGTTATACCATTTGCTGAGAAAAATTGCTGACACAGAGATGAAGTGAACTCCAGGGCGTTATCAGATCGAATGATTTGAATCCGTTTATTGAATTTAGTCCAAACGTAATGAACAAATGCTTTGAGTTGAGGAAGAGCTTTAGACTTTAGTTGTAAGAGATAAATCCATGTATTTCGAGAGAAATCGTCAACCAATGTAAGAAAGTAACGATATTTGTCTTTGTAAGTGGTTTTGTATGGACCCTAGATGTCCATGTGAACAAGCTCAAAAGTAGTAGAGGCATGAGATGTACTGATGGGAAAAGGAAGTCTCGTGAATTTTGACAATGGACAAGACACACAAATGGTTGCAGGTGCAGTGAGACAGCTTTTGATCTGTTGGATGTGCTTTAAACTAGTGACTGAGGCATGCCCTAGCCTATGGTACCACAAGGCCATGTCACTATCACTTTTGACATTTGAGACAGCTGTAGCTGAACAACACAAAGAATTCACAGGCGAAGTAGTGTCTATATAATATAATCCATTTCTAGTAGTACCAACAGCATATACTTCCATATTGACCCGATTAGAAATAACACAATGTGAGTCAAAAAACTGAACCTCACAAGTATTATCTTTAAGCAGCTTTCTCAAAGAAATCAAGTTATGTTTAAAAGAAGGAACATACAAGACATTTTGTAAAATCAGCTGTGAGGTCAGATGTACCTGCCTTTTATGAGAGATGACAACACATTCTCCAGTAGAAAGATTGATGCTGCTATTGCCAGTGAAACAAAATTAGTTTTCCAGAATCGAAACATGTCCAGTCATATGATCGGTTGCCCCTGAATCCACTATCCATTCTATGGAGTTACTTGTGGCATTAAAACATGACAACATTCCAGAAAAATGACAATTCAACTCATCATCAGTATCTGAGAGTTTTGGTTGTCCCATAGAGAGCTTTGGTAACAGTTGAGCCAATTGTTCAAGATGTTGAGAGGTGAAACCCTGAGAAGAAAGATTGGACACAGAGGTATCAGTCTGAGCATTAGCTACAAATTTGCGATTGTTAAAAGGCTTAGAAGCATTGTTCCATCTGTTGGTGCCATATGGCTGATTTTTCTTAATTCCAGAGAATTGAGAATTGGATTGAGGATTGCTGCTATGTTTTGGATGCCAGCTTGGATACCCAATGTTTCTCCAGCATCTCTCTGGGGGATGACCATTCACACCACATGTGCCACACACCATGTTTCTGTTAACATTGGTTTTGTTGTACATTGCCATAAGCTCTCCACCTGATATGTTCAGATTCAACAAATTACGTTGTGCCTCCTCTTGTTCTAAAGCAGAACAAGCAACTTCTACAGTGGGTAAAGTCGACTTCATCAAGAGTTGACTTCTTTGTGTATTATATTGCTCATCAAGGCCATTTAAAAACTGAAATAGGCGAGATTCCTTTTTTTGAAGATTAATAGCTTCTAGCAGTTTGATCACATCAGGAGCTGGGTTAGCCACAGCAGGTAATAAATTTAAGGAATCGAGTTCCTCCCACACAACTTTCATAGAAGTATAATACTCAGTAATAGAAGAGTTTTGTTGTTTTAAATCATACAAATCACGACAGAGTTTATATTTTCTACTCCCATTTGTTAAAGAGAACCGTTGTTCAAGATTACTCCAAATATCTGAAGTTCTAGTCATGTACATGATAGATTGTTTAATGGTGGGTGAAACATTATTTGTTAACCAGGCAATAACCAAGTTGTTACACGTTTCCCACATCCCAGCTTTAACCTCATCATCAGTAGGGGATAGAATCGTACCTGTGACGAACCCCAGTTTGCGTTTAGAAGAAAAGTTGATTTCCATCGAACACCTCCAAGCTCTATAATCAGAGGAACCTTGTAGCTTCTCAACCTGAATAGAGCTAGCATTGTCTGATGGATGAAGAAAGAGAGGTGTCATCATTTCTTGATAAGTGATTCTAGCAGCCATCGTAGATCTGCTTTAAACTGGTTATCTTACACTGTAAAGAAACAGATGAAAACCAAGGATATTTAAGATAAAATAGATGTCGAGCACAGAGGCTCTGATACCAGGAGAACAAGCACAAATAAAGCTTGAAATGAATGTAAAGATGGAGTCTTTTATGTATGAAATGAGAGCTGTGAATATTCAGATCTGAATGATCGATACAATGATTGCTCTGCCTAACAATAATGAGAATGTTGCCATAAATAGGCTGCACAAACAGACAAATTACGTCCAACGTTATACTAACAAACAAGCCACCTGGCAAATATCCTAGGACTAGGAAATAAAATACTTATTAGAAAACTAGAAAATACTAATTTTCTTTACATAGGTCCAACTATTTTTCATTTCACCACTTCTTTAACTTCGAAATATATGTGTGTGTGTTAATTTTAAAAATATCTATAAAAAATATATATATATTAATTTATTTTTATAATGTTGAATTCTCTCCGACTGTCGGTTCTATTAAAAGGCAAATATCAAAGGAGGCATTTAAATAATTGGGTTATGGGTAGGACATAACGTAACATGATTTGATTGGTAGGCCACATATGTATCGCCTCATATGCGGTTTTGCACCATACCTTTATTATTATTGATCACCGACGAGGATTGCACCAATCATCTTCTTAAGGCTCAAGGATAAATGAAAGTACAAATGGTTCTTTTACAATCTACATGTGTCCACCCGAGTTTGGATAACGATACTTTCTCTACTTTATTAAGTAATTTATTTGACTTTTATTCACATGATTTTAAGTGCTTTAATCACATAACTAAAATTTTATTTTTTAAATTTCTTTATCAGAAATACAAATTCAATATTATTATTCTTATTTGGAAAATAAATTAACTTTTAACATATTGTCAAATTATTTAAATTAACGTATAAATACGTCAAATCTATTATATTATATATATAATACCACAACATGTACCATTTTAATCCATCTAAAATTACTATTTTGACCCTCTGCATTCATTAATACACATTAATTAAAATTCGTATTTAATATGTGCATTCATTAATATACATCATTTAACTAAGCATTCGAAGAAATTTGTGTCTCGCACGAGTATAGAAGTCTACGAACTCATTATAAGTGATCTAACATTATAGAAGAAATACTATTGGAACATTAACTTCAGATTGCTAACTACATATTTTTGCTATGGAATAAATTAATTTTGTACAACATGTACCATTTTAATCCATCTACAATTACTATTTTGACCCTCTGCATTCATTAATACACATCAATTAAAATTCGTATTTAATGTGTGCATTCATTAATATGCATCATTTAATACTATCTACTTAATTATAATATTTTCGTTACATTGCAATTAACTAAGCATTCGAAGAAGTTTGTGCCTCGCACGAGTATAGAAGCCTTAAAACTCATTATAAGTGATCTAACATTATAAAAGAAATAATATTGGAACATTAACTTCAGATTGCTAACTACATATTTTTGTTATGGAATAAATTAATTTTGTGTACTGTAATTTATTATTTTTACTTTATAGAAATGTGTCTAATACTATATTTTTTTATACTTTCTTGGCTTTGGTGCATTACTTGACATTCTGTAATATCAAATACAACAAATACATGACTCTAAGCACTTTGGAAAAATAAATGGTAAATTTGAATGTTTTAACAAAAATGGGAGATCTTGAAAAGGAGACAAAATAAACGTTGGTTAAAAAAGAACGCGATAAACTAAAAAGAATTTTAATAATCACAATATCAATTGCTAATATTAATATCAAAGCGTAACGAGAAAAACTGCAATACCAATTATAAAATAGAGCAATCCCGTGCCTTGCACGGGAATTGAAGCTAGTATCTTACAATAATAGATCATATGTTTGTCAATGGATCAAAGGATTAGTCTAATCCATATTGATTTAGACGAATATGGATTGATCGAAAAAATATTTAATTTAAAACTCGATTCAATAAAAATGTTCCAAATAATAAACGGATTAAATATAGATTTAAATTAATTCAATCCGCTTATTAACAACTTAATCCGTTTAATTATATACATAATACAAAGTAATATATTATAAAATATATATCACTCAATCGGTCTTTCAACTTAATCTTATTATATAGGTCATTGTTCTATGGAGAACCATCTTACGTGGAGAACCGTGGAGAATCACTTATTCTATACTAATTTCTGATTCTATTACAGAACCAAATTTTTATTTTTTTGGTTCTATAAAAAAAAAATTTTGGTTCAACCAAAAAAAAATCTGGACAAAGCTGACGTGGCAGTGCCACGGCATCGATGACATCATCATTGCTGACGTGGCAGTGATGACGTGGCAGTTTCGAATTTTTTTTTTTGAAAATTTTTTTTTTTGGCTCTGTTACAGAATCAGAAAAAAATTGAAAAATATTGATTCTATTACAGAATCATTGGGTTCTCCACGGTTCTCTACGTAAGGTGGTTCTCCATAGAGTGTTACTCATATTATATATGTAGGTGTTTTGCACATAATAACGTCAAAATAAGGCTAAACTCTAAACTAGAAAAAAAATATGTATGGGTAGTCATGTTATAAATCTAAAGTACTTGACTTAAATTTTCTTTTTTTAGTTAAACTTACTTATAGATTAATTTTATATTTAGCATTGTGTTTGAATAATGAAATTATTGAAGTAGTTCGGATTTTAGATTAATATTTAAAATATTAATTTAAAAATTTTCAAGTGTTACTAATTTTCTTTATAATGGTGAATGATATATACATCAGAGAATAGTTTTCCTGAGATTACTCAGGCACACTTTCCCTGAGGCGACTCAAAATAACACCATCAAATCATAAAATTTGAATATCTAACATGTATTTTTTAAAAGTAAAAAGGAGAATTAAAATTAATTATATATAATTAGCAATTAGATAAGCATCATATTAAAGACTCAACTTGATTTTAAGGAAAGTATTTTTAGGAAATTTCCTAAGATAATCTCAGGAAAAATATTCTCTATACATTATCAACTTTTTTTATTTTAAATATAAATAGAGCAATATATATATATATATATATATATATATATATATATGCAAAATCTAATCCGTTATCCACTAAATTAGATGGATTCATATATGAATTTAGGTCAATCCTTCGAATTCAATTTATTGATAGGTTCCGAGGGAGTATAAAACAAGATAAAATAAATTGTTTTTACATTTATTCCCGAGATTTTCTTTAAAAAAGAAAGCGAAAAATAGTGCAATTTTATTGAATTTCCTACTACAATTTTCATACCACATCAAACAAGATGCAAAGTAAAATAAATAGTTATGATTTTAATTTTTAAATATATAATATTATTAACATAAGACGTTCACAAATTAAAATTTTTTAAAATGAAAATTGATATTTGTTGTGGAACGAAATATAGGGTGTATTTACTGCGTATTTAATACTAAGGTTTATGAGAGCTTCGAGCTTTAATGGTTGATCAGGTGTTTCGTGACTTAACTCGGGTCCTCAAAAGATGCCTACGTATCTTGCAAATATCAAGAATCAAGCCAAAAAACGTAGTTCTGAATGTGAAGGAACAGGTCCTTATATAGGTGTTGAAAACCCTAGAATTAGAGTTGAAATAGGAGACTTGGTGGGCAAGTTATTCAGTTGGCCCAATTCTAGAGCCTTCCAAGAGATAAGGAGATAAGTATTGAAGGTGTATGCCTTGGAGGCTACTCCTAGTATGATTTAGTTTCCTTTTCAGACTCAATCTTGAAGATTGAAATTGGCTGATTTATTAATTACGAATTTATTATCATAAATAAGGTTTTGGGCCCCAGTAAAGGGCTTTAACCTTGGACCAATCTAGGCTTATTGAATACCACATTAAATGTATTTTTAGGGTTTACTTTTAGCCCATATCATTTGCCCCCCAACTTCTAGGAAAACTGATCAGGTTTTCCTTGAAGTTATTACGGCCTTGTTCGAGACTTGGGTCAGGGTTTATCTTTGATATCGTTTTGATGTAAAGCTTGGAGCGACCGACGCGTATACAACGATGTTAGATTATGCCAACAATATTGAACGGTGCTAGACGGCACTAAATGTCACTAAACGCTACTAAACAGCCTTAAACGACGTTTAAACGATGTTAAATGACGCTAAACGGCGTTAAACGGCGCTAAACGGCACTAAACAACACTAAACGTTACTAAACAGCCTTAAACGACGTTTAAACGATGTTAAACGACGCTAAACGGCGTTAAACGGTGCTAAACGGCACTAAACGTTACTAAACAGCCTTAAACGACGTTTAAACGATGTTAAACGACGCTAAACGGCGTTAAACGGCGCTAAACGGCACTAATTATCACTAATTCGAAAATATTAAATTGCGCTTCGAGCATAAAATTATTTTTCCATATTTCCGGAATTTTTGGAATTTAATCTCCAACTTTTCTCAGAAAAAATATTATTATTTTTTCTCTCTTTTTTTTTTCGACCTGAAACGAGGTCGTGTAAGGCCTGAGAATTGCCCAGGTCGTGTAAGAACCGACCTCGACTCACGAGGTGGTTCCAGGTCGTGTATGGCCTTTGAATCAGCCAGGTCGTGTGAGATTCGACCTCGATCCACGAGGTGGATCCACGTCGTGTAAGGATTCCAGATGAGACACGTCGTGATCCCTACGATCTCATCGTACGATGTGGATCGAGTTCGTTTATAATTCCTTTCATGGCCTGGTCGCACAACTCACGACCTCTCATTGCGAGATGGTTTGAGGTCGTGTAAGCTACCATATCTTAGCTGTTCGTGAATTTTACGAAACCTCCTTACGAGCTGAATCCAGGTCGTGTAAGGTCCAATAATTAGCCTTGTCGTACAACCTACGACCTCACCTTACGAGGTGATTCGAGGTCGTCCAAGGTCCATAGATTGGTCTCATCGAATTAGACACGACCTAATCTCACGAAGTAAAATGAGTTCGTGTAAGGATCAATAACAGGCTTCCTCGTGAGTTTTATGAACTCAATCTACGAACTGACTTGAGTTCGCGATATATATACGACTTGGTGTTATTTTACCAATTGCTTATGAATTTCCCGATCCTTCTAGAACTTTCTTTCAAACTCTATAAGCTTCTATGAGCTTCTAGATCTTGGGCCTATAGTTGGGCCAATGGGCCTTGACTGGTTATAGCCGGTTGCCATAGCAACTTAACCGGTTAAGTGACTGGCTATTTTTTGTATAAAAAGGGGTGAGAAGTGAACTCATTTCTCACATCACTCAAATAGTTCACTAAAATTTCTCTCTAGAGCTCTTAGTTTCAAGCGATTTCCGGCAACAAATTCCGGCCAAAGTTCTCCCCAAGGCTGTTTTCTGGGTTTATTTGAAGATCATTTCTTGAAGCTTCCTTCCCAAGCATTTCAATGGCGGATGACAGAGAAGCCAGGAGACTTAGCAAGATGAGCTCTTCTTCGCGAGGTACCTCTTTCCCTCCTATTCGTTCAAAATACACCTCGTTGATTGACATGATAAATCAAAGGGGGGATGAATATCCCTCTGTTTCTGCATTAGATTCTTATAATCATCATTCTAGATTTTTTGATGCTGAGAAAATTAAAAAATTCAAAAAGCTCTTCAACGTTCGTTCCCCCTTTAAATTAGTCCCAGCTGAACCAGGGGATCGTTCTTGTCATTGGAAGCCCCATGCCTTGTGCATATACAAGGATGCAATCATGGCTGGGCTTCGTTTTCCTTTCCATGATTTCATCCCCACTTTATTGGCGGATGTTCAAATAACCCTTGTCAGCTAGTTCCAAACGCTTGGAGGGCCATTCTTTGCTTCATGGTCCTTTGTTTAAAAAACAACTTTCCACTATCTGTTTCTCTTTTTAGGAAGATTTTTCAATTTAAGAATAGTGCAATCACTTATCCTGGCTGGGTATATATCAGCCTTCGTGCTACGATCCCAAATATCTACGATCCCTCTTCAATTCCCGATAGTAAGCCTAAATGGAAAGAGGAGTTCATGTACCTTGTGTGGGAGGGGGGTGATTGGGGCACCCTCTTTCGCAGCTCCTTTGGGAAGGTAACTGATGGGAATTCAGATGACATCGAGCTAATTGATGCCGAAAGAGCTGCTTTCAACACCCTTACTGCCGACAAAGGGGAAACTCACTTCTTCACTCTCCTTGAGGAATTTTCCCTCAAGTCTGTGGGTCTTTCTTCTGTTACTGATAAGGGTAAACCCCCCCCATTCTTTTACCTAGTTTTTCATTCATTTTGAATGTTACGTTTCATTTGTTACTAATCTTGTCTTTTGATTTTTCAGCTGCGAAGGCCATTAATGAGCTCCAGGAACATTTGGCTGGGGAAACTCCCCGTATGAAGAGGAGAAGAGCTACAAAGGACCCTAGGGGACAGCACGGAGAGCCTGCCTTTCTAAGGCCCCATGATGCTGCTGATGTAGAAGAGGTCAGTGGGGCTGCCTCCTCTGCTAAGACTTCTGTTTTCCGTCCCGCTTGGGGCATCAGAAAACAGGACTCGGTTGTAGGTAGCACCAAACACTCCAAGGATTGGTCCTACCACTCAATCACCCCTGCTGATTATCGCGATATTGTCGTTTCCCGCGATTTGGAGGGTGTTGAGCTAATGGGTGCTCAGGCTCTTGCCACCGTAAGTATTTGTTTTTACCTCGTTATTTTAGATTTTTACTTCTCGCCTGTTTTTAACTTGTTGTTTTTCAGGGCAAAACCTATTTCCAGGCAGCCATGCATCATGCCAAGTCTTGGCGAACTCAGGCTGGGACTCACAAGAAAGATCTTGACCAGTCGAGGGCCCAAGTTACAGGCTTGGAAGAGAAGTTGAAGGCGAAGGAGGAGAAGCTAGAGAAATCCTATGGCAGCATTGCTGAGCTTCGCCAGGGCAAGGAGGATATCATAGATGATTATATGGACTCCGAGGACTTTCAGAGGCTTATGGCTAAGCATGATG
Organism: Saposhnikovia divaricata; assembly: GCA_036435485.1. Taxonomy (NCBI): domain Eukaryota; kingdom Viridiplantae; phylum Streptophyta; class Magnoliopsida; order Apiales; family Apiaceae; genus Saposhnikovia; species Saposhnikovia divaricata. Next base: position 121,440,994 of record CM071601.1, on the reverse strand, counting down.
ATCTTATCTATCCAGCCAACTACTTTAGTGGCTGGAAGGGGGCACTAGATGCTGTTTCTGAGAGGCACCCCGGGCTGTTCCAGATTGGTGATATTCCTTGCCCTGAGGCCCCGTTGGAGCTGGCCAAGTTGCTGGAGTCTCAGAGAATCACCCCCATGGATGAGGATGAGGAGGAAGAGGAGGAAGGGGAGGATGCTACTGACAGGATTTTGAACCCTGCTCGCTCCCCTCTCCGTGCTAAATCAGGCGGTTCAGTTGTTGGGGATTCGACTACCCATACCAGCACTGACAGAGACTCTCCTGCTAGGAGTACTGGGAAGACTAAGGCACCTTGATTTTATTTATGTTGGCCCTGCGTGGCATGTCTTTTGATGTTTTGCTTTTAAATTAGCAACCTTGAAACTATAGCCTCCGGGCTTTGCTTATTTATGTATTTTCTGGTTTTTCCTTCTATTTGGTTGCTTTGCCTTTTGTGTTTTGGCTTACTTTAGCTAGCAATTCTAAATATGCTTTTGACACATAACAGACATAAAACAACAACTAAAGGAGGAGAAAACCAAATTGCATTAAAACTTGAAATGGGCTTAGCCCTTACATAATACTCTACTTCCTACTCAGAGTTTAAAAAACTCCAAAATGGTTTCGTCGACCTTATTTCTACTTTCCTAATAGATATAAGCTACGTCCTTCATAGGATAATCAAACATAATAGACCTTGAGATTCGATGCATGCCAAGTGCGAGGCACATGATTCCTTCCAGAGTCTCCAACTTGTATGATCCTCGACCCAGTGTGCTTTTGACCCGATATGGGCCTTCCCAATTTGGTGCCAGTTTTCCTTTTTGTCCAACCCCGGATGCTTCAATCTTTCTGAGCACTAAGTCTCCTTGACGGAAGAACCTTTCTTTCACCCTTAGGTTGTAGTAGAAGGAAGCTTTCTTCTGATGCTCTGTATTCCTAGCATGGGCTTCATCCCTTACTTCGTCGATTAGGTCGAGGGCTAATCTCATCCCTTCCTCATTGGTGTCTGGTTCAAAGGATTCCACCCGTGGAGATACATGCATGATTTCCACGGGTACCACAGCTTCAGCCCCGTAGGCTAACATGAATGGAGTTGCTCCAGTAGTCACCTTGCATGTGGTTCGGTATGCCCAGAGTATGGGTAGTAACTCATCCACCCAAGTACTTCTGGAGCGTTCTACTCTTTTCTTCAGTCCATCGAGAATGATTCGGTTGGCAACCTCAGCTTGACCATTAGCTTGAGGGTGGGCAACTGAGGTGAATCGAAGCTCAATTCCATTCTCTTCACAATAGTCTTTGAACTCTTTGTTGTTAAATTGTAAACCATTGTCCGTAACGAGGATTCGTGGTATTCCGTATCTGCACATGACATTCTCCCAGAAGAATTGCATGATTTGCTTGGTTGTGATTTTAGCCAAAGGTTTGGCCTCAATCCACTTCGTGAAGTAGTCAATGGCTACAACTAGGAACTTCCTTTGAGCAGTGGCCATAGGAAAGGGCCCAAGAATGTCCATCCCCCACATAGCAAATGGGATGGGGGAGCTAATGGATGTCAACATCTCTGGTGGTTGTCTAACTACTGGTGCATGTTTCTGGCACCGATCACACTTTTTCACATACTCTTTGGCATCAGCCATCATCTCAGGCCAATAGAATCCAAGCCTGACTATCTTGTGAGCTAAGGCCCTGGCCCCCAGGTGTTGTTCGCAAATTCCCTCATGGACCTCCTCAATAGCTGATTTGGCCTCTTCGGGCCTTAAACACTTTAGATACGGAATTACAAAAGATTTTTTGTAGAGTATCCCCTCAATCAAAGCATACCTCAGCGCTCTCACAGATAATTTGCGTGCCTCCATGGCATTAGTCAGGAGCCAACCAGTCTCGAGGTGTGCTTTTATGGGATCTATCCAACATTCCCTAACTCCAATAGGTGCGATTAACTTTGAGTCGGTGGTAGGGGTTCTCAGAACTTGGAAGTAGACACTTCCAGAGTAATTCTCTATCTCAGAGGAGGCAAACTTGGATAAGGCATCAGCCTTAGTGTTCTCCTCCCTCGGAATGTGCTCAATGTAGCACTCATCAAATTGAGTTATTATTGCCTTCACAAGCCTTAAGTATTTAGCCATGGTTTCATCCCTCGCCTCAAACTCTCCATTGACTTGAGCCACAACCAACCTTGAATCTCCACAAACTTTAAGATTTTTGACCCTTAGGGCTCCTGCTAAGCCAAGTCCAGCTATCAGAGCTTCATATTCTGCCTCATTATTGGTTGTTGGAAAGTCTAACTTCAGGGCGTATTCAATCATGAATCCATCGGGACTTTGTAAGACGAGACCTGCGCCACTTGTTTTCGTTTTTGATGCCCCATCAAAATAGAGCATCCAGAATTCCTTCTCCTCTATTATGGGTTCCTTGTCTTCCTTATTGCCTTCCTGAGGTATCTCCTGCCCCCCGACTTCTTGGTTGTCAATGGTACATTCAACCACGAAGTCAGCAAGTGCCTGAGCTTTGATGGCCGTCCTTGGCTTGTACTTAATATCGAATTCTCCCAACTCAATTGCCCACTTGATGAGCCTACCACTGGCCTTAGGGCTATGCAAAATATTTCTCAACGGCTGTCCTGTAAGGACCTCAATCTCATGTGCCTGAAAATAGGGCCTTAGCTTCCTAGAGGCAGTTACCAATGCTAAAGCAAACTTCTCAATAGTGGAGTAGTTCAACTCTGCTCCGTGTAAAACTTTACTCACATAGTATACGAGTTTCTGAACCTTGTTTTCCTCCTTTACCAGCACCGCACTCACAGCTTGACCTGAAATAGCCAAGTAAAGATAAAGGATTTCTCCCGTACTTGGCTTGGCCAACAGCGGGGCCTCAGACATATACTTCTTCACCTGCTCAAAGGCCTCTTGGCTTTCTTCAGTCCATTCAAAGTTTTTACCTTCTTCAAAGTTTTAAAGAACGGCAAACACTTGTCCCCGGATTTGGAGATGAACCTCCCTAACGCAGCAATCCTCCCAGTTAACTTCTGTACATCCCTTATAGAACGTGGTGGTTCCATGTCCAAAATAGCCTTGATTTTGTCGGGGTTGGCCTCAATTCCCCGTTTTGAGACCATAAGACCCAAAAATTTTCCAGACCCAACACCAAAGGCACACTTGGCCGGATTCAACATCATCCTATGGTGCCTCAGCACTTCAAATGCCTCGCATAGGTGTTCAATGTGATCTGCCATGTGTAGGCTTTTCACGAGCATATCATCCACATAAACCTCCATAGTCTTTCCAATGAGATGAGCGAAGATCTTGTTTACCAACCTCTGATAGGTAGCTCCTGCATTTTTCAGTCCGAAAGCCATGACCAAGTAACAATACACACCGAAGTCGGTGATGAACAATACCTTTGGAATATCATCCTTATGCATCTTGATTTGATTATAGCCACTAAAGCCATCCATGAAGCTTAACATCTCATGCCCAGCCGTGGCATCTATCAGCGTATCGATCCTTGGCAAGGGAAAACAGTCCTTTGGGCATGCGTCGTTCAAATCAGTGAAGTCTATGCACATCCTCCACTTTCCATTAGCCTTCTTGACCATTACAGGATTGGCCAACCATTCCGGGAACTGGATTTCCTCAATGAACCCTGCCTCTAGGAGTTTGTCAACCTCCTATTTTATGGCTTCTTGCCTCTCAGGTGCAAAATTTCTCTTCTTTTGTTTCACTGTCTTCCGGTTTGGATCCACATTCAGGCTGTGTGTTATCAATTGGGGATCTATCCCTGGCATGTCAGCTGCTGTCCATGCGAAGACATCACTATTGTCTTGCAAAAAGGAGATTAATTTGCTCTTCAAGGGGTCTTTCAAAGATGCCCCGATGTAAGTAACCTTCTCAGAATCTCCCAACTCCAAAGGTATGGGAAGCAATTCCTCTGCTGGTTTTCCTCTGCGCTCTTCATTCTCTCGAACATCCATATCTTCGATTGGGAGAACCTGCCCCCCGGTTCCATCCGGCCTCAGTGCGGCCACATAACAACTCCTTGCCATCTTTTGATCCCCTTTCTCTTCTCCTACTCCATTTCTGGTTGGGAACTTAACCTTTAAATGATAGGTAGAGGCAACCGCCTTGAAAGCATGTAGTCCCGTCCTACCTAGGATAGCATTGTACGTGGATGTAGCTTTGATAACCAAGAAATTTAACATCTGAGTTGCCTCCCGTAGCTCCTGCCCTATAGTCATGGGTAGCTGAATTGTTCCCTCGATCTTCGACTCTACTCCATTGAATCCATATATGGGCATGTTTGACGGCGTCAACTGAGACTCGGCATATCCCATTTTTAAGAAGGCATCATGAAACAAGATGTCCACAGATGCTCCATTGTCGATCAAGACCCTCTTTACTTGAGAATTGCCTATCACAGGTGAGACCAGGGGGTCATCATGGGGAAACTTCACCCCTTCAAGGTCTGAATCATCGAATCCAATCGAGACTTCTGTCTTTGCACGTTTTGGTGCTTCCCCTACAATGTGCATTACTTCTCGCGCATACGCCTTTCTGGAATTTCTACTTGTCCCGGCCGCTGTCGGGCCACCGAAGATCATGTTGATTACTGGCCCCCGGGGCTGCTGATTGTGATTACGATCCTCATCTTTCCTATCATAATCCCGCCTTGGGTTTCCCCGATCCCCGTCTCTGCAGAATTTATTCAATTTTCCCCTGCAGATCAAGAACTCAATTTCATCCTTCAATTGTCTACAATCGTCGGTATCGTGACCCACATCCTTATGGAACCGACAGTACTGATTCTTGTTTCTTTTCTCAGGATCAGTCCTTAGTGGCTTCGGCCATCTCACATCCCTATCTTTTTCTATCTCCATCAGGATTTGACTTCTTGGAGTATTCAGCCTTGCGTATTCCGCAAACCTTTGCCCCGGGACTCCCCTTTTTAGGGGCTGAATCAGAATCCCTGCCCGTGCGCGGGTACTTATCTTTAGCATCATATTCCTGTTCCGACTTCCGTTTCTTAGAGTTGTCACCGTTTCCGGTGTTCCCCGTCCCTGGATCTTTCTTCAGACTATCCTCCGCCTTGATGTACTTGCTCGCCCTTTGCTGGAGCTCAACCATATTTTCAGGGGGATGCTTAGCCAATGACATTTTGAAATAAACATTCGAAGTTCCATTCTGCAATGCCACCATGGCTACCTTGTTTTCCAGGTTTGTAATGTTGAGTGTTTCCTTTGTGAATCGCTTGAGATAGTCTCTGTTCGCTAAAATCACTACGCAAATATACGCAGTCCAAAAGCAATAAAGGGAAATAAGGATCGTTCCCACGAAGACTCGGTGATTTAAGTTAAAGTGTCTATTCAACAATGCTCGGTTAATTATAAAAGCTTGAACGAGTGATAAAGGTTGGTTTGTTTGAATTAAACAATTAACTAATGAAATATCAACTAATGTGTTTTAATTAATATGATAAAAGCATGGGGTTCTAAGTTCATGAATGCTTCATCTTGGTTCACTATCAAGATTCAATAAGTTGCAATTGTTAAAGAAGCTAGCGGGAACACTTAACTAATATGAGCCATCTTTCAATTAACTCATACCAATCCAAATAAACATCCACAAAAGAGATAGAAGTTATAAGGGCATCAATTATATCCAAAACACTATATGTCTATGTGAATGGGTAATATAATCAATTTATAAACAAGTTCCGCAATTAACTACATAGGGGAATAACGTTCTTTCGAAACTATATTCCAACACGCGGAGAAGCCGACGAAACCTATGCTAGCATGGTGAGTCCTAATCTCTAAATCCACTTTCGCATTCATTAGAGATTTGACAAAATAGATGTTAGCTACTCATCCATATGCAATTAACACAACCACACTAGGCATTCTTATAAGAAAACCACAAACTCACATTATCTATCAAGCCAACCAAGAAAATCCACAATTCACTACATTAGAACCCCATGAAAGTGTTTAGTTCATAATTAAACTTAACACCTTCATGGGTTCTATGGATAACATAATTAAACAAAATGAAACTTAAGATTAATAATTGAAATTGAATTAGACAAAAGTACTAGAAAAGAAATCACTAATAAACAAGTTATGAGTTGAGAAAAACTGAAAATTGGAGTAGAGAAATCCTGGAAATTGCTTGAACTTGAGTGAATTCCTCCTTGGATTCACCTAAGATTTGATGTGTTCTTCCTCTTGCCTACTTCCAAGATGTTCCCCCCTGCTAGTTAGGTTTTGAAGTGAAGAAAATGTGTTTTTATGTAACCCTAGAAGAAGCCCAACACCCAAATTTCGGCCCAGCAACAAAACCATTTTGAGCAGAATTTTTGTGCTCCGGGCGGCCGCCCGGACTCCAAGCTGCAGCCCGGAAGGAAATTCTGCTGGAATTTTTATGCCTTAGCTTATTTTCTGAGTTTTTGGCTTGCTCTTTCCTTTGCACCTTCTTGCACTTTGCATCAACTATTTTCCCTTGATCTCTAAACATTCTTTAGCTCTTCAAGATGTCGTAACAACATCACAACTCCTTCGAGATGATCCAACAACATGATCAAGCATTACCACGAACAACCAAGAATCCACAGTTTTCGCACCAAATCACCCGACTCTCGATCTTTTATGTTATTCCATGCAACCTACAAAAATAACCCGAAACGCATCAAACGATACTTGAAAACTTGAGAATATACAACAATTCTAGTCATTTGGAAGTATTAAAAGTGGATATAAAATCCACTTAACAAACCCCCAAACTTGAATCATTGCTTGTCCTCAAGCAAAGAAAAGAATGCAACTACTTAACACATGGAAAATGCATGAATGATATGAACTAAATAATCTAACTACTAAATGCATGAATGCATGAAATGCAAGATCCCCTCGCAAGACAATATTCTCGCTAGTAATTTTCTCCAAGAATGCAACAACTAATGACAAGAACCGATTACAATACAATATATGCATAGGCATAAACAAGAGCAAAGCGTGAGTGTGTGCTTGCTTCAAAAGAATACTCACTAGTGGATATGAACAAGGCAAAACATGCTTTTGAGGGAAATTTACGAGTTTAAAAATAGAATAGAGTCTATACTCTCGACAACCTAGAACAGCTCCATATTCGATCAAGGTTACACTGAATTTATTATGATCTATATATCTAAATACGCTTACTTGACCGTGCAATGGCTGAGGTCCCTAAAGACTTATGCATTAGCACCCTTGTAACGAGCTTTAGGTTAGCGGATCCCAGATTATAAAAGCCTTAGGTCACTAGGCACAAAGTCCCCAAGAACTTACTTGCTCGAGTACCAATGAGCCCAACCGTGGTCAATTATGCCTTATACACATTCAACTTTTTTTTTTTTTTTTGAGATTGGGAATGAGTGCGTTTCGCTCCATCTCATTCCACCCCTAGACTACTCATATAAATATGAGCTGGCTACTAGCCAATTGACACCTAGCCATTACTTATCATTATTATATTTCTTTTTTTTTTTTTAGCACGTATACCCAATGCTTCCCCCAAACTTATACTTTACTACCCTAGAGTCATAAAGAGAATAGGTAATATTCTATCGTTAAACAAGCGACTATTCCCCCATAAGCATGTAATCCTTGAACAAAATCCAAAAGCATTGAGTAACTATGAATGGTGTAAAAATATTTTAGCTACTGCACTAGTATAGCCTATTTCAACTAAGCATGAAATCGAATTCCTGTTTTTCATTATCACACTCTCTTCAAAGACTACTAATTCGAACTTGTTATTGCTAAGGGATCATGAAATGTTATGATATGCAATTATATGAACTAAACAATTAAATTAATCTACATGAATGCAACTACATGTCGTGAAATTTTTTTTTTTTTTACATGCGAATTAAAACTACATGACATGAATGTACTAACTAGATGCAAATATGACCTTAACCCCACACCCCCAAACTTGAACAATTCAATGTCCTCATTGAAAGTAAAGGGAAAAGGTTAGAAAACGCCCCTAATCGTCTGAGTCGTCACCCTCCTCGGGCTGTGAATCTGGTGGAGTATCTGGAGGAGGATAGGGCTGATGAGTGCCATAAACCGGCCATTCGACTTGAATGCCATCTCGCTCAAAAACTCTATCAAGTGACACTGTCATATCCTGTGCAAAACGGCGATTTATATCATGCATGGCGTCCATACGCCGAAGCAACCGCCTATACTGGGTATCACTGAATCCTGCCTGTGGACCCTGGCGACCTGCGCCTCTCTCAGCCCGATCTGCTCTAACTCTCTGCGGTGGTGGCATAATTCTCGCCACCCCACCTACAATGAACCCATGACCTCGTGGGTGAGGGACGCCGCCGGGCCAATCCTCCAAACGAGCAATTATAGCACTATCAATGTCGGCACTCTGCTGCTGAAGCTGTTCCTCGGCACCCCAATTAACACCGGCATTCATACACAACCGGGTGATAAGAGAAGCATGGGGAATAGCTCCTGTAGTGCGGCTAGTCATAAAACGGCACATACCCTGATAAATCAGATATGCTGGATCAATGTAATGGCCTCCCAAAATTCCATATAACAAAATGGCTCTCTCCACTGTAACGTCATGAGCGTGCGAAGAAGGCATCAATCGTGCACATATGAACATGTTCCATGCGCGAGCATACCTATTCAGGGCAGAAGCAGGGAAGTTTAAATGCTCATTAGATCCCGGCTTATACCTCCACTCGGTGCCTGGTGCACACAAATCAACCACAAGTCTATCTAAATCCACTTCTACTCGTGACATGATCGTCCAATCCTCGGCCGCCCGAGGTCGAGGTGGAAGTCTTAACACGTTCACAATGGTTGCAAGCCGGTAATCCACCGTTACACCACGGACCCATGAATAACCATTAGCCGATTCCTTGGCATTTGCATAGAATTCCCGGACAACACCTAGGGGAACTTCCAACGGAGTGTCACAGAACACACTCCAACCCCTAACATTAACCATGCCAAGCAATTCGCCATCGGTGGCGGAAGGTTTGAATCCTCGTTCTTTAGCCACCGCCCTAGTCCGCAATCGATTATACTCATTGTGAGCAATTAATGAAACAAATCGCGATTCATCAAATGCCTCATCAACATTCGGTTGAGCACTACTACTACCGACAAATCTTGCTCTTTTTGGTGCCATAATTCTCACAGACAAATTAACAAACACCTTACGTGCAAGTCTCCTTATCAACCAATCACACAATATCCAACCAAATTAAACCAAGCAAATGCTTACAATCCACAACAAGATAAACCCTTGAAATCCTTTTCCAATCCTTGTTTTCTAATTTCTAAAAATTGTGAGATGGTGGTGAGGAGATGAAAGGATATATATATATATATATATGTGTATGGATGGGTATGTAATTGTATTAGACTAGGGGAAAAGATATGGGTTTAATGATAGGAATTAAGGAATTTATGGGATTGAGAATGGGAGAATAGATATGAGTTTGGTTGTTTGTTAATTAGGATTGAAATTTATGGAAGGGATATGGAGTTTTAATGAGAGAGGTTTGGAATGGGTGGGGAGAGTTTAGGACTTACCAAATGTTAAAACAACTCAAAACACATGCTTGGTTATATTCTCTGTTCGGCAGGCAATAGAACCCTGGCGCGCCCGCTTGGATATGGCGCGGCCGCCCCGGAATCAAAACCTTCTGCTCGGCTGCTTGGCTAGGCTGCATATCTCGACAGATAGATGCCACACGGGGCGCCTGCCTGTGGTATGGCGCGGCCGCCCGGGTGATAAAACTCCTGTCCAGCAACTGTTCTCCTCAAATCCTTTGGTTCGACAGAAACATAAGGCCTGGCGCGCCCGCTTGAGTATGGCGCGGCCGCCCCGGGCACAGAATTGCTGTCCAGCCAAAAATTTTCAACACACTATTTTTTTTTTTTTTTCAAAACAAATAATACTCCAAAATGCGTGGGTTGCCTCCCACGAAGCGCTTGTTTTAAATGTCACTAGCTTGACATTTCTTCGAACTTCAATCGGTAGTACCAAGAACCGCGGTTTCCGCTTCGCGATTCACAATTTCACCAAAGTATGGTTTCAACCTCTGTCCATTTACCTTGAACGACTCCTCAGGTGATTTATCAAAAATTTCCACTGCTCCATGTGGAAACACGGTTTTAACATAAAATGGCCCTGACCATCTCGACTTAAGCTTTCCTGGAAACAATCGAAGACGAGAGTTAAATAATAAAACGGATTGACCAGGAACAAATACCTTGTTTACCAGACGACGATCATGCCAGCGCTTCACTTTCTCCTTATAAAGCTTGTTATTCTCATATGCTTGCAATCGAAACTCGTCCATCTCATTGAGTTGCACCATTCTCTTTTCACCAGCAGCCTTAAGATCAAAATTTAACTTCTTTAAAGCCCAGTATGCCTTGTGTTCTAATTCTGCTGGTAAATGACAAGCTTTTCCATACACAAGTTGATATGGTGACATCCCCAACGGTGTTTTATAGGCTGTTCGATAAGCCCATGCCGCTTCATCAAGTTTCATCGACCAATCCTTTCTTGAAGGACTCACTACCTTTTCTAGAATGCGTTTGATTTCTCGATTAGACACCTCGACTTGGCCATTGGTTTGAGGGTGGTATGCCGTAGCCACACGATGGTTGATGTTGTACTTAGCCATGAGGTTAGTAAACTTGCGATTGCAAAAGTGAGTACCTTCATCACTAATGATAACTCGAGGAGTGCCGAATCTTGTAAAGATGTTCTTGTGAAGGAAATTTATCACTACATTTGCATCATTGGTTGGAAGTGCCTTGACCTCAACCCATTTGGAAACATAGTCTACGGCTAGCAAGATGTATTGGTTGTTGCATGAAGAAATGAACGGTCCCATGAAGTCAATTCCCCAAACGTCGAAGATTTCCACTTCCAGCATCACATTAAGGGGCATTTCATTTCTCCTTGAGATGTTTCCAACTCGTTGACAACGATCACACCTCAATACAAACTGATGAGCATCCTTAAAAAGGGAAGGCCAATAGAATCCCGCTTGAAGAATACGAGTTGCGGTCTTTTCACCTCCATAGTGGCCTCCATATGTTGTGGCATGATAGTCCCTCAGAATAGCCTCTGTTTCACTGTGAGGTACACACCTCCTAATAACCTGATCCGCTCCTTGTCTGAATAAGTATGGTTCGTCCCAACGATACCATTTAACTTCATGCAAGAACTTCTTCTTTTGTGCATACGAGAGTTCGGGAGGAATCACTCTACTAACAAGAAAGTTCACAATGTCTGCGAACCACGGTTCTTCTTCTTGTATTCCAAACAGCTGTTCATCAGGAAAGAATTCATTAATGATCGTGCTGTCTTGGGATGTCTTCCCAAAATCTTCCAAACGAGAAAGGTGATCAGCTACTTGATTTTCTATTCCTTTTCTGTCCTTTATCTCCAAATCGAATTCTTGCAATAGAAGTACCCAACGAATCAAACGAGGTTTGGAGTCCTTCTTTGTCATCAAATATCTTATAGCTGCATGATCTGTGTAAACAATTACCTTCGTGCCAAGCAAATAGGCTCGAAATTTCTCAAAAGCATAGACGACAGCCAAGAGCTCTTTTTCCGTAGTGGTGTAGTTCAACTGTGCGTCATTAAGGGTTTTACTAGCATAGTAAACCACATGAAAAATTCTCTCTTTCCGTTGACCAAGAACAGCACCAACTGTATAGTCACTAGCGTCACACATCAGCTCAAAAGGCTCACTCCAATTAGGTGCAGTAATAACAGGTGCGGTAGTTAACTTCTTCTTCAAGAGTTCGAAGGCAACAAGACAAGCTTCGTCAAATTTGAAGGGAATGTCCTTCTCAAGTAGATTACACAATGGTTTAGAAATTTTCGAGAAATCCTTTATGAAACGTCGATAAAAACCCGCGTGCCCAAGAAAGCTACGAATCCCTTTGACTGAAATTGGAGGAGGAAGATTTGAGATTGTTTCCAATTTAGCTTTATCTACCTCAAGACCTTGATTAGAAACCTTGTGCCCGAGAATTATTCCTTCTTGTACCATGAAATGGCACTTTTCCCAATTGAGAACCAAATTGGTCTCAACGCACCTTTTAAGCACCAAGGTCAAATTCGCAAGAGTCTCATCATAAGAGGTACCAAATACTGAAAAATCATCCATAAAAACCTCCACATTAATACCAATCATGTCCGAGAATATGGCCATCATGCATCTCTGAAAAGTTGCTGGGGCACCACAAAGACCAAAAGAAACCCGACGAAAGGCAAAAGTGCCAAACGGGCAAGTAAATGTGGTCTTTTCCTGATCTTCAGGAGCAATGCAAATCTGATTATACCCCGGATATCCATCAAGAAGACAATAATATTCATGACCGGCCAATCTATCCAACATCTGATCAATGAAGGGAAGTGGGAAATGATCTTTCCTGGTGGCCTTATTGAGCTTCCGATAGTCCATGCACACTCGCCATCCTGTGACTGTTCGAGTAGGAATGAGTTCATTTTTTTCGTTTGCCACCACGGTCATGCCTCCTTTCTTAGGCACACACTGCACTGGACTGACCCATGAACTGTCTGAAATGGGATAGATTATCCCTGCATCTAGCCACTTGAGGATTTCTTTCTTTACCACCTCTTTCATGATAGGATTTAGCCGTCTTTGGTGCTCTACTGTTGGCTTACTCCCTTCTTCCAATAAAATTTTATGTTGGCAATACGAGGGACTGATTCCTTTTAGATCCGCCACAGACCAACCTATGGCTGATTTGAATTCTCGAAGAACTCTCAAGAGTTTGTCCTCCTCAGCATCTGAAAGGTTAGCGGCAATAATCACTGGTAAAGTAGATGATTCTCCAAGAGAAGCATACCGTAAATGCTCCGGTAGTGGTTTGAGCTCTAAAGTTGGAGCTTCCTCGATAGATGGTTTTAATTGCTGATGCGACTCCTTTAATTCTGGTAGACCCAATGATTCTACTGGTCTCTCAAATTTTCTTTGCCAAGGCACAGCATCCAGATATTGCAGTTGTTCATCTATATCATCTTCATCCAATGAATACTCTTCACTGAGTGCCTTTTCCAAAGTGTCATTCATGAACATGTGATCCAACTTTTCTTGCACTGTAGACTCAATCAAGTCTATCTTCAGACACTGTTCTTCTTCTGTAGGAAATTTCATAGCTGTGAAAACATTGAAAGTGACATTTTGATCGTGCACCCTCATCGTAAGTTCTCCCTTTTGGACATCAATCAATGTTTGCCCCGTCGCCAAGAATGGTCGACCAAGAATGATAGGAATCTTCTTGTCTTCTTCAAAATCTAGTATGACAAAATCAGCTGGAAAAATTAGTTTGTCCACTTTTACTAGGACATCTTCAACAACTCCTCGGGGATAGGTGATTGAGCGATCCGCTAACTGAAGTGACATGCTCGTCGGTTTTGGCTCAGGAAGGCCAAGTTGCAAGAAAACCGAATATGGCATGAGATTGATACTTGCTCCCAAATCACATAAACATTTGTCAAAAGACAAATTTCCAATGGTGCATGGAATGGTGAAACTACCTGGGTCCTTTAGTTTAGGCGGTAACTTTTGTTGCAAAACCGCACTACACTCTTCCGTCAAAGCAACGGTCTCTAACTCCTCCAGTTTCACTTTTCTCGAAAGAATGCCTTTCATGAACTTTGCATAGCTTGGCATTTGTTCTAGAGCTTCAGCAAAGGGAATGTTGATGTGTAATTTCTTAAATACTTCAAGAAATTTTCCAAATTGCTTGTCCAGTTTCTGTTTCTGCAATCGTCGAGGAAATGGTGGAGGTGGATATACATGCTCTCCTACTTCTTTAAGGACTGATTGTTTAGGAGGTGATGTATTTTTTTCTTCCTCTTGGGTTGAAATTGAAGCTTTACTCTTGTCTTCGGAGTCTCCCAAGTCCACTTTTTCTGTTTCCTCAATGGGCAGAATTCTTTCTGCTCTTGTCATTTCAGCACCTTCTGTGACTTTCCCGGACCTTAGAGTGATGGCCTTGATGTGCTCTTGATTATCCTTTCTCCCCGGATTAGCTTCGGTATCACTGGGAAGTGTTCCTTGTGGTCGGCTCATCATGAAACTAGCAAGTTGTCCCATTTGAGTTTCCAGATTTTTAATTGAAGCTGCTTGGCTTTTCCAAGCTAATCTGAGCTCATCTAACTCTGTCTTTTCGCTCGAAGATGATTGCCCGGAATGTCCATAAGATTGTTGTGGTTGATGAAATCCCGGGGGCTGAAATTGTCTAGGGGCATATGGTTGTTGAAATTGATGCCCCTGTTGTTGGTGAAATCAAGATGGATTAGATTGCTTGTTTCCAAATTGCTGATTCTGAGAATTATGAAAGGGCTGATTATTCTGCTGAGCACCTCCTTGGTTGTTGCTCCAACTGAAATTTGGGTGATTTCGATTGCTTGGATGATAATTGTTAGGCGCTGGTTGTTGTTGCCTCTGAAAGTTGCTTACAAATTGCACCGATTCACTAGAAATGGCACATTGGTTGGTTTCATGTGCACCCGCACATAACTCACATATGCTAGCCACTTGCTGAAAACCTTGTGATGCCATAGAATCCACCTTCAAGCTTAGTGCTTCTAATTGAGCTGCCAGAGATGTAGCTTTGTCGACATCTAGAATTCCCGCCACCTTTTGCTGCGACATTCTATGAGTCGGATTCTGATATTCGTTCGCCGCCATCATCTCAATTAAATCATATGCTTCTTCATAACTTTTAGCCCATAAGGCTCCACCTGAAGCAGCATCAACCATTTGCCTAGATTGACCTCCAAGCCCATTATAGAAACAGTTGATCATCATCCAATCAGGCATGCCATGATGAGGGCATTTTCTCAACATTTCTTTATACCTTTCCCAAGCTTCGCATAAGGTTTCACCTGATTGCTGCGAAAACTGAGTGAGAGCATTCCGAAAAGCAGCGGTTTTAGCCATAGGAAAGAATTTGGTGAGAAATTTCTGCGCCAAATCTGCCCAAGTTGTGATGGAGCCTGATGGAAGTGAATGTAGCCAACCCTTGGCTTTGTCTCGTAGAGAAAATGGAAAGAGCCTCAACTTGACAGCATCCTCTGACACATTATTAAATCTGAATGTGTCGCATATCTCGATAAAATTCCGAATATGCAAGTTAGGATCTTCAGTAGCAGTTCCCCCATATTGTACCTGATTCTGCACCATCTGAATAGTGCTAGGTTTAATTTCGAAAGTAGGAGCAGCAATTGCTGGCCGAATGATACTTGACTGGATGTCATCAATTTTTGGTTGAGAGTAATCCATGAGAGCCCTTGCTGCTGCAGGAGCAACTACTTCTCCTTCTCCGTTCATCTTTTCAGAATTTGTTAGTTCAAGAGCTTGCTTAGCTTTAAATGCTTTAGAACGTGTTAGCATAAAAGTTCAAGTTCCTGAAAAACAAGTAGTCACCACACAAAAATTGTAAGATAGAATGTTCAAGTCAAACAAAATTAACTTCTATTGTAGTAAAACACATAAACAAAAATTAACACCGTAGTCCCCGGCAGAGGCGCCAAAAACTTGTTCGCTAAAATCACTACGCAAGTATACGCAGTCCAAAAGCAATAAAGGGAAATAAGGATCGTTCCCACGAAGACTCGGTGATTTAAGTTAAAGTGTCTATTCAACAATGCTCGGTTAATTATAAAAGCTTGAACGAGTGATAAAGGTTGGTTTGTTTGAATTAAACAATTAACTAATGAAATATCAACTAATGTGTTTTAATTAATATGATAAAAGCATGGGGTTCTAAGTTCATGAATGCTTCATCTTGGTTCACTATCAAGATTCAATAAGTTGCAATTGTTAAAGAAGCTAGCGGGAACACTTAACTAATATGAGCCATCTTTCAATTAACTCATACCAATCCAAATAAACATCCACAAAAGAGATAGAAGTTATAAGGGCATCAATTATATCCAAAACACTATATGTCTATGTGAATGGGTAATATAATCAATTTATAAACAAGTTCCGCAATTAACTACATAGGGGAATAACGTTCTTTCGAAACTATATTCCAACACGCGGAGAAGCCGACGAAACCTATGCTAGCATGGTGAGTCCTAATCTCTAAATCCACTTTCGCATTCATTAGAGATTTGACAAAATAGATGTTAGCTACTCATCCATATGCAATTAACACAACCACACTAGGCATTCTTATAAGAAAACCACAAACTCACATTATCTATCAAGCCAACCAAGAAAATCCACAATTCACTACATTAGAACCCCATGAAAGTGTTTAGTTCATAATTAAACTTAACACCTTCATGGGTTCTATGGATAACATAATTAAACAAAATGAAACTTAAGATTAATAATTGAAATTGAATTAGACAAAAGTACTAGAAAAGAAATCACTAATAAACAAGTTATGAGTTGAGAAAAACTGAAAATTGGAGTAGAGAAATCCTGGAAATTGCTTGAACTTGAGTGAATTCCTCCTTGGATTCACCTAAGATTTGATGTGTTCTTCCTCTTGCCTACTTCCAAGATGTTCCCCCCTGCTAGTTAGGTTTTGAAGTGAAGAAAATGTGTTTTTATGTAACCCTAGAAGAAGCCCAACACCCAAATTTCGGCCCAACAACAAAACCATTTTGAGCAGAATTTTTGTGCTCCGGGCGGCCGCCCGGACTCCAAGCTGCAGCCCGGAAGGAAATTCTGCTGGAATTTTTATGCCTTAGCTTATTTTCTGAGTTTTTGGCTTGCTCTTTCCTTTGCACCTTCTTGCACTTTGCATCAACTATTTTCCCTTGATCTCTAAACATTCTTTAGCTCTTCAAGATGTCGTAACAACATCACAACTCCTTCGAGATGATCCAACAACATGATCAAGCATTACCACGAACAACCAAGAATCCACAGTTTTCGCACCAAATCACCCGACTCTCGATCTTTTATGTTATTCCATGCAACCTACAAAAATAACCCGAAACGCATCAAACGATACTTGAAAACTTGAGAATATACAACACTTCTAGTCATTTGGAAGTATTAAAAGTGGATATAAAATCCACTTAACAGTCTCTGAGATTTTCATTCTTTCCTTGTATCACAGTCATGAGAGATGCGGAATCTTTCTCATGAATTCTTCCTCCTATGAACTGGCTGACAGAAGCATTGCTTAGTTCTTTGAAGGAGGCAATGGAATTTGGTGGTAGGCGGCTGTACCAACGTTGTGCCATGCCAGCTAATGTTTGGGGAAACACCCTACACTTCAAGGCGTCACTGGCGGGTTGCAACAACAATGCGTTAGAGAACGTCCTTACATGATTAGCGGGATCTCCCGTTCCATCGTAAACCTTTATGGTAGGCATCTTGAACTTTCGTGATATATGCGCATTCATTACCTTCTCAGTGAATGGAGGGGTTGGATCATCAGGATCTCCCAGTTGCATCAAGTCTTCAGGATTGCCTCTGGGGGTTTCGACCCTCGTGGTTCTACCTCTAGGGACTTCGGTCCTTCTCTCTCTCCTTGGGGTGCTTTCCAAATCAACAAAAGGAATGTCTTCTCCCGTCACTGGTGGGGGTCGATTTTGGTTCTGTCTTCGCTGTTCCCTTTCTATGTCCTCCTTTAATTTTTGGATCTTGGCCTCGTGAGCCTTGATTTTTTCAACAACCGTTAAGGGAGGTCGGTCATGGGTTCTTCGGCGTCCAACAGGTTCCTTACTTGGACGACGTCTTCTCGGGGCTTCATCCTTATCTTCTTCCGAGGATGAATCATCAGAGTACGGGCCAGAGTAGTCATAGTATTGCTGGCCTTGATTGGGTCCTAAACCCCTGATGTAAGGTGGATTGTACGGCTCGTGTATCTGGAGGGCGTGACCACTCGGTCCGGCCTGATACGGGGGATAATTAGGCAACCCATATTGCGGTTTCGTGCTTGCGGGGATCACTGTAGTAGAGATCTGTGCGGTGGGTGGAGCAGACTGCCCTCCGAGAGGGGCGACCACCATCTGAAGGGGATTCGTCCCTTGGGTGGTGGGATTCGTGATCAGGGGTAACGACTCATGAGGTTGTGCTTCAATTCCTTGTGGCTGAGTGATCAGCGGTTGAGAATTCGCTCCTGGGGGCACTTGTTCCCCAATCGGGGGTGCGGTAGTGTTAGTGATGGTTTCAGAAAGTGTTGGTGTTCTCCGGGTGGTAACCATGGTTGATATCTTCTTCCCACAGACGGCGCCAAATGTTGTGGAACGAAATATAGGGTGTATTTACTGCGTATTTAATACTAAGGTTTATGAGAGCTTCGAGCTTTAATGGCTGATCAGGTGTTTTGTGACTTAACTCGGGTCCTCACAAGATGCCTACGTATCTTGCAGATATCAAGAATCAAGCCAAAAAACGTAGTTCTGAATGTGAAGGAACAGGTCCTTATATAGGTGTTGAAAACCCTAGAATTAGAGTTGAAATAGGAGACTTGGTGGGCAAGTTATTCAGTTGGCCCAATTCTAGAGCCTTCCAAGAGATAAGGAGATAAGTATTGAAGGTGTATGCCTTGGAGGCTACTCCTAGTATGATTTAGTTTCCTTTTCAGACTAAATCTTGAAGATTGAAATTGGCTGATTTATTAATTACGAATTTATTATCATAAATAAGGTTTTGGGCCCCAGTAAAGGGCTTTAACCTTGGACCAATCTAGGCTTATTGAATACCACATTAAATGTATTTTTAGGGTTTACTTTTAGCCCATATCAATATTGTATATCATTTATATTAAAGATTGAATATTTATCAAAAATATCAATTTTTCTATTTTTTTTGCAATTTTACCATTTTCTCAAAATATTTGTAAAAATACTTTTTTCATAAAAAATAATTTACAAAAATAGCATCTAATTTACAAAAATATGGCTTGCAACCAGATTTAACGTTGAATCTAGTTGAATATATGATTACGCAGCAGGTTGTATATATGATTGCAAAAAGTTACATTTGGTTGATTTGGTTGCAGACAGTATTTAGATAAATAAGATAATATATTTACAAATTATTTTTTAAAAAAGAAAAATTGTGAACTTGAATATTTATGAAAAAAAATCCTTAATAATTTAATTATTTATCATTATATCCTATTATATCCTATTATATAATAAGAGTAAAAGGGATAATACAAAAGTACTACCATAGGTCAAAAGTTCGACTCTCGATAGCAACGTATTTAAATTTAATATTTATAACTCTAAATATACTACAATAAAAGCATATTTAAATGTAATATTTATAATCTTAAATATGTTAACAAAATTTCAAATTGAATCTCATCAATAATAAATTAAAATTTATATACGTTGATCAAGATTCAAGCCGTAAGCGTACGTATGTCATGGGTCATGACTTTGTGCGGACCGTTCTAAAAACAAAAACTTGACTACTTACCGAAATATGCCTCTTCAATGTAACCCAAATCAATACAGCCAAAAGGCCGTGTCTTTTAAAAAAACATATGTATGCTTTGATTTCACCATGTATAATTTATATTAATTTTCAAATGAAGTTTTTCATGCAATAATTATATTTGTATTATATCCTTATATTTAATAAGCGTAAGAGTGATATTATCTGTTGTGCCCAAAATCACCGTGGGTTGAATTTAGGCCCATTAAACTATTGGGTTCGATCCAAACAAGTGAGAAGAGAGGTCTAGCATGAGCCATGAAGGTTAGATATGAAGAAATGGGCATCAAATAGAGGAATGACTAAGCAACCAGGAACATCAGGAGGTTCCCGAAGGCCAGGAAGCTGATCATATCATCGACGGACCTGGTTCCTCCTAGCAGAAGAGTTTGAGTTAGCATATCTACAGCCACAAAGGGAGTCACGAGTGTATGAAGACATCTGAGGAGTTATCCAGTCTAATATGTTTGTTATTTGTGCAGGTACAGATACATAGAGAGAGGTTCATGGGCGACAGGTACCGAAATAAGGAGGTTCCTGAGAAATAGGCTCCTGACATATAGGTTCCTGAGCACAGGTTCCTACGAATGACCGACAGGCAAGTTCTAGAAGCTATCTGGAACCGATAAACGAATTATGGTTGGAGTATAGTTCTAGGGCGCAGATGATCCTAGAATATCTCTAACCTACGAGAGAATTATAGTAGGGTACAAACTCGAGTTCTACTCTACTTAGCCAACTAGTTCGTGAAAGATTCTAAAGGAACTTGAGTCCAACATGAACTAGGTAACCGAATATAGCTATTCCAGCAGAATCGTTATCGCATTAGAACTACGTGAGCTTGATCCCTATATATACAAGGGTACGTAGGCACCTTGAGGGCACGATGCATTAAGCTCTCTAATTCTCTCTAAAGGAACCTGAGATTGTTGGAGACACCCTTAAGCACAGCTCATCCCCACAAACATTAACCGAATCCTCCATTGAACAGTTGATCGCTAGCCTTTACAACACACCGAAAACCTCTCAAAAGTTGTTACGAAATCCACTCATCAACATTGGCGCTAGAAGGAGGGGTAAAAACCTTAGCATTTACCTTCATAAGATGTCTAGCCTGACACAGAGAGAAAAGGAATCTGTGTGGACTCCGAGAACGGCACACAGGTTCCTAGAATTGCCTCGAGGCAAAAGAAACCAACATGGAACCTAGACTGGCATGTTGGGACCTAGAATTTAGGATTGGGAACTAGGCAGGTGACCTTTCCAAGATATGGCCCGTGTTTAATAAGGTGATTTTATTAACTAGTTTCTGTTTTGTGTTTATTGTTTACTTTGCAGGATTATTGGTCATCGCAGGCTATTAACCGGGAACCTAGTCGAATTGCTTAGTAATAGGAAGTGTTAAGTTAAGAGATTATCAGGAAAGGTCTTAGTTCAGATTATGGTTTTGAAGATTCAGTTCAAAGTATAAGCAAAGAGGTTTTGAGTTTACAAGTGAGTTGTTATGACACTTTTAAGATTTGGTTACCTTTTATTTTAGAAAACCATAAGTGAAAGTACGAATGTATTCTATTTCTTACAAAGGGTTAGCCCACGTAAGCTTGAATGCATGAATATGGACACTAAGTAATTTTTGGGAGGAATAAAGGAAAGATATTACTGTGAAAACATGTGTGCACAGATATGTGAATTATGAACGAAAAATGTAGTAAAAGTAAACAGTAATCATTGGAAATATTGAGAGTTATAGGTACAATGACCCAAAAAAAACCAGCATAGAATTATAGGCACGAAGGCCATAGAAACCAAATTCAAAGTACAACTTGCGAGGCACTACGAGGGGCCCGCGACCTCATCAAAAGTTATCATATTATCAAAGTTTAAAAAAGGATTTTATCAAGTTTAGGAAGGAGGAACTTCGCCAGAATCCTTGGCAACCGCTGGTGCTGGAAGAACAGGGGAAGTAACTTCAGGAATAAGAACTTGTGCAGTCTCAAGGATGGAACCTGAAGACCTCTCAACCGTGGTCACGGGAGGTACAGGGTCTTGTGGAACCACAGCTTCCTTCTTAAAGTCTTCAATCATGCCCACCACGTCTTCTCCAAGTAGAGACAAGTTTAACTCGGGCATCTTCTCCCACATGGAGCGCATGTAATCTTTTATGCCTTCATCATAGCCCTCATCATACCTGGCCTTCTCCTGAACGAGCATGGAAGATTCGACAGCATTAGCAGCAGCATTCAAGGCGTCCACCTGAGCTTTCAGTTCATTGGTTTTCTCCAGCATTGACAATTTCTCGTCCTTCAAAGCCGTGACTTGACCCTGAAGCTCAACCTTATCATTCCTTAAAGAGGTCTCCACAGTTTTTGCTCTTCTGACGGCAACAGTGGCAATGTTTGCCTTATCCTCCCAAGCAGCCAGTTCTTTCTTGAGTTTGTTAACTTCTCCCTCTAATCGGAGGTCGTACTGGGTCTTTTCTGCAAACTCATCACAATACCTCAGAGCAAAGAAAGTGGTTTGGGTAGCTGCAAACCTCATAGCGTGCATGGCTTCTGTGGAGCTCATCTTACTCCAAGCAGCAATCGTCTCAGTAGGAACATGTGTGTCAATCATATCCTTAAACAGATTTGGGGTTGAGTCAGGATCAGATTTTACCGCCTTACCTTTCTTCGAAAAACGAGTCTGAGAAGCCACGGTAAGATCAAGGGTTGACTGAGCCAGTTTTCTTTTTAAGGAACCTGAGTGTGTGCCTTGGGAAGCAGGGGTACCAGGAACTTGGTTAACAGGAGATGCAATCAGCGGAACCTCCTTTGTTTCAATATCAGCTTTGAAAATCTCTTCGACATTCTTGGATCTCTTGATGAACGATGGAATCTTGGGAGCCATACCTGTAAATATACGACAAAAAGTAGGTTAGAATAGATAATGATGAGAGGTAAACAAAGGATATCAGTTTCCAAAATACAAGTAAGTACAAAAGGAATTAAGGTTTACCAGCTGCAGTAGGGAGGAAACCTAGGGCATTGAGGTTATTAGGTGTTAACAGAATCATACAATCTCTTATGGATATAGAATGCTTTAAAGCCTCTTCAGCTCTCATTAAACAAGCTTCAGTAAGAACAGGTTGTTTAGGAATCAGAGGGCGGCAGTCAAACTCAAAGCGTACCGGGGGACAATCGAAACAGTAGAGGAATTGCTCTTGCCATTGATCAAAATTTTGCTTAATGCCTTTTATGCACCGACCTTGATGACCAGGCCAGGCAGTCAGATAAAAACAACCAGAACCCTTCCCCGTGTCTTTTAATCTAAAGAAATAACCAAGCTCGGGTGCAGACAGAGGGGTGGTAAACAAGCTAGAATACAGGATATAGGTGCCAATGGCTAACCTATATGAGTTAGGGGTCAGTTGAAGAGGGTCTAGGCCATAAAAGTTAAGAACTTCCCTTAAGAAGGGGTGAAGAGGGAAGTAAATGCCAACCTTAAAGAAGACGGCTGAGGTTACAGCATTGGGAATCCCATGCTCAGGGGTTCTGATATTGAACCTGTGAGCTCTCTCACCAGGATCAGGGATCACAATGGAGCAGGTTAGACGAGGGCATTCTTCGTATATCTTCTTTAGTCTAGCCGTGGTCATTATGGAATCGAGTTTCTCACAAAAAGGGATAATTTCTTGCCTATACAGCTCCCTTTCAACGATTATTTCACTGTCAAAGTCAGGTTCAGGAAACAGGTCATAGTCAGGTTTAGACACCTCTGCACTATCAGACCAGTCATCCCCTAAGTCGATTAGGCTTAAAGGTTTAATTGGATCAGTGACGCTTGGAGGTTTCACAAGAATGTCTTGAGGTTCACTGGTATCTGGAATCAGAACTCTAGACCTAGTCCTATGGCCGACGGACCTAGTAAGAACAGGGTTTATTAAAGAATGGTGGTCAGAGTGTGTTGAGTCGGAAGACATCTGCAAAAGATAGACGAAGAAAAGGTCAGGTTATATGGTCTCTAATAGAAAACCTGTGGTTTTGAGACGATTAATCTACCGTGGCTATGCAATACGGGTTCTTTTAAGAATTATACGAAGGTTATGCATCAATAATGACATACATGGACCCTGACAGAACTCGAAATGAGTGAAGAAAGAAGATGAATCGACCATCAAAAGGGATGGTAAAACTATGATGATGCGACCGTGAGTATGTAGATAGACAACAGAGAATGGTGAAAGTTTGTGTGTGTGCGAAACATAAGATGTCGCATACAAACATAGACATATACACAGAGAGACGAGAAAATATTGACATGCATAGTATAAGGAGATAGATAACTGAAAAAACGAGTCAGGAATACGGAAGAATAGAAAAAGGCGAGTCAGAATCATACCTTGGATTGCAGCAAACGGCGGCGAGGAGGCTGGATTGAGTGGATGACCGTCGGGTTTCTTCTCTTTCTCTCTCCAAGGGTTTTGGTATGTTTTTGGTAAAGGTAAAAGTGAACGAACAGGAACAGATGTGATTAAATAGTTGGGGTAATTCGAAGACAACTGTGTACGCGGGGCAGCAAACGATTGGAGCAGTAAAAAATAAAATAAGATGCGCGCGTGAGAGGCGTGTGAACCTTGGGAACTCACGCATTAACTACAGCTTCGAGACGTGATGATGAGAAAATAAATCAGATTCCTGGGGAAGCTGAACGCCAGCATTGAGTTGATTTTGGGAAGCTACAATTTGAAGAAGAAAGTAATAGGAGGACAGGTTCCTTGATAGAAAGGAAGCTGCCTAAAGATATACTCGCTTAAAATATCTTATGTCCTGTTTCCTACGCCTCATGTAGGCTTGGATACATGGTATTGAATCAAGGAATTGTGAAAAGACAGGTTAAGTATTGAACCCTTGAGTAGAGAAAAAGATAGGTTCCTTTCACATTTCATGATTTCAAGGAACTGGGGGGTACTTGTTGTGCCTAAAATCACTGTGGGTTGAATTTAGGCCCATTAAACTATTGGATTCGATCCAAACAAGTGAGAAGAGAGGTCTAGCACGAGCCATGAAGGTTAGATATGAAGAACTGGGCATCAGATAGAGGAATGACTAAGCAACCATGAACATAGGAGGTTCCCGAAGGCCAAGAAGCTGATCATATCATCGACGGACCAGGTTCCTCCTAGAAGAAGAGTTCGAGTTAGCATATCTACAGCCACAGAGGGAGTCACAAGTGTGTGAAGACATCTGAGGAGTTATCCAGTCTAATATGTTTGTTATTTGTGCAGGTACAGATACATAGAGAGCGGTTCCTGGGCGACAGGTACCGAAATAAGGAGTTCCTGAGAAATAGGCTCCTGAAATATAGGTTCCTGAGCACAGGTTCCTACGAATGACCGACAGGCAAGTTCTAGAAGATATCTGGAACCGATAAACGAATTATGGTTGGAGTATAATTCCAGGGCGCAGATGATCCTAGAATATCTCTAACCTACGAGAGAATTATAGTAGGGTACGCACTCGAGTTCTACTCTACTTAGCCAACTAGTTCGTGGAAGATTCTAAAGGAACCTGAGTCCAACATGAACTAGGTGACCGAATATAGCTATTGCAGCAGAATCGTTATCGCATTAGAACTACGTGAGCTTGATCCCTATATATACAAGGGTATGTAGGCACCTTGAGGGCACGACGCATTAAGCTCTCTAATTCTCTTTAAAGGAACCTGAGATTGTTGGAGACACCCTTAAGCACAGCTCATCCCCACAAACATTAACCGAATCCTCCATTGAATAGTTGATCGCTAGCCTTTACAACACACCGAAAACCTCTCAAAAGTTGTTACGAAATCCACTCGTCAACATTATCCATAATTTTGGTCACTATACCGTCAAAATAATCTCAACTGTCGATTTTAATATTTTTAAAAATAAACGATCAAGATTGTATCATATTAAAAAAAGTTATAATCTAAAAAAGATATAATTAGAAAATGTTGCATTAGAAGTGAATTTTAAAAATAAAATTATAATGTAAAACAGATATAAATAAAAAAGGCTGTATTAGAATTGAAATTTTAAAAAAAAATTATAATCTGAAAAGTATCTAACTAAAAGAGGTTGTATTAGAATTGAATTTTATTTATCTTTTTATTAGTATTAAAAAAAATTCATATGTAGTATTTGAAATCTTGAGATTTAAAAAACAGATTTGGATGATTTTACAATACACGCGAAACTCATAAAATTATCTTTAATTTAGTGATAATTTAATAATTATTACTCATGGAAACACTCAGGATCTTAAAAAAATATAATTAAAAATGTTCAAATTTTAATGTATTCAATGTAGAAGTCCTACATTGATAATGTTATTCAATGTAGAAAACCTAATTGTATATGATTTAAATCATTGACATACACCTTTTCGTATTTAAATATAAATACACTTTTAAGTTTATAACATATTAAAATATTAAATATTTTTTATGCTAGATCCAACGGTTTTCATCTATTTATTTTAAGATTTAATAGTTCTTATTTATTTTGTCATACGAAGGACCGGACTATCGATTATCAAAGTTTTGAACAAAATTCCTCTTACACTTATTATTAAAATTGTAGTTGGTTGTTAGTAGAACTATCTTTAAATAATAACAAGGGGATTTTGATAATCAAAACTTATTATAAGTAAATTTATAATCGAATTGAATTTTCAACATAAAAAATCGTCAATTTCTTCTCTCTTTTGTTTCTATGTAGATTTAATTTGATATGTAAATTTATAATATATGAATTTTTTTTAAAAAAATATAGATATTAGAAAATGAGCCATGCGTTGCACGGGTTATAAAAGTACTACCAAAAATAAAAGAGTATTACCAAAGGTCAAAGGATCAATTCTCAATAACTACGCATTATTTAATAATTTTTTATTGTTGTAAACTAATGTTGAATTTGCATGGAAAATTATAAATGTGTATTTTATTAGAATCGAAGAAATTGATTTTCTACTTTTTGAAGGAATCATGAGCTATTACATATTCATTTAGAAGTACAAATCAGTAATTACTAATCACTAACTAGATATGCACTCCCTCTCCCATTCAAATGGCTACATATCCATACTTACTACACTATAATAATTTGTAATTTGGTTAAAACCTTTTTTTTTAATCATTTTTTGTTATCCATCATTCACAATCGTTAGATCTTCAAATATCATGAATGTTAAATACAACAATACTAAAAGTTGTTACATACAGAGGTCTAAGGTTCGATTACCGCCAACAACATATTAATTTATATTTAATACTAAAAATTATTTTATACAAAGATTTTTAAGGTTCGAATTTTTCTAATAACATATTAAAATTAATATTTATAATATCATACAACACTTTTTATAAAAAATTAAAAATAACCCATGCATTGCACGGGCTATAAGCTAGTTACAATAATCACATCATCGCTACGATGTAGATAATCACTTCATTGTTCAATCACCGCCTTCCATACTACCAACGTATCATCCGAAAATTAGCATACATTGACCAAAATTAACAAAAGATCAAACCCGAATTTTACCATCATATTTTCAATAAAATTCCATTATTCATAGAATTATGTGTTGTGTCAAGACGGTGTCATATGGTTTTCTGAATAATGGAGAAGTATTTGGTAATGTTTTTCCTCAGAGAGGGATCCAGCAAGGGGACCCTATTTCTCCATGTATATATATAATGTGTGTAGAAGGGTTGGGAGCAATTATTCGAAGGACTGAAAGTGTGGGGTTAATACATGGGTGCAGCATAGCTAGAGGTGCTACATCGATTTCACATTTATTTTTTGTTGATAATTGTTATTTGTTCTTTCGTGCAAATGAGATGGAAGCTGGTACTATGAAAAATGTGTTGCAAAGGTATGAGATGATCTATGGCCAGACAATTAATTATAACAAGTCAAATATCACTATTATCCCTAATACTAAGGTGGAGGACAGAGCTAAAGTGTGTGCAAGGCTAGGAGTTCAGGAGATAAATGAGCCTGGTAAATATTTAGGCATGCCTATGTGTATTGGTCGGAATAAAACGGAGGTGTCTGGGGCGCTGATTGACCGTGTGGGGTATAAAGTACAGGGGTGGAGTAATAAGGTGTTGTCTAATGGTGGAAAACTCACACTTATAAAGTCCGGAGCTCAATCCATGCCGAATTTCTGGATGAGTATATTCATGATTCCTGTAAGTGTGTGTGAAAAAATATAAAGACAACTAAATGGTTTTTGGTGGGGTAATGGATCGAATAGTAGGGGCATTAGATGGATGTCTTGGAAAAGATTGAGTGTGTCGAAGTTTGCTGGTGGTCTAGGAGTTCGTAGTCTTTGGGAGTTTAATACTACTATGCTAGCCAAGCAAGGTTGGCGAATTTTGAAAGGAGAGAATCCTTTACTGTCAAGAATTATGCAGGCAAAATATTTCCCAGATGCAGATTTTTTGAATGCGGAAGTTGGGTCAAATCCGAGCTATACTTGGCGTAGTTTCTTATCAGCACAGGAGGTGTTTAAGGAGGGATGTCAGAGATGGATTGGGGATGAGGCAAGTACAAAGGTCTGGGAAGTACCTTGGCTTCCAGATGAGCCGAATGGGTGTGTTGTTACGGTAATGCCACATGAATTACGTGATGTTAAAGTACAAAGCTTGTTGGATATGGATACAGGTATGTGGGATCATAATATTATAAATGACATCTTTAACGACAGAGATAAGAAGCTTATAAGAAGGGTTCCATTATCGAGTAGGAGAAGGAAGGATTCATGGTTTTGACAATTTGAAGAGGATGGACGGTTGACAGTGAAGAGTGTGTATCAAAAACTAAGGTGTTCAAGATATGACAAATAGTAAGTTCTGGAAGCATTTATGGGCTTTTAAAGTTCCAGGAAAGGTTGTTAATTTTATGTGGAGGTGTCTACCTACAACAGTAGCGTTAGCAATGAAGCATGTAAATGTTGATGGGCTGTGCTCGTGGTACCATAGGTGTAACGAAACTGATGTTCACGTACTGTTTGAATGTGAATTTGCAAGGAAGGTTTGGGCGAGTATAGGGCTACTGAATCATGTTGTAGTGGTTTTGATGTTATACACAGAATGTTTAATGTTTAATGTGTGTACGAGAGATCAATATGCACTAGTAGGAATGGTTTGTTGGAGTTTATGGAGTCATAGGAATAAGTGGATATGGGATAGAGTTACTGGATCGGTGTTTGGAGCAAAATCTGCAGCTCTGAACTTGCTAATGGACAGGAGAAAGGCACGTGAAGTTGAGAAGAAAGCACAGCAGGTTAATAGGAGAGGTAAGAGCTGGAGCAGACCTCCTGAAGGATGGTACAAAATTAATATAGACGCAGTAGTGTTTCAGGATGGATATATTGGTGTCGGACAGGTGATTAGAGACGCGAATGGGCAGTTTATTAGAGGTCGATGCAGACGAATTCAGGACAACTGGCAACTTCGAGAGGCTGAGGCTTTGAGCTTGAAGAAAGCATTGGCTTCGGTGAAAAACTTTGGTCTTGATCATTGTGTTTTTGAAACAAGTGCGAAGAACCTGATGGAGGCATGTAAAGGACGAGAAGGCGAGAGTTATTTTCACAGTATTGTAGGAGATTGTGTTGATTTATATAAGCACTTTTGATTATGTGCTAAACGAGTATGTTAATAGGTCTGCGAATAATGTGGCACATTTGTTAGCTACTTATTCTACGTCTGACCTTACTGTTTATTTTAAAAAAAAAAAAAACAAAAGATCATCCATATCAATCATTCAATCTATTAACCACGGATTCTCTTATTTTTTTTATTTTTTTTAATTTAACATATCATTTTTTCGTTGCGATAAAACACGTAATTTCTTGATGTCCGGTTCTTGAATACAGTATTTAAAATACCGTCACGTAAGACTAACGTAAATGAAATATCTGACCGTTATTTTAGCTTATTATTATTACTTATTTTTTTTAAATATAATTTATTGACTTCAAAATTAAGGGATAGCACGACGCATGCAGTCTAACGCACCTGAATTCACTGCTGAAAGCTCAGTTATACCGTATATATCTTTAAAATATTATACTACGTATTAAATTAATTTTGTAATATAAAGTAAAAATATCAAATTACCGCAATAAAAATATATTTGTTAAGTTAGAAAAGTGGATACACATATTTAACATTTTTTTATTGAAGAATGCAGATATTTAACATTTTTAAATTTTATTTTACTTAAAAATGAAATAAACTTGAACTTATTAAATATATAAGAGTATTTTTTATAAAGAAAAAGAAATATGCTGATGTGATTTTAGAAGAGAGAAAAATGTGCAAAATAATTAAAATTGAACGCAACGTACACCTAGATTCACGACGTGTATATCTACACGACACACATTAACACAACGTTCTCTTTCTCTCTCTTCTTGTTGTACCATATAGTCCCCTCTCTCTCTCTCTCTCTCTCTACATTTGTTGTGGTAGTGTTTCTGTTGGCGTTTAACTTGTTTGTATATCTATCTTCTGTCGGCTTCAGATCTTCTTTCAATTCATTGCTTCTTTTGTTCAGATCCTCTCTCTCTCTCTCTCTCTCTCTCTCTCTCTCCCTAAGTAGTTGCGGAGAACAGTTTAATATTGATTATTTTGGTGATATTTAACCAATTTTTTGGATTTAATTGATTAACTGATTAATCTATTCATTATTGTTGTAAGCAATATATAGATTTCGAGCTTTTGCAGTATCTGTTTGTCAAATTAGATTGAAACAATGCAGCAGCAGCAGGACCACCAAAAGAAAGTGAGTTTTTGATTTATTTTTCTACTTTTATTTTTGTTAATAATGAATGTGTCTTCTGTTTAGTTTGAGTGCGGTGGTAAATTTAGAATTTTGGATTTTGACAACTGGAATGTTGAATTATGATACAAGACAACTATTTGACTTCTGTGCAATTTTTTACGGTAATTTAATTCGCCTACTTGTTAAAATCGAATTATATCAAATGCCAATTGATGAGCCTCAGGAATATATGGTACTTCCCTTGGTGGTTTAAGATTTGTTAATCTGGGAGGTGGATTAGGTGGTGATTTCGGTTTCCGTTGGTTGTGTTTGTGTTGGCAAAAGTGCTAGTTTCGTGTTCTGTAACACTGTAACTTCGTGAAATTTGATAAATATTTTAGCGTAAAGGAATAAATTTTAATGAACAAAATGTTGTATGAATTAATGGAGTTGTGTAATTTTCGGGTTTGGTCTCTTTATAACTGAGTTGAATTTGTGTCTGTCATTGAAAGATGCAAAGATGATAAGTAACTAATAAGTTAATCCTGGTGTGTGTGTGTGTGTGTAAAGCCAATTCATCATCCCCACTCCATCATTTTCATGATCGACGACACACACATTTAATTATTATGCACATAAGAGTTGCTTAGTATTTAGTGTTTATTAATCTTTGACGCTATCTATATGGATTACATGCTGAAATTTAATTGACTTGGTGCTATATGTTGCAGAGTTCACCAGAAAATGATTTTTTCTCGGAATATGGTGATGCCAGCCGATACAAAATTCAAGAGGTAATTGGGAAGGGAAGCTATGGTGTTGTTTGCTCAGCTATTGACACCCATACTGGTGCTAAGGTGGCAATAAAGAAGATTCATGATATATTTGAACATATTTCTGATGCTGCTAGAATTCTTCGCGAGATAAAGCTTCTTAGGCTTCTACGACATCCAGATATAGTGGAAATCAAGCACATTATGCTTCCTCCATCTAGAAAGGATTTTAAAGATATATACGTAGTTTTCGAGCTCATGGAATCGGATTTACATCAAGTCATCAAAGCAAATGATGACTTGACAAAAGAACACTATCAGTTCTTTCTTTACCAGTTGCTACGAGCTCTAAAGTATATTCATACAGGTAACTGTCAGAAGTGCTCTTATCGTCAACTGAGTACAAATTGTTGACTCTTAAGTAGAACTATTAGGTGCATTTCTGTTTGTAACTCTACTTCAGTTTTTGCTGTTGAAATATTAGCGTGATCATGTTTCATTCCTCTTAACTTTACCTTTAAGGTGTTTTTGCCAATATCTAATTCTAGCACTAGCAGTTGGTTGGCCCTTACTGATTCTAATTAACCTCACGTTCTTACCTCCTTTCAATTTTAGCAGTGTTATGTTCTGGATGCTAGGATGTTGACTACTCTAATAGTTGACTAATTTTGCTGCAGCAAATGTCTATCATCGAGACTTGAAGCCTAAAAATATTTTAGCAAATGCGAATTGTAAGCTTAAAATTTGCGATTTTGGGTTGGCTAGAGTTGCATTCAATGATACACCAACAACTATATTTTGGACGGTACATAAAATTATATTATCATACATAGATCTTTTCTACTCATTGCTTCTGGTACATGTTATGTATTTATGTTGATATTTATTCACTATAATGCATAAACAGGATTATGTTGCGACTCGATGGTATAGAGCTCCAGAACTTTGCGGGTCTTTTTTCTCCAAGGTATATAATACATACTTTTGTGAATATTCTGTTTTAATCTACCATGACGGGATGTGCTCCGTTATTTGTAAAGCTTGAGTATTTATATTTTGTTCCTGTTGGGTTTTCATATAGAAAGAGGGATACCAATACGGAATACCTTCCGAAAGTAACTTTTCTAGAAAATATAAAATTCTGTATATAAGATTCAACACTGGACCCTGAAGAAGAATGTCAATGATGTTTATTGAAACTTTTGATGAATTCCATTAATTTTTAAGGTAAAGTAATCTAGTTGCCAAGTACTTGGTTTTAGGGTAAATAATGGTTTCTAACGTATGCATAGAGAAGACTCTATAAGTTAATCAATGAAGAAAATTTTATTATGAATTTAGTTAATTTTATTTTATAAATATCATTGTACTTCTCTTTCAGAATTTGATTTGGAACAGGAAAGAAGAATAGCTTTATCACAAAAGGGATTTTTTTTTTAATAATTAGTGCTTAGTCAGAGTTTTACGATATTGCTAAAATTGATTTTTGTTGCAGAAGGATTTGTGTAAATTATTCCAGTCTCTAGTTTCATCTACCATTCTGCATTATCTTTGCTATAATTTGTTGTCTTGACTTCTATGGACTAAATCAAAAATTATATTTGGGCACTTCTCCATTCGATTTATGTTAGATCGAAATCATATACTGACATCTCTATAATATTATATACTGACATCTCTATGTTACTCCTCGTAGAGAACATTTAGAAACTATTACAATGTTGCTGATATTCCTTGGATGACGTTTTAAATGCAGTATACACCTGCAATCGATATATGGAGTATAGGCTGCATTTTTGCGGAGGTTTTAACAGGGAAGCCACTGTTTCCTGGAAAGAATGTTGTTCACCAGCTGGATTTGATGACGGACATGCTGGGGACACCGGCAATGGACACTATTTCTGGAGTAATCAACTTGCTTCCTGATCTTATTGCTAAATTTCATTGTATCATCCGGGCCTTTGCTAGCTTGTTTCTTATCAAGCTTTTCCTGTTAACTTTTCAGGTTCGGAATGAGAAGGCTAGGAGATACCTTTCTACGATGAGAAAAAAACAACCTGTGCCTTTGAGCCATAAGTTTCCTAATGCAGATCCTTTAGCACTGCAGTTGTTGCAAAGGCTACTTGCGTTTGACCCAAAAGACCGGCCAACTGCCGAAGAGGTTTGTAATGATATAATCTTCTATTCTAATGTACTTTTAGCTGTATGCGAATGTGGCTTCAACATTCTTCATTGTTTCTTGACGTTTTTCTACTTCGTTTAACAAATGTTCAACATTCTCTTGGTGGACAAGCAGGCACTTGCTGATCCGTACTTCAAAAGGCTTGCCAAAGCTGATAGAGAACCTTCCTGCCAGCCAATTTCGAAGATGGAGTTCGAATTTGAGAGACGGAGGGTTACAAAAGAAGATATCCGTGAGTTAATATTTCGTGAGATACTTGAATACCATCCTCAGTTGCTTAAAGATTATGTGAATGGAACAGAGAAAACTAATTATCTATACCCAAGGTAATATTTAACTGTTGCTCACATGTAAATTTGTACTTCCCCCCCTTCCAAAAAAAAAATGACCTCTAATTGTAATTTTTTTGCACATGTCTATGCAGTGCTGTTGACCAATTCAAGAAGCAGTTTGCTCATCTTGAAGAAAGTAGTGGTAAAACTGGACCGGTGATCCCGCTTGAAAGAAAACATGCCTCCCTCCCTAGGTAGATACTAACATCTCTAGACTTATTTGGGAATGCGAATATTTAGTACACTTCTATTGTTTAGTGGATTTATTTGGAATTGTCTAATGTTGATTTGTACTTTCCTGTGTTATGGGCTTCATGGAGGCCAGATTTTAATTTCGCTGGTACCAGTCTTATCTAGATACTGTATAAATTATTACCAAATACCAATATCTGCAAATTTAACTCTGTTCGAATGCATGATGATGCCTCACAAGCCTTAAAAGATACTGTCCTACAGGCCAAGACTTTAGCAATATTATTGCAAATAACCTATTTATTTTATTTCCGGGGACACATGTGGCTAGAGTTTTTATTTTAGTTGCTATAACTTTGTCAAGATGATGTGTAACTATTGTGGTTGATAAATTTTGCGTTCAAGCAGTCCTGTTTTTAGAAACATGAATTTTTAGGTAGTACTGTTAAAATATTATGAATTTGAAATCAGCTTATTGGAGAACCTCACGATTAATCATGCAGAAAATTTGGGTATGCTTTTAGGGAATAACAGTGTTATTACTTTCTGCAATGTGGCAACTGAAGAAACATAAATACTAGAATGTGTTAGCAAATGATTAAAAATAGGGCTATGCAATCATGTTTCTTTATCTAGTTTCCATAGATTTGGTGTCTTGTTTGATAGACCTTCACTTTTTTATGTGTGTGTTTTTTGTGTTTTATCAGCTTGTGGGTTGATGTTCAATGTGGCTTGATGATCATCTGGCTTGTATTAACTTTTTGTAGGTCAACGATTGTGCATTCTAGTATTATTCCCCCAAAGGAGCAGCAATCAAATGCTTACATAACAAAAGACCGGCAACTCAAAGAAGATTCACGCAATAGTCACTCCAAATATGGAGATGGTATTATTGGAAGTCTGTCCAGAACTTCACCGGCACCAGCACCTGCACCGGCACCGCAGAGGATTACACAGGGTAATCAAGAGTTTCGTGAGAAGTAACTATACTTGATGGTCTTGATGCTGTTTACGTCATTTTCATTTTTGCTGATATTAGATTCCATTTATATTTCAGCCAAACCAGGAAGAGTTGTGGGGCCACTCCCACCTTATGAAAATGGAAACCTGCTTAACGAAGCCTATGACCCCAGATCATTGATAAAAAGTACAGCTGTCGCTTCACGGGTTATTCCTCCAGCATACTGCTATCGTCGGAATGGAACAGTGAAGCAAGAAAGATCTGCGGAGACAGAGAGGAGCGTGTCAACACAAACAAACCAAGTCGCAGGATGTAGCATGGCCACCAAAGGAGGTTCAGAAATAGCCATAAACATAGATACCAACCCATTTTACATGACAAGGGCAGGAGTAAATAAGATGGATCATGTTGATAACAAGATGACAATCGACGCAAACTTGTTGCAGCCCAAATCACAATACGGGAGGATCAGTAAAGATTCTTCTGCTCACAGAAACGTGGGGGCCGTTCAGGTTGGCATGACAAGGACATACTAGATAGGATGTCGAAGTGGTCATATCTGCTGTGTGTACATAATGAAGAAATCATGGGTGGGATACCTGCCATTAACTGGGTTCTCTTTGCCACGAGATATCATGTGTCTGCATGTATATGGATGTCTAGTATGGGTGGGATACCTGCCATTAACTGGTTCTCTTTCGGTTCCGTTCTTCTTTGGGTTTAGGGCATGACTTATATGTTCAAATGTTAGAGAATAATGAAGAAATTACTTACTGGTGGATACCAGATATTAGAGAATGGAAAAACAGAATAATGAAGAAATTACCTGATCTAGTGTTTAAGTGGAACCTCTTATATCTTGCGATGTACTTTGGGATGTTGCATGTTGTAAACATGCTATAAATGTTGTGTTAACTATGATATATCAAATTGAATTTTCTGGTGATGTTTAGATAGTGTTAGCGATCTTTTGATAGGATTACAGGAATGGTGTTTAGCATTTCTCTATGTTCTGCTCACGAGATTTTTTTGATAACAAAAACAGGTAAAAGTAAAAAGTAAGAGGAAAATATAATGTGAGATGCCAGTAGTACTTGTAATATGTACGCAAGAAAAACTACTACATAATAAAAATAATTTAGCATCAAATAAAATAGATTAAGAACTTAATAAAAATTGAGTATATTTTTCCCTTGCCACGTATGGTTACAATCATCCGAATAACATCCTGTTTTAGGGTTTTGTTGTTTGTACCACAATGTCGGATCGCAGTGTTAAAATTGAAGACTCCGACACAAACATTCAGGCGTTAATGCATACAATCGATACATTACAACAACAAAAAACAAGATTAACTCACCAAAACCATGAAATGAACCACAACCTCCACAAACTCACAGGCCGGATCGAAGCTTCCAGAATGTTGAAACAATCATTGCATAAAGATATTGAATCTATGCATTTGGTGTCATCCAAGGTAGTTGATCTCGAAAATGAGGTTACCAGGCTCCAGGGTGACTTAATTTCATCCAAAACTCGGTTACAAGAAGCTATTGCTGAATTGGATGTGTCGAAAAATGCATTGGAGGCATTGCGACGGAGTGATTTTAAAATCAGTAGGAAATTAGGAATTGTTAAGAAAGAAAAGGCGTTTTTGTTGGAGAAGATAAGGAAGGATAATGAAGGAGTTGGGGAATCAAATTGTCGGATACGTGACTTGGAGAAGAAGATTGAGGCATTGGAGTCGAGAGATAGTGTTTATAAGAGTGAGAAAGTTAGGGTAGTAGAGGAAATGAGATTGATGATTGAGAAGAGAGATGGAGAGATTTGTGATTTGGAGAATGTAGTTGAGGAGTTACGTGATGTGATGGAGAGATCGCATAAGGAGCGAGATGAGTTGGAGATTGGTAAGAATGAGTTGGAAGTACTTTTGAAGAAATCGGAGCGGAGAAAGAAAGAGATGGAGAGTAGAATGGGACTGTTACATGTAGAGTTGGAAGGGAGTGAGAAAATGATTAGCGGACTTAAAGATAAGGCGCTTGATGGTATTCGAGGGGATTATGGTTTGGAGAGGAGTTGTGTTGATGATCACGGGGAGGATGGAGTTTTGGGATTGAATCTTGATTGGTCTGCGTTGGTTGCTTCCTCGTGTTCTATTGCTCTTGTGGTGGTTGTTTATCTTCGGTACACATGATGAACGTAAATTTAGCTGTAGGAGAGTGATTGAAGGCAAGTTGTAGAGGCTTTATTCTTGAGAAGAGTACCACTTTTGCTTCTTATGCATACGGGTCAAAATGACCTATGTGTCTAATAGTGATTGGCACTAAGAAGCTAATGTCTTGCTACGTGCTCTGCATACTTATGTAGTCTTCATGCTTTGCTGTATGAATTTCAGAAGAGTTTAAATTTCTGAACATAGTATCCTGATCTTACATATCTATCTTACATATCTCAAGTACCCATTATATAATATA
Source organism: Saposhnikovia divaricata (assembly GCA_036435485.1). NCBI lineage: Eukaryota > Viridiplantae > Streptophyta > Magnoliopsida > Apiales > Apiaceae > Saposhnikovia > Saposhnikovia divaricata. The sequence goes on along the minus strand of CM071601.1, from coordinate 121,403,779 downwards.
CAATAATAGTTCTGTTGAAATGTGGATTCTGTTTGATGTTGCTGTTAGGTTCATTGCTCTTGATTTATATTTTTTGAAAAGGCCATATATGTATCTTGGTAAGCAGAATTATAGAGATTTAACAATTTTATCTCCTGAATCCTAACGCAACATTATAAACGGGCATTGTTGCAAAATTTTCATATAGCTCAGATTTTATTGAGACGGAACAAAATGATTTCTAGAATGATCCCTTTTGCAAGTTTTGGTATATTTATACAACCAAACATGAATATTAGGGGATAGACCAGTAGAGAGGGTTAAAAAAAGCCTGCAAGCTTAAAAAATTTGTCAGGTGCTTGATCTAGTATAAGATTATATTTATCTGCTTTAACTTATTTTTTCTGAGAATGATGGGTTGTATGCGCCAAAAACAGTTTGTAGACTTTTAGTTTACTTTTGACTGAAGAATCACAATACATTAAGCAGCAAGATGCCAAGGGTGGTGTTACCTCAACAGGTTGATTGAGACAGGTGAAGATGCTGGATGCAACTGAACCTTGAAATTGAACATTGCTTGTGATTGCATTATGCTTCTCTACACCTCATTCTGAGCTGACTCCGGTATGCAGCAAGTTTATATTTGTTGTTTGATGGTTTTAAGGTAAATACTTGTTAGTATTCTACAGCTGGTTGATCATGTAGAGTTTCAGTCATCTGAAAAGCTCTGAACAATGGTGGGAGTTTTTTAGGGGAACACTTATCAAATGATATTGTATAACTACTTAATTAGGTTTCTGGTGGGCTGCTGACAAATCACATTCTAAAGTGATAGTCAGATTCTATTTGAGGCTAGGAGGTGAAAGTAACTCATATCCTCTTTTTATTTATATTATCATTGAATTTAATTTTGAAATTCTAATATTAGAATGTGTATACTGAAATTCTATAGGGCAAGTATTGTCTTCAGTCTAGACACTGTTGAGTAGTATTTTTCACGTTTAGCTCTCCTCCGCTCCCCAAGTGTGTGAGATAGTTTCATTTTTCCTCTCAAGGTAGTAATGTTTAGCTATAGCATACAAGATGTTCTGTGATGAAACTTCTCAAAACCGCAAGGCTTTGTGAAGTAAAGTGTCCTTATTAGATTACCTGGTGCTTGTACTCAGTATATATACTCAGATATTGTACCTTTGTGTATGCTGTGAAACATGCAGGTAATGAGACATTACAGCTGTGGATTGATGCGGCAGTAGTCCTGCAGGTACCTTTTAGGTATCATATGACAGAGACAAAAAGAAGAGAAGAATTAGAATGTAGCTCGCTCGTATCCTTTGGTCTTAAGTAGTTGCTCCTACCACAGATTGCATTATATAAAAACTAAAAGTATATGATTGAGTATATTTAAATTTATTTGAATCTAAACCTTGTCACATTGGAGTAAGTATAAATTAATGTGTAAACAGAAGCAGGGACTTATTAGTCGGGACTGGTCATAATTTTCCTTTTTGCTAATTGCCTGATTATAATATATTTGTCAAGCCTGTGTAGTAGCCATTACATTAATGGTGCAACAGTTTTTATTTTTTTTGCTGAATTTAGTGCCTGATAACTGTCCCTTGTGTTCTTTTTTCAGAAAAAAAATCGGTAACAATCAAAGAATTGGTTTCCCATATGTTGTTTATTGTAATTTTTTCTTTCATGTCCAACATTATCCCTTTAGCTCTAAAGAGGCAAATACACATGACAATCATGTATAAAACAACATATTACTATATGCATGTGAGTGACATTGTAATTGAGAGGATTCATATTCCTCCAACAAACCACAAAAGCTCGGAAGGAGAGAGGAATCGATGATCAATGCAATTTTAAGAAACATATGGTGGGTACTGAGAGCTGTATTTGTGCAGAGTGTTAACTTAAAAGGGTGGGTGTAGTTGCAATTATAGCGAAAGGTTGGTATTTAGTGGCTCTCTGTATACCAGATATTATGTACATTGAGTAGGTTGTATCGAAGAGAAAAGGGTTGTAAGGTGTTCTCTGTGATAAAGATAGCACTTATCCGTCCAAGAGTGTAAATATATGTCTTTTGGTAGCAGCATTGCCGTGTTTAGCACTTCTGCTGGTAAATTTTCATCTCATTTACATAATAGATGTAGTTCATTCTGTTTTTGTGAGCTTTTTTCTAGTGGATCTTACAAATCTTTTTGACATGTTAAAATAGGACTTGGATGAGTATGACCCGATGGTAGCATGAGCATTGAAGTTACAAGACTGGAACTAAAGTAATTAAGCACGGTGACTCATCTGTTTCATTTCAAGTTTAAAAAGCTTTATTAGGGGTAGGAGGTGTGATGTCTATTTATTTGCCATCGTGGTTTGATTAAACAAGCCTAGTGACATTTTGATTTGAATACAAATGTTAAGGTATTGGAAAATTTAAGTTCTAAACAGAGAAATTTGGCAAGTTTTTCTTTTTCACCTATATAATATCATCTTTTTGATCTCCGAATATAGCGATGAAGAGACCAGCCGGATGATCAGCAGAAAAAATTTATCAGCCGGATGATCAGACTAAAAGGCCCTTACCTACCAGGTTTTGACGAAGAGCCTTTATTGTTTATCAGGTCAGTTCGTTTTTCTTTTAATTCCTCACTCTGATTCATCCATAAATAATAGAATAGATCCGCGTGGTGTTGATTACGAAATATGTATTATATATTTGTAGCAAACTAGCAATGAACTGTATTAAGAAGTTCTATTTGCTAAAAAAAAAACAAAACTTGTTACCTAATCATTTCTCTATTATATCAGAATCGTTTCTTACTCTAGTGAACATTCTAGTGCTTTAGGTTTTGTTAAATAATATCTTTTTTTTTTGTGGCATATCTAGGCCTGTCAACGCAACGAGTCGGATTCGAATCGGATTATCCTAAATTCATATCCGAATCCATTAAAATTTTTTGGATTCGGATCGGATCGGATTAGGGACGGATATTTTTTAGTCCGATCCATACCCGATCCGTTCGGCTTTCGGGTTTCGGATCGGAGGTCCGACCCGTTTAATTAAAAAAAAATAATTTTTTTTTTAATGTTATTGACAAAATTTTAGAAAAAAATAAATTCATTGACTTGTATTCAAATATTTAGATGTTAATTGAAAAGTCTATATATTTTTATAAATTTTATAATATATATGATAAATAAAAAATATATAATATATACTAAAAAATAAATATAGTATATTATATATTATATAATACATATAAATAATAAATATAACATATATATATATATATATATATATATATATATATATATATATATCTTGTTCTAATAGAAACTAACTTAGAATAGAAACTAAACCTAAATTAAATATTTCAAGCTAATCTAATGACCAAATTAGGGGTACTCCAATACAAAAAACGTTTAAAATTATTGTCTCTATTCAACAAAAATATAAAAAAATTTAAAAAAATTAAAAAAAAGTTACTGTTCACGTGATGACGTGGCACGTCAACAGTAATTTTTTTTAAATTTTTTTTTAAATTTTTTTTTATATTTTTGTTGAATAGAGCCAAGAATTTTAAACGTTTTTTGTGAAGGTGCCCCTAACGGGGCCATTATAATAAATGAAATATAATTTATTTAGTGTAAGTTTCTAGTTTCTATTCTAAGGTTGGTTTCTATTTGAACGCTAGCCTATATATATATAATATAGTATAGATATGTAGATATATTTTTATATTATATATTATATGGGAAAAGAGTATCTAAAGCACACAATAGAGAAGTTCTCTATTAGTGCGGTTTAAATTATAATAAATTAGTTATTATTTGAACAATCCAACCGTACGAATGTTAAATTCATACAAAAATAGGTGAATGTACAAATTTTCGTGTAATTTAATTATTTGAAACTATAAATTTATAGCAATAAGATTATGATAAATCTGTGTCGTTGAATATATATAGAAAATAGTATTATTATAAAAGTGATGCTCCATTATTTCAAATATAATAAAAATTTGTATGCAATGTTATTTTGACATAAACTTTTCATCCGTACGGTTGGATTATCAAAAATAATAATAAAATACAAGATTTAAGGTGCACTAATAGAGAACTTCTCTATAGTGTGCTTTAGAAACTCCATGCCCATATTATATATAATAAATAAATTATATATAATATATAAAAAATATAAAAAAATATTTAATATATAAATATATTCGGATCAAATCGTTAACGAATCGGATCATGCTAAATGCATACCCGCTCCTTATCGGATCGGATCCATATCGGATCGGATATTTTTTTGAAGGATCCATACCCGCTAATTTCGGATTGGATCGGATCGGATCGGATTCTTGCTCATTGACCGGCCAAGGCATATCTATTGCTTATTCTATTTACACATATTTACAGGTGAAGAAACTGGAACTTACCCTGGTAAGAAAGGGTTTTAGTGACCAATCATTCTACTTTGACATTTCATCAGAGTCTGAAGATCGTAGAGTGATCACCTATGCATGTAACCGTACCGCTATTATGGAAATCAGTGTTCAAGTCTTGCAACATTGAAGTTAAGTAAGACGAACCTGCTATTATGGAAATCACAAATCGTCCCGCTGATCAGAAGCCTTGGCGTCTTCAATCACCTTGAAAGTCTGAGCATGCCATCGCAAACGATGGTGGTTGATAAAAAGGAACAGATTAATCCTGATTATGACATATGGATGAACAACGATGGTCTCCTCACTACATGGCTTCTTGGAACGATCACGGAAGAAGTATTGTTGGATTTGGAAGACACGTCCTCAGCCCGTAACATCTGGCAGTCCATTGAAAACATCATGCTGCCACAATCGAAAGAGAAGGAAATTCTTCTCACAGACTCACTCATGTCTTTAACAAAAGGAAGCATGAGTCTTGAGCAATACTTGCGTGCTTTCAAGAGTCTAAGTGACAACCTTGCTGCGATTGGCAAGCCTCTGGATGAAACCATTAAAGTCTTTCATCTTGCAAGAGGACTGGGGCCACGCTATAAAGATTTCAAAATGGTAATGCTCTCTAAACCTCCATATCCATCATTTAACCAATTTATTTTGTCTCTGCAGTCACATGAACAAATCCTTCTACTGGAAGATATGAATGACAATCCTCCTGAACAACATCAAGCCTTCTATAGTAGACGTGGTAGAAGCCGTGGTCGAGGAAGAAGATTTAACTCCAATGGTCGAGGTTTTGGATTCAATTCCAGTGGTCGTGGTTTTGGTCCAGCGGCAAATACGAATAATTTTGGCTCCTCGTCGAGGCAAAATAACTTTAGAAACGCTGCAAACAACAACCAATTCCAAAGGAAGGATGGAGAAAGTCGAGACGAAAAATCAATGAAGAAAGAAGATAACTTTAATTTAGCCTGCCAGATTTGTGGAAGAAGAAACCACACGACCATCAAATGTTGGAGCAGATTTGATCACTCTATTCAACTAGATGAACAACTCACGGAAGCCCTTGCAGCAATGAACATGCATAAAGACATTGATCCTACTCTCTATGCAGATTCAGGGGCTACCAAGCATGTCATGAACAATCCTGGTAAAACTAATAAGCTCTTTTGTTATCATGGTAATGATTCCCTGTATGTTGGCAATGGTAATAGTCTCAAAATATCTCACATAGGCGAAGGAAATATCAAAACACCAAATGGTAATCTTAAATTAAAAGAAGTACTAATTGTTCCGGAAATAAAGAAAAACCTATTATCAGTTAGTCAATTAACTAAGGATAATGCCTGCCAAATTACCTTTAATTCTGATGAGTTCTTTGTTAAGAATGTTCAGGGGAAAATCATAGCTAAGGGATTCAAGAAGGGAGATTTATATGCCTTAGAGGAAGAGCAAAATGTGGCTTTCATGGCTATATCTAATAAGACATCCTCAACAATCTGGCACCATCGATTAGGACATGCAAGCTCTCGTATTTTACAATTTTTAAGTAACAAAGATCTTATTAATGTTTCTAAGTGGAGTAAGCAAGGAACCATTTGTTCTTTCTGTCAAATGGGAAAGAATTGTAAACTCCCCTTTAGTAATTCTTCTATTTCAACAGTTAGTCCCTTGGAAAAACTGCATTGTGATCTGTGGGGACCAGCCCCCACTGCTTCATGTCAAAACTTTAAATATTATGCAGTTGTTATTGATGATTTTACTCGATACACTTGGATTATTCCACTAAAATCCAAATCAGATTTTTGCACACAATTTATCAAATTACAGCAACTTATTGAAAATAGATTTGATAGAAAAATAAAGATATTTCAGAGTGATGGAGGTGGTGAATTCACTTCAAATATTTTTGAAGCTCACTTACAACAATGTGGCATTCATCATCAATTTTCTTGTCCTCACACCCCGGAGCAAAATGGTGTGATGAGGAATGGGAGTGGAGAACGTTTATATATGAGACGTTTATATATGAGTTTATATGATAGGTTCAGTTCATTATTATTATTATTAGATATTTAAGATTTGATTTTATATTATCCCATGTGTTTTGGGATTTGCTAGATATTTGAGATTTGATTATCCCATATGTTTTGGGATTTGCTTTATTGTGTTTTGACTATACCACATGTTTTGGGATTTGATTTATTGTGTTGGGTCTTGATTTTTCGGTATAAATATACCGAACATTATACATTTCTAGGAAGCTTGGATTATACATTTTTTCTTAAGAATAACATTATTGATTATTCTTGGGATTCGTATAATTCATTGCTTTATCTGTTTTTATTCAATAAATCTTTGTTTTCAAGATTTGTCCTGCATCATGGTGTAGCCGAAAGGAAACATCGTCACATGGTAGAAACTGGTTTAACACTTCTTTTTCAGTCCAAATTACCTATGCGCTACTGGGTTGATGCTTTTCTAACAGCTGTTTTTATTATTAATCGACTTCCAACGAATAAACTCCTCATGGGCACTCCTTTTAGCAAACTGTTTACCACTAACCCACATTATGATATGCTACGAAGTTTTGGTTGCAGGTGCTTTCCTCATTTACGCAACTATGCAAAGAATAAGTTTTCAAAGAAAACATATCCGTGTGTATTCATTGGATATAGTCCCATGCATAAGGGATATAGGTGCCTGGATCCTACAACTAATCGAGTTTACATCTCAAGACACGTGATATTCGATGAACAAGTCTTCCCATTTGACAAGACACGTGCCACTATTGAAGAGCATAACTCGGTGGAAACAGTTATATACAACGATCAAGAGGCTTGGCTAAAGAAAGCATCTAGACCTCAAAATTCTGCAGACTCTTTTAAAACTGGAAATAGTGTGCTGGAACAAACCCCCCCACTGTACCAGTTTATACCAACTACGATGACATTATACACACAAACACACTACCACATGAAGACAACATCACCCACGGGTCAGATGAGCTAAGTGACGAAGATGCAACCCGTGATGACCAAGTTGATGAACACTTTGACATAAATTCATCCCCGCTGCAACACTCTCCAGCTTCTCATGACCACCAGTCTGTCTCCGAGGACGATGCAACTCCTGTGAATCGACCGGAAACTACCACCAATAATGCTAGCGTTGGCACCAACATGCTGACACGCAGAAAATTATCACTTAATCCTGAACTTGATCCGGTTTTAGCTGAAGAAACGCTGGAGATCAGAGAAAGAAGGCAACGAAGATCTCGAGCACTTGTTTGTACGCATAACCTCAAGGAACCCACCTCATGGAAAAAGGGAATTTTAAGCGATACATGGAAACAAGCCATGCAAGATGAACTCCATGCTCTTTACAAGAATTATACGTGGACCCTTGTCCCTCGTCCAGCCTTCACTAATGTGGTTGGATCCCGGTGGGTCTTCAAAACGAAATTGAAACCGGATGGCACTATCGATAAGCACAAGGCTCGGCTCGTTGCTCAAGGTTTTACGCAGATTATGGGACAAGACTACAACGAAACATTCAGTCCAGTTATTCGAATTACCACCATTCGCATCGTCCTTGCTCTCTCGGTCACGAACCAATGGACTCTACGGCAACTGGACATGAAAAATGCTTTTCTGCATGGTTCCTTGAATGAAACGGTGTACATGGAGCAACCTCCCGACTTTAAAGATGAGAACTTTCCTCACTTTGTCTGCCAACTTCACAAGTCTATTTACGGTTTAAGACAAGCATCCAGGGTTTGGTTTAATACCTTATCTTATTTCTTGCTCGGCTTGGGATTTTCCTGTAGCAAGGCCGATTCATCTTTATTTTTCTTTCACTATAATTCGATTACTATCATTCTACTAATATATGTTGATGATATTATAGTTACAGGAAATAATCCCACAAAGATCCAACGCATCATTGATGCTCTAGGAAAGGAATTTGCTATTAAAGATTTGGGGCGACTTCACTATTTTTTGGGCATGGAAGTTCAGTATAATACCACTGGTCTCACTCTATCTCAGACTAAATATGCCAAGGAACTGATCAATAAGGCTGGACTTCAGAATTGTTCCAGTATTGGCACTCCCATGGCAATGAAAACTCAACCCTCAAGACATGATCTTCAACCATTTGATTCCACAGCATACCGTAGCCTTGCGGGTGGCCTTCTTTATCTAACTCATACTCGACCAGATATTGTCCATGCTGTGCATAAAATTTGCCAAAAGGTACAAAATCCTACGCATGGCGACTTTAAAGCGGTCCAAAGAATTCTCAAGTACGTTAAAGGTACCATTGATTTTGGAATTCACTTTTCAAATCAAAGCTCCCTTAAACTGTATGGTTTTTGTGATGCTGATTGGGGTGGCTTCCCTACGACACGCCGAAGTACGTCTGGTTATTGCATTTATCTTGGCATCAATTGTATCTCCTGGGCCTCCAAAAGGCAACCAACTGTATCTAGGTCTAGTGCAGAAGCTGAATATCGTGCTCTTGCCATCTCTACAGCTGAAATTATCTGGATTTCATTCATTCTTCATGATCTTCAAGTGGTGCTCCCTCAAGCTCCCCAATTATTTTCTGACAACATCAGTGCTCTTCACATGACTGTCAATCCAGTCTTCCATTCTCGGTCGAAACATATTGCTATTGATTATCATTTTGTCCGTGAGAAGGTGGCATTAGGATCCTTAATCACCCGGTTTGTTAGGTCCGTTCAACAAATTGCAGATGTACTTACTAAACCCTTATCTAAAGCCAACTTCCGAAGATTACGTGACAAGCTTGGCGTTCGAAGTACTTCTACCTCTACCTCCAGCTTGAAGAAGGGTATTGAGGGACACAACCTTGCTATGCAACATGCAGTGCAGTGAACGTGCACAGTATGGGCACGAAGTAAAGCATCTACAACAGCATGGACATATACTAAAGAATGAGCCTGGGCACAAACCAATGGAACATAGTACTTAGCATATTTAGTTTTACTAAACTAGGAATCTGTAACATTACCGTTAAAGGTCTTAAGTCTACTTCTTTAATTCTTCTTACCGTTAGAAACTCTCTTTGAGTGCTTGTATTTATAGAAGAGGTTATCCTCTCATTTACTCAAGGAATGAGATTATAATCTTTGGTATAACTTCTTTAAATGAGACCGAATTTGGAGGGAACACTGGCAAAAGTGATTACAAAAATAGAAAAAATGAAATATTAATGCTCGTGGTGACGTGATAAACTTGACATTTTCCAAAGTTGTCAAAGATTCCAAAACATACTTGTATTTGCCTTTTTGATTTTTTTATATACTAGGAGATGACCCGTGCGAAGCACGGCATACAGATTGAACACCAATCGAAATTAAAATATTAATATTGATACATTATTTAATTATGTAGTATAGAGAATCGAACCCGAGATAAAACTAAAAAAATTAAAGTAAATAAATCTTTATAATTATGTAGTTGTAAGGAATCGAACCGAGGTGAAGTTTAAAAAAAAAATTAAAGTAAATAAATCTTGTATAATTATGTAATTGTAAGGAATCGAATCCCGAATTTAGTGATAATCAAATTTGGTATTTTGGTAATTTGATACTATTGTATAAAATTAAAATATGGTTTTACTCATTAATAAAGAATATAGATTCACTCACCACCTTATTTCATACCAGAGTTCAAAATTCTCCACCTCTCATAAAGAGAGTATGGTAGATTTAACTTTTCGTTTTTTGAATCACAACATTTGAACGTAACAGGATTCCAAGTATCGATACACCTAAGAGGAAATCATACAAACAACTGGCACTGACTGGAAAACTTGAATTAAACACTCAAATAAAGGGTTGTACAGTGTCATCCTTCTAAACATTGACCTAGTACAGAGATGAATTTTCTGTAGACAACAAAGAAACCGGGGTGGCTCTCTGCACATCGCCTAGCTGTCTTTTATCTTCGGAGTTATTGAAAAGGAAACAAGTCAATAGTGAGGTAAACTTTACAGGCATGAAAGGGAATTAAATCCATCGACATTGCTGTTGTTTTCATCACATTTACTGCCTGCTGCATTCCACAGATTTAATGTCACCTTCCTCTCACTCATTGTTCATCTTCCACAGTTCAACTACTCATCTGCCACACCCATAATACCATTATTACGTACTAATAATAAATAATTTTTTTTATTGATGATAATAATGATAAATTACCCTCTATTTATGATTTACCACTCCTTTACATGCATATGTAGTTATTTACTACTTGTTCACTCATGCTGCTCATTTGCATATGGACTGAAACTAACCCAGGTTGATTACCATCAAACCACAAATTTGAATGAAGAGACAGAGCAAAATGTATGCATCAATATGTGACTTGGTGACCCCAACCAAGGGAATTAAATTGAAAACTGGTCCACACTATGATATTGGAAATTCATCTGGCATCCAATATTGCTTTGCATCATTAGAGCAATATATATGAGCCATAGATTTTTAACTTGAGAATTTAATTTCATGCTATATACATGCTTCATATTCATAGAATTGTTTTTTTTTTTTTTCTTTGGAACAAGTATTGACATAGATACTTTTGGAAAGGAAAAATTAAGTAACATATTGTAAATTAAATGCAGCCTGCAACACATTCAACTAACCACATACAACTTCACCTGTCAATATTTACTTCACCCCTTTATATAATCTCTGCTGCAGCACTCCCATCTCACCTCATACCTTCTACTTTGAAAATCAAGTAGATAGAGATGGCAAAGGAGAAGAGCAAACAGGCTTCTCTGCTCATTTTCACCTTGATTACTGGGCTGCTTTCTCAGAGCTTGGTGACTCCTGTAGTCTCTACTGCAAGTTTTGGAGATAAAAAATGTTGCAACCCTTCAGGAGATCCACATGGAGGGGGTATACTATCTCACATTCTTAGTGTTTTTCGTTCTTGACCACTGATTTTCAATATTTGCTACATTCAGAAAGCTTACTGCTCTTTATGTAACTAAATTGGGTTATCTGTGTTCAATTATTCAGCACTCATATGCACAACACAAAGTACTTGCCAAATTTGCAATACAGTATCAGTAGGAGATGAGTTTGTTCTTACTTATTCAAAATCATACACATGCATGCAAAATAACAAAGTTGTTAGCTTATATAAATACTCAACACAATGGTTTCAGGTTCTCACCATACCCCATCACATGGACATCACGGAAGGCCATCACATGGCCATGGAAGCCCCCCAAGTAACTGTGGAACACCGCCAAGTGGAGGACCCTATGACCCTGCTCCTCCAACTACTGGAGGCAGTCCTCCGTCCACTGATACTCCAATTACCCCTTCAACACCAACATATGGAAGCCCACCAACCAGTCCATCTATAGACCCCGGCACCCCTTCAACGCCAACGTACGGAAGCTCACCAACTAGCCCATCAATAGACCCAGGTACCCCTGCAACACCAACATATGGTAGCCCACCAGCAACTCCTATAGACCCAGGCACTCCAGGAAGTCCAACCTTGCCAGTAACTCCGACCATTCCTGGTGTCTCGTCCCCTCCATTTTCATTTGATCCAAACTCGCCTCCCTTTCCATGCACGTAAGTCATAATACCTACAAGTACTACTCCAAATTCATCATATTATGTAGTAAATGTGCCACTACTAAATCAGCTTATTACTTCTAATTATGATGCAGTTACTGGCTTAACCATCCAACATTGATATGGGGTGTGTTGGGATTCTATGGGGCAACTCTAGGCGGAGCATTTGGCCTAACAAGCAATGGTTCTCCAGCAGCTCCTGCTTCACAAGTTAGTCTGGAACAAGCACTCTCAAACACTCACACGGATGGCATTGGGGCGCTCTACAGAGAAGGAACAGCTGCTCTGCTGAACTCAATGGTGATCAGGAGGTTCCCTTTCACAACCGAGCAAGTTAGAGATCGTTTTGTCTCCGCACTTGGTTCCAACAAGGCAGCATCAGCACAGGCACGTGTTTTCAAGATGGCTAACGAGGGCAGACTAAAGCCACGAACCTAGTTAATATTTGAGTTGTTGGAAATGATTTTTTTAGTTTCAGTTTGACGTTATCACTTAGTATGATCATGCATTTTATTCATCGGTGTGTTTTTAGTCTTATAAATTATTGGATGTTTTATTAGTTAATATGATGTTGATTGCTGAATCATATATTAAGTTAATTTAAACAACATGGCCTGCTATCTTCTTCAAAATTGCTTGATTTCACTACTTGTAACTCTAAATAAGATGACAAAATTTTTATTGATTTCACTATCAATGTTTGCATGATAAAAGACTTAAATTCAAATCTAAGCTTGTGAATCTAATTGAGTACTTAACTAGAATTCTGGATCATTCAACCAATCTCTGTATTCAAATGGAGTAATGCTAGGGGTACAAAATGATGTACCAAGAAGAGAGTGCCTAGGGTGATGTGTCAACAAGAAATATTTTTATGGGAAATTCTTAATGGTACCCTCTTAGAATTAGAATTGGCTTTTCTAAATGGTACACAAAATAGTTTTGGCTTCCGAATGGTACCATTATACTATTATGTCATTTTCTGTAGCACCCTACCGTTAACCTCCGTTAGTCAAACGTTATATTTTGGGTACCATTTGTAAAAGACAATTCTAGGAGGGTACCATTGATAATTTTTCTTAAATATATTATTCTGATTTTTTTTTGATCCTACTATTCTAAAAATTTATTCTAAAAATTTAGACATATATACGTATTAGACTAAATATCAGTTCTTAAAGCAGGGTTAGAAAATGACATAATAGTATAATGGTACCATTCGGAAGCCAAAACTATTTTGTGTATAATTTAGAAAAGCCAATTTTAAGAGGGTATCAGTAAGAATTTCCCTACTTTTATTGGTGGAAATTGGTGTGAGTGCAGGAGGCCGTTATATTTAACTGAGTGATAACCAATCAGGATGAGACATATGTCATTTTATAAAAAATTTTGTACTCAATTTCGTACCTCTAATATTTTCCCATTCAACTGTAGCAATAAGGTATCATAAATTCTGCAGACCAATGTATCATGCAAATTGTTTTGCTCCAAAAAGTGCAGGAACCTAGATCTAGTTAAGGGACCACTCAAGCTAGATATAAGTCAATGCAATACTAGAAGTTTTCTTTCGGAATAAATGCAATATAAATATCAACAACATTCCTATGAAACATAAATAGCATAATTTGGATTTTAATTTCATCATAGGAGAAAAGGAAACTGAAATTATTAGTAGAGCATGTAATGGTCCTGTTGTTGAGAAGTTTAATCATGAATAAGAAGAAATGCATTTATCGCAGCAGATGAAGTATGAACAACTAATGAATTTCCATCCACCAAAGTAAAGATGAGAGGAAAGTACCAACTCCTTCAAAAGTAATTCTCTGAGTAGCAAGAATGACCGACTCATGAACTCCCATGAGCTGTAAAATTGAAATGTCCAGAACATAAGAAACAACTAGATTTTCCTCTATATAGTAGTTGCACTGTTTGACAACAGCCCGTCAAAGACGATATATAAACTAATTACACCATTAATCATCAAATGAAGGCAATGTCACTGCACATGACAGACTTGTTTATAGTATACAACTATACATGGACATTAGACGTAGTGTGACCAAGAAAATACCACAGGTGGTATATATATGATTACAGATGAGGCTCCTCCATAGATTCAAATAAATTTCAAGTCTTAAAAGGCTGTGCTTTCCACTGTCTTGTTCGAACGCAGATATGTTCAATTCTTTTAGATTCGCAAACCAGCTGGACATTTAATATATCATGTATAAATTACTATAATATAGTATAGATAGTATTGATTAGGAAACTTGAGGGAAAAATCTATTATGCTTGATCAAGTATAAAAAACGACTTTCATCACTTCTCTTACATAGAGAGAACACAATGTTGTTAGATCTAAATAATTAACCACGGATCATCTTATGTGATATTATCAAGGTTACATGATAAAACTGTAGTTCGAAAACGTACCTGATTCCATGACAATAGATTACGTATACGGATTCGGGACTTGATCTTCCACAGACTTGATTCGCCTCTAGCCGTATCTCTCTAACTGATGGGAATAGAGGAGTAGAGGTTGTGAATTAGCCTTGGGGACCAAGACCCTATTATTTTCTTTATATAGTAGTCTAATTAGACCCCATTAACCCTAATCAGATTACTATTGGGTATTACACATTACAAAGCCTATACCGAATAAGATGTTATTGGACTCTTTATTTAACACCACTTAATTAGTCCAAATATAGAATAAACATTAAATATAATTGTCTTTAATTTGTAAGCCCATAATTATTATTAGATTATAAAATATAATCTAACAATCTCCCACTTGGGCTACAAATTGTTCCAAACAACAATTACATTCAATAACCATAAGTGCGCACAAAATTGTTTATTCTTTAGAAAACATCTTCCTTAGTCAATCTGGTCCATCTCATATATAAACATGGAACCAAAGCGACCTTCGTCACATTGTCGTAACTCGATCCTTAATGATCACCATATTAATACATTCAATGACATAGATCAAGTATGGATGTGTAACTGGAAATTACATGCAATGTGATCTCAGTCATGCCTATTTCCAATTGGTCCTTAATACCTTAGTGAGATCAATCTTTATTCTTTCATACTTTATGTCAAAACCACAATTGAAAGAGATAGCTCATATAGAGCAATAGAGAGATATAAATAAAATAACTTTATTCTGCAGAAAACTCAAAATACATAAGTATCACCATAGTGTCAATAAAACTAAGTACCGAATATAAGAACAAAACAAAAAATAACTCCCACTAAAACTGAATATCCTCCAATGAGACAACACACATATGAGCAGTATGCCCGAGAAAGACTTTATGGTGTCAAAACTTTAGTAAGTGGGACTGCTAGCATAGAATTTGTTCTTATATACTCAATAGACACTAATTGATATTGCATTTTCTCTACAATGACTTGATATTTAATGTCTATCTGTTTAGACATAAAAAAAACTTAACCAGAAGTAGATTTTCTTGTATCTACACAACCAAC
Organism: Saposhnikovia divaricata; assembly: GCA_036435485.1. Classification (NCBI taxonomy): domain Eukaryota; kingdom Viridiplantae; phylum Streptophyta; class Magnoliopsida; order Apiales; family Apiaceae; genus Saposhnikovia; species Saposhnikovia divaricata. Next base: position 121,388,218 of record CM071601.1, on the reverse strand, counting down.
ATAATCAGAATCAAAATACATAATGATCTCCAAATTTTTCGAATTCTGATAAACGAGCATGTAATATTTTGTTCCTTGCAAGTACCTTATAACCCATTTAATTACAATCCAATGATCCATTCTAGGGTTACTCGAATATCTGCTTAACATACCCACAGCGAATGCCAAAACCGGCAGGGTACTAAACTTGACCATACATAAAACTCCCACTGAACTTATGACATAGCCACAAGTGCCATTATTGTCTTTACTGGATCTACTAAGTGGCACTTTCTCTTGAGTTTGTTGAGTTTGCTCTTCTTGAGCATCATCTTGATTTTGAGTAGGAAACTGTACAGGTATATCCACATTGTTATCTTGAACTACATGAGGAAAAGAAACCAATTCTTCCTCAAAGACAACATCCCTGACTTTATCTTCCCCCTCAAACTCAACATCCTCAAGAAATCTAGAGCAATAAGCGATTAGAACGCTCCCACTTCTCAAAGTTCAATTTCTCAGTATTAGAACTTTCATCCGTAAGAGAAGCAGGTTGTTCTTTCCTTATAGCATAGTCGAAATCCATGCAGCCGAGAACTAACATAACGTTCCCTTTCCGGCTCTTAAAGTTTATGCCGTTAAGCACATGAATGGAGTTCATGTTGGCAGTTATATTAACAACAGATGTATTAACTAGCAATTTAGAACAAAAAACATATAAGTTCGCATAATGGAAATTCATGTCATATGCATACATAATAGCACACACAAAAATACATGAATTCAAATAATATAGTGTGTGTGGGCCCATTCAAACAAGATACCTAGCACAACATTAATATTTAGTCTTTGGACAGAAATATTAACTTGCAAGTGGTACTCTCCACGCAGAAATCAAATATTAATAATAAATTCGGTCAAACAATAACCTTCCTTTGGGCCTGTTTATTACTCACATAAAAAATTTATAATTATTACATATTTATTCCCGCACGTACATTCATTATTTGGCCATTAAATAATCTTCCTTTGGGCCGATTATTATAACGCATAAATAATAAACATACACATCCTATTATTTCAAAATAAATAAATCTACACATAAATATCACTTTGGCAATATTTTGCTTCAATTCACTTATTCGCGAAATAAAAGGACGAAAAATAAATAATCATTATTTTTTTAAAAAAAATGTGCCCAAATCCGTATTGTTGTAAAATTATTAAAAACTAAATCACCTCATATTTTACAACAACAAAAAAAACATATCCAAATAAAATTTGGATTTCCTCGAGATAGTAGCCACTAAAATTAGAATTAACCAGCGACAGAAAAAACTTAATCACATGATTCCATCATAAAAGGTCATGTAACATATACGAACCAATTAAAATTGCTACAGAACATAGCCAAATAACATAACATGGCCTCACATGACAATTTTAAACTGATTCATGCATAACAAGTCAACAACCGAACAAAGTACTAAGATTTACTTGACCATATAATTATAATTAGCACAGACCATGATACATGTCATATATGGCTAATAAATTAAACGTCAAATCAAGAGAAAAACATGATGATCATCCAAACTAAAATTCGTACATGCTATTCTGAATAATAAATTAAAACAATGCATCGGATGATCAGCCAACATAGTATACATTAATATACGCACTTATAAAATCCCAAAACATAAATTGAGATTTCAGCGATATATATATAAAAAAATGTTTGATAACAAACGCAAGCAAATCATATAATATATATGATCAACCCTAATAATTCGACATAAGATAGGCTCTGATACCAATTGTTATATCTAAATAATTAACCACGGATCATCTTATGTGATATTATCAAGGTTACACGATAAAACTGTAGTTCGAAAACGTACCTGATTCCATGACAATAGATTACGTATACGGATTCGGGACTTGATCTTCCACAGACTTGATTCGCCTCTAGCCGTATCTCTCTCTAACTGATGGGAATAGAGGAGTAGAGGTTGTGAATTAGCCTTGGGGACCAAGACCCTATTATTTTCTTTATATAGTAGTCTAATTAGACCCCATTAACCCTAATCAGATTACTATTGGGTATTACACATTACAAAGCCCATACCGAATAAGATGTTATTGGACTCTTTATTTAAGACCACTTAATTAGTCCAAATATAGAATAAACATTAAATATAATTGTCTTTAATTTGTAAGCCCATAATTATTATTAGATTATAAAATATAATCTAACAAATGTAACTAAACCAAATTCATAATCAGGATATGAGAAGGTTGAAATATAAGCAAACCTTACCTCCACATTAAGTAAAAGATACCCATTTGGCCATTCATATTCTGAACTGTTGAATAATGAAGAACATCTTAATTTAGTAAATAAAACAACTATTATTAGTTGTTAAATAACAAACCAATGAAATGTAAATTGTTTAAAACTTATTATTAATCACCATTAGATATTGGTGGTGTTTATCTATTAGCTAATGTATAAATAGGTTGATACATTCTATGTCCTGTATGGAAAAGAGTTATATATTTCATACACATTTTATTTTCTTTTATCTTCTCAATATTATTCAGCACTATTAGAGTATTACTCTAAAACCCAACATTTAGTATCAGAGCCAGATTTCTGATAGAATAGATGATTCTCACCGACCATTGTTTCTGATTTTCCTGCTTGCTGGTTTTTGAGTCTACACTCATTTTCAGTATGGTTGAACTTCTTGCAGTAATTGCATTGACGTTTTCCTTTGTGCCAACAATTCTTTTCTGCATGGTTCGTCTTCTTGCATATTGAACATGGAGAAAACTTACCCTTCTTCTCAACTTCTTTGGCATAGATAGGACTACATTGATTTGACGTGCCTCCTTTTTTATTTCTTTTGAAGGAGGAGAATTTGTGTTTTGACCGGAAAACTCCTTCTCTAGATGCTTCATTTCGTCGTGACATCCTGTCCTCATGAATTTGTAGTTATACTACTCTCTGGTCAGTAATATTCTCACCAATTGATTTTAATTCATTTACCAACTTTATAACTCGAGAAGAGTAATCCTTAATTAGCTCTCCATCTTTCATCTTGAGATTCTCGAATTCACGTCTAAGAGATTGAAGCTTGATTGCTGTTGTTTTCTCGTTTCCTTCAAATTCAGCTTTTAAGATATCCTACGCTTGTTTTGCTGAAGTAGCATTCATTGTTCTTGGAAAAATTGTATCTGTAACTGCGAGGTGAATTTTGGCTAATGCTTCAGCATCTCTTTGTGGCCAGTCAACCTGTGTTGATGTCTGTGTTGTGGTGGTTGAGAAGAAGGGTAAGTTTTCTCCATGTTCAATATGCAAGAAGACGAACCATGCAGAAAAGAATTGTTGGCACAAAGGAAAACGTCAATGCAATACTACAAGAAGTTTAACCATACTGAAAATGAGTGTAGACTCAAAAACCAGCAAGCAGGAAAATCAGAAACAATGGACGATGAAAATCATCTATTCTATGCATGTCAAAATGGAAACAATCAGAAGGATACTTAGATCAATGACAGTTGTTGCACAAATCATATGACAAAAAATTCACATGTTTTCACCAAATAGACCCATCTATTAAGATTCCAGTAAGAATGGGCAATGGAGAAATGGTGAAATCTGAAGGTAAAGGTACCGTCGCTGTGGAAACAAAGAAAGGGACGTATCAAATTAATGACGTTCTTTATGTTCCAAATTTGGATCAAAATTTACTCAGTGTTCTTCAAATGATGTAAAATGGATATTCAATTCATTTTGAAAAAGGCACGTGTACTATCTGTGATCCAAAAGGGAAGAACATCGCTCGTGTAAAAATGCAGCAAAAATGTTTTCCCAATCACTAGAAATATAAAACACAAGAAAAGTCTATGCAGGTCAAAATAAACGAGCTAACATGGCTCTGGCACAAACGCTTCGGGCACTGCAATTCAAAAAGTTTAAAGCTACTTTCAAATAAACATATGGTCAAAGGGATTCCTCTAATCTCTGAAATTATTGATGTATGCGATGCATGTCAGTTGGGAAAAATGACAAGAAAACCTTTCCCTTCTGGTCAAGCATGGAGAGCAACAAAGAGATTATAGTTAATACATACAGATGTGTATGGTCCCATGAGAACTCTTTCACTCTTCATCCTTTTTATTGATGATTACTCCCGCATGGCGTGGGTATACTTCATGAAAGAAAAATTTGAAGTATTTAAAATTTTCAATAAATTTAAGACTTATGTTGAGAAGAAAAGCGGTTGCCAAATCAAAAATAATGGAACGGAATACACCTCATCAGAATTTAACAAGTTATGTGAGATGGAAGGTATACATTGCCAACTCACCGTTCCTTATACACCACAACAGAATGGTGTATGTGAAAGAAAGAACAAAACTGTGAGGGCGATGACGAGGACAATGCTAAAAGAAAAAGATTTACCAAATAAGTTTTGGGCAGAAGCTATCTATACGGCAGTGTATCTTCAAATTCTGTTATATACAAAGGCCGTTAATGAACGAACACCTCTGGAAGCATGGTCTAAACGAAGACCATCTGTAAATCATTTTAGAATATTTGGATGCATATGTTACATCCATGTGCCTAGTCAAAAGCGGCACAAACTAGATGAGAAAGCTGAAAAAGGAATCTTCCTCCGCTATAACTCACAATCCAAGGGTTATCGAGTTTACAACCCATAATCCAACAAATTCCAGATTAGCAGAGATGTAGTATTTGACAAGAATGCTTCTTGGAATTGGGAGCACAATGATAATAATGAAAAGTATATTGTGATAGAAACGTTCAATCCTGAACCAGCACCAGTTGTAATTGGTCAGCATGAACAACATTTCCAGGAGGAGTCTGATAGTAGCTCAGACATAGACTCGCCTCGATAAGAATATAACAGTTTATCGGATTCACCCCCTTGCTTATGAAAATACTGAAAGATTAGCCGATTTAGATCCCGAGCAAGTTCAGTTCTGTTACCTTGTTTCAGATGAACCAAATAATTTTGAACAGGCAGCTCCACATAAAGAATGGAGAGCTCCAATGAAAGAAGAAATATCCATGATTGAGAAAAATCATACGTGGGAGTTAGCCGATAAACCACCACACAAGGACACTATTGGTGTGAAGTAGGTATACAAAACAAAGCATAACCCAGATGGATCAATCCAAAAATTCAAGGCAAGACTTGTAGCAAAAGGCTATTCATAACAATTTGGAGTAGATTATAATGAAACTTTTGCGCCTGTTTCAAGACGGACACAATTAGAACAATTCTTGCTCTTGCAGCTCAACGTAAATGGAAAGTCTACCAACTTAATGTGAAATATGCATTTCTTAATGGATTCTTGGAGGAAGAAATTTATATAGAACAGCCACCAGGATTCACAATAAAAGGAAAGGAAGACAAAGTTCTAAGATTGAAAAAAGCTTTGTATGGACTTAAACAAGCACCACGAGCATGGTATAGTAGGATTGACAAATATTTTCATCAACAAGGATTTAAGAAGAGTCCAAATGAAACAACCTTATACACCAAAGTAGAAGGATCTGACCTAATAATTCTTTCACTTTATGTTGATGATCTTATTGTTACAGGAAGTGACTAGACAATGATCAATAAATTTAAGGAGCAAATGATGAAAATGTTTGAAATGACTGACCTGGGTATGATGAATTACTTTATAGGGATGGAGATTGATCAAACAAAAGATGGCATCTTCATCTATCAGGAAAGATATGCAAAAAACATCTTGAAGAAGTTTAAAATGGAAAGATGTAATCCAATTACAACTCCCCTAGCTCAAAATGATAAATTGAGCAAAAATGATGATACAGGTGAAGCAGATGCTAAGTGTTACATAAGTATGATCGACAATTTACTATATCTAACAGCTACAAGACCGGATATAATGTATGCTACAAGTACCTTATCTAGATTTATGCAAAAGCCAACTCACCTACACATGAAGACTGTCGGAAGAGTCCATTATAGAAAAGGTACTACATCGAATATGGTTCAAACCCACTGAACATCCTGAATTAATTGGATATTCAGATAGTGATTGGGCAGGATCAGTAGATGATATGAAAAGCACTTCAGGGTACGTGTTTTGACTCGAAAATGGTGTGTTTACTTGGCTAAGCCAAAAGCAAGATACAATTGCACAATCAACCGCTGAAGCAGAGTATATTGCAGCATGTTCAGCAGTAAATCAAGCAATATGGCTTAGAAGGATACTATCGGAACTGGGTGAAAAACAAAAGCACATCGGCAATTGCTATTGCAAAGAACCAAGTTCAACATAGAAAGACAAAGCATATCAAGATAAAATACCACTTTGTTCGAGAAGCTGAAAACAAAGGAAAAATTAACCTAGTTCACTGCAGCACAGAAGAACAACTAGCTGATATTTTTCGAAACCACTTTCAAAAGAAAATTTTGAAATCCTCAGGAATAAGCTTGGCATACAAAGGAAGTTCTTCAAGGAGGAGTGTTGAATAATGAAGAACATCTTAATTTAGTAAATAAAACAACTATTATTATTTGTTAAATAACAAAACAATGAATTGTAAATGGTTTAAAACTTATTATTAATCGCCATTAGATATTGGTGGTGTTTATCTATTATCTAATTATGTAAATCAACCTGTAAGTATACATAGGTTGATACATTCTCTGCCCTGTAAGGAAAAGAGTTATATATTTCATACACATTTTATTCTCTTTTATCTTCTCAATATTATTCAGCACTATTAGAGTATTACTCTTCTATTTTATCTTCTCTTATATATATATATATATATATATATATATATATATCGGTGCAATGGAAGCTTTGTAGCAAACAAACAACAAACTAGCTAGCGACTCTTTGCTGCTTCTACGAGATATATAATTGAATTACATTTTCTAAAAAACCCACCCATTTGCAAGTTTAAAGATATATATATATATTATCTGTTTTACAGGAATTATTTCTATTGTAGGAGGAATTTTGCAAGCTCATTGTCGTCAAAGGAAGGCTCACAGCTAGATTAAGATAGCTACCCAGTATGGTTCACAGCTAAGTCACGATGAACACGGAAGGTGGTTCCTCGAAAGATCGGACTGAATCTACAGGAAATCGGGAAGAGAGCTCAAGCACCGTTCAACTCTCTGCGTTGGTCAGCCAAGAATCCTAATAAAATTTTCACGTGCTCTCAGTACCCGGAGATGTGTGTTCGAAGAAGTATGTTGGAACACAGAAGGTAGACACCAGATTATATTAAGTTAAAAACTAATGAAGATACATATATTAGTTTTCTATATAGATGATACCTTACAACTACCAACTAGAAATAATCAAATAAACTTACTTGATAACTGCTACTCATGAATTTCAAATGCATAATGCTAACTGACGCACTTAACAACTAACTCTAACTGCTATACAGAAAATAAATTACTAATATTTGAAGTACTTATTTAAACACCCCCCTTGATTCAAATATGCAAACACCAAGTTTCTTCCGGAAATAGTCATGCTTGACCTCAGAGAGTGCTTTCATCATAACATCAGCATGCTGTTCATTTGTCTGACAGAAATTCAGCTCTATCACTTGATTTGCTACTAGGTCTCGAACATAATGATAACGTATATCAATATGCTTTGTGCGGCTATGATAATATGGATTTATTGTCATTTCAATGGTTGCTTTGTTGTCACAAAATATTGTTGTTGCAGCAGTTTGCTCACGTTCCAAATCTACCACATATATTCCGCTTCAGATGATGACAGCGCCACAAAATCTTGCTTCTTTGATCTCCAAGAAATCTTAGCAGATCCCATATTAAAAACATAGATTGACGTACTTTTCCTGTCATCTATACTACCTGCCCAATCACTGTCACTAAATCCAACTAAGTTATAATTTGCAGCTCGAATACGAAAGTCCAAAATCATAAGTTCCAGCAATGTAGCGTATCACCCTTTTTGCTGCACCTAAGTGTTGCATATTAGGAGAATGCATATATCTGGACAATACACTCACTGAATACATGATATCAGGATGAGTATTAGTTAAATAATTCAACCCACCAATGAGACATCGATAGTAGCTAGGATCTGCAGGTTCTGTAACATCTTCAAGTTGTATATTTTCATTTGTATTCATAGGTGTTACTGCAATTTTGCAATTCTGCATACCAAACCTTAACAGAAGGTCTTTTGCATATTTTCTCTGTGAGCAAAAAAGTCCCATCTCCTGCTTGTTTCACCTCCAATCCAAGAAAATATTGCAAACTTCCTAGATCTGACATGTCAAATTCTTTCTTCATGCATGACTTGAATTCAACAACTATAGCTTATGAGGATCCCATATAAATCATATCGTCTACATAAATGCAGACAACCAGAAATTCATTATTCTCAGATTTCTTCACATATAATGTAAGCTCATTATTGCTCCTCACAAATCCATTCAACAAGAAATATGAGTCTATTCTTTTGTACCATGCTCGGGGTGCCCGTTTGAGCCCGTAAAGAGCCTTAATTAGCTTGTAGACCATGTGCTCTTTGCCATTTACAACAAAACCATTAGGTTGGATTACATATACTTCCTCCTCTAATCTTCCATTAAGAAATGCTGACTTCACGTCAAATTGATAAACTCGAAGATTTAATGAGGCAGCAAATGATATAAGAGTTCTTACTGTTTCAAAGCGAGCTACTGGTGAGAAAGTATCGTCGAAGTCAATTCCCTGGCGTTGTGCATACCCCTTGGCGACAAGCCTCGCTTTGTACTTCTGAATACTACCATCTGCATGACGTTTTACTTTATAAACCAATTCAAGTCCAATAGGTGTCTTGCCTTCTGGTAGGTCTACTAGCTCCCAAGTGTCAATTTGCTCAATTACCCTTATATCTTCATTCATTTCAGCATTCCATACTTCATTATTATTTGTTTCTTCAAAAATGAAGGTTCTTGTACATACAATGCAAATGCACATGATTCATATATTTCTCTCAAAGACTTGTACTTCGGACCAGGCGTAGTTGAAGATGAGCTACTAGTTGAGGACATGTTGTTGCTACTGTTCGGTGAAGATGACGTACTACTACTTATGGAGGCAGAATTGTTGTTGATTTCTGTAGTAATATTTCCTGTCTCAAAAACATCCACTGGAATTTTTAGACTTGAAGATACTGCAGTAGTGTGATTTTCCGAAGTCTAGCTTCCTGCTTCATTAAATTTGACATTTTTACTAATAATCACCTCACCCCTTTCAGGATCATATTACTTATATGCTTTGGATTGAATACTATAACCTACAAAGATACACTTTTGTGATTTTTCATCAACCTTAGTGCGAGAATTAACCAAAGCATAAGCTATGTAACCAAAAATGCGTGAGTGACTTACAATAGGCCTTTTTTTCTTCCATGCTTCATAAGGAGTCTTATTTAGTACTGCTTTTGTGGGAGAAATATTTAAAAGATATATAGCGGTTGCTACTGCCTATCCCTAAAATTGTTTTGGAACTCCTTTTGCTTTCTTCATGCTCCTGCCCATCTCCACAATAGTTCGATTCTTTCGTTCAGCCATTCCGTTTTGCTGTGGTGAATATGGTGCAGTAAGCTCTCTATGAATTCCATTTTCCTCGCAGTAAGCAATGAACTCATCTGACATGAACTCGCCTCCACGATCTGTGCGTAAGATCATAATTGAGCAACCACTTTGCTTTTCCACCAAAGATTTAAATTTCTTAAAATATTCTGATATGGGCTAAAAATAAGCCCTAAAGACACATTTAATGTTGCATTAATTAGACCCGGTATGGTCCGAACGTGGGGCCCACCAACAGGGTCCAAAACCCTATTTTAAATATTAATTTCGTAATTAATATTAGATGTGAAAAATAGCTCAGCAATAATAGTCAAACAAGGATATTACTCCTGCCTGACTTAGCCTCCAAGGCATCCAATTCAACTTGGAAACTGATTCCTACAAGGAAGGAGTCTAGAACCTTCCTCAAGGAGGTGACTTGCCCACCAAGTCTCCGAATCCTACCATAATTCTTAGGCTTCTCAGCCTATATAAAGGGCCTGACCCCTCATTCTCAGAACTACGTTGGCTTGATTCTCTAGCAATACAGAGATACGTAGGCATCTTGTGAGGACCGATCACAAAGCTCGAAGCTCACCAACCCTAGCATTAAATACGTACAAACCCTCGATTTTATTCCACAACATTTGGCGCCGTCTGTGGGAAGACAACATCAACCATGGTTCAAACACGAAGAACAACACCAGTTGTAACTGAGGCCGTGCCACTCAGCTCTGCTCCACCCCTCACCGAACAGGCTCCCCCAGCATCAGGGGCGATCATCCAACAGGCTCCCCCAGCATCAGGGGTGATCACCCAGTCTCAAGTTTCTCAACAATCAGGGGCGATTCCCCACGTTGAGAGTACGCTGCCTCTGATCGACCAAGCAGGACGAGGAACCAACCCTCTTCAGATGGTGTTCTCTCCTCTTTTTAATCCTGACAACCCACCACCAGGGGTACAGATCCACACCACGGATCTCCCCTTGAATATTAACCCGAGGTATGGTCTGTCTAACCACCCTCTAGCTGCTCGGGGAGCAGGGCCAAGCGGACATGCCATGCAAACACAAGATCCATCCTATATTAGAGGATTGGGTCCTTATCAGTACGACTACTCTGGCCCCTATTCTGATGATTCGTCATCTGAGGATGATGATCGTGATGAACATCCAAGGAGGCGACGTGTTAGCAGAGAACCTCGGGCGAGGACCCAAGGAATCCATGATGGACCTCCACAAACGGCTGAGGAGAGGATTAAGGCTCATGAGGCTGAGATCCAAAGGCTAAAGGATGACATAGCAAGGGAACAGGCAAGACAGAGTCTGATTCGACCCCCTCCAATCTCAGGAAGGATTCCCGTTACAGATTTGGGGAGGTCCTCAAGAAGACAGAAGAGGGCTGATGCCCCAACAAGAGAAGCTATGAGGGTGGAAACCCCCAGGAGTAATCCCAAAGATCTCATGCCACTTGGAGATCCTGATGATCCCACACCCCCGTTTACTGAGGAGGTGATGAATGCTCATATTTCTAGGAAGTTTAAGATGCCGACAATTAAGGCTTATGATGGAACGGGTGATCCCGCAAATCACGTCAGGACGTTCTCAAACGCACTGCTGTTGCAGCTTGTAAGTGATGCCCTAAAGTACAGAGCGTTCCCCCAAACCCTGTCGGGCATGGCTCAAAGATGGTATAGCCGATTGCCTGCGAACTCTATTGGCTCTTTTAAGGAGTTGAGTGCCGCCTTCGTTAGCCAATTCATTAGCGGAAGGGTGCATGAGAAGAGCTCCGCATCTCTTATGTATGTGGTGCAAGGAAAGAATGAAAATCTGAGGGATTTACCTCAAGCGATTCACTAAGGAGACCCTGAATATCACTGATTTGGAAAATAAGGTGGCAATGGTAGCCTTGGAACACGGAACCACTGACCTCTTCTTCAAGAGATCATTGGCGAAGCATCCCCCTGAGAACATGGCTGAGCTCCAACGAAGGGCCGATAAGTATATTAAAGATGAGGATAGCATGAAGAAAGAAACCACCATAGGTGGAGGAGGACGTAACAATGACTCCAAGAAGCGAAAGCAAGACCATGATTATGATGATCAAGAATATGATGTTGGGGACAAGTATCCCCGAACTAGCGAGGACTCCGACTCTGCCCCTAAGAAGAACCAAGGGTCAAGGTTCACTGAGTATGCAAGGTTGAATACTCCTAGGAGTCGAATCTTGTTGGACATTGAGAATGATAAGGATTTCAGATGGCCGAAACCACTCAGGGGTGATCCCGCAAAGAGAAACCAGAATCAGTATTGCAGATTCCATAGAGACGTGGGGCATGACACTGACGATTGCAAGCAACTCAAAGATGAGATCGAGTTTTTGATCCGTAGAGGGAAACTGTGGCACTTCACTAAGGGTGAAGACCGCGGTAGTCAGATAAGAGACTATAATAGAAGGAATGACGATCAAGATCGCAACCCACAGCCTCGAGGGCCAGTAATCAACATGATCTCAGGAGGCCCGACTGCGGCCGGGACAACTAGGAACTCTCGAAAGGCTTATGCCCGAAAGGTGTTGCACATCGTGGGAGAGGCCCCGAAGCGTGTAAAAACTGAGGTAGCAGTTAGTTTTGATGACTCAGACTTGGAAGGGGTGAAGTTCCCCCATGATGACCCATTGGTCATAACTCCTGTGATTGGAAACTCGGAGGTGAAGCGAGTCTTGATAGACAATGGAGCTTTCGTTGACATTCTGTTTCATGATGCATTTGTGAAGGTGGGATACACTGATTCTCAGTTGACCCCCAATAACATGCCTATATATGGATTCAATGGAGTAGAATCCAAAGTTGAAGGGACTATTCAGCTGCCTGTAACTATCGGGCAAGAGCCCAAGGAGGCCACTCAGATGTTGAACTTCCTGGTAATCAAGGCGGCTTCAACGTACAACGCTATCCTTGAAAGGACTGGACTTCATGCATTCAAGGCTGTTGCCTCAACCTATCATGTGAAGATTAAGTTCCCTACCAGGAATGGTGTTGGAGAACATAAAGGTGATTAGAAGATGGCACGAAGCTGTTATGTAGCCTCGTTAAGGCCTGATGGAGTCGGGGGGCAGGTCCTTCCGATTGAAGACATGGATGTCCACAGTGGTAAGGAACACAAAAAAAAGGTCAGCAGAGGACATCACACAGAAGCCTCGGACAGCCATTGAGGCTAAGGCGTTAACTGACTTTGTGGTTGAGTGTACCATTGGCAACCAAGAAGTCGGGGGCAGGAGGTAATACCCCAAGCAGGAAGTGAACTTCAGAATAAGAATGAGGAAACCAGAAGGAGTGGTAGGTGCTCTATTTTGATGGAGCATCAAAAACAAAATCAAGTGGTGCAGACCTAGTCTTGAAAAGGCTCGATTGGGCTTAAGTTATCCTAGTAGGACTTAGCTTCATATTTATATAGTAGAAGTAGAAATAAGGTTCATTAAAACCATTGCAGAGCATGTTGTTCCGAGTAGGACAGTAGTACTCTATGTAAGGGTTGAACCCATTTCAAGTTATTAATGCAAGTTTGTTTTCCATTCATTGATTGTGTATGTGCCAAGCACCTGATGTGTGAGTCAAAGATGACTAAGTACCGAAAATAAAAGAATACACGAATGGAAACAAATAAATGCATACCCCGAAGGGTAGAGTTAGGTTACAGCAGATAAGAGTTTAAGTCCTTGAAGGACCCTGGAAAAAAAGACAAACGTTGAAGTCCTGATGGAACACCCGCTGAAGAAACATATTGCATAGCCCGATAGCCAATGGAAGGCTCATCAAGTGGGCAATCAAACTAGGTGAATTTGATGTTAAGTACAAGCCTAGGACGGCCATCAAAGCCCAGGCTCTAGCTGACTTCGTGGTTAAATATACCATTGACAACCAAGAAGTCGGGGGGCAGGAGGTAATAGACCAGGAAGGTCAGCAAGGTGAGAAACCCCTGGAAGAGAAGAAGGAATATTGGATGCTCTATTTTGATGGGGCATCAAAATAGAAAAAGCTCTATTTTCATGGGGCATCAAAAACAAAAACCAGTGGTGCAGGTTAAGTTCTGCAAAGCCCCGATGGGTTCACACTCGAGTATGCCTTGAAGTTGGACTTCCAAACAACCTACAACGAGGCGGATTATGAAGCTCTGATAGCCGACCTTAGACTGACAAGAGCCCTGAGGGTCAAGAACCTGAAAGTCTGTGGAGACTCAAAGTTGGTAGTCTCACAAGTCAATGGAGAGTTTGAGGTTAGAGAAAAGAATATGGCCAAATACTTAAGGATTGTGAAAGCTGCGATAGCCCAGTTAGATGAGTGCCAGGTATATCCCAAGGGAGGAGAATACAAAGGTCGATGCCTTATCTCAATTCAAGGGTCGAGACCCATTCTGGGAGCGTCTACTTCCAAGTCCTGAAGACCCCCACCATCGATTCGAAGTTGGTGGCACCGTTTGATGTAGGAAGCTCTCAGATAGACCCTATCAAAGCTCATCTTAAGACTGGTTGGCTCCTTGATATTTCCTTGAAAGCACGGAAACTGTCTGTGAGAGTGTTAAGATACACATTGATTGAAGGTCTCCTCTATAAGAGGTCCATTGTCATTACATACTTAAAGTCTTGAATTTCAAATCCCGACACAAAATTTAAGCCTTGATGGCCAACAAGGTAGTCTGTCTCCAATCGAGCTTGTCATTAGAAATTAAGAGCCGCCAGCCAAAATTGAAACTTAAGCAAGGTCCTATGAGTATAAGAAGAAGGTTGAAATCCTGATAGAGGGTTGACAACCAGCCAAGGCACACCAGACTTGAAGTCAAGTGCTCAGTGGCAAGTGAACTTCTTGAACGATCAACCGAGAAGCAAGACCTCCACTATATGAAGCAAGGGGGGCAAAAAATAAGGGACTCCATCATTTCAACATCTTAGAATGAGAGTTAAAGGTTGAATGGTTGATGATAACCAACAACCACGAATGAATTCTCGTTTTCGAATCAAGGACTCAGCAAACGAATTAAGGCCCTGAAGGTCACGAAAGCTAAGAAACGGGTCGTTTCAAGGTTCCGCAGGAATCTCAAAAATTCGAAAATAATAAGGCTGGGAGCCCGACAAAAGCCAAAGAAACGGTCCATAAATGAAAATTGGCCCAAAGGATAGGAGCCTAGAACACCAACGCCCAAGAAGCTAAATCTCCTAGGCGTTGGATCAAATAAAGCCTCCTTGGCGGGGATACCCACGCCAAGGCTGGAGTAACAAATGAAGGGTATTAAAGTACCCACGCCAAGAAGACTTAAAATCATAAGACAAGGTATCACAAAGTGCCTCCTTGGCGGGGGTACCCACGCCAAGGTTGTACGAATTGAGGGTGAAAAAATACCCACGGTCAGGAAGCCATATCTCCTAAACGTGGTTGGCAAAAACATCTCCTAGGCGGGATACCCACGCCTAGAGTGGTTGTACAAATGAAGGGGATGTAAACACCCACGCTCAGGAAGCCATATCACCTAGGCGCAGTTAGAAGATTGTCCTCCTTGGCGGGGATACCAACGCCTAGAGCATCTCTACAAAATCAATTGGATAAATTTCCCCCGCCCAGGAAGCCAAATTTCCTGGGCGTGCTTTAAGAAAAAGCCTCCTAGGCGGGGGTACCCACGCCGAGAGCACCTCTCCAAACGACAAGCCATTTTTCAGAAATTAAAAAGGAATAAAATCTTTAAAAAATTCTGAAAATAGGCAATAATAATGATAAAATAGGTAAAAATACCTATTAACTCAAGAAAAGATGAGGAAGTAATTTATAAAATTATTTCTAAGGCATGAAGGCCAATATTTTATTTTTGGTAAAAATTATCGAAAATAAAATGTATAAAACCTGAAGGTTCAAAAAAAAAAAAAAAAAAAAAAAGCACGCCACCCATGCTTTTCTCCTGCGCGTGGAAACAAAGGAGGTCTCCTGGGCGGCCATACCAACGCCCAGGGTGTATTGCAAATGAAGAGGTTGAATGGCAAAAGTGCTATTTAGTACCTAAGCTTTGCAAAATTCACGTATTGATCCCTCAAGTTTATAAAATGACAAAGTCATCCCTGAAAGTTTGAAAATTGACAAAATAGTCCCTTTAAAAATACCTGTTGGTACATAAAAATTCCTAAATTATTAGGAATAATTACGAAAAATACCTGTGGGTACCTAAAATTTCCTAAATTATTAGGAATAATTACGGAAAATACCTGTGGGTACATAAAAATTCCTAAATTATTAGGAATAATTACGGAAAATACCCGTAGGAACCTAAAAATTCCTAAATTATTAGGAATAATTAGGTAAAATACCTGTGGGGTACCTAAAAATTCCTAAATTATTAGGAATAATTAAGGAAAATACCTGTGGGTACATAAAAATTCTTAAATTATTAGGAATAATTAAGAAAAATACTTATGGGTACATAAAAATTCCTAAATTATTAGGAATAATTAATGAAAATACCTGTGGGTATAAAAAATTTCTTAAAATTATTAGGAAAAATTACGAAAAATACCCGTGGGTACATAAAAATTCTTAAATTATTAGGAATAATTAAGAAAAATACCTGTGGGTACATAAAAATTCCTAAATTATTAGGAATAATTAAGGAAAATACCTGTGGGTATAAAAAATTTCCTAAAATTATTAGGAAAAATTACGAAAAATACCCGTGGGTACATAAAAATTCCTAAATTATTAGGAATAATTAAGGAAAATACCCGTGTGTATAAGAAAATTCTTAAAATATTAGGAATAATTGAAATAAATACCTGTTGGTACATGAAAATTCCTCAAATACTAGGAAAAGTACAGAAAATACGAGAAAAATTATAGAAATATTTTCTTGACAAATTGAGCAATAATTTATGCTAATAATGCATAAAAGTTCTATGAAAGTGCCGAAATTGCTAAAAGCAAGCACAAATTAAAGCCTTGAATAAGGCCAATCGTTGTAAATGTGTAGGTCGCTCCACACTTTACAATCAAGACGATACTCGTGAAACACCAGCGTAAACCAAAATTCCCATATAAGGGTAGGAAAATTAAGAAGTCCCAGGTAAGGGATAAAAATGACCCCGAGTCTCGACTAAGGCAAAAATAACTTCTACGAAAACCTGATCAGTTTTCCCAGAAGTTGGGGGGCAAATGATATGGGCTAAAAATAAGCCCTAAAGACACATTTAATGTTGCATTAATTAGACCCGGTATGGTCCGAACGTGGGGCCCACCAACAGGGTCCAAAACCCTATTTTAAATATTAATTTCGTAATTAATATTAGATGTGAAAAATAGCTCAGCAATAAGAGTCAAACAAGGATATTACTCCTGCCTGACTTAGCCTCCAAGGCATCCAATTCAACTTGGAAAGTGATTCCTACAAGGAAGGAGTCTAGAACCTTCCTCAAGGAGGTGACTTGCCCACCAAGTCTCCGAATCCTACCATAATTCTTAGGCTTCTCAGCCTATATAAAGGGCCTGACCCCTCATTCTCAGAACTACGTTGGCTTGATTCTCTAGCAATACAGAGATACATAGGCATCTTGTGAGGACCGATCAGTCTCGAACGCAAGAACAGCCATTAAAGCTCGAAGCTCACCAACCCTAGCATTAAATACGTACAAACCCTCGATTTTATTCCACAACATATTCGAATGCCTCGGATTTATATTTTAAGAAATACACCCAACACATGCCACTATAATCATCAATAAACAACAGAAAGTATCAGCTACCTCCAAGTGACTCAACAGACATGGGACCACATAAATCAACATGCACAAGTTCAAGACGAGTAGATGCTCTCGATGCCTTACCCATAGGGACTGACTGTTTACTTTGTTTCCCATAAACACATCCTTCATAGAAACTCACTTCCTAATTTCCTTATTGCTTAACAATTGCAGCCCTCTATTGTTCAAATGACCATATCTAAGATGCCATAAATTTGATTCCAAATTTTCTTTAACCATCAAAGCACTACTATTTATATCAGCGAACACATCAAGTGAAAACATTTTATTTGTAATCATTTTAACATTAAAAACTTTTGTACCAGAATGCTTATGATAGACACTACAAGAGTCATTATCAAAAATAATAGAGTGACCCCCAAATAATAGTTGTCCAACACTTAATAAATTGTGTGCTAGACATGGAGCATATTGCACATCAGGAATAAGTTTGATTTTACCACATTTAGTTTTGAAAGTAACCGTACCTCGACCTTCGACCTTAACTGGCTTGCCGTTTCCAAGTCTGACTTCAGATTTTAGTGTTTCATCAATGTCTTTGAAAAGAGATTTTATGCCTGTCATGTGGATGCTACATCCGCTATCAATGAACCAAACTCCATCAATTTCACTAGTTTTTCTTGTCTGAGCCATGAACAAATTACTCGCTTCTTGCGAAACTTCAGTGATATTGGCATGTTTCTGCTCATTCCTTTGTTTTGTCCAACATTCTGATTCTTTGTGTCCGACTTTCTTGCAGTAGTAGCACTGAACATTACTCCTAAACTGTCTTCCTCCTGTATGATTGCATCCTCCAAATTGGTTATGTCCTCCGCCACCACCATATCCGCGTCCACGAAAACCACCTCGATTTGAACCACTTCCTCCTGAACTGTCATTCCTTCCCTTTGAAAACAACACCTAGAGGGGGGGTGAATAGGTGTTTATGGCTAACAATCGTATTTTATGAACTGTTTTAAAAATTACTACAAACAGCTTGCTGTTTGTGTTTTATCAGTTTGCAAATGGTACGCTGTTTGTAAATAAAATGCAGAAAATTAAAGAACACAAGATCTTTTAGCCAGGTTCGACCCCTAAAGCCCTATAGTCTACGTCCTGGTCCCTTACCAACTTGGTAAGAGAATATATTATTGATCAAATATAAACCAATTACAAGATCCAACAATATATCTCCCTTACACCCTTGCAGCTTACAAATGGCTTGCTGTTTGCTGTGCTGAAACTAGCTCTCTAAGAAATACTTCCCAAGTATCCTTCTCTAGCTTAGTTCTACCCACCCAAAACCTTAAGCCAACCTTGTACATCAGCAAATCAATTACAACTTGAACAATACAAAGATTTAAATAGATACAACTCAACCTATGAACCCTCTGAATATATATATGCGTGTATATAGGGTTTGTGAGGTTTGAAGAATTTAGCAATGAAAGCTTTTGTAGTTGTGAATGTATATCTTGTTTTTGCACTTCTGTTCGGTATATAAGAACTGAATACACCAGCTCTTAAATAGATGAATATGAGGGTTTTGAAAACAAGATCCAAATAGCTCCAATAGTTTGAAATAAATCCGTTGATGGATTTTCTTGAAATAAAATTGAAGGAGCTGTTAGAGAGAGAGGGCTGCGTGTATGTTTGAGAGGAAGAAGAAGAATATTTGTTATAATTGCTCTCATGTGTTTTTCTTAGAGTGGGAGAAATGATGAAGCATTAAAATAAGGAAAAATGGATCTTACTTTTCTTATTTCAAGACAAGGAATATTTTTGTCTCCCATTCTTTATATGGTACGAGTATAGACGTGTATATATGAAATTGAGAGGGTCCTACATGTGTCTAAGAATATTTTCTACTTGAACCTCTTTGAAAAAACTGAACGGCTTCATTTCTGTCAGGTGCAATCAGCACGCTGTTTGTGAATAGCATGCTGTTTGTGAAACTGGCATGCTGTTTGCCCATGAATTTTGCTTTCTGTTTGTGACAAACTAATTATCCATTTAGTAAGCTAATTTTCCCTGCAAAAACAAGTTAGTACAGTACCGGAATAACATAGCAAGTCCATGTCAGCTTGCTGTTTTGGTTCTGGTGAGCTGAACAGATACATGGCTTTATACTTTTGCATTTCTATATCATCAACCAAGTTTCCTGAGAACATAGATATGTCTAGTTGATCTTTATCTACAGGAATTCTGAACAGTTGAATTGTACAAATGGCTTGCTGTTGGTGACAAACTGAATATACAATCAGTAAGCTATTATACCCTGCAAAAACCAAGTGAGTACATACACAACTAGCATGATGTTTTATATCTACTAATAAGCCAAATGGTTTATTGTTTGTGATCATCAAAACTTAGGAGTATCAATCTCCCCCTTTTTGATGATTACAACTAATTTAGGAGAATTAGAATAACTCCCCTCAAATCCATGCATCTCAAAATTAGATATAAAACAATAATCTAACAAGATCAAATAAAAACATCCAATAATACATTTTCATTAAGTATTCTCCTAAAGTTCTCCCCCTTAATCCATCAAAAATTAAAACACTTAAAATCAACAAATGATATGCAGAATATAATGCAATCAGTATACCAATTGTAACATGCGAATAGAACAAATGGTAAGCTAACCTGAATAGCAATTACCATTTAGCATGCTGATTTATAGAGAGCACATACCAAGTTGCATTCGAATGGTTGAAATTCTTTCTTCAGTTAGGGGTTTTGTGAATATATCAGCTAGTTGAAATTCTGTTGGAACAAAGACCAACTCTATCTTGCCTTTCGCAACATTATCTCTCAAGAAATGGTGTCGAACATCAATATGCTTCGTTCTTGAGTGATTCACCGGATTCTTAGAAATATTAATGGTGCTAGTGTTGTCACAATTTATTGGAACCCTTTCACACTTGATATCAAAGTCTCTTAGTGTTTGAATCATCCATAGAAGTTGAGAACAACAGCTCCCAGCTGCTAGATACTCTCCTTCGGCCGTGGATAAAGCTACAGAAGTTTGTTTCTTGCATTGCCATGAAACCAAGCTTTGTCCAAGAAATGTACAAACACCACTAGTACTTTTTCTATCAGCTTGACAACCTGCATAATCTGTATCACTATACCCAACAAGATCAAAAGTAACCAAGACTAATGGTACCACTTAAATATCGAAAAATTCTTTTAATAGCATTTAAGTACGATTCTTTAGGGTTTGATTGAAACCTTGCACAAACACATACACTATACATGATGTCAGGTCTAGAAGCAGTTAAATATAGTAAACTTCCAATCATACCTCGATACCTTTTGATATCAACAGCCTTACCATTTTCGTCTACAAACAGCTTGCTGTTTTGGATCATAGGAGTTGCTTTTGGCTTAACATCTTCATAACGAATCTTTTGAGCAGACTTTTTGTATACTTGGATTGGTGCACAAAAATTCCATCTTTAGATTGCTTGATTTGAAGACCAAAGAAATAATTGAGCTCACCCATCATGCTCATTTCGAACTCACTATGCATACACTTAGAAAACCACTTACACATAGATTCATTAGTAGCTCCAAAAATAATATCATCCACATATATTTGTACAATAAGAATATCTTTACCATTTTACTTAATAAATAATGTGGGATCGATTTTACCGCGAATGAATCCATTTTGGATTAGATACTTACTAAGCCTTTTGTACCAAGCTCTAGGGGCCTGCTTTAAACCATAAAGAGCCTTCTTTAGCTTGAATGCATAGTTTGGATATTGATCATGTTCGAATCCAGGAGGCTGTTTGACATAAACTTCCTCTTCCAGCACGCCATTTAGGAATGCACTCTTCACGTCCATTTGATATAGCTTGATTTTATTGAAACATGAATAGGATAGAAGCATTCTTATTGATTCCAAGCGAGCAACAGGAGCATAGGTTTGATCAAAGTTAATGCCTTCTTGTTGGTTATATCCTTGAGCTACAAGTCTTGCTTTATTTCGAGTAACGGTGCCAAATTCATCAATTTTGTTTTTGAACACCCACTTTGTTCCTATAATTGAAGCATCCTCTGGAGGCTTAACAAGTTCCCAAACATCACATCTCTCAAATTGATTTAATTCTTCTTGCATAGCCATGATCCAATTTTCATCTTCTAGTGCTTCATTGATATTTTTGGGTTCTTCTTGAGCTAGGAAGGCAGCACGAGCACAATAATTTGCCTTTCCACTTCTTGTTGTGATTCCATCAGTAATATCACCAATAACTAACTCTGGGGGATGATTCTTGACCGTTCTTGTTGACCTCGGTAAGGAATGTTGAGCTATTTCTTCATGAGTTGTCTTTATTATCTTTGCCGGTGTTAACTGATCTTCTCCATCATAGAGAGGTAGTTTCTCAGTAACCCTTGAACCTCTAGGACCTTTCAAAGTCATTTTTGCCACTTTAGAAATCGTATCTTCCATTTCAGCTTGCTGTCTTGAACTTCCAGCTTTCTGTTTGTCAGAATCTGCATCCTTCTTGGCTTGCTGACTTCCAGTTTCAGTCTCAACTTCAGCTTGCTAATTTGAACTTTCAGCTTGCTGTTTTGAACCTCCATCTTGATGATTTGAGCTTTCAGCTTGCTATTTGTCAGAAATTTGAGGTTGCATACTTTCTCTTTCACCTGCGAATTCTTCCTCATCTCTTGGTAGATCATTGTTAGGTTCTTGAAATGTAACATCAATAGATTCAACAATATGTTTATTTATATTATAAACTCTATAAGCCCTACTTGTTAAAGAACAACCAAGAAATATAGCTTCGTAGGATTTTGCATCGAATTTACCATCTTTACCAATTGTCTTGAGCACAAAACACTTAGAGCCAAAAATCTTGAAGTAGCTGATATTTGGCTTCTTGTTTCTCAACAATTGATATGGAGTTTTGTCCAAAATAGGCCTGATAATAATTCGATTCAACAAATAGCAAGCTGTATTCACAGCTTCGGCCAAAAAACTCCTAGGCAGCTTGCTTTCTTGCAATAGTGTCCTTGCTGTTTCTTGAAATGACCTATTCTTTCTTTCTACCACTCCATTTTGTTGTGGAGTCCTTGGGGCAGAAAATTCATGGGAGATTCCTCTTTCTTCACAATATGCAATAAAGTTCTCATTGATAAATTCACCTCCTCTATCACTTCTTATACCTACAAGTCTTGTATCAAGCTTATTCTCAAGTAATTTAATCAGCTTCTCAAACTCATTAAAAGCACAATCTTTAGAACGAAGAAACAATACCCAAGTAAATCTAGAATAATCATCTACAATTAAAAAATCATATTGTTTACTTCCAATACTCTTATAAGATTCTGGACTAAATAAGTCCAAGTGCAGAAGCTCTAAAGGTTTAGAAGTTTATACCATTTTCTTTGCTTTGTGTGTACTTCAAATTTGTTTGCCCAATTGGCATGCTGAACACACTTCAGTCTTGGTATACTTCAGTTTGGGTAGTCCTCTGACCAATTTCTTGCTTGATAATTTATTAAGCAAGTCCATGTGTGCATGTCACAACCTTCTATGCCAAATATATGGATCATTATCCATTGCAGCCAAACAGCACGCTGTTTCCTGCATTTCGAAGTCCAATACATATATATTTCCTTCCCTTCTAGCAACTAGGGGGACTTCTTTAGAACTAATTGTAATAATAGTTTTGTCAATGCCAAATTAAACATTATGTCCATCATCAAATAATTGAGTGACACTAAGCAAATTATAAGAAAGACCTTTGACATATTGAACTTTATCAATCGAAATCTTACTATTACCAATAGAACCGATACCAAGGATTCGAAGAGTCTTTCTATTTCCAATGGTAACTCTTCCTCCCTTCTTCATTTTGAGACTTATAAACTGAGACTTGTCTCCACACATATGTCTAGTGCATCCGCTATCCAATATCCATTGCTTTGACCTTCCTTTAGCCGCAAGACATATCTACAAAACAAACAAACACCAACTCAATGTTTTGGCACCCATATAGGTTTGGGTCCAAATTGGTTAGTAGCAATAGTATATAAAACAGTTAAATCAGTTTTCTTGATCCACATTTGGACCACTTTCGGTGAATGGTAAGCTGTTTTCCTTCTGACAGAAGAATTCTGGCATGCTATTTTTTGGCTGACTGTTTCTTTCTGGTAAGCTGTTTGTCGACTAGCTGTTCCATTTTGGTAAGCTGTTTTCGCTCTGTGATTGACTTGAGCCACAAAATGTTTTTCCAGATGGCCTTTTCCACCACATTTGTTGCATGTTTTCCAAGGCATAGCATAGTTGTATGGTATGCCATTTCTTCCATCGTATTTGAGTGCACCATTCTTCTTGTTGAGGTTCATGCCAACTCCTTCTCTTACCAATGGAACATTTGCCTTTTTCATGATTGTTTTTAGACTGTCTTCTCCTTGAACAAATGTTTCCAACCCTTTCTCAAGATCTTTGACCTCTTTTTCCAAAAGAGAAATCAGTTCAGCTTGCTGTTTGATAAGAATGGCGTGCTGTTTGTCTGTACATTCAGCTTGCTGAAGTCTTTTCTCAGCAGATTTTGAAGATTCAGCTTGGCTAGATTCCTTAATCTTGTATGATTCTATACACTCATCTCTAGCTTTAATCTTTGACCTCAATTACCTGAGTTCTTTCATAAGAACCTCATTCCTTTGTATAATTACTTTATTAACTCCTTCGAATTGAATGAGTTTCTCCTTTAGATCAACAATAAGATCATCATGGTTGATTTCAGGAGCCTTTTCAGCCATTAAATCAGAAATGATTTTCTTCAAATGAGTATTCTTCTTTTCAAGCTCATTATTTTTATTTTTCAATTCCATGAACTCAATGATAGATACATTACTTGGCACCTGCATGGTTATTTCATCTAGCATAGTAGAAGTAGAAGGTAAATCAGAGTTAATTGAGTTTACCTCACTTGCATCATCTTTTGAATCCGTATAATCACTATCCACAAAAGCTTCCTTCATGGATCCTTGTGAACTATCTTCATCATTTAGACCTACAAGTGCTAAATTCACCATGTCTTCATTTGAGTCATCACTGGATTCTGAATCATCATCACTCCAAGTCAGTAAAGCCTTTGATTTTCTGTTGTCTTTGAAAACAGCTTGCTATTTTGACTTTAGCTTGTAGCAATCCTTCTTAAAATGGCCCGGCTTGCCATATTCGAAACAAGTTTGCTCCTTGGCTTTCTTGTTGTTGTTGTTGTAACCTAATCTATCTCTTTTCATTCTGTTCTTCTTTTCAATCAGCCTCTTGATCTTCTTTGAAATGAGTGCAAGTTCTTCATCTGATTCTTCATCAGATTCAATCAGCTTGTTGTTTCCACATTCGGCTGGCTTGCTGTTTGTAGAATGAAGAGCCAAATTCTTCATTTTGGCTAGAGGAGTTCGAATACCTTCAACCTGACTATTATTAATCTAATTTTCAAACTGTTCTAGCTCAGCAAATACAGCTAGGTGATCCATGGTGTCAATATTTGAAGATGATTCCAAAGCCGTGACTTTAGCTTCATAAATGAATGGTACGGAACTTAACACTTTCATGTTAATTTCACTTTGTGGAATATCCTTTCCAAGTCTCTTTAAAGAGTTCATAGTGACTTGAAACCTTGCTTGTCCTTCCTTGGTTGTTTCACCATCTTTGAGCTTGAAGTTTCCAAAATCGTTCATTAGCTTGCTAAGCTTCACATTTCTCAAAGTGGCCGATCCTTCATGATAAGTTTCCAAGGCATCCCACATATCCTTTCCAGTTTTTAGAGAGGAGACCTTGTCATATTCAGATTGATCTAATGCATTTATTAGAGAGTTTCTAGCTTCTCCATTATAACCACATTTAATAATCTCCTCGGGAGTGAGAACATCAACATCTTTTGGTTTGCCTTTATCATCCAAAAATTCAAAGTTTCCTTTCTCCACAACTCTTAACACCAGTGGCCTTTTGGACAAGAATGTTTCCATTCTACACTTCCACCAGTTGTAATTTTCTGATCCAATGAGGAGAGGAGCTCTATAATCAGATTTAGCTTCGAGTTAATGTTCAGCCATGATCGATACCTTCCTGTTACAGAAATATTAGTATACCAAGCTTTGATACCAATTGAAAACAACACCTAGAGGGGCGGTGAATAGGTGTTTATGGCTAACAATCGTATTTTATGAACTGTTTTAAAAATTACTACAAACAGCTTGCTGTTTGTGTTTTATCAGTTTGCAAATGATACGCTGTTTGTAACTAAAATGCAGAAAATTAAAGAACACAAGATCTTTTATCCAGGTTCGACCTCTAAACCCCTATGGTCTACGTCCCGGTCCCTTACCAACTTGGTAAGAGAATATATTATTGATCAAATATAAACCAATTACAAGATCCAACAATATATCTCCCTTACACCCTTGCTGCTTACAAATGGCTTGCTGTTTGCTGTGCTGGAACTAGCTCTCTAAAAAATACTTCCCAAGTATCCTTCTCTAGCCTAGTTCTACCCACCCAAAACCTTAAGCCAACCTTGTACAGCAATAAATCAATTACAACTTGAACAATACAAAGATTTAAATAGATACAACTCAACCTATGAACCCTCTGAATATATATATATATATGCATGTATATAGGGTTTGTGAGGTTTGAAGAATTTAGCAATGAAAGCTTTTGTAGTTGTGAATGTATATCTTGTTTCTGCACTTCTGTTCGGTACATAAGAACTGAATACACCAGCTCTTAAATAGATGAATATGAGGGTTTTGAAAACAAGAGCCAAATAGCTCCAACGGTTTGAAATAAATCCGTTGTTGGATTTTCTTGAAATAAAATTGAAAGAGCTGTTAGAGAGAGAGGGCTGCGTGTATGTATGAGAGGAAGAAGAAGAATATTTGTTATAATTGCTCTCATGTGTTTTTCTTAGAGTGGGAGAAATGATGAAGCATTTAAATAAGGAAAAGTGGATCTTACTTTTCTTATTTTAAGACAAGGAATATTTTTGTCTCCCATTCTTTATATGGTATGAGTATAGGCGTGTATATATGAAATTGAGAGGGTCCTACATGTGTCTAAGAATATTTTCTACTTGAACCTCTTTGAAAAAACTGAACGGCTTCATTTCTGTCAGGTGCAATCAGCACGCTGTTTGTGAATAACATGCTGTTTATGAAACTGGCATGCTGTTTGCCAATGAATTTTGCTTGCTGTTTTTGACAAACTGATTATCCAATTAGTAAGCTAATTTTCCCTGAAAAAACAAGTTAGTACAGTACCGGAATAACATAGCAAGTTCATGTCAGCTTGCTGTTTTGGTTCTGGTGAGCTGAACAGATACATGGCTTTATACTTTTGCATTTCCATATCATCAACCAAGTTTCCTGAGAACATAGATATGTCTAGTTGATCTTTATCTACGGGAATTCTGAACAGTTGAAAATGGCTTGCTGTTTGTACAAATGGCTTGCTGTTTGTGACAAACTGAATATACAATCAGTAAGCTATTATACCCTGCAAAAACCAAGTGAGTACATACACAACTAGCATGTTGTTTTATATCTACTAATAAGCCAAATAGCTTACTGTTTGTGATCATCAAAACTTAGGAGTATCACCCTTAAATGAGGGCTCTCCCTTTACTTGTAAATTTTTTTCATCATTTTTATTCTTAGAGGATGCACTTACACGTTCACCATGTGTGATAATAGAACTCATTAACACATCAAATTTATAATTTGACAAGTCCTTAGACTCTTCAGTGGAAGTTACAACATGAATATAGTCTTTTGTTAGACTCCGCAAAACCTTGCTGACTATTGTTTCATCAGTGATATTTTCCCCATATGTTCTCATATGACTAACAATACCAGACACTCTTGATAAGAATCCCTGAATAGGTTCCTTTTTTTTCTTGGCCAAATTATCAAAGTCACTACAAAGAGTCTGTAGTTTTACAGCAATTACCTTCTTGTCGCAATAAAATTCAGATTTAAGTATTTCCCACGCTTGCTTGGAGGATGAAGCTGCTGAAATTCTGGGGAATATTACATCATCCAGTGCCGATTGAATGAAAAATAGAGCTTTTGCGTCTCTCTTACGAGTTTCCCTTAATCTTTGATTAGGTTCTTGTGCTGCATTGGCCTGAGTCTGTGCAGGTTCTTCGTAACCATTTTTCACCATATCCCATAATTCTTGAGACTTAAACATTATTTTCATTTTCAAACTCCATAAATGATAATTATCCCCTTTAAATAAATGAATCAAAGGCTGGGCAGAAGCATTGTTGGCCATGATTTTAATTTAGGCCCAATTTATGTTGTTGAAAAGATGAAATTTTGCTGGTTGATTTCACCTTATTTCTGGCTCTGATACCAAAAATATGTTGGAACACAAAAGGTAGACACAAAATTACATTAAGTTAAAAACTAATGAAGATACACATAGTAGTTTTCTATATAGATGATACATTACAACTGTTAACTAGAAATAAAGAAATAAACTGACTTGATAACTGCTACTCTGAATTTCAAATGCACAATGCTAACTGACGCACTTAACAACTAACTCTAACTATTATACAGAAAATAGATTACTAATATTTGAAGTACTTATTTAAACAAAGTATGATGTAATTATCAAGTTACCAAGCTGTTCTAGGAGTATAGATTTATCATGTAATGATGACATAAATCCTCTTTTTATTGTATATTTATCTGCTAAGAAGTATATTTCGATGTTGTATATTACGATCTTAGTGACGTGCTACTAAAAGATAGGAGGCTATCCTTATCCAAATCTATGATTATGTGACTCCGGTAGCCTCCAAGATAGGTCGTCTCTTGAAATTATTCCGGTAAGTCATGTCCGATAGCTATCCCGGAAGCAATGTATTGATATATATGGACAATCATTTATGGGAGGCGACTCCCAAGATCTTTACTCAATATTTACTCGTTAATCTCATGGTACTCCTTGTGTACTGTCATTATTCTTAAAAGTCCATTTAATCATTCAATCTTAATATAGATTGGACCCATAACCTAAATCTGATTCATGGTCACAACAATTTCATTCGTTACTTTCTTATAATGAACCAAAATTTCATGTAAACAGATAGATATCGGTGGCATATATAGAGCCATCTTTTTTCTTGTGATTTTTCTTTTATGTTTAGTACTAGTTTACACTATGAAGCTTATTGTGTTCTTTAATTTTTGTGATTGTTAATTTATATAGGTACCCTAGTATGGAGATTTGAATTTCCAGTTTATATAAATTATTATAAACGTTATATTCACTACAAGAATCTGGGCCATTTACGACGGTTTTTTTGTACTGAAACCGTCGTAAATAAGGTCAATTACGACGGAAAACTTCCGTCGCTTTTGATCAAGTAGTAAGTTCAGATTTTCGTCACAAATTAAAATTTTCGTCGCAAATTCAATTTTTCGTCAAAAATTCAAATTTTCGTCGTAAGTTAGAGCAAGGGGTCCCACAATCTGAAATCAATTATTAAAATAACTTATGACGGAATTTCGTCGTATTTTCCGAACTTACGACGAAATATGAATGATGAACAACCGTCATAAATTTTGTCCAGAAAAATTCCTAACTAGATTCCGGCTACTTCCTGGAGGATTTTGTATAAATCAATCGTGGATGCATTAGAATTTTACGTTTACTTCCTAAGCCAACGAGTAGAACAATCATCCTATTCTCCTTTTTCACGCAAATTGTATACAATAACATTAAAAAGTTAACAAAATACAAAATCATCATTATATGTATTTGCATTTGGAATTTCAGAGCTTTACATATCTGTAATTGCAACTAATTTCACTAATCACTACCAGCTACTAGTTTCCTATCAATTTAGTCAATGTTTCTGAACTATTTGCATTCTCCTACCTTACCAAGAATAAACTCAAAATCCACGACCAATAACACTCAATTCCACTTCGTCTCCACATGCACTTCTCATTCAATCCCACCTCAGCTCCACTCCGTTTAATTCATCACCTACACCTCCTCCCTCCCTTTTTTCCTTCACTGTTCAACACCACGCCCTCCACCCATTCTTTCTCCGTCCATCGTCTTCTCAATCACCCTCTACCAACAGCCCCTCCTTCACCTCGCGTCTGCAATCACTACAGCGTTCGCCTACAACACATCTCAGTTCTCCTCTTCCAGCCCCATATCCTCAAATCTACAACCACCGCCGTTCACCTTGCCTACCTTCGCCATCGTCCTCCACCCACCTTCCACAATCGCCATCCCATCGCATTCCGGAGCCGTTCATACCTTCCTCCTCCGCCCACAACCCACCTCTGTTTACCAACATCTCACCGCTCCCACTAACATTCTCAGCCGCCTGCCGTTCAACTATTGTTCCTCCACCGCCAACAGCCACCGTTCACAATCCCTAACCCCCAAATCCTCCTTAGACTCACTCCTGCTCCTCTACCTCGCATTCACCCATTTCTCCTCTTTCCTTCACCTCCCGCCTCCTTCAACTCGCGACACCACTAATAATACAACTGCCTCGCACCTCACCAAAACTATGAATTTATGAATTTTTGAAGATACATAATATATACGTATATATATTTGTTTTTTTTCCATATATATGTGTGTGTTTCAGAGAACAGCGTGAGGGAATGGGAAGGGGGTTGTTTTGATTTGATATGCATCGTTGGATGTGTGCTTCTTGGTTTTAATCTAACGGTGAAAAGAGTGTGATCCGCGTGAATTGTGAGTAGCCAATGGGAGCTGTTTGTTTTTTGTCGCAAAACTTACGACGGAAATCAAAATTCGTCGTAAGTTTACTATTTTAATATTTTTTTAAAATTAAAATTAAATATAAAATCTTATAAAATTTTTAATATGATCCATATTTCGACTAATTGTTCATAATAATTTATCGACGATCCAACCATATGGATGTCAATACATATCTAATTTAGTGATATTCCCAATATTTTATGAAATAAAAAATTAATTTGGATAGTTAAATTAGTAGTCAACTATTGGTTTGACAAGTACTACTAACTAGTACTTTGTCCTAGATTATTGTTTCTATTTTTTTTTAAAATATTTATCGACGAACCAACCATACGGATGTCAATATATATCTAATTTAGTGATATTCCCAAAATTTTAAAAAATAAAAAATTCATTTTGATGTTAAAATTAATAGTCGAACTATTGATTTGACTAGTATTACTAACTAGTACTTTGTCCCAAATTATTATTTCAATTTTTTTAAAAATATTTATCGACGATTCAACGGTACAGATTATATTAGACCTCTTTATATTAGAGATCTTCTGGTCCCTTCTTTCTGTGATTATATTTACATACGACAAGTGTGATTGATGTTCAATACTAGCATGTATAGTTTTAGTATATTGGAAATAAATGATGTTATATCTTAAAGTGAGTTCCATCAAATTTTCAAAAAAAAAAAAAGTGAGTTCCATCGAAAGAGGACCCAAATTATAAATGCCTTTGATTTGCAATATGACACGAGGATTGGCCTTTACATGTGTGTTGGATTCGACGGGATCCAATCCATTATTTATGGCCCATCGGGTTTATTATTAATCATCTAAATAAGACTTGAGCCTAATTAATAATTAAATATATAAATAGCACTTAATATATATATATATATATATATATAGGCTAGCGTTCAAATAGAAACCGACCTTAGAATAGAAACTAGAAACCTACACTAAATAAATTATATTTCATTTATTTTAATGGCCCCGCTAGGGGCACCTTCACAAAAAACGTTTAAAATTCTTGGCTCTATTCAACAAAAATATAAAAAAAAATTAAAAATTTTTTAAAAAAAGTTACTGTTCACGTGCCACGTCATCACGTGACCAGTAACTTTTTTTTTTTATATTTTTTTATATTTTTGTTGAATAGAGACAATAATTTTAAACGTTTTTTGTATTGGAGTACCCCTAATTTGGTCATTAGATAAGCTTGAAATATTTAATTTAGGTTTAGTTTCTAGTTTCTATTCTAAGTTAGTTTCTATTAGAACAAGACCCTATATATATATATATATATATATATATATATATATATATATATATATATATATATATATATATATATATATATATTAATTATTACATCCAAAATATATATTTGGATATATATATTAATAATGGCTTAAGTACCCAAGCCCATAACTTTGATGGACGGTTATGGGTTTAGCCCATTAGGGTTGGTCCCACTATTCCCTCTATATAAAGAATATTATGTGAGAACAAAAGGTACGCGTCTCATACTATTCAGAAAATACACACACTATTCAGAAAATACACACACCCCATCCTTACGTATAGAGGAGAATAGCGAAGATCAAAGCCCTCAAGTACTTGCGCTCTTCGGACTCTCTCAAGATCATTAATGGCCTCTTTCGATTCATGTACGCTTCCTCTATTTATCTATACTCATAGTTTTGATCACGAGATTCATGTATATTTATTATGTTGTATTTATATACATGATTTATTCTAACAATTGGTATCAGAGCCTACTCCTTGATTGATTCTTTGAGTTAACAAATTTTAATTTATGTGATGATCGTGATTGATATAAAATTATATTTAAATTATAATCCGAATCGTTCGATTATTTGGGTTCTCGAATATTGCTCATATCAAGAGATGGAAGTTCATGTCATAATATTTAAATCAATAGGATTTCGGACTATTTTCGCTTTTCTGTGTTTCTGAGAAATTCAAGATTTTTCCTTGTATGTTTCTTAATTGTGTGACCTGCAAGTTTACTTATCACATTAGAAAATAGTGATCGAACCGACATGAATACATGCCTGCTTGCCCTAAAGTATTGTAATTAATTTGGTTATTATGTCATGTTTAAAGTTTTTGTTTGTTTTATTATGATTCTGATAAACAAACTTCATGGCCATGTTTATAATATGGTATTGGAATCATTAATATGATAGTTAATTTTATAATATTAGTTTAAAAAGGGATACTTATGAAATATATTAGTTCCTCATGTAAAATATTAATAATTTATTTATGGACTAATATAGTGATTTCTTAATTATTAAAGTATTGGATGGACCAACGAAAATCTTTTACTTTAATTATTAGGAGAATTAAAAATCACCTAATGTACGTGTACAAGTTGATGTACGAATCGGCCCAACGGAAGATTTGTATATTAATTTTGTAAACGGAATTTTTTTAAAGTTCAAATTGTAGAATTTAAATTATGTTCTGCCCAACGGTGATATAATTTAATATTTTACTTTTTGTAATCTCATGTTTAATGGTAAAATTAATTTAATATTGATAATCGGCCCAACGGAAGATATTAATATTAAATTTAATTTAATTATAGGAAAATTTTTGTGTATTTTATTTTTCCTATTTAGATAAACTGTTTATCCCTCAGTTTATTTAACTTATGTGTTACTTGGTGAACTAACTGTTTTTATCATGTGGATTATATTTATTGTACTTGTTGTACTTATGTGCATGATTGTGATTAACCTTGATTCAGCATTTGGTCCTGTTTCACTTACCAACTACTTTTCACACATTGAACCATTGAGTGGCTCTAATTTTAAGAAGTGGAAAGAGCAAATTGATCTTACGTTGGGAGTTACTGCCCTTGATTATGCCATAAGGGTTGCAAAACCTGCTGCCATTACGGCCGAAAGCTCTACTGAGCTAAAGGCTGATTATGCAAAATGGGAGCATAGCAACCGTGTTTCCTTGATGATTCTTAAGGGCTCCATTACTAGTGCAATTCGTGGAGCAATTCCCGAATCTGATAATGCAAAGGAGTACCTAGCGAACATTGAGGAACAATTCAAGGCTTCCACTAAGGCTCAAGCCACTACACTAATCTCGAAAATGGTCACTCTCAAGTATAATGGTTCAAGTGGTGTTCATGATCACATTATGAGAATGAATGATATGGCTTCTCAGTTAAAGGATATGAACATGGAAATCTCTGAAGGTTTTCTCGTCCACTTCATAATGACTTCTCTTCCTGCATAATTTGGTCCTTTTAAGATCAACTACAATACACAGAAAGAAAAGTGGAAGATGAGCGAGCTGATTTCTATGTGCGTTCAAGAAGAAGAACGCCTTAGGTCTGAGAAGGTTGAAAGTGCTCATGTTGTGACCACGATACCCGCTAAAGGAAAAGGAAAGAAATATGGCAATAGTCAAAAGAAAAAGGGAATTGATGCAGTTGTCACGAAAGACAAGGGACAGACTTCTGGCACAAAGAACTTTGGAGGTCCTAAATGTAACTTCTGCAGAGCTAAAGGACACATAAGGAAAGAGTGTTCCAAATTTCGCGAGTGGTTAGATAAGAAAGATAATGCATCTATTTATGTTTGTTATGAAGCTTTTACATCTGAAGCTCCTTTAAATACATGGTGGATAGACACTGGTGCAACTGTGCATATAACTAATTCATTGCAGGGATTCCTTTCCGTGAAGAAGCTAGATAAAGGAGACCGATATTTACTCGTTGGAAATGGAGACAAAGTACAAATTGAAGCTGTAGGAACTTTCCGACTTATGTTGGAAAGTGGTTTTAATTTGGATTTAATGGATACTGTTTATGTTCCCAGTATTACTAGAAACCTTATTTCTGTTTCAAAGTTAGACGCTTATGGATATTCGTTTAAATTTGAAAATAAAGGTTTTTCTCTATTTCTTTATTCTGAGTATATTGGCTCTGGGCTGTTAAAGGGAAACCTTTACAGATTATGTTTGAATGCTTCTTTTAGTGAATCCTTAATTTCAATGAATGTGCAAGATGAAGTTGCAACTGGTTCTAAAAAGAGAAAAAGAAATGATGAGAATTCCTCAAAATTGTGGCATGAACGACTGGGTCACATATCCAAAAGTCGAATGGAAAGACTTGTTAAAGGACTTCTTCATCCATTAGATTTCTCAGATTTTGACACATGTATTAAATGTATTAAAGGAAAATTTGTAAAAACAAACAAAAAGGGTGCAACTCGTAGCACTGAGTGTTTGGAGATAATCCACACTGACATTAGTGGACCATACACTCCAGGCATAGGTGGTCATAAGTATTTTATTACTTTTATTGATGACTACTCACGTTATGGCTACATTTATCTTTTGCATGAAAAATCTGAAGCACTCGATATGTTTAGAATTTATAAAGCAGAAGTTGAAAAACAACTTAAATTAGATATTAAGGTTGTTAGATCTGATAGAGGAGGAGAGTATTATGGAAAATTCTCTGAATCTGGACAGAATCTAGGACCTTTTGCCTTATTTTTGCGAGAATGTGGCATCGTTCCTCAGTACACAATGCCGTGTACACCTCAACAGAATGGTGTTGCTGAGAGACGAAATCGAACTCTTATGGATATGGTTCGAAGCATGATATGTCACAGTACGTTGCCAGAATTTTTGTGGGTTGAATCCCTTAAAACAGCTGTGCATGTCCTTAATCGGGTCCCAAGTAAGTCTGTGCCTAAAACACCTTATGAAATATGGACTGAAAGGGAACTTAGTTTTGGAATATGCATGTATGGGGTTGTTTGGCTGAAGCGAAAGTATATAACCCACACATCAAGAAATTGGACCCTAAGACTATTACTTGTCATTTTATTGGTTACCCCGAAAGATCTAAAGGTTTTAGGTTTTATTGTCCATCACACACCACTCGAATAGTTGAGACTAGAAATGCAGTATTTTTTGAGGATGCTGAAGTTAGTGGGAGTACATCTCGAAAGATAAATCTGGAAGAGATTCAGGAGAATGTCTCTATTCCTATCATTCCAGATATTAGTGCACCAGAAAATGATGAAAAAAAATATTGGTGCAAATGAGAATGTACATCAAGAACCACCTCAAGATGACAATAATACTACTGAACCTCTTAGGAGGTCAGAAAGAGTAAGACGATCAGCAATCTCGGATGATTATATTGTGTATTTAGATGAAATTGAGTCTAATCTTGGCATGGGACCTGATCCTATTTCTTATAAAGAAGCTATTGCTAGTAACCATTCAACTCAATGGCTTGCAGCCATGGAGGATGAGTTGAAATCCATAAAGGATAATGATGTATGGGATCTAGTTGAGTTGCCACAAGGGGTCAAAGCTGTAGACTGCAAATTGGTCTACAAAACTAAGCTTGATTCTAGTGGGAACATCGAAAGATATAAAGCTAGATTGGTTGCAAAGGGCTTCACACAAAGAAAAGGAATTGATTATAATGATACATTTTTCCCTGTTTCGAGTAAGGACTCATTTCGTATCATCATGGCAATAGTAGCTCATTATGATTTAGAGTTACACCAAATGGATGTTAAAACCGCTTTTCTTAATGGTGACTTGCATGAGGATGTCTACATGTCACAACCGGAAGGTTTTGTAGTCAAAGGCAAGGAACACATGAAATGTCGGTTAAAGAAGTCCATATATGGATTAAGGCAAGCTTCTAGAGAGTGGTATATTAAATTCGATGATGTGATTGGAAAATTTGGGTTTAAAGAAAATTTTGTTGACCAATGCATATATCTAAAAGTGAGTGGGAGCAAGTACATTATTTTAGTACTATATGTGGATGATATTCTACTCGCTAGTAGTGATATGGATTTAATGCATGAGACAAAGAGATTCCTTCATAAGAATTTTGATATGAAGGATCTGGGGGAAGCATCTTATGTCTTGGGCATTGAAATTCATAGAAATTGATCTCATGTTTATCACAAAGAGCTTATATTGATAAAGTTCTCAAACGTTTTAACATGCAAAATTGTTCTCCAAGCGTTGCTCCTGTTGTCAAGGGTGACAAATTTAGCTTGAAACAATGTCCTCAAAATCAGTTGGAATTGGATCAAATGGAGAATATTCCTTATGCTTCGGCAGTTGGGAGTCTTATGTATGCTCAGGTTTGTACTCGTCCAGACATAACATATATTGTTGGAATGCTAGGGCGATACCAAATAAATCCAGGTCCGGATCATTGGAAAGCTGTTAAAAAGGTCATGCGGTATTTGCAAGGTACAAAAGATTTTATGCTCACATATCGAAAGACGGATAACCTTGAAGTTATTGGTTATTCGGATTCTGATTATGCTGGGTGTAAAGATGAGTTGAAATCCACTTCAGGTTACATTTTTACGCTTTCTGGAGGAGCTATATCATGGAAAAGTGCTAAGCAGTTGTTGCATACCTCTTCTACAATGGAAGCTGAATTTGTGGCTTGCTATAAGGCAACGAAGCAAGCTCTATGGTTGAGGAATTTTGTCACGTATCTCAAAATAGTTGACACTATTTCTAGACCACTGAAAATTTATTGCGATAATAAAGCTGCTGTTTCTTTCTCTAAAGACTACAAGATAAGTGATGCGACAAAACAAATAGATATAAAGTATCTTGTAGTACGAGAAAGAGTTCAAAAACAACAAGTGTCTATTTAGCAAATTAGTACAGTTGCTATGTTGGCGGATCCATTGACAAAAGGTTTACCGCCCAATCTCTTTCGAGAACATGTTGCTAGCATGGGTTTGGTTGATAATCTTTCTTATTGATTCATGGATTTTATTGTGAGACACTAGTATTGTGATCACCTTATGTTATGGTTTTTGGACAAAGTATTTAGTTTGTTACTTCTATTATTGTGCACATTCGAAGTTTATGGAACAAACAATTATGTAAGGACCTCATGAACATATTGATTTGCTATTGCTTATGATATATTATGTTGTTCATGACTTTAAGCTATATCTTTTGCTAAGTTTTGCAATTATACTTGGATTGTAACTAGAGGACGGTTTCATATTTGTACATGAGTATGATATTACCTTTAATTCTATTTTAGTATGATGTAAAATTTAGCCTGTCTTAAGGGATGTAAAGCTCAATAATGAAGTCTTGTTATATGTATGTCGATGATATACTGACCCTCGGCCAAGTGGGAGAATGTTGGATTCGACGGGATCCAATCCATTATTTATGGCCCATCGGGTTTATTATTAATCATCTAAATAAGACTTGAACCTAATTAATAATTAAATATATAAATAGCACTTAATAAATATATATATTAATTATTACATCCAAAATATATATTTGGATATATATATATATATATATATTAATAATGGCTTAAGTACCAAGCCCATAACTTTGATGGACGGTTATGGGTTTAGCCCATTAGGGTTGGTCCCACTATTCTCTCTATATAAAGAATATTATGTGAGAACAAAAGGTACGCGTCTCATACTATTCAGAAAATACACACACCCCATCCTTACATATAGAGGAGAATAGTGAAGATCAAAACCCTTAAGTACTTACGCTCTTCGGACTCTCTCAAGATTATTAATGGTCTCTTTTGATTCAGGTACGCTTCCGCTATTTATCTATACTCATAGTTTTGATCAGGAGATTCATGTATATATATTATGTTGTATTTATATACATGATTTATTCTAACAATGTGAACTCTGTTCTACTTAGTAAGTTTAGTTGGTGTTGAAGACTGACTCTTTTTCATCTATTGTGGTCAGGTGGTATCATTACCATGCAGCTCAGGGAACAATGGCGATGAAGTAGAAGAACGGAAATTAGGGGTTTCTCCAGAGTCATTCAATGATCTAATCAAAGATTTTATGTCAAGTAGACAAGACATTAAGGTCTTCGCTTTCTGGACCAAGGCAATGGTAACGTCAATTTCTACTTCTCTTAATTATATGTCTTTTCAACATAATCTTCATGCTTCCCTTGCTTTTGGGTTCATGATATTGCATGATTTATATTGGAATGATATTAGAACATGATATCAAAAGTAAGAAAAGCGACTATATTTTGCTATAATTAAAGCATGACTTTACGTCTGACATGTACACATAGTTCCTTTGATGAAAAGGTAAGAGAATGCTCCTACTTTCAATCCCCTAATAAAACCATGTGCTCACCTCAAGTTAAATGCACCATAGCAAAATATTTTTATTTACACAGAGCAATTAGTTTTTGCAGACGGAGGCCTATAGCTATTTGTGCAGCGGTTAATCACTTTTGCGTTCCAAGTTCTTTTGTCCATACTAGTTAATTCGATCTCGGTTGTGTTACTTCATCAGGGAACGTATATATCAAGTTCTTTACAGAGTGTTTGTTAATTCTTAATTTGCAACTTGCAAGTCAGGATGGCAGCAGAATAGAAGCATGTTATTAAGTATTAATTATTTAATCCTAATTAGAATGTGTTACTAATCATCTTTGCTTTAAGCAGATAGCGAATATGGAGTACAAAGTCCAGTCAGCTAGGAGGCATGAGTTTATCTACTGGCATTTAGCTTCTCATGGTGTGCCCAAAAGCCTGCACTGCCTTCACCTCAAGTTAGCTGAAGAGTATGCTGTAAACGCCATAGCACGGTCTAGATTACCTTCTCCGGAATACGTCTCTAGGCTCACAGACCCATCATTCTATCATATTCTATCATATATATTAAAATAATTAATTATTAAATAAAATAAAAAATTATCATTAAAATTATATATTTTATGAATATACTTAAATTCAAGCATTAAAATTCAAAATTATTATAAATATCAAAAAATTTATCACTATATTCATAAATTTATATAAATTTGAGGGGGCGAAATCAAAATATTAAAATATTTTAACATTAAAAATATGAATTTTCTATAATTTTTTTATAAATTTTAATACTAATTTCATGATTATACGGGGATTTGGGGTGCGGCCGCCCCTGCCTGCCACCCCTTGGCTCCGTCCCTGATGACAGACAATGTGGTTGCTGCCTCTGTTTCCGTCACTTCTGCCATAAAAAATTCTGTCAGCCCTGAGAAAATGGTGTTCCATCTAGTGACAGATAAAAAAACTTACACTCCAATGCATGCATGGTTTGAAAAATTTCCCGTCAAATCTGCTGTTTTAGAAGTTAAAGGATTGCATCAGTATGACTGGTCTCATGAAGTAAAATTATGGGGTGAAGGAGATGCTAGAGATTCATCGCCTGATTTGGAGCCATACATATGAGAATTTGAAGGAGGGATTCAATACCGTGAGATATCATGAGAAAAAACTGGAGGTTATAAGCCCAAGATGTATTTCCCTTCTGAATCATCTGCGGATATATGCCCCTGAGGTAATTAATATATCTCTCGAGCTATGCAGAGTTGCAGACCAAATAATGGAGTAGTCGTCTGTTTATGTTGATAAACAAATTAATGTGTTTGTTTTTTAATGCGATCCAGCTGTTTCCAGATCTAAATAAGATCATTTTTTTGGACGATGATGATGTAGTTGTACAACATGACTTATCAGCTCTATGGCAAGTGGATCTCAACGGAAAGGTTATTGGTGCAGTTTTTGACTCAGGGTGTGGACTTGACTGTTGTCCGGGAAGAAAGTACAAGGATTACTTCAATTTTTCGAACTCGTTTATATCGTCCAACTTCAATGAGGAACAATGTGGATGGTTGTATGGGATGAATGTTTTTAATTTTGAAGCTTGGAGGAACACCAATATCACAGCGACTTATCATCGTTGGCTTAACTTTGTAAGTATTTATCTTATATACCTGATCTAGATAGCTTACTTTTGTGAAACAAAATGTAAAGGACATTTATTGGATCTTATATAGCAGGGTAATTTTTTTTTTTTTTTTTTTTTGGATAAATACTGACTACTGAGATAGTGAGATGTATGGACATGAATGTCTGCTTTAATTTTTTGAGATTAGGACATGTTTTCTGAAGCATTAAGTAGAAAAGACATCTTTTGAAGTAATAATAGTTGATGATATTTTGCTAGCCATGTTTCTATGTTTTCAGTAGTTGATAGGAGTAATTTTTTATTTATCAATTTGTGTGAATTTATAGAATTGATTCATCCAAAACTTCTCTGTACTTAATATCCATGATCCAGTTATGACTATCCATTTATTTTGTGATTTCCTTGGCTTGTTCTGCAGAACCTCCACTCTGGTTTGGATCTATGGAATCCTGGAGCACTGCCTCCTGCTTTGCTTGCATTCAGTGGTCTTGTACATCCAATTCACCCTTCCTGGAATCAGAGTGAACCAGATGGAAGAAGGTTTTAACCTTCAGTCTCTAATTGATCACAGTCCTGAAGCTTGTAAAAAGATTATGCAAATGATATATATGTCTAGAAACACACACCATTACAGAAAAAGAAAACCTTGAGAGTTAGGTACAGGGTTTTGATCTTTACAAGAAACTAGGATCATGGGTATCATGGGTGTAGCAGTCATCAGTATATAATAGTTAGATTTCCACTATTACCTTTGTCTTCATAGACTTCATATATTCAATTGCTTCAGTAGTTTATATATGATTGCTGGCTGCTCTATGGACTTATTCCATAGATCAGTAATGAGTCGCCTACCTAAATTTCCTTTTGTTGTCTATCTCGATCAAAGCACACAATTGAAGCTAATCTTCTAATTAATTTAAAAGATACTAAACATCATTGTTAAAGATAAATATATGATCCTCGTAAGCCCAAAACATGAGATATTGAATACACATGTTTACTTCCCTGTACAGGTTTTTGTCAACATGTTCTTCGGTGCTACAGTATGAAAAATAAAAAATCATTAGAGATGGACACGTTGCTTAAATCAATCCAAAGCAAATGGGTTGTCACCGATGCATTATTGGACATTAAAAGAGGCATGGCAAAGGCTGGAGCCCAATTGAAAAGGCTCCAATTACAAAAGGAATGTCTCTTACAGAAGTACTTAATTTGGGCACACTTTGTACAGGACCTGAGCTATTACAAGAACACATAAAGTCATTATACTCGTACATGAATCGAAGCTGAAGGTCC
This sequence comes from Saposhnikovia divaricata, assembly GCA_036435485.1. NCBI lineage: Eukaryota > Viridiplantae > Streptophyta > Magnoliopsida > Apiales > Apiaceae > Saposhnikovia > Saposhnikovia divaricata. Next base: position 121,346,945 of record CM071601.1, on the reverse strand, counting down.
TCACTATAGTAAAGCCTTTAATCAATATGTTATTGCAAAATCACAAAATTATAACTCATAAGCTGAACAATAAGCTGAACCACCCAGATCATGCATGAACTAAGCCTTCAGCTGTCAATTGCCTGCACCCAATATATATATGCATCAAATATCTTTCTGGCAATGATTAATCTAGAGTACATAAACAATTGGAATTGCGACATGTAAACTCTTCTAGAACGACAATATTATAAATACATGATGGTGTTTTAAAAGAATGCCAATATGCCATTTATACCTTACACAAGTTGGAGAGGAACTGTTTGATCTTGGCTAGAATAATGGTCATCATGATGATTATTAGGCTGCAGGAGGTTAACGGGAAGGAAGTTGCGAGCATCATGGTTATAAGCTGGGTGTGAATCAGGCGCCATTGATTGCTGGTGGTGGTGGTACTGATGATGGGAAGATCCTCCTCCTGGCATCAAACTCATGTGTTGTTGCACCCTCTCGTTCTCAGATATCTGCATCATTCGATTTTGAATAAATAACTTACAACCACATACAAACCACCTGTTCAACACACACACTCACATTAAATATAATCAAAGACATATTGGAGTTAAAATTGACCTTTGCTCTTAGATACATGTTAGCATGCTGCAACTCAATCTCCTGCATGAATAGAATTGTGAATTTACTAAAAAATCTATGATCAATATAGTCATCCGATTGAGGCTATGTTCACACAAATGTACGTAGTAAATATACTTGTAAGTACTGTAAACTAACAATCTGGCAGCATTAATTTACATACAGTGCAATCACATGAATTGTGTTAAAACTTTCTATGAACATGAACTTGACTAGCTAGCTAGTGTGCTGAGTATTACATCATTACAAGATGCAATTAAATAGCCCTAAAGCTTAGAAAAAATTCAAATAATGTGATCTTAGAAAGTTTAGAAACGTATATTAAGCTGTATTTAAAGGGATAAATGGTTACTATTATTCTTTGTCATGCATGTGAAAGTGACTTACTAGATATGTTGTTAATTATTTGGCAAGTAAGAGATCGAGTAGGATTAGTAGTTGATTACCCTCTTCTGCATCAGTTCAATTTCCGCAAATAATGTCTCGTTCTGGTATTTTGAATAGGAAAAGGAGAGATATGTATCAGAAATCATAGAAGTGTACATAAAAATGTGAAATATGTAGGTTCCATCAGCATTGTAAAAGTAGTAAAATAAATCTACAAGTAGAATAAATCTATCAACTCTGCGATAAAATTAATTACCTTCCTTGATCGAATTTTACTAATGGCTTTCTCCAACTTTCCCTCAAGGTTCTTGAGTTCCTTAAAGGTCAAAGAGCCAAGGCCCTCCCCCACTATGTTCCTAAACGTATATGATATCGATTAACATTTAACCGTGAATATTAGCACATAACATATGGCATCCAGAAAGGAACTGCGTGCACATTTTTGTAAAGTACTACAGATTCTATATACCTGTTTGAATTTTGTAAAGCCTTGATTTCACGCCGGAGTTTGGAGGCTTCTTGCTGATAAAACTGAAGGAGCAAAAGACTGGACTTAATAATGAGACTTAATAATAGCAATGATCAATTAAGTAACGAAATGTTAATTATATGTTGGATGAGTTCATCGTATATAGTTATTGGATCTAATTTCATTACTTCATATAAGTTCCCTGAGGTAATCTCAGGAACTTTATTCTCATATATTTACATAATTAAACATAAAGAATGATTAGCTTGGAAACTCCAACATAAATTTAAAACATAGCTATATATAGTTATAAACTTATAATCAAGAATGTACCTGAGTGTTAGCTTCAGAAACAGATCCTACATTTGAGGTATCAGCACATGTTTTCTTGTACCTATCAATAGTCGATCTTACGCTGCAAATGCCAAGTTCGCAGGATTATAAATTTATATATATCGTACATAAGAGCCAGCTAGCTAGCATAAAAGTATATATAAGCCTCCTTGATATGCTGATTTTGTGTGTATATATGTTTACCATTAATTTGTGCTGTAAGTAAAATTGTATATCTCACACAGAGGTCGTGGAAAAGGTTTAATGCAAGAGCATTATACACAAAGTTTGTGATGGAGAGATAAAGAGGAACGTTAAGTTGGTCCTTCAAGCAGGCAATGTAATTCGTGAAATACGTACATTATTGAGAACTAGAACGGAAATCATAGAATTTCATGTAAATTTTCATTTTGAACAATTAGGATTAAACATGATTTCCTGTAAAAATTATTGCTATGGAAATTTGTCATTTTAATTAATCATTTTTTATTCAAAATGAAGGATGATGATGATGGTTGTTCTTTGTGACGACTGTTCTTTCCAATGATGGTGGTTGTTTCTCAAGTGCAACTATTAAAGTCACGATATTGAACCCAAATGCTAAATATGAAACTTCTTTTGATTTTATTAAAAAAAAAAAATTAACACAACATTTTTTAATTATATCCTTTTCAGATTATTTTTTTTTAATTTAATTTTTATACAAGTTTTTATTGAATTATATCCTTTTTAGATTATAATTTTTTTTAATATGGTACAATCTTGATCGTTAATTTTTAAAAATATTAAATTTAATAGTTGAGATTATTTTGGAGGTACAGGGAACAAAATAAGGAATAAAATCCCTTTTACGCTAATTTATAAGGATATATTAGGAAAGTCATTGAATCGCTAAGAATTTGACACAATTAAAGTCATTGATTTGACAACTTTCCGAATTAAAGGATTTTTTTTTTAATTTACTAACATTTTTTTTTAAAAAAAAAGATATGCTATCGAGATATACAATGTGTAGTGGAGGCATATAATTTAAAATTTTAGCTGGAAACCTTGATCTCAGCTAGAAAATAAATGAGGGAAAAATATAAATTAGATGATGTTAATGAACAAATTTAAATTTACCAACTCATATTTTTTCTATATTATTCTTATAATTGAAAATGTTTGTGAGAAGGATGTCTGGCTTCTGTACCATGTTTTCTTTCAAAATAGAGATCCTGAACTTCACCTCTTTCTTTAAAAATAGGGGTCCTGACCTCATGATATTTTTCATGACATTATTTACGTGTAAACAAATGCATTTAATTATTTATTACCAAATATTTAGTTCTTGTGTATTTTATTTTACAAGTAATTAGGGAATCAATAATATATATGATCAGTACATCACTATATGGGGAATACATCATTATCTGGGAAATATGTAAATGTAAAGAAATACATCTAATTGTTTATTATTAAATACTGTATTTAGTTATCATTTTTTTATATTATAAGTAAATTAGGTAATTAAGTAAGTAATTAGATAACCAACATTCAATACATGAAAAGTATCTTTGGATCTCAAGATCTTATTCTCTTTCTCTTTTTCATTCCTAAATATTATACTTACACTCCATTGTTTTACCTTTAATTCTTTTTTCTCCTTCAAAAATTAAATCTAAATAAATTAAGAGACTCATTGTTTGAGACTACTCCGAGTTTAATTTAATTTCGAACTTTTAAAATAGTACGTACTCCAATATGTCTACAATAAAAATTGTGCTTATAAATTTCTATATATTCTTACCTATTATTTAAATTTTATGCTGTCTTCCCTAACGTGCATTGTGCACAGTAGAGCACAGGCCACAGTAAAGAAGTGGTGCAGTGTAAGCAGGCAACCTTAATTTCGTCGAGACACTGACTGGCTAGTTCTGCCTTGGCAATACAAGATTCCAGAACATGATTGACTCAGAAATCTCAGCTTAATTAGAAATACCACTACACCAGTCCCACTACAGTATTACACATTGTGTAATACTCAAATTTAATATCTATTGCCCGTGTCACATAAACCCTATGTTGCTTTGACATTGAAGCTCTTACAAAAGTATATGTATAAAACTTATAATATGCATTTTGTATATATCAATATTTTACCAGTCATATAATTTGTAATGAGATTAGAGAGTCTGATATATATCTCAGGTAATTTTCCTGAAATAGTAAAAATGGGGTGATCGTTTTAATAAATTCAGAATTTTTTAAATAATCTGTGGGTCCAGTAAAATTTACAATTATTTTGTATGTATCTCAATTAAAATTTCATAAGATCAGGATCCTTTTTCTCATTTTAATTACATCTACATAGGTTATACAATAATTATAAAGTAAGTTAGTTTTATTTACACGTACAATTTTGATATGTCATGTTGTGACTAGAAAATTAAATTTGAACCCTTAATTGTTGCTACTAATTAATTATACCATATAATTATATCATAATTATGTGGAGCAATCTGTATACAAACTGTGGTTCTAGCTAGGATTTACTTGAAAGATGAAACTAGTGAATTAAGAGTTACGTACTGATATCATCTATTTTTTCACACTTTTTTTTTTGGATAAGTCTCACAATTCTTTTCCTATTAATTATATTTATTATTTTCATCTACTATACTCATTTTACACCTCAAATGTTGATCGATCTCGCAACTATATACTCACATTTCCTTTTTTATTCAGTTACTTATTTTACATATTTTTTTAACCTTCAAGAAGAAGGAAGTATATACGTTAAACATGATCGTTATGGATAAAATTATATAAACAAAGAAATATTCTATCCGTGCAGTGGCACTCCTCTAGTCATTTCAAATGGTCAGAGAGGAGCCTGTAAGTTGTACGCACACACTTCCCCATGCACATATATGTAATTACTAGGCAAGAAAGTACAGAAACCTCATTGGCTCTCACCTCTCTCACTTTTCTCATCACTCTGTCACCTCATCTTTCACTTGTCTCCCTCTTTCTTTCCTCAAGAATTGACTTGATCTCATCTTTTTCCTTTAGGCAACTTAAGCTTTCATAAATCCTCTTTCTTGGCAATTTTTTTTCTTTAATAACTCCAAACTCTCTTACTATGTGGTGAGCAAGATCTAAAAGAACCTGGGGGTACCCACCCTCTCACCTTTGAGTAATATGTATATAAACATGTATGTACGTATGTTATTTTCAGCTTATGTTAAAACAAAGGAGAAACTACGCAAGTAATATTGGCATTTTGCTATGAAGGGGTAGTAGTTTTTGCACCATTTAAGTAAAATTTCGAATGAAATAAAGTGAGATCCAGGCCCCAAATTAGAAAAGTTGTGTATGTACATACATATATACAGCTGAAATTTCACAGTTTGACATGACAAGAGATTCTAAGCTACTTAGCTATTACATAAAACCCTAATCAAGCGCATATGTTACACATTTGTGGTAGTCCTGCCAAACAAGGGTGTGTATTATGGTTATTAATTAAAAGGGTAAAAGTAAAATTAAACCCTCATACTAATTTTATACAGTACCAATTTGGGTATTGGAACCCTAATTTGTGTAACTAGCTTTTATATTGGTATTGCTTCTCTTAAAGGCTGTTGATGACATGTCATAATCCAAACGAGAGAAGTAAATGAGGAAACAAAATAAAGGAAACATAAGCATTGTAATACCTGAATCATCAACACGTTGCTTAACCTATTTTATGTATAATATTTATGTAATTACCAGATCTATGCCTGTTATATGAATAAGTGTGTATATATATCTAAACAAAGAAGAAGCAAAAAATGGAAGATGAAGATTGAAAGCTCATAAAGGAAAGAAAAACATTTGATTTTTGTTGAATATGCCAACGAGTATGATGTATTCTTTATATGTTGATCGAGGACATGATTACGAGGATGAATCTGACTGAACAATGCTGAATTAGGTAGAGAATAGCTATATAAACTTACCTGTTATTAGCATATTCGTAAAGACGACCACGGCTAGAGAAGACGATGAGAGCAACTTCAGCATCACAAAGCACCGATAACTCATAAGCTTTTTTGAGCAAACCGTTACGACGTTTACAGAAAGTCACCTGCCGATTTGTTGTGTTCTCGATCCGCTTGATCTCGATCTTACCCCTACCAGCTCCCTCTTGTTGTTCTAGTTGTTGTTGCGGCCTCCTCATTTGATTGTTGGAGCTTTCAGGTTCATATTGATAGATATTAGGAAATTCCATAGCTGAATATAGCAAAACCAGTTAGATCCAATGATAAAGACTAGCTGCACAACAATATTTCTAAATATTACAACTATGTTTGCTATATCAGGAATTGTAACCACGTAATAATCAGGGTTGCGTGAATTTTTCGTAATCCACTGCCTGCACTAACCTGGTAAGGAAAGGTACGATATATGTTGATTGGGAGGGAAGATGATGAAAGTAATTAACAAAAACAAAGTGCAAAGTAATGTGGCTGCTGTTTGTTGAATTATAGTCTACTATGTTCCACTCTACGCTTAATAGCTGGCTCTCGATCTCAGCCTCCGTCTCTGTCTCTCCACAGGAGAGTTTTGCAGAAAATAGAATTGTGTTGGTTTCATTGATTGATATTTATAGATACAAAATAGACTTTCCAACTCACGCTATTATACATTATATTATACTAGCTTCATTCCCACGGGGATATTCTAGATTTATTGAAGATTTTGGTTTTTAATAGTTGTTATTATGAATATTTTTCAATTTGTTGCAATGTTGCTTAAATATATATTAATTTACTCTCTTTTCAAGTGTTGTTACTTTGTAAAATGTTGTGTCCAAAAAATTCTAATATCCAATCAATTAGTCATCTAGTTCAATGATTTAAGTTATAAATTTAAATTCATTATATTTAGAACTGAGATGTCACAATTCTGAACAATGTGAATATTAACTAACGATTTTATAACATTTGACTTTAGAGGGTTTTAGAGTAAAATCATACGAAATTGGAAGACATAAATGTGAAGTGATATTAAATAAAATTTGGAATATTACGATATTTTGACTTTAGTAGTTCAAATTTGTGGTTGTGAACACCTTTCAATTTGTAGCGATGTTGCCCAAATATAGTTTAGCAAACTCTCTTATCGAGGGCTTCATTTTCAACGGCTTCATTTTTAACATGATCTGTCTAAGATTTATAATTTCTATTAATATAGTCATCTAATTCAATGTTTTAAGCTGTGAATTAAAATTCACTTTATTCAAAACTGAGAATTCAAATCTGATTACTGGCGAATATAAATATATGCATGAATTATTAATTCTGAATATAAATATATGCACCAATATAAATTATTAAGTGCGAAAATTAATGACTATAATTATTAGTTTGTTGTAATTAATAACGTAATATTTAAGTAGATATTAAATAGACATATTGAATATAAGTTTATTAAATGATGTATATTAAATATATAAAGGGCAAATAGTAATTTTACAAGAAATAAAATGTGACATGTTGTGGTATTATATATATATATATATATATATATATATATATAATAGATTATACCTATTATATAATAAGAGTAAGAGGGATAATAAAAAAGTACTACCATAGAGTTTCGATTCTCACGAACGACAATTTATTATATAAACTTAACTTTTATACAATAAATTCTAAATCTACTAGGAAAGGCCTATTAAATATAATATTAATTATTTATAATTGTTATAATCCTCTAAAGGGCTATGTTCCTATTATCTAAAAAGAGTAAGAGGGATAATAAAAGAGCACTACCATAGGTCAAAGGTTCGACTCTCACGAACGACAATTTGTTATATAAACTTAACTTTTATACTGCGAATTCTAAATCTACTAGGAAATGCCTATTAAATATAATTTTATTATTTATAATTGTTTTGCGAAGAAACGTAAAAGGTTTTTACACATAATTTTATGTCCAATGTGTGAACAGAAAAATATAAGTGAACTGTCAAAATCTTTTAATTATATTCATGCATATCTATTTTAGTATCTATACTATATTATAATAAGTAAAATGGGTATATTTTGTAGTTTGTTAATCCCTTATTTTTAGTTATCCTTGTAATGATGACTGTTAGATATAACAATACTAAAAATTGTTATTAACAGAGTTAACATGTTAATTCATATTTAATAATAAAAATCGTTATATACAAAGGTGTAAAGTTCGAATCCTTCCAACAACTTTTTAAAATTAAAATTTATAATATTATACTATATTCTAAAAAAATTATATAAAAAAACAATCTATGCAAAGCATGGGCTATAATATAATGGAATATAATATATGTTAGGCTAAAATGCATTTTGTATCATTTTAGTTTAACGTTATTCCACATATTTCGTCTGTTTTAATTTATGCATTTTCCATTCCATAAATTTGAGTTCCCTCGCAATTTTATCTCTTTGCTGATTTTTTGTTAAATTTGACCGTTACCATTAGTTAAAATGAGGACATTTTAGTCATTTATTGTATTAAACAAAAAGTTTTTCAAAAAGAAAAGAAAAAAATTTAAAAATTAGGAAAAAAAGTAAAAATACGAAACATATTTAAAAAATATCTTAAATTTGTGTTATATTTTATAATGGATACTTGAAAAATTACAATAATAATAGTTTATATTTCAAGTAATAATTTAAGAAAATTTTAATAATATATATTTTAATTTTTCTGAAATATCTGAAAATTATAACTTCATTTTCAAAAATCTGTAAATTACAGATGTAATTTTGATAAATATGAAAATCTTAAAATTATAACAATAATAATAATTCTAAATGTTCATTTTTTTTAAATTATTACTAATTATAATGACCTAAATATCTATAATTTGACTGATTGTACTAATCAGATTTAACTTAAAAACGTCAACGGACGGAAATTGTAGCAGGATTTAAAATAAGGGGATGTAAATTAAATTATATCAAATAACTTAATTCAAAATGTAATAAGGCAAAATCAAGAGAATGCAATATGCAATTAAGTCTATATATTATTACTCATACCAGAATTTTGAATAATATTAAATACCATTTCTTGTTTATCAGATGCTATTATGCTTTAATTACTACTCCCTCCGTCCCAATGGGATGTTAACATTTGCTTTTTGCACGGAAACCAAGATAGTAGATGTAATATTATTAAAATAAATGAAGTAGTGCGTATAATAGTAATTTTATTGTTAAAATAAGTTAAGTACTGGGCGTAATAGTGATTTTATAGTTAAAATAAGTGAAGTAGTGAGTGTAATAGTGTAAAGTATTGTTAAAATAAGTGAAGTAGTGGGTATAATAGTGTTAAAACTTACTATTTTAGGAAATGTTAACAATCTATTAAGACATCCCAAAATAAAAAGTGTTAACAATCTATTGGGACGGAGGGAATATGTTATATTATACTAAAGTCTTGTGCACCAGCTATCATTTGTTATTAACATGCATACATATAGCATATTTCAAAAAAAAAACATGCATACATATAGCAAATCATATGAATGACCGAATGATTTATAATATAAATACGATTTATGAATTAAAAATTTGTATCATTGTTTTGCTCTTTGAAAATAACTGCAGTACTTGATGAATTTTTTTTATAGTGAAAAAAGTTCGAAAATGGTTTCGAAGGACAACGCGATATGTACGATTCCAACAAAACTCGGGTTTAAGACCATTTTTAGTAGTTAGTAATCTAAAAATTCTAATTCTAATCATCAATTAATTCAAATTTTTGAACAATTCCAACAGCGTAATCCAAACTTTAATCTAAATTACTATTTACATATTACATTAGGTAAATAAGGTTGAGTTTCGGTAAAAACTTTTTAAATATAAACTTACTAACTTTCTTTGTTCAACATATATATAATTTTGGTTCAATATCATTTTTTAAATAATAATTAAAATTTTAGCGAATACACATAATTGGAAATGAAATATATTTATAACATTTTATAATTTATTAAAAACATATTTGTAACATTGTTTATGAAAAGTTGAAGTTCTTTCATAATGGATGTTCAAGAGATATATAACGTGAATTCAACATCATCTGTTAAACAATAGTTATACTTGTGCTGAATTTAAACATATAAAATAATTTTATATTGGTAGAATGAAGAAAATTTTATTAAATTAATATTATTTCATATTTTCATACCCTAATTTAGTATTGGTTAAACCCAGAAAGATCGTTGAAAATTATATAAAATTTATTAAAAAAAATTGAATTACGGTTTGTTAGGATTTATGGGTGATAGCTTAGAGACAACTTAACTAGTACTTAGTTTTATTTGTATAGACTAAGTAGAACATACTGTCACAGCCATAGTGTGTCCTTGTAATCGAATAAACCACTTTCATGTAATAATTGTATCTCTTGAAGAAGTTCATACATTTGTTCAAGCCTCAAGTTATACATAAGGAAGACAGAAAGAATAAATAATATTGTCACAACATTGACAGTAAGGTTACAAGAAGACAACATGTTGCAAAGTCATGACAGCAAGTTTCCTCTGACAACAACATTGGCGGAAGCATGAAGACAGCAACATTCTCACACTTTGACAGCAAGTTTGAAAGTCTTGATAGCATCATGGGCGGGGACTCATACTGTCATCCAAGGAACATTCTCATGACAGCAAACTTGGCGTCAAAGGTTACTTTCTCAATGGAATATTTGAATTGGGGATTTATCTCAGTCAAACCCGTGACAATTTAGATGTTCAAGAAATAGATTTGCTGCATCTTGTCAAAGATTGTAGCAGACCTGCAAGACTACGACAAAAACTTGAGAGATCACAAGACGAAACTCGACAATTCAAGAGTATGACAAGTCTGCATCTACTAGAATTGTTTTAGCTAGTTTTAGAAAGAACCCAAATTGCTTTATGCTTAATGATAATTTGTTTGTATAGCATTTTGGGAAAGTCACATGGGTGGGCAATTTGTGAGGAGCTTCCACTTGAAAATGACAGCTGCTCCACAACCCATGTGACAGAGATGTTAGAGAAGATTAGTCTTTGATAAGTGGATTTTATATCCACTTAGAGCGCTCCATATCGGCTTAAATTGATTGACTTGGTCTCAAGTTTGTCGCCTTTTTGATGTGTTTTGTGTAGTTGTGCAGGATTGTAACTATCGGTTAGGGTTGGTGATTTTCATGGATTTTGGAGTGGATTCTTAGCTTAGAATGAAGTAAGGAGTGATTTCTTATGCTACCGTGGAGTTTCATGTGTCTTGGGGTTGAAGACGGTAGCTAATGCAAAAGAAACGGGAAGAAAATCGGAGCGAGAGCGAAGAAAAAGAGCAGAAAAATTAGCCGGGCAGAATGCTAGGGGCTGGCATCGCCCAGTGGGGGCTGGCAGCGCGCAAGGACAGAATGTTGGGGGGCTGGCAGCGCCCGTAATGCTGGAAATTGTTGGAATTCTATCCTGCTTCGAATTTAATTGCTATTTTTGAACTTTTCTTGTTGGATAAGTATTCTAGGGCCTATATAAACATACCCTACCCTTGTAATTCAGATATAACTTAGAAACACAAGGGAGAAAAGCAGAGAAGGATTCACCAATGCTCGTGACAAGCAACGGGGATCTAGATCTACTTCATCTTTTGTATTCTTTTCTTAGGCCTACTTTGGATTCCAGTTTTCGGATTTGTTTTCTAAACTCATACTCTAGTATTATTATATTTATTCAATCTTGTTTATTCATCATGTTTTCACTTGATCCCATGATGACGAACGGTTCGATTATGAACTAATCATTGTCATGGGATTCTAACGGATTTATTTATGGAGCTTTAGTATTTTGATGCTTTAAAGATCTGTGTGTGATGTATATTGATATCCTTGTATGGTTATAATTAATGCTTTTAGATGCGTAGCTAACATCTAAATTGAATTGTTAATCTCTTGTGAAGTGAAAGTGGATCTTGAGATTTAGAACTTGCCATGCTGGCATAGGTTCATGATTGTTTATCAACATGATTTGTAGCATAAATAGAAATATATTATGTTACCCTATGTGATCAATATGGATAACTTGTTTCTCAACCGTTATGTTTTCAAATTCTATAGACATATAGGGTCTAAGCATAATTGGTGTCTATTCATCTTCTATCTCTTTTGTGGATGTATGGGTAGTTTGGTATACGTATGCTGACAGGTAGCGTGTGCTTGTTTCGTGTTATTTGATCAGATATCATAACCATTGCATATAGTGATTAAAGGCGTCAGATCTAAGCGAAGTATTTAATGAAGTTAGGATCCCATGTTTATTCTCATATAAGTAATTTGATTTTAATTCTCATTAGTTAAGTAATTATTAGTTTGTTAAAATTGTTTGTCAGTTAATCTTAGTTAATCAAAACTCAAATTTGTTAATTGTCTTAGCAGTGAATAAAAACCATACATTGTTGCATAGGTGAATTAACGGAATTGAAACCTAAACCAGATCTCTGTGGGAACGAACTTAACTTATTCATATATTACTTGTGCTCACGTACGCTTGCGTGATTTTGTGCAAACAGTCTTTATAGAAAAACATCTCTCATTCTTTCTGTAATCGATTCAAGAAGTCGAAGCTTGAGAAAATGTTTTTTCTCGAGGTTGTAGCAACACTTTGCAAAATAAATAAAACATTTATTTTGTGAGAATATCTTGAGTTATTACTTGTGTTTGCATTTCTTGTATAGACATTTTACAAAATCTTTATCATTGTTGTTGAGGTAAAGATTTAGAATTATCTATATTGCATTCAACCCCCCCTTCTGCAATATACTCCGGGACCAACACGGTTCAGCATACTTTATATTGAACAAATAAAATTTCATATTTCTATGCCCTATTTGGTATTGGTGAACCTCAGAAGGATGTTGAAGAATTAAATTATGTGTATTCAATAAAATTTCAGATATTTTTTTTATTAATGATATTTAATCAAAGTTATAAATGTTTTGAACAAAAAGGTTTGTAAGTTTATATTTAAGAAAAGTTTGTCATGATCCTACATAAGTATTTTATCAAACTTTCTAATCTTAAATTTAATGTTTAATCGTTACTAACTATTTATATTATATTTAATAAATTAATTAAATTAAAGATATAAATTTTTTAATTTACACAAATAATATTATAATTGTGTTCTTAGTTAATGAAAAACACATTCATTTTATTAATTACGGACTATTATTAATTATATTATTAAAAAATTATAAATCATTTTTGAATCTAATAAATTAAAATATATATATATATATATAACAAAATCATTATTTTAATACTTAATTAACGGATCCAAATTTAGATTAGTGTCTTGATCAGCACGATTCACTAATCCAAATTTGGATCATTGTTGAAGAAAAATTTGGATATTCTCTTTCAAATTTGGATCTTTGATGTTTGTCCTAAACAAATTTTTTTTGCTAATTTATTTCATGTATTCATGATCGGAACATGTGAGTGCTGGGCTTGCTAAGCAGGCCTAACAACACATTACTATGATATTGTCCGCTTTGGGCCGAGCCCGCATAGATTTATTTTTGGGCACATCCCAAAAGGCCTCACACTAATGGAGTTATCTGGCTGCTTATAAACTAGCTATCGGCCTCTTCCACAAACGATGTGGGACAACACCTAACATTCTCCCCCTTCACACATCGGGATCGACACCTGTCGAATCTGCCTTCTTTCTATGTGATCTGCTCCCCTTGACCCATACTGGAAGTTCCTGGCCATTTGGCTCCCCCTGGGCCCATACTGGAAGGTCCACCTTGCTCCCCCTTAAGCCTATTCTGGGATAGCACATCTGCCTCTTCTTGGATCCATTCTGGAGCCCATCAAGATTGTTCTAATGGATCGTTATAACCATAAGCTCTGATACCACTTGTTGGGTTAGGGGACTTACACAATCCGAGATTCACCAAAGCGCGGTCAAACACTATTCAAGTATTACTTCTACTTCTATCAACAATAATTAAAAGCAAAACAAGAACATACACAATATTTTTGACGTGGAAACACCCACGTCCTAACCCTCGTATTAATCCAAACTATCAATAATATATAAAAACAGTAACACCTTAATGATGTCCAACCCTGATACTTGAGCCAACAATACTCAAGCATCTCCCAAACAATACTTAAGACTACATCTCTTAAGTTTTCACCACACCAAATAAATACAATATGACTATGTATATATAGCTACCCAAAACTTTGCCACCGAGATACCATACTTGTTCTACAAGTCTTACCATACTTGTTATACAAGTCTTCCAATTCTTGGCACATAATTACCCAACTTAGTGATCAAGACATACCATATATAATAATTGTCTACACATACAATTATTATCTTACCCATATATATCTTGGACCACCCAAGCCCATAACATCATATTGGGTTGAAACCCAACAATCCTTCCTTATAACCCAATACCCATATTGGATTGAAAAGTAATCATCAAGCCATCAACGTCCATTCGCCAATGCCTCCTCTCGAACAAAAACCTCCTCTTGTTCTTCCAATCATTGAGTGTCGCTAAAACCCGTATAGTGACGCTCCAAACCACCATTCTTTATCATAACGGTATCCATCTACAAAATCACGTGCATCAACCACCACGAGTGCTCTTCTACATGTTGAATCACCCGATCCTTGCTTTCACAATCCTTCGATCTCTTGAAGAAAATCACTAGTATCATCCAAATAGTTCACCTAGTTGATCAAACCATTGAAACAATTGCGATGACCTCTTCCATCTTCTTCCATCTCGAGTCCGAACACTGGATTGATCCACGGTGCAAGCCAATCGCCAAACCGCACGTAACTTTGTCTCTACCCGCTTTAGCAGCAATCTCCTTGTCAACAAATCCTTCATCATGCTGTGCTATACCAATTGAACCTTGAACTTTCCCTTAACCTCATCCATCACGAACCTGAATCTTGGCTCTTGATACCACTTGTTGGGCTTGCTAAGCAGGCCTAACTCCACATTAGTATGATATTGTCCGCTTTGGGCCGATGCCGCACGGATTTGTTTTTGGACACATCCCAAAAGGCCTCACACTAATGGAGTTATCTGGCTGCTTATAAACTAGCTATCTGTCTCTTCCACAAACGATGTGGGACAACTCTTAACAGTGAGAATATACGTTATACCACAATTTTGAATCCGAAAGAGAGTATACTGTTAAGTAATCAACTCACTTATATGATCTTATATTATATTCTAACACTCCCCTCACAATAACCAACTCACTTATATGGATTTTATATTATATTCTAACACTTTCCTCACTCGAAAGTCCATTTTTGGGTCGAAGAGTCGTGTCCATCTTGCGTGAGTTTTGATATCATGTTAAGTAACCAACTCATCTAAAACCTCATAGGAAGACGTTATATAGATCTTATATTATATTTTAATACATATGTATGGTCCGGGTAAGAATAGGGAAAGTTATTTCACCATATTTCTGATCGATCGAGTACCGGGCTTTGTAAGCTCAATTACAGAAATTTACATTAACATTTATATATTTGAAGTCTAAGCATGATAGAGTAAGCATTAGGATTAGGAGTAGAGCAGTTAATGAACCGAGCTGTTCGTGAGCAAGCTCGAGCTCGGCTCGTTAAGGGCTCGGCTCGGCTCGGTTCGTTAAGAGCTCGAGCTCGAGCTCGAACACAAAAAAAAAAGCTCGTTAAGCTAACGAGCTCGAGCTCGGCTCGAGCTCGTTCGGCTCGGTTCGGCTAGTTAAAAGCTCGAAAAAAAATCAAAATTTTTACTTTTTATTTTTTTATCTTCAATCAAATTAATTTTTTATTTTTTGAAAATTTGGGAATATCACTAAATTAGATATATCTTGACATCCGTACGGTTGGATCGTCGAAAAATATTTTTTAAAAAATAGAAACAACAATTCGTGACAAAGCACTAGTTACTAGTACTAGTAAAATTAGTGGTGATCTACTAAGATCTCCAACCAAATTAATTTTTTATTTTTTGAAAATTTGGGAATATCACTAAATTAGATATATCTTGACATCCGTACGGTTGGATCGTCGAAAAATATTTTTTAAAAAATAGAAATAACAATTCGTGACAAAGCACTAGTTACTAGTACTAGTAAAATTAGTGGTGATCTACTAAGATCTCTAACCAAATTAATTTTTTATTTTTTGAAAATTTGGGAATATCACTAAATTAGATATATCTTGACATCCGTACGGTTGGATCGTCGAAAAATATTTTTTAAAAAATAGAAACAACAATTCGTGACAAAGCACTAGTTACTAGTACTAGTAAAATTAGTAGTGATCTACTAAGATCTCCAACCAAATTAATTTTTTATTTTTTGAAAATTTGGGAATATCACTAAATTAGATATATCTTGACATCCGTACGGTTGGATCGTCGAAAAATATTTTTTAAAAAATAGAAACAACAATTCGTGACAAAGCACTAGTTACTAGTACTAGTAAAATTAGTGGTGATCTACTAAGATCTCCAACCAAATTAATTTTTTATTTTTTGAAAATTTGGGAATATCACTAAATTAGATATATCTTGACATCCGTACGGTTGGATCGTCGAAAAATATTTTTTAAAAAATAGAAACAACAATTCGTGACAAAGCACTAGTTACTAGTACTAGTAAAATTAGTAGTGATCTACTAAGATCTCCAACCAAATTAATTTTTTATTTTTTGAAAATTTGGGAATATCACTAAATTAGATATATCTTGACATCCGTATGGTTGGATCGTCGAAAAATATTTTTTAAAAATATTTTTTAAAAATATTTTTTAAAAATATTTTTTAAAAAATGCACACTAGCTGCTCGATAACGGCTCGTGTGCGGCTCGATTTATTAACGAACGCTAGCTTGAACAAATATTTTGTGCGATAATAAAGCTCGGCTCGGCTCGGTTCGTTAAGAAAAAAAGTAAAGCTCAGCTCGTTTAGCTCAAAGCTCGGCTCGGCTCGGTTCGTTAACAGCTCTAATTAGGAGTAGGGGTGGCAATTTCGGGTAACAGGTCGGGTTCGTGTCGGGTTTGCTGTACCTGGTCCTGTTTTTGGGTCAACCCGAACCCGACCCGAACCCGAAACGGATTGAAATTTTCAACCCGAACCCGACCTGTTATGTACCCGATCAACCCGGAAATGACCTGTTTTGACCCGAAAATTATTAAAAGTTAATTATTATAATTTTATTAAATTATTTTTCTTTATAATATATTTAAAAAAATCTATAATAATAACTTTATGAGATGATATTTGAATAAAATTATTTAAATAATATATAAATAGATGACAAATGTAAATATTTTGTAAAATAAATATATATTTATATATAATATATTATATATAAAAAATTTCGGGTCGGGTTCTGGTACACTGGGTTAACCCGAACCCGACCCGAACCCAACGGGTAAAAATTTACCCAACCCGAACCCGACCCGAAATGTAAAAACCCCGACCCTAATTCATATTTTTCCGTGTCGGGTTTCGGGTCGTGTCAGATTTTGGCACCCCTAATTAGGAGGCAGAATAGAAGGTAGTATAAGGTTATAATTTGTTAGAGACATGCAATCTTGGAAACTCAATCCCGATATTATTAATAGCCACCACATGTGTAAATTATGAACATAAATAACGTTCCTAAAATCTTTTTGATTAGAACGTATATTTTGTTTTTTATTTGGTTCCTGACCTCAACTACTCGAAAATATGTAAAACATAAACCAAAAAAAAAAGAAGAAAAATAGAGTAAAGTGGATACTGAAAAGGCTGTGACATTAGTGAAGGTGACAGGCATGTGAAAACCTTGCCATTTCTGAGTAGATAAATGGAAACTTTAGGGGAAGCTCATTATACTCAGACCTACAATTTTGTTAGCACCTATCAGTTGAGGGTCCATATATATCGATCAGTGGGTTTGTCCATATATATTGTTAAAATTGTAATATTAAAAATTTTGATTAATATAACTGAGAGTTTTAGAAGAAATTGTTCTAATTGCTCTATTAAAAAAAAACTGTTAATCCCTTTACATTTACATTTTTTCGAGGCAAATGTTCATTCGGGTTGATTACATGCATTATGATATTTGAGAGCTAAAAATAGGAAAGTTAAGCCTTGATAGTTGATATATGTAGTTATGCACCAGAGTTGTGCTTTAAATGAATACTCCATTGGTCCTGGAGATAAAGAGACAGATCACTTTTTACACACTCAAGCATAGTATTCCATTTCTGTTTCTGCACAGGGAAAACACGATTCCGCATTATATATGTAAAAAATCGGTAAATAATCGATTAATTCGGTTAATAATCGGAATTAAATGGTCAATTTTTTTTAAAAAAAAATAATGTAAAAATTCACAAATTATAAAAATAATTGGAAACAATAAAAATCTTATATAGATTGTAATGTAAAAATAACCCTCTGTTGGTTAGCTTTCGAAATTGAGTATGGCATTGAATATTTTTATACTATTTTAAACATCTTAATGTATGGAAGTGAATTAAATTCTTTATTTGACAATTTTATTTTTTTGTGTTTCAAATTTTTTTAAAATTTGACTAAATAGTTGTTTAGGTCTATATTATATATATATATATAATTATGTATAAAATATAATATTAAATTGATTTCGATTAGTATTCCTATTAATCATTCCGATTAATCCCCAAATATTCGATTAATCGTTGTTCCATGACTTTATCGAACATTTCTGATTCTCGATTTTTATAACATTGATAGAAATTAATAGAATCTATTATTTGAGCCCTCTCTAATTTTGAATAACAAATAAAAAATCGTTATTCTAAATTTCAGCTCTAAATCTTTTCTGGTTCGGAACTACCATCCTGAACAGTAATAATTACTCCCTCCGTCCCAACGATTTGTTATAATTTGCTTTTAACACGGAGATCAAGAATTAAAATTAAAATAAGTGAAGTAGTGGATGTAATAGTGATTTTATTGTTAAAATAAGTGAAGTAGTGAGTGTAATAGTGATTTTATTGTTAAAATAAGTGAAGTAGTGAGTGTAATAGTGTTAAAACTTACTATTTTAGGAAACGTAAATTGAAACGTCCCAAAAAGGAAAGTGTAAACAATTGGTTGGGACAGATGGAGTATAACTTATAAGTACATCGACGAGGGGGGCTATTGTAAAGTGGAGGGGGGCTATTGTAAAGTGGCCACATTGTAATGTATGGTACATTGGTTGGGCATTGGCCGGATAGCATGGAGAAGTAAGCTATTGTAAATAAGAATATATATATATTTATATATATATATATATATATATATATATAAAGAAAAAAGATTTGAGATAGATCTCAGAGAATTTTACTGGGTCCGCAGGACTAATTAAAAAATTTTAAATTTACTAAAACACCAACCCCATTTTTACATATAAAATATAGATATCTCAGAGAACTTATGTAAGATATATCTCAGGAGTATCTGAGGAAACTTATGTAATATATATCTCAGCCTGTCTAATCTCTATAGAGAAAAAGATATATATAGATATAGTATATATCGCGGAGAGACCGAGAGGGAACAGCTTACATTTACATCCAAAGGAAAAAAAGATACAATAGAAAGAATAAGAATATTAATTAGAATAAGAATTGTGTGTGTGTGTGGTGGGCGTTTTAAGGGAGCCCGGAGGGGGGGGGGGGGGGGTTTAGCAACTAGCAAGATTGTAAAACGTATGGTATGGTATGGCCTTGGCATGGCAAGAGAGAGCTAGGGAGGGAGGATTAAATGTAGATATCATATTAGTAGTAGGGAGGACAGTTTACATCCCTATGGTTCCTGGTTAGTGTTTGTCACTTTCTGGAAAAGGACAAGTCACGTTTGCAGGCAAGCCCATGTGACATGCCCATACCATAATACTCTATGTTGTTACTCTCTACTTGAATGCACGTCAACTTTCTTTTATTTTTTTTTGTTTTCCCACTTATTTTAATTTCATAATTTTCAGGGAAATTAATCTTATATCACCTCATGTAATTTATGGATGACTCCATTGTTCGTTCTGTAGAGTTATTATTCCCAAACCAGAATGTTGTTTCGCATCAGGCTGCAAGTAGAACAAGATTTTGAGTGCAAGGGTTATATATAACAGTATCTTATTCTTATCGCCACTATTCCCGGACAATTATTTAAGTATAAAAGTAATGCAATTTAGCAAGGCATCATCAAAAATATTTTGAGGGTATTACAGTAAAACTAACTTTGTCAAGGTCAAACTACATATAATACTATATATCCAATTTGAACATCTCCAATGGCATTAGTTAAAATGATGGACTAAAATGATATAAAATAATGATTATATAAAATTGTCCAGTAGAATTGAATACAATGATTAGTTATATTTTAAAAATAGCATGTTATTCTTATTTCAGGTTATTAAACATAAAATTTATTATTTTAACAAGGTAAGTTATGATATGGAGTTTCATTAAAGGTGTATAGAGATTCAACAAATATAGCCAATGTAATGGCATTATCTAAAATTTTAAATAACAGTAATGTCCCATTGAAAATAATTTTTTTTACACAATATCTATAATTTTTATTTAAGGTATGTTTTAACACACTTTTAACTAAAGGTTTGTATGGTCGAAGATGCTCTTATAATTGAAAACTATAAGCGCCTTGGTTGCCCGGTTATTGACATCGCGCCTTGGTTCCCCGGTTATCCACATCGCTTAAATCTGACCGACTCATCAGCTTCCAATAAGTTATGAGCATTTTACGCTTGGGACCCTAAAACTTCAACGCACAAACTAAAAATGTCTTTCCAAAAAAAAAAGCCCATCACCTTTGCCTTTCACGTTCTACTCGACTACTCCTGTCCATATTTTCCCAAACTTCAAGCACTCTATTGCAACTTTACCTTGACTTTATCTAAAATACATGCGTTCTAAATAAGCACAGAATTACAAGAACATTCATGCATTTGACTATAAAACTAGTGCAAAAATGTTTACGGTAGAACACATACATGTAATGTATAAAACGTACTAGCTTTCCAGAAAAAATAGTTCTCATCTGAGAACTGCCCTATTACATATATATTATATACCTCTATCTGCCAATTTTGCCACCAAATTAACGTCAAAGCTCAAAGAGTGGCACCAACTGTAACCATACACCTATGAGGAAAATATTCGACATACCTACAATTGTAATGTATAATTAAATCAAACCAAACATTTCTTGTACATTACCAAAATATAAGATTACACTATAGTCATAATGTGGGTAACAACTTCAAAACTGGCAATACCATATTGAACCAAGACTACAGGCATTACTGAAAGAAAATATTCATTATAAAAAGCACTGCATTAGCAATTCACTGTTAAGCCTGCCACGAAAAATGGTAAACATCCAACCCTAAACAACTATTGTCAATATAGCAACTTACGAAAAAGATCTATCCTAATTCTTTAAAACAAACTAAAACAGAACTAATACATCTACTATATGTATAGACAAACTCAAGACTCAAAGGATGGCAAAGAGGTAAAATTACGAAATCTGTACGGGGTTTTGATTTGATAACTTGCTAGCTTGTATCATAGCATATGGCTAAAGGAGTAGCATTTGCCGAAGTTTTAGCATCTGTTACAAAAAAATACAAGTCATTAGTCTGTGCTATTAGGATAATTCAGAAATACAAACGAAGAAAAAAGAACTAACCTTCTGACTCATTCTGCATCCAATCCTGTGCACATATCAAGGCTTGCACAGTGTTAGACCTCAATGAGCTCCAATATGGATCAAGGACTCGATCACCAACATCAAAGGCAGAATCTGATGTAACTTTTGACATGGGAATACCCAAAATGTTAAGCGCCATCGTAGAGAGAATGGGATACCTTGGAGTGTGAACTTTCCACCAATTTAATATATTAAATTCTATATTACGCGGAAATAGAGGCTCTTCCAAGTACTTGTCCAAGTCAGATTTTATGTTTGGCCCTTTTGAGGTCTCATGGAGGAACCTGTCAAAACCAATCAGCCTATCTCTAGAATCGCTACCAGAACCATCCCCTACCTGACCATCAGAAGCTAAGTGTCCATTGTAAAGTGCCTTCATGCAATTGGAAACAATATCGATGCATTCTGGAGCACTGTTGCCATAAATCTGAGGATAGTAATATTCTATTAGTTTCATCTTAAATCTAGGATCTAAGATAGCGGCAATAGCCAAAGCCAGGCTGGATTTCTTCCAATAATCATCAAATTTAGTTTTCATCTTCATTCCTAGAGAACTAATAAATTCATCTGATTTGTGACACCAACCAATCAACTGCAAATGAATTTCACAAATTTCAGGGAAATATATATTTGCAGTCACGTGTTTGCTTCCAGTGAAAACATTAGAAACTTCAATGAGGAGCTTCAAGTAACTAGCAATGGCACTAGCTCTGTCCCACTCTTCGTAAGATGGGCACGCAGTGTAGACAGAATCATGTTCTGGCAACAAAGAAAATGCATCCTTAAACTCTAAAGCCATATCAAGCATGAAATATGTGGAATTCCACTGCAGTGGATTATCGAGAAATAAGCACTTTTGGCTATTTATACCAACTAGTTGAGCCATCTCATTAAACTTTTCCTGAGTTCCTTGTGAACTTTTAACATGTCGAATACTTTCACGAATTTTATCTGTTACCTCAGATATAGCTGCCAGCGCATCCTGAGCCATGTGCATGATTAAATTAGCTGCACAGCGTACTTCAAACAGTTGACCATCACATATAAGAAAATTGTTCTGGGAGAGGCGGAGCTGGTCTCTAATCTTACATATTATGTTGTCATAGGTTGGACAACTATCAAATGTCATTGAAAACAATTTTCGATCAATATCCCATTCCATTAGACTCATCATGATCACATCCGAAAGCATGTCTTCAGTATGAGAAGGGTCAACCAATAAAAAATTTAAAATTTTCTTTTTGAGCTGCCATTCATCATCAATGCAGTGTGCTGTCAAACACAAGTATTTGGCATCTCCTTTGCCAGTCCACATATCAGCACTCAGACTAATCTTACCAGGTAGTTTATCTAACAAGTCCGACACCTTCTGTTTCTCTTTATGGTAGATTTGCATACAATCACCCTCAACTCCATCAAAGGTAACAAGCTCAAATAAAGGCTGAAGATTTCTAACAAATATTTTAAAGCCAACATCCTCAACCATTTGCAAAGGATAACCATGCAATATAATCATTCGAGCAAGATCGAAACGACTCCTCTTATGATCAAAGTTGCTGTTCACCAAGTTACCAGTGCCATAATTTGAATGAGCAAATTCATATTTAGGCTGCACAAAATTGGCTACTTCACCTGTTTGTTGTTCTTGATCAAAAGAAACTGCTGCAATAGCAACTGTTGGTTCCTTTTTCTTCCCCTTTGTCGCAACCAATGGTACTAGATCACGATTTAATCTTCTACGGCATCTGACTAAATGATTCCTCAGATGTGATGTTCCACTGGTGCTTGAACCACTAAGTTTCTTCTGGCAATGCTTACAAATGGCAACACAGGAATCACCAAATCTAATCCTATCAAAATCCTTCCACACAACAGATTTCAACCTGCTAGAATCCACAAGGACAGCCTCATCCTCCATCACTTGCATCCGATTAGTTCACAATAACTGTTTAGAAAAAACACAAGATTAATTTCTTTGATATACACTATTCAGGTAATAAAAGTGTGAAGAAAAATCCAACAATAAAAGTGTTGAATCACATTTATAGTTTACTGAATAATGTTGATGCACAATTTTATTCTACTCTATACAGTCGTGTCGATAAGCACATGTCCAAGGGAGGGGAGATTATCAAGCTACATAAAGTACTCACTCACATAAGAGAATACTACCATATATCAAACAATTGTTCTACACTTTTCGTGTATATTGATTGCTTCACACAATTTCTACATAAGCAGAGGGCAGAATCAACAAATGATAAAATGCATATTCAATTATATATAATCTTAAGCTAAACATAAACACAAATAAATTATTACAACTTAAAAATAAAATGAGCAAACCCAGTAAGACATCAACCGGGTCGGAAAATTGAACCGGCGGAAACGCTAAAAAAATGTAAGCAGAAGCAAAGTAATAAGAAATGACAGGGGGAAGAAAACCCGATCCAAGATCCGATCGGGTACAACCCGTGAATCGGGTCAAAATGGGGAAATTATAATAATAAACCTAAAATTCGGATCGGAATACAAACGGCGATGTAGGATCGGGTTTCGGGTTAAAACGCAAATTTTGAATATATTCCAATATTCTAAACACAAAATTATAGATACATGTATAATTATATACACAGAGAGGAAGAACACGTACAGACGAGATGTACAGGTGCAGCTGCTGAGAAGAGATAGGGTTGAATTAGGGTTTGTAATTTGGGTAAAATGGGCACTTGTGATACACTGTAGCTGGAGCCTATTTTAGTTGAACCCGATATCAGAAAATCAAACCATGTTATGTTGGGTTGGGCTTTTAAAGCTTGGGCCAGTAGACCATTTTAAAATTAATGGACATAGACCGTACAAAATCCAATTTCAAAAGTAATTTTAAGTTTAAATAAACTTCTATTTGTATTTGTTGAGAAAAGTTCTATGGAGTACTCATTTAATTGGAGTACATATGCGTTCTGCATTCAAAATATTTTAAAATTTATTATTTTTCAAACCTTGTTATATGAATATCATAATTTCATTGATAATGTTGAAAATCATGTATGTTTTGTAATCAGAACATATATGTTTTGCAACCCAATTGTGTTTCGCAGAATAATTCGTTTTGCAATATTTTGTTAGCAAAACATACAAAATTTTCAAGATTTTCAATGAAATAGTGATATTCATGTAATAAGCTTTGCAAAATAATAAAGTTTGCAAAATTTTGAATGCAAAATGTATATGTATTCAAAGTACTCCAATTAAATCAATACTCCATAGAACTTTAATCTCTATTTGTTTGCTTTAGTTTCAAGTGATTCAACATGACTCATTTAAATTTGGTTATTCTACTCAAAAAATAATATTGTTTATGAAGTTTAATATATTTTAATCATTATAAGTAAATTAATGTTTATGTGCCGTTTAATATTGTTGTTGCAAATAGGGCTGATCATTCGGTCGGTTCGGTTAAAAACCGAACCGAATTAGAAAAACCGAATAACCGAAATCCATTTTTTACCAAACCGAACCGAACCGATTTGTCACCAAAAACCGAGCCGAACCGATTTAAAAAATATATATATAATATTATTATTTTTTAATTTTAAAATTAATTTTAGTAGCAAATATATTAAAATATGTAACAATTAAAATAAAATAAAACACAAGCTATCAATTTAAATATTTAAACTTAATTTTGAATTAATTAAATCATGCATATATATATATATATATATATATATATATATATATATATATATATATATGTTAGGCCGAATACACAATTATAATCAAGATCGTATGAGAGATTAACAATAGAATACGCGTTTGAATAATTAAAAACTGCTTGGAATTAATAACTCCTCTCTCAGTGATGTAAAATATCACAGAGAGCTACTTAGGTTACAATGAATAATGTTTTTCAATAATCGATACCCTTATAGGGTTAACCTAACTGTATTTATAAGATATACAGCTGCTATACAATAGATAATTGATACTCCTATAAATTAGATATACAATTGATATCAATTACGATTGCTACACGTCTCCTTAGTCAACTCAATCTCTTTGACAGCTATCCAATCTTCAAAGATATTGCTTCCTTAAATAATCTTCAAACACTGTTGACCAGTAGACGCTGCCTCCAGACAGAGTTTAACAAACTCTGTCGAGCTTCCAACTGTCAGCGTTTAACTAAACTCTGACTGCTTCCAGCTAAACTCTGATTTATCACTGTAACACTTAAACACTGATTAATATTCACATCAATTATTTCTAACAATCTCCCCCAACTTGTTCATTAGCAAAAATGCACAAGTTTAACAATAATTGATGATGTCAAAACAAATAAATAAATACAGTGTTTAATATACAAACAGAGTTTAACTTCTACTTAACAAAATCTACAGAAAACAAGAAAATTCTTACAGAGTTTTAATCCTTAATCTCCTCAACATCTGGTGTTGTTCTAAGGTAGTCAATAAGTAATCTTCTTTCAGCATTCTCAAGCTCTGTCTGCATAACCTCATTGATCTCCTTTAGCTTAGGATCATCTTCACCAGTTTGATAAATAGCAGACCTCAGATCATAGATTTTGTTTCTCCTCATCTCATTCCCCAGTCTGATGAACTGTGCTTTAGCTGACTCTGAGTTAAAATCAAGAACTGTTATACCCAGGTCTGTCTTCAATTTAGGACTACCCTTCTTCATCTCAACAATATTCCCATGATAATCTCTGTATTTTGGGACATATTGACTTTTGTATTTCATCCCTCTGACTGCCAAATTATGTAGCATTTTATTTCTTAGCACATTTGCTGCTTGTTGAGTCCTTCGATTTTTCACCTTGAAAAGATATAGAACATATTATAATTCCTCCCATAGCTTCAAATCAAGATCATACTCACCAATTTTGTATACAGTACCATCTTCCATGAAATACAGTAGAAAGTCTTTATCCAAGCTTCTTTGATGAATCAACTGTACTGACTCCAGTCTGTCTAAACTCTCCTGAGTAACACCAAGACCTGGAACAGCCAGTGATGAAGGATCTCTAGGACCAGTGTTCATTCTGACTTCTTTATGAGAGCCCAATCCAGATTTATCTCGACCTTATTTTCCCGTTAAAGCTCTACCATGCAGAAAATCAGTAGTAGTACCTCCAGTCATCAGAGATGGATCATGAAGAGTTGGTTTTCCAAAAACCATTTGCATCTGAGTAGATAAAGGTCTCTGTACAACTTGTGTAGAAACAGAGGTTGTATTCTTCTTCTTTGAGTCTTCTCCTTCATTAGCAATGCCTTTTAGCTTCAATCTAGCTTCAGCTTCTGTTGGTTTCTTAGATAATTGTGATCTTTGATCAGCACCAACATTTTCTTTAATCACAATGCCTTTAAGAACAGGCTTAGGAGCTTTTTCTTTCTTTTTAAACTTTCCAGACTTTAAAGCTTTCTGATGTTGTTCTTGTAAGTTCTTTTCTTCAGCTTTAATATCTTCAATAGTAACTCCCTTTTCATTTTCTTCAAGAAATAACTTAGCAGCCAATTACTCATCAGTCAGTGGATTTTCAGTGAATAATAAACTCTTGGTGTTTGAAGTACCCTGAGTATCAGTGTATATTCCAACAGACTTTGACTTAGAAGACTTGCTAAATTTCAGACTTTGATCAGCTCTTAATATTTTCTTCCCTTTGTCCTTTGCTCTTGCTCCTCCATCTTCAGTATCTTCATCCTCTTCAGTCAGAGTTTGAGATCACTTAGATTTAGCAACTCTCCCCCCCTTTTTGGCATCATCAGGAATCAAGATAGAAGTGATCAGTTCCAAGGAGTTAGCAATGGAGTCAATCTTTCCAGACAAGATAGTCTGATTCTGTTCAACTTGACCCAGTCTCTGAAACAGAGTTTCTTGAGCTTTGGAAATGGTCTTGAACTTTATTTGATTATCCCTCTGCATAGTCATATCTCTAGCAGCAACATCAGCTCTTAGTTCATTAATTGATTTTTGAGACTCATCAAATCTTTCATTCAGAGTCTTGACTTGAACAATGGTTGCTTGCAGACTTGAGATAATATCAGGATTTGATATCTTTGTAGCAGATTGATGAACAAATTTAGCTGCTCTTTCAATAGGAAAAATACAGTCGGACTTATACCAATCCCTTGAATTCTTGGCAAAATGCTCAGCTTCAATATCACGTTGATTTGAAGGTTTAGAAAAAGGTGTGTGCTTAGCATCAGTTTGAACTAGTATACTTTGAGAAGAGTTTGATTCTGCACTGCCTTCATCTTCAACATCAACAGCTGCATCTTCAACTTGATTAGTATGCACTGTAACATTCTCTACAACAAGCTCTACAGTTTCAGTAACGTGCACTGCTATTTTAGCAACAATCTCTGCAGTTGTGTCTCTAGCCTCAACAGACTTTTGAACTTGAACTTGTTCAACCTCTTCACCTTGTTCAGGAACCTGGTGAGCATCAGAGAATAGCTCAGTGTGTGATGCCACTATTTCATCAAGTACTACAGTTGGCTGATCAGCTGCACCAGTTTCTTCAGAGTTTGCAATAACAGGTGAGAGAGGAACATTAATGTGATCAGAGAATTGTATGAAAGTTTCATCAAAATCATCCATAGCAGTAAAATCTTCTCTGTTGTCCTCATCCATTTGTACATTGGCAGTTTCTTCTGCAGTAGTTGTCTCAACAGTAGGTATTTCCTTGGAAATCACCTCTGGAGCTTCAAAGTTCATTTCTTCATCAGAATCATCAAGAATCAATCTTCTTCTTTTAGCCTGAGGCACTTCAACTGTCTCTTCTTCAGTAGAATCATCTAAGACAGAAGGTGATGGAGGTCTGTTTGCCCTTTCCTTTCTAGCCCTTTTAGGTCTAGCAGACTCCTTTTGAACTTTAGTAGAATCTCTTTTTGCTTTAGCCAATCGATGCTGTGTATTTGTTGCTGTGTGTTTTCTTCTACCTCCATGTTTTGGTTTGGGTTGGTTAACTGGTGATTGTTGTTCAAGTTGAGATTGGGTAAGTGGTGGTTCAGTGGTTTGAGTTTGAGGTTCAATGTTTGAAGTTGGTTCTATGGGTTCAGTGTTTAGAGTTTGGTGAGGTTCAGAGTTTGTAGGTTCAGGGTTCGGCTGTTGAGGTTCTTGAGGTTGTGGAGACTGTGGAGGTTCTTGAGGTTGGTGTAGAAAGTTTTGAATTGCAAGTGGCAACACCAAATCAGGTAATTGCTCCTTGTTAGCATCTTTGTTGGTTAGATCAGAGAATATCCTCTTGTTAACCTTAAAGGCTAATATGGTGTCATTCTCAGAAGTTTCAACACCAGCAACACAAGTAGTGAATAATAATTGACAAAATCTAGCAAAATAGACAGTACTAGACTCTGACAACCTATCACCTAAATTCATTAAGACAAGTCTACCAAAATCGAAATTACTTCCATAGAGAAGAGAATACCCGATTTGAAGACTGTCAGTAGGAATGGCATCCTAGTTGGTGACTTTCTTGCCAAAAGCTCTTGTGATGCAATCAAAGAAGAAACTCCATTCCTTCCTGAGCCCTGGCCTTTTTACATTACCAAGCTTGTCTAAAGAACCAGAAAACCTCAGCTGCTGCAACATCTCCTTCAATTGATTCTCACCAGCAACAGTGTATGAAGTGTGGGTGTCAAAACCCATAGTATCTCTAACAGTTGCAGGAGTAATCACATACTCTGTCTCCTCATAAGTGAAAACAATTGATGGATTTCCATTCTCTCCTCCATCGTCATACACAGAGTTATTCCAAAAAGTAGCAATCTGCATGGCAGAAAGCGTTTGTGGTTCGACTAGAGCTGTTCCAATCTCTGAATCTCTCAAAAAGTTTTGAATCAAGTGAAACGCCTCTGGAACTTTTTCATTGTTCAAAGGGGCTGCGTAATTGTTGGGAACAAACAACAATCCTTGGGCAGTAAAAGCTTTAGTGGCCATTATAATTGATTTGAGAAGAAAATATGAGTGAAAAAGATATGTAGCAAAGGTGTTTGTGAAAATGTGCAAATGAGATATCAAGTAACTGTGAGTGGGTTGTGTGCAGAGAGAATAACCGTGTAAGTAAAAATGATTAGTGTTGTAATGAAAAAGTAAAACCAAATCGTTTTAACATTAATACACTCAACCAATTACTCAATTAATGTGCAAGTGGGACACATTAGTGGGTGAGTGGGACACGTGGCATATATATAATGGAACAAATATGCACGTTCAGTAACTATAGCAATAATTACTGCTAATTTCTCTCCGATTACCAACACACTTTTCCACTCTAACACTCATTAACAGTTGGCAATAATTTATTTCATTTTTCAAAAACTCTTTTTACCCCAAGTATGTAAATTGTCTGAAATAAATTACCTTAGAGTATTAGACAAAATTCGTCAGCGTTTGTCAATTCTCCAACTGCATTACCATAATCCTTTCAAAAACTGTACAGGTGTGAATATATGTGTGTGTATAGCAGAGTTTGCTAATTCAAATTTTAGAGCATATAATTTTTCATAAAATCCATAAAGTAAATCAGTAAACACTGGATGCACAAACTCTCATAGTAAACACTGAATGTATGATGAAAGCTAAAATCTGTAGTAAACGATTTATATACAGAAATATTTAATTAATTTATAACTCCCCCTTTTTTGTTTCTCCTGTAATCAGAGGTTGGAACTGGTCACCAAAAATCCTGTAATTTTAGCCCTTATCAGTTTGATAATGTAAAGCATAATGTAATGTAATATGTAATAGAGGACATATATAACTCAACTAGGATAAAAGATAAATAATATTAACTCTATACAGGGATCGTGAAATTTGAAGAACAGACATCAACAAGGATCAAGTTGCTGAAAGAAGTTCATTAACATGATCAAGCCTCAGTGACAAAATAAGATGTACAAATGATTCAGTTGAAGGGCCAAAAGATTCCAGAGATAAAGTTTTTATGGTTGCATAATTCTTAGCAGTGTTCTTAAAGACATGATACAAAGACCATGACTGAATGTTAGTCGTCTGTGAACCAGACCAGTTGCACTAGGCGTCAACACTTCACAAAGGACTCGAAGTATCTAAACTCAGAAAAACTGTTAAGAGGTATGATTGAGTTTAGAGCAGTATTGATATCCTCCATTTTGGAAGCTACATATTTAAGGATGTCAAATTAAGAGGAAAATGAATAGTATCCAAAATCACTATTCATATGAATAGTAATCGAAATCACTATTCACATGAATAGTAACCTAAATCACTATTCACTTACTATTCATATGAATAGTACTCGAAATTACTATTCATGAATAGTACCCAAAAGTACTATTCAATCAGGTGGGGCCCACACAAATATAAAATTCAAAGTTTTGACAAAAAAAACTTTTGTTGAATTTTGGATCAGAATGTTCAAAGGCAGCAGGCGATAAAAAAAAATAACGTCATCAGTTACGTTATATTAAGCAGCATAGTGACTTTCTATAGCTTATAAATAGGCCTGTTGTATTTCATTTCGAAACACACCTCAACACCCAACTCTCTCTTCTCTCTCTTATATCTTCTCTGTGTAAGCTGCTAGACAGTCCATCTAGTAGGAAAGCCGGCTTAGCCCGCTTTTAGGAAGTGTCGGATAGAAGGTCCTCGTGCCTAAACTATCCTTAGGAGTGTTTTGGTTTTGAAGCTAATCCATTGGATTAGAAGTTGTAACACCCCTTCAGGTTTATTATCAATAAAGATATATTCCTGAAATTTTGTTTCGTTATTTTTGATTTCAAGATCCGAAAAATTGTTATCCGCAAAAATCTTGAAAACCGAAATATTTTGGTAGTATCGTATTCAACCCCCCTTCTACGATACTTCGGGACCTAACAATTGGTATCAAAGCAAGCTTCTAACATACAAGAAGTCTAAAGATCAAAACCATGGGAAGAAAGGATACAAGTGTGAAGATTCCAATGCTTGACAAAGATAATTACTTTCACTGGAAAGTAAAGATGCCTTCATCTCTCAGCCATTGATGAAGGCTATGTAGATTGCATAGAGAAAGGACCTCATGTTCCAATGAAGGCCAACTCTGGGATTGGTCAAGATGCTGCCACTGTAGCTGCTGGAAGGCCTATTCCAAAGAATCAAGCTGAGTACACAGATGAAGACTTGGAGGAGATTCACAAAGATAAGAAGGTTATGAACATCCTATTCAATGGCATCGACCAAGATATGTTTGATTGTGTTATAAACGGCACTACTGCCAAGCAAGTGTGGGACACTATTCAAACAATCTGTGAAGGAACTGAGCAAGTCAGAGAAAATAAAATGCAGCTCCTAATACAACAATATGAGCATTTTCACTACTCCTCTGGTGAAAATCTAACAGACATATTCAGTAGATTTCAAAAGTTACTGAATGGTCTAAAGTTGTATGGGAGAAAATATGAAACCAAGGACTCCAATCTAAAGTTTCTGAGATCTCTTCCTAAGGAATGGAAGCCAGTGACAGTCTCGTTGAGGAACTCTCAGGACTACAAAGATTTTACACTTGAGAGACTGTATGGCATCCTGAAGACCTATGAGCTTGAAATGCAGCAAGATGAGGAAGTGGAGAAAATCCAGAAGAAAGGTGGATCTGTTGCCTTGGTGGCCAATATTCCAACAATCCAAGGTGGTGGAAGAATGAAGAGTGTAGAAGCCACACTAAGTTCAAAAACTTGTGAAGGTGAAGCTGAAACTAGCAAAGGTAAAAGCAAGATGATTGAAGAACCTGATGCATTAAGTGAGGATGAAGCTGAAGATCTAAATGAGTATTTGGCATTTCTGTCAAAGAGATTTTCGAAGCTAAGATTCAGGAAGAATCCAACAGGAAGCGGGCAATTCAAGAAAAGCTATCAACCGAACAAGGATGTGGTTGAGAGATCAAAGATCAAATGCTATAGCTGTGGAATTGCTGGTCACTTTGCCAATGAATGCAGGAAATCCCAAGCTGAGAAAGAAAAGAAGCAGTTTGAAGCTGTTGATTACAAGAAGAAATATTTTGATCTTCTCAAGCAACAAGGGAGAGCATTCGTGTCAAAAGGTAGTGACTGGGCTGCTGGAGGTGACTCAGATGCAGAAGAGGAGTTTGTCAATCTTGCACTCATGGCAAACGAAACTGATGAAGAGGCTAGTTCAGCAAGCAACCAGGTATACTCTACAAACCTAACTGAACTTTCCAAAGATGAATGTGATGATGTTGTTAATGAAATGTCTAATGAACTGTATAACATGCATGTCACATTAAAATCGCTTAACAAGGAGAACAAAAAGATTAAAGATCTTAATGCTAAGATAGGTGATAGGAATACTCTGTTAGAAACTCAACTAATTGATTTTGAAACAATGAAAAGAGATTTCCAGGATGCTAAGAATGAGTTACTTGAGGCTCTGAAAAGAGAAGAGTGTTTAATAAAACAGTTAAAAGAGGAACAAGACTTAATTGCTAAGTGGAAGGGATCAAAGGCTAAAACTGAAGAAATTTATAGTAAACAAGGAGTTGATTCTTTTCACAAATTAGTAGAAGTTAAGTTAGATGTTGATAGGGAAGTTGCTCCAGACAGTGAAAAAGAATGTTCTTTGAGACTTAAGCCTGTTAGCAAAGCAACTTTAACTAAATTGAATAAAAAGTACGGGCCTGTCAATAAGAACTTTGTTAATGGAGAGTGTAGCAAAACCAAGTCAGTTGAACAAGGAAACATAGGTAACTTGTCAATCAAGAAATTGAAGGATAAGTTAGAAAAGACTGAACCTAAGGCTAAGGTTAATAAGAAGAATAGAAATGGCAAGGTAGGAATTAACAAACATAGTAATTACACACGTGATAGATATGCTCCTCGAAAGGAATGTGTGAACTGTGGTAGTGTTAATCATTTATTTGTCAACTGTAAATCTATTAAGAATGCTTCTGTGCCTAGTATGCCTAAGTCAGTATCTATGCCTGCTATGAATGTTATGCCAAACAAGTTTATCCAACCTGCTCATGCATCTAGTCATTATGCTAACATGTCATTCATGTATAATCCATATTACAATGCTTTTAATATGCCTCAGTTGTCATGGATGATGAATAACATGTTTGCACATACTATGCCAAATTATACATCTAGTTTTAATGCAAGTGAGCAAGTGAAGCAACCTATTTTTCAGAAACCTACACCAAGAGTTAAGGTTGATTTAACTCAATCAGAACCCCTGGGAAGTAAGGGCTTGAAAAATAAGAAAAAGGCTAACAAGGCAGGACCCAAGAAAACTTGGGTACCAAAATCAACTTGATTTTGTTTTGATGTGTGCAGGGAAACAGAAAGAATCTTTGGTATCTGGACAATGGTTGTTCTACGCATATGACTGGAGATTCTACCCTGCTCACTAAGCTTGAGGAGAGAGCTGGCCCTAGCATTACCTTTGGAGACAACAGTAAAGGATATTGATGTGCCGAAAACATGACAATTAAATATCGCAAGCGCACGATCATCGTTTTAATATTTAAGATTCGATCCACAGGGACTAATTTATTTTTCGCAATTCTTAATAATTAATTTAGGCGAATTAGAAAGATTTTGTGTTTTGGATTTTTCATTTTACTATTTAATTTCTAAAGCTATTTAGAAGAAAATTAAATCTATTCTAATTTTAAACTAATTAAAAATGAAAAGAGCAAAAATTAATTTATTCTAAGAATTGGATTTTGGAAGATTTGGATTTTACATTATTTAATTCCTAATTCTAAAATATATAATTTATTCTAAAACTGAAGATTATTCTAAAATTCGTTAATTCGAAATAAAACTAAATTCTATTCTGATGAAATTTTACTATTTAATAATTAAAAGAAAATTATTCTATATTTTTTTTTATTTAATTAAAAACAAAAGGAACCAAAAACTAAATTATGCTAAAAGAAAATCTAAATTATGAATTAAAACAAAAATTTTATTCTAACAGAAAATGCACAAACATCGAATCAGTACAAACCACAAGTCAACAATCATTAACAAAAAAAATGCACAAATAGACCCTCAACTCGAAACGCAACAAAATGACATAGGGAGGGAAAAAAAATAATGGAACTCAGCTGCACAGAGGATCGAACTCAGACACAAGACATGACTTGAACTATGGTAACAGAATCACTAAACAAATACAGCAGAATGAAACCAGACCATTAACTCGATACGAACCCATACAAAACACAGCAAATATCCAGAGAAAAAAAAAACTGGGCAGCCACAAAACCACACAACTCGGAAATCGAATTCAGCTACAGCAAATACAGCGACAACAAAACCAACGAAATCACGAATTTTTTACTAAACTCAGCGAAATCACACAACTCTACAGACTTGAGAAATCACCACGAAACCAGCAAAAACATCAGGAAAAAAAAAACAAAGACTCAAACACTAAAAATTTTCCTCAGACTTCCCAATTACTAACTCGGCAAATAGCAAAAGCATAAAAAACGGTTCGGTAAATATAAATCAAACTCCAAAAATAGGACCGTCGTAAACTCAACTCAATCCCATCAGCAATTACAAACTCACAAAACCTTAAATCCTATTACAGAATATAAAGAACTAGGCGAACTGACTCGGTGAACAATCTCGGATGAAACGCAGCAATGATCGAAACCAGAAGAACGAACTCAGTTTGAAATACTCTCAGCATCAACTCGGACAGTTCGAACTCAGACAACACTTGCCAACAAAAACGCTGACTCGGAAAAACAAGAAACAAACTTGACTTATGAACCACTCGATACTTAGAACTTGAACCGCATCAAATAAATGGATTAGAAACAAGCACCGAAAATCTCAACTCTACAGAACACAGTAGCGATATTAGTGAACCAAACAAACTAGACCCATTCGACTAACTCAGTACCACACAGCAACAAAACTAACTCAATGCACAAGTAAACAAAACGCAAGGCTCAGAAAAATAACTCAGTAGACTCATCATTTCAACAAAACCCAAATCGGTGACAATAACTACAATACATAGAACAAAAATTCAACACGGGGAGCTCGCAGTGAACTTGACTTAATGAAATCAGCAGATCCTTCTACAACTGGGGAAAGGGGATTTTTGCAGCAAAAGGAAAGGGAAGAAAGGGAGAGGGGGAGAGAGAGAGAGAGAGAGAGAGAGAGAGAGAGAGAGAGAGAGAGAGAGAGAGAGATTCGTTGGAATTAAAGGAAGGAGGGGATGGTGTCTTGCTGTGAATTGAAAAGAGAAGAAGGAGACCTAGCTGGTTTTTTTGGTGTTTGAGAATCAAATACAAAGCAAGGGAAAGTATCGAGTACTTGGTTCGGTTGATTCACAGAGAAACAAAACAGGGGAGACACATGGTAAATTATTACTTCGGAAAACAGAGAAAAATAAATTAAGGCTTCGAATAAACAAATTAAAAGCAGGAAAAATAAGTACTGAAAATTTTAAAATTAATATTTTTGTGGTTTTTATTTAATGATTTATTATACTACTGATTAGAACATGAAATTTAGATATTTAATTAACAATAATAAAACCCACAATAAAATTGATATTTAAAGGGACGTAACTAATATTAAAGCAGAAATTAAAATTACGAAAACAAATTCTTCAAATCGATACTTTCAATCCCGTGTGGTTAGCGTCGCTACTTTATCCACCCGAGAATTTACGAAAATAACGAAATAAAGAGTAAGGAGAGAAATGAAAGAGAAGTGCAAGAAATTAAATGAAACTTGAAATTGCATAAAAATAAAAAGTGTTTACAAGAAAAATAGAAAGTTACAACTACAATTTTTGGAGATGAAGTACTACAACCTAATTCTAATATGTAAGGTAATGGTTGTCTTTACAAGTGAAGAAATGAAGCCTATTTATAGGAAAATTTTAGGGTTTTAGGTAGGTGTGGGTAAATCCTATTCATTGATTTGGTTTAGTGTTGGCTAAATCTTGGTCGTCCATTTGTTTGGCTACAAAAATGCACCACCCTCCCTAGCTTTTCATTTTCTTCTTGTTTTGGTCCTTCTTCTTCTTTTTTTTTCTCTTCCTTGACCTTTATTTTCTTTATTTTGCAATTTCTTCATTTTTTCTTGAATTTCCTGAAATAAAACAAAATAATTTATTAAAATATGAATCCAAGCAATAAATAGGCAATAAAAATATGCAAAAATATGCACTTATCAAATGCCCTCATATCTATCTTTTGCTCGTCCTCGAGTAAAACACAAAGAAAAATGCAGAATGAAAAACCTATACTCACTATCGTAGGAATCACGGGTAATTTTAGGTTTACCAACCCGTTAAACCTATAGACGATCTCTACAGGAGGAGTGTTGTCTCCTAAGGGTTTACAGAAGATATACCCATAAAATCTTTGAGATAAATCAGCAAGTATCCAACTTTCCTCTTTTACTCTAGCTTTCACTTGTGTCAACAAAACAATTTTGTAGGAAAATACATGCCTTAAAGATTATTCTAATGATAGCCAAGTTATAGGTTCCCACAATCTACATGATTAGACTAAAAATTTACAAAAAATCCCAAGGTGTGTAATGAATTTAAGGCCTTTGATGGATTAACTGCATACGAACATTTTCTCTTTTTCAACCAATATTGAACTGACCCAATCTCTATCAAAACAAGGTTCTAGCCAAACTTCACGCTCTTTAGTAGTTAGACCGACTGTGCAATGGTTGAGGTCCCAAAAGACTTTTACATCAATACCCATTTAGCGAGTTTTAGGTCAACAATCCCAGATCACAAAGGACCATAGGTTGCTAGGCACAAAGTCCCCTCGGACTTACTTACTCGGGTTATTAATGAGCCCAACCTAGCCGATTTCCCTACTAAGAATTTATTATTACAAAATTACACTAGCACTGAACAGTTACAAACATTTATTGACTCTTTTTCTTTCCTTTCTCTCTTTTTTTTTTGACACTATAGGAACCAAATTTCGCAAAGGTTTGATTCGACATTGTTCTAACATGTGGGTTCTCTCTCAGGTATCGAATAACATTCCTATACAATTTTTCCATCAAAAGTCTTGTGCAAATGTGTCGTCTTGGTCTTTTAAGCAAAAATTTATTCGACACAAGTTTCATGAGGAAAACCTTACCTGACTACGTTCAAATTATCTAAAGGCATTATACATATAATTTTTGAAAAATAGTCAACACCAACTAGTTCTAGAATTTAAAGAGTGGGAAGGACAACTAAGCTAAAATAACTCTATTTTTGGATTTTTAAAATTTTTCAATTTTTTTTGGATTTTTCAATTTTATGTATTTACACTAAAACCCTCCCCCATACCTAAATCATGCATTGTCCTCAATGTATGCAAAATGCAGGATAAATGACAAGGGAGAATGGTGAGAAAATACCTGATAAGGATGAAAGAGAGTTTACAATTACCTACTGAAGAAACTTACTTGAATCATGGATCGATGAGGTAGATAACCTCTTCCTCGGGATCAATTGGCAGCTCTAAAAATGGTTTGAGTCTCTGTCCATTAACTTTAAATATATCACCATTTTTAGGATTTTCAATTTCAACAGCACCGTGAGGAAAAACGATCCTAACAACATAAGGACCTTCCCATCGGGATCTCAATTTCCCGGGAAACAAATGAAGCCTAGAATTGTACAAAAGAACTTTTTGACCAGGAGAAAAAGATTTTCTCAAAATAGATTTGTCATGAAAAAGCTTAGTTCTTTGTTTATAGATTTTAGAGTTCTCGTAGGCTTCATTTCTCAACTCCTCGAGTTCAAACAATTGCAACTTCCTATGACTACCGGCGGTTGGTAAGTCAAAATTCAACTCTCGAATGGCCCACATGGCCCTATGTTCGAGCTCAACGGGCAAGTGACAGGCCTTTCCAAAGACAATCCGATAAGGGGACATGCCTAAAATGGTTTTTAAAGCGGTCCGATAGGCCCACAAGGCATCTATCAACTTAGTTGACCAATCCTTCCTATTCGAGTTGACAGTCTTTTCTAAAATTTGTTTAATTTGACGATTCGAGACTTCAACTTGCCCACTAGTTTGAGGATGGTAAGGGGTGGCTAGCCGATGAGTTATTGAGTACTTTTTCAAAAGAGACTCAAATTGACGATTCTTGAAGTGCTTGCCTTGGTCACTAATGATAGCCCTAGGTGTACCAAAACGAGAAAAGATATTCTCTTTGAGGAATTTAAGAACGACCTTGTTATCATTGGACTTAGTAGCAATGGCTTCCACCCACTTAGACACGTAATTGACCGCTAACAGAATGTAGAGGTTGCCAAAAGAACTAGGAAACGGGCCCATAAAATCGATACCCCATACATCGAAAATCTCAATGATTAAGATGGGGTTCATCGGCATCATATTTCTCCTAGTGATCTTTCCTAAGTGTTGACACCTATTACACGCGATACAGTATTCAGCAGCATCCTTGTACAGAGTAGGCCAATAAAAACCGCTTTGGAGGATTTTAGCGGCTGTTTTCTTAGCACTAAAATGGCCTCCGCAGGCTTGGTCATGGCAGAAAGAAAGGATATTCTTGAATTCATGATTTGGGACGCATCTCAGAATGATTTGGTCGGGACAGTATTTAAAGAGATACGGGTCGTCCCAAAAGAAGTGTTTGACCTGTGAGAAAAATTTTGATCTATCTTGAGAGGACCAATGAGAGGGAATGTCACCGATTGCAAGATAGTTGACAATATCGGCGAACCAAGGGGGAGTAGAGATGGATAGAAGTTGCTCATCCGGAAAAGATTCGTTTACAGGGGAGTCGATGGTGGACTCCACTATCAAGTGAGAGAGATGATCGGCGACAACATTCTCAGAACCCTTCTTATCCCTAATTTCTAGGTCAAACTCTTGGAGCAAGAGAATCCACCTAATCAATCGGGCTTTAGAGTCTTTCTTAGAGAATAGATAACGAAGAGCGGCATGATCGGTGTAGATAATGATTTTCGAACCGATAAGATAGGACCGAAACTTGTCGAGAGCAAAGACTACGGCTAGAAGTTCTTTTTCGGTGGTAGAATAATTAAGTTGGGAATCATTCAAAGTCTTGCTAGCGTAGTAAATGACATGGGGCATCTTATCGATTCGTTGCCCTAAAACGGCTCCTACCGCATAATCAGAAGCATCACACATCAACTCGAAGGGGAGATTCCAATCGGGAGATCGAATGATTGGGGCAGAAGTCAATTCTTTCTTAAGATGCTCAAAAGATTGTAAACAATCGCTATTGAAATCAAATTTGACATCCTTCCCGAGAAGATTGGTTAAGGGTCTAGCCTTCTTGCTAAAATCTTTAATGAAACGCCTATAAAAACCCGCATGGCCTAGGAATGAACGAATGGCTTTGACCGACTTGGGTGGGGGAAGATTTGCAATGAGGTCAACTTTGGCTTTATCGACTTCTATCCCCTTTTCAGAAATTTTATGACCAAGAACGATCCCTTCTTTAACCATGAAATGACATTTCTCCCAGTTGAGAACGAGGTTGGTTTCTTTACACCTTTTTAAAACTAACTCAAGATGGTTTAGGCACTGGTGAAAAGACGAACCAAAGATGGAAAATTCATCGATAAAGATCTCGAGAAAATCCCCTACCATGTCAGAAAAGATGCTCATCATACATCTTTGGAAAGTGGCTGTAGCTGTGGTTAGACCAAAGGCTAAACGTCGATAGGCAAAGGTTCCAAAGGGACATGTGAAAGTGGTCTTTTCTTGGTCTTCGGGAGCAATGGGAATTTGAAAATAGCCAGAATAACCATCTAGAAAACAATAGAACGAATGACCGGCTAACCTTTCCAACATTTGATCGATAAAAGGCAAAGGAAAGTGGTCTTTTCTAGTGGCAGAATTGAGTTTCCTATAGTCTATGTACACCCTCCACCCATTCTGAACACGGGTGGGTACTTGCTCATCATTCTCATTGGTGACAACGGTAATGCCAGACTTCTTCGGAACTACTTGAATGGGGCTGACCCAAGAGCTATCAGAAATGGGATAAATGATCCCATTATCGAGACACTTAAGAATTTCTTTGCGAACGACTTCCACCATGGTGGGGTTCAAACGCCGTTGAGGATCTCGAACGGGTTTCGCATCATCAACTAGGTGAATTCGATGTTGGACAATGGCCGGACTAATTCCTTTAATATCAGAGATACTCCAACCTATGGCCTCCTTATGTTCTCTAAGTACCCTAACAAGCTCATCCTCTTGTGACTCGGTCAAATCAGAGGCGATAATAACGGGAAGAGACTCGTTAGGACCTAAAAAGGCGTACTTAAGA
This sequence comes from Saposhnikovia divaricata, assembly GCA_036435485.1. Lineage (NCBI taxonomy): Eukaryota > Viridiplantae > Streptophyta > Magnoliopsida > Apiales > Apiaceae > Saposhnikovia > Saposhnikovia divaricata. The sequence continues at coordinate 121,305,987 of CM071601.1, read as the reverse complement.
GTGGCAGGAAGAGGTTTGAGTTCTAAATCGGGCGGCGTTGACTCAACGGGTTCACTAGTTTTGAGAAGAGACAGGGGAGACGGTTCATCATCTCGATTATTTGTAGGAATGGTGGATTCTAACATTTGGTTGACCTCATTTGTATATTCGGAAACATCCCAGTTTTGACCAAAGTGGTTTAAACAAAAATCAAGAGCATCATTAGGGGTCATGAAATTTTGATCAACTATTTCATCAATTAAATTAACATCCATAGGTTGATCATGAAAATCATCGGGTTGTTTCCCAACATGAAAGATATTGAGGTCAATGGTCATGTTCCCGAACGTTAGTTTCATCAATCCATTCCTACAATTAATCAAAGCATTCGAAGTGGCTAGAAACGGACGTCCTAAAATGACGGGAATTTGGTATGTCGGATTCCTAACCGGTTCGGTTTCTAGTACCACAAAATCAACAGGAAAGACGAAATCTCCAACTTTAATTAGCACGTCCTCGATGATTCCCTTAGGAATTTTGATTGATCTATCTGCTAATTGAAGGGTAACATTCGTCTTTTGAAGTTCTCCTAACCCTAGGGTTTGGTAGACAGAAAATGGAAGCAAGTTCACACTGGCGCCTAAATCGAGTAACGCCTTGTCCACAAAAGAATTACCTATGACACATGAAATTGTGGGACAACCGGGGTCCTTATATTTCACGGGAATCTGGTTAGAAAGAATTGAGCTCACTTGAGAGGTCAAAAATGCTTTCTTAGGGACTTGGGTGGTTCGCTTATGTGTGCACAAATCTTTTAGACACTTCGCATAAGAGGGAATTTGTTGAATCGCGTCTAAAAGAGGAATGTTGACTTTAACTTGCTTAAAAACCTCTAAGATCTTGTCTAATTGAGCAGTTTGCTTATTAAAGATAAGGCGTTGTGGGTAAGGAGCTTTTGGCTTAAAGACTCGTTCATTAGGTTCTTCGGGGACGGGTTTTGTCCCACTCGTTGATCCTTGTTCCTTAGAACTCTCGGGTTCAAGATTAGCGTTTGGTTCAGAATTCGATTCATCTTCTTCGGGAGACTTGTCACCGACATGATTTTCAACTTGCTTACCGGACCTTAAGGAAATGACCGCGTTCACATTGTGAAGAGGTCTTTGATTGATTGGAAATTTAGGGTTTACCTCGGTTTGACTTGGAAGTTTGTTCTTCTCTCGTTCACAAATGGCGTTGGCTAATTGGCTCACTTGAACCTCTAACTTCGATATGGCTTGAGTACTAGCATTTAAAATTTGCCTATCTTGAGTCATGGTTTGCATGAAGGTCTGTTGAGATTGAGCCAAATTAGTCGTTGATTTTAGAAGCGCATCGAGAGTCTTTTCCAAGGAGTTAATTCTCTTATCCGACTCATGAAAGCCGGGTGGGTGGGCGGGTGCTTGATTTTGATAAGGAATGTGATTTTGAGTCGTGTTTGAGAAAGGAACTTGGTTTGGATAGTTCGGCTTTTGAAAAGATGGTGGAGATTGGAAATTTTGGCCTTGGTTCCAAGAGAAATTAGGGTAGTTCTTCCACCCGGGATTGTAAGTTGGTGCGAACGGGTCATTCCGAGGTCTCGGTTGGAACATTGCGTTTACTTGCTCAAAATCGGGACAAGGTTGAGACTCAAAGTTCGAAGAATTAAAATTTGGGTACATAGACATGGGTGGGGGACTACTATGAGTTTCTAGAGCTTCGAGTCTCCTAGTAAGGGTGGCTAGCTTGGATCGGTTGCAATATTGTTTCCAACTGAATGTAGACCCCTAGAAGAACTAGATGACTCGTTGGACTTGTGAGGTTCCCTAGTAGACTCCCACAACATAGTCTTCTCGGCTAATTCCTCGAAAAACTCCCACCCTTCGTCTTCATTTTTCTCCATAAATTTTCCTTGGCACATAGACTCTAACAACGCGGTTGTTGGACTATCTAAGGCCTCGTAAACAATCTTGCAAAGCCTCCATTTTTCTATTCCGTGGTGGGGGCATTGTGATAAGGGATTTTTAAAACGATCAAAATATTTCCAAAAAGACTCATTTTCCTTTTGATGAAATTGATTTATTTCGTTTGTAATCCTTGTAGTCTTATGGTTTGGAAAATATTTTTTAAGAAAAATTATCACAAATCCCTCCCACGTTGAAATAGAATTAACGGGTAGACTATACAACCATTTTTTGGCATTTTCTTTTAAGGCGAAGTTGATAAGTCTAAGCCTAATGGAGTCTTCGGTCAATTGTTGGAGTTTTTGTAGAGCACAAACCTCCTCGAATTCATGAAGGAAAATATACGGATCCTCACCATCACTCCCGGTAAACTTAGGTAACATGCTAATATGGTGAGCTTTGATCTCGAAATTATTACCATTTACGGGAGGAAGAGTGATGCACGAAGGTTGAGCGGAACGGGTGGGGTAGCAACGGTCCTTAAGAGACAAGGCCATGTTTACTATCGGTTCGGAATTATCTAACGACTCGGAATCAGAAGAGGAAGAACTCTCAAACGATCTCACTAGTCTAGAAGAATTATCCCTAATCCATATAGTTCGCATAAACCATGTAAGGAAACACGTAGCAAATAAGTGCGATAAAATAAACACACAAAAAGAAAGGGGTGTAAAATTAAAAGAAAAATTCTAAACCTAGGGTTCCCTAATAAAATAACTAGACCTTGCTCCTAACTGTAAGGGCTACCAAAAACTAGGTAAATCAATAATTATTCGAACCGGCTTGGCCAGGTAGGTGCAAGCATTGCCAAGAGGCTAAACACCAACCTAGACACCAAACCTTAATTGGCCAGGTCAGCTTTCGCTTTCCTAGACACCAAAAAGTAAGAATAATTAAAGATTACTTCGTTTCTTAAGCACCTTCCTAATTGAGAGCGAGATTCCTAGGGGCAAACGTCTAATTAATTTTATTAAAGGCAAGGTATGCAAAATGAGGAATTAAATTGTTTTTGGGCTAAGGAAAGAGTGATGAAATCCCTTCCCTTATCTTTTGAGAGGTTTTGCCCTTAAAGTTTATTTACAAAATGATGCAACAAACAAAAAGGTATAAAAAATTATAAACATTTATGGATGCTTTAAACTACGTGTTCTAACTAAAAAAACGAAAGAATTTAACGTACCTTTGGGTCCTCCAGCAATCACCACAATTTATAAGGTACGAAAAATTAAAAACAAGAAGATAAAAATCTAAATGATGTGCCCTAGGTGATTAAATGCATGATGCAACAATTATGTATTTACGAATAATTTTTTTGATTTTTGATTTTTTTTGTTTTTTTTTTATTTTTTGTGATTTTCTAAAATAAAAAGATGAAAAGTGGGAGATACGGGTTACCGAAGCACGCTTCCAGAAATTCCAATTTTTCCACGCTCCGAGAGAAGATTCCCAAAATTTCACACTTTCCTGATAAAAACGAGATAAAAATAAGGCAAGAAATAAAACTAATCCGAAAAATTAAAAATTACGATGCGAAAAATAATTAAGTTCCCCGGCAGCGGCGCCAAAAACTTGATGTGCCGAAAACATGACAATTAAATATCGCAAGCGCACGATCATCGTTTTAATATTTAAGATTCGATCCACAGGGACTAATTTATTTTTCCGAATTCTTAATAATTAATTTTAGCGAATTAGAAAGATTTTGTGTTTTGGATTTTTCATTTTAATATTTAATTTCTAAAACTATTTAGAAGAAAATTAAATCTATTCTAATTTTAAACTAATTAAAAATGAAAAGAGCAAAAATTAATTGATTCTAAGAATTGGATTTTGGAAGATTTGGATTTTACATTATTTAATTCCTAATTCTAAAATATCTAATTTATTCTAAAACTGAAGATTATTCTAAAATTCGTTAATTCGAAATAAAACTAAATTCTATTCTGATGAAATTTTACTATTTAATAATTAAAAGAAAATTATTCTATATTTTTTTTATTTAATTAAAAACAAAAGGAACCAAAAACTAAATTATGCTAAAAGAAAATCTAAATTTTTAATTAAAACAAAAATTTTATTCTAACAGAAAATGCACAAACATCGAATCAATACAAACCACAAGTCAACAATCATTAACAAAAAAAATGCACAAATAGACCCTCAACTCGAAATGCAACAAAATGACATAGGGAGGAAAAAAAAAATAATGGAACTCAGCTGCACAGAGGATCGAACTCAGACACAAGACAGGACTTGAACTATGGTAACAGACTCACTAAACAAATACAGCAGAATGAAACCAGACCATTAACTCGATACGAACCCATACAAAACACAGCAAATATCCAGAGAAAAAAAAAACTGGGCAGCCACAAAACCACACAACTCGAAAATCGAATTCAGCTACAGCAAATACAGCGACAACAAAACCAACGAAATCACGAATTTTTTACTAAACTCAGCGAAATCACACAACTCTGCAGACTTGAGAAATCACCACGAAACCAGCAAAAACATCAGGAAAAAAAAACAAAGACTCAAACACTAAAAATTTTCCTCAGACTTCCCAATTACTAACTCGGCAAATAGCAAAAGCACAGAAAACGGTTCGGTAAATATAAATCAAACTCCAAAAACAGGACCGTCGTAAACTCAACTCAATCCCATCAGCAATTACAAACTCACAAAACCTTAAATCCTATTGCAGAATATAAAGAACTAGGCGAACTGACTCGGTGAACAATCTCGGATGAAACGCAGCAATGATTGAAAAACAGAAGAACGAACTCAGTTTGAAATACTCTCAGCATCAACTCGGACAGTTCGAACTCAGACAACACTTGCCAACAAAAACGCTGACTCGGAAAAACAAGAAACAAACTTGACTTATGAACCACTCGATACTTAGAACTTGAACCGCAGCAAATAAATGGATTAGAAACAAGCACCGAAAATCTCGACTCTACAGAACACAGTAGCGATATTAGTGAACCAAACAAACTAGACCCATTCGACTAACTCAGTACCACACAGCAACAAAACTAACTCAATGCACAAGTAAACAAAACGCAAGGCTCAGAAAAATAACTCAGTAGACTCATCATTTCAACAAAACCCAAATCGGTGACAATAACTACCATACATAGAACAAATATTTAACACAGGGAGCTCGTAGTGAACTTGACTTAATGAAATCAGCAGATCCTTCTACAACTGGGGAAAGGGGATTTTTGCAGCAAAAGGAAAGGGAAGAAAGGGAGAGGAGAGAGAGAGAGAGAGAGAGAGAGAGAGAGAGAGAGAGAGAGAGAGAGAGAGAGAGAGATTCGTTGGAATTAAAGGAAGGAGGGGATGGTGTCTTGCTGTGAATTGAAAAGAGAAGAAGGAGACCTAGCTGGTTTTTTTGGTGTTTGAGAAGTAAAATACAAAGCAAGGGAAAGTATCGAGTACTTGGTTCAGTTGATTCACAGAAAAACAAAACAGGGGAGACACATGGTAAATTATTACTTCGGAAAACAGAGCAAAATAAATTAAGGCTTCGAATAAACAAATTAAAAGCAGGAAAAATAAGTACTGAAAATTTTAAAATTAATATATTTGTGGTTTTTATTTAATGATTTATTATACTACTGATTAGAACATGAAATTTAGATATTTAATTAACAATAATAAAACCCACAATAAAATTGATATTTAAAGGGACGTAACTAATATTAAAGTAGAAATTAAAATTACGAAAACAAATTCTTCAAATCGATACTTTCAATCCCGTGTGGTTAGCGTCGCTACTTTATCCACCCGAGAATTTACGAAAATAACGAAATAAAGAGTAAGGAGAGAAATGAAAGAGAAGTGCAAGAAATTAAATGAAACTTGAAATTGCATAAAAATAAAAAGTGTTTACAAGAAAAATAGAAAATTACAACTACAATTTTTGGAGATGAAGTACTACAACCTAATTCTAATATGTAAGGTAATGGTTGTCTTTACAAGTGAAGAAATGAAGCCTATTTATAGGAAAATTTTAGGGTTTTAGGTAGGTGTGGGTAAATCCTAGCCATTGATTTGGTTTAGTGTTGGCTAAATCTTGGTCGTCCATTTGTTTGGCTACAAAAATGCACCACCCTTCCTAGCTTTTCATTTTCTTCTTGTTTTGGTCCTTCTTCTTCTTCTTTTTCTCTTCCTTGACCTTTATTTTCTTTATTTTGCAATTTCTTCATTTTTTCTTGAATTTCCTGAAATAAAACAAAATAATTTATTAAAATATGAATCCAAGCAATAAATAGGCAATAAAAATATGCAAAAATATGCACTTATCAGATATACAAGAGGATATGGCTTGATTTCACAAGGGAATGTTGTCATTGAAGAAGTAGCACTGGTTGATGGACTTAAGCATAACTTGCTAAGTGTCAGTCAACTGTGTGACAAAGGCCAGAATGTCTGGTTCACATCTGAAGCTTTTATCATTTTTAAGAAAAGTGACAACAAGGTAGTGTTGACAGGAGATAGAAGAGGAAATGTGTACATTGCTGACTTCAATTCAACAAATGCAAACATGACTACATGTCTTCTCAGCAAGGCAAGTGTAGATGAAGGTTGGCTTTGGCACAAAAGATTGTCACACTTTAAAGCAATGAATGAGTTGGTAAAGAAGGATTTGGTTAGAGGTATTCCAAAATTGGATTACTCCAAGGATGGATTGTGTGATGCATTCCAGAAAGGGAAGCAGAAGAAGGCCTCTTTCAAATCAAAGTCAATGTCATCAATTGATCAACCCTTGCAACTACTTCACATGGATCTCTTTGGACCAGTCAATGTGTTGTCAATCTCAAAGAAGAAATATTGTCTTGTGATTATTGATGATTTCTCAAAATTCTCTTGGACATTCTTTCTGTACTCTAAGGATAAGGCGAGTGAAGTCATTATAAATCACATCAAGATAGTCAACAACAATCCTCTACTCAAAGTAAGGAGAATCAGAAGTGACAATGGAACCGAGTTCAAGAATTCTGTAATAAGAGAGTTTTGTGAAGAAGAAGGAATTATCCAAGAATTCTCTGCACCAAGAACTCCTCAACAAAATGGTGTAGTGGAAAGAAAGAACAGAACTCTAATTGAAGCTGCAAGGACAATGCTTGAAGAATCTAAGCTACCAACATACTTCTGGGAAGAAGCTATAAACACTGCATGCTACACTCAGAATATTTCTTTGGTCAATCTAGCAAAAGGCATGACACCTTATCAACTTTTCAAATGCAAGAAACCAACAATCAACTTTCTGCATGTCTTTGGATGCAAATGCTTTGTACTGAAAAATCATGGTGGGCATCTTGGAAAATTTGATTCAAAAGCAGATGAAGCTATCTTTGTTGGATACTCAGCTGAAAAATCCTACAGAGTCTACAACCTAAGACTAAACATTGTAATGGAGTCCATACATGTTGTCTTTAATGACAAGAAAATATCTGGTCTAGTAGATGAAGGTTTTCATGAGTCTCTCTCATTTGAGAATGAGAGAAGTGGTGAAGAAAGTGAAGATGATGATGAAGAATGGAGATCAAATGGTGTGAGAAACAGACAAGGATCATCAGTTGAAGTGCAGAATGAACCACCTATTGAAGAGCAACTTACACCATCAGTTGGAAATCAAATAGAAGCCTCTGTTGATGAATCTGCAAGTACTCCATCAATCTCGAGAGCCATACACTCAGGGGGAGTTTCTCACAATGATTAACATAGAGAAAATGAAGCCACTTCATCAAGGTCAAACTTACCACCACAAAGAAAATGGACCAGGGATCATCCATTTGAGCTTATAATTGGAGATCCTAATGCAAAGGTCCAAACCAGAAGAGCAACTCAAGAAGAATGCTTATATAGCAGTTTTCTATCCAAAGAGGAACCAAAGAGGATCCAGATTGGGTTTTAGCAATGCAAGAAGAGCTAAACTAGTTTGAAAGAAATGAAGTATGGAAACTTGTACTCAAACCTAAAGACAAATCAGTGATTGACACTAAGTGGGTATTCAAGAACAAGATGGATGAGAATGGCATAGTCACAAGGAATAAAGCTAGATTAATGGCTAAAGGCTACTGTCAAGAGGAAGGAATTGACTTTGAAGAAACCTTTGCACCAGTGGCAAGGTTAGAAGCAATAAGGATCTTCCTGGCCTATGCAGCGCATGCCAATTTCAAAGTCTATCAAATGGATGTCAAGAGTGCATTTCTGAATGGAATTCTGGATGAGAAGGTATATGTTAGTCAACCGCCTGGTTTTGAAGATCCAGACTTTCCAGAATATGTGTTCTTTCTACTCAAAGCACTCTATGGCCTGAAGCAAGCACCTAGAGCCTGGTATGACACACTCTCACAGTTCCTTATAGAGAATCACTTCATTCGAGGTACTATTGATAAAACTCTCTTTTATAGAAATGTCAATGGCTCTATGATACTTGTCCAAATTTATGTAGATGATATAATATTTGGGTCTACAGATGAGAAACTTTGCAAGAGGTTTGCCAAACTCATGCAAAGTAGATATGAAATGAGTATGATGGGTGAATTAACTTATTTTCTTGGTTTACAAGTTAAACAAGTAAATGAGGGAATTTTTATAAGTCAAATAAAATACATTTATGATCTTTCAAAAAGGTTTGATTTAGCAGATTGTTCTTCTGCAAAAACACCCATGGCCACTGCCACTAAGCTTGAACTGAATAGTAAGGAAAAGAAGGTGGACATGACAAGCTATAGGGGCATGGTTGGATCTCTTTTATACTTAACAGCTAGTAGACATGATATTATGTTTGCTACATGTTTATGTGCTAGATTTCAAGCTGATCCTAGGGAATCTCACTTGGTAGCTATTAAGAGGATTTTCAGATATCTCAAGGGAACACCAAACCTTGGCATTTGGTACCCTAGAGATTCTGATTTTGATCTAATTGGTTACTCAGATGCAGATTATGCATGTTGCAAAATGGATAGAAAAAGTACCACAGGAACCTGTCAATTCTTGGGAAACAAGCTGGTCTCATGGTTCAGTAAGAAGCAGAACTCAGTATCTACCTCAATTGCAGAGGCTGAATACATAGCAGCTGGGAGTTGTTCTTCACAGATTCTATGGATGAGAAATCAACTACTTGACTATGGAGTTAAAGTTAAAAAGATCCCAAATTTCTGTGACAACACGAGTACAATTGCAATATCACAAAATCCAGTGCAGCATTCTAGAACCAAGCACATAGACATCAGATACCATTTCATCAGGGAGTATGTGATGGAAGGCACTGTGGAACTGCATTTTGTTCCTAGTGAAAAACAGTTGGCAGACATTTTTACTAAAGCTTTGGATGAAGCAACCTTTTCAAGGTTGGTAAGTGAGCTTGGTATGTTAAATTTCACATGATCTTTTAAAATATCTGTTCAATTTGTTGTAGCCAGTGAATTTCATCCTCTGGATTTTGTTTGTTTTATTTGATTATCTGTAGGATTATTCTGGAGATATCACTGTAGCATAATTAAATAAATATTTTATTGACATATATCAATTAATGATATTTTGTTAATTTTATGTCTATTTAATTGTAGGTTTATTATTGTGGATTAATTCTTAATTTACTGCGTGATTATATTTAAATCCATAATAATTAGAAGTATTAAATATGTGTATATGTGTATAAGCTGATAGGCCGGCTGACAGGTTTCGGTGATAAGATGTTAGCCTCCATTGTTGAATTCATGAAATGTGGCTACCTAACATGGTGGCTACCTAACATGGTTGACAATTTACCACTTGTTGTAGAGAGTTTGAATTCTTTAAACAAAACCTGTCACTATTTTACCTAACCCACTGAACCTTGAAACCTTATAAATGATGAGTTTTTGTTTGTGTTTAACATCATCATTTTTCAGATATACAGAGCATATACACACAATTGCTGAATATTTCGAGCTTTGATCGGAAAGATCTCTCAATCTAGCTGGTGGTTTTTATATCAGATTTCATATTCTTGCTTTACACATCATCCTTTATAAAAACTAACCCTTGTTTTTGAATTTCCTCAAAGTTTTGTAAATAGCATTGCAGGGAAGTTTTGTTATTGCTAAAGCTAATCCTACTTCCATTCAGTAAATCGAAACCATCTATGATGAGCAATTTCGGGCTTGGGCACAATTTCTGAATGAACATTCATTAATTCGCTATGCTTTAGTTACACCAGTGCAACTTAACCATGATGCATTACGTGAACTATATTGCAGTGCGGTTAACACTTCTGGACAGGACGGGTGTGCATTCACATATCGACTGTTTGGTAGGTCGATTAGGGTCACTGAACGAGATGTTAATCGAATTCTTCATTTTCCTATGGAAAATCTTGTTTCTGATCCTACACCTGAACACATTGAAATGTTCTTTCGTTTTATAAGGTACCAAGATGGCAATTTCAATACTGGTAATATCTCTAGAACATTTCTAACCCAGTACTGGAATTTCTTCTTTCACATTCTTGGCCATGTTTTTTCCTCAGATAGAATGAATCTAGATCGGATACCTGGATTTATTCAAAAAATAGGGTATGCGGTTGCCAATAATTTGAGGATTAATTTTGGAAAAATAGTGCTTGGTCAAATCATTTTAAAGATGAAACACTTGGGAACAAGAGATGTTCAGACTCAAAACGTCAAATGTCTATATCCAAGGTTTCTACAACTAATATTAAATGATTTTTTGAATGATGAAGACAGGGTACACTCGGAAAATGGTCGAAATGTGGAATGTGCTTACATGAAGACGAATGTAATTTATTACATAAGCAAAAAGAACTATACGGATGTGCCTACAGTCCTAACTGAATATCTAAAGACTGTCCCACTTCCGTTGTTACCAAGACCAGTGAGAGCAGGTATACGACAAGGTAATATTTCAATCCCTGCTATCTCAACCTCTGTATTCCCTATTGTATCACAGGAAATACAGTTCCTACAGCCCCTAGTGGCCATCTTACCCGACCAAGAGCAGGAAATCCCACCGACTCTAACACAGGTCGAAGAGCCCATTCTACAAATACAAACACAAACAGAACAAACTCCTACACCTCAATTGTCACTTAAACGACCAGTCATCCACATTATTGAGGGAGATAGTGCCTCAGCAGCACCACATAAGGAGTTAGTTACATCAGCCGCTCTACCTCATTCTAAACGGAGTAAACCCAATGAACCTGAGGTAATGGCAACTGTTAGTGAAACAATTCTTTCTTATCCAATGAGTGAAAATGTAAATAAGGCTTAATTAACGGGAGCAACTATCTTGAGTTCCATTTCACGGAACATAAGAGTGGCTGATGATCTTTCTAAAGATGTAAGTGTAACCCAAACCACTAAACCGAGTGAATATAGAGTGTTGAGTGAAACACCTGCAGAACGTATGAGTGAGCAACCTACTCAACCACATGCACCTGTAACCAGAAAGGAGTACAGCAGACTCCTTACACGGGTCCAAACAATGGAGAAAGAGTTGTCAAAAATCTGTAAGTCCATTTCAGAAATAAAAAATTTGCAAATTATTCAACATGATGCATTCCAGGTTCAGTTAAGTTCCATGGCATCCCGGTTTAGTCATGCAATTAATTCCTTGTCAAAATCATCTTCGTCTAATTTACCAACTCCACATCCTACTACTCTGGAGGATAACCCAACTGAGGGGGAGAAGTTGGATGATCAAGAAAAATCAACTAGGCGTAAGGGCAAGGAAAAGGTTATTGACACGAAATTAACTTTATTTTGGGAAAGGAAAAGCTAGTGGGAGTATTAGTGGAAAGAAAGCAAGGCAAAATTGAAGATATGTTCAGTCTAGAGGAATAATTTATCTTGCACTTGTTCAAATTTTAGAAATCTGGAAAATGTATATATGATCCAGAATGCGCTTTAATATTATTTATCTCTGTATTTCATTTTTTTGTTGTATCAGTTGAGTTATCCTCTAGGAATTTGCTTGTCAAACCCTAACAATCAAATAGGGGGAGATTGTAAAGCATAATGTAATGTAATATGTAATAGAGGACATATATAACTCAACTAGGATAAAAGATAAATAATATTAACTCTATACAGGGATCGTGAAATTTGAAGAACAGGCATCAACAAGGATCAAGTTGCTGAAAGAAGTTCATTAACATGATCAAGCCTCAGTGACAAAATAAGATGTACAAATGATTCAGTTGAAGGGCCAAAAGATTCCAAAGATAAAGTTTTTATGGTTGCACAATTCTTAGCAGTGTTCTTAAAGACATGATACGAAGACCATGAGTGAATGTTAGTCGTCTGTGAACCAGACCAGTTGCACTAGGCGTCAACACTTCACAAAGGAATCGAAGTATTTAAACTCAAAAAAACTGTTAAGAGGTATGATTGAGTTTAGAGCAGTATTGATATCCTCCATTTTGGAAGCTACATATTTAAGGATGTCAAATTAAGAGGAAAATGAATAGTATCCAAAATCACTATTCATATGAATAGTAACCGAAATCACTATTCACATGAATAGTACTATTCATATGAATAGTAAACGAAATTACTATTCATGAATAGTACCCAAAAGTACTATTCAATCAGGTGGGGCCCACACAAATATAAAATTCAAAGTTTTGACAGAAAAACTTTTGTTGAATTTTGGATCAGAATGTTCAAAGGCAGCAGGCGATAAAAAAAAAATAACGTCATCAGTTACGTTATATTAAGCAGCATAGTGACTTTCTATAGCTTATAAATAGGCCTGTTGTATTTCATTTTGAAACACACCTCAACACCCAACTCTCTCTTCTCTCTCTTATATCTTCTTTGTGTAAGCTGCTAGACAGTCCATTTAGTAGGAAATCCGGCTTAGCCCGCTTTCAGGAAGTGTCAGATAGAAGGTCCTCGTGCCTAAACTATCCTTAGGAGTGTTCTGGTTTTGAAGCTAATCCATTGGATTAGAAGTTGTAACACCCCTTCGGGTTTATTATCAATAAAGATATATTCCTGAAATTGTGTTTCGTTATTTTTGATTTCATGATCCGAAAAATTGTTATCCGCAAAAATCTTGAAAACCAAAATATTTTGGTAGTATCGTATTCAACCCCCCTTCTACGATACTTCGGGACCTAACAGATAAGTTCCTGGGTCTTTCTAGTCTTCGACTAGTCACCAAAAATTAGAGAATTTTAGCCCTTACTATAAACCAGTAAGTTCTTGGGTCGTCCTAGACACCAACATAATCTCAAAGGAGTTCTAACAGTCTATATACATTTACTTTGGGGGTAGACTAATAACAGATTTTAACTTAACAGTGTATAACTAACAGAGTTTAGAGCTCATCAACATCAGAAAATATTCATGAGAGGCAATGCACACAGTATTTACAGACTCAGAGTTTATGATAAATAAACTAAGAGATGCTAAATATGAAACACTATCTTGCTGTGTTAATTTTTTGCACAATCTAAGATTAGATCACAAATAACTTAGAAGGATTCATGATTAATTACTGAGGATCATGCTTCATACAAATTTCTTCATTGGTGTTAACATTCAGACAAAAACATTATCAGAGTTTCTTAGAGTTTATCCAACATGTCAACAGTGTATGACTTACAGAGCATGCTAACAAAGTTTAACAGTCAACGAACAGAGTTTACATAGCAGAGTTTATCAACAGAGTTCACATAACAGTTAACATAGCATAGAATTATGAGCAACACATTACATAAGTAAAATTTTGAGTCTAACCAATATCTCTAGTCAAAACCAGAGACAAGTTGCATACATGATATCAGGCCTGCTAGCTGTTAGATAAAGAAGAGACCCTATCATGCCTCTGTAGTTTGTCATATCAACTGAAGCTCCTGTGTCTTTGTCCAACTTTGTTGCTGTTGCCATGGGAGTTGATGCAGATGAGCAGTCAAGCATACCAAATTTATTGAGAAGATTTCTGGTATATTTTGCTTGATTTATGAAAATTTCATCATCTGTTTGCTTCACCTGTAGGCCTAGAAAATAACTAAGCTCTCCCATCATGCTCATTTGATACCTGGACTGCATGAGCTTGGCAAACTTTTTACAGAGTTTATCATTAGTAGACCCAAAAATTATGTCAACAACATATATCTAAACTAAAAGCAAGTCATCACTATAGTTAAAATAGAACAATGTTTTATCAATTGTACCTCTGTTGAACCCACTTTCTAAACAAAATTGAGCCAAAGTTTCATACCATGCTCTTGGTGCCTGCTTAAGTCCATAGAGTGCCTTATCCAGCCTGTAGACATAGTCTGGATATTTTGGATCCACAAAACCTGGTGGTTGTTCAACAAACACTTCTTCTTCAAGCTTCCCATTCAAAAAAGCACTTTTCACATCCATCTGAAATACCTTGAATTTATTGTGAGAGGCATATGCTATAAAAATTCTTATTGCCTCCAATCTTGCAACTGGAGCAAAAGTTTCACCATAGTCTATTCCTTCCTGCTGTGAATAGCCTTTTGCCACAAGTCTTGCCTTGTTCCTTGTAACAACTCCCTCACTGTCAGTTTTGTTTTTGAAAACCCATCTAGTACCAACAACGGATCTATTCTTTGGTCTAGGTACAAGGGTCCATACTTCATTCCTCTCAAATTCATTTAACTCATCCTGCATTGCTGTTATCCAATCAGCATCTTGAAGAGCTTCTTCTACTGTAACACCCCTAGATCCGGGGTCCGGGATCTGGTAGTTACGGTTTCCAATTCTGTCCACAACAATTGAACTTTCCTTAACATAAAATAAATTACGTCTCTATTACCCAACACAACAATATAAAACACACCCGTTATAGTCCCAGAGATGAAATCAGAGTAACAATCAAATTTTTATTAATCACATTATGAGTTCTTACAATCCAAAAGAATTTCAATATAAATACATACTCTTTGCCATCCATTTACATAAATCATACTAGACCATATTCTTGGTACTGAAAGAATAAATATATCCTACCAATAGCTTCTTCTTCAGCTCTGGTAGTCTCATCGTCCTCACCCGCGTCGAGTGCGCCTTGTGCGAGTCATCTGGTCTAGTTGTTGTTGTGATATAATAATAAAGCAAGGGTGAGCAATAGCCCACCAACAATAATATATAATTGAACGATAATATATAATAGTTCAAAAGTATCTTTCAAACCATATGCCATGCATTTACGGAAATGATGCCAGTATAATATGAACGATGAAGTTACAAGGTAACTTAAAGTATTTGTTTGTAGAAATATCTGCTACATCAAAAGTAAGCGTGATATTCTCATTGCCATTAAAAAGAGGAACTTGCATGAAAAGATTGCAATTCCAGTTATGAACACTTTTCCAGCTCTGCCAATAGTAATCATGTTGCAGGAAATAAATAAGTTTGGATGATGAACCAATGATGGAGTATTCACTGCGCCCGCTGTTCCAATCTTGATGATCAGTCAAGATCGTACAGCTCAAATTAGATTTACTACCGGTAGAAGGAAGAACTGACGGCTTTACTTGTCTACCGCCTTACTAGCTCTCCCCGGCCAACGGTTGGGCCAAAGGGGATGGACCGGCGCTACTCGGCCTCTTACACGACTCCTAGTTCAAATAGAATTCATGATTCTGAATGTAACGTTCGCCCCCCTTTCCCCAAGTATAATACTTGTTGATAAGACTCTACAAGGTAGTCGTATCTAGTTGGAAAGGAAAATTCACCAATAACTTCCAAGCTGTGGCTTGGTATCGAATATCAACTTGTTCTAACAATCTTACCCCTCGAAAGATGAGAAGGTAAACAACGACTTAATAAGTCAACAGCACCCGAGTTGCGAGTGAAGAGAATACTCTATGACCGGGAAGTCGACAAGATAAATTACATTTTCCAAGTAAGGTTCCCTTATTATTAGAGAGCTAGACTCAAAGAAGAATGATGTCTGAGAACCTTTCTTGATATAAGATTAATAATAATATGACTCCGAGGTATTTTCTGTAATAATCGAAGAAGATAAACCTTATTGAGGTTATTCTAAGTATGAAATAAATATTCAGAGAATATTTATTGAATTAAAAATATTTAAAGAATATTTAAGAATATTAAAGGATATCTTTAATCAGGGTATTTCTCAAAATAATCCCTGGTGAAACATCAGGAGAATATTTATTGAATAAATAAATATTTAAATGAATATTCAAAATAATATTCATTAATTAATAGGGCCTGAAAGGAATACTTAAGATAAGATTCATAATTAATTAGGAATTTAAATGAATATTCAAAAAGTAATATTCATTTAATGAATAATATTCTAAATGAATATCAAGTAATATTCATTTAGTAATCCAAGCCCTAAAGGAATATTCGAGATAATATTCGATAAATAAATCAGGCTTCAGATGAATATTTAAAATAATATTCATCAAGTAATTAATATCTTAAATGAATTTTCAAAAGTAATATTTATTTAATAAAATAATATTCTAGGTGAATATCCAAATAATATTCATTTAGTAGTCTCATCTTTAGAAGAATATTCGAAATAATAATCGATAATCAATTCGACTCTGAATGAATATTGAGAAATATTATTCGTCGAATGGTTACGTTCAAATAATTATTTGAAGTAAGGATCGTTAAATAAATAATCTCGAACGAATATTCAAATAATATTCGTCGCCCGAATAAGGGAAAATATTTACTTAAATATTTTCCTCCGAGGTAACCTTGATATATCAAGAAATATTGACTCCCGGTCTATAGTTGATGAATAAGATATATACATCCTTCTCTGAGGGTCTTACAATAACCGGTTTATAATTGATACGTTAGCTGTCTAATTTATAAGCCAATAAACAATCAGGGAACAAGCATAATGATATAACTTGAAAGTAGGCATGCATGCTATGGCATATGTACAACAGAAAACATATATATATATATATTCAATCACAACAACAGCATAAAAGAAGGGAATTGAAACTTGCCTGGTAGTCGAGTACGGTAAGGGGTAGTGGTAGCGGGTCCCGGGTCAGCTTGGTGATCTATAAATAGCCAAGGCATTCGGGATTAATCACTTAACATCTTAAAAGTTAAGTTATACTTAAATCGAAACACGTTCTCGAGTTATCTCGTTATACCCCTTTTAGTGGATTCCTTTTATCATCGATCTGACCCGACATTCGTTCGTTAATACGACATGTCATTGTACTTACACTTGGGACATACTTAAGTCATACAAGTTCTAAAGTCGATCGTTACAAATCAATATTATGCTCCGAGTTTTATCGCCCGTTTTCTATGTGTTTTACCGAAGTTATAATCAAGCGGGTTTTTAGGGGTTCGTTTGCGATTAACTTTGATTCGAACATTTTTATAAAATCGGAAAACGATCCGTTTCACATGAGGTTTTCTCTCACACCTTCCTTTTTACCTCTAGTATTTAATTACCAAGATTTGCCACTGACTTACGTGTTTTACGAGGGTTCAATTTTAATAACGAACTCGTACTTACGGTTTCGAACGTCTTTTAGTGAATCGACCATAATTCCTAAACCGTAAGTCCGTTTCACATGATCTTTATATCAAAACGAAGCTTATAACATGATCTATCTTGCCATGGCAGAACATGATACTGGACAGTGACTGATGGCTACTGTCAAACACGATTTCTTAAGGTTAACAAAAATCATGCATTACGACGTCTATAAATCGGACGTTCCATAAATCGTAATCAACAACCCAAGCCACACCGGGCATACCAATCATTTTACATTCATAATACTAAGCTCATAAGTCCAGGAACATCATGCTTTACCATAATAATCATTATGCTACTTAAATCACTAAATCATTAACCAAGCATGCTTATAATGTTACCATAATCATAACTAAGCCAAATCATCAAGAACATGCTAAAAACTCAAAATGAGATCCATGGTTCTTAAGGGTTATACCTTCCTTAGAGAGTGTACAAGCCCTAATAATCCTTGTATAGCCTCCATGTAGCTTGAATCATCCACCAAAATCAAGATCCAAGAGTTTTGTTCTTGAGGTTACTATTCACCCTCTACTTTGATGATTTTATTGAAAATGGAAACATTGGATTTTGAGGCTAAGATTTCTAGGGTATCATTTTTAGGAAATATAGGATCTAGGATAAAAATTTGGAGATCAAACAAGGAGTGGAAGCTTGATTTCTTCCTTTGAATTTCTTGAAAAAGTCGAATGCTCCATGGATGAGAGAAGTGGAGTTTTTTTGCTTGGTTGATTGCATAAAGTGATCAATAAGACAAGATATTTGTTTGGCTAACTATAGTTTAGTTGATGGGTTAAGGCTTGGTTAAGGATTTGCTTCCATGTGGACATGTATTGGTGCCTTATGTTACACCCTCATGCTAACTAGTTTAGTTTGTCTCCAATGATACTTGTATGTATGAAACTTGCTTGGTTCCTTTCATTATTGTGATGAAGAAGGAATAAGGATGAGTGAATTATTTAGGAAGATATTTGTTTGACACAAATGCAAGTTGCCCCCTCTAGTTTGGTAGAAAAAACAAGCTTCTTGAAGAAGCTAACTTAGCTTAGATAATATCTTCATAAAGATACCTTAATAAAGTGATGATGCCATGGTGGTGATCTCATCCACTTGCACATGGTTGTCTCTTGGTTCTCAGCTTGTTTCTTTGTCCGGTTATTGCTCAATTCATTGATTGTTCGGAGGAATAACTAAGTAGTTTCACCTCTAGGGTTTACCGGGAAATTTCTCGATATTCATAATACCTTCCCCAATCCTTAATATAATCCTCGTGATGACCATGTAGGATATTTAATCTTGATACGAACTTAATCCGTAATCTAGGATTCGTTCGCTTTATTGATTAATCTCGTTATAACGTTTTAGCGGTTTCTAGAACGCTTGTTTCACTACCTCAGTGGTTTCCTACCTTCATTCTTAAATCAAATATAATAACATCCCAAAATATCAAATCCTCAAAGTTAATATCTCAATTCTTGGATTATAATAATATTTAATCCACTGTCCGGTCAAATATTATACCGAAAAAGAATTTGGAATTTCTGAATTCCGATCGTCTCTGCATTCACTTATTTCCTCCGCGTATTACTAATATGACTTCGAAACATCCATATCACGTCCCGTACATAGGGTGGCGTGAAAAGTTTTCCAACTTACAAAATCACTATTCATCCACCAAATTACTATGCACGTACAGGAAACACTATGCACATATGGGAAACACTATGCACGTATGGGAAACACTATGCACGTACTCATTTCCCTTCAAGGATCCATTAGCTTCTCCCTGGATGGTAGATTATTCTTATCTAGGTCCTCAACCATCGAATTACTCTATTCTGACAATATACCAATGCATCAGGATCATTGTCCAAAGCAATATCCATTCATTACAATCATTGTTCTTTGAAACCACCATTCATTAGAGCTGGTGACCTTGTTGTCGGAATCATTGTTCTCATTTTATCATTACTTAATAAAAAGTTTTAATTATATCCAAAATTTGGGGTTCTTATAGTCTCCCCTCCTTAAAAGGATTCCGTCCCGGAATCAGGTAGGAAGCAAAGAGTCGTTTGCCTGTCGTTCACTTTTTAGCTTCCCGGTCAATTCTTAGTCGTTCTACCCTTCCTCAGCACATCTTCTAGTGCTACAATCCATACTGTATCCTTTTCCATCAACGTTGCTACTTTTCGTACAACTCACTATCCGGGTTATACTCTTACTCAGTCTTATCCTTATTGATACCTGCAGTAACATTGGTATCACTATCACCCTACGAATTCGGAGGTAACCTCTCCCGTACTGTGCATTGCCTGATCGCTTTAATCTTCGCAATCTCGATCAATATAGAGAAGTGGAAAGATTTATTGAGAGATCACTATGATCAATTGAACATTTGTTATATTGCATAGTTAGTACAGAAGGGGGCCAGCCTTTAGTACTTGACAAGCAATTAAACAAGTTATGGTATTCCACTTAGACTTCTATCACATAGACAGATAGTCACGTAGCAGTACCTCCCCTCCTAAAAGGGTTGTTCTTCTCAATTTATAAAGAAGATGAATAAGAGAGAAGAAGAGAAAAGAGTTCTAAAGGATTATAGAAAGCTTTCATGATTGTAGAATATCATACTCAGAATTTACCTCCGAACTATAGAGGTTTATCAAAGAAGAAATTAATCATAATTATATCCAATACTATTTGATCGCAATCTCACGTGTCAACATATCTTGCTGCTTTGTCCATTATTCTATGGACAAATACTCTTGTTCAATCTTAGCGATACTCACATTCGGGAAATCCTTCAACCTTTCAGGTTAAATCTTAGATTTCTCACTTGACATCATTATTACTGACATCCCATATCATGTTACTAGATTTTTCATAACTATAATATTGACACTATCAGGTTGTCATCCTGAGAATTCATTAGAAAACCCATTCATAACATTCCTTGCTTCTCATTCCATAGTTGCTTTCCCTGCCTTTTCTTTATCAATCACATCCTTCTTATTATCTGATTCTTACTCATTTCTATTATTTACTTTCACCTTCACCTCTTTATTGAGACACCTTTTTGCACTTGGTACCTCCTTATCGGTATTCCGTCACATTTATTCTATAATCATCACGTTATTCCAATTTAAACTTTCTGAAATGAATCTGGCCCGATCCCTTTAACATATAATCTACTTCTGCCAACCTTGTTTCTCATCACTTGTTCTTTTCTATCCGTGGTTTTCCACAGGTTGTCTTTCGTAAGTCAGACCAGGTCGTATATCTACATGCTCGTACTCCTATCATCTGTTGAACATCTGCATTTTACTGGCGTAGCCTTGCCACATGAAAACCCGTTATGACCGTGCTATAAGTTTTGGGGGTAAGGCTGGCTCGAGAACACTTTTGAACTCTCAAATGGCCCAATAAGTCTCGGGCTCAACTGCCCTTCCCTCCAAGTCTCATTAATTCTTTCTACGGGAATACATTTGGCATCATGAATCATCAACCTCATATTCTCTATCTGGTTTGCGCAGAAATACAGTAACACAATTTTGCTTGTCATTCATCAACATGCCATTTAGTTTATCAATAGCAGCACTTTCTTTATCTTTACGTTGTCATCTACTTTCTTAGAAGAATCACCATCGCTTGTTGTTTACGTAGTGCGTTAATAGCTAACCCTACGGGTTTCAAATCCCTTAGGGAGACAAAGTAATCACTATTCCTTATCCATAAGGAACACTTCCTGAACTTGATGTAGATATAACATGAAGTAGATAGAATTGCAGAAGAGTTTCAAGCATCGCAGCTAGGTCCGGTTGATGAAACTATCACTTATGCATCTTCCATAAAAGACTGGAAACTTAACGGTTTACTTCATCAATTTTGTACCATGGTCCTGGTTTGCCTCAAAACGGGACCTTCTAAGGTACGTAATATGCTTAAGACTCCATCAGGAATCGAATGTTTACTTAAACTATTATTACCGTCAATTCTTGCACAGTCATCAGAAGGAATGTAAATTCCTCCATTCCGATATGACCTTCAAGGTCCTTCCAAATATCATTCTGTTTCTTCGGTATGAACATTTGTAATTATTCCTTTATACTTACATTGTCGGCCACCTCATTGGCCTTTCCTGATACTAACTATTTCTTGTAATCCATGTTCTCTGGATACATTCCAACTCAAACTTCTCTACCTCATTCCCATCACTGTTGGGTTAAAGCATTCTCCATTAAGCTCTGCTGAAGGAGAAAATATAACTATCAGTCTCTTTTTTTTTCCATAAGTCATTGCTTTCACCTTCCCGTGGGAACTTTATCAAAGTTACTCTCGATCATACCTAGGATATTTGTTCTCTTAGTTCTTTCTTGTTCTAGGATAATCTCAACCTTCTTGGGTTCCATCCATACCTCATCATGGTTTCATACATGCCTCATCTGGCATTATTGTTATTGTGTCTTACACATTCTCTACCAAACTTCTATTTTGAAACTCAGTATGTTAACTTTTTCCTTGTAAGGGTTCTTAGGTCGTCCTCCTCATTCCTCCTGTATTTTCTAGGTACAGGGTATATCAAAACGTCATTGATCAATACTCTAATAATTCTACCTATGTTCTTTCCAGAACTCTTTTTAATAATCCTTACAGGTCATTGTTGCCTTAGCAAATCCAACTCATATCATCTGAATTCACAATGTCTTTATTAGGGTTAATGCCATCCCTTGTGCATTCCCCAGGGTTTGTCTTAATTTATGGATATCCTATCCTTAATTCAATTGCCAAGGAATTCTTGCATCCTATAATTGGCAATCAGATCATGTATCCTTAATAAGGGTCTCTTTTCAATCATTCTCATTTGATAATCGATCGGTGGCTTAATGCTAACCTCTTCTTTAAGATAGTTGTCAGCCTATTTGACCTTCCAAAAGACAACGTATGTCTATCTGCTTTCTTACAGAACTTGGTAAAGGTAGCAAGGATGTTTTGGAAGATATTGGTCGAGTTCAACGTGAATCTCTTAGTACTTATCGTTCTTCGCGAAGGTACTTGCCTCAGACAAAATTTCTACAGCATACTGTTCAATTTCTGACCATTTCTATACTCTCTCCATAAACCTTCATTGTTTACTTTCCTTAGTCATAATGTATTCATGGTGTTTATAATACCCTAACATCAAACATCTCAAGTCACTATACTTCTATTTTTATTCGTAATCTTGGGCAATCATATATACATGAATCACTTTAGTACGGGTGACCCCATACTAAAAAAAAATCTAGCAAATTCCCAATCAAAACAGGGGTTGCAAAGGGTTAAGTAGAAGATTCCTATGATCTCATTAATATTTCCTTTATATTAGAAGCCCTTGCAGTCGGTGCTTACTTAGAAGCAGCCCTGCTTTGTCCTTTCATTGCGGGTCTTGTCACTTGATAATCCTTTGTGACTTGGTCTCAACTGGCCACACTAAAATAAAAATATATGATTTTAGGGGTTGGCTAATAGCATTACTTTTCTAGCAATTGCCGGCATAGTGCCTTCTTCTTTGATACCTTTCTACCTTTCCAAAACTTTACTCCATATAAGTCTTAATCGACTACTCGGCACCGTCTCCGGTCACCTTTCCTCCACTTTTATCTTTACATCTATTCTTATTAATCCCACGTGCCACGCAAGCTTACCATTCCTGGCATAACAGCCTTTTCACTTAAGTCAATCCCGGAGGTTCTTAGTCCGACTGGATTCTTACTTACATTTCCTGTTTCCGTCCAATCTCACTTCATCATTTTATCTCTACCATCGATTGTAATACTCAGGGTCCGTCTACTAACCCATATATGACGGCAACCTTACCCAATCCACAGGGTTCGCTCCAGTTTCCATTCTCTTCAATGATGTTCTCTGATAATCAGAAAGATAAGGTTTGCCAAAATTTGCCGAATTCCTTTCCAGAATTAGGGAAATTTTGGTCAATCTATCCACCTACTGGTAACATTAAGGAGACCAGTTTCGAAACCTGAAGAATGGTTCTATGAACCTCCAAGCAGGTAGAACCATAAACAGTCCTAATTTACGAAATAATAGTCATCAGATTGAAGGTTTAACCACTGGAGAGGAATCAATTATATATATCCCATAGAAGGGATATCAAAAGTTTTAAACTGAAACATGCCACCTCTTCCTGATACATATACATCTTAATTGTCGATAATATCAAATGTCAGTCTTCCTAACCACAGGTTTCAGAAGGAACACTACCGTCGGAGTTAGTCATTTCATAAAAGTTGGCACTACTAGAGCCATCCTAGTCTGGTGTACCGTGATGTTCGAATGCATCCGCAATTACTCTACCGTACTGCATAAGCACACCACCTAAACTTGTATGAGATGCATCATAGTGTATCATAAAGTCTTCCTTCTCCCGTTAGGCAACACCAACGCCGGGTCGTTACCAATTTCATCTTAAAACATTCCCTATTACCTCTTAACCACTAATCGCATTACTTGATCCATTTGCAATTCAGTGTCAGAATAGACTTAGGGTAACTACTATAATCCATTCGGGGAAAAGAAAGAATTTAATATTCTTCTGAATCACATGCATCTAACGTTCCTGATTCACCATTTTACTGAGTTAAAATAAACTTATACTTAGTACCTGATAGTAGTCATATTACGAGTTCATCATAGACCCACTGGTCTTTTCCTCTGGTAGTTTCTGAGATCATCGTCTCGCTTACTACTTTATATAACTTTATCCAATCAGGCCATCACTTTCCACTATCTTTACTTTCGAAGCTGGTTCATTCATAATATGGACATTTCGCTGAATAAAACCACCTCAACAATCTCAATTTGGTTTCATAAAATATAACCCATGAAATCCGCCTTCTCATGGCGAATTACCATTGACAATATTCACACTAATCCATTTATCCGATAATATGGCACTTGTTGCCTCTATCTCAACCGCTCCTGGGTGCTCCCCGTCCTACATCGACGTCTTTGATAATCATGCATCATTCTAACTCCTTTCTCATTAATCTGAAAGTCTCTAAGGATCTTTATCTATCCCCATATAAGACCTCAAGTAATCCTTCCAATCTGTCTTAATTGCTGGTACTACCTTTCGTAGTCCGGCTATAAATCCAACATAAAATTTCAATTCTCTTAATAATATCTCAGTTCTTTGTGCTCACTTCTCTGAGCACTATAATCTTAACTCTCGCTATCCCTCTGGCTGCAGCCCTCATTTCCTTGGAGTAAACTCCTCATCCTCAATAGGATTCTCCTCTGCTGGAACCTCTTCCGGGTCTCCAGTAGGGTACTCCATCGAATTACCCGCTGATCTTCAGCATATAAAGCATCATCGCGCTGCTGCTCGTATGCCTCAAGGTCTGTCGCCTTACTCGTCGATACGATATCGAGCTAAGTTACTATCATGATACTTACGAGTTCCCATAAGGGTTTTTTATGTCATCACTACATTAAGTAGTCCGACTATGAACTTGGCAAGAGTTCTTATTATCTTATTGAATTTATTGTTTTAACGTCACCTCATCTCTGGGGTTTATAACGTACGCTCTGATACCACTTCTGTAACACCCCCAGATCCGGGGTCCGGGATCCGGTGGTTACGGTTTCCAATTCTGTCCACAACAATTGAACTTTCCTTAACATAAAATAAATTACGTCTCTATTACCCAACACAACAATATAAAACACACCCGTTATAGTCCCAGAGATGAAATCAGAGTAACAATCAAATTTTTATTAATCACATTATGAGTTCTTACAATCCAAAAGAATTTCAATATAAATACATACTCTTTGCCATCCATTTACATAAGTCATACTAGACCATATTCTTGGTACTGAAAGAATAAATATATCCTACCAATAACTTCTTCTTCAGCTCTGGTAGTCTCATCGTCCTCGCCCGCGTCGAGTGCGCCTTGTGCGAGTCATCTGGTCTAGCTGTTGTTGTGATATAATAATAAAGCAAGGGTGAGCAATAGCCCACCAACAATAATATATAATTGAACGATAATATATAATAGTTCAAAATTATCTTTCAAACCATATGCCATGCATTTACGGAAATGATGCCAGTATAATATGAACGATGAAGTTACAAGGTAACTTAAAGTATTTGTTTGTAGAAATATCTGCTACATCAAAAGTAAGCGTGATATTCTCATTGTCATTAAAAAGAGGAACTTGCATGAAAAGATTGCAATTCCAGTTGTGAACACTTTTCCAGCTCTGCCAACAGTAATCATGTTGCAGGAAATAAATAAGTTTGGATGATGAACCAATGATGGAGTATTCACCGCGCCCGCTGTTCTAATCTTGATGATCAGTCGAGATCGTACAGCTCAAATTAAATTTACTACCGGTAGAAGGAAGAACTGACGGCTTTACTTGTCTACCGCCTTACTAGCTCTCCCCGGCCAACGGTTGGGCCAAAGGGGATGGACCGGCGCTACTCGGCCTCTTACACGACTCCTAGTTCAAATAGAATTCATGATTCTAAATGTAACGTTCGTCCCCCTTTCCCCAAGTATAATACTTGTTGATAAGACTCTACAAGGTAGTCGTATCTAGTTGGAAAGGAAAATTCACCAATAACTTCCAAGCTGTGGCTTGGTATCGAATATCAACTTGTTCCAACAATCTTACCCCTCGAAAGATGAGAAGGTAAACAACGACTTAATAAGTCAACAGCACCCGAGTTGCGAGTGAAGAGAATACTCTATGACCGGGAAGTCGACAAGATAAATAACATTTTCCAAGTAAGGTTCCCTTATTATTAGAGAGGTAGACTCAAAGAAGGATGATGTCTGAGAACCTTTCTTGATATAAGATTAATAATAATATGACTCCGAGGTATTTTCTGTAATAATCGAAGAAGATAAACCTTATTGAGGTTATTCTAAGTATGAAATAAATATTCAGAGAATATTTATTGAATTAAAAATATTTAAAGAATATTTAAGAATATTAAAGGATATCTTTAATCAGGGTATTTCTCAAAATAATCCCTGGTGAAACATCAGGAGAATATTTATTGAATAAATAAATATTTAAATGAATATTCAAAATAATATTCATTAATTAATAGGGCCTGAAAGGAATACTTAAGATAAGATTCATAATTAATTAGGAATTTAAATGAATATTCAAAAAGTAATATTCATTTAATGAATAATATTCTAAATGAATATCAAGTAATATTCATTTAGTAATCCAAGCCCTAAAGGAATATTCGAGATAATATTCGATAAATAAATCAGGCTACAGATGAATATTTAAAATAATATTCATCAAGTAATTAATATCTTAAATGAATTTTCAAAAGTAATATTTATTTAATAAAATTATATTCTAGATGAATATCCAAATAATATTCATTTAGTAGTCTCATCTTTAGAAGAATATTCGAAATAATAATCGATAATCAATTCGACTCTGAATGAATATTGAGAAATATTATTCGTCGAATGGTTACGTTCAAATAATTATTTGAAGTAAGGATCGTTAAATAAATAATCTCGAACGAATATTCAAATAATATTCGTCGCCCGAATAAGGGAAAATATTTACTTAAATATTTTCCTCCGTGGTAACCTTGATATATCAAGAAATATTGACTCCCGGTCTATAGTTGATGAATAAGATATATACATCCTTCTCTGAGGGTCTTACAATAACCGGCTTATAATCGATACGTTAGCTGTCTAATTTATATGCCAATAAACAATCAGGGAACAAGCATAATGATATAACTTCAAAGTAGGCATGCATGCTATGGCATATGTACAACAAAAAACATATATATATATATATATATATATATATATATATATATATATATATATATATATATATATATATTCAATCACAACAACAGCCTAAAAGAAGGGAATTGAAACTTGCCTGGTAGTCGAGTACGGTAAGGGGTAGTGGTAGCGGGTCCCGGGTCAGCTTGGTGATCTATAAATAGCCAAGGCATTCGGGATTAATCACTTAACATCTTAAAAGTTAAGTTATACTTAAATCGAAACACGTTCTCGAGTTATCTCGTTATACCCCTTTTAGTGGATTCCTTTTATCATCGATCCAACCTGACATTCGTTCGTTAATACGACATGTCATTGTACTTACACTTGGGACATACTTAAGTCATACAAGTTCTAAAGTCGATCGTTACAAATCAATATTATGCTCCGAGTTTTATCGCCCGTTTTCTAAGTGTTTTACCGAAGTTATAATCAAGCGGGTTTTTAGGGGTTCGTTTGCGATTAACTTTGATTCGAACATTTTTATAAAATCGGAAAACGATCCATTTCACATGAGGTTTTCTCTCACACCTTCCTTTTTATCTCTAGTATTTAATTACCAAGATTTGCCACTGACTTACGTATTTTACGAGGGTTCAATTTTAATAATGAACTCGTACTTACGGTTTCGAACGTCGTTTAGTGAATCGGCCATAATTCCTAAACCGTAAGTCCGTTTCACATGATCTTTATATCAAAACGAAGATTATAACATGATCTATCTTTACATGGCAGAACATGATACTGGACAGTGACTTATGGCTACTGTCAAACACGATTTCTTAAGGTTAACAAAAATCGGGCATTACGACGGCTATAAATCGTAATCAACAACCCTAGCCACACCAGGCATACCAATCATCTTACATTCATTATACTAATTTCATAAGTCCAGGAACATCATGCTTTACCATAATAATCATTATGCTACTTAAATCACTAAATCATTAACCAAGCATGCTTATAATGTTACCATAATCATAACTAAGCCAAATCATCAAGAACATGCTAAAAACTCAAAATGAGATCCATGGTTCTTAAGGGTTATACCTTCCTTAGAGAGTGTAAAAGCCCTAATAATCCTTGTATGGTCCTTGTATAGCCTCCATGTAGCTTGAATCATCCACCAAAATCAAGATCCAAGTGTTTTGTTCTTGAGGTTACTATTCACCCTCTACTTTGATGATTTTATTGAAAATGGAAACATTGGATTTTGAGGCTAAGATTTCTAGGGTATCATTTTTAGGAAATATAGGATCTAGGATAAAAATTTGGAGATCAAACAAGGAGTGGAAGCTTGATTTCTTCCTTTGAATTTCTTGAAAAAGTCGAGTGCTCCATGGATGAGAGAAGTGGAGTTGTTTTGCTTGGTTGATTGCATAAAGTGATCAATAAGACAAGATTTTTCTTTGGCTAACTATAGTCTAGTTGATGGGTTAAGGCTTGGTTAAGGATTTGCTTCCATGTGGACATGTATTGGTGCCTTATGTTACACCCTCATGCTAACTAGTTTAGTTTGTCTCCAATGATACTTGTATGTATGAAACTTGCTTGGTTCCTTGCATTATTGTGATGAAGAAGGAATAAGGATGAGTGAATTATTTAGGAAGATATTTGTTTGACACAAATGCAAGTTGCCCCCTCTAGTTTGGTAGAAAAAACAAGCTTCTTGAAGAAGCTAACTTAGCTTAGATAATATCTTCATAAAGCTACCTTAATAAAGTGATGATGCCATGGTGGTGATCTCATCCACTTGCACATGGTTGTCTCTTGGTTCTCAGCTTGTTTCTTTGTCCGGTTATTGCTCAATTCATTGATTGTTCGGAGGAATAACTAAGTAGTTTCACCTCTAGGGTTTACCGGGAAATTTCTCGATATTCATAATACCTTCCCCAATCCTTAATATAATCCTCGTGATGACCATGTAGGATATTTAATCTCGATACGAACTTAATCCGTAATCTAGGATTCGTTCGCTTTATTGATTAATCTCGTTATAACGTTTTAGCGGTTTCTAGAACGCTTGTTTCACTGCCTCAGTGGTTTCCTACCTTCATTCTTAAATCAAATATAATAACATCCCAAAATATCAAATCCTCAAAGTTAATATCTCAATTCTTGGATTATAATAATATTTAATCCACTGTCCGGTCAAATATTATACCCAAAAAGAATTTGGAATTTCTGAATTCCGATCGTCTCTGCATTCACTTATTTCCTCCGCGTATTACTAATATGACTTCGAAACATCCATATCACGTCCCGTACATAGGGTGGCGTGAAAAGTTTTCCAACTTACAAAATCACTATTCATCCACCAAATTACTATGCACGTACAGGAAACACTATGCACGTATGGGAAACACTATGCACGTACTCATTTCCCTTCAAGGATCCATTAGCTCCTCCCTGGATGGTAGTTTATTCTTATCTAGGTCCTCAACCATCGAATTACTCTATTCTGACAATATACCAATGCATCAGGATCATTGTCCAAAGCAATATCCATTCATTACAATCATTGTTCTTTGAAACCACCATTCATTAGAGCTGGTGACCTTGTTGTCGGAATCATTGTTCCTTATTTTATCATTACTTAATAAAAAGTTTTAATTATGTCCAAAATTTGGGGTTCTTACATCTACCTTCTTTGGTTCATTCTTAGACAAGAATGCATTAAACAGACATTCATTTGTTGTAGCACTCCTTGTCCTTATTGTTGCATATGGATCTCCAATAATTAAGTTAGGTGTATGAGAATTTGTCCATTTCCTAGCAGAAGGTAAATGGCTTCTATCAGTATTTGATCCTCCCCCTTGATCCATGTTCTCCTGATTTTCTTGTTGTATTTCTTCATTTTCTGAGGCTCCCCCTGAATTTGACTGCTCAGAGTTTGAACTGTCAGATTTTGCATTTTCAGAGTTTGAGTCATCAGAGTATGATCCAGATTTTTCAGTTGACTCACTATCAAAATTGGAGTCATCATTTTGATCATGCTCCCCCTCAACTGGTTCTCCCCTTTGTTCTGGCTGAGAAGTTTCTTTAGTGTTTACCAGTAGAGGGTCAGAGTATGCTTCAACAGAGTTTGTCAGATCAGTTTCATCAGAGTTTACTTCATCAGAGATTAAGTCTTCATTTTCAAAGTGCAGTTGATCATGTTCATCTACATCTTCAAGTCCAGTTATTTTCTTGTCATCAAATGACACATGAATTGACTCCATGATCACTTTAGTTCTCAGATTATAAACTCTGAATGCCTTAGTTGACAGTGGATAGCCAACAAAAATTCCTTCATCAACTTTTAACTCAAATTTGGTCAACTGTTCAGGATGAGTTTTCAACACAAAGCATTTGCACCCAAAAATATGAAAATACTTCAGGTTGGGCTTCTTTTCCCCTCACCATCTCATATGGTGTTTTTCCATGCTTGTTGATCAGTGTGGCATTTTGAGTAAAACCGGCTGTTTGAACTGCTTCTGCCCAGAAATAGGTTGGCAATTTTGCTTCATCAAGCATAGTTCTGGCAGCTTCTATCAAGGTTCTGTTCTTCCTCTCAACTACACCATTTTGCTGTGGTGTACCAGGTGCAGAAAACTCTTGCTTCAATCCTCTGTTCTTGCAGAATTCTTCCATTGTTGCATTCCTGAATTCAGTTCCATTATCACTCCTGATTATTTTGACTTTGTGTTTTGATCCTTTGTCCAGAAGCTTTACATGCTCCATCAAAGTTAATGCAGTTTCATCTTTCTTTGCTAGAAAATACACCCATGTATATCTGGTGTGTTCATCAACAATGACAAGAGCATATTTCTTTCTTCCAATTGACAAGACATTCACTGGTCCAAAGAGATCAACATGTAGAAGATGATAAGGATCAACAATTGAAGATTCAGACTTGCTCTTGAAAGATGACTTCCTTTGTTTGGCCTTTTGACAGGAATCACACAGGCCATCAACATTTAATAAGGACTTTGGAAGTCCTCTTACAAGATCCTTTCTTATCAACTCATTAATGTTGTTCAGATTAAGATGAAAGAGTTTCTTATGCCACTTCCAACTCTCTTCACTAGACATTCTTGTGGACAGGCACACAGCTTTTCCATCAGAGTTTGCCAATAACTTTGCTTCATAGATATTATTGTGCCTGTGTCCAACTAGAACAACTTCTCCAATAGATTTACTGATGACTTTACAGTATTCAGGCTGAAAATCTACATGATATCCTCTATCACAGATTTGACTCACAGATAGCAGATCATGCTTGAGTCCTGGAACCAGAGCTACATTTGTGATGATGACACTTCCAAGATTGATATTGCCATATCCCAGAGTGCGTCCTATGTTGCCATCTCCATAGGAAACTTTTGGGCCAGCCTTCTCCACATACTCTGATAGCAGGGCTTTATTTCCAGTCATGTGTCCTGAACATCCACTGTCCACGACTAGGGTACTCTCCCTGATGCCCTGCAATCACGAAAAATTACTGAATATATGATTTAAGGATCCAGACTTGCTTGGATCCTTTGGCTTTTTTAATTTTGTTAGCTTTAGCAGCGGAATTTACATTATCAGAGTTTAAGCTAACTTTATCAGAGTTTACACTTGCAGAATTAACCTTAACCCATTTCAAATTGGGCTTAAGTTCATAGTAGTTATGATAAATAGCATGATAATCCCTGCAAGTATAAATAGAATGCCAAGTACTTCCACAATGTTTGCATAAAGTCTGTGGTCTAGATCTAACATTATCTTTCTTTACTTCAGACTTGTAAGGTAAAGAATTAATGTTTTTGTTCTTCCTTCAGAAACTAGCAAGATGGTTAGTGCTACCACAGTTATGACATGTCTTTCTTGGAGCAAAAGTAGCAAGCATTGGATAATTACCTTGAGTAATGCCTACTTTACCATTTCTATT
The DNA here is from genome assembly GCA_036435485.1 of Saposhnikovia divaricata. Lineage (NCBI taxonomy): Eukaryota > Viridiplantae > Streptophyta > Magnoliopsida > Apiales > Apiaceae > Saposhnikovia > Saposhnikovia divaricata. The sequence continues at coordinate 121,273,711 of CM071601.1, read as the reverse complement.
CTTCCTAGACACTTTCTGTTTCTTGACAGATTTTAACTCCTTAAGCTTATGTTTGAGTTGTTTATCTGTCATTGAACCAATATTAACCTGTTTAACACTAGTTTTTACTGGTTCTTTCTTAACAGCTTCTTTTTCAGCTTCAGACTTAGGTTCATTTATTCCATGAACAAATTTTGTAGATGGAAGATGTGTTCTAATTTTGAAACCTAAGTTCATCTCCCCCACAGCAACCTAAACCAACTGTGTCTGACTGAAAAACCTCTTGAGTGTCTTTTCCAGAATGAGTCCAAGTTTTAATTATGTGATTTGCCTTCTCCAATTCAGATTCAAGTTGCTTATATTTTCCTAGCAAATCCTGTTCTAGATAAACAGCATCATCTCTTTCTTTCTGAACTTGTTGCATGTTTTCAAGTTTTTCTTCAACAATTTTATTTCTCACTTTAAGTTCAGAATTTTCAGATTTGATTCTCTCATTCTCTAAAGTCTTATCCCTATAACTGATATGCAAAGCCTTAAGATAGATTCTCAATTCAGTTATATCATCAGTATTATAAGCATAGGTAGTTAGAGGTACCTTGTTTTCAGAATCTTCAGGTTCATTCTCAATAGAAGCCATGAGAGCATAGTTAACATCCTTATCTGAGTCTGAAGTGTCTGCCCAGTCTCTGCCTTTTGTGAAGAGTGCTTTTTTAGTTTTAACCTTCTTGCACTGAGGAGCATAGTGACCCATCTCCTTACACTTGTAGCATTGAATCTCAGACTTGTCTTTCTTCCCAGACTTGGTATCCTTTCTCTCAGACTTTCTGAAACGTTTTCTGTCAGAGTTTGAATCTTTCTTAGAAAACCTTTTGCCCTTCTTGAAGTTCTTAAAACCCATCTTCTTGAAGGTCTTCACCATCAAAGCAACCATTTGCAACATTTCTTCTTCATCATCCTCAGAATCAGATGATTCATCAGTGTTTGAATCAACATCAGAGTTTGATGACTCACTTTCAGAATGTATGACTAAAGCCTTTCCCTTAGCTTTCTTCCTTTATGCTTCCTTCTTCAAGGGTTTTTCTTCAACCTTAAGAGCAACAGACTTTGTCTTCTTGCCTGATCTCCTGTTTCTCTGCTCCAATTCCAATTCATGAGTTTTGAGCAGCCCATAGATTTCATCAATCTCAGTATTAGGAAGATCATAGTTATCTCTTATGGTGGTTGTCTTCACATCCCACTTTTCAGGTAAAGCAAGAAGAAATTTGAGATTTGAGTCTTCCAGATCATACTCTTTATTAACCAATGACAAATCATTGAGCAGTTTACAGAATCTGTCAAATGTTTCTGTCATGGTTTCTTCAGATTTAGCCTCAAAGTGCTCATACTCCTGTGTGAGTATGTTCCTTCTATTCTTCTTTATAGCAGCAGTTCCTTGACACCTAACCTCAAGGGCATCCCAAATTTTCTTGGCAGTAGTGCAGTTAATCACTTTATTAGACATAACATTGTCTAAAGCACTATGAAGTAGATGCCTAACTTTTGCATCCTTAGCAATAGATGAAAGATCTTCAGGAGTCAGATCTTTCTTTTCCTTTGGAACTGTTTTAGCTTCTTGACTAGCAGTAGCAACAGATAGCTTTGTAGGTTTATGAGGACCTTCATAAATTCTGTCAAGATATTCTGGATCTGTAGCCTCAAGAAACATGATCATCTTCACCTTCCAGATTGAATACTCTGCTGGCCTGAGAATAGGAACCCTGATTGTCTCATAACGACTCACAGTTGTAGGTTGAGCCTTCTCAGAACTTGAACCTGTTGGAGGATGTATCTCTGCCATTGATTATTGCTGTGTGTGTGGACCTTAAACTGTATAAAGTAACAGATTGGCTCTGATACCAATTGTTAGGCCGAATACACAATTATACACTACACCAAAATTGGCCATTAGTAACGGATATATCCGTTACTAATGACATTAGTAACGGATATATCCGTTACTAATCGTCCGTCACAATTGCTTTTTTTATATTTTGTAATTAGTAACGGATATATCCGTTACAAATAGATTAGTAACGGATATATCCGTTACTAATTAGTAACGGATATCTGGAATTAGTAACGGATATATCCGTTACTAATTAGTAACGGATATATCCGTTACAAATAGATTAGTAATGGATATATCCGTTACAAATTAGTAACGGATATATCTGTTACAAAATAAAAAAAAAAAACAATTGTGACGGACGATTAGTAACGGATATATCCGTTACTAATTAGTAACGGATGTTGTTAGAATTAGTAACGGATATATCCGTTACTAATATTAAAAAAATTTAATAAGCTCTCAGCCAATCAGAGGCTGCCACCACAGCTGCCCCACCTCTCAGCCAATCACATCGCTCCACTTGTACTCTCAGCCAATCAGAGGCTGCCACCACAGCCGCCCCCACCTCTACCTCTCAACCAACCTCAATTTTTCCAGATTTGTTGAAGTAAGGTTTCGAACCCCTGACCTCCTGTTAGGTAGTACACCCACTCAACCAACTGTGACACGCGAGTATTTGTGATATATATGGAAATACAATCCTTATACTATGAACTTTTACATGTTTTTGTTTTATAAATTCGTTTAAAATTATAATTTTTTAAAAATTTCGTTTTAATTTAATTTTACATATTTTTTAAAATTTAATTTTTTAAAAATTCGTTATAATTATTTATTTTAAAAAAATAGAAAATAATTATTTTTTTAAAAAATCGAAAATAATTTTTTTTTAAAAAATCGAAAATAATTATTATTTTTAAAAAAATTGAAAATAATTATTTTTTTTAAAAAACGAAAATAATTAATTTTTTTAAAAAATCTAAAAGAATTAAATTTTTTAAAAAAATCGAAAATATTTTTTTTTTAAAAAAATCGAAAATAATTATTTTTTTAAAAAAATTGAAAATAATTATTTTTTAAAAAAATCGAAAATAATTATTCTTAAAAAAACGAAAATAATTCTTTTAAAAAAAATTGAAAATTATTAATTTTTTTTAAAAAAAGCGAAAATAATATTTTTAAAAAAAAATTGAAAATAATTTTTTTTAAAATAATCGAAAATAATTATTTTTTTAAAAAAATGAAAATAATTATTTTTTTAAAAATCGACAAAAATTATTTTTTTAAAAAAACGAAAATAATTAATTTTTTTAAAAAATTGAAAATAATTAAATTTTTTTAAAAAATCGAAAAAAATTATTTTTTTAAAAAAATCGAAAATAATTATTTTTTTAAAAAAATTGAAAATAATTACATTTTAAAAAAATCAAAAAAATTATTTTTAAAAAAACGAAAATAATTTTTTTTTAAAAAAATTGAAAATTATTAATTTTTTTAAAAAAAATCGAAAATAATATTTTTTAAAAAAATCGAAAATATTTTTTTTTAAATAATCGAAAATAATTATTTTCTTAAAAAATGAAAATAATTATTTTTTTAAAAAATCGAAAATAATTATTTTTTTAAAAAAACGACAATATTTTTAAAATCTTTTTTCGACGATCCAACCGTACGGCTGTTAATATCTAAGGATTTTAGTGATATACACAAAAAAAACTAAAAAAATACAAGCTTATTTGATGTGATTTTATAATATAAATCTCCAAAAAACAATAATCGCGATAACTAGTATCGTCCCGATTGCACAAAACAATATTTTTAAAATCTTTTTTCGACGATCCAACCGTACGGCTGTTAATATCTAAGGATTTTAGTGATATACACAAAAAATTAAAAGATTACAAGCTTATTTGATGTGATTTTATAATATAAATCTCCAAAAAACAATACTCGCGATAACTAGTATCGTCCCGATTGCACAAAACAATATTTTTAAAATATTTTTTCGACGATCCAACCATACGGCTGTTAATATCTAAGGATTTTAGTGATATACACAAAAAATTAAAAAATTACTAGCTTATTTGATGTGATTTTATAATATAAATCTCCAAAAAACAATACTCGCGATAACTAGTATCGTCCCGATTGCACAAAACAATATTTTTAAAATATTTTTTCGACGATCCAACCATACGGCTGTTAATATCTAAGGATTTTAGTGATATACACCGAAAATTAAAAAATTACAAGCTTATTTGATGTGATTTTGTAATATAAATCTCCAAAAAACAATACTCGCGATAACTAGTATCGTCCCGATTTCACAAAACAATATTTTTAAAATCTTTTTTCGACGATCCAACCGTACGCCTATTAATATCTAATGATTTTAGTGATATACAAAAAAATTAAAAAATAACAAGTTTATTTCATGTGATTTTATAATATAAATCTCCAAAAAACAATACTCGCGATAACTAGTATCGTCCTGATTGCACAAAACAATATTTTTAAAATCTTTTTTCGACGATCCAACCGTACGGTTGTTAATATCAATGATTTTAGTGATATACACAAAAAAATAAAAAATTACAAGCTTATTTGATGTGATTTTATAATATAAATCTCCAAAAAACAATACTCGCGATAACTAGTATCGTCCTGATTGCACAAAACAATATTTTTAAAATCTTTTTTCGACGATCCAACCGTACGGCTGTTAATATCTAAGGATTTTAGTGATATACACAAAAAATTAAAAAAATACAAGCTTATTTGATGTGATTTTATAATATAAATCTCCAAAAAACAATACTCGCGATAACTAGTATCGTCCCGATTGCACAAAACAATATTTTTAAAATCTTTTTTCGACGATCCAACCGTACGGCTGTTAATATCTAAGGATTTTAGTGATATACACAAAAAATTAAAAGATTACAAGCTTATTTGATGTGATTTTATAATATAAATCTCCAAAAAACAATACTCGCGATAACTAGTATCGTCCCGATTGAACAAAACAATATTTTTAAAATATTTTTTCGACGATCCAACCGTACGGCTGTTAATATCTAAGGATTTTAGTGATATACACAAAAAATTAAAAAATTACAAGCTTATTTGATGTGATTTTATAATATAAATCTCCAAAAAACAATACTCGCGATAACTAGTATCGTCCCGATTGCACAAAACAATATTTTTAAAATATTTTTTCGACGATCCAACCGTACGGCTGTTAATATCTAAGGATTTTAGTGATATACACAAAAAATTAAAAAATTACAAGCTTATTTGATGTGATTTTGTAATATAAATCTCCAAAAAACAATACTCGCGATAACTAGTATCGTCCCGATTTCACAAAACAATATTTTTAAAATCTTTTTTCGACGATCCAACCGTACGGCTGTTAATATCTAATGATTTTAGTGATATATAAAAAAAATTAAAAAATAACAAGTTTATTTGATGTGATTTTATAATATAAATCTTTTAAAAGTATTAAATTAGTAACAGATATATTATTCCTTAGTAACGGATATATCCGTTACTAATATTAGTAACGGATATATCTGTTACTAATTCTATGTATTCGTTACTAATTAGTAACAGATATATCCGTTACTAATATTATATATCCATTACTAATTAGTAACGGATATGTAATATTATTAACGGATATATCTGTTACTAATTAGTAACGGATACATAGAATTAGTAATGGATATATCCGTTACTAATTAGTAACGGATATATGTGCATTAGTAACGGATATATCCGTTACTAATTAGTAACGGATATATCCGTTACTAATTCTATGTATCCGTTACTAATTAGTAACAGATATTTAATATTAGTAACGGATATATCCGTTACTAATTAGTAACGGATACATAGAATTAGTAACGGATATATCCGTTACTAATTAGTAATGAATATCTGTTCCATTAGTAACGGATATATCCGTTACTAATTAGTAACGGATATATCTGTTACTAATGCCATCAGTAACGGATATATCTGTTACTAATTAGTAACGGATATATCCGTTACTAATGGTTTTTTTATCTGTTAGTAATTTGCCTGTTTGGTGTAGTGATAATCAAGATCGTATGAGAGATTAACAATAGAATACGCGTTTGAATAATTAAAAACTGTTTGGAATTAATAACTCCTCTCTCAGTGATGTAAAATATCACAGAGAGCTGCTTAAGTTACAATGAATAATGTTTTTCAATAATCGATACCCTTCTAGGGTTAACCTAACTGTATTTATAAGATATACAGCTGCTATACAATCGATAATTGATACTCCTATAAATTAGCTATACAATTGATATCAATTACGATTGCTACATGTCTCCTTAGTCAACTCAATCTCTTTGACAGCTATCCAATCTTCAAAGATATTGCTTCCTTAAATAATCTTCAAACACTGTTGACCAGTAGACGCTGCCTCCAGACAGAGTTTAACAAACTCTGTCGAGCTTCCAACTGTTAGCGTTTAACTAAACTCTGACTGCTTCCAGCTAAACTCTAATTTATCACTGTAACACTTAAACACTGATTAATATTCACATCAATTATTTCTAACAATATATAATATAAATAAAATATATATAATATAAATAATATATATATATATATAATTCGTTTATTTCGGTTTGAACCGATTTTTTTTAAAAAAAACCGAACCGAACCGAAATTTATTTCGGTTTGAACCGAAAAAACCAAAAAACCGAACTTCCAAAAAAAAGGAAATCGAACCGAACCGAAAGTCAACATTTTGGTTCGGTTTTTCGGTTTCGGTTCGGTTTTGCTTACCCCTAGTTGCAGATAACAAAAATCGCTTTTTTTCTAAAAATCGAATATAAAAAGTTGTTTGGTAATTTTAAAATTTTCTTTTGGAGGAAGTAGGTTTCTGGTCCTCCCATGTTTTCGAAAAAACTGTTTTTCAATTTTTGACAAGAACGGGGACTAGTTTAAACATCAAGTCTCATTAAAAACATTATTTTTTATATTATATCCTAATACATGAATATTTTAAAAATAACATTAAACAATTATCGGATTTTGGCAACAACATTTATTTTACCAGTATTTATATTCACAACATAATAATTTTTAATAATTATCCCAAACAAAACCTTAATAATATAAATTCAGATCATATCGAGATAGATTTTTGTCGAGATTCACACTTTAACCGGCTCGAATTGATAATTCCAATAAATGTGCAATACTATAACTGGTAAATTCAAATTTGGATAAGATAATTTAGATGAGGCATGTTAACGACAAAAGAGGTAATTAGATATCAATAATTATTATAAAATAATTAGGGGTGTAAACGAGTCGAATATGTGCGGATAGTAATATGATCTGATTCGGCTTGAATTTGTAGTTACTCGTTCGGATTCGGTCCGGATTCGATTTAAAATTTTAATCCTTTGTTCAAATTCGACTCGAATTCGGATATAAATGTTCGTATTTAATTCGGTTTGACTCGATTGAATACCGAATTATTCATTTTTGTATATTCGAATTCAAATTCGTCTAGAATAATCTTAAAAATTAAGAATATTTGAATGATTATTTTAAAAAACTAAAATGTGTTTATGTGTAGAATATTAATTTAATAATATATATTTTATATATAATACATATTGTATACATAATTTGCGGATTTTAATCGAATACTTATTATAAGTTCAAGTATTCTAAAATTAATCGAACTACTCTATAAAAATATGATCAAATATTAGAGTGGAGAGATTCGACCTGATATTCTTTCGAATAATAAAACAGGATTCGAATTCGCTCGTTTCTTATACAAATACGAATTATATTCGTTGTTAACGAGTCAAATAATCACACAAACAAGTGCCCTAGATTCAAAATAATTTATTAACTTAAAGGTCGAAACCGAGACGATAGTCTATAGAATCGCATCCTAGGGAATGTACTAGTCTCATACCTAATACACTCCGAAAGACGACCTGCTCGGATACCAACTGAAACATCCCTAATTTTTGGGATATTAAATCTAAATACGAAACTTAAATAAATGGAATTCTTTATTCAAATAAACCAAATTAACGATAGTCAAAGCAGCGGTCAAACTTGACATTCTAAAATTTGGCATTTGAAAATTCACAATCTCCTCAAGTAATTCCTAAATTAAAATATTCTACCACACACAATTTACATAATTAAAAAGATATCGATTCACTAAAATATTTTCACGCTTCTTTCTATTAATAACGAATCTTATCCTTAATCGAATAATTTGTACGAAGAAAATTTCCAAAATTTCTAAATAAAAGAAATATCTAATCAAAAATTATTTAATATCTAATATATAATAATAAAAAAATACGGGGTTTTACATTCTTCCCCCCTTAAAAGAATTTGGTCCCCAAATTCAAAAAAAAAAAAAAAGTTACGCATAAAAGAAATCATACCTCAATAGTTGGTGCGACTTCCAGTGGGCTAAAACACACGTCCGTTGCTTATCTTCTTATCCGCTTCCTTCCTTAGTGGTGGATTATGCGGGCACGCAGAAATCTTGTGTCCTACTTCTCCGTACTGAAAACCGGTGCCCCTATTCCATCGACAATCCTTGTCCGGGTGATTCTTACCGCACCTCAAAAACTTCTCTCGATCACCCCGTCCTCCGATACTATCATACACGTGTGGCTTCTTGAAAGGTTCTCTTTGAGACGAAAATCCACCGGTCGGATCAAACCGCTTCTCGTTCCAATTACCTGTTGCCTTTTCAGATTCTGCTAGACCCCTCTCGATCACCAATGCCTTGTTGAGCACAGCCTCATACGTCTGAAGTTCAAACGATGCCACAGAATTCCTGATGTCAGTTCGAAGTCCCTCTAACAATATTCAATATTCCACAAGCTAAAATCTTCAAATTGGAGACGCAGTTCCACAAGTTCAATATTCAATAACCAAAATTTATTCTAACAAAGCGAAGAGACTAATCCAATAATTCCAATAAATCACGTAGCATGAAATCCACAAGTTCACAACTTTATTCTCAATAAGCTTCCAAAATCAGAACCTGAAATTTTAGAAACCAATGAGCTACACAGCTCAGCAAGTACAAATTGACCAACATATTCTCTTAAAAATCAATGGGCGTTTTAATAAAATAATTTTAAAAATAAAATATAAATTTGCAAAACCTTTGAGAAAATAATTCCAACCCAAAGTTTATATTTTCAAAAATGCAGAATTTAAAATAGAAACATAAGCAGAAAACAGAAATAAAACGAAAATCAAAAATACCACAATCTTGCTCTACGGCCACACTTTGTTAGTGACCGGCATCTTATTCTTATTCTTATTCTTTCGCCACACTTTGCCAGTGACCGGTTCGAAACGTAGAGATTGAGGAATTCGAAAATTCTCGTATCTTATATCTTATACAGTTCGAAATAGTATCTTATATCTTATGCGAAATCGAAAATCACAATATCAAAATCTTTTTGTAAAATAAAAGTAAGTTAAAAAGTACTTACCTCAAAGTCGACGACGACACAAAATATCGAAATAATTGCACGAACAAATCCTAAAATTCAATAACCAGAACATCATTAATCATTAACTAACAAATAATTAGCAATTAAGAAGCAGGTCACATGTTCACTTACCTATCACAAAGAATTAATAAACGAAGCAATCAAACCAATATCAATTGAGAACATGTGTTCTATACCTAAGCGGTACTGGTTCATGACTTTCAAATCATGCAGGTTAATACTAAAATAAAATAAAAAGCCTTAATCATATCATCCAGATTATATAAAGAAGTTGATAAGTGGACCTTTCAAGCCCAAACATGCAATACACATACAACTACAAAAACACACTTAATCTTTTCCAATATTAATAAGTGATTATACACCTTAACCCCTATTTAATAATATTAACTCTATTGTTTACCCAAGTATGCATGTATTGAAATTAAGACAACAAAAAAAAAATAATGCCTAGTTAAAATTAGATCAAAATTGTTAACTCACAAATTATAAAATTAGAAAAATCTTAACACATATAAATAAAATATTTTCATTCATATATATATCATTATAAAATTGATAGTGATCAAATTAAAAACAACTAGAATAATGAATCTGAATATAATGTCAATTTATTCTCAAAATTATACTAGCAGAAACCATGAAAATTTATTCACACCCCTGACCTCGTACAAGAAGCAAAAGGAAATTGATCAAATAAAACATGGCAGAGGCAGATAACGCTTACAAATAAAAATTAATATACAAATGTTATACATGGAATTCACCTACAAAAATAAATAAAAAAAATACAAAAGCATACTCGAACACATCTAACAGGTATAAGCAATCAGCTATTATGGCATATCATGTATGTAAAAAAACCAATTAAAAGAAAATCGAAGGACTTAAGTACCTTTTGGGTGAATATTGGTATATGTCCTAATGGGTTCTTATATAGTCACATAAAATCTAAAATAATTTAGGTAATTCTAAAATTTGGCATTTAAAAATTCACAATCTCCTCAAGTAATTCCTAAATTAAACTATTCTACCACACACAATTAACATAATTAAAAAGATATCGATTAACTAAAATATTTTCACGCTTCTTTCTATTAATAATGAATCTTATCCTTAATCGAATAATTTGTATGAAGATAATTTATAAAATTTCTAAATAAAAGAAATATCTAATCAAAATTATTTAATATCTAATATATAATAATAAAAAATGGGATTTTACATTCTTCCCCCCTTAAAAGAATTTGGCCCCCAAATTCACAAAAATAAAATAAAACAAGTCACGCATAAAAGAAATAATACCTCAATAGTTGGTGCGACTTCCAGTGGGCTGAAACACACGTCCGTTACCTATCTTCTTATCCGCTTCCTTCCTCGGTGATGGATTATGCGGGCACTCAGAAATTTTGTGTCCTACTTCTCCGTAGTGAAAACAGGCACCCCTATTGTTAGGTTAGGGGACTTGCACAATCCGAGATTCACAAACAATCAATACAGAGCACATACAACCAATTGATTAGTTGACAAGATCCACTAAAGCGCGGTCAAACACTATTCATGTATTACTTATGCTTCTATCATCAATAAGTAAAAGCAAAATAAGAACACACACAATATTTGACGTGGAAAAACCCACGTCCCAACTCTCGTATTATTAATCAAAACGGTTATCAATAATAAATCAAAGCAATAACACTTTAACGGTGTCCCAAACCCGATACTTGAGCCAACAATGCTCAAGCATCACCCAAACAATACCTAAGACTACATCTCTTAAGTATTCACCTCTCAAACAAATACAATATGACTATGTTTATATAGTCATCCAAAACTTAGCCACCAAGACTTACCATACTTGTTCTACAAGCCATACTTGTTATACAAGTCTTCCAATTCTTAGCACCTAATTACCCAACTTAGTGATCAAGACATATCATATATAATAATTGTCTACACATACAATTATTATCTTACCCATATATATCTTGGACCACCCAAGCCCATAACATCATATTGGGTTGAAACCCAACAATCCTCCCCTTCAACCCAGTACCCATATCGTATTAAACGGTAACCATCAAACCATCGACGTCCATTCGTCAATGCCTCCCCTCGAACAAGAACCCCCTCTTGCTCTTTCAATCTTTGGGTGTCGCTAAAACCCGTATAGTGATCCTCCAAACCATCGTTCTTTATCAGAACGGTACATCCATCTACAAAATCACGTGCATCAATCACCACGAGTGCTCTTCCACATGTTGAGTCACCCGATCCTTACTTTCACAATCCTTCGGTCTCCTGAAGAAAATCCGTAGTATCACCCAAATAGTTCACCTGGTTGATCAAACCATTGAAACAATTGCGATGACCTCTTCCATCTTCTTCCATCTCGAGTCCGAACACATGATTGATCCATGGTGCAAGCCAACCACCAAACTGCACGTAACTTTGTTTCTTCCCGCTTTAGTAGCAATCTCCTTGTCAGTAAATCCTTCATAATGCTCTGCCATACCAATTGAACCTCAAACTTTCTCTCAACCTCATCCATCTCAAACCTGAACCTTGGCTCTTGATACCACTTGTTAGGTTAGGGGACTTACACAATCAGAGATTCACAAACAACCAATACAGAGCACATACAACCAATTGATTAGTTGACAAGATCCACTAAAGCGTGATCTAACACTATTCAAGTATTACTTATACTTCTATCATCAATATGTAAAAGCAAAAAAAGAACACACACAATATTTGACGTGGAAACACCCACGTCCCAACTCTCGTATTATTAATCAAAACGGTTATCAATAATACATCAAAACAATAACACCTTAATGGTGTCCCAAATCCGATACTTGAGCCAACAATGCTCAAGCATCACCCAAACAATACCTAAGACTACATCTCTTAAGTATTCACCTCTCAAACAAATACAATATGACTATGTTTATATAGCCATCCAAAACTTAGCCACAAAGACTTACCATACTTGTTCTACAAGCCATACTTGTTATACAAGTCTTCCAATTCATAGCACCTAATTACCCAACTTAGTGATCAAGACATACCATATATAATAATTGTCTACACATACAATTATTATCTTACCCATATATATCTTGGACCACCCAAGCCCATAACATCATATTGGGTTGAAACCCATAACATCATCTTGTTCGGGTGATTCTTACCGCACGTCGAACACTTCTCTCGATCACCCCGTCCTCCGATATTATCGTACACGTGTGGCTTCTTGAAAGGTTCTCTTTGAGACGAAAATCCACCGATCGGAGCAAGCCTCTTCTTGTTCCAATTACCTGTTGCCTTTTCAGATTCTGCTAGACCCCTCTCGATCACCAATGCCTTGTTGAGCACAGCCTGGTACGTCTGAAGTTCAAACGATGCCACAGTTCCTGATGTCAGTTTGAAGTCCCTCGTCCAATCTTCTTGCTTGGCTAGTCTCATCTACCACTAATGTCGGTGCATACTTTTTGAGCTTTACAAATTTTGCTTCGTATTTAGCAACAGCCTTTCCTCCTTGCTCGAGCCGAATGAAGTCCCTCTCCTTTGGTAGACGAACTGTTCTAAAAAAGTACTTATCTTCTAGAGCCTTCTTGAACTTTGCCCATGTATATAGTTCGGGATCTTCCTCAATTGTTGCAGTCTCATTCTTTCTTTGTTCCATGAGCCACCAACCGTAAGCGCTTCCTTGCCGTTGATACACAGCTAAAGTGACCTTCTGTTCTTCATTGCTCCCTAGCAGTCCGAAAGCTTTCACCATCTCTTGTATCCACATCTCGACTATGGCGGGATCAGTCATCCCATCGAAAGTTGGTGGGTTCAGACGTTTGAACTGAGAGATGATATCCTGTTTTCTGGGTTGCTGATTCACAAGTACGACTAGAGTTTCAGCAAGCTGGTCAAATACGTTCCCTCCTCCATTATTGTTCCCATTCTAATTGTCGTTTTCCTGATTGCCATTTTTGTTACCATCGTTACCTTCTTCGTCCATCTTTTCTATAAACAACAAACTTTCAAACTTATAATCAATGATCAAAAGCACAAAAGTCAAACAGGTCAAATAATCACACAAACAAGTGCCCTAGATTCAAATCTTACCGACGTGCAAATCGAAATCAAAGTTAATGGAAATTTTAGTATTTAAATTTTTATTAGTGTGTACATTTTTTTATACTATATACAACGGTTGTTGGCCTAAAAAATCGTTAGACAAAATCGGTATAGAAAAATATATGAATAATACAGCTTATTATCTATATATATTTAATTTATAAGATATTGTGTTCACCAGTCTGTATTGATATTATATATATATATATATATATATATATATATATATATATATATATATATATTTTGTCGATTTTTCCTAATAATTTTAATTAAAAGTTAAAAAAAATATGTTATAAAGCCGTCGCGAAGCGCGGCTTAATTGACTAGTATATATATATATATATATAGGGTCTTGCTCAGGTGAGAACCATCACTTATGGTGAGATATGAGATCTAATCCTATCCATTCATTGAAATACATTATATTCATCTCTTACCATTCATTTAATATTTTAATATTTTATAGGAATTTTACCATCTTTCTTCTAATTCAACCACCCACCACCACCGGCAACCACCACCACCTCCGGCGACCACCATAAAATCACCACCGACAAACATAAAATCACCACCAGAAACACAAAAATCACCACCGAAAAACATAAAATCGTCATTGCCTAACCCGAAATCACCACCAAAAACACAAAAATCTCCACTCCAACCACCTATAAACAAAAAATCACCACTGGAAAAGGAAAAATCACCGCAAATAAAACCAACTAAAACAACCCACTAAAACACTAAAATTTCATACAAAACAATAAAGCGCAAAATACACATTTCAATATTAACATCAAACACATCTTTCTTTATTTACGCTAAAAGAATAAAATTACACTGTACAAACTAGAAATATTTCCACAGTACTCCAGCTTTAATCACGTTCACTAAATAATCAAAAAATTGGAGCAACAAACGAGGAAGAGGAGAGTTAAAAAAAGTCAAAAAGAAAACAAATGAGGGTCTGCTCCTTTATCCTCTTGATACGCTACTGCCCTGCTTCGTTGTTGTTGAGTCTCGCACCAAAAATTAAACGAAAATCACCAAAATTTTATACATAATTTGTGATGAATTAGATCTGTAAACATCAAACATTTTTCAGATCCATCATTGCATGTAATTGGGGATATAATCGACGTTGTGGTCATCGTGGGAGGCTGGTGGAAGCTTTGTGATGGGAAATAGAGATCGGAGGCGGTGAATCTGAGGTGTGGCGATGTGTTCCGATGAGGAGGCGGTGGCGGGGTGGGTGGGTAGGTGCGTGTATGGTACGTGAGCTGTGTGTGCAGTGTGTGTGTATGTGTGTGTCATGTGTGTGGTGGGTGGGTGTTTAATGTGTGGATGGGATTTAAAGTTAGTTAAAAATTGTGGGGCTGAGATTAGATCTCAATTCTCACCACAATATAGGGTTCTCACCTGAGCAAGACCATATATATATATATATATATATATATATATATATATATATATATATATATATATATATATATATATATATATATATATATAAGGAGGATATGCGGAAGCTTAGGTAGCGCATCTAAGATCGTCTAAATATATTTTTTTAATTTTTTTAGAATTTTACAATTTTAAATACTAATAAATAAAAACATATCTTTTAACATAGTAGAAATAGAATATGTTATATAGGAGTTTAAGTTAATGGAGAAGAGGAGTTCAAGTTTATAAAGAAGACATATTAATTAACATATTCAAAGTAGAAAAGGCCTGTAAATTTATAAATAAACTCGAACCCTAATTTATAGGGAACACATATAATTAGAAAAAGAATCCAAATTTTTCTCTCTAAATATATAGTCAGTTCACATTTCTTAGTTGCAATTTTGCAAAATTTAGTATGTTTTTTATTTTAAGATTTAGTTATGCTTACATTATTTTTTTATGTGTAATGGAAATTTATTTTTCTTAACATATTTTATATGAATTCTTTTGTGCACATGAACCCATCAAATTTATGTTTTGGTAAGGTATATCTTCTTTGTATTTTTTTTGTAAGATGCTTTTCGGTTACAAGTTCAGCGGAGCTTAGTACACTAACAATGATTTAATATTATGATTTATTCATCTGTCATTATATGCATATTATGATTATATTAGTTTTTGTTATACATGGTTTATATACGATGGTCATACTAATATTAATACATTATGTTATTAAGTTTAATTATTTTTTACAAATTGAACAAAATTCTGTGGTTGATTCTTGAGAATATATTAATTTAGAATATAAAAGGACAAACACTAGTAGTCGCCCCTGCAAAACCAAAATAGAGATGAAAGATAGTAAGACTTAAGTTATTAAATTTGTACTGATAAAAAAGTATTAGATTTCTTTGTAATAGCGACTTCTACTTCATCAACTTCATCTTTGTTATATTTTATTTCATATTTTTATTCATTATTTTTTTGCAGTATAAAAAAGCCGTTGGCATAAATTATCCATGTTTTTGCCAATCATCATTAATCATTAACATTAATCCATACACACACACACACTCACACACACACACACACACACACACACACACACATATATATATATATATATATATATATATTGAATTTTCAATACTGATAAGTAAAAAATTATCCTTTAACATATTTGAAGTAGAATATGTATTCGAATTTATAGAGGAGAACGCATATAATTAAAAATTTTATTAGAAGTAAAATGTGTGTTCGAATTTACAATAAAGAATGGTTCGAATTTAGAGTTAAGTCATAAAATTAAAAATTCTATTGAAAATAGAATAGTTGTTCAAGTTTATAGAGGAGAAAAGTTTGAATTGATAAGAAATACATATAATTAGCGTTTTATTAGAAATAAAACATGTGTTTGTAAGACATATAATTAAAGTTTCTATTATAAATAGAATATCTGTTCGAATTTATATAAGGGAAGGGTTCGGATTTATAGAAAATACATATAATAAAAAGTTCTATTTGAAGTAGAATACGAATGCAAGTTCTATTGGAATTAGAATAAGTGTTTGAATATAAAAGAGAGGAGACTGAAGAGCTCAAATTTATAGAGAAGACCATTAATTAAAAGTTCGTTTTGAAGTAGAATACGAGTGCAAGTTCTTTTGAAAATAGAATAGGTGTCTGTGAGACATATAATTAAAAGTTCTATTAAAAGTAGAATACGTGTTCGAATTTATAGAAGAGAAGATTTCGAATTTATAGAAAAGATGTATAATTAAAAGGACCATTGTAAGTAGAAATGGTGTTTAAATATATAGAGGACAATAATTTGAATTTATAGAGAATATCAAATTTCGTTGAGCACACATATTAGTATGAGAACAGTGAAAACACAATTATTCAGCAACAGAACAATACAATAATAAAAAAATGCAAAATATGAAAAACAATTGTGCTTACTGTTCTCACGTGTAAATTGTTCTCACCTGAATTTTATCCTATAATTAAAAGTTTTATTGGAAGTAGAATACGAGGACGGTGAGGTTATATCTTTTAAGATCTTCTAAATTTATTATAATATTCAATTATAATATTATATTCATTATATTGTTGAAGCTGAGTTTTAATTTTAACGAGAGAACGGCTCTATAAGAAAAATCGTGTTTAACGAGAGAGCGATTCATTAGAGAGATGATTGTGTTAGTTGTTAAAATTTAGTATTGATGATATAATATAAAATAAATATATATAAAAAATTTAAAAAAAAAAAGTTATAACGTCGTCGCGAAGAGCGGTTTTACCGATTAGTTTAATATCAATATATAATATAAAATAAATATATATTGAATTTTTTTAAAAAAACAATGCCGTGATTCGCGTCTTTATCGATTAGTTTAATATATCCAAAAATATATCGTAACAAACACGCTTCATTGTAGTTTTCTAATTTAAATTCTAAATGTACCATGGCAATTAGAGCATCTCCAAAGGTATTATGTAAAATGGTTGATTATATTGATTGGCTATCTTGATAATGTAAAATTTTTGCTAAGGGTGTGGATGTGCACTCCAATGATATTATCTATAATTATGGTTATGTAAAATTATACATAAGGGGTTCATTGGTTCAACAAATATAGCCAATCAAAAATGGTTATCTATAATTTTTTTCTAAAGGTTTGATGGTTGGAGTGCTCAAACTTTTACATATTGTCTAAATAGTGTCGTTAGATGCCACCTAGGTGCCACATGGATAATTTAGCTAAGGGTTTTATACCCTTGGGGATGCTCTTACACGGTATTAGAAGCATAAATTTGGGTGGATCAGTAACTAGCCCTAAAAGCTAAAACCCGTGGATAGAACACGACCTATTGAAGGCTAAACCCGGTAATTTCGTACACCACACGTAAACGACACGAATTACGAGTTTGGGTGAACCTTTGCGATACATGAAGACACGAATACGAAATTATACGAATGAATTTAGTGTCGGTTTTGAATTTATCATTGGGTACATGACACGAAACGAAAATACACGAAATAAATAAATATTTAAATAATTTTATTAAAATTATATGAATACATATTTTAAAATAATATTTTATATATAATTTTTACATAAGATAAATACATAATAGTTTGAAATTTTAGTTTCACAAGACTTGAGTACACTAGGTTATTTATTGGATATTGTCTTAAGAATCGACTAGTAAAAATTTAATATTTAAATATTTTTATTTTTATTCAATATTTACACGAAATACGACTCAAATGTACTCGGAATAAAGGTATACGAACACGAAGCAAAACGAATCTTTAACGGATCGATTTTGAATTTAAAATTACATATACGAAAGTACACTGCACAAAAGTATAAAAAACGAACAAATATGATGCCAGGTCTACTTAAGGCTGTATTCTTTCACAGAATTTATTCTTTCGCTGACACATATATGATGCTGTAGTTTATTATCGGGAAATGTCAAATATACAGTAATTTAGTTACTTTAGCTGTACAACTGTAAAAGTGATGCAAGAAAAGGGCTTGTACAGTAACTTTACTGTGGGGGCAGATGGGAATGGGATGGATTCCACAGCTAGGCAAAATATTAAAATATTGATTCCCCTATTTTCATTTCTTAAATTATAAAAAATAATGGTTATTTAAAATGTATGGAATCAAAGAGTGTTTTACTCCAATGATGTTACCTATATACGTTATTTGTAATTAAAAAAATAATTTTTAATCAATTTTTTAAATAATGCACGGAGTGATGATAGTGTGGTAGTAGAATTATATGTTTTGGTTTGCTCTTCTCTCCTCTAAATAAGGGATTTGATTTTCTCTCACCTAAAAAATATAGGAGATAGAAAGTCATTAAAACATGAATTTTATTTTAAGCTAAATCCCTAAATATGTACACCTAAGAGCATTCACATCCCATCCCCCATCCCCAACCCCATCCT
Organism: Saposhnikovia divaricata; assembly: GCA_036435485.1. NCBI lineage: Eukaryota > Viridiplantae > Streptophyta > Magnoliopsida > Apiales > Apiaceae > Saposhnikovia > Saposhnikovia divaricata. The sequence goes on along the minus strand of CM071601.1, from coordinate 121,254,729 downwards.
TATAATTTGAGGATTTGTCCAACTTTTCTTCTAAAACACTCCTCCATCCCATTTCCCATTTTGGGGTTTGATTTAGGGACCAAAGTTTGAGTCCCCATATTTAGGGACCAAAGTTGATGCCTCATCCCCATCCTCATTACACTCTCTCTACTCATATAATAATATTAAATTGTATTTATAATAGTGGGTGAGTTTTGGTAGTTAAAATTGTAAGTGAAAGAGAGAGAAACAAGTAATATAAAAAAGAATATAGGGATATGGGAATGGAAAATGGGGAATGAGATGTAGAAACTTTTTGATAATTTTGGGGATTTACTAATTTTATTTGGGGATTTACTATTTTTAGTAAGTTTTTGGGGTTGGGGATGGGGAATCCCATCCCCATAATTTGAGGATTTGTTCAACTTTTCTTCTAAAATACCCCTCCATCCCATTCCCCATTTTGGGGTTTAGTTTTAGGGTCATAACTCAAGTCCCCATATTTAGGGACTTTGTTCATTCCCCCAAAACTTCCCCAAACCCCCTCTCTCTTCATATAATAATATTAAATTGTATTTATAATAGTGGGTGAGTTTTGGTAGTTAAAATTGTAAGTGAAAGAAGTAATATAAAAAAGAATATATGGATAGGGAAATGGAAAATGGGGAATGGGATGTAGAAACTTTTTGATAATTTTGGGGATTTACTATTTTTATTTGGGGATTTACTATTTTTAGTAAGTTTTTGGGTTTGGGGTTGGGGATGGGGATGGAATGTGAATGCTCTAAGACAGATATAGGTAAGGAGTCTTTGCATAGGAGTTGCGCTTAGTTTTATTGTTGTCGATCTCTTGTTGTTTAGATCAAGAAAGGGACCAGAGACTTTCATTTGGGTCATCAAGCTACTTATATTCTTTACTTTTGATCAACCCTAGCTTATCAGCTTATTCTAGACTATCTATGTATATATTTTTCAAAATATTTATCCAATCATCATATATTGAATTTTATTATACAAAACCCCATTGTCATCTGATACTGAAAAAAGATCAGTACATTCGGGATGGGTGTTTTTGGAGCATTGGCTAGACATCTGGATACACTTATGGGGTACAATTTTTGTCTGTTTATTAGCATTGCATTAATCGAATCTATAATTTTTTTTTGTTAACTTAATAATTTGTGTTGGTTTTACATATATATATATATATATATATATATATATAAGCTATAAGCTTCGATCTAATAGCATATATAGTCGTATTTATCTTCAAATCAGTCATACATATGACGAAATATTGAATATGTACATAGGTATGCATGAATGCGAGCAATAGAGAGTCCTTTAACACTGGATTATGATCAACATGGCTAACATATTGGGTCTTATACTCACTCTTTAATAACCCTGTTTGAGCTCTCTTGTTGGCAAGTTGTTCAATGGTATATACGCAGATTAATCCCTAATTATACACTGATATATCATTACTACTCATTTTAGGTAGAAGAAAAAATGTACTAAGTAGCAAATTTCATATATCAACATGTAGGCTACCGTTTTGGCCACACATGAAGCTATACAGTGTTTTGCATGTGGTTGGTGCTTCCGGTGTTCAATGGTGCGGCTTACATCTATGAGAATTTGGTAAGGAAATATGGGAATGTGGGTAGCTACGTAAGCTGGGCTCATCCTCAAGGTCAGAGGAAAGTTCTGCAGATGATGAGCCTTGATGCTAGAAAGTCTGTCCAACAATACATCGAGAAATATGGACCTGATGCTTTTGATCGGGTTGTTAAAGCAGTACGCATATATAATCTCATGTCAAGAGTGTGTGTGTGTATGTGTTTACAAACATGGTATATCATGCTTCATTCTTTTCTACGAGAGCTCATGCATGCTAAACAAACATATGACCTATGCTTGTTTTCCACCATATATATACTGGTTGCAGGCAGAGAAAGAAGCAAAGAAGCATTGACAGTTGGACTACATATACACACATGTAATATCTGCAAAAACAATGCGTGCCTGTTTTCTTGCTTCCCATAACGTACATTCAGATTCAGGGTGGTCATGGCTATAGGCGGTGTAGTCTTGGGTCGAGGGCCCAAAAAAATCAAGGGCCCCAATTTTTACAGGTAAGGTAGGTATATCTATACATGTCATATTTAATTGTTTTTTTAAAAAAATTATATATATTTTTATTATTAAAAAAATTATAAAAGAATATCATAAAATTTTAAAAACTAGTATCTAATTGTTAAATTTGTTTTATGTAGAGTTTTATATTTCTTTTTTTACTGAAGTAACAAAAAATTAAATTCTATATTAGGAAGAACATAAATTTAATTTATAACCTTTTGTGTTTTACTTTATTAAATTTAATTTATAACCTTTTAATTTATAACCTTTTGCCAGAAGATACTAGGAGGGCAATAGATGTGTAAAGTTACATAAAAGAGATGGAAGGTAGCTATCTAAATGCTTGGATTGGTTACAGGATTCTTCTAACGATACTCGTTATAGTTGCTTATGCAGAACGGTGTTTTTCAAAACTAAAACTGATTAAATCCTATCTTTGTTTAGCCATGTCTCAAGAAAAGTTAAGTGGTTTAGCAATGTAATCCATAGAAAAGGATGTGGTTCAGAAACTTGATTATGTAAATTTGATTGATACTTTTGCAACCAAAAATGCAAGACGTGTTATATTTAAATAAAATAATGAGATTGTTTTACGTACTATGTTTTTGCGTGCCTTATTAGTAAATTTTAAGCATATATTTTGTAGAGGATAGGGAACCTGAGATGTATCTCAGGTAAATTACCTGAGATATATGGGATTTGTATGTAAAAATAGGAGGGGTATTTTAGTAAATTTAGAGATTTTTAATTAGCCCTGCGGGCCCAGCAAAATTTAAAGGATATTTTGCATATATCTTAGGAAAAGTTCCCTGAGATATATCTCAGGGTCCTTTTTCTCTATTTTGTATGTGAAAAAAAAAAATTATGGCCCCATAATGTAGGTTCCCCTAGAACCCCTCGAATCTTAGGACCGCCCCTGTTCAGATTACTACATTTTATGCAAATTACTTATTACAGTATGCAGTTGCATTTTAACACAAAGTGAAACTCATTAGTTACCATCTATCTTATTTTTTTGGGATCCGATCTTTGATAAACGGTTGTTAGGGCAAATGGTAAAACTCGTACCGCAGAAAGTATAAATAAGAAATTAAAAAATACATATAAAATGGGAACGGGGGAGTATAAATAAATTTGAAGTCCCCAAATCTCATCATAAAAAATTGAACCTACTCTTTTTTATCCCCATAATTTCCCTTTCACTTTATATTTTTTCTTTAAATTTTACTAATTCCCATTTAATTTCATTTCATTAATAACAACTAAATATACTAAGAACGAATCACATGTATGTGTAAGTTACGAAAAGACAATATTAATGGTTATTAAGATATAAGAAAATGGAGCCTGATGTAATGACTTGTCCCTCAGTGCCCTAGAGTTCTGGATTCGATTCTGACTCATTACTAAAATTTGTTAAAATATATACTCATTTATAAGTCATATAAATTTGATTATTTAAAAAATATATAAGAAAATGGATTAACATATTACCGCAATTTTAGCATATAAATACTATAGCCTACTTCAAAATAAATAAATAAATGTCAGCAATATTCAGATCATGGGTTCTAACGGCCTCTTCCTTTCTCTACTCTCCTTAATCCTCTTTATTGATTAAGTCCACTGCGCTCTTCTACCTTCTCTTCCCTCTCTTCTATTTTTTAGTTTTTTTAATAAAACAATCTAGTTGAGTTCTTCACTTTGGTTTTCAGATCTACTACGATTAAGAACTCGGATTTTCAAATAGAAATCAGTTTTGGATTCAAAATCTCCGGACTAACATCATATCAAAATTTGGTGTGTCATTCCAAGATCTTTGAATTTTTAGAATTTTCGTATCGTTTTGTGCAAATTTGTTTTTTATGTTATTAGTTGTATCGCTTTATGTGAGCGCTATTCTGTTTGCTGCATTCACTACGCCATAGATGACTTTACACAACGTTTTTCCATTGTGTTGCCGTCTAAAAAAATGTTATCGTTGCTATGTTCAACCTTGCCTATTACAACATCGGGTCCTTATGTTAGCCTAGACATGATAAAATGTTGGCATAGATGTTGTATATGGTTAATTAAAAAGTAAATTAAATACCCATTTAACATAAAAATGATAAAAAAATGTAAAAAATAATTCATTTAATTTTTTGGTATTTGAACTGGAGTGAATGGTATTTTTTGTAAATTAATATATTTTTCAATAATTTTAAAAATAACAAATTTAAAAATTTTACGTTTTTTAATTAAGAAATTGTATATATGTATTAAAAATAATTTATAATAAATAACACTTTACATAAAAAGTAAAAAAAATTATGAAATGAATTTATTTTTATATTGAAAATATTAAATTAAATAGGAATGAATGATGATTTTTTTGAATAATTTTAAAATAAAAAAATTTTGTAAATTTTTTTTTTCCAAAAATGAAATAATTTCAAAACTTACGTAAAAAAAAGACAACACAAAATTTGATGAAATGCTAGAGCGGTAAATTCTACCGCCTTAAATTTAGATAATTATTGTCCAAGTCAAAACAAAGACCAACAAAAAACTTCACTTTCAGCCGCTCACTCTCATAACTGTAATTAGGGTTGGTGAAGATTTCAATTGGAGATTCAAGCAGGGAGTTCGATTAGAGCTTCAAGACTTCAATTAGGTTCGATTAGAGTTTCAAGACCTCATACCGGAGTCGGACTTAAGTAATTTTGGGGCCTCATACCGGTTTAATTAGCGCATGAAAATTTGGGTTTAAGCTTAAGGTATCCTTCTCCCCAACTTTAATTTGTTAGTTTTGTTAATTTGTTAATCTTGTGTTGTTAGTTTTGTTAATTTCTCCAGAGATATTGCAGCTCTGTTAGGATGCTCGTGCTTGGAAAACACTTACTGATTAGATTTGTTTATGTTTATATGAATTTGAATGAGACTCAACGGTATTCTGCTTACTGAATTTGAATGTTTATGTGTATTGTTTGGATATGATGAGTTATAGTAGAGTTAACTGGATTGTTTTGTTCTCTCTCTCTCTCTCTCTCTCTCTCTCTCTCTCTCTCTCTCTCTCTCTCTCTCTCTTTGTCTCTCTCTCCTCTCTTTAGGTCCTAAGTGTCTAGCAGCTATAAGTGTTTCGCCTGATAATAATTACAAAGGTAACTCAGAGTATTGTAATGTCAAAAGCAACTCTTTCACGTAGGTTTTGTTTGTTACGCGAAACTCAAATTAAAAAATTTATTTTTGAAATTAGAAGAATACGATGTCATTGTGCGGGTTTTCCACTAAACATTGATAATAAGTTGAATCTAAAAGTGAAATTAATTCATCTCTGCTGAATTTTGTGTGATAGTGAAATGTTTCTGTTATATGACTAATATTCCTGGTGCTATTTTTCTGCATTACACAGAAGAATCTTGCCGGCAGTTAATTTGTTTAGTTATAATACTGTGGTTGGGGTTAGTTATTCTGTAGCCTGAACAAGTGAATGCTCTATATGTGCAGATAATCCTCATTAAAAGAAGTATCTAAACTATCCATGATTTAATACGTCTATATTTTGTGATTCGTCATCCCCATATCCAAGACTAGTCTTGTTCAAAATTTACTTTACTAGTTCTGAATGACAAAAAGAGATTAAGCAAGAAAAAATGAATAATATGGTTGGTTAATTGATGAACTCTAGAAGTAGGTGTAACCGGGGGCAATATAACATTTTCTTTCCTATCTTAAAGGATGAATCAATTTCTTCGGTTCTTCAGTCTATTTTAAGTAATCGTTGAATAGTTGGCATTTATAATTGTACAAATAACCTAAATGATGCTTCTTCATTTTTTAACCGCATGTGTTTTATTTTGTGGGATGTGTGTTTTTTGCCATAATTCTCACTGTATCAGTTGCCTAGTTTTTTCCCCCTAGATCCTTTTTGACTACTCTTGTATTTATGTGGTTTTTCCCTTATACATGCTTTTACGGTCTTTGATGCAGCAAGTCTACCTGTATTTTTTGATGTAGTGGCAAAGCTGCAGAGATGAAACGTGAAGCCACAAGATCAATGGTTGCTGCATTATAACACACTGGCCTACAAGATCAATGTTAGTGGGTCGATGTAACACCCCAGTCCCACATCAAGAAGATATGGGACTTTAGTTCAATATATAACCAAAAGTAATACTACTAAGTGCACCAATAAATCATGATCTTTTGTGAGCCTGTGGTGGGCTTGTGGACTACCCAAGTTGGCTACAATGGGCCATTATGCTTTGGCTTATTTCGGATTCGTGATCGAGACTCGACCTAATTTTTGAAAAAGGCTCGAGATTTGACCCGGGTTGTCACATATTGTATCAGAGCCGACTCTCGAAATCTTGACTCGTCAAGTTGCCGGAGGTAGGGACACGGAGGTTAGTGGTATTATCCCACAATGGATATAGGTCCGGAGGTGGGGATACGAAGCCAGTCGGTATTATCCCATAATGGCTAGAGAGGAGCGATCTTAGACCTATGGGATATCCATTCAGGCCTGACGAGGATGTCAGGAGTTTAAGTGGGGTAGTTTGTAACACCTCAGTCCCACATCAAGAAGATATGGGACTTTAGTTCAGTATATAACCAAAAGTAATACTACTAAGTGAACCAACAAATCATGATCTTTTGGGAGCTTGTGGTGGGCTTGTGGACTATCCAAGTTGGCTGCAATGGGCCAGTATGCTTTGGATTATTTCAGATTCGTGATCGCGACTCGACGCGATTTTCGAAAAAGGCTTGGGGTTTGACCCGGGTTGTCACATCCGACCTTTGGGCCCCACCTGTCAGTGGGTCCCACCTATGAGCCCACTGCCAGTAGGTCCCACCTGTGGTCCCCACTGCCAGTGGGGTCCAATTTTACAACAAATGTGTAACCTATTGCAACACAATTTATGATGTTGGCTTCGGTTAAAAAAATGTTGCCATTGAAGCTATGGCAACGACAAAAAAACTAACACCCAAAAAGTGTTGCCATTGATATTTTTGAGGCTATGCCAACGTTTTTTTGGACTTCATGCAACATTTTTGAAGGGTTGCAGAAGGTCATCTATGGCGTAGTGATTGAAAATGAATTATATGGTGTATTTGGAGATCTGGATATGCATCGATAATACTTTCGACATGTCTATAGCTGGTGTCCGGTATGTAGATAGTTGGGGTGCGATTGGGACTGTGGTGAAAATCGCACGTGCTCACCTGTCAAAAAAAGTTTGTTCATAGAGGTCTCTTAACTCAATTTTTGCAATTGAATCCTCTGAACATCGCACTATCCATGGATTTACTGTGAGGGTCAATTGTGAAGCTATTGTTTAAGCTACTATTTTAAGGAAAAATGTAGGTTGGATTGCTCGAAAGACCTTTGAAGTCATTGTTAATTTTCAGAATATTCGGATTCAGTTTGTTAAGCGATCTAGAAACAAAGCGGCTAATTGTTTAGCTTATTTATATGTTTTTCAAATTGATTGCATGGGTAGTTGGGGGTTTATCCTGATTGAGCCTTTTTAGTGGCTGTTTGGCTGGGATTAAAGTTGTTTTATAAGACAAATAAGTCCATAAATCCTTAATTTGAAGTGTTTGCCTACCAACTTATTTTAATGACTTATGACCTTATAAGTTCATAAGTTGGAAGTTAGAAAATCGCAATTTTTTTCCAACTTATTTACCATTCCCTAATCCCATCCGTTTTTAGTTTGATTTTTCCCATCAATTGGCGATATTTTTTTTCAAATCTAACTTCACCATATTTTCCTCCATCTCCTAACGATCATTTTGCATACCATATGTGCTATATTTCGATGCGATTTAGGAAAATTATATATAAAAATATGTGTTCTACAGTAAACTTATAATTTCTTATTTACCAAATACTTTACTGACTTATAAGTTCTGATTTACTTATTACTTATAATCAACTTATTAACTTAAAGCAATAAGTTACTTTTTTTAAGCTAAGCCAAACGACCCCTTAATCTTATTAATGAAATTAACTTTAATTTTGGTTAAAAAAAATTATATAAAATATGCATATGCATGTTTTGTATTTTATATTAACTTATAATTCATGCGGAATACTTTTTTATTATAATATATTTTTTTCCATCAATAGGAAAATAAATTATAAAATATAATAATATATGTTTAATAAGATTTTGAATTATGGACGTTTATTATATCTTGAAATAGTTAATATAAATATGTTGCTAACAAATAGGAATAAATTTTCTAACATGTCCTGAAAAAAGGTTGTTCTCTAGTGTACCAAACAAATATCCAATCAACCAAATCCTATTCTTATTTTTAGTACTAGTTTATAACCATGCAATGCACCATTTTTTTTAATTTTCTTTATTTAATAAAATAATTCTTATATGTTTTATTTTGAAAATTGCTATTTTTATGTATGACGTCATCGAAATTATTTCATTATATTTAAGTGTAAATTTTTATATAGTTTATAACACGATTTCGAATTTTATAAATAATATTCTACAAAGATAAATACTTAAATAATTGTATTTTTTTTTATCAATGTTAAGTTAAGGATTTCAAATTTTGTAAAAATTATTGCAACGTTAAACCAATATAAGTAATCAATTTTCTTTAAATTTTTTTTTTCATTATTTACATTAATATATTCTATCTTTAAAATAGTGTTTAAATATTTGTATCTTGATATTGACATCCATGAATGAAATTTAAAATATTATTTGTGTTTTGTATTTTACAGATATGTGAAAATGTATTATTTAAAATATTCCTTGGCTCAGTTCTTCTTCTATAACTTCTTCATATCGTTCACGACATCTCTTATTACGTTCAATTTTTTATTTTTCATTTGTAGATATCAATTTGGTGGATCCATAACTCAATTTTTAGGTTTTATCTTTGTCTTGAAGAACTTTGTCTAATGATATTTTAATATTTGAATATTTTGACAAATGGGAAGAAGAAGTTAGGGGCAATGAAGAAGAATTATTTTGAAGTAACTAATGATTTTGTATATATAGATTTCTTCTTGATATAATGTAATAATAATTCTATCTATATTTGTATTAGGATTTCTTTTCCAATTCATTCTAGAGATCTTTTTAATTTGTTTATTTGTAAGTGATTTTAGTTTTTTATACATATTTCACTATATTAATTTTTTAATATTTATTGTTACTACATATTAAATTGTTGTTAAAAATTGATATATATTAGGTTTTACACGTTCAATCATGATTATATCCTTTTCATATTATAAATTTCTTTTTAAAATTCAATTCCAATACAATCTTTTTTAATTATATCATTTTTAGATTATAATTTTCTTTTTAATATGATATAATCTTGATCGTCTATTTTTAAAAATATTATATTCGACGGTTGAGATTATTTTGATAGTATAGTGACCAAACCAAAATTATGGATTAGATCTCTCTTACCGTTATTATATATAAGGATATAATAGATAGATTTTAGTTTGATTCAAACTGCAAAAGTTTAACTATTTCAAATTTAATTTTCAAACTGTAACATCTGTTTCTATATCGAAATGTTGGAGTTACTTCTTTCATAATTCTAATATTTTTAAATAACTAGATTTATAAACCTTACAAAATAATATATGTTCTCACAAATTTTGAATCGGGCGATAATCGAATCTAGAATCTTGAACAATAAAAAATAAACATTAATCACTTGAATTATTTCATTACGCTCCCGTAATTATAATTTATATTAATTACTATGAAATTTCCCAATATATCATATTATCATAACATTTCGAGGTCTATATTCAGATTCCTTAATTACCAATATCGGTCTAATTAATCTAGTATACTTCAGTTTCTAAAAGTTGGATGGGTGTTGGTCTCGGAGTCTAGTTTTCGACTTAGAAATATGTTCCAGTTCATTAATTTGACATCAAAATCCAATCAAGTCTGAAGTATATGAAATATCCATCCAGTATAAAGGACATGTTTGGAATTCTGAGATTTGAGAAAATATTAATCGATTCAATTTAATGATCTAATATTGATTTTTGGTAGTTACCAAATTGAAATAACGTATTAGACCTGATTTGTTAATTTTTAAAAAATTACTTGGAAGAGATTTTTAGTTTAAAAATTTAAAATACAAACAATTAATTCAAATAACTACTTATCAATCAATTTCATTAAAATTGCTAATTGAGTTAGTCAAAATTATTAATTCAATTTACTAGTCAAAATAACTAATTTGATCCATCATCGCTATCAATTAATCGCCAATTATCAAATAAGGTCAAAGTATTTTGTGCATCATGCAAAATTTGTAAACATTCAAAAAATTTATTAAATCTTTTTCTAACCTAAAGTTCTTTGTGCGTTACGCACGGCTCCTTTTTTATATCGATAATCATATTAACTTTTTCAATTTTATATATTATTAACTTACATATCAAAATTAGGTTATCATTTCTGGTTTGAACGTAGGGTGGGAGTTGACCATGTACCTCAACATTAGGGATGGCAATCGGGTCGGGCGGGTCGGGTTTTGCCAAACCCGAACCCGAACCCGATTCTTTTGAACGAACCCGAACCCGAACCCGAACCCGAACCCGAAAATACCCGAAATTATAAACCCGAACCCGAACCCGTTGGATACTAAACGGGTTTCGGGTACCCGAAACCCGACCCGAAATCCAAAAAAATAAATAAATAATAATTTTTTTGTATTAAAAATAATATAAAACATAAATATATAAAATATTTTATTTTTTATTATATATTAAATATTAAATATATATATATATATAATAATAGATAATATATATTAAATGTTAAATATTATGTATAAAATAATAGAAATAATAATATATATTAATTCGGGTTTCGGGTCGGGTTCGGGTTCGGTCGGGTTTGATACGGGTTTCGGGTTTTCGGGTCGGGTTCGGGTCGGTATTGGCAAAACCCAAACCCGACCCGAAAATGATTCGGGTTTAAAAATCAAACCCAAACCCGAATCCAAACCCGAAAATTTCGGGTTCGGTTGGACCCATTCGGGTCGAAACGGATCGGGTATCCATCGGGTCGGTACAAATTGCCATCCCTACTCAACATCAAGGCTGGGGTAAAGTGTGGAGATTGAGTTTGCCCCACAAGGTTAAAATCTTTATCCGAAGATTTTGTCGCAATAATATTCCAGTCAGGACGAGACTGCAATCGAAGGGTATCACTCTTCCTTTAGGGTGTCCTATGTGTGGCCATGATTCTGAAACTTTGCTTCATTTGTTCTTTGAATGTGCTTTTGCTGCTGAGTGTTGGAGGCAGGTAAATCTGGTGTATGATATGGTGGAGGTAATTGATGGCTCAGGTTGGTTGCTTGATAAGCTTAATGAAGTCCCTACAGAAGAGGTAGTGAAGCTGTGCACGGTCCTCTGGGGTGTGTGGTTTTGGAGGAATAAAAAAGTCTGGAGTGATAAAACTGTGACAACAGCCTTTGCAATGGAGGAAAGTTGCAGGTCGATTGCTAGTTGGAGAGAAGCTAGGAAGACAAATACTGCTTCGAACGTAGGTGGGGGAGTAAAACTGATAAACAGGTGGATTCCTCCGGAGGCAGGAGCTGTTAAAATCAATGTGGATGCTAGTGTTCGAGATGGGGTAGACACTTTCTCAGTAGGCCTGGTTCTTCGAGGTCCAGAAGGAGGCTTTATTGCAGGTAAAACTATCAGTATGCAGGCGCCAGGGTCAGTGTTTGAGGCTGAGGCAATTGGTGTCCGAGAGGCATTGTCTTGGGTGAAGGATCAGCAGCTGCAAAACAAGAGAGTTTTCATTGAATCAGACTCTCAACTCACGGTTCGAGCAATTCAGAATGGAAATATGAACTATTTGGAGGTGGGGGTGGTAATCGAGAGTTGCTGCCAGTTACTTCGTCAACTCGAGCATGTGTCAGTTAAGTTTGTTAGGCGAAACGCTAACAGGGTAGCTCATGAATTAGCTAGATTTCCTTGTTTAGCTTACTGCCAAGTGCTATTTACGTCTCCTCCGTTATGTGTGGTGGAGGCTCTTATGTACGATGTTTCGTAGTCATGGAATCTACTCTTTTCTTCAAAAAAAAAAAAAGAATTGATATATATATATATATATATATATATATATATATGAGTTGCACTCCATGAAGAACGCCTTATATAAAGAACAATAAAGAACACCTTATATTTAATTCAATATAAGAGTTCCGTCATGACACCCAATACAAAAAGTTCTTAGTTTTTTATCTTCTATCCATTTAGCAAAAAAGAAAATTAAAATATTTTTTTTTGGAAAAATCACTGTTCATGATGACATCAGCAGTGACATCATCATGAATAGTGATTTTTTCCAAAAAAAAATTTTTTTAAAATTGTTTTTGCTGGATGGATAGAAGATAAGAAAATAAGAACTTTTTGTATTGGGTGCCCCTGGAGGGGCCAATGGATCTATTGGAATAATTGATTTTATAGTGTTCTTTATTGTTTGTTATATAAGAGTGTTCTGTATGGAGCAAAGGCCTATATATATATATATATATATATATATATATATATATATATATATATATATATATATAAATATATATATAAAGTAAAGTTATATAGAGTACTCATTTAATTGGAGTATTTGGAGTACATATACATTTTGCAAACATTATTATTTTGCAAAGCTTATTACATGAATATCACTATTTCATTGAAAATCTTGAAAATTTTGTATGTTTTGCTAACAAAATATTGCAAAACGAATTGTTCTGCAAAACACATTTGGGTTGCAAAACATATATGTTCTGATTGCAAAACATACATGATTTTTAAGATTATCAATGAAATTATAATATTCATATAACAAGGTTTGCAAAATAATAAATATTGAATGCAGAACGAATATGTACTCCAAGTACTCCAATTAAATAAGTACTTCATAGAACTTTTATATATATATATATATATATATATATATATATATATATATATATATATATATATAAAAGATTTTACACATTCGATTTAATATTTGTACTTTATTTTAAATTCTTAGAGTTTGATTTGGACGATTTTACAGCCACTTGAAATTAACAAATTAATCTTTAATTTAGTAATTTTTTACAATTATTTTCCAATTAAACCTACGCATAAACAAAATAGAGAAGAAATTGATGAATTTTTACGTTGAAAATTCTATTCGATTATAAATTCTACTTATAATTTATTTTGATTATCAAATACCCTTGTTATTATTTGAAGATGGTTCTACTAACAACTAAATACAATTTTAATAATAAGTGTAAAATAGATTTTGTTCAAAACTTTGATAATCGGTAGTCTAGTCCTCCATACGACAAAATAAATAAAAACCATTAGATATTAAAATAAATAGATGAAAATCGTTGGATCTAGTGTAAAATTTTTTATATTTAATGTGTTGTATTTATATTGAAATACGAAAAGTTGTATGTCAATGATTTAAATCATATATAATTAGGTTTTATACATTGAATAACATTATCAATATATGTCTTCTACATTGAATAGGATTAATATAAAAATTCGTAATTATGTTTGAGTGTTTCCATTTGAATAATAATTATTAAATCATCATTAAATTAAAGATAATTTATGAGTTTCACGAGGATTGTAAAATCATCTAAATCTGATTTCTATATCTCAACATAGAACCCAAACTGTAAATATGAATTTTTTTTTAATAATAATAAAAAAAATTCAATTCTAATGCAACCTTTTTTAATTATATCCTCTTCAGATTATAATTTTCTTTTTAAAATTCAATTCTAATACAACATTTAATTAGATTGAGTTGGGTGGCGTTCAAATTTAATAGTTCATTTTTGACAAAATTTTAAAAATAAAGTGTTGAATTTTAAATTTAATATGTAATATTATTTTAATTTTTTCATAAATTACCAAAATCCAAAAATTTACTTTTAAAATTTTTTTAAAAACGAATTTTTAAATTTGAACCCAACAAAACCCAACCATTCTGACCTCCTAATCCAAACGAAATGGCAACTTATTGTTATTTTATGGGACTGGTACATTTCGACTACTGATTATCCGTAAATCCAAATTTTTTGACCAAGGTTCAAATTTTGACCCGGTTACACTTGCACCAACCTCCGGCATTTTACAAGCCGTTGGATACAAAGGCAATAGAGGGGTGTTGGTCCCATATATCATAATTTAAAAATAAATGATTCTAAATATCTCAATATTCCAAATATCATTACAAAACATAGTTTAATATAGCGTTTTCATTTTTTTATAAACGCGAATGCGTTTAGCGTTTGGGAAGTGAACTTTTCTTTTGTATGTTTTGTTTGGTTAGAAACGCAAGTTAATACTTTGTTTTCACAACCAAAGCCACTTTATGTGGTGTTTTAACCTCTTTTTCTCTCTCTCTCTCTCTCTCTTTTTCTCCTTGATGTAGTGAGTGGGGGTATATTTTAAATGTATGTGTACCTGGCGGGGCCCTAAAAAATAATCTCAAATGAAACCCGTCGAACCCCAAATAAAAACGCTATGTTATATAACTTTTTTTTCTTTCTCCTAAATATATACGGTTTATTTGTCGTTTCGAATATTTCTAAAACCCAAAATGGAAACGTTGAACCTCAAAGGTTAACCATTGAAACCCCAAGGGAATACAAATAAAATTTAAAAATTTTAATTAAAAAATTGAATCTGACGGCCTAATTTTTAAACGCTAACGCTTTTAAAAATCAAGATAAGTTAGGGTTCAGGGTCTACGGTTTAGGGTTGTAAACAATCCTAAACCCTAAGTTCGTATACGGTTTATTCGTCGTTCTGAATATTTCTAAAATTCAAAATTGAAACGTTAAACCCAAAATTTAATTGTTGAAATCCCCAGAGAATACATATAAAATTTAAAATTTTGAATTATAAAATTGAATCCGACGGCCTGATTTTTAAACGCTCAGGATAAGTTAGGGTTTAGGGTTGCAACCATAAACCCTAAGTTCGTACACGGTTTATTCGTCGTTTTGAATATTTCTAAAATCCAAAATGGAAACGTTGAACCCAAAAGTTAATTATTGAACCCCTAAGATTAATTAAAATTATATTTTTAAATTTAAAAATTACAATTTTAATTGACCATTTATGTATAAATTTTTAATATCATTTGTAAATATATATTTAGGAAAAAACCGAATACAGGAAGAAAAAAAGAAGGCGTTTCAGCCACTTTAATGTCACCCAATGCCGGACACTTTAGAATCTTGGTTAAAAAAAACGCGGGCCAATTTTCTTTTTTTTGTAATATTTGGGATAATTTGTCTTGAAATTATGATATTGGGGCCTTTATTCTAAGAGTTTGGACTTGCAACCTTACACAATGTGAGAACTGAAGATTTGCTCATACAAATAAGCAAATCAAATTATCTGCTTTTCTTGTCTTTCACAAGCAAAACTTTTCAAAAGAGTTGTACACGTTGACATGAAACCAACACAATAAATAATCTTTGTGAGAATTACAAAGATAATATTAAATGTCTTACAAAGCAGCAACTGGCCTACAGTACGTCCATATATACAACAGACTATAGAGATCTGTAGTCATATTTCTCATATAAATAACAGCAAGTCGGTAAGAAAAAAAAAGAGAGGAAAGGATACTTATCAGTTCGTACAGTAGCACTAGCACTTGAGCTAAAAACTTTCACAAAGGTACTCCCGACTTGAAGATGATGAGGTATGGTGGAAGAGCTGGGACGCACGAGCAAATTTGGCAACTCAGCATGTCTCAAAAGCATCCCTGTTTAACTGACATTTAAGAAACAAGAACTGATACAAATCAACCTTCAAATTACTAATAAATACTAGATTGCTCGGTAAACTTACAACTACAACTGGTAGATCTTGGATAGCTGCGATTCCAACGGCATTGCAGAACTTATTGATAGTGCAGTAAAAGGAACTTTGGAATGTGTTAGCTTGGAGTTACTGTCTTGCAGACATTCACTGGGGTTGAAGATGTGCTTAGCCCCAGCAGTGAGTTTTACAGGGCCTGTTAATGCACTTCCAGACTTAGCTTTGCTTGCACCTATTTGAATGGCATTGAGACCTCTTATCACGTCGTTTGCTACATCTCCAGATCTTTGAATTCCAGGTGTTTCTTTTCTTTCAAGTGCATCAATTTCTGTGACACCAACAGCCTTCAAGGTTGTCACACCACCACTCAGTTTTTCTCCTGTGGCTAAATTGGAAGGCTTTGAAGAATAGACTGATTTAGGCTTCTTTTTGGTTTGTTTATTAGGAGAGTCCTTGACACAAACTCTCGCCTTCATTCGCTCTTTGAACTTCAACCTATACTCACGTTTGTTATTTGTGGTTGAAGTTGGCACGAACCTTGGGCGGATAGGTGGAGGTCGAGCTACAGAAGCCAAATCAGGTCCATTTTGCAAGTGAGACTGGATGTTTAAAGGATTGTGCATATAAGAAGCATCGGGTCGAGCTTTTGGAAAATTATTACTGGACATGCAAGGGTGATGGCTATCAGCTGCATCAGAATATAACTGGAATGAACCAATCATAGTTTCATTAACTTGTGTTGCATTTATCAATGATGGGGTCATGCTCTTTAAAGAGTTCTGGCAATTATATGGCTGGGCATGCTCTCCTAAATCATTGTACAAGAAAGGAAACTTAAAGGCTGAGCCTGTAGAATAAGGTTGTGATAGCTTCCTAGAATTTTCAACATGGTTTAAGCTCAAGTTCTGATAGGTATTATTAGAAGAGGATGCTCTTACCGGTTGCTGATTAACAGGTAGAGATTCGTGTTCACATACAAAAGGCTCCTGAGAGCTCCCCTTGCTGAAGATTGCGGGTGAATTATCTGGCGGAAAATAAGGAAATGGTTGAGGAATAGGAACCCCACCAAAAGCACGACAAGCATTTTCATACACAGCATTAGTTTGACAGCCAGCGGTTACACTAGTAAACCTGGAATCTGGAGGTACTATTTGAAAAATGCTTTCTGAAAGCATATTTATTTGAATTTCTGATGAAGATGCAATCTTTTTACTTTTTCCCGTTCCTGGCCGCATCATCAAGTCTGGCTGCAAGTGTCTCCTTGAGGATTCATTACTGATAGTATCACCGTCATGATGCATCAGGATCTGATTGTCCATCCAAACGTTTTTTCCCTCATGCAAGTTTCTGTAATTTTTGCCAATAGAAAATTCTTGGCCCATCAATCGCATTGTTGGTTGAGTACCATTTCCTAAAAAAATGTCAGAGTGCCTTTCCCGATACATGTTTCTATCATTTGAGTGATTCCATATGTGATCATTTATGTTGCTCTGGCTAGGGATGCTCATCAACTCGATACCTGATTTATGAGGATAGATGGAATGGCAACTTTCCGTAAGAAAATCTGAGGCATCATTTCTACTGGTAGTGCCTAACCTAAATGACTCCATAAAATTTGTATTATCTTTTGCTTGGCCCTTGGCAGATAAAAAATTCCACTGCTTCTCCGGTGGTGGTCTCTCATCATAGTTGGAAAACAATAAATGATCTTCCTGGTTGCTTGGTAGTTCTGAACAAAATGCCAAGGTTCTCGATGAATCTGTGAATATGGCTGGCCTCATCATCTGTTTGAACCCACCTTTCCCACTGGATTGCAGCTGAATATATTCCCCATATGAGTTTAGAGGCAACCCGATATAATTTTCACTTTTAGGCCTTCCCAAATGCATCAGACCCCTTTGCTCCATCTCAGGCGGAGAACATATACTACGCATCAGTTCCTTTGGAGAAAGATGTGGGATAGGGTGGTCTTTCAATATTTGGCCAGTGTACTTCTCTGAGGTCGATTCAGGGAGAATCTGAAGCCCCCCATACCCATTCCAGTTTTCTATACCAACATGAGGAGATGAAGATGCCTGAGGAGATGGGGTAACAATATCTTTAAAACTTGTTCCATCAAATCTAGGGCCATCCCCGTATTGAGAAATCATCTTCTCTTTAGATGTAGAAGACACTGACATATTCTCACCTCCCCGAGTGGTTAGGCTGGGTTTGTACGCCATCTTTCGCATTGAAAAAAATTCAGGTGGGCGAGCAGATGAGGAATCAGGTGAAGCAACTATATGCCCATGGTCAAGCCATTGCAGATTTTCACTACAGAATGCAACTTGGTTCGAACTTACTGGTCTGTGTAATAAATGTTCTTGAGCAACATGAGGCCTTGGAAAGTTAAGTTTTTCCACACATAAACACATATCAGATATCTGTTTTCCAGTAAAAGAAGAAACATCATTTTCATTCTCCCTGTTGATTGAAGAAGTGCATTCACTTCTGTTCACATTTACAGGAACACATCTCTGCCACTCTTCTGCAGAGTTATTAGGTTCTAAAGAAGCTACATCAACGGGAACAGATTTCATCCTCCGTCCAAGCATATCATCCTTACCTGAAAATCTCACATGCCTGTTTGATTGATTAATACCACACCAATTTGCTTCACTGGAATCCAGAATGGTGTCTATTGTTGACTTCTTTCCTGAGACAACTTTTGACTGTTTTTTCAGAATGCCAGGAAAGGAATAGACTGACTTTTGCCTCGCCAAAGTTAATTTGGCGGGCCCGGCAGCTTTTGTCCTCTTTCCTGCACTGCAACACTTCAAGTTCTGGTTCTTCTTTTGATCAGGAATAGCATACACCAAATCTTTTGCATACCCTAGAGTATGTGATGAGGCAGTAATATTTCTCGTCGAATTAAGTGTATGCTTCTGTTTCGATTCTAGTAATTTATCCTGAGAAAAAGACAGAAGCATTGTCACAATATTACGGAAATTAAATGCATTTGAGGTATAAATTTCGCTCTTTAAGGAAGTTCTTTCTTCAACAAATGTAATCCGTAGAATATGATAGATTATAGAATGACAATTGGCATAGAAAATTTTAGGAACGTGGCTTGAAATACAAATCAGTGACTTCGCATAAACCAAATTTTATTTCATTCTTTTCTATTTAGTATATGCACCTAAAATAAAGAGTATTCTCAGAATCTAGACTAAGCCTGGGAAATCATATAGGAGACATCAATAGTCCATGAACAACCAAATAATGTAATTTTTATGTCAACTTTTAGCCCGGAAATGATCATAGGTTAAGACTCAAAGTGGCCTTAGGCCCCAATGGACATCGTTGAGGCACCAAAAGCTTTTATGAAATATAAAATTGTTTATCTTCACAGTTTAAGTGGCCATATATACATACGAGATGATAAGAGGAGTACTTGAGCGTGATTTTAATTTGATATAATATGGCTTGGTGAGGCAGAAACTATACTTACAAGGAAAATGGAATGGAGATCTCCAGAGATAATCTTATATAATACTAGGTAGATGTTTTGTGCATATATATACTAGGAAATATCTAGCCATTAGATGAAACTAGTCAACCATAGCCAGATAATTCTCACGAAAACTGCAGCATTCTACCATCAAACTAAATTTACACGAAAATACACCACAAAAATTATATCATACTATTAGAAGAGTCTCCAATTTTGAAAGAACTTATAAGTATATCTCCATTGATCATAAAGCAAGTTATTTGACAGCAAATATCCCCAATCAGAGAACAACTATTCTGAATTCCCCATATTTGAAGAGGCTTTTTAAAATACAGGTGTAAATTCTTCTACCTTTAATTTGGTACCAAATTCGCAAATGTCATATATTGTGAACTGACTACACTGCTTCTAAATCATTTATGATGCATATATTCTCTGCATCACTGCCTTCTGAATCAATAATTGAATTCTACAATGCATGTTTATCTATGCTGCGACATAACTGTACTTTATGTTACCAATATCTTGTAATTCATTTTTTAACTCGTATAGTTGTTTTGTCAAGGTTTGATAAGAGATCAAAAATATTAAGCTCTAAATAATCAATTAGCATGCTGTTAAATTGTAGCTTTTCTCCAGTATAAGACTGTTCACCGAGCAAGTCAGGTCAAAAGCCTAAATGTTTCAACAAGCTCAGTTCATAGCATCATGGAAAATAGAAAAAGTAACATGGATTTTTAATATACGCATAACCACAATGTCAAAACATTACATGTTGCTTGCATGGTATAAAATCTGATGCATAAGAAATAAACATTTAGCCCATAAGAGCATATGGGGAAGTCCAGTGATGCACAATGTAAGGATAGTTGAAGACAGACTATGACAAATTCCCTTTTTCATTTCTCTAGGTCTCAACAATTAATCTCCAATTTGGTATGAGTCCATCTAGCTAAGCTAAGCTAAGTAAGCTCTCTAGCAACAAAGAAAAAAAACGTCTCCAATTCTATGATCAACAATCAAAATCTTTTTTTAAATTCTAAATGCCCTTGTGCAAAGATTGTGATGCCCCTAGAGAAACATAAGAAAATACTGAAAGTGACAGCATAATAATAAAGAGCTACACTGCTCATGGACCTAAGGATTGTCTTTTAACCCCCATAAAAAGCATAGTCTGACCAATTAGTACTGTACAGCTGTAGCACCAAACTCCAGTTCATATACTGCGCGCTTAATCATCTCCCACATGAAAACCCCATCTCTTGTTTTTTTAACTTTTTTCCTTTATACTGAACCTCATTGCCGCCTATGTCATACAAGTAGCAAGTACAATGACAACCTAGCTATATATCAAAATCTATTCATATTGCTTTTAAAGAAATACAGGCTTTAACCAGCTTTTTTTCTAGGCATATATATGAAGAAAGATACTGATTGCAATGCTATAGTGGATTTTCTAAAGATATCATTGACAATAATGTAACAAAAAACAGTGATATTTTATGTTCAAATCGACTTGATTTCAATAAACTTAGGCCATGCATCAAACTGGATATTAACTGTGAATGCGCTTGCATTTATAAATCAATGGAGAAAAAACAAATGCATACCTTTTGATTAATTGATATATCAATGGCATCTGCTACCCTTGCCTTCTTCAAACCACTCTTCCTCTTTTTCTTCAAATTCATGCTCACATTCGCCAAAGTCACATCTCTCAGTTTCATTTTCTTCCTTTTATCAGCCAAACGAGTTTGAACAAAAGCGGATAGTTTCACATGATCATCTTGATTACTCAAATCATCATCATCTTCATCCTGATGCTGGTATACCTTCTGAACCTGAGGTGCCACCGCAAAAAGCTCAACAATCGATCTCTTCTTTGGCCCCCTCGACTTTGCTTTCATTTTATTGTTCTCCTTTTTGGCTAATTGAACAATACATTTACCCACATGAGCGTTCAATTCTTGTGTGGATACCGCCTTAAACACGAAGCATACCGGACAAGTGAGATCCTCCGTGAGCTCATTGTCCAGCTCATCGGTCCACCACTTGAATTTCTTAACAGTAATAGGAGGTAGAAATGCTTGTATATACTCTTTCTTAGTTGGAGCGAAGGGCCAGCATTTCAACACATCGACACTTCTCATTTGGCAAGTATACTCTCTAATTATATACATATATAGCAACAAGATAGATAAACATGCATAATTAATAAATAAAGTGGGCGAGATTAAATGGAAAATAATGAGAAATTAAAATGCTTACCGTATAGAGAAGCGCTCCATGACTTGCTTTCCAGTAGGGAGTAGAGAGAGAGAAACAAAAAAGTCACTATTTTAGTACGGAGAGAGATATATATATATATAGAGAGAGAGATGTAATATAATAATAATAATATAGATTATATGATGAGTACTGTTGACACGAGAGTAGTTACGGTCGGGGAGAGAGAGAGAGAGAGAGAGGAGAGAGGAGAGAGAGAGTATTTAGGAAAGTTGGGGGTAGAGAGAGAAAGTGAGATATATTTCAAAGTTAAACATTACTAGTGCTTAATTAAACGCAAGCATACACTTGATAACAACACTCGACATATGTAGTAGCAGTAGCAGGTAAGGGGAGAAGCAGAGAAGATAAACCTATATACAACAACACAATACATATTCTCCAAGTATACATAGATGGTTTTAGACAGAGAAAGCATAAACAGTAGTGCCAGAACTAGTTAGTTATAAACAATTAACATATACATACAGAAAGAGATTATTATACATAAGAGATGAAAAGAACAAGCTAGGGAGAAGACTCACCGATCTAGAGGGAGGCTAATTAATTGGAGATGAGAGTGAAGGAGAATCAGCTGAGACCGCCGCGAGAGTGTCTAGGTGAACTGTTTGAGTGAGGTTTTAAGTTTTGGAGAGAGAAATGAGGGAGAGAGAGAGAGAGAGATAGGGGTAGTTTTGGACAGAAAGAAGAGAGAGAGAGGGAGAGAGGATTATATTAATTTCCCGCTCGAGGGGAGAGAAAGAGATGGATGTGGAGAGGAGCGTTGTGTTTGTTTGGGTACTTAAAAAGAGGAGTGAGGGGGTGAGTTGAGTCATGAAAATCAAGTGGCTTTTTCAATGCGTGTCCCCAATCCCCTCCTTCTTAGTTCTTAATGACTGACAACGACTTGGGAGACCCCCACCACCCCCTGTTTACTTCCCTACCCCCCTATTATTTACACTTTTACCTCTTTTCGTTCTACCCTTCCCCCCTTCATTATTGTTTCCAACAAGTAATCCTACTTCATCTACTACTACCAAGTACCAGGCTACTACTATCCGTATTATTCGTTTCACATACTACAAATTTTACCCTAAATTTCATTAATTTGAATTTGATTTTACAATAAAATCATTTTATATTAATTTGATTTTAGGGTATAATTTCTTTGGATTATTTTATTAATTTTTAATGATTTTTCAAAAAGAAAAGTTTTGTAATTTCATTTTTAATTTCTTAATTAACATTTACATTTATATTTCATACAAGAAAAGATAAATATATGTATTTTGTTGTACTTCTATCTAGGACTTTTTATATAAGATGATTCTCTCTAGAATGTCACCTTTTATGAATAATATAATTACTAACAAAAAAAAATCATGGTCAAGATTACACATAATTTTTTATTAAAAAAAACACATATAAGATTTTATTCTAGATTCTACAATGATTCTATGTAACATTTGATTTTTAAATTTATACGAGATTTTACGTTAAATTTAAGTATTGTTAAATTTGTGATTATAATTTTAACAAATCAAATTTTATGAAAAATAAAATATTATGATGGTGTTCTTCATATAAGGTGTTCTTCAACTCATATATAGCTTATAACCCGTGTAAAGCACGATATATTTTTTAATATCTATAATTATAATAATTTACAATTTTTAATATTTATACGTTATTAGTTTACTTTATTTGATTTGAACGATTTTACAGACCACGTGAAAATCAAAAAAGAATCTTTAATATAGTAATATTGGTTTAATAATTATTTTCCAAATAAAGCTATCCAAAAATAAAATAGAGAAGAAATTTATGAATTTTTAAGCTGAAAAATTTATTTGATTTGGAAAACCTACTTATATTTGATTTTCATTATCAAAATATCCTATTTAGTTTTTGATAATAATTATACTAACAACCAAATATACTTTTACTATTAGATCCAACGGTTCTTATCTATCTATTTTAAAATATAGCGATCCTTACTATTTTTGTATATAATAAAAAATTAATATTATTTATGTAGTAATTAAATTGGTGTCCTTTTATATCCCTATATGTATCATAGAAAATTGATAAATAAACTCCTCAATTTACTATTTAAGCTCCAATTGATATAGAAATGACCAATAGCTCATTATTAAATAAAAATTAATTAATTTCATCATAAAGAATTCACGGGTAATTATGTAATTGAAATGTGTAAAAATAAAAGTTGGAACATAAATAAAAAAATGAGGGGTTCATTTATCAATTCCCTAATTATATCTTTATACATAATAAATGTAAAAATGACATTCTCCAAAAATTTGGTAACCGGTAATAATACCAAATAAATAAATAGATTGAAACCGATGGATCTAACATAAAAATATTTATATTTTAATATATAAACTAAATCAACATCAAAGGGCAATCAATGTGTGTATTCTACATTAAATAGAATTATCAATTTGAAAATTCATAATTGTATTTTTTTTCTTCATATCTTGAGTGCTTTCATTTGGATAACAAATGTTAAATCATCAATGAATTAAAAAATTGCGTGGACTATAAAATCATCCAAATCTGAGTTTTATATCCCAAGATAGAGTCTAAATAGAATAATGTGAATTTTTTTATATTTATTAAAAAAATTAAAAAAATCAATTATATTACAACTTCATTTAACTTAAATCCTTTTTTGTACTAATATTGAAATACGAAAAAATGTTTGCCAATTATTTAAACCAAGTATAATCGAGCATTCTATATTGAATAGGATTACTAATGTATATCAAGTTATAAATTATTTAAAAAAATAAACTACTTATAATTACTAATCTCTTTGTGACCGTCTATTTTTAAAATATTAAATCAAAGAGTTGATATTATTTTGGCTGTATTGTATTATACCAAAATTTTGGATAAGATCCCATTTACTCTTATATATATATTAGCTTATAATTCGTGCAACGCACGACTCTTTTTCAAATATCTATAATTTTATTAATTTTTTATATTTATTAATTATTAGTTTACATATCAAATTGTTGTTAAAAATTGATATACATTAGATTCTACACGTTCAATTTACTATATGTTTTATCTTGAATTCTTAAAATTTGAGTTGGACGATTTTATAGCCCACATGAAATTAAAAAAGTAATCTTTAATGTAGTGATGGTTTAACAATTAATTTCCAACTAAAACTACCGAGAAACAAAAGAGAGAGAAGAAATATACGATTTTGTATTTTGAAAATTCTATTCAATTTAAGAAATCTACTTATATTTCGTTTTGATTATCAAATTACCTTCTTCATTATTTGAAGATATTTGTATTAACAATCTCATATAGTTTTAATAATAAGTTTAAGAGGGATTTTGTCCAAAATTTTGGTAGTCCGTAGTCTGGTCCTTAGTACGATAAAATAAAAAAGAATTGTTAGATTTTAAAATAAATAGATGAAAAATGTTGGATCTAACATAATTTTTTTTATATATTTTAAACTAAAAAGTGTATTTATATTGAAATACGAAAAATTGTATGTTATAAAATCATTTAAAATAAGGTTTTCTACATTGAATACAATTATCAATGTAGATTTTTTTACTCTGAATAGGATTAATGTAAAAATTCGTAGTTATATCTTTTCTTGAAATTCATAATTATATTTTCTTTTAATAATAATTGTCAGGCTCGAGTTTAAACTTGACAAAAAAGTTCGGGCTCTAGTTCGATCGAGCCTTTCATTTTAAGTTCGAAACTTGGCTCGTATAAAGTTCGATATGTTCGAGTTCGTCTCAAAAGCTCCAATCGATTTCATCGAATATGGTAAAAACTCGAATATTATCGGTTCTGATCGAGTTTGGCTCGAACTCGACTCGATTAAATATATAAATTATATAAAAATATTAAATATTTATATTAAAAATATATGTATAATATATAAAAATTAAAATTGATTAAGGCTCAATTAGGTACGCGAATTGTACGAGCCAAGTAATTTTAAACTCGAGTTTGGCTTGATAAAATATCCAAATAATTTGAGTTCGAGCTCGGCTCAATTATTTTCAAACTAAATTTGAATATTTAACGAACTAAATCGAATAGTTCATGAACAATTTTATTCATTTACACTCTTATGCTCGATTCATATATAAATAAATGGATGTGATGAAGGAAATACTTGTTTGACGAAATCAACCGAAGGATCAAGCATATGGGAGGTTAATTAGTAATTACTCATACGATATCATTCACTGTATATTTGGTCAAGTTAAAATATCATCATGTACGCTCACATTCGAATGTAGAACCATTCATGAATTAAGTCGAGTCGAGTTTTGATTTAAACGTGCTGAGTTTAATAATTATTTTTAACAAATTTAGTCGAGCTAAGCTTTCTTATCATATAAAAAATATGTTCGAGCTTGAGCTTCTTAACAAATCGAGCCGCACTCGAGCTTTTATCGAACATAAACGAACCGAGCGAACTCGAGGTCTTAACAAACAGCTCGTGAACAATATAATTTTAAATAAAAAATGGTCCAGACCCACTTGATTCGACTAATTATTACTTTCGACTCAACCTAATATCAAGTTTTAATCGATTATACCCAAAGGATTGGTGGATTAGATATTTGAGTTGTAATTTCGAATTTAAATGTTAGAAATATATAAAAATCAAAGTATATGTAGCTTTTTTCGAGCTTTAACGAGCCGAACAATATTTTCGAACCGATCTCGAGTCGCAAATACCAAAACTCGGCTCGAACTACTTTTCTTAATGAACACTTTTTTGTGTTCGAGCTCGAACTCGATTTCTTAACAAACCGAAACAAATCGAGTCCTTATTGAATCGAGCTTGTGCTTGTTCACGAACAACTCGATTCGTGAATAGCTCTACTCAAAAGAATCTTCATACATACAAATTTCTTGAGTATGATCGATGATTATAAATTTGTTTTTAGGGTGCCAAAAATTTGGTAATGTAATAAATTATATATTTTAAAAGTATTGTACATTTTAGGAAGAAATATAAATTTCTTAAGGTGTTACATATTTCGTAAATTTATGTGTCCCGAATTTATAAACTAAACTCAAATATGATAATAAATTTATTACTCTACTTTATTATTCAATATTTGAAAATTTTGGAATTTGATATCGATCAAAGTACCGTTTTAAATTGGAAAACCGAAGATGAGTTAGAGTAATTAAATCAAAATAATAATCGGATGTATTTGAATATTATCAAAGTATTTTATCCAATTAAACTTATATTATAGTCATTCATTATAATATATATATTTATCAAATTTTATAATTATTTATATTTAATTAATGTTTTAATTTTAATTTTATTAATTTATTACCAATGAGCAATTCTTAGAACTATGTATTTATCTATGAGATTAAGCCTTAGATCAACCTCACATAAGGTACCTAAAATTATGTTAATCTAAGAGATTAAGGATCTAGAGATCGATCTCATATAAGGTACCTAAAATTATGTTATCTCGTATAAAATAAGGATGCTATTGTAGAGAAAATTACCAAAATACTCATATTTGAGCATGGTTGGCCCTATTTAATGACGGAACACGTTAAATCGTGTACCGTGATATGAGGGGTAATATGGTATTTCGTGTTCCGTAACAGTGCATGATACGATACACGGTGTAACGTGTTATGTGTAACACGGTGTAACATGTTATGTGTAACACGGTGTACTGTATCTCGTATTAGGCGGGTGCGCAGCACGAACACGGTACACGCTCGTCCGTATCATGCATAACACGGAAGTCCGTGTTCCGTATCCAGCTAATACGGTCGACCGTGTAACGTGTTCAGCTAATACGGAGGCCGAAACTCCGTATCCCATCGGTATTTCGGGTCATTTTTTTCAGAATCAATATTTTGGGCCACTTGATCCTAAAAATGATTATTTTGGGTCATCACCCGCTATTGTAATTTTAGAATATTATACATAATCATAAAATTATCATTAAAAAATTATACTAAAAACCCTTATTATCGTAGAAAGTTTAAAGATTAACCTCATGTTCCTTTTTAACCCTGTCTTATAAAATATAGAGTAAATTGCAGATTGTATATATGAAGTTTCATGTTGGTGCACTTTGTGTACTTAAAATTTTGTATCTAGCAAAATGCATGCTGAAGTTTGTAAAGCCGTGCAAAATGCATACTACCGTTAAATGTTACTAACACTGTGAGGGCACTTGTATAATTTTGGTTATGCATGTGTGTAATTAGCGGGTGTATAAATCTTTTCCTTATTAAATAATATTAGCTAAAAACCCGTGCGATGCACGGATTTTCCTTAATGTTATATGATTTTTTCAATAATTTGAATGAATTTTTTATAATACGAATTTTGTAAGTTAAATTTTTAAATGATATGATTTGATAATATATATATATATATATATATATATATATATATATATATATAAATTGGCCATATTATTTCTTAAAAAGGGAAAGTTCAGTTATAAGATATAGATAAGATGATATGTTTTAGTTAAAAAAAATAATTGATCAATTATTAATTATTATGATATTATTTTATTGATTACAATTGTTCGTAATACTATTGAAAAATAAGAGATTTTAGTAAGAGAAAATATAAAAGTTAATGTGTTTTAGCTTAAATAATAATTTGTTAGTTATTAGTAATCATAGTAATAATATAATTTTTATTTTATTAATTATAATTGTTCGTAGTATTTTTAGAATATAAAAGATAATGTGCTTTACCTAAAAATGAAATTAATTAGTTATTAAAAAAATAGAAAAGGTAGCATATTTTTACCAATAATAAATATTTAAGTTTGGATAATTAAGTAAGAAAAAAAAAGTTTAAAAATAAGATATTTTAGTTAGAAAACATAGAAAAGATATTACGTTTTAACTGAAAAGGTTATAAATGTAGTAGTTATTAGCAACTATAATTTTATTAGTTTATTTCATTAAATAGAATGACCCGTGAAATTTTTGGAAAGAAGAGTTTCTAGTCAGAAAAGTTAGAAAAGATAATGTATTTTAGCTGAAAAGGTAATTGGTTAGTTATTAGGAACTGTAATATCGTTATTTTATTTTATAACATAGAACTACATGTTTTTATAAATAATAAATATTTAATTAAGGATAATTAAGTAAAAAATTCAAATTTGAAAATGAGATAATTTTAGTTTGAAAATGTAGAAAAGATATTACCTTTTAGCTAGAAAAGGTAATCAGTTAGTTATTAGTAATTATAATATAATTAGTTTATTTCATTAATTAGAACGACCATATTTTTGGAAAGAAAAGATTTTAGTTAGAAAAGTTAGAAAAGATAATAGTTCAAAAAGGTAATTGGTTGTTTATTGTTTTGGAGAAAATGACATGTATTAGTTAGAAAATATAGAAAAGATATTACCTTTTAGCTATAAAAGGTAATCAGTTAGTTATTAGTAATTATAATATTATTAGCTTATTTCATTAATTAGAACAACCGTATTTTTGGAAAAAAAAAGATTTTAGTTAGAAAAGTTGAAAAAGGTAATATCTGAAAATGCATGGTAATTGATTAGTTATTATTTAGCGGAAGTGTTTTAAAGAGCTGCGTGTAATATTTTAAGAAAATATTGTGTTTTGTTTTTTATAATTAAGCAAAATAATTAAGGCTAATAAAGTAAAACAATTAAATGAGGTAAGTATTGTACCGTACCAAAAAATGGGTACCAAAGCACCATTTAAACGTCGTTTAGTGATGTTTAGTGCCATTAACACCGTTTAGTGCCGTTTAACACCGTTTAAACGTCATTTAGTGTCGTTTAGTGCCGTTAGCACCGTTTAACGTCACTTAACACCGTTTAAGCATCGTTTAGTGCTGTTTAGTAACGTTTAGCATCGTTTAACGTCGTTTAATACTGTTTAAACGTTGTTTAGTGTTGTTTAGTGTCGTTTAGCACTGTCTAGTGCCGTTTGATGCCTTTTAAGGCTAATTCGTCCGAAAAATAAATGAACATCATCATAAATGTGTAGGTCGCTCCACACTTTATAATCAAGACGATATCCGTGAAACACTAGGGTAAACCAAAATCCCCATATAAGGGTAGGAAAAATAATGAGTCCCAGGTAAGGGATAAAAATGGCCTCGAGTCTCGAAAAAGACAGTTATAACTTCTATGAAAACCTGATCAATTTTTCTAGAAGTTGGGGGGCAAATGATATGGGCTAAAAATAAGCCCTAAAGCCATAATTAATGATGCATGAATTAGACCTAGCCTAGTCCAAAAACAATACCTAAAAATGAGGCCTAAAACCCTAATTAAATATTAATTCTGTAATTAATATTTAAGGGTAATTAACAGCTTGGAAATAAGAGTCAAATAAGGATATAACTTCTACAAGAAGTAGCCTCCAAGGCACCTAATCGTACAAGGAAACAAACTCTTACAAGATAGGATCTAGAATCTTCTCAAAGGAGGTGACTTGTCCACCAAGTCTCATAACCCTCCTCTAAATCTAAGGCTTCCAACGCCTATATAAAAGGCCTGACCCCTCATTCTCAGAACTACGTTGGCTTGATTCTCTAGCAATACGGAGATATGTAGACATCTTGCAAAGACCGTTTAGTCTCGAAACGCAAGAACAACCATTAAAGCTCGAAGCTCACCAACCATTACATACAAACCCTAGCCACAATTTACAAACCCTCGTTTTTATTCCACAACATTTGGCGCCTTCTGTGGGAAGACAACATCAACCATGGTTAACACACGTAGAACAAAAAGGTGATCAGAAAATGGCTAGAAGCTGTTATATAGCCACTTTAAGACCTGATGGAGTCGGGGGACATGTCCTTCCGATTAAAGACATGGATGTCCATAATGATGAGGAACATCTAGGAAAGCTAGCAGAGGATCTGGTTCATATTCCTCTAGAACTTGGAGGCCGCGATAAGGTTGCTGACTTCATGGTTGAATGTATCATAGGCAACCAAGAAGTCGGGGGGTAAGAGATAGTATCCCAGGAAGGAAGTGATAAAACTATGCCCAATCAGAAGAAATATTGGGTGCTCTATTTTGACCGAACGTCAAAAACAAAATCAAGAAGATTAGTTAAAAGGCTAATACTTTAGAAACAAAGAAAAGTTTGGAGAATATATTCCAAGACTAAGGATTGAGGCCTTGAACTTCAAATCTCAACAGAAAATTTAAGCCTTGATGGCCAACAAGGTTGTCTGCCTCCGATCGAGCTTTTCGTTTGAATTTAAGGCCTTGAATTAAGAGCCGTCAGTCAAATTGAAACCTAATCAAGGTTCTATGAGCATAAGAAGAAGGTTGACATCCTAGAATAAAGATAGAGGGTTGAAAACCAACCAAGGCACACGAGACTTGAAGTCAAGTATTGAATAGCAAGTGAACTTCTTGAACGATCAACGGAAAAGCAAGACCTCCTCCATATAAAACAAGGGGGGCAAGAACTAAAGAACTTTACCACAAGTTCTACATCTTAGAATGAGAATCAAGGGTTAATGATAACCTTAAAACCAAGGATTCATCAAACAAGTTAAGGCTCAGAAGGTCACGAGGACTAAGAAACAAGTTGTTCAAATTCAAGGTTCATGAAACCATTCAAGGCATGACAAACACACCCTAAAATCGAATGAAGGATTCTAATCAAAAAATATTAGTTATACCAAAAGTTACAGTTAAGAATCTCTGGTTGTCGACGTTCAAATTTTGACATTCGACGTTCAAAAGCTGAAGTTTGACGTTTAAATATTGAACTCTGCCAAGAGCCATCACAGGAAAATGTTACCATTTTAGAAAAACGGCAGCTTAAGCCAAGTGCCGTTTAAGCATCGTTTAGTGCCGTTAGCACCGTTCAGCATCGTTTAAAAACGTTTAGTGCCGTTTAGTGTCGTTAGCACCGTTTAGCATCGTTTAACACCGTTTAAACGTTGTTTAGTGTCGTTTAGTGTCATTAGCACCGTTTAGTGCCGTTTAAACGTCGTTTAGTGCCGTTAGCACCGTTTAACGTCGCTTAACACCGTTTCATGCTATTTATTGCCGTTCAGCACCGTTTAACGTCGTTTAATACCGTTTAAATGTTGTTTAGTGTTGTTTAGTGTTGTTTAGTGCCGTTTAGCACCGTTTAGTGCCGTTTGACGCCTTTTAAGGCTAATTCGCCCGAAAATGAATGAACATCATCATAAATGTGCAGGTCGCTCCACACTTTATATTCAAGACAATATTCATGAAATAATAGTGTAAACCAAAATCCCCATATAAGGGTTGGAAGAATAAGGAGTCCCAGGTAAGGGGAAAAAATGGCCCCGAGTCTCGAAAAAGACAGTTATAACTTCTCGAAAACCTGATCAATTTTCATAGAAGTTGGGGGGCAAATGACATGGGCTAAAAATAAGCCCTAAAGACATAATTAATGATGCATTAATTAGACCTAGTCTAGTCCAAATACAAGGCCTATAAATGAGGCCCAAAACCCTAATTAAATATTAATTCTGTAATTAATATTTAAGGGTAATTAACAGATTGGAAATAAGAGACAAATAAGGATATAACTTCTACGAGAAGTAGCCTCCAAGGCACCTAATCGTGCAAGGAAACAAACTTCTACAAGATAGGATCTAGAATCTTCTCCAAGGAGGTGACTTGTTCACCAAATCTCCTAACCCTCCCCTAAATCTAAGGTTTTCAACGCCTATATAAAGGGTCTGACCCCTCATTCACAGAACTACATTGGCTTGATTCTCTAGCAATACGGAGATACGTAGGCATCTTGTAAGGACCGTTTAGTCTCGAAACGCAAGAACAACCATTAAAGCTCGAAGCTCACTAACCCTTGTATTTAATATATACAAACCCTAGTCACAATTTACAAACCCTCATTTTTATTCCCCAACACTAACACTACAAGTAAAGAAAAAAATATTTTTATTTAGAATTGGATAAAAATACAATTTAATAATTTTAGTTGAATGTACCGTTGTGAAAAATCAACACTTCTTGAACTATAATTTATTTATAATATACTAACTTATAATCCGTAAAATGCATGGATATCTTTCTAATGTTTATACTTATAATTTTTCATGAATTTTTTTTATTTTTAATATAATATTTTGCCGCCTTATACACATGCGGATATATATGTTAGAAGTACTATATTGCCCCTGCTACTTATCTACAAGATACCCTACATTCTACCTGTGGTAGGATAAAGTGACGGAAGCATGTTTTTTTTTCAAGAAAATAGAAACTCCAGCATGCTTTTTGCTAGAAATGAAACTCTAGGTACACAAAGTGCACGAAGTTGAAATTTGTTGGGCTTTTTAATCTAAACTGTTTGGCTTTGGTTAAGTTGATGGGCTTATGTTTATGTTTAATGCTGAGAATAAATTAAAACATTAATGTCAGGCCCGTATTAGAGGCATTAGACCAGGTCTTTGTTTCTGTTCAATAATATTAGGAAAGTCATGCTTCCGTAGGAGTAGTGGAGTAGTATAGGAAGTTAGTTGCTTAGTTTTAGTTACCACTATGTTGGTTTATCTATTTATATATCTGTATGCACGTTGTTTTAATCATCAAGTTTCTACACCAATTCTTGATTTTTTTTTAATGTGTTATATCAGCTGTATATCTATAACATGTGTGTGTGTGTGTGTGTGTTCTAATATATAAGCTTAAATTCTACATTTTGTATCAAAGCGGGTGTTTAGGTCAGTGTATGCCAAATTATCAACCCAAACACAAGAAAGAAACCATGGAAACCTCCAAGGCAAAAGAAGGCTATGTGGATTTAAGCTACCCGATGCTGACAAAAAGTAATTACACAGCATGGTCTCTGAAAATGAAAATGTTTATAAAGGCGCAAGGAGTATGGGGTGCAATCGAGTAGAAGGATCCCAAGGTAACCGTAGATGATAGAACAGTCCAGGTAGCTCTTGCAGCAATATATCAAGGTGTGCCCGAAGAAGTATTGTTGACAATTGCTGAGAAAGAGACGGCTAAGGAGGCATGGGAAGCGATAAAGACAATTTGTATGGGAGAGGAACGAGTAAAGGAAGCAAAAGTGCAAACACTGAAAGGTGAATTCGAGTTTATTATCATGAAGGAGACGGAGAATATAGATGATTTACGTATGAAGCTGAGCGGAATAGTGACCAACATACGGGTGCTTGGAGAAACGATGGAGGAATCGAGTGTTGTGAGAAAGATATTGCGTGTTGTACCTGATAAGTTCCTTCAAATAGCCTCGAACATCGAGCAGTTTGGAGATATGAAAGTAATGATGGTAGAAGAAATAGTGGGTCGTCTCAAAGCTCATGAGGAAAGGATGAAGGGCAGGTCCGAGAGCGCAGGTGGACAACTTCTCTTGGCATCTCAGAATCAAAGAGCTAAAGGTGGGTCTTTTTGTGATAAGAGTAGGATAAAGTGTTACAACTACAACATCTTTGATCACTATGCTTCAGAATGTAGTAAACCACGACGGGAACGAGAGAAGAGACAAGAAGTAAACATTGCAGTCATGGAGGATGATGAACCAACATTATTATAAGTGGTGCCAGACGGGCAAATAAGTGGTGCCAGACGGGCAAGTTATTAGTTCCAGACGGGCAAATAAATGACTTGACAGACGGACAAACAAAAGCCATACGGGCTGATTGCCAAATGGGCAAAAATGATTGCCAGATGGGCATAGAAGAAACAAGCTTAGCTTAAAGCAGTTTAGATTAAGGGGTTATTGTTGGGCTTGTTAATCTAAACTGTTTGGGCTTTGGTTAAGTTGATGGGCTTATGTTTATGTTTAATGCTGAGAATAAATTAGAACGTTACTGTCAGGCCCGTATTAGAGGCATTAGACTAGGTCTTTGTTTCTGTTCAGTAATATTAGGAGAGTCATGCTTCCGTGGGAGTAGTAGAGTAGTATAGGAAGTTAGTTGCTTAGTTTTACTTACCACTCTGTTGGTTTATCTATTTATATATCTGTATGCACGTTGTTTTAATCATCAAGTTTCTACACCAATTCTTGGTCTTTTCCCTGTGTTATATCAACTGTATATTTATAACTTGTGTGTGTGTAATCTAATATGTAAGCTTAAATTCTACAAAATTTCATGTAAAGAAAGTGCTTCTAACTCCTAAAATATATGAGTAATTAACACTTTGCATCCCTTATCTTTAGGCATTTTTGCAATTCATATCATAAGTATGTATCTTGTCATATTGCACCCTTAACTTTAAATGTCGCTTCGATTTTCACCCTTTTGACTAAATTCCGTCTAAGTTGATCGTTAACTTTAGTCTGAGTAGGGGCAATATCGGAAAGATTTATTCAAGTTTGAATTATAACAGAATGTATCCCATAACTAAAAAAATGCATTTTTATTAAAAAAAACTAATTTTTCTTTTTAAACAAACTTTAATATTTCAGAAATAACTATTTGTAAGAAATATTAGCTAATATTTTTTTTACTTGAAAAATGCTAAACAATATATGATCCAAAACTTATAAAAATTAGTGAGCAAAATCTAAGGGAGTCGATAGCACTTGTGAACCAGTACATGATCCAAAACTTGAATTGTTGTACAGCCAAAAAGTTGACTTTTCTGTTTCCCCGCAACATGAGCTTGAAGATTCTGGTTATCCTCTAACAGTCTGTCATATTCCAGGAGAAGATCTGCCATTTGTTTTTGGAGAGCAGCTACATGACCTTCTGCAGTCTGAACCCGAGTTTCCTTCTCTTTTGATTCCAACTTAAGCTTATCCAGCTTCCTAGTTGATTCAGAAACCTCTTTTTGCATAACTTTGTTGCTGAATCATTTTTACCAAAATTAACTAACCGAATTAAAGTTAATGCAATTTACATACAAATCACAAGTGGGTATTTAACATATAACCAAGAAACAGAGATTTAGTAAGAAAGATACAAACTTTATTCAAAAAACAGATGGTATCTTATGAAAACAAGTGAAAATTGCAAAGCCCAGTTGACAAAATGTGAGAATTAACTTTCCTGAAAGATAGTACAGCAACCCGAGTCTTCAATTCAGTGGATTTGAAGTTGCAGCTACACAACTATACATACAGAAAACAAGTGTTTGTATTGCTGAAGAAAAGTATATTAAATTCTTAAAAAAATACAAATCATAACATTTTCAAAAATAAACATTTTATAAATATTTTAACTAGTATTTTGCTAATTTAAAGGTTCAAAATCAAATCAAAAATAATTTTGTATGCATATTGAAAGGACACTTAATACGAAAAAAATATTAATGTTTGTTTAAAGTTATGCAATGCATTCTGTTATAATTAAAAGTTGAATAAATCTTTCCAATATTGCCCCTGCTCAAACTAGCAGTAACAGTTAATTTGGACGGAATTTAGTCAAAAGGGTTTGAAATCGAAATTACATTTAAAATTAAGGATGCAACATGATAAAATACATACTTGTTACATAAATCGTAAAAACGTCCAAATAAAAGGGATACAAAGTGCTAATTACTCAAAATATATCAATGTATGTTTTCGTAAAGGTAAACGTTAACGACTGTGCCCTAGCTGAAGATTGAAATCCAGCAATTAATCCACATTATGTACAGGAAGTGGGATCTCCTTTTGTGAAAATAATTGGTGTCACGTATTTGACCAACTTCTGCTTCTA
The DNA here is from genome assembly GCA_036435485.1 of Saposhnikovia divaricata. NCBI lineage: Eukaryota > Viridiplantae > Streptophyta > Magnoliopsida > Apiales > Apiaceae > Saposhnikovia > Saposhnikovia divaricata. Next base: position 121,218,288 of record CM071601.1, on the reverse strand, counting down.
GAATCTAGAAGTACGAAGCCATCTCTCTCTCTCTCTCAACCAGCTAAACATACTTGATCAATTAGCAACCGATCGAGCACATGAGGCACACATTATCACCACATTGCATTATTGGTAGCAAATACTTACGAGTTTCAATACGATACAGCCTAGATACTTGCGAGCAGCTCTGATATGAAAAACTCTCCGTCATTAATACAGACTCATTTATATGTATAGATGGGTAATAACTAATTAATTAATTTACATGTTCCTTAACTATATATATGAGTGGAATATGTATGTACATAAGCATAGCAGCAGCTGCTGTGGGAAAGGCATATGGGTCTAATTGCAGGGAGACTATGCAAGGACGGAACTAAGGGGGGAACCTAGGCTGAAGTTCCAGCTAAACTTTCTGTAAGATATTTTATATAACCACGACTTTTAGATAAAACTCTAAAAATTAGTTTAAGCCCCGGCTAACTTCTAAAAATTAGTGATAATTCATTTCAGCCCGGGCTGTTTTGTGATTATGGTTTCCCCACTGAGACTCTGTATATAAGACGACCACATTTTAGGATTTTGAAAGTGCATTATTTAGCCTAGAATAACCCTAGCTAGCTAGATTGTAACAGCTTCTGGAAACATTAGGTGACCTTAAACAGTACGTGACTTTGCTTATGCGTTTCTTTTGAATGTTTATGTATACATACGACGTTAAACTAAGCAATGTTTATATCTTGATGTAATAACAACTGAGACTCTAGCTTATGCATCTTACAGATGGACTGAGTGGTTACACCAAGTCAGTCTATATAGCTGAGATGAACTCCAGCTGTAGAAGTACACGTGGAGAGTCAACTCAATCACAGAGCAGTCAAGTCAGTTTGAAGATGTACAGCTGGGGATGATTTAGTCAAATATTAGATTTATAAACTTTGTGGGTGTAGTAAGCTGAGCTTTCATTTTCTCCTGTTTTCATTTTACACAATTTCTGTTTGATTCATCTTCTTCATGGTAGTTAGAAACAGATTTTACACTTGTGACACTGAGCATTTACAACTCCATCATTTGGTATTTTATCATAATTTATAAACCTCAGATGATGTGTGTAAGTGAGGTAAGGACTAAGGAGAAATCAAAGATTGGGCGCGCTGCGCGCATGTGAGGTTAGCACTTTAATACATTGTGACCCAGGACGTTGAACATGTTGAGGTTCAGGGGAAATGCTCAGCTACTAACACTTTGGTACGTCATTATGTTGATATGGCTGGTGGAGCTGAAGCCACAATTCCTAGGGAAGTCAAGAAAAGGCTAGGGGTCTGGGGTTTGGTAACGCTCTCACATGTTCAACACAAGAAACATAGAGTTATGCAGGATGATGAGAAGTTGCAAGTGCATGCATGGAGGCTACCATCATGTGGAGGACAGGATAGCTGCTGGTGCTGATGATGGCTTGGGTGGCTTAGCTGGTTCTATGGAAGGTGATCTATCATTATATAAATAAGTACATCTTTATACTATTAAGTACATAATGGTGTAGTATATTTAGAATATGATAGCCTCACAGCTGCGTCTTTAATCTATTCCTCAGAGCATTTCCCAGAGCCTCTTTAAAGCGGCTCTTAACTTCAAATATAAAAAGGAATATCATTTTTTTCTCCAAGAGATTCTAGTGGTTCTTAAAATCACTAAAATTCTCTTCTCTTTTCTCATTTTAAGAGCTACTAGGCACTCTTAACTTATATTATATAATAAATTTGTATGAAAATATTTTCTCTATCCACTTTCTTTTGTACATTTATGGATGCAATTTACTTTTTATAATATAAAATAAAATAAGAAATGAATAAAGAAAAATGATAGACTAGTTACATAAAGTTTCACAAAATTTTTTACAAAATGATAAGTGTCTATTGGTTATAATTTAATGAACACTACATTCACATTAATATTAATCAATAAAAACATTCATTAATGAAATCTAACTCATTCTGTGAATTTTTCTGTACATATTTTTTATACACCCAGCATTACTCGTGAATATAAGAAGCATTATTGGATATAAATCCTATTTAAATTATTAGGAATCAATATTTTATTTTATAATTAAAAATGATTTAAGAGATTCTTGAGTATTCTCTCAGTATTTTCCAATAGGGTGAGGGACCTGTCGTCCTATCCTGATAGCCTGATTGGGGTCACGTGAGAAAATAGTACTGTGTATTTTTAAATGCCCTCTCTTTTCTTTTTCTGTTGCATAATTGTATTGTATATTTAGGCACGGTTTTAAAAAAATTTCGATTTAGGCGATTTATCCGATTAATCCTTCAATTCGATTTTTGAAATTCAATTAATCCTCTGAATTTATTTAAAATGATATGTTTAATTATAAATTAGACTAATATATTAAATATTATTATAATATCCGATTAATACTTCGATTACTCCCCGATTATCCAATTAATTTTAAATCGATAGCTCAACCGATTTATACTTTTAAATTTGGGATAGTTTTGTTTTGGATTAGTGAATAGTGAAGAGTATTGATCAATCATACCTATTCACTCATCCAAATCTTTATATCATTATATTATTATTATTTTTTCTGTTTTTTTTAATTTTTTTAATGTTATTAAAAATAAATTAATTGATTTTGAAATATTATCAAAATCACAATAAATTCAAATAACATTTTAAAATAAATAGAAATTCAAAATACATTAAATTTCAAAATGCATTAAATTTAAAAATACATGAAAATTAAAAAAAATGTTTTAATTACTTCGAATGTACTTTGTAACATTTTATTTTTATTCGAATATATTTTAGCTATAATCTGTTGTTGTTGATGTTATTATTATAATTTATAATGAAATTAATTAATGTTTTTTCAAAATCCTTAAAAACAAAATTTGTGAATATAATAATGATGATTGAATTTAAATTTATATTTAAATCACATAATTGAAATAGAATTTAAATCCGATATCACTTAGTAATTCAAATTATTTGGATGACATTATTGGAACTGGTATTAGAACTTTTCTTTTATAGTCCAGAGATGTATTTTCCAAGTTTTGTAACATTTTTTGAGATTTCTTCTGAAGAGCATTTGGGTGACAAATATCATGCAACATGACATTTGTATAGATTCTTTGACGGAATTTTGATGATCAATTATTAGCGCCTTTTTATTTTGGCATCTTTTAAAATAGGAAAAGTATGTATATTATCACTATATATATATATATATATATATATATTATACTTGTTTAATTTAATTTACAAAATAAATAAATATTATGAAAATTTTGAATGTCAACTATTGAAATAAATTTTGGTAAAAAAATTGTCAAAAAAATATTTATCTTCTATTTTATACTTGTTTAATTTGATTTACAAAATAAATATATATTATGATAATTTTGAGTTTCAACTTTTGAAATAAATTTAGGTAAAAAATGTCAAAAGTAATATTAAAATATCAAAATAATAATATTAACGCATTTGACTGATTTTTTTACTTTTCGGAAGTGAAGTTTATAGGAGTATTATCTGAGATACGTGGTAAGTGTGAATTTATTAAAAAATTATTTATTTTCGTACCCCAAAGGAGGGTAAAAGTTTTTGACAAAATTATCTTTGCAATTTTCGTCAATTTTTCTATTCAACCGCGACTCAATATTATTTTATTTTCACCGTAAGCTGCGTCAATTGTACTTAAAAGGGCATTTGCCAGCAAAGGTGATCGACCGCATACTTTAAAATTAAGGTCTTTAAATATGCACCTCACATTTATATGCATGTTATATACAAATAAAAGTGATTTCATTAAATGATATATATTGAGTACCACATTCTTAAATAGTCATAATTCTTTAGTATTTAAATATGTTTTCCAGTAAAATATTACTATTGAAAGCAAGCAAAAGTATCATGTATTTTTACTTGAATTAGCTTTTAATTACTTTTGTTTTTTTAATTTACTTATATAGTAGTATTTATATAATATTATAAAAAAATTAGATAAATATTATTACAAATATTATTATATATATAACAATTTTTAGTATTAAATCTAAATTAATATGTTGTTGGTGGTAATCTAACCTTCAACCTTCACGTATTAATTTTGTATTAATTTTAAATTAGAATGTTATTGACGAATTCAAACATTTGACATTTATATATATAACTTTTAGTATTGTATCTATCAGTTGCAAATGTATTGGTTGTGAAGGAAAGGAGTAGCCAAGGAGGTTAATCAAATTACAAAATAGTTCTTTTTGTATAATATGATATAATAATTTTTTAAATGTCTTATCACAATAAAGTAAAAATATTTCTAGGATACAAAATTGTGTATTAAAAATAATTATAAAATGATGTGTTAGAAATGATGTAGTAAAAATGAATATTTTTATTGGTTGATATTTGTGTAAATGCACATTATAATTAATTGAGTTATAATGAATAAGACACACATCATTTTTGTAAAAGATTTTGTACCAATTTAATTTCTGTAATATTTGGTACATCTAGTATCTAGTATTATGAATAAAGTAAAGATCTTTTTAATTTATTAATTGAAAAGTAAATATCAATTTCAAAATTTACTCGACAACCTCGAATAATGTTGCCACGTGGCACACGTCCCGGTTACTAAAGCTAGCCTCGTTAAGCAAAGAATCGAACAATAATTCTTCAAGTTATGGTTTCTGGTGACGGAAGACGAAAGTCCTTGAAGAGAGAGAGAAAGAGATTCACTTGTTTTAAGAGAGATCAAGAGAGACTGGTTTAATTTAAGGTCGGTTTTGTAGTGACCCAGACGATACCATCAGATCGATTTTAGACAAATAAGAAAGGTGATACAGTCAGTCGTGGCCAGTACTCAAGTAGCGTAGGTTGTTGCCTAACTTTAAACCACAATCGTACTCGTGCCTTTTCCTAATGTTTTTTCCTACCCGTTCTTTAGCAAACTCCCTTCCATTTCTTTCTCCAACTAATTTGCAACTTAATGAGTGTTTAGGTCAACTTTAAAGAAAGTATCAATACGAGGAGTAATTTACAAGTTCAAAAAGGAAGATCTTTATTAAGAGAGAGTAGGATTGAGCCTAGGGCTGAGTATTCTGTCGGTTCGATTAAAATCAGAATCGAATTAAAAAAACCGAATAACCGAATTGTAAAATTTGTAGAACCGAACCGATTTGTCTAGCAAAACCGAACCGAAATAAAATGGATCGGTTTATTCGGTTCGTTTTACTATAAAACCGAAATTTTAAAATTGCCTATTTTACACCTGTTGCTGTTGGGTTTCAACCCAATATGATGTTATGGGTTTGGGTAGATAATTAGATACCAAGTATGATTAGAATTTTGTAGTTAATTAGAAAGCAAATATGATTATGCTTGTATGGTAACTTGGTGGCTAAGTTTGTGATGGCTATATATACATATTCATATTGTATTTGTTTGATGTGTGAAAGCTTAAAAGATGTAGTCTTAAGTATTGTTTGAGAGATGCTCGAGCATTGTTGGCTCAAGTATCGGGATTGGGACACCGTTAAGGTGTTATTGTTTTGATTTATTACTGATAATTGTTAAAATTAATAATATGAGTTTGGGGCGTGGGTGTTTCCACGTCAAATATTGCTTGATGTATTTGTTTTGCTTTTACTTATTGATTTGATTAGAAGTAGAAGTAATACTTGAATTACATGTAACCGTGCTTTGGTGGATCTTGTCAACTAATCGACTGGTGTGTGTGCTCTGTATTGGTGTTTGTAAATCTCGAATTGTGTAAGTCCCCTAACTTAACAAGTGGTATCAAGAGTCAAGGTTCGGGTTCGTGATGGATGAGGTTCGGGTTCGTGATAAATATGTTGGTCGGCTTAAGACCTTAATATTAAACTATTAAAATAGGACCATTTAATTGAAAATATTGAAATATAGTGAAAATTTATGGACTGAAATATGAGTTCTGTGGAGTACCAATTATATTATACTAAAACATATTATTCTGCAATCATGTTCTACTTGCGGAACATATCTTTTGGAACGTAGATTGTACTTCAAGCACTCCAGTATGATATTTACCAGTATGAATGTTTACCAGTATGATGTTATACTGGCGCTAAGGTGATCTTTTTTTTTTTTTTGCTGTTCAGCCAGAAATAATTAGTGGAAGATGTTGCTTAGACAAGTAAAAGCTATAGGACAAGCGGCTCAGACATGCTGAAAAAATTGGGACAAGCAATTAAGACGAAAATTGTACTCCAATGGCTCAAAGGCGGCTACACTTAGTATTTTTTTTGTAGCTTTAACTTGCTAGTAGTAGAACTTGGTATTTTTGTAAAACTGTTATGTAGTTTTGTTGGCTGCATTATTTAGGACTTTTGAAGTTGTTGGCTTGGTTTGGACAGGATGGTTTTATGTATAAACAAAGCAGCCATTTCAAATTTTTTGTTAAAAAGTATTGCATTTGACTATATATGATGTTGCATTATGGTATATTTAGTGTTGCTAAAAATACTTCTGATGTTGCAAAAAAAAATATGATGTTGCATTAGACTCAACTAGTGTTGCATTATATAGTGGTCCCCACTGCTGATGTGGCATGTGGGTCCACTGTTGACGTGGCATATGGGCCCTACTGCTGACGTGGCATGTGGGCCCCCACTGCTGACGTGTCACCTTGGTGGGCCCCACTGTTGACGTGGCATGGCCCCCCATTTGTGACGTGGCACTTGTGGGCCCCACTACTGACGTGGCATCTTGCTAACGTGGCATCTTGCTGGCGTGGCATCCTATAGGATCCAATACTGACGTGGCATGTGGGCCCCACTGCTGACATGGGTAAAAATCTTATGCAACACCATGTAGTGTTGCCTTTATGTGCTTTTGGTGTTGCATAAGGCCTCTTATGCAATACTTTCGTGGTATTGCAATAGCTTGGAAAAAGCATTGCATTAGGGGTCTTACGCAACGCCGGTATTGGCAACGCCCCTCTGGTATTGCGTAAGACCTTATTTTGGGGGTCTTTTGCAACTTTATTTGGGGGTTGCGTATGTGCGTTTATGGCGTAGTGTTCAATTGATCGGGCAGAGTACAATGAAGGATTTGCTGATAAGGTGATTGCTGCTAAAGCGGGAAGAGACAAAGTTACGTGCGGTTTGAAGGTTGGCTTGCACCGTGGATCAATCCTGTGTTCGGACTCGAGATGGAAGAAGATAGAAGAGGTCATCACAATTGTTTCAATGGTTTAATCAACCAGGTGAACTATTTCGATGATACTAGTGATTTTCTTCAGGAGACCGAAGGATTGTAAAAGTAAGGATCGGCTGACTCAACATGTGGAAGAGCACTCGTGGTGGTTGATGCACGTGATTTTGTAGATGGAAACATCGTTATGGTGAAGAATAATGAGTTTGGAGGGTCACTAAACGAGTTTTATCGACACTCAATGATCGTAAAAGCAAGATGAGTTGATTCTTGTTCGAGGGGAGGCATTGACGGATGGACATCGATAGCTTGATGTTTACCGTTCAATCCAATACGGGTATTGGGTTTCAACCCAATATGATGTTATGGGTTTGGGTAGATAATTAGATACCAAGTATGATTAGAATTTTGTAGGTAATTAGAAACCAAATATGATTATGCTTGTATGGTAACTTGGTGGCTAAGTTTGTGATGGCTATATATACAAAGTCATATTGTATTGGTTTGATGTGTGAACACTTAAGAGATGTAGTCTTAAGTATTGTTTGGGAGATGCTCGACCATTGTTGGCTCAAGTATCGGGATTGGGACACCGTTAAGGTGTTATTGTTTTGATGTATTATTGATAATTGTTAAGATTAATAATACGAGTTTGTGGCGTGGGTGTTTCACGTCAAATATTGCTTGATGTTCTTGTTTTGCTTTTACTTATTGATTTGATAAGAAGTAGAAGTAATACTTGAATTACATGTAACCGTGCTTTGGTGGATCTTGTCAACTAATCGACTGGTGTGTGTGCTCTGTATTGGTGTTTGTAAATCTCGAATTGTGCAAGTCCCCTAACCTAACAGTTGCTACAGCCTTCCCATTTCTCAACAAAATAAAATGAAGCATTCAGTAGAATCGTTCTTTCCCATTAACAACTACAAAGTCAAGTAATTTCCGCAAAACAAGCAAATGAAGTACCAAAATAAAATTACATTGTTGGAATTTAGAAGTTTGGAAAAATAACAATTAACAAAGTGAGAATGACTTGATTACATGAACTAAAATTAAAATTTCCATCCTTGAGTCTTTGACTGCTGGTCTGCAACATCAAGCAATAACATGAGAAGTCCATTCATGAAAATTATAGTAAAAAACAGATCATATATTGTAATGTAACAAAAGAAAATGATTTTAGGTAATATGGGCTAAGCCATACATTTCAAGTTTACTAGACACATAGCTTGCATAAAGGTTCAAACTTTAACTTGTAATTAATTCTCAAAGACCAAAGCCAGCCAATTTCATACTACAACAAGAACAATTATGCTACCACAATTCGTCATGGGTCACTCTACAGCAGATACAGCCTGCTTAGTTAATTTTAAATAAATACAACCTGCATGATTGCATCTATCGCTCAATTTGAGCCTCAACATCCCCAAAGGTCTTTTTGTTGAATCTATAGGAAAATCATGTCTAAATATTATGTAATAGTATTAAAATATCTAATTTGGTTATGTAGAAATTCAGGTTCCTTGTAATTATAAAATTATATCACATTTATTTATTTTAGCTTCATCTTGAAATTAATTTTTTATAATTACATAATTAAAAGATATTTATTTATTTATTATATATTTTTATCATATTTAGATGATATTTAATTCTCAATAGTTATTTAATATAGCAATATTTTAATCTCGCATCGATCCATGAAGTTATGACACTTGTTTAGTTTTTGTTTTTCAGACATATTGTATTGAAAGACAAAAACCTGGAATTATTTGTACAATTTAGAATTGATAGTTGTTTAAAATAATATTTGCTGTTTTAATTATGTTGTTTTTATGTCGTGCAGGAATTTTTGGAGCGGAGGTATCATCACACAACGGAGAGCAAACACTCGCAGTTATCTTTTTCCCATGTGTAGGAAGCCGAGGATCTTCACGGAAACAGCCTCCCCATTCTAGAGGTGGGGGTATGGTCTGCGTACATCCTACCCTCCCCAGACCCTGCCCCTGAGCGGGATATACTGGGTATGTTTGGTTTGGTTTGGTTTTTTTTTAAAAATTGTTTTTAAAAATGAAAAACACCATTTTACTTGATACAACTTTGATGGAAAGTAATTGAATCCTCCTAACGATAAGGATGAAGGTTGAGAATTTAATATGTGAATAATTATATTTTCAGAAACTATATAACATATTAATATTTCTAGTTTCCTATTTTTTTCTAAAATATTTTTTATTTTTATTTTTTCAAAATAGGACCAAAAATCACGTTTATTTTCTGAAAATTGTGGTCCTTTTTTAAAAATAGAACACAATTTAAAATATTGTACTATTCCAACTTTAAAACATCCCTGCTTAATTCTTCTGATTATTCTGATAAAAGAAGTTCGATAAGGCATCTCTTTTAGGAAAATCGAGGATTACATCACCTAATTAGTAATAACTAAATAAACAAATCACAGCACCAGTACAAGAGATTCTTACGGGCCATATACAAGAGAAAGAATAATCAAGTAAAATTTGCAGCAGCAAATGTTATCACATGGTAAAACTGAGATTATTTAATTAGCGTGTAATACAGATGATATTAATTTAAAATAAATAAACGTTATATAAGTAATAAATAGAAGAATACTTATAAATTATATGATTATTTGGATAAATTTATTTATAAGTTAGTGAAATATTTTGTAAAATTAAAGTAAAAAATTTATTATTTAATAGAATAATTTCAGTACATACATTTTAAATTTAAAAGATATTTAAAAACATAAATTTAAAAATTTAAATTATTAAACAAACAAAGAAACAAAATAATAAAAAATAAATTGGGAAATTAGTATGTCATTATTTAAATTCAATTTACCAATATATAAATTATAAATTAACTTAATAAATAAATTAAGTTGATAAACATCTTTATAAAGTTTTACGAATTTATAAGTATAAACGGACTTAAAAAATGTTTGCCAAACTGGCCTTATATCCAATTCACTATGAAGGCAGTTTATGGTGGACCATGAGATGACAGCTACAACACAAAATAATTGGTCAGTCCTCAGAAATGTCAGTTTTGCTGTTGCTAGGTAGCTATCACCACAATTATATATTAGTACTAACATTTGAACTCTATTTTCCCTTCACTTTTTCCCTAGTCTTTTTGTAGAGTAGAACATGGTTTTCATCAGCCTTACAAGTTAAAACTTTCAACTATCAATTACTGCTGGAAACCTGCTAAGTTGTGACCTAAATTGCTAGTAATTTTATGAACCGCTAGTTAGGGTAATTTTTCTAAAGCAAAGAAAACCAAAGAGTAAAAACTAAAAACATTAGATGGATAATTTTTTTTACAAAAATTCTTTATCTGTCCTTTTTCCAAGTGTTTTTACACAATTGCCTTAAACATATGATTATCTTTCTATTGATTGAAAGTTGAGTTTTTGTAACAGCCCGACTTTTCGGACTATTAATTCTAAATCGAAAACTATAATGAAATACAATTTATTCATCCAAATGTCTATTACAAAGGTACTTATTACAAAAGCGCAGCTAACATCTATCGAAAAGTCAATCTAGCCCAATTCTAAGGTCCTCGAACTCCGACGCCAGCAAACTCGATCGTACACCGAACATGAAATATTAAAAGAATGAGTTACGAAGCCCAGCAAGTAACCAATCGATCCAACCAGTAAGGCCAAGTAACACGTATACATATAAAGATAGTATAATATTCAATACAATATAATAACGATATACGAAACAATCACTTACGATGCACTTATTCTTATTCGATACAATTCGATAGCACATAACAACAATAACTTGAAACCCATAATTCATACCACGACCACTACAACCCGGTGATAACGGTCCTAAATTTTCAGAAAACTACCACTACAACCCGGTGACTCGGTCCTTGTTCTTATTCTTATTTTCGCAAACCATGGCATAAATCAGAGTACCGAGACTATTGTTTACACATAACACATATATACAATAATATATATTAATTAAAAATATAATCACTTAGCCCATGTTTTGATAACAAATATGTACACATAACACATAATTTGGAAAACACTAGACAGATCAATCGGAAACTTACCTCGACACGGGAAAACAAGAATCCAAACATGTAAACACTCCTGACCAGATCTGTATTTAACCTTTTTGACCTTCTAAACGATGTTTTCTTTGAAAACTCAAAGAACAAAAGTTGTAGAGCACGAAAAGATCTTTCCGAAAAGTCCAGAATCAATGAATTCCGACTTACGATGAAATTTCTACGAATTTTACAAGACTGCTGAATTGTGTTTGAAAAAGCCCTATGAATTTTGATAACTAAGACTAGAAAAAAGCAAAGATGTATTTATAATGTCTTAGAACAATAATTCAAGACCTACTAGTAACCCGTATTCAAGTCTGATCCATGTATTAAGCCCATTATTCTAATCCAATTTTAAATCCTATTTATAATCTAATTTTAATCCTTTTTATTCTATTATTCTTTATTATTATTATTCTAAAAATTACGGGATATTACATACTACCCTCCTTAAAAAGAATTTGGTCCCCAAATTCTAAACTCATACACTCCAAAAGTTCATGACACATCTATTCCAAAATTCTAGTCCTAACGACAGTCTAAAGGATCGCATCCTAGAGAATGTACTAGTCTCATACCTAATACACTCCGAAGGACAGCCCGCTCTTGATACCAACTGTAACAGCCCGACTTTTCGGACTATTAATTCTAAATCGAAAACTATAATGAAATACAATTTATTCATCCAAAAGTCTATTACAAAGGTACTTATTACAAAAACGCAGCTAACATCTATCGAAAAGTCAATCTAGCCCAATTCTAAGGTCCTCGAACTCCGACGCTAGCAAACTCGATCGTACACTGAACCTGAAATATTAAAAGAATGAGCTACGAAGCCCAGCAAGTAACCAATCGATCCAACCAGTAAGGCCAAGTAACACGTATACATATAAAGATAGTATAATATTCAATACAATATAATAACGATATACGAAACAATCACTTACGATGCACTTATTCTTATTTGATACAATTCGATAGCACATAACAAAAATAATAATAACTTGAAACCCACAATTCATACCACGACCACTACAACCCGGTGATAACGGTCCTAAATTTTTAGAAAACTGCCACTACAACCCGGTGACTCGGTCCTTGTTCTTATTCTTATTTTCGTAAACCATGACATAAATCAGAGTACCAAGACTATTGTTTACACATAACACATATATACAATAATATATATTAATTCAAAATATAATCACTTAGCCCATGTTTTGATAACAAATATGTACACATAACACATAATTTGGAAAACACTAGACTGATCAATCGGAAACTTACCTCGACACGGGAAAACAAGAATCCAAACATGTAACCACTCCTGACCAGATCTGTAATTAACCTTTTTGACCCTCTAAACAATATTTTCTTGAAAAACTCAAAGAATGAAAGTTGTAAGCAAAGATGTATTTATAATGTCTTATAACCATAATTCAAGACCTACTAGTAACCCGTATTCAAGTCTGATCCATGTTTTAAGCCCATTATTCTAATCCAATTTTAAATCCTATTTATAATCTAATTTTAATCCTTTTTATTCTATTATTCTTTATTATTATTATTATTCTAAAAATTACGGGATATTACATACTACCCTCCTTAAAAAGAATTTTGTCCCCAAATTCTAAACTGATACACTCCAAAAGTTCATGACACATCTATTCCAAAATTCTAGTCCTAACGACAGTTTAAAGGAAATACATTTCCAAGGGAAATACAATTTTATTAATCAAAAAGTCAATTACAAAGGTACTTATTACAAAAGCGTAGCTAACATCTATCGAAAAGTCAATCTAGCCAAATTCTATGGTCTTCGAACTCCAACGCTATCAAACTCGATTGTACACCGAACCTGAAAATTGTAAGTAATGAGCTATACAGCCCAGCAAGTAACCAATCGATCCACTAGTAAGTCCAAGTAAAACGTATACATATAATGATAGTATAATATTCAATACAATACAATAACGATATACGAAACAATCACTTACGATGCACTTATTCTTATTCGATATAATTCGATAGCACATAACAACAATAACAATAACTTGAAACCCACAATTCATACCACGACCACTACAACCCGGTGATAACGGTCCTAAATTTTTAGAAAACTGCCACTACAACCCGGTGACTCGTTCCTTGTTCTTATTCTTATTTTCGCAAACCATGACATAAATCAGAGTACCAAGACTATTGTTTACACATAACACATATATAAAATAATATATATTAATTCAAAATATAATCACTTAGCCCATGTTTTGATAACAAATATGTACACATAACACATAATTTGGAAAACACTAGACAGATCAATCGGAAACTTACCTCGACACGGGAAAACAAGAATCCAAACATGTAACCACTCCTGACCAGATCTGTAATTAACCTTTTTGATCCTCTAAACAAGATTTTCTTGAGAAACTCAAAGAATGAAAGTTGTAGAGAACGAAAAGATCTTTCCGAAAAGTCCAGAATAAATGGATTCCGACTTACGATGAAATTTTTACGAATTTTACAAGACTGCTGAATTGTGTTTGAAAAAGCCTTACGAATTTTGATAACTAAGATTAGAAAAAAGCAAAGATGTATTTATAATGTCTTATAACCCTAATTCAAGACCTACTAGTAACCCGTATTCAAGTCTGATCCATGTTTTAAGCCCATTATTCTAATCCAATTTTAAATCCTATTTATAATCTAATTTTAATCCTTTTTATTCTATTATTCTTTATTATTATTATTCTAAAAATTACGGGATATTACATACTACCCTCCTTAAAAAGAATTTGGTCCCCAAATTCTAAACTCATACACTCCAAAAGTTCATGACACATCTATTCCAAAATTCTAGTCCTAACGACAGTCTAAAGGATCGCATCCTAGAGAATGTACTAGTCCCATACTTAATACACTCCGAAGGACAGCCCGCTCTTGATACCAACTGTAACAGCCCGACTTTTCGGACTATTAATTCTAAATCGAAAACTATAATGAAATACAATTTATTCATCCAAAAGTCTATTACAAAGGTACTTATTACAAAAGCGCAGCTAACATCTATCGAAAAGTCAATCTAGCCCAATTCTAAGGTCCTCGAACTCCGACGCTAGCAAACTCGATCGTACACTGAACCTGAAATATTAAAAGAATGAGCTACGAAGCCCAGCAAGTAACCAATCGATCCAACCAGTAAGGCCAAGTAACACGTATACATATAAAGATAGTATAATATTCAATACAATATAATAACGATATACGAAACAATCACTTACGATGCACTTATTCTTATTCGATACAATTCGATAGCACATAACAACAATAACTTGAAACCCATAATTCATACCACGACCACTACAACCCGGTGATAACGGTCCTAAATTTTCAGAAAACTACCACTACAACCCGGTGACTCGGTCCTTGTTCTTATTCTTATTTTCGCAAATCATGGCATAAATCAGAGTACCAAGACTATTGTTTACACATAACACATATATACAATAATATATATTAATTCAAAATATAATCACTTAGCCCATGTTTTGATAACAAATATGTACACATAACACATAATTTGGAAAACACTAGACAGATCAATCGGAAACTTACCTCGACACGGGAAAACAAGAATCCAAACATGTAAACACTCCTGACCAGATCTGTATTTAACCTTTTTGACCTTCTAAACGATGTTTTCTTGGAAAACTCAAAGAACAAAAGTTGTAGAGCACGAAAAGATCTTTCCGAAAAGTCCTGAATCAATGAATTCCGACTTACGATGAAATTTCTACGAATTTTACAAGACTGCTGAACTGTGTTTGAAAAAGCCCTACGAATTTTGATAACTAAGACTAGAAAAAAGCAAAGATGTATTTATAATGTCTTATAACCCTAATTCAAGACCTACTAGTAACCCGTATTCAAGTGTGATCCATGTTTTAAGCCCATTATTCTAATCCAATTTTAAATCCTATTTATAATCTAATTTTAATCCTTTTTATTCTTTTATTCTTTATTATTATTATTCTAAAAATTACGGGATATTACAGTTTTCAGCCTTCGTATAAACTTTATATTATATTATTAAAATTGAAACATTAAAAGTTTGATCTGTATTGTAGATGTTTCTTTGCATTTGGTGTTTTACTTAATTATATTTACTAAAATTATAATTACTAATAACTAACCAATTAAAAATTTGATCCGTAAGTTACATTTTTTTTTTTTTGCATTTGGTGTTTTACTTAATTACATTTATTAGTATTATAATTACTAATAACTAATCAATTACCTTTTCCAACTTAAAAACATCATAATTTCTATTTTTTATAACTAAAATCTCAACTTTTCCAAAAATATCATAGATGGTTGTATTTTATAAAATAAAATAATAATACTATTTGATATGGGCTGAAAGTAAGCCCTAAAAACACATTTAATGTTGCATTAAATGAACCTAAGTTGGTCCAAGGTCAAAGCCCAATTACGAGGCCCAAAACCTTAATAATGATAATAAATTCGTAGCTGTAAAATCAGCCAAATAAAAGACCCCGTATTTGAGTCAACAAGGAAACCAAATCATATCAGGAGTGGTCTTCAAGGCATATAATTCCAATACTTATCCATCTATCCTTTGGAAGGATCTAGAATTGGGCCAAGGCTGTGACTTGCCCACCAAGTCTCCTAATTCAACTCTAACTCTAGGGTTTTCATCACCTATATAAGGACCTGTTCCTCCACAAACAGAACTACGTTTTTTTGGCTTGATTCTTGTTGTTTGCAAGATACGTAGGCATCTTGTGAGGACCCGAGTTAAGTCACGAAACAATTGATCAGCCATTAAAGCTCGAAGCTCCCCTTACCTAGCATTCAATACGCAATAAATATACCCTACTTTTTATTCCATAACATTTGGCGCCGTCTGTGGGAAATTCGGATATCAACCATGGTTACCACCCGGAGAACACCAACACTTTTTGAAACCATTACCAGCACCACCGCACCCCCAATTGGAGAACAATTACCCTTAAGGGCGAGTTCTCAACCATAGATCATTCAGCCACAAGGAACTGAAGCGCAAAATCATGGATCGTTGCCTTTGGTGATGAATCCCTCTACTCAAGGGACGAATCCCCTACAGATGGCAGTCTCCCCTCTTGGAGGTCAATCCGTTCCCCCCATCGCTCAGATCTCTACTACTGTGATCCCCGCAAGCACGAACCCAATATATGGGTTGCCCAATTATCCCCCGTACCAGGCCGGACCAAGCGGTCATGCCCTCCAAATACACGAGCCGTACAACCCACCTTACATCAGGGGTTTAGGACCCGACCAAGGCCACCAATACCGTGACTATTCCGGCCCATACTCTGATGTATCATCCTCGGAAGATGAGGATAGAGATCAACCCCCGAGGAGGCGTCGTCCAAGTAAGGAACCTATTGGGCAAGGTCGACGAAGAATTTATGATGGACCCCCTCTAACAGCTGCTGAAAAAATTAAGGCTCATGAGGCCAAGATCCAGAAACTGAAGGAGGACAAAGAACGGGAGCAACAGAGACAGAATCAGGGCCGACCCCCACCAACAACAGGAGGAGAAATTCCTTTTGTTGATTTGGAAGGAACCCCAAGGAGAGAGAGGAGGGCTGAGGTCCATAGAAGAGGAAACATGAGGGTCGAAACCCCCAGAGGCGACCCTAAAGACCTGATGCAACTTGGAGATCCTGATGATCCAACTCCTCCATTCACTGAGGAGGTGATGAATGCACGCACATCACGAAAGTTCAAGATGCCTACCATAAAGGCTTACGATGGAACGGGAGACCCCGCCAATCATGTAAGGACGTTCTCTAATGCACTACTACTACAACCTGCTAGCGATGTTTTGAAGTGTAGGGCATTTCCCCAAACCCTAGCGGGCATGGCGCAACATTGGTACAGTCGCCTACCACCAAATTCCATCGCCTCTTTTAAAGAGCTGAGCACCGCTTTCGTCAGCCAATTCATTGGTGGAAGGATTCATGAAAAGGATTCCGCATCCCTCATGACTGTGGTTCAAGGGAAGAATGAGAATCTTAGAGATTACCTCAAACGGTTCACCAAGGAGACGCTCAACATTACTGATTTAGAGAACAAAGTGGCCATGGTGGCTTTGCAGAATGGGACTTCGAATGTTTATTTCAAGATGTCATTGGCCAAGCATCCCCATGAGAACATGGCCGAGCTTCAACAAAGGGCGAGTAAGTATATCAAAGCCGAGGATAGTCTAAAGAAAGAGTCAGTAACGGGAAACACCGGGAATGGTGATAATTCTAGGAAGAGAAAGACGAAAGAAGAATATGATGGGAGAGATAAGTACCCGCGCACGGGCAGAGATTCTGATTCCGCCCCTAAAAAGGGTAGTCCAGGACAAAGGTTTACGGATTATGCAAGGTTGAACGCCCCAAGAAGCCAAATCCTGATGGACATAGAGAAGGATAGGGACGTAAGATGGCCGAAGCCACTAAGGACAGATCCTGAGAAGAGAAATAAGAACCAATACTGCCGATTCCACAAAGACGTGGGGCACGATACCGACGATTGTAGGCAACTGAAAGATGAGATTGAGTTCTTGATCCGCAAAGGAAAGTTAAATAAATTCTGCAAAGATGGGGATCGAGGAAACTCGAGATGGGATTATGATAGGAATGATGAAGATCGTAACCGTAATCCACAGCCCCGGGGGCCAGTGATAAACATGATTTTTGGTGGCCTGACAGCGGCCGGGTCAAGCAGAAATTCCAGAAAGGCATATGCACGAGAGGTGATGCACATTGTTGGGGAAGCACCAAAGCGTGCAAAAACGGAGGTCTCGATTGGATTCGATGACTCGGACCTTGAAGGGGTGAAGTTCCCCCATGATAATCCACTGGTGATTTCACCTGTGATAGGCAGCTCCCAAGTGAAGATATTCTTATTGATTTAGGAATCACCAAGGCACTGTTGAAGTTTCATTTTATGTCAAATTCCCTAAATTTTAAGTTAAGAACCTAGATAGGGAAGCTATTGGACTTACTCTTAAGCATTGCTATTAAAGTGTTGCTAAATGCAAATCAAATTACTTAATGCAATTTGCAAAAATTACTTTATTATCCTTTTTATTTCTTTGACTAAAGTGCATGTACACCTAGTTTTCTGTGCACTTATCCCACTTTTCTTTCTACTTACCTATAACCTAGTTTTCTGCACACTACATTTATTGATATGCATTTAACTTTGTTTTAATATTCATATTATATTTTATTAAAATCATATCTCATATAAATATACATTGTACATTCATATTTTCATTTAAAATATACATTGTACATTCATATTTATCATGTATGGATACATTTGATTTATAATATCAAGATTAATCAAATAAATAACTAAAATTTTCATATTCCCTAATCATATGTATATAAATGGATCATTTGTATCATTTTTTGTCACCAACCTGTAGCTTCATCAATCTACTGTTCCTGTGTCCACCAGATGCATGCGAGAAATATAACCTAAATAACACATATCAACTATTCTAGTTCAGAAGACAACTTCATCAACCCATCATCGGAGTCACCTCAAGAAGACATCACATAGCTGGGGAACTAAAAACATCCTTCCAGCCCTGACCTAATGTAAGTATCACTTTTTACATGTTATGTTAGAAAATCTTTTATAAATATTCTCTTACTACAACCTTCATATAATTTGTTAAAATCGGATGTATACTACATATTAATTTAATAATAATCTCCTTTAATTTTTTATAAGATTTTAAAAAGTAAGTGTTATTATATTATATTATATTATACTATTTATGATTAACATTTTTTTAAGAGGAAAGAGAATCCTAACTTTCTCGATTTTAAAACTCAATTAGAAACTGCTTACATAATGATGCTAAAAACTACGTTAAATTTGCATAAATTTGTCTTCATCATATTAAGTCAAATATTGTTTCAGTTCTTTGTTTATGAAGCCAAACAGAATCAGGTACAAGGCAAAGCAAAAATTAGTCTTATTAGCTTAATTATCTGAAAATGAAAATAAAATAATTTGCTTGTTAAAAATTTATTACATTTAACTTTTTTTTTCATGCTAAATTCCTTTGAACTTATTTATTCGTTATTATCAAATTTCTGTTAATTTACACCTACAAACACAACCTTCATATAATTTGTTAAAATCGGATATATACTACATATTAATTTATTAATAATCTCCTTTAATTTTTTATAAGATTTTAAAAAGTAAGTGTTATTATATTATATTTTACTATTTATGATTAACATTTTTTATTTTGTTACATTATTGATAAAATAATAATTATGTATACAAGAAGGTGTGAAGTCACTCCCGAGCTCTATAAAAATTTAAGGTTTTTTTTCAAACAGTATAATATATTATTTAATTATATAATTTAAAATTTTAGACTAACATGATATATAATTTCATTTTTTTTCACAGGCAAATCACTGCTTAACTATGGATGGAAAAGAAGATTTTTCGGTGAGTTCAAAATTATTTTTTGTTAAAAGTTTTATCATATTTAATATTTATTTTATCATGTAAACTAATCACTAGCTGACTTATCATATTTATTTTAGCATGTTTACACAAAAATATTTTTTATTTAAAATTGCAGGATGTATATTTTGATATTAGTTCGAGCACATTAGTGAATGTTGGTCACTTATTCAAATAGATGAGGCATTTCATAGTCGACACGATTTAGAAAAATTTGTCAGAGATGTCGGGAAAAAAAATAATATTGGCATAGTCGTTACTGGTTCTAAAGGTGGTGAAGGCAAGGGATTGGGTGATGCTGTTGTATATCTTGGATGTGAGCGGTCCTTAAGTTATCGTATAAATAAAGGTAAAGAGAGTACATTTGAAGTTAAGAAGCGTAGCGGTGGAACCAAAAGATGTAATTGTCCATTTCGTCTCAAGGGGAAGGAAATTTCTGCAAAAATATGGAGACTGTTTGTAATTGATGGAAATCACAATCATGATTTTCCTATATATAACGCAGGACGCTCAATAATGAGCAGGTTGTCCGAGGAGGAGAAGCTTAAAGCAAAGGAGATGACACGAGCTCATGTGCCTCCTTCTCAGATTCTCATTTCTATAAAAAATGAAAATAAAGAAAATTTACCAACGATGAAACAAATGTACAATTACAGGCAAGCGATAAGGAGAGAAGAAATGGAAGGCCGATCAGTGATTCAACAACTATTTAGAAATTTGAGCAATGAATCTTATTTTTTTCTGCATAGGGCTTCATCCACTGATATGGTTACCAATTTGTTTTTTGCAAACAAAAAGGCCGTGCAACTTCTACATCAGTTTTATCATGTGTTGATTATGGATTGCACATACAAGACAAATAAGTATAAAATGCCATTGCTACAAATAGTTGGATGTGTTCCAACTGGAAAAAATTTTGTCGCTGGATTGGTATTTTTACAAGATGAGATAAAAGACAGTTTTGAGTGTGCCCTTCAGTCTATAAAACTTCTCTTCGATCCAAATCATCTTCCTGAAGTCATTGTTACGGATAGAGAATATGCTATGATACACGCAATTGATAGTGTGTTTCCTAGTAGTTATCATATGTTATGCACACGACATATTGCAAAAAATGTGGAAGCTAAGGCAAAAAATGATACTAGGAGTCATGTATTTGCACAAGGAGTTGTTGGGCGCTGGAATCAAATTGTTTATGCTGAAACATAAGTTGACTATGAAGAAAAGGTACAACATTTTCAAAAAACTTATGCTAGCCATCCAAAGTTACTTATGTATGTGCAAATACGTGGTTGATTCATGCAAAAAAATTTGTGCATGCTTACACAAATAAGGTGTTGCACTTTGGAAATCATACCACAAACAGGTAATAATTTAATTATTATTTTCAATTTTACTAATTATGATAGTTGAAATATACAATTTTAATTATTTTTCTCTCTTAAAAATAGGGTTGAAAGTTTGAAGAGATCTTTGAGGACATCGACCGGGAGTTTGGACACAATTTGGTCGAGG
Source organism: Saposhnikovia divaricata (assembly GCA_036435485.1). Taxonomy (NCBI): domain Eukaryota; kingdom Viridiplantae; phylum Streptophyta; class Magnoliopsida; order Apiales; family Apiaceae; genus Saposhnikovia; species Saposhnikovia divaricata. The sequence continues at coordinate 121,196,904 of CM071601.1, read as the reverse complement.
GTGCATTCTTTTTTAGAACTTCAGGAGAATGAAATTAAAGCTAGTTTTGTGAGATCTGCAAACAAAGATCTTCATATCACTGTTTTACATCTTCTGACTGAGTTGACTGGTAAAATTTCTCACATGGCCATTAAAAAGATTTTTAAGGAATATAATCGACATGGAGTAGACACTAACCCTGAAACTTGTGGTTGTTACTTGCGAACATCACATGGTCTCCCATGTGCACACGAGATGAGATTAATGGATAAGGAAGGAATGTGTATCGAGTTAAATAATGTTCATGTTTTCTGGAGAACTCTTCACATGGAAGGTGATACTTATTTTTCTGATGATCACATGACACAATTCCAAGATGATGATGAGATTTTATGGAATTACTTTAATTTGATGATGAAACAATCATCGGAAATGAAGAAAATGTATATATTTCAATTGGAGAAAATGATACATCCAGAATCATTTTGATTGGAAGAGCCTATAAGTGATCGAAAAAGTAAAGGTCGCCCGACATCTAGGAGTTCCACGAAAAGAGATCCTTCATACTTTGAGTATGTTGACAAAAAACTTAAATCAGATAATAAGCGTAAAACTACCGTGAGGGAAGAATCCATCCCTTTAGAAATTCCACGGTTTGTTATTCCTTATATCCATGAATACTTGAATGTTTCCGCAGATGGTAATTGTGGGTATCGATCAGTATCTCATCAAATTTATGGGTTAGAGAATGAATGAAGAAGGGTGCGTATGGATTTACATGATTTCATAGAAAGACGCTTAGACTTTTGGATGAAAATATGGCATAAAAATATGGATGAAGCTCGGATTACATTACACAAGATTAGCTACTGTGAAAGTCCTTGTCCGATGGAGTATTGGATGTCTATGGATGAAATGGGTCTGGTGATTGCGACTATGTATAATGTGATTTTAGTTGCTTTAGATCCTATACAGATGGGTACCTTGACATATTTGCCATTATATGCTCCAGAAGGCATTATTAGTCTACAGAAATTAATTTGTGTTGCTTTTCTAAGAAAATATAATCACTTTGTTTCAGTATGTATATATTATTATCAATATAATTTTGCTTCAATTATTAACTAATATGATGATACTTTATTAACACTATTATCATTATTTGCAGGTTCATTTGATTGATAATTGTCCTATCCCAGAAATTAATGGATTTTGGTTCAGATTTCATGAAGATTCTGTACAAGGATGGGATGATCCTCTAAAGACTAGGGTTGAGAATTGGAAATTGATACGTGGCTAGCTAATTGATTGTAATTTAGTAGAATATATTTGATAATTATTAATGTTTTTTATTGTGTGTTTATATTAAATATTCTTATCATCTTTTTAATATATGTAATTTATTTTATAATTTTAAATTAAAGCATGTTTTTGTTATCAAGTAATTAATTAGTATCTTAAAATAAATAATTTTTAAAAACACACACTTATATAAAAATAATTATTAATGAAAGTAACTTATCTTATAATAACTCATTTTAAAAAAATAGTAATAACATGATATATATATTTTTTGAATTTTAAAATATAAAAATTTATTTTTTGGATACTAAAATAAGTACTAAATCGTATAATAACTCATAATTGTATAATTGTAATAATCTATTTAAAAATTAAAATTATTAATAACATGATATATAGAACTTGAATTTTTAAATATAAAAATTTATTTCTAAAATAAAATTAATAAAAATAATATTATGTATTGATTATTATAGGTTATGGTAATGTTTGTTTTAGTAGTAACAATTGTTAATGATACGTGTACAATTGTTAATGTGTATATTACAGGAATCTGTGCACAGTTGTTAATGTGTATATTATAGCAATCCATGCTGAAACATCATTTATTAGGGTTTGAATAATTTAATACATGTAAGGGACATAAGAGTAATATACTTGTCTACATTAAGTAAAGTTGATTTGCATTTAGCAATCATGTTAAATTTTGACCTCTACTTAAATACAGAAGATATATTAAAGATGTTTGTTTTGGTAAATAATTCGTACTACACTTGTTAGGAATATCTTGAGCTCAAACTTCTCCAGCAGAATCTTAACTAAAATGGTGGTAAAATAGATCACCAGTCAGCAACTGAAACACTTCACTGAATTTTTGTATAGATGGCTACTTGGTAATCAAAATTATACATAAGTAAACATGTTTTTCAAGAACCTTTCTGCAGATCCAACAAGTATGGTCTACCACCATCATGCAAGTGAACATGATACCTAAGAAGTAACAATCCTGTTATGAGAGACATGAAAATTTATTGGAAAAACCGCAATAATTGAACAATTTTACCACCGGACATTTGAGTTACTGCTCCTGAGTGCCGTCTGATTTTACAAAATTAATTTAGCCATCCAGACTATGCAGCCCTTGGGTGAAAACAGCTGAGAACACGTCCATCTCATTTTTAGGCAAGTTCACACCAACTTCCACGTCCATCTTTGAATCTTTACACCTTGACAATGATAATGGCTCATCCACAAATTCGAACTTCAGTGGTTTACCCCATCCAAAATCAATATTGTTGTAGTAGTCCAACTTTGGGGAGCCAGCAATGCCTATATTCCATTCCCCTCTCATTACACCCGCAAAATCCTCCATCCATTTATCTGAACCGTGCAAGGGACCTTCCTCAAGCTTCACAGCAATTGCATTTCCCAACACTTCCGCAGCAGCAGCTAGGCCTTGCTCTCCTATCATAACCCTGCCTGTTTGCACTCCAAGACATGGCACTAAGCAATTGCCAAAGTAAGAAGCCGGCAAGGGTGGATCTAATCGAGCACGACAATCCATAGTAAACCCAAAGTTCTGAGGCTCATCTAGATTGTGCGCCTCTTTATAAACAGTGGCTCGTGATTTTGCAAAACATGTCCATAGATAAGCACACATGACCGTGAAAGATGACACGTATGTCAAGTTTGGCCGTTTTGTTAATACCATGTTCTTAATGGCTCGAATATTGGCTTCAGTAAAAACAAATGTTGCTCTAACCTTGATGTTTGAAGAATCTAGCATAGTCTCCCTTTGCTGCAGTATCTGCTTAACTAACGGTCCTACTTTTTCCACGATCATAGTAGCTAGACCATGGGGGTCTTTGATAGAACTATCATATTCTGGGATCTGGAACTCCCCAGAAGAAACCACATCATCAGCATCAAGCTTACTGTGAGAGATCTTACCTTTTTTAGCAATCGAAGCCCATGCGCGTACAAAGTTGAACACAGTGCTTCCATCCGCAACAACATGGGAGTTTGTGATTCCAATACAAATGGCGCGGTTTGGAAATACAGTTACTTGGATAGCAAACACAGGAGAAGCAGAGTAGTTCTCTCCAGAGCTATCAACACAAGTAGTTGATCGGATTTGAGCAACAAGAGGTTCTAATATGTTGGCGTCACGGACATGGTTTCCCAAAAACTGATTAAGATCAGCTGTGCACTCAGCAAATGTTACGGACACAGAGTCTCTGTCCAAGTATCGAATTTGGTAGTCAGTGTTGGATTTAGTATCCGAGGGTGTTAACAATTTTCCAGCCAACGGAGTGAAGTGTTTGAGGGCAAGAGACAGTGATGTTTTGAGAATTGGAAGTGTGTTTTTGATGAAGTGGTCAGTGGAGTCTGGAAAATCATAGAAGATGACACGGCCCAGGGGATGGAAAGTGAGCCATATTAAGTCGAAAAAACTGAGGGGCAGAGATGTCACGGGGACAGGATCCGGGGCTGGAGTGACTCCGCACTGCTCAAGAACGTTTACTGTGTACGATAGACCTTCCATTTTCTAATGCAACAATATTAAAATGATGCATCTTGTTTTATATATACAATACTGTTTTATGTCGTCTATACTGTTATTTTCTCAGAGGGGTGTATTCATTTCAGAATTTGGTGGATTGTTAATAATCCATTGATTTTAATGGATGGATTCTTTAAAATCTCTATACAGATTATTTTAATTCTCTACAAATTTTGATAGATTTTGATCAAAATTGAATTTGATGGATTTTTATAGAATTACAAAATCCCATAGATTTTACGAGCCTGATTTCTTTCATTTTTTTTATTTTATAATATATATATATATATATATATATATATATATATATATATCAATTAAAGATAACTATATATAAAAGAAATATTATCTTGAGGAACTTCCGGTCCATTGATAATGCATCATTTAACAATTTCTCCTTGATAAAAGATGTATGTAGGGGTAAATACTTGCATAACGTATTTTACACATCTTTTACTTTATTTTTTTTTTATTGTTTTTTATTACAAATGTTATACATTTTGTAATTCATCAAAATATTGCCTAGTAACTAATGTTGATAATTTTACATATAAAATCTCCCACAAATATTTCAAAATCCATGACTTTAGCAAATCAGTGGAAAGTTGAATACCTTGAGAGATTTTGATTGATTGTTTAAAATCTGGATTGAATACCTACAGATTTTAGAAGATTTTTTAAAATCTCAATTGAATACCCACAGATTTAGAAAGATTATTGGAAATCCGAATTAAATACCTACAGATTTTAAAAGATTGTTTAAAATCCCAAATGAATACCTGCTAATTTTGAGAATTCATTAAAATTCACCAAATTCTCAAATGAATACACCCCTCGAATTTTGGCAGCTGCTTCATTTTCTAGACCGTCGCTTTAAAAAAAAGTTATTTTGTTTGTTTATTCTTTTTGTTTCTATTTCAGCTTTACCAACATATCAAATTAAGTTTTTTTTTTTTGTTTTGTATTATAATTAAGTTTGCAGGCAGCTCGATATTTGGATATGTTGAGTGGGCAACTTGATTAGAAAAGTAAGCAGTTACGTAACGCCAAAGAGTATTGACTACTCAAATATTGGTTCGCATACAATACCATCGGATTGAGTTGGCATAAAGGGGTTGAGTTGACAGGTAAGTGCCCAATCCGTGAATCGTGACGATATACTGAGTACGTTGTGTTGTGTTTTTTATACAATACCATTGGATATTAGCGGTGTTGATTATTTAATACTAACCGATAATCAGTACGGAGCACGGATCGTGATAAATATTTTAAATTTTTAATTTTTAATTTTTTTAAATAAAATAAAATCTTGAAACACCAAATTGTATATAATATTATATTCTCGACTTTTATTTCGATTGTTAGTTAATAGAATCCTAGTATATAACTTCACTATAAAATTAATATTTAATATTATTATTTTAATTAATTAAATTTACATAACTTAATTCTGGTAATATAAGAGTAGTTATATTATTAATTGTATTTATTATTAATCTATTATAGATGCTTTTTAAATATTAATTAAAGGAGTCCTAAGTTCTATGTAAAACTATATTCCTGACTTTTATTTCAATTTTTAGTTAATAGACTCATAGTATATAATTTCAATATTAAATTAAATTATTATATAATATTATAATTATAATTTATTAAATTAGTTCAAAGATGACTTGTTCATTGGTAGTTCTTATTCTTATTGGCCTTCTATACACTTAAAAAATTTGAATAGTAAAAATAATTAAAATAGTAAAATAAGTTATTAATTAATTAATTAATTGACATACCATGCATACCGCGATATACATAACATATCTGCTTTTAATAAATAGAGTATAGATTGTATATTTCGTTTGTGGTGTAACCATTGTTATTTTTGCTACTTTTTCCTTCCCCTGTCTTCTAGACTTGTACGTTTTCATTTTTAATTTTAAGTCGGCAACTTGACCTCTGTAGAACTTGCTCGGCTGGTGCTCCCTTGGCCTTCATCTTTAGCATATTAAAAGATTTAATATTTATATGAAATGTAATTTGTTTTTTATATATATTATCTTATTAATAACATAATTTCAAGCATTTTATAATATGTTATTAAGATATGTTTTTAAGGGTACAAAAAGTATAAAATGTTCACGTTTTCTTTTGTAACAGATTGTTTAACAACCAAATAATAAAGCAACGAAAAGTATAGACCTTAACGATCATACATATATGTACCCATTGTTCATGAAGTTATATGAATTTAACTTGTTCTGCACCTCGAGTTTAACGTGTTGGATTAAACAGGCTGTTTTAAAAAACAAACTTCCTGCAGATTGAAGTAGTATTGACTGCTGCATTACTGCAAGTGCAGATACCTAACATGAAACAATCATGTAAAAGGCTTAGCACAAAAAAACAGTTCGTCTAAAACCATCAAGTCGTTGAAATTTATTTAGAAAAAGACATGATTGAGCAATTTTTCCACCAACACATTCAAATAGCTGCCTGAACGAGGTTCCATTCAGGAAAGATTTGTTAGCCGTGCAAATTATGCAACCCCTGCGTCAAAACAGTCGAGAAAACGTCCATTTCAATTTTTGGTAGGATTACACCAATTTCAAGGTCTGTTTTTGAATCCCTGCACCTTGACAAGGATAACGGTTCTTCAGCGAATTCAAACTTTATAGCTTTGCCCCATCCAAAATCAATATTGTTGTAGTAGTCCATCTTTGGGGAACCAGCCATGCCAATATTCCATTCCCCTCTTATTATTCCAGCAAACTCCTCCATCCACTTATCTGAACCGTGCAAGGGACCATTCTTAACCTTTGCAGATATTGCATTTCCAAACACTTCTGCGGCAGCAACAAGGCCTCCATCTCCTATCATAACCCTGCCTGTCTGCACTCCTAGACATCCAACCAAACAATTGCCAAAGTAAGCAGCAGGCAAGGGAGGATCCAATAGAGAACGAGCATACATAGCAAAACTGAAATTCTGCCGCTCATCAAGATCGTGCACACTTTCCCAAACAGTAGCCCGTGTTTTCGCAAAACATGTCCAGAGATAAGCACACGCCACTGTGAACGATGACACGTGTGTTAATGTTGGCTGTTTAGTTGACACAATTTTTTTCAAGGCCTGGATATTGGCTTCAGTGATTACAAATGTTGCTCTAACTTTAATCTTTGAAGAATCTTGAGCAGCATCCTCCTTTTCCTTTAACAATTTCTCATGCTGCCTATTCCCTCTTGCTACTCGTGATTTCTTAAATATATCACCTAGACCATAGTGGTCTTTGATTAGACTCCTATCATACATGGGATCTGGAAACATCCTGATGATATTAAATCATCAGTATCAAGTTTGTCATCAGAGATATTAAGCTGTTTAGCAAACGAAGCCCATGCCCGTACAAAGTTGAACAAAGTGTTTCCATCTGCAACCACGTGTGAGTTTGTGATTCCAATACAGATGGCATGGCCTGGAAATACAGTTACTTGAATAGCAATCAGAGGAGATACGGAACAACCTTCCCCGCAAATTTCACTACAGGTAGCTGCAGGAAGTTGGAAGTTGAGCAACAAGAGGATTCAATATATTTCACTACTGGAAATAAGTCAATAGATATCAGTTCTGGGCCGATTTAAAAAAGTTTCAAAACCGATGTCTAGGTGGGTGTTGTTAAAAGTCCATGTGTTTTACATCGGTTCTAGGCCGATGTTAAAAAGGACTTATTACATCGGTTATAGACCGATGTAAATACTTATCAACAACATCAGTTTTCAAAACAGAACCGATGTCTCAACCACTGTACTACATCGGTTTTAGGTAGAACCGATGTTGTAAATTGTATACTACATCTGTTTTGAATGAAAAACCGATGTTGTAAATTGTATACCACATCGTTTTTTAACCGATGTAAAATAGATCCATGAAATTGCCAAATTAGACATCAGTTTTTAGGTGATGTGGTATAGGCTCAAATTGATGTCTGTTTTTTGTAGGAGCATCAGTTTTGCTTTAAAAAGTGATGTATGTTCTGGGTTTTAACATCGTTTTTTAATAACAATGTGATGTTTTATATTTGCATAATTATGTGCCCAAAAATTTACCAAAAAATTATCAAAATCAGCATTGCATTCAAATAGACTTATATACCACCAAAGTTAGCAATACAAAACATTCACCCAAAAGCATAATTCATTAACATTTTCCTACTACACCAATAACCAAAACCATCCACATTCACCGAAGTTATACACCAAACTCCATATCCACAAATACATAAATTGCCCCAACTACTAATATATTCATAAGTTCACAATAACAAACAAACTCCATCCACATTCACCATATAAACAACCTAGAACTAGTCAAGATAGAAGAGAACAATATGCTTAATTAAAGCAGAGTTGAAGGCTTTATTACACAGACTCTAGCAGGTTCTTTAACTGCTTGCAATGTTTCAACTTTGCCCGAGAATGCATGGAATGGAAGGTTCACGGAAGACTTAATCTGCTCCAACTTGGCCTCTTTGCTTTCCTACAAAATAGAGTAAAAATTAGAGAGAAAAAAATCTAGAATTTAATAATAGAAGCTCTACAATACTCTCAACCTACTTTTAACTAAATATAGTACATGCAATCCCGGACGTAATATTAAAAGAAAACTTCTAATAAAACATTTTGATTAACTTACCACTTTCTCAGAATCATATTTCCTCTTAGAAGCTGAATTTCCTAGTAATGCCCCAAAACCACGATTTGGTTTTTTCAACACCTGAACAGTTACTTCAGTTCCAGATCCCTAAAAAAAAAATTGGCAAATTGACAGAATATTCACCGATGACTAGTATGGATCACATGATATTAATTTTCATTTCATGCAAGAAATTTGTGCTTGCCTCTCTGATCTGTTGTGACATTGTAAAATTATTTTTTGGATATGCAGGTAAACAACCATCTTTTTCATTCTGCGGATTAAGATCTTCCCTTGCATGCCAAAAAAAGCCAGCAGATGTTATAATAAATTTCCTAATCATACTGAGAAATGAGCAGTTACTCATATTGGGACCTTCAGCAGTTGCTTTCACAACAGAGCAATGCCAGACCTTTTTTAATTTGGAATAGGAAGTTACAAGAGGTCATGGTAAAACTCTGGCTATGTACCAATATTAGTATACTATTTGTTCTCACTTTCTTTAGTTCTCAAGATAATATATAAAAACTAACTAAATAGACTGCAAAGGAACCAAAAACTAAACAGATGGCCGATTTTGCAAATGGTGGGAAACGGGAAAAAAATAAACTCTAACAAATTAAATTAAATTAAGTTAGATGACTTGAGAAGTTGAGAATTGTTCATCTGCTTGAATCTTGATGTAGGGCTTGTAGCCTTGTACTAACCTAGCAAGGCAATAAAAGCATCAGAGTGCCTAGCCATCTCAGCTTTCCTTTGGTGCATATCTGCTACTACCTTCACTTCCCCCACTGTGACACCAGATAACTGCAAATAGTACCAGAACCCAAAAGACAAGGATATTTAAATAAAATACTAAGATGAAGATTAACCAAGAGAGATGGTACATTTACATGGAGATGTAATTTGGCTACAGAAAGTGTGTAGCTATATGATTAGATTACATATGTGCATGTGTGTGCATATGAAGGTACATACTGATATCATCAAAATCTGGAAAGATAATACAGAAAGAAGTCTCTTACCCAACAGCCTATGATTTTCAGTTTGGCTAATGAGCGTAAATATTTCTCCTTTTGTGCTGATGATCCATACATTCCTATTTTTGACAGACGCCAGTTTTAAGATGATGCATCTGTATAGTACCTCAAGAATCCAGTAACACGAAAATATAATTTATAAATTATACCAATTGTGAGCATTGCTAAAGAATGCACCAAGTTTGGGCACAACTTCAAATGGGAATTCTGCCTTTTCCCAGTACTGTAACAACAACTCATTACTGGTATCACTTTGAGACTTCCAAATATTAATACAAAGCTTGGACTAAAGACGAGAGATCTTTTTGAGTAATCTAAAATGATTTCGGAATACAGGGTACCTTTTGAAGTCTAAAGAATCTGATAATGATATTTCAATGCTCTGATAAGCAAACAACTTTTTTTATACTAATGTATTTGTAATGCAGTCAACGGAAGAGGAAAACTCAGCATAGCAGTATATCTGGAAAATTGGATTACAAGGATTACCTCGGTGACAGCAGAAGATGCTTCATTTGGCATTACATTTGACTGGAACGAGTCGATGGGCGTTCCAGGTGCTTTCATTATTAAAAACCATCATCGCAGTCAGTTCTACCTAAAAACAGTCACCTTAAAAGACTTCCCTGGTCATGGAAAGTTTAAACCTTAGGTATCAGTACCACCACACCCTCTTGATCAACAGCTATAATCATTCAATACATGTACATCTAAAACACAAATAGATTAACAAAATTCCTAAATTGTAGAGAAGCTATCAAAATCTAACCTGCTTCACATCAAATAGATATCCAAGATTGAGTCCCTTTGACATGGATATCAACTCAAATGCATTCTTGGCTGCTGGCCGCTCTTCTATTTTTTCAGTCACATGGAACTCCTGTTGCAAGAAACAACAATTAAAAAAAAGACAGAAAGATTTCCATTGAGTATACACAATGCGATTTAAAAAATTTCTTCAGATTTAATCAATTATTTCATAAGTAAAGATAATCCTACCTCAGAATCCTTAAAAACAACTTCGACATCATCCAAATTGGTTTCTAATTTATCTTCAAACACGGGCAGCTTATAGTCTTTCTTAAACCATTCATCCCTCAAAACATCATCTATTGTGATCCGCTGCGAATGGATGCATATAGACAATATTAAGAAACTTATTAATAAGTTTACAAACCATTATCTTGAAGCAAATGTCCTTAAACACACTCCATATATCACTGAGCTTGCACAAATCAGATAATAAAACATATACTTTGCACAAATCAGAACAGAAGCTAAGAAAAAAATCAGTCAACAAAACTCGATACGTAAACTTAATATGTGCATAATATATACAAACACATCAAGATTTGAGTTGATACATTTCAAACAAAACAGTATTCAGCAAGATAACATAATAGTCTTATAAACACACATATCAAGAAATTAATATGTGAAACTTGTATACCTCATGCCCAATGGCACTAGCAATCTCTACATCTGATTCAAATTTCGTAAAAAACCTGTGGTCACATAAATCTCCCCACCAGGTAAAGAAACAGCTTCAATAACAGTAAGATCAATAAAACCATCAAATAAAATACAAACAAAGGAACAAAAAACAACAAAATATTATCAAATAAAATGCAAATAACAAAAATCAAATAAAATACAAACGACAAACAAATTAATTACAATAGAGAGAAAGCTATTACCTCTAATACGAACTAATTGCAAGTTAAGAGAGCAACTAAATCGAAATAATTAGAGTCCTTCAAAATACATCCTTTCTTCGAGACTAGCCTTCGAGATACATCCTTGCTTCGAGAGTGATACAAACAAAAATTACAAGAAAAATAGACATGCATACATCTATAGCAATAAATCTGAAAAATCACTTACTTTGGAGATGACCCAAGCTTAAGAATCAATCAATCTGCTAAAAAAACTTAAATTAAAAACCAAACTTTGATTTTTCATACAAAAATTGAAATCGAAAAACACTTACTAATCGAAATCGAAAATACTTACTTACTAATTAAGATTCGACCTAATTAATAGCCTCCAAAAGCACCAATTAACAGAAATCGAAAGGTAGGGTTCGACCTAATTGGGATTCGAAATGGGGGTTTTCAGATCTAGGGTTTTAATTTAGGGGTTTGTAATCTAGGGTTTTAATATAGGGTTCTTCAAATTTGGGGGTTTGTGAGTGAAATTAGTGATAGTGAGTTTGAGTTTGAGTGAGATTTGAGTGAGGTTTGAGTGTGAGGAGTGGGAGTGTGATTTTAGTGTGAGGAGAGAAATGAATATGTCTGAAGGGGGGGAATGTATGTTTCTAAGGGAAAGGGGGCTGAAAATTTACATTATTAGAGGGAAAAAAGGTTCCGCATGTTTTTTTTTATTTTTTTAAAAAGTAGTTAAGGCATCGGTTTAAAGTGCAACCGATGTCTAAAACCTACTTTAACATCAGTTATAATAAAACCGATGTAAAATAGACCTTTAACATCGGTCAAAAACGTAACCGATGTTAAAGGGGTGATGTCTATTGACTGTTTTGGCGTAGTGTTTGCTAGACGTACATGGTCTCCAGAGAAATGTTTAAAATCACCTGTGCATTCGGCAAATGTTACAGAGACAGAATCGCCATCCAAGTAACGGATGTCGATGTCGGAATCTGTATTGGAGGGTAATATTAAATTTCCAGCCAATGGAGTGAAGTGTTTGAGGGCAAGAGACAATGAAGTTTTGAGCTTCGGAACAACATTTTTGGTGAAGTGGTCAGTGGAATATTGAAAATCATAAAAGATGACACGGCCAAGGGGATGGAAAGTGAGCCATATTAAGTCGAAAAAATTGAGAGGCAGAGATGTCACAGCGATGGCATCAGCGGATGGAGAGACTCCGCAGTGCTCAAGAACGTTTATAGTGGGGGATACACTCTCCATTGCAATCAAAATTGAAATGCAATGTCAACTCCTTTGCTAAAAGATAATGCATCTTGTTCCACACAATATTATTATATACCTATATATTGTCTACTACATATTTACAATATTCATGTTTTTTTTTTTTTTTAACATGGGAATCCGCAGCCGCTACCCTTCGGGTGCGTTCTGGTAAGCCCATGGACTCACGCAATAGCCTGCAAACCACGTGATCCAAGGCAAACCGCACAAGTGCGACAGGCTCTGTCCCAGGATAGCATAATCGCAAATCCGCCTCCCATGGAAGTTGAACCTATGACCAAGAGGTGAGATGACCTCTCTTTAATTAACTGAAACAATCCTTGCCGGCTACGATATTCATGTTGTCAAGGCTGGCTAATGGCAACTTTGTCTTTACAGGAAAGTAGTGGCAGGCCGGCATACACATATTGTATTTTTCGTTTCTTTTTCTAACGTTTCTAGATAATTCCTTTATTTTACAGGTTAAAAATAGGAGTACTTGTTTATTTATCATTCTGTTTCTTGTTCTTAGCTCTACGAAGTTAACAACCAGGGACTACTCAGATGTACAGTGTATTTTTAGGCCCTATTTTCTACAGGTGAAACTATTGTAAGGGTACATTATGCACCAAGTATGCTTACGAGTAATTTTAACTATTAAAGCTTTCTTTTTGTTTGTTTGGAGCAAGTCAAGTGAGCTGTGCAGTGGGTAGGGCTGATAATTTCGGGTTTCGGGTCGGGTTCGTGTCGGGTCAGCAGATTTGGGTCGCATTTTTGATCCAACCCGAACCCGACCCGAAAATTTAATGGGTACAGGTACTCAACCCGAACCCGACACGAATGGGTTTCGGGTCGGTTTCGGGTAACCCGACCCGAAAATTTAATTTTTTAAAATTTTAAAGATAATATATATATATAAAATAATATATTTTTTTTAATAAATAATTTAATTAAATATAATATATATAAATATATATATGTTAAAAATAATTTATATTAAAATAATTATATATATATATTAAAAATAATATATATATATATATATATTAAAAATAATATATATATATATATACATATATTAAAAATAATTTATATTATTAATAATATATATATATTAAAAATAATATATAAATTACAAAAAATATATTTATATATATTAAAAATAATATTTATATATATATATATATTAAAAATAATTATATATATATATTCGGGTCAGTTTCGGGTTACCCGAACGCGACCCGAACCCAACCAAATTTTTTCGGGTCAAGTTAGGGTCAACCCGAAACCGACCCGAACCCGAAAAATGTAAACCCGAAACTGACCCATGCGAATTAGGTTCGTGTCGGATTCGTGTTGCGGGTCCAAAATTGCCAGCCCTAACAAGGGGCACCGCTTTAGACCATCCTCAATCATTTACCGCACTGGGAGAAGAAAGATGGGACTGGGAAATTTGCATTGGAGCATCTATATTCTTTATTAGGAAAATGTCACCCCTACAAAATTGATTACAAAAATGGGATTAGTTTCGTTCCATTATACAAGTCTTATTTGATGTTTGACCAATTACATTTATCAAAATTTGACTGAAATTTATATGTATGATATTATTGAGAAAAATAAAAAATTATATTATTAAAAAGTACACAAAACCTATTTTAATATGTAATTTTCAATTTTTAAAAATAATAATTAAATAAATTTTAATATTTAATTAAAAATTGTACAATTTGACCATTAAAAAATCCAAATGTACATATAAATTAGGAAGGGAAGTAATATGCATCAATGACATCTCACTTTATAACAAGTTTTTGTATTCAATTCCATATCCCTGTTAGCACAGGGCTATAATTCTTTTTAAACACTTTCTAACAATTTTTTGTACTCAATCCCCTAGCACTAGGCCATAACTCTCTTTATTAATACTAGCCTATAACCCGTGCAAAGCACGGGCTACCATATATTATTATTATTATAAATTAATCCATAAATTAATTGATTTAATATAAAATTTTAATTCATTTTAATAAATTTTATTATTAATTTTAAATTTAAATATGTTCCATACTTAATTTCATGACATAAATAAATATTATTAATTTAACATTATTTTTAAATTTATTTTAAATATCTTAATAATTCAAAAAAAAAATAAATTATTTAGTGTTTATAACCTAAAATCGTAGAAGAAAGAATCGTAATAAGAAATGTGTGTAGGCGATGATTTTAATCGGGATATAATTGAAAGCGTTTATAATTCTATAAAAACATGTGTTTTTTATTTTTAATAAATATATATAATTTTACAGAATTTGAAATTTTTTACACGTTATTTAATAAAAAACAAAAAATAAAAAACAAATTAAAATATATTTAATTTTAATTAAAATTAAAAAAATATTTCGCTTATATTTCCATTAGAATTCTCCACTAACACCCAACTTCTCCTCAAACTCTTTCGAGAACCAATATCTTTTAAAATTAATATAAACAATTTCAATATAAAAATTTATTAATAAGTAAACAAACTAAAAAAGGAAAATTAAAAGAAAAATATATATACTATCTATATGTACTATACTTTTATAAGGCAAATAGTGCATAATTGGTTGGTTAGTTAAAATCTTTCTAAAAAACTTAATTTCATGACATAAATAAATATCATTTAACGTTAGTTTTAAATTTATTGTTAAATATTTTAAAATTTAATAGATATTTTTAAAATTTATTTATTGTTACTTAGAATAATAAAAGAAAGAATCGAAGAAATAAGTTTGTGCGGGCGATGATTCTAATCAAGATATAATTGAAAACATTTATAATTCTATAAAACATGTGGTTTTTTATTTTTAAAAAATTACATACTTTCTCCGTTTCATTTATGTTGATGAAACAAATTAAGGGTTAAATATATTAAATTTTTCTAAATATATGAACAATTGAGAGTAAGTTTGACAGTTTTCACTTGACTGTTAAATACGTGTTAAAATTTTATTGTTTATTATATAGTTTTAGATTGTCTTTACTTTGTTGATTTATAATTTTTGTAAATTTATTAATAAATATGTGATTTTATTTCAAATATAATTGAAAGAGTATGTAATAATTAAAGAGTTTGTTATTAAGTTAAATATGTAGTTTCTTTTTTGCAAAATAAAATTTTATATGCATTTTAATTTATTTTTTATTTTTTGGAAAGTGTTACTATATTTTTTGGAAGGTGTTAACCAACCGACCGACCAATTTTGGAATCCAAAGTTTTCGGATCGGATCGGGTCTGGATCCGGGTTTGAAAATCAAAATCCAAATCCAAATCTTCGGGTATTATCGGGTTTCAGATCGGATTCGGGTTTAAATCGGGTTTTTAATTCAAAATTCAAAAATTAAAATAATCACATTAAGCAAAACATAAAAGTATAAATATATTTAAAATTTAAAATATAAAAATATTTTAGTTGCATAAAAATTATAGAATATTATAAATAAAATTTAAAAACTATAAGGAAAATAAAGAATATATATATATATATATATATATATATTAGAATTTTAATAAAAAAATAAGATTCTTATTAAATAAAAATAATATCACGTTATTTAAGATATCTCAAATATATATGTGGCTGATCATTTTGTTTATTTGTTTGATATGTATCTCAAATATATAAAATGATATAATAAATAATAATTAATATTAAAAGTACGTATAATAATTAATATTAAATGTACATAAATATACTATATATATATATATATATATATATATATATATATATATATATATATATATATATATATATATATATATATATATATATATCGGGTTTCGGGTTTGGATCGGGTTTCGGGTCAGGTATCTGATCGGATTACCTAAGATCCAGATCCAGATCCAAACTCTTTCGGGTCCAAAAATAAGATCCAAATCCAAAAAATCGGGTTCGGGTAGACCCAAATGGATCGGATCGGGTCGGGTATCCGTCGGGTCGGATTTTTTTGCAATCCCTATTTATTATATAGTTTTAGATTGTCTTTACTTTGTTGATTTATAATTTTTTGTAAATTTGTTAGTCAATATGTGATTTTATTTCAAATATAATTGAAAGAGTATGTAATAATTAAAGAGTTTGTTATTAAGTTAAATATGTAGTTTCTTTTTTGCAAAATAAAATTTTATATGCATTTTAATTTATTTTTTATTTTTTGGAAAGTGTTACTATATTTTTTGAAAGGTGTTAACCAACCGACCGACCGACCGACCAACCAATTATACCATGTTTCGCTTATAATAGTATAGTAACAAATTAAGGGTTAAATATGTTAAGTTTTTCTAAATATATAAACAATTGAGAGTAAGTTTGACAGTTTTCACTTGACTGTTAAATACGTGTTAAAATTTTATTGTTTATTATATAGTTTTAGATTGTCTTTACTTTGTTGATTTATAATTTTTTGTAAATTTGTTAATTAATATGTGATTTTATTTCAAATATAATTCAAAGAGTATGTAATAATTAAAGAGTTTGTTATTAAATTATTTATGTAGTTTATTTTTTGCAAAATAAAATTTTATATGCATTTTAATTTATTTTTTGTAAAGTGTTACTATACTTTTTGGGAAGGTGTTAACCAACCGACATACCAACCAATTATACCCTGTTTCGCTTATAATAGTATAGTATAGATGGTATCAAGGAAATACTTTTAGCAAAAGTAGTAAATTTGGTTAATTAATTTCACTCCAAATTCGGATTCAATTCCACTCAATTATATAATTAAATAAAATTTATTTAATTTCAGTTAATTGGTTCAAATCCAAATTCATTTTCTTTCAATTACATAATTTTACAAAATTTATTTATTTAATTTAATTGATTTTGTTATACTCGAATCTCAGATTTAATTTCTTATAATTATAATTTTTTTTATTTCATTTATTTGGTCTCACTCCAATCTCAGGTTCCAATCTTTATTAAATCATTAAATAAAATTTGTTTATTACATACTTTCATCCTAATTTTAACTTCATTTGAGTACAATTTACACCTATTTATTATTAATTCATTATCTCGATTAGAATACCATGTGTGATTGGTTCATATTACCCATTTTAATTAATTAAAATTGAAATTAATGAATATAGAAGTATGTGATCATCAACTATTTATCTATATTTTATATTAATATAAATACTAATTTAAGGAATTTGCAATTTCATAATAATTGACTTTCTATTTAAGAGAATGAATGGTTATATTCAAATCCATCGTTATTAATGGCACAAATTTTCTTGATAATCTGCACAATTATAAATCAGTCATATATATTTGTGTGATATTATCAAATAATAAATTATTTTCACTTAAAATAATATATACTATATTTTAGCATTTCAATAAACCTGGAAAGTGCTGTACTTAGACATCGTAGTTACCAAAACTCTTCACAAAACATTATCAGAATAACGTCAAAAATGGTTTGCGAGCCATTCTACTAATTCAATGTGTTTCTGTGTGTCAAATTTTACATCAGAGAGCAACAATTAGTGCTTAAAATATACTTTCTGCAACATTTCTTGATAATAAATAAGTTAAAGATGCTTAATTATTTTGTTATTAGGCTTTTGACAGCTTTACAAACCCGTCAGTACTGGATGTAGATAACCTCGAAGTTCAGATATATTTATGATGAGGTAGCAAAAAGTATGAAGGTCACATGAATGCCTACTAATCATACACTGAGGTTCTGTATACATATATTCTTAGCATTATATTGTGCTCATCTGAAGAGCAATCTAATAACTTTGTTAAAGTGAAAACATCCAGAAATTTCAAGTAAAAATTTTTACTTAGCAAGTGCGCAGGATCTGACGAAGAAGGCACTTCTTGTTTCACATCAGCTATAAGTGTTATGTGAGACCTTGCCAAATCAGTAAAATTTAGAGTGATAAACCAACCATCAAATGCAAGAGCTTTTGTGTCCTGATTGCGTTGAATTGGCCAAATGGTACTTTACAGGATATGGATGTGTCCTGATCCAATTTGTAGAATTACGTATCCTATAATTAGTTGTAGCTTGGGCTGCTAGCATGTCTTAACTCCACAATAGTATGATATTGTCCGCTTTGGGTCGAGCCCGTACGGATTTGTTTTTGGGCACATCCCAAAAGGCCTCATACTAATGGTGTGAACTGGCTGCTCTATATACAAGAGAATTATCTCTTATCTCCTCGATGTGGTACTTGGGTTGACACCACCCAACAATCTCCCGCTTGTTGGGCCGCTAGCAAGCCATAATTCCACAATAGTATGATATTGTCCACTTTGGGCCGAGCCCGCACGGATTTGTTTTTGGGCACATCCCAAAAGGCCTCATACTAATGGAGTGAACTGACTGCTCTATATACAAGAGAATTATCTCTTATCTCCTCGATGTAGTACTTGGGTTGACACCACCCAACAATCCTCCCCTCAAACCAAGAACCACATAACCCGTGATCTTGCACCCGCTATAAATCTATGTACATCTTGCACCGCTGCCACACCTGCAGAACCCACCGCCTGAACACCATTCAGGAAGACTTTCGACACAAGGAACCCAACAGATCTCCAATCTCCACCGAGGGAAACCTCCCACATCGCAACACCGCAGCCCGCTACCCCCAAGATCCAATTACCGAACCATGGGCTATGATATCACTTGTTGGGCCGCTAGCAAGCCATAATTCCACAATAGTATGATATTTTCCGCTTTGGGCCGAGCCCGCACAGATATGTTTTTGGGCACATCCCAAAAGGCCTCATACTAATGGAGTGAACTGGCTGCTCTATATACAAGAGAATTATCTCTTATTTCTCGATGTGGTACTTAGGTTGGCACCACCCAACAAGCTTAATTAAGTATTAGTCTGGAGACTCTAGACCATTAGTTTTGTCTGCTTATACATATAGTGATAGGCATTGAGATGTATAGATAAATTTTGGATTGTAGTATGTAGGCTCTAGTATATAAACTTTGCAATGAAACCTTTAGGGTCGAGACCCCAAATATTTCTTGCGCCTCCAACAACATATCTTTAGTTTTTGCATTCATTTTGATAATCTGAATGTTAATTTTCTAATGGTATCAGAGAAAACCCAGGTCTGAATATCATTAATCCTTTATTCTATCAATTATTAGATTTACATTTTAAATCTTGAAAATCTAGAAATGGCCACTGAACTTGAAAAGGCTGAGAGATCAGAACACACCCAGACTGAGAGAGCTATGATGATACCATATGCTGATCCTTATTATCTGGGAAGCTCGGATAATTCGAACACACCTCTTGGAGTTATCATCTTCAACGGAAAGAATTACAACAACTAGAGCAAAAGTGTGAAGATAGTTTTTGGGGCAAAGAACAAGCTGGGTTTTCTAGATGGTAAGATTTCTAAACCCGACTGTAAGTCATCTGATTATAGTAAGTGGATTAGGAATGATTGTATGCTTAGGTGTTGGCTTTCTACAACTATTATACCTAGTATAGCTGAACAAATGTTGCTTGTAAACTCGCAAAAGAATTTTGGGATGAGTTATATGAAATGTATGGACAATCAAATGCACCAGAATTGTACATGCTTAAGAAAGAATTGAATGATTTGAAACAAAAAAACATGAACGTGTCTGAGTATTATGAAAGGCTAAAGGGATATTGGGACAAGATTAGTAATATAGAAGGGTTTCCACTCTGTAGTTGTGATGCTATGTCTAAATGCACTTGTGAGATCCTTAAGAAACTAAGTGAGAGGGAAGAAAAGAACAAGGTCATCGAATTTCTTATGGGACTGAACGGAGGTTATGATAATGAAAAATAAAATGTCATAGCGATGGAGCCTTTACCAACTGTTTACAAGGCATATCAGATGGTACTACAAGTGGAAAAACAAAAGGAAATATCTGGTCTAATGGAATCAGGGGTTAAGGGAAGTGCATTGTTGGCAGAAAAACAACAAATAAATTACCCTCATCAAAAAAGGAATAACAATGTAGCAAGCAATTATCAGAAAAGAGAAAGTAAGGAAGTGAAAAGCAAAAAGAAATGTAAATATTGTAAGTTCACTGGACACAACAAGGATGAATGTTTCAAAGTCCATGGTTATCCAGAATGGTACACAAATTAAGGCCTAAAGGTGTAAAAACTGGAAGATATGCTGCTAATGTAAACACTTCAATGAATGATGGAATGCAGGACAACCCATTGGAATAAGTGAACTTTGAAGATACGAATAGAGGATCTGGACTTAATGCAGAAATGTTGAGTGCAGTTGTTCAGGAGGTACTAAAGGCTATGAATCAAAAGCAACAAAAAGTTAGCGGATCGGGAAACAATAGGTGCAACTTTGCAGGTATGGTATCTATTTTAAATGCATGCTCATATTTTGACATGTATGATAAAAACTCTTGGATAATAGACTTGGGAGCTTCTGACCATATGGCCAGTAGCAAGGATTTATTTAGTGAATTGTGGGATTTAAGTAAAGGAGTCAATGTGGGGATGCCAGATGGGAGTACTAGATCAGTAAATCAATTTGGAAAAGTAATTTTAAGTCCGAAAATCACACTTAGAAATGTTTTAAACATGCTTGAGTTTAAGCACAATTTGCTTTCAATGAGTAAGCTAGTAAAAGATGGAAATGTGAAGGTTTTGTTTACTGATGATGGATGTTCTTTTTAGGATCCTACTAGAGAAAGAAAACTTGGATATGGGAAAAAGAAAGGAGGATTATATAAGCTAGTTTTGCTTGGAAAGCAAAAGAAATTGGATGCTAACAATGAAGATTTAGAGTTATGTGCTAGAAATGTCTTCAGTTGCAAAGTGAAGAATAATTTAGGGTTATTTCATGAAAGATTAGGACATACCTCTTTATCTAAGATGAAACATCTACCTTTTTGTGATTATAAAAGCCTAAATCAATATTTTTGTGACACTTGTTGTTTATCTAAGCATCATAAATTGCCTTTCACTCCTAGTGATTCTATTGCTGGTGAATTGTTTGATTTGATACATGTGGATTTATGTGGTCCTTATAGAACGCAAGGGATTTCGGGAGCGTCCTACTTTCTTACTATTTTAGATGATAACTCTAGAGCTACTTGGACATATTTATTGTCCAACAAGGAACAAGTCAGTGGAGTTCTTAAAGATTTTTTACCTTATGTTGAAAATCAATTTAAGAGAAAAATAAAAGTTATAAGAAGTGATAATGGAACTGAAATATTGAATAAAGAATGCACTGAAATGTTTAAATCAAATGGAATATATCATCAAAGAAGTGTCGCTGGAGTGCCACAACAAAATGGAAGGGTTGAAAGGAAGCATAGACATTTAATTAAAATAGCAAGAGCCATCAAATTACATGTAGTGATGCCAAATAATTTATGGGGAGAATGTGTCTTAGCAACAACTCACATCATAAATTTACTCCCATCTTCTGTTCTAAACTCGAAGAGTCCTTATGAGAAGCTGATGAAGAAAATGCATGAATATGATCATTTGAGGGTTGTGGGATGTCTATGCCATGCAGTCAACACTCAAAGAAAGGGTGACAAATTCGTACCAAAAGCAGTAAAGTGTGTTCTTTTAGGCTATCCAGGTGGATAAAAGGCTTACAAATTACTCGAGTTAGAATCGAGAAAAAATTTTGCGTCAAAAGATGTTGTATTCAAGGAAAATATATTCCCTTTTAAGCAATCTACAAATGAGATTGCTAATCTACCATAAAGTGTGTTAATAATGCCAGAATTAAATGAAGAAGAGTTTTTTAATGAAGAGGAACATACACCAATGCCTCCATTCCCAGATTTAACATATGACGAGATGACTACCTCCGAAGTTTTAGAATCTGGGGATTCTAGTGAAGATGTTGTTACAACTGATTTTCAGCAAATGAGGGATCAACAAGTTAGCGATGAAGTTGTCAGGGACAATGTTGTGTCACAACAGGCAGAGCAAAGCATAGACATAGTTGAAAGACCAACAAGGCAAAGAAAAATTCCTTCCGGATTCAAAGACTATGAAAGTGAATATTTAAAGAAGAAAAACAGAAAAGAAAATTAGAACGATGCTAGTGTGAATTTGATTCACACAGACTTGGACAATCTATATTATTATAGTCCAAATTATCAAGTGTCATTAAATAATGTCATGAAGATGGAAGAGCCATCCACTTATAGAGAAGCCGCATTGAAAGATGAATGGGTGGATGCAATGGAAGAAGAACGTGTAGCTATCGAGAGAAACAAAACTTGGGAAATAATGGACCTCCCTGAAGGACATAAGGCAATCGATACTAAGTGGGTATATAAGATAAAATTCAAACCAGAGGGAAGCATTGAAAGACTTAACGCGAGGCTGGTTATTAGAGGGGACAAACAAATTTCAAATAAAAACTATAAAGCACTTTTTCACCAGTGGCAAAATTTGCTTCAGTAAGAATTCTCATCGCTTTAGTCACAGAAAGAAACTGGAATCTGCAGCAAGTCGACACAAACAATGCCTTTTTACATGGTATTTTGGAAGAAGACGTGTATATAAAAGTTCCAGAAGGATATAAAAGCATGCCACCGGGAAAGGTATTGAAGTTAAAGAAAAGCTTGTACGGACTTAAACAGGCATCAAGGCAATGGAATGTAGAATTAAAAAGATTATTGCTTGAACATAATTTTAGACAATGTCAAAGAGACAATTCATTGTTTATAAGGGAAAGAAATGTACAACTAGTCACGGGGCTAAAGTACAATCTTCTCTCGATAAGTCAACTTTGCGACAATGAATACAAGGTAATTTTCTACACTACTCATTGTTCAATTCTAGATAAAAATTGGAAATTGGTTCTCACTTGCCCTCGAAACAAAAATGTCTATACATGTGACATGAGCAAGAATGAGAATGTATGCCTAATCACAACAAACGATGATCCTTGGCTATGGCATCGAAGATTAGGACATGCAAATATGAAGTTGATTAAAAACATATCAACTAGAGATCATGTACGAGGTATACCAAAATTGAATTATCAAAAAGATCATACTTGTGAAGCTTGCGAAATTGGAAAACAAATTCGAGCATCTCACAAAGCAAAGTTTATGGTATCAACCTCTAGACCTCTCGAGCTCTTACATATGGATCTAATTGGTCCGGTTCCAATACAAAGTCTCGGAGGTTGTACATATACGTTAGTAATCGTTGATGATTATTCACGATTCACGTGGACAGAATTTCTCAAATCTAAAAGTGATGCTTTTGAATCTTTCTCTTCTTTATGTAAAAAGATTCAAAATCAACAAAATAGTACCATAGTCTATATACGGACTGATCATGGTAAAGAATTTGAGAATTCTAGTTTTACAAACTTTTGTGATGAAAATGGTATCACAAATAATTTTTCCGCTCCATACACTCCACAATCAAATGGAGTAGTTGAAAGAAAAAATAGAACGTTACAAGAAATTGCTAGCACAATGCTAAATGAATATCGTCGACCTAAATATTTTTGGGCCGAAGCGATGTCTACCGCTTGCCATATTCTTAATCGGGTTTTGCTACGACCAATAACACAAAAGACTCCTTACGAGCTTTATTTTGGAAAAACACCGAAACTAAGTTACTTTCGAGTATTCGGATGCAAATGCTTCATACTAAACTCGAAAGACTACCTTACTAAATTTGATCCTAAATCAAATGAAGGTATATTTCTTGGATACTCTATAAATAGCAAAGCCTATCAAGTATTCAATCTTAAAACTCTTGTTGTGGAAGAATCAATGAATGTAGCATTTGATGAAAGTAAACCATCATCAAAGTACAAAGATCTTGTTGAAAACAATAATGTTGAACAAGACGATGTAGAAAATATTATTCGACAATTCGAAAATATGGATCTCGGTACCCCTGTTCCAAGAAATCCATTAGAATTAGCCGAAACGGAAGTTGAACTTCCAAAAGAAATTCCTATTATTAGAAGTCATCCTTTGGACAATGTCCTTGGAGACCTAAATAAAGGAGTTCAAACGCGGTCACAAGTACAAAATGTTGTGAATCATCTTAGTTTTCTATCACAAATAGAACCTAAGACCGCTAAAGAAGCTTTGTTAGACGAGGATTGGATCTCTGCTATGCAAGAGGAACTATTACAATTCACTCGTAGCAAAGTTTGGGAACTTGTTCCAAAACCCAAAGATACTTCCATAATTGGAACCAAATGGGTATTTAGAAACAAGTTAGATGAAAACGGAACGGTAATTAGAAATAAAGCGAGATTAGTCGCTCAAGGCTATACCCAAATGGAAGGGATAGACTTTGATGAAACTTATGCACCCGTAGCACGAATTGAATCAATTCGAATGTTATTAGCTTACGCGTGTCATAAAGATTTCAAAGTATACCAAATGGATGTGAAATCGGCCTTCTTAAACGGGATATTAGAGGAAGAAGTCTATGTTAAACAACCTCCCGGTTTTGAAGATGCCACACATCCGGAGTATGTATACAAATTATACAAAGCTCTATATGGCTTAAAACAAGCTCCAAGAGCTTGGTATGAAAGGTTGAGCAAGTTCCTATTAGAAAACAATTTTAAAATGGGAACTGCCGATAAAACCTTATTTACAAGACAAGAAAAAGATGATATCTTGCTTGTACAAATATACGTAGATGACATCATTTTTGGTTCAACAAATGATGCACTATGTAAAGAATTCTCTCAAAATATGAGCAAAGAATTCGAAATGAGTATGATGGGTGAATTAAATTTCTTTTTAGGATTGCAAATTAAGCAATCTGACGAAGGCATCCATATTTCACAATCGAAATATTGTAAAGAGATGCTAAAGAAATTTGAAATGGAAAATTCAAAACCCATATCTACTCCTATGTCGACTTCTGATAAATTAACAGAAGATCCCAACGGAACACCCGTTGACACTAAGAAATATCGAGGCATGATTGGTAGTTTGCTATACATTACCGCAAGCCGTCCCGATATTCAATATAGTGTTTGTAAGTGTGCTAGATTCCAAGTAGCACCAAAAGAATCTCACTTATCCGCAGTAAAAAGGATATTGAGATATCTAAAAGGAGCCACTGATGTAGGTCTTTGGTATCATAAAGGAGTACCATTCGACTTAGTATGTTTTTCTGATTCAGACTATGCCGGACATTTAGTCGACAGAAAAAGTACAAGTGGTACATGTCAGTTTCTGGGAGGATGCCTAGTATCTTGGTTTTTCAAGAAACAAAATTCGGTATCTATCTCCACAACGGAAGCTGAATATATAGCGGCTGCAAAATGTTGTGCTCAAATCTTGTGGATGAAGCAAACACTAGCCGACTATAATATTAAATTTAATGTGATCTCAATCTTATGCGATAACACGAGTGCTATTGATCTTAGCAAAAATCCTGTGTTACATTCAAGATCTAAGCATATAGATGTGAGACATCATTTTCTACGTGATCATGTCAATAAAGGCGATATAAAAATGACTCATATCGAAACTGAGTACAATCTCGCGGACATTTTCACGAAACCATTGAATTCCGAAAGATTCACTAGACTCCGTTTGGATTTAGGAATGTTGGAAATTTCAAAATAATGGTTTATATTGATATATAAATATTATAAATATTTATATATTTTTAGAGAAAATTTATCATTATTTATAGTCATCTCACGAAAAAGATATCTTTCCGGATTATTAAATCTCTAAAACTCAGATTCATCGATAATGATAACATATGAAACTTTATCGATCGGGTTTTATCGAGAACTTAATTTTCCCACGGGTTAAAGATAAAACTATTCGAGCAAATATTTATCGAATTTAAATTCGGAAATATTTTTGAGATACTAAAATGATATTTATCTCAAATACAAAGAATCAAAATATTAGTATAATTACTAGTATAAATATTTAATATATTATTATATTAATAATTATTTTTCAAAACTATTTTTGAAAATTTATATATATATATATATATATATTATTTTTAGATATTTTTGACCCAGTCCATTTAAATCAGTCCAGCCCAACTCTGATTAACCCAGCCCAATTCTATTAAAACCCTACAATCCTGACCATCCATCCTTATGATAAGTTAATCTTGGCCGTTCATTACAGAAAATATATATACTAAATATAATGTACTATTCATTGTGTGTGTGTAGCAGCCGCGTTAGTCTCTCATTCTCTCTCGTTTCTCTCTCGAAACCTATCGGTTGTTCTTCGTTTTTCCGACGAGTTCACCGTTTCTATTCCGATGATATATCAACAAACACCATTCTATACACTACACATCATCTTATCATTGGTTTGATTTTCAGAAATCTCAAATCGACACAAAATTTTTGGGTTGGGTATTGAAAAAGGATTTTTGATATACAAATCGTTATCGCCTAAATCGATCTCGATTTATAAATCAAAATCGACATTTATATGTATATACACGATATGCACACACACGCACATGTTTTTAATTTTATGTTTCAATATTTTGAAACCCTAATTCGATTTTCGAGGGTTTGTGCAGGATTATTGAAGAGGATCATAAATCGAGTCTTCGATTATGATAAAAAGCCCTAAATCGAATGTGATGAAGCCCTAAATCGGACAAAATGAAGTCAACTCGGAACTCGACGAGTTTGGATCGGTAAGTCCCAAGAAGACTACAAGGCCTTGGGCTAAGGTACAATTCCTGATTAAACCCAATAATTTGTTTGGAATACGCGAAAATCAATGTGTTCTTGAGTTTTGCTTATTACTTGAACGTTCGAGTTGTTATTATGTTACTTGGTTGTTTGAAGCCATGAGTTCATACTGAATGTTATAATTTGAATGTGAGAATCGAATTTAGTAGATTTATCAGCATACTTGAACTGTTGTATATGTTTGGCTGATGTGGAACTTACTATATCTAGTTTGTGTTTGATTCGAATATACAAATGATAAGTATTATATCAGTATGTTTGGAATTGTGTAGATATGTTAAAAATTGATATATTCAGATTCTGTGATCTGGCAAGTCAAATAATGTGCTAAATTGATACATTGAATGAATTAATCTTATTATAAGGATTTCTTTGGTAAATTTGAATATATTTTGAGTTAATTGTGATAAATGGGAAGTGTAAACTCTGTATACATGTAAGTTGTATCAATTTGACTTAGTCAAATGTGCCTTTGTTCACTGTTCTGGCAATCTTAACTATGAGTTTGTGATATAAGTGTTTGATTAGATAACTTGTTATTTAGTACACTTGGAATATCTTATGTGGCTAAATTACTCTGGTTGCTGTAGTGCTTATTTTGCAAATCTATTAACATGATCAATAGAGTGATTATACTGAATGAGAATTCTAATATGTACTAATTGGGAGTTATTTATATGATACATGATATCTCAAATTGGTATGTTCTTTGTCTATACTAGTTTGACTTGGTCAACTTGCCCACATGTAGTACTGCCTGTCTTAATACTTGTTCACATTATGACTGATAACATTGTGGTATATGTAATTGTGCTTGTGTTATGTGATCCAACATGAATGTATGTTCTGGATAGGTGAGATTGACTACCCTGGTTTCTATATTGAGAAGTGTTATCTGATTATACCTTGGATGTTTAGTTTAAATAGTATGCACTAGTTAGAATCTGTTAAGAATATGATGACAGTTTGTAACTATACATTCATGCATAACACTCACACACTAGCCCTCACTCAAAGACTTGGCTGGGAATCCCTTTGAGAGGCCCAGTATCTGGACACTGGGGTGATAATGGCCACTTAGATCAATAGGATTCACATTTACATATATCTAATATTATTGTCTGTAAAATGTTGTCTGTGTCCTTTATGAGGAGCATGCTTGTCTGTCTAGATTAACTTGGTCAAAATGTGGTGTGTGCTCTATGCCAGTACATTTACTTATATATATATGGTGTCCAGAGTCTCTATCAATAAATCATTTGTCATGTATGTTGCCTTGAGTCATTAATATATTCTTATAAGTACTAAAAGTAGTAACTTGGCATTAAATGTGAGTGACATCAGCTGGACTTTAAGGGATACAAACTTTGTCTTTAAGAGATAGCTTTTTGTAGAGTCAGCCACTTGTCCCCCTTTTGTGCAATCTTTGAAAAGTCAATACTGTCATGCTTCCTTCATTTACTTCATTCTGTGAGTATATTGTAGTTGCATTGATATACATGCCTGACAAACTCTTACACAGATCTCTATCCATTCTTTTTCAAAGCATCTCATTTAATTAAAACACTATTCCATGTACTATGATTTGTACACTATTACACTTAGTCAGTCATTCACTTGCATCTATATCTGAATTTGATCATAAAATACCTTCAAAAAGGGACAAAAGCAAATTTTTTAACAACATGCCATCTGATAGACATATATATATATATATATATACTTTATATATGCGTGTCCTGCATGTCTTTTTAAGAGATATTTTATAAAGATACATGTTCTTCAAGCATTTATAAAACCAGGATACACTCATATATGCTAGCTGTCTATATACAAATATGTATATCCATTATATATATACCCTGCAAATGTTCCTGCATGCCCTGTAAATTCATTAAATGACCTTACTGTGGACTCACCAGCCTGCATCATCACTTCTGTGTTTCATATTTTATAAAAACATATGCATGCTTGATTCAATCTATGTGCTAACTGCCTATATATATATAGATATTCATGCATTCATAAGCACACACTCCCCTATACTTGCTTTACAAACATATGGACTACAAACCATTAACCCCAAATCCAAAAGCCAAAAACCTTGACCTACTTCCCTTGTTCCCAACCATGAGTAGGAGAAACTTCAACCATTCTCTCTATGCTCCCTTCACACCATTCTGTCACCCTGACAATTCTAAAGAACATTACCACAAGAAAATAAAACAAGAACCTGCACACCTAAATGAGTTTGCCTATTTCTCTCAGGGAAACAAATTGCCTGTTTTTAGAAACCCAAACCCTAACCCTAACATTGTTTTTCAAGCCATGCCAAACACTGAGAAATCAGTCAACTCACACAAAGCTAGAACCAACATCAAACCCTCAAACCCTACCTTAGTAAGACTTTCCAACACTGGAAAACTCAATAGGATGCTTAAAAATAATCAGCCAGGGATGATGGTCTTTGTCTAACCTAATGGTGATGTTCACAGCATGTTCACTAGTGTCAAATGGGAAAACTATGTGTTTTATAGGGGTCAAAACTATTACACTCATTTGATTGCTGAATTTTATGGTAACTTGGAAGTGCAACAGAGAGTTGATGGGGTCTTCTACTTGAGTTCTTTTGTGAATGGTAAAAACATCTATGTTGATCATAAAGTGCTGAACAAGTCTCTTAGGTTAGGAAATCATCATTCTGACCTTCCTTGTGTCAACATATTTAAAAAATTTGTTTTTGACCAAAGTGAGTTTGAACTGTTTCTTGGTTTGTTCTGTGAACAAGATGTGCCTGATGGTCTTTGTGCTAGAGAGTTTGCTAATCATTTTAGACACTTCTTGCCTAGGTTTCAACAACTAGCCATAATCCTTAGAGAAAATGTCTTGCCAAAACCCAAACATGATAACTTCTTTGATTTTGTTAATCTAAAAGTCATGTTTAAGATAGTGTCAAATACAATAGACTTCAATGTTAGTTATGTACTAGTACTAAACATGATAAATGCTTACAACACTGATTACATGCCATATGGTTTGCTCTTAACCTCTATTTTTGAAACCCATTATGTGCATTTGTCTAGGATGCATCTCAATAAGATGGAGTTTTGTGCTATAAATGGTCTTACTCAACCTAAGCTCTCTCTTAAAAATTGTCAAACAAGCCACCCTAATAGGATTGTCATTCCCTCCCTTGCACCAAAAACTGATTCTTATGCTATTCTTAGGGAAGAAGTCAATAAGCTAAGTTCAGAAATTGATGTCCTTAAAGAGTCAAATTTTGAACTTAACAATAGGGTTGAGAACCTAGAAGGAAAAGTTTATAAGGATAAGGGTAAAATGGTTGAACATGGTGTTATTGTTGAATCTGCTAAAGAAACTGAGACTAAGATAGTTGGTGAACTTTGTGCTGTTGGTAATGATGATGATATGGAGAAAGTGTTTGCTGCCTTACCTGATCTAGGTGAGGATCTTGGTGTTGTTTCTGCTGAACCTGTTCTGGTTAAACCTGCTACTTAATTGCTTGTTCTGTGACATTGCATGCTACCTTGTGATGTTTGCAACATATCCTTTAAACTCTGTCTGATGGTTAAACCTGGTTTGCTTCTGGTATGATGCTGTTAGTGTTACTTGACTTAAAGTATGTATCTTTAAGTTAGAATAAACTTCTGCAGTTAGTTCTTTATGAATCAGTGAACCACACTGATTGGTTAGGAACTTTTTGAATGTATATATAACTGCATTGACTAAAATTGCTCTCTGCACTTTTATAATGTATCTCTGTTTTTGCCTCAAATCAAATATGACCTAATACTATGAAATGTCGAATCTATAAATGGTGGATACTATGCATATTATAACTATGATACTCTCAGATAATTGGAATACAGTTTATAATCATCTCTATCTGAATGAGTTATCAAGAATTTGATTGAGTTTGATAAAACTTGAGATCTAGTATGCAAGATTAAGATTTTTTAAGGTTGATCTATGAGTGATATATAGGGACTTCAATAGTGACAAATGAGCCTCACTGATTGAGATGTGTGCATGTCTATTTTTGACTATCTTATAAGATTTCATATCAGCATGCATATAAAGTTTTGTAAATGAAGTTCTGACAATACCGAAGGTCAGTTTCAACAAGTCATGTGAAGTTCAAATTCAAGAAAATATCTAAGTACTCAATATGACTATTCAGATTTCATTCACAACTACTCTTGTGAATTGCATGTTCATAATTTCACAATTGAGTTAGCTATTTAAACTGCTAAAAGAATGTTGAACAAATACTATGCACGACTGACTGTTTTTTTTATATAGAACTATAGCATAATTGTATTGTTCATTTGCAGATTATGATCCACAGAACTAACCACTATAAGCTCACGGCAGCCTTATATGGATATACGGTTCAGAGAAAAATGATTCATGTATCTAATATGATTGTTTAGATGATTTTTTCTTAACAGTTGTAAATTTTAATTCTGATATTGATTGTATCAATTTTATAAGACAATGTACCGAACATTCATGTTATAGAGTACATATTAATTGATGCGATTGAACGATAATGAATGAAATATCAATCGTTTATTTACTGAGTAAAAATATTTATGTTTGAATCACGATTGCCAAAATACGAGCAACTTAGATCAACATAAAATGACTCGAAAAGAATTACAATTCAGACATAGATCATATCAAAACAAGTTTGCGATTCATTTACAAATGAAAAGAAATTTTTCGAAAGTAAATGAACTATTAGAAAAGAAAAGAAATCTTTGTAATACTTTAAAATTACAAAAATAGAACGTTTCTTACAAAAAGGGGAAGAGATAAATAATAAGGGGAAGCTACAAGGAGAAGAGAAAATTAATTGGTTAAAAACACCAATTACCTTTTCAAAAGGGGAAGAAAATTCAAGACCTCTAACTTTTTGGTTATGTACCAAACAAAAAGGGGAAGAGAAATTAGACCCCCCCAATTTAAAACTTTCAATTTTCAAATATTTATCTAACTCATAAACTGTTTTGCAGGAATCAATTAGTGGAATTTACCGAGTTCTTCGAATCGAGTCTAAAAGATTTTCTAAACTCATGCATACACTAAGGGGAAGCACACACGGGTAAAATTTTTAAATTTTATGTTTTGTTTGGCAAATACCAAAAAGGGGAAGATTGAAAGGATATCTTCGATATATTATTTATTTTGGTATTTGTACAATTTAACATAAAATTTAATTGCACTTAGTTATCCTCTCCACTAGGTCATTAATTTAATTGATTCCGTCAAAAGTCAAAAGTCAATTCTAGCAATATCTATTTTTATTATACGAGATATTCCATTATTGCTAAAAATCGAAAATTATATTTTCATGGAATATATCTCAAGGCAATAAGATCAAACAAGAAATATTGAGATGTAATATTTTTTAGATCTCCGTTGCAAAATTGATAAGGCAACAGGCTCGAACAAAGAATATTCGAGAATTAATATTCTTTAGAGAACTCGTGCTATATTTAAAAACGATCAGTTTTTATTCAAAAATTATTCCGCCTTAGCACTCAAAATATTTTTATCCTCAAGAATATTAATATTCAGTGGTAGAATATTAATACTCATTTTTATCTCGTGCCAGAAATATTTAAAGTAATTTTTCTCCCACTTCTTAAATTTATTCCATTTTTGGATAAAATTATTTTAAATACTCAAAAATATTTCTTACACTCTCAAAATGTTTTATATATTAGGAAATATATTCTAAGTATTTATTCTAGTCAAAACATTGGTTAAAAGATGTGTCTACTTCAAAGAAAGACCAATCGTATTTTATTCGGAAACGAAACCTGATTTAATCGTATTAAATCCAAATAAAATACTTCCACTTGCTAGAATGACTTGAAACTTGAGATGAGTCACTTAAATGTTATTTTATATGCATGGTAAAAATTTCGTAATTTTCTGAGAATTTTGGTCCGGGCACGAAAATCGAGACAGTGGGTCCACAATTGACCACGTTTGACCAAGTCAACGTTGACCAAAATTGACCAAACTTTCCAGAATATTATTTTGTAATATTCCTAAATGGTCCATAATTTTAGAATTATTTATTGGGTATTTTCGTATTATTCGGGTATTTAATTAACGAAACATGTTACGTATTTATTCGTTAATTGATACGAGTCCGATACAATTAATTAGAGCTAAAACACAGCTGGAATATTTTAGTAGAATACCACCCCCACTTGCAAAGAAACACAATACCACCCCCAACAAACACAAAACCACTTTCCACCTCATCAATCCACACCTTTTCAATCTCAACAACTCCTTTTACTTTAAATCCCCACCCCTCCTTCCACCCAACTCCTCCTATAAATACACCCCTTCCCCCACCCATTTTCAACAAGCTAAAGAGCCAAATAAGTGCTGGGAATTTAGAAGTGGAAGCTCTCTCAATATATCCAAATACTCTCTACACCCACTTCATCTCAAAAACCTTCTCTTTCTTATATATACTTAAATATATACAAGGTTTTTGTTCCATAAAGCCTAGTTCCTTCAACCAAGCTCTCTCCCACCTAGCAAGCTCCTCTACCACTACTATCCGGCCTCCCGAAGGGCTGCCCAAAGTTCGATCATAAGCCAAAATTCGGCCGAACCTCCAGCGAATTTTTCCGGCGAACTTTTCCGGCGATATCCAAAAGTGGTAATAATTTAGCTTCATATCCGAGTCTTAACCGACCATATTTTTATATACATATAAGAGCTCTATACCTTCATCTCTTCTTCTTTATTAAGCTCTTATATCGGATCTCGAACCGAGACCATAAAAATCCGTATAAGGATTAAAATTCGAACAACGATCCGAAATATTATTATACCTCAAAAAGAGGTTATATTTGACGACGGTCAAATTATTATATCGAGCTTGATTTGATTCCCTTGTATCACCTCTAGTGTTCCGGGGGAAAAGAATCTAAAAAGCCTTAATTAAAACTTTAACGCACTTACTTTGGCCATTAATATTTTATTGTTGTGTGGTGTGTTTAATTACTCGTACGTGTGTGTTTATCTTTAACGCGTAATAGCGTGGCGAAAGCCTTTTATATATTTTCCGCACTTTTTATTCTCGTCCTCACACTTGTGAGTGATTTTACTTTCCGCACTTTTTCTTCTCGTCCTCACAGTTGTGAGTGATTTTACTTTCCGCACTTTTTCTTCTCGTCCTAACACTTGTGAGTGATTTTACTTTCCGTACTTTTTCTTCTCGTCCTCACACTTGTGAGTGATTTTACTTTTCGCACTAATTTAACGCATAATAGCGGTCCTCATTTTATCCTATAGATAAAGTGAGCTACTTTTCTGCACGTGTGTGTTATATTTGTGTGTGGTGTTAAAATAATATTGTAACACTCTCGTTTAAATATATATGAATAGTTGAAAAGAAGACTATATCGAACGAGAAGTTGTTTATCAAAGATCCTTAAGCTATAAAGCTTTTACAAGGACTTGATTTATACACTACTTTGAAAATAGATGTACTTTCAATAAAGAAGTAATTTTAAGTATACTCCGATCTTTACAAAAGACGAGCCAAAGTATACGATTATAAGTCAACAAGCTTAAAGGACATAATCAATATTTACAAACTCCTAGATATATTTAAATCTCACTTAAACGGAGTATTGTATTAAAAAAATATTCTTCGATCTACAAGTCATATCGAATATAAGAATACACATAAAAGTCGTAAGCAAATAAAGCTTATAGAACTTATTGTAATTAATATTCGAGTAAGAATATTATAGTCACCCTAGGACGTATTAGTCCAAAACCTCTCTTTATATTACAGTTTGTTTCGTAGATATTGTTTTCTAAGTTTTGCAGTGAGGTGAAGTTGAAGTGAGGTGATTCTCGTTCTAAGACCCAAGTCCTAGGCACTAGTGGGGAGTTAGTGGCCTTTGCACCGTGAAGAAGAGGAAAGACCCAAGACCTTTCATCTAAGATCCAAGACCGGAAAAAGCGAGGAATTCAAAGACTACACCAAGGGTTCTACATCAACTTTGAAGAAGTAGCGGGGAGTTGCTGTCTAAGATAAGTTGTGTAGGTTTTTCACAACGACTTTGAGGGTGTAACGGGGAGTTACGGCCCAAGACGAGTCTTGTGGGTTTTTATATTTATTGTGAGGTAGTGTCGGGGAGACACGTACCGAGACCAATATTTATAAGGTTGTAAAGGCTTCTCCGCCTACTAAAGGAGCCAGTTATTTTTAAGGGAAAATCCCGAGTCCGGAGAGGAGCTCGGGGACTGGAGTAGGGG
Organism: Saposhnikovia divaricata; assembly: GCA_036435485.1. Taxonomy (NCBI): domain Eukaryota; kingdom Viridiplantae; phylum Streptophyta; class Magnoliopsida; order Apiales; family Apiaceae; genus Saposhnikovia; species Saposhnikovia divaricata. The sequence goes on along the minus strand of CM071601.1, from coordinate 121,161,335 downwards.
TGAGCAAATCCATTAGGGGTTGCGCCATCGCGAACCAGGATAAAATCTCCTGTGTGGTATTTTATTCCCTTGTCTTTTATTTCTGCACTTATAAACTGCATAACGATTCGGTAAAAGTTTTAAAAAGGGAAAATTATTTTAAAACGCCATAATAATTTTTAAATTGGATATTAAGCTATTCAACCCCCCCTTCTAGCTTAAAATTGCCCTCTTACGGGACCTATCACAGCCCAAACTCACGAGTATATCTCAAACACATTAGTCTCATTGCAATCACATTGAAGAGACTTCCATTTGACTCGTGCATCTACTCAGTTTATCCACTGTGTAGCCTATGTCTAATTTTGTATAATTTTAAAATGTACAAAAGACTTTCAATCATTCTTGAGAGATCCTTATTCATCTATACTTGGATAGATACATCATACAAATTCATTCTAGCTATACTAGATTTAATTACATTGATCTCTTCAAGATTCACATCACCAATGTGTCACATGTATCCTTTACGACTTTTAAAGTTATTAAGATTTTAATCTCCAAAATCTAAACTTTAAGCCTCATCCAAATTGCTAGAGCTGATCATCTTGTCATTACTTCTCGTAATGATTATATCACCCACGTGCAATTACAATAATTTTATCATCTCATGTGTAAAGACCACACTTGTCAATTCATTAATTTTCTATCAATTTGATATCTCAAAATTGGCATATGTCACATTTTGGTAAATACTTTACCAGTCATCAGCTACGGCTTCAATTCGTCATTGATATTACCGATTTTTAGCATCCCAAAAATTAGTAATTTCAATTTATCTCATTACCAAGTTTAAGCGTCCCTAAACTGGCAATACACATTCACTCAGTTACCAAATTTGAGCGTCCTCAAAATGGCAACTATATCATTTATTATGAAGTCATAGCATATCACAATAATATCAAATTTTATATGCCAATTTTCGTATCTATGTTGTTTCAATCAACATAATCACCAAAATACAGACTTTCCACTCTTGCCTTAGCTAGAGAAACCAAGAAAGACTGTTCCAAAGTTCATTGATGTACTTTTAAATTTCACAATGCCGACAATTAAGTATCATCTTGATGAACCATATTCTGGTAACTCAAGAATATATCATAAAGTAAGTTAGGCCTTCACTTTTGACTGTAAAATCAGTCTGACCTTTTACTTTTCTTTAACCCATATATTTATTTTTTAATTTGAAAATTCTTCCCAAATGGCATCTATCTCGCAAGAAGATCCATACGCTATTAAACATGATTCTGTCAAATAGAATCACTTCTCTCTATTTCTTAACATCCTTTTTCCCCCACAAAGGATATAGAGAGATCATATTAATTTGAAAAATGTCACAGTTCATTTTCTAACATACGTGTTAGAAATCTTAATTTATTGACTTCTTAATCAAGTCAATTTCTCTACTGATATCCTCTTTCTTGTAAGATCATTAGAGAATTCTCATAGCTTCTCTCAAGCTTTGACCTTCAAGCAAAATTTCAGATTTTCCAAGTCTTTTGCTCTGTCTAGGTTCAATCTCACATTCATCCAACAACTCAAAAATTTATTCGGATAATTTTTAATTACAGATTTACAAGGAACTACTAACTCATCATAGAAGCATCCTAGATTCCGTAATTACAATCTTATGAATCTCACAAATTAGATTCATCTATAGACAACCTGATAACGTTAGACTCCATCGTTGTCTATATATCCATCCAAAATATCTTAATTGGCTTTGGATCCTCTTTAATCTTTATAGGTATACGTATCAAGACATCTTCAAGATACCCCCACATTTTAAATATATCTAAGAATGTTTCTCTACATTCCAGAATTCTCAGAAAATTTTTATCATTTTCGCTTCAAGATACCCCCACATTTTAATATTTCTAAAAATGTCAAAATACATTCCAGAATTAATATGAAATTTTTATTATTTCCTTTCATGGTATCTTATTTAAGGAATGATTAGTCTCTTCATAACTAATATCCTCAGATTCGGTGATAGATTGAACCGATCACAATCATTATGCATCTCCAGTTAGAACGCAACTTGAGCCTACAACTACTCCATCTACCTTATGCGAGTAAGGTACTGTGGCCTCATGAATATTCACGTTATGGAACAAAATTCACCCAGTGATTATTCACCACCAAAATCATTCTTAACCATCTTAATTTTTCGTAGTAATTAAGTTGGTTTTCAGTCTCGAGCTTATAGAGTATATTCTTCTCTATAAAGCTTCATTTTGACTCTTTAATGAGTACACATAATCAATGTATTACTATAAAGTTATCAAAAAACTTGTTACCACCTCTCACTAGAGCAGGATTCACGTCGTTCATTAAAACCTCTCAGATTTTAATATCATGCTCAAAGAACTTTCATGTTCTTGTCACTGAAAAATTCAACTATTGAATTTCTCTCAAATTTCAATTTGGTTCACAAGAGAATTTAATTTTCTGGCTCATCATTGGTACAACCAGAAGAAGCCCGAGGAAGAACATAAACTTCCAATAAACCCACATTCAATGATCCTTGATCAACTGATGCGTTAGGAATAACAACATTATGGATTTCTCCAAATTTCAGCATACAGAGCTGACCGCAATGCCATATTAGGTATCACATGGATCACCATAATAGGTTCGTGTGTCACTGCCACAGCAGACCGACACCAACAAGAGAATATATAATTTAAACGGAGGAGCAAATCCTACAAAAAATTATAAATCTCATGTCGACCCACAACCTGTACTCATTAGGTACAAGGCTCGTTAGGTTTTTAACGTCTTCAACATACCAAAGAATTTCAGTTACGATGAACCTTTTCCACAAAAAATCCGCCAAATAAACAGTTGATACCTAAATAATTAAAATTAATTATTTAAATCCAATATAATATCTACCATCAAATACATAAGTGGATAAAACATGGCAGGAGGAATTTCAATATACTGAATCTATAACAGTCAACATGTCAGCAACGAAATTCAGTATTCCAATAACATCAAAAAGTTATCACAACTCAAATAGTTACAAACAATTAAACAATCCTCTTATTATACATTATTGCCATGCAATACTAAATGACAACATCCAATTTCCTCTAACATAATGATCACTTGAAATATAAATAAATTTATATACATCGGTGATCAATAAGTTGGACTAAGACAGGATTTGTGTGCACTACATATATTATACGGTCATAAATTTGAGTGCTTGTAAAGTGTAAACAAATTAACATAGTACTCCGCAAGTTCAGCCCTTGGTTTAATAAAATTAATAAACATGTTAAGCTGCCACATTATATATCACCATTTAAACAATGCGTAAATGCATTGACATTCACAAAAGCATGTAATGAAATATAAGATCAATAAAATGCATAAGCTAATCAATCTAAATTAATTTAGTCAAGACCCTTTGTATCATTAATATAAATCATAATAACATAGGAGCTAATATGAGTATATTAATCATGTAACAAAACCAGACCTGACCATGAACATAACATCACTGGCTATGCATGCTCGATGATTAATATTATTAATCAATTTATTAACCAACCACATAAATATTTATGTACTGGCATATGTATTGGTACACCCGCATTACCATCAGAGGACAATAACAGACATTAAACAATTAAAATACCATTATCATCATCATGTCAATCAAATTAACAATATAATAAGATAGGTCAATAAAGATGTCCATCGAATAGGCTACAAATCCACAATATTCATCAAACACAAACGAGTTTAATGCAAAGCAATTTTTTTTCTTTTTCACCGAAACACGAGTTCTAACGATCTACATCGATCTAAAATAAAATAGAAACTGCTTTAAGATTGTTGTTCATAGTTTGATTCTCCATTAAATCTGTCACTCAAACAAATAAATAATTACATAGATACAGATCACAGATATAATAATAATACGCTTTAAGATTGTTGGACAATCTGCGATAAATACAAACAGTATAATATTTGTGCGTGTGTGAGTAACAGTTATGTGTATAATTAAAACAAACAAAAGAGGAGACAAGGAACGAAAAACCCGAGTTCAGTGCGTGACTGTCTCCTTAAAGCGTATTAGCCCTCACCGTATGTGTGAGCGAATCGCCTCCCAGGATAAAACGGATTGCAGTGAAGCTATAAAAGCGTCACTCTCAGCGAGCTTGAAACGAGCAAGAATATCACCGAAGAAGAGAAGAGACTGTGTTTGAGAAGAGGATGTGTTTTTCGAATAAATAATCCTAAGGCTCTACACGAGTATATATAGGATAGGAAAACTTGTGCGCTACACAATTGCCTTAAATAATTAGCCGCGCCAATCAATTAAATCGGTGGCAATTTCCTTAACACAATTGCCTTAATTAATTAGCCGAGCTAATCAATTAAATTGGTGGCAATTTCCTTAATTAATTAACCGTGTTATTTAATTATGTTAAGGTGGTAATAAAAAATCCGTAGTAAAAGCGGAATTGATTTTGCCGAATCAATGAATTCAAATTATAATCGAATCCATATTCCAACAATGTATTCCCCCACCCCCTCATGAAACTTCTCTTTTCTCTTTTTTACTAATGAGAAGTACTGTGATTAAGGAGGTACGTACATGTCGATACTCACTTTCTTCTACATATATTATTGTAGTTACTCGATTGGAGTGGTACATGTGTTTCCTGCAGAATAATTTGGTTGGAAGACTTTGTTTTTTTACAAGACACGTCAATCTCAATTTGGACGTTTATTTTCTGTGCAGAAAATTAAGATATCTTTGCTAATCATGACAATTTGGTGTAGAATGTTGAAATATTGGAGTGATTACATATAAATGCTATTGTGCTAATTGACTAAATTTTGTTGAATTTAATATCCAAGTCTTGCTATGCTTATTTGTATAGGCATCAATTTTTGTAGACCTTGACTATTCATGTATTTGATAATATACTAAGATGATGTTTTATTTGATCGCTAATTTCTAAAGCAATGTGTCTTATTATTTTAATTTGATGTGTTAACGTAGGTGCATTTAAAGGGAAAGGTTTTAACAAAGAATATTTGAGTTTTTTTAACATTGCAGCGAGAACAACACAATTCACAGGTGATTTTATGATGTTCAACACACCTTTACAAATGAAGCAACAATTTTGCAGTCGGGAGTGTTTTTGAAGAAATCGGTAGAGATGAGGACAATGATGCTCTTGACAAAAAAAATTATGTCTTAATATGTATTTGTGTTCAAATGATTCTTACTACTTATCTCAATGATTGAATGATTGTGATGCTTTATTTAAATCAATTATCACATGTTGAAAAATATGCTATACACTTGAATCTGTATATTGATAATTATGAACTATTGTCGCGTCTAATCTATTCTACCTTAACAAGCATATAAACATGTAAGAAAAATGGTAACACAAATGCTTCATATATTTTTTTTCCTTATATATCGAGTTCTAGAACATGCCCGTGCCTTGCACGGGTTTTAGAGCTAGTTAAGTTTTATAGTTTAACAAGAATTATTGGAAACAGTAGGGTACAAAAGCTTAAACAACCATGCATGGGTATAAACAATATGGTACGAGGGTTTAAACAACAATTCATAAGGATAAATGACAAGATATAAGAGTTAAACAACAATTTATAAGGAATAACAAGGTACAAGAGATTCAACAATAATTTAAAAGGAACAACAGTAAGTTATAAAAGTTTAAACAGAAATTCACAAGCAGTTGATGGAATCTGAACTTTAGCATAAGGTTCGAGTCACTTGACTTAACAAAGTACTTTCACGCTAGTCACTTAGTTCAAAAGTCCTCAGCCTTTGCCTTTACTTTACCCCTTGGGTCTACGTCCTCCGAATCTACACAATAAAAACACTACTTCAAAATTCTAACCTTAATTTACCCTTGCGATAATCCCTAAATTTATTGACTTTAATCATATAATACCCACCACAGACCACTAACATAAACATATAATTATAACTAATAAGCATTTAGCAGGTAATCACATAAATAAAATATAACTCAAATACCACTCCAAATTAGAAGTATATATATATATATATATATATTCGAGAATGTACAATTAGAAATTTTTAGAAAATTTTGACGGCATCCCCTTTGTACGGGTGACTACCAGTCGGAATACAACCGACACAACCAACCAAAAATCATTAGATTCCAAATAAAATTTACATCCAACAACATACTAACAATTCGAGCTAAATTTTCTTCAATGCAAATAATCCTTAAATTAATTAATTCATATCAATCGGATATAAAATTTGGAAATTAAACACGAACTGAAAATATATTACATATTTGATGAAAATAAATCTTGGCTCAAGCATTCATCATGGCCAATTCCACCGACTCAAATAAAATCATAGTCGGTGGTGCAAAATTTCGAGGGTACCCTAATTTGGGTTTCCGACTCGAAACTTTGCACGAAAATTAACATGAGCAATCAACAATTTATTTCTCAGAGTAAGTCAAATAGAGTCTCGGATGGTAACTAAACAAAAATCTCGGAGTACATTATAACAGAGCACTGATCACTGATTGTAACAATTGACAAGAATAGTCGAAGTAACAGAAGTCGACCAATTCAACACAATTGAACCACCACCACGGCTGCTAACACACGCACTACACAGTAACTCGGACACAACACACACAAAGTGCAGGACTGAATTACATATAAGCATACTAATTTAGGAACCACACTAACACGACATCTACACACACTCCACCTATTTTGTACACACACACCCGAGCTCACCCACACTAATTCAACACCAATACACGACAACGATTGTTGAATAGGGGAGGGGAAAACTGAGAGCGCCCTTGACAACAAACCCACACACACTTACTCGATTACATAACGCATACACCTCACATACCCACGCACGTACACTCGATCGACCCACACACACACCCACTGTTTACACACACACGCTTCTTATTCACAAACACCCAGCAACACACACATAGCACACGCAGCAGCACAGCAAGCACAGAGAATACTCAGAATGAGCAGGAGAGTGAGAATTAAAACCCTAGCAACGACCATCAAAACAAGCTTTAATTGAAGCTTACAACGAGAGAAAGAGAGAGAGATTTCGAGAGTGTAGAGAAAACTCGAGAGGCTTCGAGAGAACTCACGCTGAAAGATTAATTTGGAAAGGATAGTATTAACAATTTAGGGATTTAAGTGATTTGGGGGAAAAACAAAGGAAATATGTGATTTCAAAGAAAATTTCTAAAAAAAAAGTAAAATCCACTTTGTAAAATAATAAATAATTGATTAATGTTTGAGAAAATTCAAAAATTTATTTTTAAAATGTAGAAAATAAAATTATCTATCTCCCCATATTTTTGAAATATTTTTAGGATCAAAAGTAAATTAAATACGGATTTTACAAGTATAAATCCATAAAATACAAAATAACCCATAAAAATCATTTTAAAATCCTTAAAGATAGAAAATAATTCATCAAATATTTTTAAAAGTCAAATAAACTCATAAAGTTAATAATGCAAAAGATTTCATAATTTTTACTAATCCCGATGATTTTATAAAATTCTCAGAAGATAAATAACACATAATTTAAATAGGATTTAATCAAAAAAAATAAAAATAAAATACGTAGACTTATCCGACACATCAATTATCAAATAAACCCACAAATGAAATAACATACATATTTTAGCTCCTCAACAATATTCATGTCACATAATTCACATTTAATATTAAATAAATAATTATAAATACCAAAAATTTCTATGGCGTTATATCTTTTCCCCTTAAAAGGATTCTGTCCCCAGAATCTCACCTAAGTAAATAGATGAGGATACTGTTCGAGCATCTCTCTCCCAAGTTGATTCTTCCATTCTAGGATTCCTCCACAAAACTTTAACCAACCTAACTGTCTTATTCCTTAACTTCCTATCCATTCTATCCTGAATTGCTACAGGTTGTTCTATGTAAGACAGATCCGGCTGTAACTCAATAGGCTCGTACTCAATCACATAACTTAAATCTGGATGATATTTCTTGAGCATTGACATATATATATGGAAGACATTGTGAATATGGCTCATATGTGGCGGTAGGGCTAACTCATACGCAACTTTTCCAACCCGTCTTAGGATTTCAAAAGGCCCAACATATCTCGGACTGAGTTTTCCTTTCTTGCCAAACCTCGTAACTCCTTTCCAAGGTGATACTTTCAATAACACTTGCGCTCCTTCCTCAAAATTCGTATCTTTCCTGTCTTGATTCGCATACTTTCTTTGTCTGTTTTGGGCAGCAATCAACCTTTTCTGAATGATTTGGATATTCTCTTTAGTTTGTTGCACCAATTCTAGTCCTAGTATTTTGCGCTCTCCAACTTCATCCCAATATACCGGAGATCTACATTTCCTTCCATATAAAGCTTCATATGGCGGCATCCCAATACTCGCAGGATAGCTGTTGTTGTAAGAAAACTCCACCAAAGGTAAATGCTCATCCCAACTTCCTTTAAAATCTAATGCACACGTCCGGAGCATGTCTTCAATAGTTTGGATGGTTCGTTCGCTCTGTCCGTATGTCTGTGGATGATAGGCTGTACTCATCTTAAGCTTAGTCCCCAAACTTTCTTGAAATTGCTTCCAGAATCTGGAGTTAAAACGTGGATCTCGATCCGACACAATAGTTACTAGAACACCGTGATGAATAACCACTTCTTTCAAATACAGTTGTACCAACTTATCTAAGGAGAACCTTTCGTTGATCGGAAGAAAATGTGCAGACTTTTTCAAGCGATCTATGATTACCCAAATTGCATCATGATTAGCTATTATTCTCGGTAGTCCAACAACGAAGTCCATAGCTAGGTGGTCCCATTTCCACTCAGGAATATCTTACTGTTAGGTCCGATAAGATTGTAGAAGGGGGGGTTGAATACAATCTTTACCAATTTATCGAAATTTGTCCGTTAAATAATTTTTGGTTTAGACAAATTTGTGCGGAATAAATTGAAACAAATTTTCAAGTTGAATATAACAATATATTAACTTGATGGGTGTTACAATTTTCAGTACAGATAATTATCAAGTTGATAAAAACTAATTAGAAAATTCGACATGAACTTTTCTAATTTAGTTAATAAAAATCAAGATAAGAACTAGGAAACTTAATTCGCTAGTAGTACAAGAATCACAAATAAACAAGTTCCACCGGATAAAATATTACAAAGGGGATGAACTTGATTTTCTAGGAATTTAATTGTTCTTGCTTGAGAGAGAGAGAGAAATGGAGGCTGCTGTGTTTTGTAAGGATATTATGTTCTGTCCGTTTTTTTCTTCTTGCTGCTGTCTTTTGTCTTTTATAGCACAGCCATAGTCATATTGCTTTGTTTCAACTGATATAACAATCAGTTAACAATAATATGACATTCGGTATGACTATCCACTGCAAGTAATATGACAGTCTCTTCCAATATAACTTTCGGTATGACTATCCTTAATACTTGATATGACAGTCTGTTGAACTAGATATGACAATCCTTTGTTCTATTATAACTATCACAAAATGAGTTATTATGACAATCAAGTCAATATAACTATCGGTATAACTATCGAATAGTTAATCAACTGATTCAGCTTTGTAGAATGACGACTAGTCGCGGCAGGCCAAAGTGAGGAACACGCATGGCTTGTGCTAAATTGTAACAGGCGCGTGGTCAACACGCGAGGGATGGCGCATGAGAAGAAGCTGGCCGACAGCATGTGCGTGGTTTCTTTTTGTTCTTCCTAACTTTTGAATTGTTTACTTTACAAAACAATTCACTTGATTTTCATTCACTGACCAGCCAACTTTTGTTTTGTTTAATAACAAACACAACCGGTTATACAATTTGCAAATACCGTGGCCTATTTTGTCCTATTAGGAATGGGCTCCGTAGAAATGCTTTTTAACCCGCACAGCTTATAATCTTTAATTAATAAATATTTATTTTAATTCAGAAATTATAAAAATAAATATCTAATATTATTAGATATTTATAAATATAATTTTCTAAATAAATAAAATATTTATTAATATAGATAAATCCTTAAGTCCTAAGCCGCGGTCACTTGAGCGTTTGGAACCAGACTCTTTTTGCTTAACAAAAAATATATCAATTCCAACCGGGGTTCCAGCTTTAAGAATATATCACTTTCCATATTTTTGTGATAATTCTATTTTCTCATAACCTGTCCAGGTGTAAGCTACGGTCTCTTGAGGATGTGAAACCGGACTCTTTTTGCTTAAAAAAAATACAACAATTCTAACCGGGGTTTCAGCATTAAGAATATATCACTTTGCATTTCTTTGTGATAAATCTTTTTCCTCACAGCCAGTCCACTTGATAGTAAAATCCTTGTGGTTAATTAATTTAGCACTTTTGTTGCTTGCACAATGATTTTCTCACATACCAGTCTTGATAGCTTGAACCACTGAAGTTAATGACGAACAACCACTGTTTAATGTTGACACTCGATGTACTGTCTGGTTCATGAGTGACTAACCGCAATGAATGTTCTTCATATATTGACTTTAAAATCTGGTTCCTTTTCGTTTCTCATATCTCTTTTTGATTCTTTCTGTACAGTCTCTGTCACTGTCGAAATCTCTGTCACTATAAATGAATCCACTTCTTTAACGAATACTTCACTGAGGCTTGATCAAATGACTGAGCTTCTTTCAATGTAGTAATTCCTCAAGTCTGTAGATTGACCTTGATCTTTTTCTTCTGACAGATAATACAATCTGAGATTCCTTGTGACAGTCTATATACTATTCACTACTACAATCTTGTTTAAGTTTAGTTGTATCCTCGAAATACAAATAGGCTACATCATATGCCTTTCAATCTCCCCCTATTTGTTTGTTAGACAATAACAAGCAAATACCTAGAGGATAACTCAACTAACTCACTTAAACAAGAAAAAGATTAAGCATTTAATAGCTTAGTGAATAGTACATTAAAAAATTTCTCTGGTTTGAATTTAACAATTCCAGAATCCTCAGTTGATGAAATGATAGATGATTGTTCCTCTAGCACTGAACTGATCTTCAATAGATAACTCATCTTCATTTCTGATTCTTCATATCTCTGCCTGATAATCCTTCACATCTTACATTTATGATTATCAGCAGTTCTTGATTTACAATCACTTTCCTTTTCTGACACAGCTTTTCTCACTTAAGAAAAACAACTGTTCCTACTATGTAGACAATGGTGAATCAATACCATTTCTAAAACTTCTGGGAAATCTACTACTCCTTCAATTATCCTTTATGCATAGTACATTGAAAGACTAATAGAATAGTACTGTGATGTAACTCTCCTTATATCTCCACTTTCATTTCAACTGAAAGTCCTTTACTTCTCCATCTAAATCTCCCCCTTAGTAACTTGACTTGCTTCTCCTCCTAAGCATAGTCTGTAAATGTTCCCCCTTTCTAACCTACTCTCCTTTTTCTTTCCTTTTTCTTGTACCCATTACTTCTCCCCCTTAGTTGAGGAATCCTCCAACCAACTAGTTGACAAAGTAGTTGTACCAATTATTTGAGCTTTGTTAGAAAGGTAGTTTCATCTTTCTTTCTCACTGTGAGTGTGTGATATTGTTTAGTCTACCTCACAAGTGTTTCACTCTTCTCTCCACTCATTTGTGTTGAGTGTCTCAATACTTTCTGTGTTTACACTCTTGCTCACTGGTGTATCACTCATATCACTCATAGCTCCAACATCCTTTAGTGTACATGTAAGGAAAAATCACCCTAGCCCCTTCAAGAGAGGTCAGTGGTGGTGCAATGGGAGTTCGCAAATCCCAAATCCTCGTTGGACTCGTCAGACGAATCTAAGTCATAATCTACAAGTTGCTAATTTCCCTTTTTAGGGTTTTCAGATTTGAATTCTGAGAAGGTAAACAATGATCTATAAATTTAGCATTGAGATCAAGGTTCCCTTCTAATGTCTGTGAAGACATCACCTTGTTAAACTCATCAGGTAAAATCTGAATCATAGTTCACAAGTTGCCGATCCGCACCTATGTCGGATCCGTTACCCGCAGGATCCAGAGATGTTCCCTCTGGGGAGTTAGATAATGATCTTGTTGAATTTTGCATTTGAGATCAATACCTTCTCTCCAGGTCTGTGAAGACTCTTGATTCATTAAAGAACCTTTAACTTATAATCATAACCGTAAAATGGTTGGATTACAGGTTTCCGTCAATTCATCCTTGGTGTGTGCAATCTCACTTTGTGCATATGAAATATTTTGGATAGTGTATAAGGTAGTGACTCTCCAACTGAATATCCCACATATTCTTATTTGCTGCATCAAGTGCATTTACTCCCTGGTGACCTCTAGTCTGATAGGTTACTTCCTTTTAGGGGGTAAGTCAGAATGTGTTTGAGTTTAACTGTAGTCTGGGATCAAAGTTGTTGGGTTTACAACCTTATGACTAAACATGTGAGAATACAAAATTCCATGTAGATGAACCTGCATCACAGAATATGAGCAACATAGAGATAGAATGCATTTTTAACATTGAAAAGTTTTTTGAGAAAATATTGCATTTATCTTAAGAGAAATGATGTACAGTTGTGATTTCAAAAGGTTTAACATATCAACAATCACAACTATAGAAAGATATTTTGAGTTAAGAAGATAAAGATCCTGAGTCGGTTTTACTAAACAAGAACATAGGCAAAAATCCAATTAATCGAATCAATGTATGTTAATGTTTAAACCAATACAAACAAAACTATTTTATCATGTTTTAGGTCCTGCATGATAGATACCAACTATTAGAAATTGTTAGTACATGATAGGTCTTGTCTTTCAATTGTTAGATCATGAAAATCAAACGTTTGTTCCTAAACAAACGAATTGACATATACCAATTTGATACCAACAATGGTCTATTGTTAAGTCCTTAACATGAAGGTCTGTTAACAGCAATCACAAAACAAAGATTTTTACTTAAACTGCAGGTTTTGTGTGTGTTAAAAAGAAGAACAACAAAAGAACCAAGTATGTGACACCCCCGAATCCGAGGTCAGTGATTCAGGTCATCACGTCACCATCCAACCATATCATACCTGTATTAACTTTACAACTCAACAATACATCCATCCAGACCACAATCTTACACAAAAACAAGTTAGAGCCTCAGAAACGATAATCAAAAGTGCCACTAAATATTACAATTCATTTGTACAAATCAGAGTCTTACGCAATTCCACTTATACAACTACACTTGAAGACAAGTCTTACTATTACAGTTGAAAACCTATCAGACTTACTCTGTAGTATTTATCAGGAACTAAATCATCTCCGGGGTAAATCTTCTACTCCTCTTCTGCTGTTGCGGAGTTAACCGACCAAATTCTTCTCTTTCTGAAAAGTTTTTATAAAGCAAGAATGAGCTACATAACGCTCAGCAAGTTCACCATTTTGAAAAATAATAACGTGGTTTATTTCGAAAACATTCCCAACTATATGGGTATATATCTCAGATCTCAAAACATAATTGGACAGTATATATGTCCGAGTTTGAATAAAACATTTATACTCACTAAGGAGCTTTAAGAATAACATATGAACCCTTTATAAGGTTCCTATTTCAATATATCACAAGTTTGAAAATATATACATATGAGTATATCATTTTCGGCAAAACACTCTACGGTTAACATACTGTACCGGGAATACATCTTTGCAAACCTCTTTCCTTCCATTAGCTTGGAAGGTTTCTCATTCAAAAACATTTCATTCTTTGAAATAATTGCAAGACTGCTCTAACACGTGCCAATCTTTATAGAAAATCTTGCAGTTCTAGATACTGCACGATGTCAATATTTTTCTTATCGAAAACCATACTATCGGCAACTTGGCACTTAGGCCCAAGAAGCAGTGTTTGAGTATTTTTCCAAAGTGGAGGATGGGACTGGAAGAAAACATAAAAACCTGACAGGGATTGACGATGATCAGTCGCCACATCCAAGTCCAATAATCCGCGGGTTTTCTCTACCGGTAGAAGGATAGAAACTACATCCGTAACTATCCCCGGGTGAAAACTACATCCGTAATCACCCTCGATGAAAACTACATCCGTAATCATCCTTCGGCAACACCTGGGCCGGAATAATAATTGATGGACCGCCTGGCTCACGGCCGCTTACACATCCCGGGAATCGTTCGTCAACGGTTCCCACACCTGCCAGAGACCCTTTTTCTTTTTCTTTTAAAAACTTGATTTTGATTGAAAACTGAGTAATTGAGGTCCGACATCAGTCGACCGATGATTCTTGAAATCACACAAGAAGCAAACCTGACCGGAGGTTTTCGAAAATGTTTTGAGTTCGAAAGAGTTCGATTTTGAATGTACCAAAGGTATCTTGGAAAAATATTGAACAATAATTAATAAATAGCATTTTAAATTTAATATTAATAATTAATAAAATAATTATTTAATTAAATAAGCTTTTAATCCAAGATAGATATTTTGAGTATTTACGAAGATATATAAAAATAATTACTTGAGTATACGATACTCCCCGAATGACCCTTCGGGTTTTCGTAATTTAATTACGATATAATAATATACCGCTCCCCGGTCAGTAGTATATACGGACCGTTATGACCTCTATTGCTAGAGTCGTTGTCCGAAGAAAACATTTCATTCTAAGTTCAAGGGGTGCAAACATATATGTACTTATACATCTCAATTTCATCGATACTTCGATAAACATAAACATTTGATATGATTGAAAACTACAAACACAACAGTGAAAGTCCTTGTATATGTAATTTTTGAAAAGTCAACTTGCCTTGGTGAGGTTGGGGTGGTCGAGCTTGCGAAGTGGAACGATCTATACAGAATCAATAGCCGATCGTTAGTACCTTAACAATATCTCTTTTAATTGCGAGATTTTAGGGGGTACAAAATTAACTTAATGACTTCGTCTTATGACACTCTAGCCCCACTATAGGTTCATGTCACCACTCGATTACGCTCGTCACTTATTCGACTTAATTTGGTTACCATATCCGAATCATATCCATTACCCCTTAAATCACACTCCCTTTACGACTTTTTTCCCTTGCGCGAATTTTACTCTAGCATTTTTATAAAATTGAAAAATACATATTTTAATCCAATTATTTTTGGGTAGCCTTTCCCACTGCATTTACTAGCTTCTCTAATTTTTCCATGATCCTACGTAAATTTTTAGGGGTTTAAACAAGGTTCACAAGGGGACCATTTAGTGCAGTCCGGAATCCAGAAACACATTTCACTTCTCAGGCCATAACTCAAAATCTATACATCACCTAGTCATGATCCTTATATTTCTGAAAACTACATTCAAATACCTTTCCAACAATATATATTAGGACCTCAGGGGATAAGATTTGGGGGTTCAAAACCCTCTTACAACACAGTTCAAGTTCCTGGAAAAATCTCAGCATGCTTATATCACTTATCCATTCAAGAATCTTACATACACATCACATCCATCATCTAAACCACCAAGATCATACTTTAAAACATACATGGAGTTACATACACTAACCACAAGCTTAAAAATCACAACCACAACACTTAAACTCAAGATCTACATCATCCATAACTTATATGTCCAAGATTCACAATAACATCCATGGATCTAACATTAAACACCATAAATAATTCATGGCCAAGAGGGGTTAGAGTTTTATACCTTCTTGATGTTCTTACAATCTCAAACAAGCTTGGTTAACCTTGGGGAAGCCTTACTCTATGCTCACCATCTTCAATCTCACCAAAGAAATCAAGAACATGGAAGTGGGTTTCCTGACTGGAAAAACACGCCCCAAAGATCAGCCAAAACGAAGCCCTTGCACTCGTTTCCTGGTCGAGGCTCCTGAATGAAAGTTGTAGAGCGTCTTAACAGCTTTCTAACCATATAAAGAACAAAAAATTTCATTGAGTAATGAAGGCTCTAGGCCCGTTTTACTGAGAGGGTGTTCTGCTGGGTAGAATGGTTTTGTTCTTGGTTTTATGTTCTAATAATGCCATACACTTGATATATATCTATTTTTGGTTGGATGCATCTCATTCTTGCTAGGTGGCAACCTCTCATTGGCTCCTCTAGATTTCTTATCCACTTAAATTGCAACCAAGTCCTTTGCTAATTGCAACCAAGTTGTTGTCTCTTGTTTCTTGCACTTAAGTCCTTTTATTTTGTTTTCTTTTCCACCGCTTTGATTTCCTTGTCGTTTCTTGAATAAAATAAATACGTTACAACTTATACGTTGCATATTATTGCTCTAATATAGCACAATACCTCGAACGAATATTAATTCTAACATCCCTTGTTTATTTCTCTTTATCTCAGAAAACGTTCTCCCGATTTCTCAAGCATTCTCTTTTCTCAATTCTAGGAGTTTATTCTCAATCCTTTTTCCCTCTCATAATATATCCTTCCTTGGACTCTTAATATACCATATCCTTAATCCATGATTCGTTCGCTCAATCGCTTAATCTCATTGTAAAGTTTCAGCGGTTTCTAGAACGTTTGTTTCACTTCCTCAGTGGTTTTCGTTCCAAATTCTCAAATCACTTATAATAAAATTCCAAAATATTAACTCCTCAATTCCTCAAATTAAATATCTCATTTCTTGATATTACTGATATATAATTCACTGATCGGTCAAATATTACACGAAAATAGAATTTGGAATTTCTGAATTCCGATCGCATTTACATACACTTATTTACTCCGTAGATTACTAGTATAACTTCGGAATATCCACACTACGTCTCGTACATAGGTGGCATGAAAAATTTTCTTAATCCTCAAAATCACTATTCATCCACCAAATCACTATTCATTGATGCACTTCATCATAATAGGAAAAGTTTTAATTCTACCGAAATTTTGGGTTCTTACAGTCTCCCCTCCTTAAAAGGATTCCGTCCCGGAATCAGTTTAGGAATCACTGGGGTTACTCCTTCTTTGTTTCACTCTTTCAACTTCCAGGTGGATTCTTCCACATCTTGATTTTCTCACAATCCCTTATTAGTTTGAAAACCTTGTTCCTCAGCACTTGTTCTTCTCTATCCATGATTTCCACGGGTTGCTCCACATAGGTCAAGTCTGGTTGTAGGTCCACTTGGTCGTACTCTATCACATGCCGAAAGTCCGTATGGTAGGGTCATAGCATGGACATATGAAACACATTATGAATTTGCTGCAAGCTTGGGGGCAAGGCTTACTCGTAGGCTAACTTCCCGATACGCCTCAAAATCTCAAAAGGTCCAATAAACCTCAGACTTAGCTTCCCTTCCTTACCAAATCGCATCAATCCTTTCCAGGGGATACCTTTAGCATCAAGAAGTCTCCCACCTCATACTCCTTTGATATCTCACAAAATTTGACCATTCCAAATAATGGGTTTCGTAAACAAAACTAATGACTTTTACATACACTCGTCTGCACAGTAAAGACGTAATATGAATTCAAAATCTTCATTTAATAATTCGTACATCTCGTGATCGCAAAGATTTCTCATCCACCCATAAAATTTGGGTTATTGCAGTCTCCTCTCCTTAAAAGGATTCTATCTTGGGGGCAAGGCTTACTCGTAGGCTAACTTCCCGATACGCCTCAAAATCTCAAAAGGTCCAATAAACCTCAGACTTAGCTTCCCTTCCTTACCAAATCGCATCAATCCTTTCCAGGGGATACCTTTAGCATCAAGAAGTCTCCCACCTCATACTCCTTTGATATCTCATAAAATTTGACCATTCGAAATAATGGGTTTCGTAAAAAAAACTAATGACTTTTACATACACTCGTCTACACAGTAAAGACGTAATATGAATTCAAAATCTTCATTTAATAATTCGTACATCTCGTGATCGCAAAGATTTCTCATCCACCCATAAAATTTGGGTTATTGCAGTCTCCTCTCCTTAAAAGGATTCTATCTTAAGAACCTAAGGAAAATAGTTGTGGATACAATTCCAACTTTACCCTTTCCAACTCTCAGGTTGACACTTCAACCATATTGTTCTCTCCCTTGGTCTCACCAACGCCTTAATGTTGTTCCTCAATGTATACTCTCCTCGACCTGTATTCCTTATCGGTTGTTCTATGATTGAAAATTTCTATCCCACTACTTATACGTTCCTCTTCTACCTTGTTCATAGTTTCCATGTTGAGTCCTTGTATCGTTGGCCCGGGAATACTTTGTGGTCGTGTTTTATAATCTGAGACAACGTCAATACGCACGGTATTCCTCCTATTCCTTCGCTTGATTAGAAGGCATGTGTTGCCTCCCATCAGCCGTTACCACTTGCTATGGATACTGTATAGTCTTCGGTATACGTCGAATCAGTTCAGCTACTATGTCCCTCGTTCATTGACTTCTTCGTAACGCAAGAAAAGCGAAACTTCTTCTTTCGCAGTACACTCTATAGGAGACGTCCTTACGTTCGCATGTTCATGGATAAGTTTTTATTCTCGACTGCCCCGTGAAACCTAAGGCACGACACTAAGTATAAATTCGATCGTCTGGACAATTCTTCTTCCCTGTCCGTCAGCCACAGATCAAATTAGTATGTACGCTCCATCTTTTTATTAAATATGCTTGAAAGCACCTTCAATATTCGAAGTTTAACCTTAAGTCTTTATCTGACGTAATCGCTACCGAAGTTTTATATTGCACCACCATCTCTTCCGTATGTAGTTCGATAATCTTCTAAATGGAAAGTCTCTCGTAGGTAAATCACTTGGTCCAACCATTATAAATCGACTAGGGCCATCTCTTGGCTCGGTCTTCGGCGACCTACTTATGAAATTCATTATAATTCTGTCCACGTTCAAGATTTTCTACAGGCGGAATTAATCCACTAGATCTCTATCATTCTGCTTTTGACACGCCGCGTTTGTACTTAATAGTTTGCCAATACCATTCTTTATATCCGTTTGCCAAACATTCTCTTAATTCTCTATACATCTTTGTCCTTCCCCATAATTTAGTCACTTTCCTCTAACATTATTCTTTATTGTATATACTCTATTTTCTTGGTCAATACTGACCGAATTCCAATTTCGAATAATCCCTTCTATAGGTATCGGTCACCACACAGGCCTTTCCTGGGAAATAACCAATTTCTCCATTATACTCCCTGCTCCCTTTCGTCACCTTCCCTTTCTTATGTTTAGTTCTAATATGAAGATATACCTATGGCACTTGTGGAAAAATTTTCACACTTTTCTCATAAAGTTAACGTCTCAGTTTTATGCGTGAACGCCATCATGACTAATCCCAGACTCATGGTTAGTATATCCTATCCCGTAACCTTTGTGTTGTTTAGAAGTATTGGTTATCATCCCCTTTCTACTGCATCAGCACACCTCTTAAACTCTTGAAAGACGCATCATCGTGACTCTCAAAGTCCTCTTTTTATCATTAATTATAGCTAAGAACGAGGTTGTTGCTAATATCTCATTTCATCCCAAAACTTTGTTCATTAATCCATAAAGGCTTCTGACTCATTAGTCCATTCAAACGATACTACCACAATTTTATAATGTTTATATTAGTGTGAAATGCCAACTTTGGCACAGTACAGAGGTCGATCTTGAGTTGGTGAAACATTCTCTTCAACCTTATCTTTGAAAAACAACTACTCATTTTAACTAGTCAACAATTCCTCCATTTCCGATAAGGCTATCAGTTCTCGATGGTATATGTAAGATGTCATACGCTCGTCCTCCTTCACAACTGGCGCCAATCAGCCTGAGGCCTGCATGCGGCTGCGATTCCCAATAAACTTGATTAGGTGGTAATCTCGAAGAATCATTGGCATAAATCCATGCATCCATTTGCTATTAGGGGCCTGTTAAACTATATGTCCCTCTATGTGCATCAATCCCTTTAAGCTAAGTAAAGCTTCACATTCTTGCCACGATATTTCTTCCTT
Source organism: Saposhnikovia divaricata (assembly GCA_036435485.1). Classification (NCBI taxonomy): domain Eukaryota; kingdom Viridiplantae; phylum Streptophyta; class Magnoliopsida; order Apiales; family Apiaceae; genus Saposhnikovia; species Saposhnikovia divaricata. Next base: position 121,141,268 of record CM071601.1, on the reverse strand, counting down.
TCTCGTCCATCTCACTTCCATGTTAGTTTCCTCCAAGGATGTATTTTACATCGCAATCGATTTGCATTTCCTGGATCAGGAAAAGGCTTGGTAACTCCAGAATTCATTAATATAACATCCTGACAACGGTTGGTAGAAGCGTACTCCCAACCACCTCATCATTTCTTATAACTTTCCCCACACTAATATTAAAGGTCTTTTGGTATGCCCCGATATGTTATTTCTACTTTAATAATTACTCGGCATAACGCTCTGGCTGCACAATTACAACATTTGGTTTTTGATCTCATATTGGTGTAACGGTTCATAATTGTACCTCCCGTTCACCTTAGAGTAATCACTTTGAAAGGAATGGTTTCAAAATAACAAGGTCCAATAGATAATTTCAATAAGAATTCCACATTTGATGTTCCAAGAATGTTGATGGTTCCAAATACTAGGAGTCTCGATTTTTGGAGATGTAAGGATGGACAGAAAGAATACAACAGGGTTTATTCCTTCCCGTCCTGATAATTCTGTAATATGGTACCATAGAGAATGTTGCACAAGGGCAATGATTGTTGGATACAAAAGTCATAAAGACGGTCTTCATACAATTCTTACATCGGTTGGATACTTTTCCTCCTGAATAATAAGAGGAAATCTAAAGTCGCATTGATGAAGGTCAGCCAATAGAAAGCAATTCTATTCCATGACAATTAAAGAATGAAGTAGTTTATCATTGAAGTAATCAGTGGTTTCAAATGAATTCTCATTGTGTGAATGAAAGAATAAAATATTCAAGTGATATAAAGTCTGATACGAAGATGGGTAGAATTCGAGTTGAGTGGGCGACCTCATTAGGTCTCAATCAAGTTATTCGTCAAAACTTTCATCATCATACTTTACCACATGCAAAATGCATTGCAGAATGAATTAAATTGGGAGTTGGACCAGTGAAACAATAACTAGTCCTTTTCAAGAAACACTAGCAACTAGCTAGACAAAATTTGCTAGTTCACCTGTTTGAGACATCACCACCAGCTTGGACAATTAGCTAGATGTTCTTCACAACATTATAATTTTGAGTAGTTAGAACAATCAACTAGTCATTCATATTGACATAACGACTAGCCAGTTTCAATTGGATAGAACGGAATTTCAACATCGTAGCCACTGAAGAAACTTTAGGCTTCTCGGACAATGAATGAAAATAAGAAGTTATTAAGTTTGAAAAAAAAAAAAGAAAACTATAAAATCTGAAGAGAATGTTCTAGGTACCGGAACAATCGATAACCTCTCATCAAATATTACTTATCAGTGAAACGGTCCACCCAAGGGTGCCTCCGTACACATGCTTTATCAGATCCGACAATAGAATTAAATTCGGAATACCAATATCAAAATGATATCCTTACTATGATTTCAATATACGATGTACAATCTCATCTTGAATAGAAGAAAAGAATTCATGAGGGATGTCTGGACATTAGATCATCCATGTCCTCAGTAATTTGTTGAATATTTATGAGCTCAACTGAAGAGTGCAAGCATGAAAGAAGCAATCAAATATCGATATCCGTTAAGTATTATTCGTTGATTAATTAAGGAAATATTTGTTGAACATTCCTTGGATAATTGAAAGAAAGTGTAAATAGTCCTGAGCAGAAATAATTATAAACCTCAAATAGAATGCTCGGGGATCAATTAAGATACTTTGGATGAGTCCCGGTTTAGAGAAAGTATATCACTGGTTGTTATTCCACAAGTTTGAAGTAGAAAGCTAGGAGGGTTACCTGATATAAACTAATCGAGGTAACATGGTTAGTGAACAGTTTAAAATAAAGTAGTGCACCAGCCGGTAGTTACCAAAATAAGTTAATAATCATTCGTGCATTCCATTATCAGCATTATGAGCGTAACTCCATCTCTTCGTCTTCGTAATACAAGACACCAACTAGTGCGTCTCTTAATCATCATCTTAAAGTCATTTATCGAGTTAGGGTTTCACAATTATATCTGCCATTTCCGTGCTTTATCTTGAATACCAAGCTTCACGTCATTCCGGGGACACCTGCTAAGTCCATAGGGTCCTACTTCATGCCTTCCGACATGAATCACAAGTGGCCAGTTCCCCCTGGGAACAGATCAAAGAGATCTCTCAGGGATCTCAGTGCAGTCCATAGGTTCAGTGGCGGGTGTGTGTATGTGAACATATACCAAAATATTGAGGTCTACAATACATATATACGTAGTCCTTGATAACATCTCTATCAAAGGATCCCACTCTAGACCCGCTAGTCCTTTCTTTTGGTAGACTCTGAGATCACTGTATCGCTCGTTGCAACCATATTCAACTTCTCTTGAGTCCCTTTGTTAATTCTACTTGTTTGTTCTCTAAGTTGAACTACCATGCTCTAGTGTCCGAATCATGCGTGGAATTATCTAGCACGCTCGTCTTATGATAACATTCTCGTATAACACATGTAAAATTCGCCACCAAGGGTAATGAAATCCACAACGACATAGTGACCAACTTTCGGGTAAACCCGTTACTTATCGAAAATTGGATCTTATAGCCAAAGTAAAAGACTTTCATTATTCCAAGTACTAAGTACCCTTAATTATATAGGGAAGTCTAAACTTCTTGATTCTTAAAATGCCGCCTCCTAAACTGTGGAGGACTATGGGCCACAAAATTTATGCCAGCCTAGTCATCCGATCGTATTGGCAATATCGCCTCTACCTCAGTTGTTCTTGAGATTTCGCTCTGCTTCCTATATCATTACCTATGATAGGTAATGTACGACTCTCAAACCTCTATTCATCATTCTGAAGGTCTATAAGGATTCTATCGACCCTAGTATAATACCTCCAGTAAACACTCCAGTCCATTCTACTCACCGGTACATCTTCCGGAAGTCCAATAATAAGTTTACTACGATCTCTTATGTCATTCTCCTACTTAGACTCAACTCTCAACACTCTCGTTTCTGAGTACTGTAACTTATCACTCTGATACCATTTCTGTGACACCCCCGAATCCGAGGTCAGAGATTCAGGTCGTCACGTCACCATCCAACCATATCATACCTGTATTAACTTTACAACTCAACAATACATCCATCCAGACCTCAATCTTACACACAAACAAGTTAGAGTTCAGAAACGATAATCAAAAGTGCCATTAAATATTATAATTCATTTGTACAAATCAAAGTCTTACGCAATTCCACTTATACAACTACACTTGAAGACAAGTCTTACTATTACAGTTGAAAACCTATCAGACTTACTCTCTAGTATTTATCAGGAACTAAATCATCTCCGGGGTAAATCTTCTACTCCTCTTCTGCTGTTGCGGAGTTAACCGACCAAATTCTTCTCTTTCTGAAAAGTTTTTATAAAGCAAGAATGAGCTACATAACGCTCAGCAAGTTCACCATTTTGAAAAATAATAATGTGGTTTATTTCGAAAACATTCCCAACTATATGGGTATATATCTCAGATCTCAAAACATAATTGGACAGTATATATGTCCGAGTTTGAATAAAACATCTATACTCACTAAGGAGCTTTAAGAATAACATATGAACCCTTTATAAGGTTCCTATTTCAATATATCACAAGTTTGAAAATATATACATATGAGTATATCATTTTCGGCAAAACACTCTACGGTTAACATACTGTACCGGGAATACATCTTTGCAAACCTCTTTCCTTCCATTAGCTTGGAAGGTTTCTCATTCAAAAACATTTCATTCTTTGAAATAATTGCAAGAGTGCTCTAACACGTGCCAATCTTTATAAAAAATCTTGCAGTTCTAGATACTGCACGATGTCAATATTTTTCTTATCGAAAGCCACACTATCGGCAACTTGGCACTTAGGCCCAAGAAGCAGTGTTTGAGTATTTTTCCAAAGTGGAGGATGGGACTGGAAGAAAACATAAAAACCTGATAGGGATTGACGATGATCAATCGCCACATCCAAGTCCAATAATCCGCGGGTCTTCTCTACCGGCAGAAGGATAGAAACTACATCCGTAACTATCCCCGGGTGAAAACTACATCCGTAATCACCCTCGATGAAAACTACATCCGTAATCATCCTTCAGCAACACCTGGGCCGGAATAATAATTGATGGACCGCCTGGCTCACGGCCGCTTACACATCCCGGGAATCGTTCGTCAACGGTTCCCACACCTGCCAGAGTCCCTTTTTCTTTTTCTTTTAAAAACTTGATTTTGATTGAAAACTGAGTAATTGAGGTCCGACATCAGTCGACCGATGATTCTTGAAATCACACAAGAAGCAAACCTGACCGGGGGTTTTCGAAAATGTTTTGAGTTCGAAAGAGTTCGATTTTGAATGTACCAAAGGTATCTTGGAAAAATATTGAACAATAATTAATAAATAGCATTTTAAGATTTAATATTAATAATTAATAAAATAATTATTTAATTAAATAAGCTTTTAATCTAAGATAGATATTTTGAGTATTTACGAAGATATATAAAAATAATTACTTGAGTATACGATACTCCCCGAATGACCCTTCGGGTTTTCGCAATTTAATTACGATATAATAATATACCGCTCCCCGGTCAATAGTATATACGGACCGTTACGACCACTATTGCTAGAGTCGTTGTCCGAAGAAAACATTTCATTCTAAGTTCAAAGGGTGCAAACGTATATGTACTTATACATCTCAATTTCATCGATACTTCGATAAACATAAACATTTGATATGATTGAAAACTACAAACACAACAGTGAAAGTCCTTGTATATGTAAGTTTTGAAAAGTAAACTTGCCTTGGTGAGGTTGGGGTGGTCGAGCTTGCGAAGTGGAACGATCTATACATAATCAATAGTCGATCGTTAGTACCTTAACAATATCTCTTTTAATTGCGAGATTTTAGGGGGTACAAAATTAACTTAATGACTTCGTCTTATGACACTCTAGCCCCACTATAGGTTCATGTCACCACTCGATTACGCTCGTCACTTATTCGACTTAATTTGGTTACCATATCCGAATCATATCCATTACCCCTTAAATCACACTCCCTTTACGACTTTTTCCCTTGCGCGAATTTTACTCTAGCATTTTTATAAAATTGAAATATATATATTTTAATCTAATTCTTTTTGGGTAGCCTTCCCCACTGCATTTAATAGCTTCTCCAATTTTTCCATGATCCTACATAAATTTTTTAGGGGTTTAAACAAGGTTCACAAGGGGACCATTTAGTGCAGTCCGGAATCCAGAAACACATTTCACTTCTCAGGCCATAACTCAAAATCTATACATCACCTAGTCATGATCCTTATATTTCTGAAAACTACATTCAAATACCTTTCCAACAATATATATTAGGACCTCAGGGGACAAGATTTGGGGGTTCAAAACCCTCTTACAAGACAGTTCAAGTTCCTGGAAAAATCTCAGCATGCTTATATCACTTATCCATTCAAGAATCTTACATACACATCACATCCATCATCTAAACCACCAAGATCATACTTTAAAACATACATGGAGTTACATACACTAACCACAAGCTTAAAAATCACAACCACAACACTTAAACTCAAGATCTACATCATCCATAACTTATATGTCCAAGATTCACAATAACATCCATGGATCTAACATTAAACACCATAAATAATTCATGGCCAAGAGGGGTTAGAGTTTTATACCTTCTTGATGTTCTTACAATCTCAAACAAGCTTGGTTAACCTTGGGGAAGCCTTACTCTATGCTCACCATCTTCAATCTCACCAAAGAAATCAAGAACATGGAAGTGGGTTTCCTGACTGGAAAAACACGCCCCAAAGATCAGCCAAAACGAAGCCCTTGCACTCGTTTCCTGGTCGAGGCTCCTGAATGAAAGTTGTAGAGCGTCTTAACAGCTTTCTAACCATATAAAGAACAAAAAATTTCATTGAGTAATGAAGGCTCTAGGCCCGTTTTACTGAGAGGGTGTTCTGCTGGGCAGAATGGTTTTGTTCTTGGTTTTATGTTCTAATAATGCCATACACTTGATATATATCTATTTTTGGTTGGATGCATCTCATCCTTGCTAGGTGGCAACCTCTCATTGGCTCCTCTAGATTTCTTATCCACTTAAATTGCAACCAAGTCCTTTGCTAATTGCAACCAAGTCCTTGTCTCTTGTTTCTTGCACTTAAGTCCTTTTCTTTTGTTTTCTTTTCCACCGCTTTGATTTCCTTGTCGTTTCTTGAATAAAATAAATACGTTACAACTTATACGTTGCATATTATTGCTCTAATATAGCACAATACCTTGAATGAATATTAATTCCAACATCCCTTGTTTATTTCTCTTTATCTCAGAAAACGTTCTCCCGATTTCTCAAGCATTCTCTTTTCTCAATTCTAGGAGTTTATTCTCAATCCTTTTTCCCTCTCATAATATATCCTTCCTTGGACTCTTAATATACCATATCCTTAATCCATGATTCGTTCGCTCAATCGCTTAATCTCATTGTAAAGTTTCAGCGGTTTCTAGAACGTTTGTTTCACTTCCTCAGTGGTTTTCGTTCCAAATTCTCAAATCACTTATAATAAAATTCCAAAATATTAACTCCTCAATTCCTCAAATTAAATATCTCATTTCTTGATATTACTGATATATAATTCACTGATCGGTCAAATATTACACGAAAATAGAATTTGGAATTTCTGAATTTCGATCGCATTTACATGCACTTATTTACTCCGTAGATTACTAGTATAACTTCGGAATATCCACACTACGTCTCGTACATAGGTGGCATGAAAAATTTTCTTAATCCTCAAAATCACTATTCATCCACCAAATCACTATTCATTGATGCACTTCATCATAATAGGAAAAGTTTTAATTCTACCGAAATTTTGGGTTCTTACAAAGTACAGGTACCTGTTTGTAAGTTTTGACGAAAGTATAGTGACTAAACTGTAAAAACTATACAAACTATTTATATACACATGAAAAATAATATTCAAAAATAAAAAATAATATACATAATAATAATATTAAATAAAAACTAAAAAGAAAAGAAAATTCAAATAAAACTAAACAAAGAAGAAAAATTTGAATTAACATAAAAATAATACAACTATACATAAATTAATAATTTACAAAAATTTGACATAATAATATACAAACAAATTTTTATTTTTATTTATTTTTATTTTTTTATTTTTTTTTATTTTTTTTATTTTTATATATATTTTTTTAAATTAAAAAATAACTGTATTAATAATATTTACAGAATATTAAAGATAAAAGATAATAATTTACAAAAATATCTACAACAGTATAACTACTTAAAGTAACTAAATAGAAAATATAAAATACTAAAAATACCATAGGTTGTCCTTTTGACGGAATTAACACATTAATAACAGAAAGACAAACACTACAAAATATTGAATAAAATATTAACTATTTACATAAACATTTGTAGAAAATTAATAAATCTATATATATTTTCGAATGAAATAACTTTCTTATCAGAAATTATTTTGAAAGAAAATATGATTTATTAAAAGATCACAAATATTCATAAGGAATTTTCAACAAAAATAGATTTCTCACTAATTTCCACTTGTAAAATTTGAGAAAAATATTTTTAGAGAGAACAAAATTATTCTAAAATTAAAAGAAGTAAGTAGGAAATTATTAAGAAGATAATGACAATGATGTAAGAATTAACAAGCAAGATTATAAGTTGATAAAATAATTATACAAGTGATTTAAATCAGCAAATAATCACTTGTAAATTATTAAAGATCAAACCTCAGATATTAACTAGTTTAATTACTAGGACTGTTTAACATACCCAATTCATCAACAATTCTTGTGAATGTGGATTCGTCAAGAGACTTAGTAAAAATATCTGCTGTTTGGTCTTCCGTGGGTACAGAAAGTAATTCCACGATACCATTCATGACATGCTCTCTAATAAAATGATACCTGATATCGATATGCTTGGTTCTCGTATGCTGCATAGGATTGTTGGAGATTACTATGGCACTTGTATGATCACATAATATAGGAATATTATCCAGTACAAAGCCATAGTCTCTCAGCTAATTCCTAATCCACAAGATTTGAGCACAACAGCTTCCAGTAGCTATATATTCAGCTTCGGTTGTTGAGCTAGAAACTGTTTGTTGTTTCTTGCTGTACCAGGAAACCAATCTGTCACCTAGGAATTGACAACTCCCGGAGGTGCTTTTTATGTCTACAACACTTCCTGTATAATCTGAATCTGTATATCCAACAAGATTAAAACCAGATACTTTAGGGTACCAAATACCTAAGTTAGGTGTACCCTTAAGATATCTCAAGATTCGTTTAACAGCAATGAGATGCACATCTCTAGGATCCGCTTGGAACCTTGCACACAAGCATGTAGCATACATAATATCTGGTCTACTTGCAGTAAGGTAAAGTAATGAGCCTATCATACCTCTGTAGCTTGTGACATCTACCTTGGCAGAATTTTCACATGCTCCAAACTTGACAGCTGTAGATGATAGTGTCTTTGCTGAATATGAGTCCTCCATTTGATATTTCTTGAGGAGCTCTCTAACATACTTGGATTGACAAATAAATATTCCATATGTCCTTTGACTTACTTGTAATCCAAGAAAGAACTTCAGTTCACTCATCATGCTCATCTCAAATTTACCATGCATTAGCTTAGCAAATTTCTTGCACAAAGATCATTAGTAGACCCGAATATTATATCATCCACATAGACTTGGACTAATATTGTATCATTCTTATGTTTCTTTGAAAAGAGAGTTTTGTCTATGACACCTCTAACGAAACCATTTTTAAGTAAAAATTCAGAGAGACTGTCATACCATTTTCTTGGCGCTTGCTTAAGTCCATAGATAGCCTTGAAGAGAACGTAGACATAATCCAATAGATCTGGATTTTCATAGCCAGGGGGGCTGTTCTACATACACCTCTTCATCCAGCTTACCATTCAGAAAAGCACTCTTGACATCCATTTGATAAACTTTGAAGTTTGAGAATGCTGCGAATGCCAAGAATATTCTGATGGCCTCAAGTCTTGCCACTGGTGCATAGGTTTCATCATAATCAATTCCTTCAGCTTGATAATAACCTTTAGCAACCAGTCTTGCCTTATTCTTCATCACTTTGCCATCTTCATCAAGTTTGTTTCTGAATACCCATCTAGTCCCTACTACTGTTCTGTTTGTAGGTTTGGGTACCAGCTTCCATACTTCTTGTTGTTTGAATTGATTGAGTTCATCTTGCATCGCAATCACCCAATCAGGATCAGAAAGAGCTTCTTCAGTTTTCTTAGGTTCCATTTCAGATAGAAACCCTGAATAATTACATTGATTTTGGACAGCTCTTCTAGTTTTTACACCAATATTTGGATCACCAATGATTAGCTCAAAAGGATGAGCTCTATTCCAAACAGTCTGTCTGGGAAGATTAGATCTTGATGATTCACCCTGTTCTTCATTATGATGTTGAGTTTGACTAGTTGATCCTTCATTAACTCCCCCTGAGTTATTGCCAGGTTGACTAGATGAATGTTCAGGAGTGTCAGTGGTATCTCCAATATTATCATTGTTTCCACCACCATTACCCTGATCATCCTCATCATTATCATTGTTGTCATTAGCTTCAGCAAAAACATCAGGTGGATTGTCATCATCTGAATCTGGATCTGTCATATCCTCAAAAGATAGCTTTTCAGATGAATCTTCAGTTTGGATACTAGGGAGTTTAGTGTCATCAAATGTTACATTGACACTTTCAATCACAGTCTATTGATCAATCACGTACACCCTGTAAGCTCTTCTTGTATAACCAATAAAAATTGCTTCATGTGCTTTGGTCTCAAATTTTCCACCTTGTTCATCTCCTTCTTTAAGCACAAAACATTTCGCCCCAAATACATGAAAGTATTTGAGTGTTGGTTTCTTTTCAGTAATAGCTTCATAAGGTGTCTTCATCAAGTCTTTGTTGATAAAAGTTCAATTCTGGGTATAGCAAGCAGTGTTGACAGCTTCAGCCCAAAAGTACAATGGAAGCCTTGATTCACTTAACATAGTATGTGCAACTTCAATCAAGGTTCTATTCTTTCTTTCCACTACCCCATTTTGTTGAGGAGTTCTTGGAGCTGAGTACTGTCTGCTTATACCCTTCTCAGTGTAGAAATCATTCAGAACTGCATTCTTGAATTCAGTTCCATTATCTGACCTTATAGCTCTCACTGGATACTTAGAATCCAACTCAATCAACTTGATGTGATCAATCACCAGTTGTGGAGTCTCATCTTTAGAATTCAGGAACAGGACCCATGTGTATTTTGAAAAATCATCAACAATCACAAGAGCATATCTTTTCTTTAACATTGACATCACATTAACTAGACCAAACAAATCCATGTGAAGTAGTTGTAAAGGTTCAGTTATTGAAGATATGTCAGTGCTCCTGTGAGTTGCCCTTTTTAACTTGCCTTTTTGACATGCATCACATAGTCCTTCCTGTGTAAATTCCATAGAAGGTAAACCTCTCACCAACTCTCTCTTGACCAGAGAGTTCATCGTCTTGAAATTTAGGTGAGAAAGTTTCTTGTGCCATAGCCAACTTTCATTTGTGGATGCTTTAGAATAGAAGCAATTGATTTCTTCAGTGTTTCCAGTGTTCATATTGGCTACGTACAAGTTTCCTTTTCTGACTCCTGTAAGAGATGGTTGTTCACTTCTCTTGTGTGAAATCAGACAATTTTTCTTGTTAAAGTAGACTTCAAATCCCTTATCACAGAACTGACTGATACTAAGCAAATTATGCTCAAGTCCTTTTACAAAAGACACTTTCTCAATGATAACATTTCCAGCTTCAAGTCTGCCATATCCATCAGTTCTACCTTTGCTGTTATCTCCAAAGGTAACTACTGGGCTGGCATTCTCCACCACATTTGTCAGCAGGGTTCTGTCTCCAGTCATATTCTTTGAACATCCACTGTCCAAGATCCAGGCTACTCGATCAACCTGTTCAACACCTTGCAATGACAAACGGATTAAACCTTCTTTGGAACCCAAATTTGATTGGGTCCAGAGTATTTAAAGAATTGGCCTTTGCCAGGCAAAACAACATTTTTAACCTTGACACCAATTTTATCATTAGTCAACAAACATTTTACCCTATAAACAGATTTGACAATCTTTTGTTTCAATTTAGGTATCCATGTTTGTTTAGTAACAATATCATTGACTGGACATTTGACTTTGTAAATAGCCTTCATAAAACTTTGTTTGGGCTTTAGTACAAATGTCTCTCTCCTAATATAAGGAGGACTAGCAGTCTTTGATCTAACATTATTCCTGTTCATATGTTGTCGAGGAGCAGTCTTATTATCACATGCATGATTACCATTAAAGTGAGCAGACATCACATTAAAAGCACAAGACATACAGTTGACAACACCACATGCTTTATGATTAGAATCAATGATAGGCATGGTACTCATGTTAGACATGTTATTGTTCTGCTTCAACTTATTACCACCTAATCCAGTCTTAGAAGAACTAGTTGTTTCAACAACCTTGACTGGCACTTTAGGTACATCTTTCTTGGATGAAACATTCTTTGGATTAACGTCCTTAATAGATTTAACATTATCAAGGACTGTGCCATTTGCACTGTTCTCATTTCTCATTTCTTCCTGGATAACCATAGAAAGAATATCTGGTGGTCCAGCATCAGACTTTTTAAATAGAGTTTTTTAACATTCTTGAGCACATGTGGTATTCCCCTTTCTTTAGCACTAACAAGGTTAGGGGAATTTATGCCCAATAATCCAACAGCTTTATTGTAGTCAAACCCTATACCTACTGTTTGTTCTACAGCTTGTTTGTTAAAAAACTCTTTGGAAACTTTAACAGAATTGTAACAAGCCCTGACCTGTGTTTCAAGTTCAACAATCCTAGTTTCAAGTTCAGCAATCCTAGCAACTTGTTTAAACATGTATTCTGTTATCGCCTTTTCTCTTTTGTTAAGTCGAGCTATTTCTTCTATTTGCTGATCTTGATTAAAATGCACCTTTTTTAGTTCTAACACTTCATTTTCAAGATTAGTGGTTAACAGAACTTTTCTAACAATTTGTTTTTGTGCATTACCAATGGAATTATATAGGCTACGAATCAACTCAATGTCAGTAAGTATTAACGGAGTACTATAAGGAGTTGATGTATCAGCATTTACCACCAGCGCAAAATCCTCAACTTCAACTTCATCACTATCAGTGTCATCCCAGCTTTTGCCTTGTACCACATAGGCAGTGTCTGTGTTCTTCTTACCAGATGCATACTCTCTCCTTGCATCTTGTTGAGGTTGATGACACTCAGTTGCAAAGTGTCCAAGTTCATTACATTTAAAGCACCTAATCCTGCTTCTGTCTACCATTCCAGTTTGGTATCCACCCCTTGTGCTACTTGAGGAAGAACCTCCTCGCTGGAATCTATTGTAGTTATATTTGAACTTGAACTTGGGATTTCTCCTAAATCTGAAATTACTGAATTGCCTCACCATCATAGCCATTGACTCATCTTCCAACTGATCCAGCTCTTCCAATGAGTAGAAATCTCCACCTTCCTGACTGACAGGTGTATGACCAATCTCAACTTCAACCTGTTCCTTGTCAGCGCTGCAAGGTTGAACAACCTTAGCTTCCACTTCCTTTGGAGTCTCAACCACTAGTACTGTAGAAGAACTTGGAACCCTACCTTCACCATGAAGTTATTTCTGTTGAACTTGTTCCAACTCATAGGTTTTCAAAATGCCGAAGAGCCTTTCAAGAGTAATTTGATTCATGTCTCTGGCTTCTCTAATGGCAGTTATCCTATGTTCTAGGTGAGTAGGTATGGTCAGTAGAAACTTCATGTTAATCTCCTTTTGTGTATATTGCTTGCCATGGATTTGCAAGTTGTTGATTATCTTGTTATACCTTTCAAACACTTCCTGAATGCCTTCATTAGGGCCAGCTCTAAAGTGTTCATACTCAGAGGTTAAAATTTGAAGTCTATTTTCCCTGACTTCATCAGTTCCTTCATTAATAGTCTCAATAGTTTCCCACATGTGCTTTGCAGTTTTACAATTCATCACATGACTGTACATCACAGCATCCAGTGAATCTATTATAATAAGTCTCAAATTCTTATCTAGTCCAGCGTCCTCCTTTTCATCAGGAGTAAAAGAAGCAACAGGCTTTGGACTAGTTGATGCAGGTGTTACAACAATTCCTCCAACAATAGATTCAGTTACATGTTCTGTTGGAATTATAGGTCCATTCTGTAGAACACCCAAATATTTAGAATTTATGACATCAAGAAACAACTCCATTTTATTTTTCCACATATCATAATTATCTTTATTAAAGATAGGAATCTTAACAATGGCTTTTGAAGACATGATGAATTTTTAAGTGAGTTAAAAATTCGAGATAGATTTATGATGGAATAAAATTAGGATCTTGATTTGTGTATCAATCAATAGGCTCTGATACCAATTGTTAGGTCCGATAAGATTGTAGAAGGGGGATTGAATACAATCTTTACCAATTTATCGAAATTTGTCCGTTAAAAAATTTTTGGTTTAGACAAATTTGTGCGGAATAAATTGAAACAAATTTTCAAGTTGAATATAACAATATATTAACTTGATGGGTGTTACAATTTTCAGTACAGATAATTGTCAAGTTGATAAAAACTAATTAGAAAATTCGACATGAACTTTTCTAATTTAGTTAATAAAAATCAAGATAAGAACTAGGAAACTTAATTCGCTAGTAGTACAAGAATCACAAATAAACAAGTTCCACCGGATAAAATATTACAAAGGGGATGAACTTGATTTTCTAGGAATTTAATTGTTCTTGCTTGAGAGAGAGAGAAATGGAGGCTGCTGTGTTTTGTAAGGATATTATGTTCTGTCCGTTTTTTTTTTCCTTGCTGCTGTCTTCTGTCTTTTATAGCACAACCATAGTCATATTGCTTTGTTTCAACTGATATAACAATCGGTTAACAATAATATGACATTCGGTATGACTATCGACTGCAAGTAATATGACAGTCTCTTCCAATATAACTTTCGGTATGACTATCCTTAATACTTGATATGACAGTCTGTTGAACTAGATATGACAATCCTTTGTTCTATTATAACTATCACAAAATGAGCTATTATGATAATCAAGTCAATATAACTATCGGTATAACTATCGAGTAGCTAATCAACTGATTCAGCTTTGTAGAATGACGACTAGTCGCGGCAGGCCAAAGTGAGGAACACGCGTGGCTTGTGTTAAATTGTAACAGGCGCGTGGTCAACACGAGAGGGATGGCACGTGAGAAGAAGCTGGCCGACAGCATGTGCGTGGTTTTTTTTTGTTCTTCCTAACTTTTGAATTGTTTACTTTACAAACCAATTCACTTGATTTTCATTCACTGACCAGCCAACTTTTGTTTTGTTTAATAACAAACACAACCGGTTATACAATTTGCAAATACCGTGGCCTATTTTGTCCTATTCGGAATGGGCTCCGTAGAAATGCTTTTTAACCCGCACAGCTTATAATCTTTAATTAATAAATATTTATTTTAATTCAGAAATTATAAAAATAAATATCTAATATTATTAGATATTTATAAATATAATTTTCTAAATAAATAAAATATTTATTAATATAAATAAATCCTTAAGTCCTAAGCCGCGGTCACTTGAGCGTCTGGAACCGGACTCTTTTTGCTTAACAAAAAATATATCAATTCCACCCGGGGTTCCAGCTTTTAGAATATATCACTTTCCATATTCTTGTGATAATTCTATTTTGTCATAACTCGTCCAGGTGTAAGCTACGGTCTCTTGAGGATGTGAAACCAGACTCTTTTTGCTTAACAAAAAATACAACAATTCTAACCGGGGTTTCAGCATTAAGAATATATCACTTTGCATTTCTTTGTGATAAATCTTTTTCCTCACAGCCAGTCCACTTGATAGTAAAATCCTTGATTTTCTCACATACCAGTCTTGATAGCTTGAACCACTGAAGTTAATGACGAACAACCACTGTTTAATGTTGACACTCGATGTACTGTCTAGTTCATGATTGACTAACCGCAATGAATGTTCTTCATATATTGACTTTAAAATCTGGTTCCTTTTCTTTTCTCATCTCTCTTTTTGATTCTTTCTGTACAGTCTCTGTCACTGTCGAAATCTCTGTCACTATAAATGAATCCACTTCTTTAACGAATACTTCACTGAGGCTTGATCAAATGACTGAGCTTCTTTCAATGTAGTAATTCCTCAAGTCTGTAGATTGACCTTGATCTTTTTCTTCTGACAGATAATACAATCTAAGATTCCTTGTGACAGTCTATATACTATTCACTACTACAATCTTGTTTAAGTTCAGTTGTATCCTCGAAATACAAATAGGCTACATCATATGCCTTTCAATCTCCCCCTATTTGTTTGTTAGACAATAACAAGCAAATACCTAGAGGATAACTCAACTAACTCACTTAAACAAGAAAAAGATTAAGCATTTAATAGCTTAGTGAATAGTACATTAAAAAATTTCTCTGGTTTGAATTTAACAATTCCAGAATCCTCAGTTGAATATCTTGAACTTTGTGCATCACGCAAAATCTCATTCTTTAATTCTGGCACGTTAGGAATCTAAATCCTTGAAGAAAACCTTAATATACCCTTATCATCTTTCTAAGTGAAAATTTCCTCACCTGTTAACGTGTTCATATCTTGGCTCATGATTTCCTCCTGACATCTTCGTATCTTTTCAATTAACTCCGATTGAAAGGTCATGGTATGAAACTTCGCACTAGTAGGCTCCAAAATCTGGACTTCTAATTTCAACTTTTCAAACTCCTTAGACAATTCTTTGGGTATGGTGAACATGTTCAGTCTTTCCTTTATACTCAATGCGTCCGCCACCACATTTGCTCTTCCTGGGTGATAATTAATCGTGCAATCATAATCCTTAATCAGCTCCAACCATCGCCTTTCTCTCATGTTAAGTTCCCGTTGAGTGAAGATGTACTTCAAACTTTTGTGATCCGTGTAAATCTCACATTTTTCACCATATAGATAGTGTCTCCAAATCTTTAGTGCAAAAATTATTGCTTCTAACTCCAAGTCGTGAGTCGGGTACTTCTGCTCGTGAGGCTTTAATTATCGAGAAGCTGATAAGTGGATTTTATATCCACTTGTAACGCTTCAAATCGGCTTAAATTGATTGACTTGACCTCAAGTATTTCGTGTTTTTTGATCCATTTTAGTGAGTTTGTGTAGGGTTACTAACTTGAGTTTGGAAGATATAAATTGCATATTTTATGGTAGATTTGAGTTCAAGAAGTGAAAAATGACAATTTGCAAAAGAAACGAAGGAAAAAGGAGTTAAAACGAAG
The DNA here is from genome assembly GCA_036435485.1 of Saposhnikovia divaricata. Classification (NCBI taxonomy): domain Eukaryota; kingdom Viridiplantae; phylum Streptophyta; class Magnoliopsida; order Apiales; family Apiaceae; genus Saposhnikovia; species Saposhnikovia divaricata. Next base: position 121,124,783 of record CM071601.1, on the reverse strand, counting down.
AAAATCAGCCAAAATCAGCTCCCGGCAGGAACCAAGTGCGCACTCAGCGCGCAAAGGACGCAGTCAGCGCAGTGAACAGTGCAAGAGCGCGTACTTTGAATAAGGATGGAGGTGTTCGTAGGTTATGAAGTGTCTACCGTCTATTCTGTTTATAAACCTGTGATTGTCTTGGCGAAGAACATGTATGATTTTGGTCTAGTTTTGGAAGTATCTCTGATGATCATTGCACACACGCACGTTTTTTGTTCATGTATTGTTAGTATACGGGGACTTAGTCGAGCACTATTTGGATTTAGTTGCATTCTTTGAGATATTTGCTTGCTAGTTGGTTTTGGTTAGTTCGAGGGGATCGTTGAATTTTCATATTAGTTGCATTCATGCATTGCATTGTTTTTGCATTGTTTTGTTAGATGGATTTTGTGGGTAAATTTGCTATAGGCCCTCACGAGACCATACTCGTCCACTAGGGGCTGCCTAGGGGTTTAAAGGGCTTGTTGCATATGCCAAATGTAACCGTGATCACCTACGGAAGTGGTACTAGTTAGTTGTATATAGTTATGTCTATTTATGCTTGAGGACAAGCATCGGTTTAAGTTTGGGGGTGTGATAAGTGGATTTATATCCACTTGGAACGCTTTATTTTGGCTTAAATTGATCGCTTTGATCTCAAGCATTTGTGTGTTTTTAACGTGTTTTTGTGAGTTATGTAGAACTACTAGCTTGAGGCAGGTATGATGTTTTTCTATGATGCTTTGGTGGTTTTGAGCTCAATATATGAAGAACGGCAACTCGCGGAAGAGAATTGGAGGTTAATTTGATTAAAATTCGGATTTTCAGGGTAGGCTGTGCAGTCTTCACTGTTTTGGCCATATCTGGAGTTCTACAAGTCCGTTTGAGACCCGTAAGCAGTCGTTGGAAAGCTCGGAAGAAGACGAATATGTTGTGGCAAAGTGTTCCAGTAGCCTCAGCGTGGCCGTGCCTGAACTACACTAAAATGGAGCGCGGGCGCGCTTGGATGATTGACAGAATTTCTTAGCAGCGCGGGCGCGCCTGGTTTATACTGAATTGGAGCGCGGCCGCGCCTGTTGCCGCCAAAAGAATTCCCAGAACCTGCAGAATTCAATTTTGACAAGGAATTGCTACAATTCCTACTTCTAATAAGTATGGTAATTGCTCTGGGCGGCTGGTACTTTCTAGAATCAAACCTACACATGGAATTTGCAATTCTTATCTTATTCAAAAACGAAAATTGCCAATCTTCTATTTAAACTCTAAAATGGTAATTGCTTGGAGGATAGGCAAATTGGGGCTATAAATACACATCTTGGGGTACATAAAAACATACACCATAACACCAGATATCAGATTCACATACATTCATAGCACGAGATCGAGAAGCCAAGGCGAGGATCGTGACAACAAGAAGATCTAGACATAGTTTTCTTGTATTCCTTTATTAGGCGTATCTTTTGGATGCTTGTTTCATACTTGGATTTGTTCTCTAAAACCTTGTTACTTTGTTGATTAATTCATCATGCTTATCTTGATTACTACCATGTTTTCACTTGATCCCATGATGACGAACGGTTCAATTATGAACTAATCGTTGTCATGGGATTCTAACGGATTTATCTATGTAGCTTAGTAGTTTGATTGCTTTAAAGATTTACGTGTGGTGAATTCTTGATATCCTTGTATGGTTGTGTTTCATGTATTTAGATGCGTAGCTAACATCTAATCTGTTAATCTCTTGCGAAACGAGAGTGGATCTTGAGATTTAGAACTTGCCATGCTAGCATAAGATAGGTTGATGTTTTAACATCATGATTTGTAGCGTAAATATAGATATTATGCTGCCCTATCTGATCTAAATAGACAACTTGTCCTTCAACCTTTATGTTTTCAAATCTTATAGAAATATAGGGTCTAAACATAATTGGTGTCTATTCATCTTCTATCTCTTTTGTGGATGTATGATTAGTTTGGCGTTCGTATACCGAGAGGTAACCTATACTTGTTTCGTGTTGTCTGATCAGATATCAAAAACCATCACATGTATTGATTAAAGGCATCAACTCTAAGTGAAGCAGATAATGAAGTTAGAGTCCCATGTTTATTCTCATATAAGTAATTCAGTTTAATTCTCGTTAGTTGTTCATTCGTAGTTGATAATTTCCATCTTAGTTAGTTTAGTTAATTAAAACCCCAATTTGTTATTTGTCTTAGCAGTGAATTAAAACCATACATTGTTGAATAGGTGCATTAACTGAATAGAAACATAAACCAGATCTCTGTGGGAACAAACTTGACTTATTCATATATTACTTGTGACCACGTACGCTTGCGTGATTTAGTGCAAACAGAAGCATACGCAATCACCTTTCCATGCTGCATCAATACACACCCTAATCCCTTGTATGAAGCATCGCTGTAAATCACAAAATTCCCTTTAGTGTCGGGTAAAACTAACACTGGTGCCGTTACTAATCTTTTCTTTGGTTCTTGGAAACTTTCCTCACACTTTTCATTCCATATGAACTTCTCATTTTTCCTAGTCAACTTGGTCAATGGTGAGGCGATCTTAGAAAAATCTTGAACAAATATCCTGTAATAACCAGCCAATCCTAAGAAACTTCTTACTTCAGTAGGTGTTTTCGGTCTACTCCAATTTACCACAACTTCTATCTTCGCAGGATCAACTCCAGTTCCATCACTACTGATTATATGACCTAGAAATTGCACCTCTTCCAACCAAAACTAACATTTTGAAAACTTGGCATACAACTTCTCCGCTCTCAGGATTTCCAACGCAATTCTTAAATGTTCCGCATGTTCTTCCCGGGTCTTGGAATATATCAAAATATCATCGATGAAAACTATCACAAATTTATCCAAATGCTTCCTAAAGGCTCTATTCATGAGATCCATAAATGCTACTGAGGCATTGGTTAATCCAAATGGCATCACTAAAAATTCATAATGTTCATACCTTGTGCGAAATGCCATTTTTGGAATGTCTTCAGGTTTGATCTTCAATTGATGATAGCCCAATCTTAAATCAATCTTCGAGAAATATGTTGCTCCTTTAAGTTGATCAAACAAATCGTCGATTCTAGGTAGGGGATACCTATTCTTGATGGTCAGCTTGTTAAGCTCACGATAATCGATACACAGTCGCATACTACCATCCTTCTTCTTGACAAACAACACAAACGCTCCCCATGGTGATACACTTGGACTTATGACTCCGTTATCTAAAAGTTCTTGTAATTGTGTTGCTAACTCTTTCATCTCCACAGGTGCCATCCTATATGGTGCTTTGGACATGGGTTCTGCTCCAGGTACCAGGTCTATAACAAACTCCACTTCTCGATCCAGAGGTAAACCGGGTAATTCTTCTTGAAAAACATCGAGGAACTCGTTAACTATTGGTATGTCTTCTATCTTCGGAGCTTGCTTCTCTACATCCACCACATGTGCTAAATATGTTTCACAACCTTGTCTAAGTAACCTTTTTGCTTGCATAATGTTCAGAAATTTCTTTACTTGCCTTTGTCCTTGAAATACCATTTCTTTGTCATCTTCCATCCTTAATCTTACCTGCTTCTTCCTACACTCAATTTGTGCATCATAATCGGCCAACCAATCCATTTTTAAGATTACATAAAATTCTCCCATTTCGAAAGGTATCAAATTGGCATAGAAAAGGTAACCACCTATCTCTATATTACACTGAGGACACACTTGAAGGGGACTCTATCTTGGTTTGCCACCTCTATTACTAAAGATTGCTCCAAAGGTTGAATTTCACATTGCAATTTACTAACAAACTTGTTGGAAATAAAAGACTTGGTAGCTCCAGAATCAATTAAAACTTTAGCCTCTACTAGAGTTCACAGGGAGCGTACCTGTGACCACATCAACTTCCTGAATAGCATCCAACATTGTCATGTTGAAATTTCTGGCTCTAGGTTGAGAGATTTGGGTCTGGGATGGAGGTCCAGCTATTCTCAGAGCATTTGGCGATGGGGGTCCGGCTATCCTCAAAACATTTGCTGTTTGAACTGGTTCCTTACAATCCTTTGCAAGATGACCAAATTTCCCACATTTGAAACAAGTCACTCCTATTGTCCCGGGTTTTGTATCCGAACACTCATCAGCATAATGTCCCTTCTTTTTACACTTAAAACATGTAATACTTAGTCTGCGACAAACTCCCGAGTGCTTCTTCCCACAAGTTGTACATTCAGGTAAGGCTGGTCTGATTGGTATTCTGAAAACATGTGCCTCGACCACCATTTCCATTCTTTGACTTCTGAAAAACTCGGTTCTTATTAAACTGACCCTCACTCCTTGGCTTGAACTTGTTGTTATTATTATTATTATTATTATTATTATTATTATTATTATTATTATTATTATTATTATTATTATTATTATTACCTCTTGGGTTCTGACTTCCCTCAGTACTTTCTCTCTTCCTTTTCTTTCCTGCCTTCTCCTTCTGATACAATTCGCTTTCACCTTCAACAATCATAGCTTTCTCCAACACCATTGAATAGTTCTCCAACTGAAACACTGCCACCTTACTACGTATCCATGGCTTTAAACCTTGTTGAAATCTTTTAACTTTCTTTGCCTCAGTATTGACATATTCAGGAACAAACCTTGCTAACTCTATGAATTTTTCCTTATACTTCGCCACACTCATATTCTCCTGCTTTAACCCTAGAAATTGGATCTCTAGCTGATCTTGCATATACCTTGAAAGATACTTCTCGAGAAATAACTCCGTGAATCTCTACCATGTAATTACTCCTTCACCTTCTAACAGCTTTGTTGACTCCCACCAATAGTTTGCTTCAGCTTTCAAGAAATAGCACACATATTCAGTCTTTTGATCTTCTCCTACACTTACCAAAGTAAAAGCTTTTTCCATTTCATTCAACCAAGCCCTAGCTTCCATAGGTTAACAGTACCTTTAAACTTTGGTGGGTGTACCGCTTGAAAAGCTTTAAAGGTCACGATTGGTTGAGCGGGTTGTTGTTGAGCTAATGTGGTTGTCTGTTGTTGAAGAAGTTGAAGAATTTGAGTCATAGTCGGGTCAACTGGATTTCGATTGCTAGGGTTCTGGTTTTCGGGATTTTCAGCAGGTGTTTTCTTCTTTGGAGGCATGATTCTGATAAGAAAACAAGTAGTTTATTAAACAACAGACAAGTATGTACAGAGATAAATTTACAAATCCTGAATTTTGAGTTGTTTGTGAACACAAAAGTCATAACAGTGCAAAGGATCAGGGAAATATAGGTGTTATCTTGAACAAGTAATTCTAACAGAAGATATTCAGACAACTTAGAATTTAATAAAAGATGTGCAAATAACAAGAAAATAAAGGTCAGGGTACCAACAGAGTTAGTAATATGAACAACAGTTTTTAGAGTTCAAGGTACACTGTTAACAATCCAACTACTAAAAGGTAAATGCTGGAAATAATCCCTATCATCTAGTAGATACTGCCAATAACGTATAAGAACGTCTCTGCGTGGATTGGTGCAAGTACTGGTAATAATGAAATAGACCAAACCGTGTCACTAACTAACTCCTCAGGTCTTCATCAAGGTCGAACTCAGGTAAATACACATCGGATAAATAGTGAGTCTACAAAAGCATCCATCACCTGTGATAAAGATATAGCGCAAAAGGAGATACTAGAGCAATAAAAGGTTATCCTAAATCTACCACCTACTATCCTAATGAAAAACTACTCCTATCGCTCCTATCCTATGCCTATAAGGGTTCAAATCCTATCCCAGACCTATTTTATACCTATCCAAGCTTGTTTCAGTGACCAAAACCTGATAGCTCTGATACAAACCTGTAACGCCCTCCCGATCTGGGGTCAGGATCGGGGCGTCACTACACAATCTAAATGCATAAACCCTGCTGACAATAATAATAAAACATAATATAATATCCCCACTATCAACCTGGATCTTTAACAGGTAGTGGTATGAAACAAACAACTAATAAACTATGTTATTACATTACATTACCAAATCCTTCATCAAAAGTTACACACACTTCACAAATATTAATACAACTAATTGGCACTATTTCTACAAGTCTTGACTGTTGCTCAAACGTCCAACCTTCTACCTGATCAAGACTAGTCTGCCTAGGTTTCCACACAACAAACAATTCTTCTGATAAGGCCTTTAAGATAAATCTTCTTCTTTCTTAACTAAAAAAGGGTTAGAAAACAATAGCAAGGAGTGAGCCAAATGCTCAGCAAGTGACAATATAGATATAAAAAATCCACAACTGAATACGGAATACAACAATATAAAGGCACCAAAGGTAATTCCAGATATTTTGATTTAGTTCGTAATCTCAAGATAAGCCTGTCTAGCAGTAAAATATTCTATTCATGACATTTTAAAATCATCCTTTGAAAATTTCTAATACTCGTCCATTTGAGAAAGAAAACAATCAATTCTCTTATTAAATCAATTTCATTTTTAAAATATTTAAATTTGATTGGAGGTTTTTCATGACAACGGACAATACAGGTGATCAGCCACGCAAAGTCCCCATACCGGACATGAAGTCCCTCTGGACCTTGAAATTGGGTTCCCAATTAGGCAACACATTGGCCTTTCAAATGCTGGACTGGGCACTCCCCTAGCCTCTTACGCTAAAAAAATGTTGGACCGGCATCACCCGGCCTCTTACGCTCTCCAATCAGAAGGAATCCGTATAAAACATTTTTGACGGATTCCCTCACAATAAAACCCTTAAAATCATTTAAAACATTTCACTTTTCGGTCCTTAAACTCACTGATAACAGATCAGCTCAGCTTAAGGAATTTTAAAAGAAACATTTTAAAATAAATAAGCCTTTTTTAATTGCAGTTATAAAAGATTATTGGTCAGGGAAGCATTCATGTGTAAGTGCATAAGGTACACAAGGTAGGGATTCAAGTATGATTCAAAAGTATTTATGAATAAAGTTTTGTCAAGCACATAATAATATATGGAGGTGATGTGAAAGAAATATTTAATTAACTCTGGTAGGTTTCAGAAAATAGGATTAAATCAAATAAAAGGGGCCATGAGCAAATGAGGAATAAAGTAAATTTTAAGGTTTTAGAATTAAGGTTCCAGGGATTGTAAGTAGGGTTTTATTTGTGTGGTTTAGGAAGTAAGCTTAAAGAAAAGGTTTATGACAGAGCAAATCATGAATTATAAATTAAGTTTTATAGTTTAACAAGAATTATTGGAAATAGTAGGGTACAAAAGCTTAAACAACCATGCATGGGTATAAACAATATGGTACGAGGGTTTAAACAGCAATTCATAAGGATAAATGACAAGATACAAGAGTTAAACAACAATTCATAAGGAATAACAACAAGGTACAAGAGATTCAACAATAATTTAAAAGGAACAACAGTAAGTTATAAAAGTTTAAACAGAAATTCACAAGCAGTTGATGGATTCTGAACTTTAGCATAAGGTTCGAGTCACTTGCCTTAACAAAGTACTTTCACGCTAGTCACTTAGTTCAAAAGTCCTCAGCCTTTGCCTTTACTTTACCCCTTGAGTCTACGTCCTTCGAATCTACACAATAAAAACACTAGTTCAAAATTCTATACAATATTCGACGTTCGTCTTCAAACGTCTAACCTTAATCTACCCTTGCGATAATCCCTAAATTTATTAACTTTAATCATATAATATCCACCATAGACCACTAACATAAACATATAATGATAACTAATAAGCATTTAACAGGTAATCACATAAATAAAATATAACTCAAATACCACTCCAAATTAGAAGTACATATATATATATATATACTCGAGAATGTACAGTTAGAAATTTTTAGAAAATTTTGACGGCATCCCCTTTGTACGAGTGACTACCAGTCGGAATACAACCGACACAACCAACCAAAAATCATCAGATTCCAAATAAAATTTACAACCAACAACATATTAACAATTCGAGCTAAATTTTCTTCAATGCAAATAATCCTTAAATTAATTAATTCATATCAACCGGATATACAATTTGGGAATTAAACACGAACTGAAAAATATTACATAATTGATGAAAATAAATCTTGGCTCAAGCATTCATCATTGCTAATTCCATCGACTCAAATAAAATCGGTGGGGGCGAAATTTTGAGGGTACCCTAATTGGGTTTCCGACTCGAAACTCCACATGAAAATCAACACGAGCAATCAACAATTTATTTCTCAGAGTAAGTCAAATAGAGTCTCGAATGGTAACCAAACAAAAATCTCGGAGTACATTGTAACAGAGCACTGATCACTGATTGTAACAATTGACAAGAATAGTCGAAGTAACAGCAGTCGACCAATTCAACATAATTGAACCACAACCACGGCTGCTAACACACGCACTACACAGTAACTCGAACACAACACACACAAAGTGCAGGACTGAATTACATATAAGCATACTGATTTAGGAACCACACTTACACGACATCTACACACACTCCACCTGTTTTGTACGCACACACCCGAGCTCACCCACACTAATTCAATACCAATACACGACAACGATTGTAGAACAGGGGAGGGGAAAACTGAGAGCGCCCTTGATAACAAACCTACACACACTTACTCGATTACATAACGCATACACCTCACATACCCACGCATGCACACTCGATCGACCCACACACACACCCACTGTTTACACACACACATGCTTCTTATTCACAAACACCCAGCAACACACACATACCACATGCAGTATCACAGCAAGCACAGAGAATACAGGGGATGAGCAGGAGAGTGAGAATTAAAACCCTAGCAACGACCATCAAAATAAGCTTTAATTGAAGCTTACAATGAGAGAGAGAGAGAGATTTCGAGAGTATAGAGAAAACTCGAGAGGCTTCCAAGAACTCACGCTGCAAGACTAATTTGGAAAGGATAGTATTAACAATTTAGGGATTTAAGTGATTTGGGGGAAAAACAAAGGAAATTATGTGATTTCAAAGAAAATTTCTAAAAAAAAACAAGTAAAATCCACTTTGTTAAATAATAAATAATTGAGTAATGTTTGAGAAAATTCACAAAATTATTTTTAAAAAGTAGAAAATAAAATTATCTATCTCCCCATATTTTTAGGATAAAAAACGAATTAAATACGGATTTTACAAGTATAAATCCATAAAATACAAAATAACTCATAAAAATCATTTTAAAATCCTTAAGATAGAAAACAATTCATCAAATATTTTTAAAAGTCAAATAAACTCATAAAGTTAATAATGCAAAAGATTTCATAATTTTTACTAATCCCGATGATTTTATAAAATTCTCAGAAGATAAGTAACACATAATTTAAATAGGAATTAATAAAAAAATAGAAATAAAATATGTAGACTTATCCGACACATCAATTATCAAATAAACCCACAAATGAAATATCATACATATTTTACCTCCTCAACAATATTCATGTCACATAATTCACATTTAATATTAAATAAATAATTATAAATACCAAAAATTTCTAAGGCGTTATATCGAGACCCCAAATATTTCTTACGCCTTCAACAAACTTATCTTTAGCTTTTGCAATCATTTTGATAATTTGAATGTTAATTTTCTCACAATTGCTCCAACATCTGTATATAGCTAAAAGGTAGGTTAAAAAGTTTCTTTTCTTATTACATACTAAATTTTCTATGTGAGCTAGATAGTAAATCACCGATCAAAGAGTGAAAATGTTTGTAAATCAATCGTGCATTTGATTTATTCTGCCATTCTGAAATTTTCAATAAACTTAACATAGATCGTGACAAAGACATGTGAATCAACTACATTAACTATTAAGAAAGTCTGTAGTTATGATAGATAAATAGTGTCAATAGTTTATGTTCTACATAAAAAGTTCACAAGCTCACATCTTCTAATACATGTCTGTGGAAAAATAAGTAACACATTAACCATATTCCCGGGTATCCCAGCCATCAAAAACTTGGTAAACGGATCATCCAACTAAATTTACGATATCAAATAAGTCGATTACTCTGAAAATATGAAAATTCATGAACAAATGTAATAGGAGGCAATGTCATCTAAACAACAACTTAACAAAAGAGCTATGCTTTCTTTACCTTCTCATCTTCTCATATGTTCTTAACTCTAGAAATCTATACATTTACAAAACTCGACAATTGGCTACATCTTCAAAATTTAACAAACATTTTTCTATAGTGCTAGCTGTGAGCTATGGATGCAAGGCATTTTCCATATCAGTCCGTACATTTTCTGTTGCTAACACATCCATCAAGGAAGTATGCTCGCAAGACTAAAACTCAGAGGAATTGTTAATTGTCAGATATATCTTATATCTACAGTACTTCCGAATTTCGGCGTACTTTACAAAATTCTTTTTTTTTCCTTGCTAGAACATACCTTTAAAATACGATTTAGTAAGAAATTTCACCTAAACATTAAGTTTACACTCATGTAAATTATTTAATATAGATATATAAATTTTAAAATACAATACAAAAAAGAGCAAAAAAGTTGACCTGACCTGACTAAAAGAAACAACATTGGAGTGAAACCTAGTCTGATCACCTTTATCACACATAATTGAAGCTGGTACATCAGGAACAACGATCCAATCAGGACAAGCCCATTCTTTCTGTCAATACCGATCACCTCAATCAATCCCGAACCAAACGGACCCACTTTACATGCACTCAAAGGTAGCCAGTTTTTAGGTATTTTCTTGGAGCATTGATGCAGCTCTAAAGGTTGATATATTAATATTAAACAAGAACAAACAATCTGACCTCAACTAGTGAGATAGAGACTGTTTAGATCATTCTCAGAGAATTAACCATACACAAGAAAGGTAATTCTGAAAGAATAAGCTAAGGATGGAAAATAGATTAAGACAGATTTAGATAAGGAAGGAAATGCATTCTTCATATGAAAATAAGATAGGGATAGGTTTTTGTCTTAGGTGCCTTACATATTGTCCTACTACTAACATGAAATGGAAATTACAACTAAATGAAAATGAAATGTAAAATGTGACTGAGTTGTCATCTTCAGAGTGTGGTCCACAGCATATTCTCCTATTCCTCTGTGCTGTCAACGGTCATTTCATTAGCAATTTCATGTGCATTTCTCATATCATTTCCTTCATCATTGTCCTTGTTCTCAACTATCACTTCTTTGTCAATGTGAACTGTATTAACTATTTTTCTTGCTGATAACGCATCAATACTCCCCCCTATCGGAGATCCTTGACCCTAAGGATCAAAATCATGATACTTCTACATTATTTCATTGGCATTTTCCCATGAAGACAATTGGCTCCATTAAATAAGCCATTGGACTTGAGTTGCATTGTGCTTTTTAACTGTCCTGATGTCCATCATAACTGTAGGAGTTTTAGGAACCTCAGTACTTGTAGATTCATAATTGGTTGGCAAGGAAGCATCAAGAGAATTAGGGGGAGGTCCATGGTGAGCTTTGAGTAAGGAAACATGGAAAGTAGGATGGATTTTCGAGGATGGTGGAAGCTGAAGTGTGTAAGCTACTAAACCCACCTTCCGTATAACCAAGTATGGGCCAAAATACTTCACAGCAAGTTTCTGATTTGGTTTGGAAGCCACTAAAATCTGCATGTATGGGTGAAGTTTGAGATAAACCCATTCTCCTACCTTGAATTGTCTATCTGATCTAATTTTGTCTGCTAGCTGCTTCATTCTGTTCTGTGCCTTGTGCAGATTATGCTTTAGAATCTTGATGGTTTGTTCTCTAGTCTGCAAACTTCTATCAACCGAATCCAACAAGGTAGAGCCAACTATGTAAGGCCTATGTATAGGTGGTGGCTGGTTATACATTACCTCAAAAGGGGTCTTTTTAGAAGTAGTGTGGAAGTTTGAGTTGTACCAAAATTCTGCCAAGGGAAGCCACTTGATCCAGTCTTGAGGTACCTCATGGCACATACATCTGAGATAGGTTTCCAAGCATCTATTAAGGACTGCAGTCTAACCATCCGTCTGAGGGTGATAAGCAATAGAAAGCTTGAGTTGCACACCTTGCAGTCTCATAAACTCTATCCAGAAATGGCTATTGAAGACTTTATCTTTGTCAGAGATAATGGCTTTTGGAGAACCATGTAACTTATAAATGTGTTCCAGGTATGCTTGAGCTACTGTGAGGGAAGAGAAAGGATGGCTCAATGCAATGAAGTGACCTTATGTGCTTAGTCTATCCACAACCACCATGATGACTTCCTTACCCTTAGACTTAGGGAGACCCTCAATAAAATCCATTGAAACCTCTTCCCAAATAGAATCAGGAATAGGAAATGGTTGGAGTAGCCCAGGGTATGCACTTGTATCATACTTGCATTTTTGACAAACTATACAATGCTTGATGAAAGCAATGACAGACTTCTTCATTCCAGGCCAGTAAAACAGGGTCTGAATCCTTTTTAGAGTAGCATGGATACCTGAGTGTCCACCATGCCCTGAGGTATGCATTCAGTTCAGAATGGTTTGCTTGAAGCTATTGCTGTCTCCAACAACTAATCTCTCTTTTATTAGTAGCTGATCTTTAGTCCAAGTATACAAGGGGTGAGAGCCAGGGTTTTGTTGTATGTCTGAAATTATTCTACTCAGGTCAATGTCTGTGATCCAGTGTAGCTTCAAGTCATCCATTAGTTGGGAATGGATTATTGTCACAACCATAGTTAAAAACTGCATACTGTGGATCCTTGACAAGGTATTTGCAGCTCTATTTTCACTCCCACTTTTGTATTCAACTATATAGTCAAAACTTGCTAACTTAGATAGCCATTTTTTATGGAATGGGCTCCCCAACTTATGCTCCAATAGATATTTGAGACTTTACTGATCAGTCCTAATCACAAATGGCAAACTTAGAAGGTAGTGTTGCCAATTATGCACTGCAAATACAATAGCCAAGAGTTCCCTTTCATAAGCTGATAACCGAGCATTTTTATAAGAAAAGGCCTTGTTGAGATAGGCTATAGGATGCCCCTCTTGCATGAGCACATCCCTCATACCCTTACCAGAAGCAACAGTCTCTATAATGAAAGGCTTGCCAAAATCTGGAAGACTCAAGACTGGAGGGTTTGTCATCTTTACCTTTAATAATTCAAAAGCAGCCTGAGCCTCTGCATTCCATGTGAAAGCATCTTTCTTGAGGAGGGCAGTCAAGGGTCTACCAATCTTACCATAGTCCTTGATGAACCTTCTATAGTACCCTGTTAATCCCAGAAAACCCCTGAGTTGTTTCAAAGTTCTTGGTATAGGCTAGTTAACAATTGAGGTAACCTTATCAGGTTCAGTATGCACTCCTTTAGAATTGATGATGTGGCCTAAATAATGAACCTCACTAACTCCAAATGAGCATTTCTTCAAGTTAGCATGAAGGGAATTTTGCTGCATCAGCTCTTGCACCATCTGTAAATGACTTAAGTATTCCTCCCAAGTAGAGCTATAAATGTCATCAAAAAAAGACAAGAACTCCTTTCCTCAATAGTGGTTTAAATACAAAGTTCATTAAGGCTTGAAAAGTAGAGGGGGCATTAGTGAGACCAAAGGGCATAACCAGGTATTCATAATGGCCCAAGTGAGTTTTAAAGGCAGTCTTGTGTATATCACTATCACTGACCCTACTTTGGTGATATCCAGATTTCAAATCAAGCTTTGAGAAGTATTTAGTACCATTCAATTCATCAAGTAACTCCTCAATAATGGGAATTGGGAACTTATCTTTAATTGTAGCTTTATTCAAGTTGCTATAATCGATGCACATCCTCCAACCTCCATCTTTTTTCTTGACTAGAACAATTGGAGCAGCAAAATGGCTGTTACTAGGTCTTACGATGCCTTGATCCATCATCTCCTGCACCATCTCTTCAATGACAGATTTCTGTAGTGTAGAGTACCTGTATGGCCTTAGGTTGATTGCATCTGTGCCTTGCTTCAAAGGGATCCTATTGTCAAACTATTCTCTCTTAGGTGGCAGCCCTTCTGGTACTGAGAACACCTCAGAGTATTGATTTAGCAGTGTAGCTAAATCAGAGTCTACAATTTTTGAACTCCCTTCCATAGAGTTAAGTTGTGGTGTATGCCCTACTAATACTGGAATTAGTTGGAGCATAGAAACCTCTCCAGTTGAGTGTATCAGTTTATCCAGTTTCTAGGAATGAATTCTCTTTAGTTTCTTCCCAGTAATTCCCCTTAAGGAGACCTTGCTACCCTTAGAAGTAAACTACATAGTTAACTTTGAAAAATCCCAAAGGACTGGACCCAATTGAGAAAACCAGTATATTCCCAAAACCACTTCACTACCACTTAATGGTAATAGTAACACATCGGCTTGAAACTCTGTTCCCTGCATCTTCCAGGTAAAGTCTTTGATAATTTTATTACAGACCAATTGACCACCATCAGCCACCTTGACACCCATTGGGGGCATATTTTCCACCTTACATCCCATATTTAGAGCTGTTGTAGCATCTATAAAATTGTGAGTGCTACCAGTGTCTAGTAGCAGTTGTAGACTCTTTTTCCCACAATGCCCAGTTACCCTCATTGCTTCTACCTTCTATTGCTTCGAGTGAGATATGAGCACACTGATTTTCTGCTTCCAACACTGGTTCCTCAGGAAGTATCTCTTCTACCTCGGGTTCCTCACTCACATCTTCTACTTCTATATAGAAAAATTGAGGTTTTTTTCCCTTTACATTTATGACCTAGGATGTATCTCTCATCACACCAGAAACATATATTTTTAGCCCTCTTGTCACTCAATTAAGCTGGTGTTAGAGTCCTCCTGTTATTACTAGGTAAGGTTTTTGGAAGAGTAGTCATTTTGGTGGTGGCAGTGTATGGTTTAGACAGAGTAGTGGAAATAGGGATGTAGGGTTTAGTAGCTGTAGGAGTTGGTAAAATGGGACCTCTGTTGTGGGTTTTAGCCCTCTGTGCCTTAGTAGATGCTTCTTGCAACTTTGCTAAGCATAAGGCCTGTTGAATTGACTTAGGAGCAAACGTCCTGACAGACAACTGAATATCATCCTCTAAACCTCTCAAGTAGCAGCTCAACAGGTACTCCTCAGGCAAGGTCAATCTACTGGTAAGGGCATCGAAAGTATCATGGTACTCTTGAACTGATCCTTGTTGTTTTAATGCCTTAAGATCTGCCATGGGGTCATCATACAGATCTCCAAACCTTGTAGTAATGTCCTCAGTGTATTTGGCCCAAGTGGGTAAAATATGATTACATCTTTGCATATAGGTCTGATGCCAGGGCAATGCTTTACCCTCCAGATGGATGGCAGATAGTCTCACTTTTTGAGGATCTGTCACCTCATCCAATTGAAAAAACTGGTTAGATTTATACAACCAAGACCTCAGTTCTGTACCATCAAATTTTGGAAATTCTACTTTGGTCATTCTAGCTGTAAAAGTAGGGTATTTATTGGTGTCATTATTAACTATAGTTCTCTCTTTTTCTGTGTTTCTACTTGTGGTCTCAGTTTCATTAGAGACCAGTTTAGCCACTTGCATCGAAAGACCCAACACCAACTCATTCAGCTTAGAAATATTCTTAGCATTTTGCTCTATGTTAACAGTACCATTATTACAAGCTTCCACAATACGTTGATTCTGAGCCTCAAGGAGAGTACGAAGATTTACCTCCATTCGTTGCAAATCTGGGCGTTCACCTTCACCATCTGACCCTTCCCCAGATCGAGTATTACGCCCTTGTCCCCTTTAGCCAAGGATCTACCGCTCTGATACTAGTGATGTAGCTCCAAAGATTGATATATTAATATTAAACTAGAACAAACAATCTGACCTCAACTAGTGAGATGGAGACTGTTTAGATCATTCTCAGAGAATTAACCATGCACAAGAAAGGTAATTCTGAAAGAATAAGCTAAGGATGGAAAATAGATTAAGACAGATTTAGATAAAGAAGGAAATGCATTCTTCATATGAAAATAAGATAAGGATAGGTTTTTGTCTCAGGTGCCTTACATATTGTCCTACTATTGACATGAAATGGAAATTACAACTAAATGAAAATGAAATGTAAAATTTGACTGAGTTGTCATCTTCAGAGTGTGGTCCATAACATATTCTCCTATTCCCCTGTGCTGTCAACGGTCATTTCATTAGCAATTTCATGTGCATTTCCCATATGATTTCCTTCATCATTGTCCTTGTTCTCAACTGTCACTTCTTTGTCACCTTGTGGGTCAGTGTGAACTGTATTAACTATTTTTTTTGCTGATAACGCATCAAGCATTCTGTCAATTATATTGGATATCCGATGTGAAATCGACTGCCCACGACTGTGTATAAAGTGTGGCTTGATATTTGTGTTATTTTGAGTAGGATAAGGCTATATGGGTAATTTTGCTGGCAATTTTGTGGAACTTTTTACCCCAACCTGAACTTAAATTTTCCAACCACCTGCAACATATTAACCATTAAGGTTTCAAAGAATGAATTCAAGATTTCATTAATTTATAGAAACAGCTCTTCTAATTTGTTATGTACTCCCTCTGTCTCTAAATGTTATGCTCATTCAAAATGTCGGTTCTGTTCATTATATGAGATAAATTATTAATTTACACCTAGTCTATAAGACCAAATATAGTCATGAGTGATCTTGTTGGATTCGTATTTGTCAGTACTTTAATACAGTGAAGTTTTTATATTTAATACTAATACGAAATTAAAGATATTAACGATTAAAAGTGTGTGTTGGCAAACGTGTCCAGTCCAAATTGAAAACTAATAAAAGACAGAGGGAGTAATAATTTAGATCCACACACTCACTGACAGTGACGATATCAGACATGAGGATGGCAATGAAACAATTAGGGCTGTCAAACGGATATTTATTTCGACCCGGACATTTTCGGGATGCCGCTAATAACCATCAATAGGTACTCCCAACGCGTCGACCACACGTGGGATCGCGGGTTTGTTTATTAGCTCCTATTTGTGGGATCTGCCTATATCCGAATCCGAAATCCGAAATCACTATACTATCCGAATCCGTATACGAATTCGACGGATAATAGAAAATTATATCCGAATTCATATCCGACGGATATTATCCGGATACGGATAATATCCCAATCCGAATATCCGAATTTTGAGATTTTTTAAAAAATCCAAATATCTCCGAAAATCCGAAAATCCGAATATCCGAATCATTTAAAAAAATTAAAAAATAACAATTTTTTACTTATTAATGAATTAAATAATTAAATATCTTTACTTGTTAATGAATTAAATAATTCATTAATTATAAATTAAATAATTAAATTATTAATTATTTAATATCTTTACTTATTAATGAATTAAACAATTAAATTTTAATACATAAATAATATATTATAAATATTAAATTATTAATTATTAATTATAAATTACATATTCTAAAAAGTATATATATATATATATACATTTATAAATTTTCGAATATCGGATATTTCAAATACGGATGTGCCTATATCCGTATCCGCTATTTTCGGATACGAATAATATCCGTTTTCTTTCGAATACGGATATTATCCGTTTTTTTCGGATTTGGAATCGAATTTTTCGATCGAATATCGGATTTTTCGGATTTTTTTGAAAGCCCTAGAAACAACCAATCCTACGGACAAAACTTGTTAAACTTACTGCATAGAAATAACTTTTATCAGACATAAAATTGTTAAATTGTTAAAAAATTTTAATATACATAAAATTTTGTTAATTTTAACTGAAATTTTAAAGATATAAATTTTATAAGTTAAAAATTTTAAATAATGTAATTTGATTATTTATATATATGTGTGTGTTTTTTGTGATATTTTAGAAAAAGAGAGATTTTATTTTAAAAATTTATAAAAGATGATATGTTTTAGTTGAAAAGGTAAACGGTTAGTTATTAATTATTATTATATTATTAATTATTTTATTTTATTTAAATAAAATTATTTGTGATATTATTTGAAAATAACAGGTTTCTATAAGAAAAAATAAAATAGGTAACGTATTTTAGCTGAAAAAAGGTAATTTGTTGTTATTAATAATTATAATATTATCATTTAATTCAATTAAATAGAACTCACTGTAGTATTTTGAGAAGAAGATATTTTAATTAGATAGAATGCAAAATATAATATGTTTTATCTGAAAATTGGAATTAATTGATTATTGAAAAATAGAAAATATAACATGTTTCACCTGAAAAATAAAATTGATTAGATATTGGTACTTAAAATATTATTTTATTCAATTAAGTAGAATTATGGATAAAAAAAAAGTTACAACAAATAAGGGAGGGAATAAAGTGCAAGTGCCAAATATAAGTACCACTATTCTTTAAATTATATGATTATTTTCTTAATTTGAATTAAATTTTTTAAGACATGAATTTTGTATTTTTAAATTTTTATATGATATGATTTGATAATGATTATATAAATTTTACCCGTGATATTTCTAGAAAATGAGGAATTTTTGTTAAAATTTATAGAAAAGATGATACGTTTTAGGTAAAAAAAGGTACTCGTTAATTATTAGTAATTGAATATAAAAGGAAATTAATTAGTTATTAAAGGTAACATGTTTTACATGAAAAAGAAAATTGATTAGTTGTTAGTAATTATAAATAATTAAGTAAGTAATTAAGTAATACTATAAATTATTAAGTAAGTAATTAAGTAATACTATAAATTATTAAGTAAGACTAATTAAGTAATGATTATAAAAAATTGAGTAAGGATAATTAGGTAAAAATACAAAGTATCGTATGTTATAATTAATTTTTATATAATTATTATTTTAATTTAATTTTAAATAATTTATATAAAGAGAAATCTAAGTAATTATTCTAGTAACTTTTAACTCATCTATGACTTTTAAGAGAAATCTATTGCAGAAACATAAGGAAATCCCCATCCCCAAGCTCTTCTAAAAAAGAGGTTTATATGCTAGGGTACAATGGTATTATGGTACATATAAGTCTATACTATTATATAAAAGGTAAAATCTTAAAAGTTTTGGTACATGTTTTTTGGTATCTATTTTTTGGTAATTCTTGAATTTACTTATTTACCTTTCTTCATTATAAAGAAAAGTATATACGATATCTATAAGATTAAAACACCTAAAATAAATAATAACATAATATAATTAAAGGTATAGTTGATTACCTTTTTCACATTTACTTTTAGTTGAAGAAATTACATTTTATAAATACCTAAAAACATCAATAGTATCATATTTTCCTATCATTAATATTTCCTTTCGAATTAAAACATGTTACCTTTTTGATTTATAACTAATCTTACAATCATTAATATATACCCGAAAATATCATAAACACCTAAAATATCAATCGTATCATATCTTCCAATCATTAATATTTCCTTTCGAATTAAAACACATTACCTTTTTGATTTAAAACTAATCTTACAATCATTAATATATACCCGAAAATATCACACCATAATTTTCAATTATTAATAAAATATATTAAAATTCCGTATACAGTAAAACAATTTAAAAGTAACTTGCGAATAATATATTAAAATTAAAATTTATTATGTTATACTATATTATAAGAAAATTGTAAAAAAATAAAAGTAGCCCGTGTATCTATACTATTATATAAAAGCAGAAATATTAAAATTTTGGTTGGTCGGTCGGTACGGTACCTGTTGATTTTACTTATTTACCCTTACTCAATTACAGATAAAATCCATCTTAATAACTAACCAATTTTCTTTTTTAAGTTAAACATATTATCTTTTCTATTTTTCAGTAACTAAATAATTTCTCATTTCAGGTAAAATACAATATCTTTTACATTTTATCTAGCTAAAATTTCTGCTTTATTAATCAATTTTTTTTTCAGGCTAAACTATTAATGTTGTGGAATAAAAACTAGTTTACGATTTGTAATTAATGCTAGGGTGGTTGAGCTTCGAGCTTTAATGGCTGCTTCTGCGTTCGAGACTAAACGGTCCTCACAGAATGCCTACGTATCTCTGTATTAGAGAATCAAACCAAGAAAACGTAGTTCTGAGATGAGGGGTCTGGCCCTTTATATAGGCTGAGAAGCCTTTAGAATTATTGTAGGAGTCAGAGACTTGGTAGAAAAGTCTTTGAGGAAGGTTCTAGATCTATTCCTTGTAGGAATCAGTTTCCATATTAAATTGGATGCCTTGGTGGATAAGTCTGGTGGAAATAATATCCTTATCCAACTCTTATTGCTGAGCTGTTTATTTCTCCTAATATTAATTACGAAATTAATATTATAATTGGGGTTTTGGGCCCAGCTGGTGGGCCCCACGTTTGGGCCATCCTTGGCCTAATTAATGCCACATTAAATGTGTCTTTAGGGCTTATTTTCAACCCATATCATTTGCCCCCCAACTTCTAGGAAAATTGATCAGGTTTTCCTTGAAGCTCTGCTTGTCTAATTCGAGACTCGGGTCAGGGTTTATCTTTGATATCGTTTTGACGTAAAGCGTGGAGCGACCGACGCGTTTACAACGACGTTAGATTGTGCTAGTAGCATTGAACGGTGCTAAACGACACTAAACGACACTAAACGGTGCTAAACAGCCTCAAACGATGTTTAAACGATGTTAAACGACGCTAAACGGCGATAAACGGTGCTAAACGGCACTAAACGGTGCTAAACATCCTTAAACGACGTTTAAACGATGTTAAACGACGCTAAACGGCGATAAACGGTGCTAAACGACACTAAACGACACTAAACGGTGCTAAAAAGCCTTAAACGACGTTTAAACGATGTTAAACGACGCTAAACGGCGATAAACGGTGCTAAACGGCACTAAACGACAGTAAACGGTGCTAAACAGCCTTAAACGACGTTTAAACGATGTTAAACGACGCTAAACGGCGATAAACAGTGCTAAACGGCACTAAACGACACTAAACGGTGCTAAACAGCCTTAAACGACGTTTAAACGATGTTAAACGACGCTAAACGGCGATAAACGGTGCTAAACGGCACTAAACGACACTAAACGGTGGTAAACAGCCTTAAACGACATTTAAACGATGTTAAACGACGCTAAACGGCGATAAACGGTGCTAAACGGCACTAAACGACACTAAACGGTGCTAAACAGCCTTAAACGACGTTTAAACGATGTTAAACGACGCTAAACGGCGATAAACGGTGCTCCTAAAACCATACGAAAAAATTGAGATTTAGGTCCAGAAGCTGCCCGTGAATTACTGAAAAATCAAGATTCAGGACCACAAGCTAACCCGCGATCGGCCGGATCGAGGGCTAGCTTGTGGTCGGCTAGCTCCTGGTCGGCCGAAGGGCCTCCAACCAAGGTGGTCGGCTGACACCTGGTCGGCTGGAAGGCCTTGATCCCAGGTGGTCGGCCGGCACCTGGTCGGCTGCGGGCTGGTCGGCTGGGGCTCCTTGACGTGCCTTGGTCGGCTAGCTCGTGGTCGTTTAGCTCGTGGTCGGCCGGGGCATCCCAAAACGCCGTGGTCGGCTGCGAGGTGGTTGGCCATGGCTCCTTCAGGTGTCATGGTCGACCATTTTCAAGGATTCAGAAGCTGAATCTCGATCCCTAATTTAGTATTTTGGTCCCCGTGACTTTCAAGGATCCAGAAGCTGAATCTCGATCCTAGGGATTCAGAAGCTGAATCTCGATCCTAGTTTGGTTTTTTGGTCACCCGTGACTTTCAAGGATCCAGAAGCTGAATCTCGATCCTAGGGATTCAGAAGCTGAATCTCGATCCTAGGGATTCAGAAGCTGAATCTCGATCCTAGGGATTCAGAAGCTGAATCTCGATCCTAGTTTAGTATTTTGGTCAATCGTGACTTCTATCGGGATTACACCTTAATTCAGGATTAGCACCACTAACCTCGTGTTTAAGATTAAACTCGTTGTTTATCTTTTTAAGTGCAAACATCCATGCAGTAAATATTCCAGCTATTTCTTTTCCGACATATTTGAATTATAACGATTCTTTCTGTATAACGTGGATAATTTCTGTCCTTTTTTCATCTATAAACGATAGATGACCTGTAAAAACGAACCGAGCTGAGATTCAACCTGATGTACCAGGTCATGTATTATCTATAAAAGAGGAGAAGTAGCCTTCATTTTCATTCACTTCTTCATTTCTGAGCTCTCAAATTCTTAAGTTCTCTTAGGTTCAAGTTACGAGATCCAGTTCGAGCTTCAAGATCAGGTTTTAGATCCAAGATCAAGTTTCAGCTCCTGTATCAAGATGTCGGAAGGTGATCAACCAATGGCTCCCCCGGTCTCCATGATGGAAGCTATGTCAAAGAGGAGTAAAATGAGGACAGCCAAAGGTAAAGAAAGAATCCAACCTCCTACATATGTTGAACATAGATTCGAATCCTTGCTAGAACTTCTAAATATCATGAGGGATGCATTTCCCAACTGTTCTAGCCTAGATTCTTTTAATAGTCCCAGTAAATTGTCGGAACGGGATGTCCAAATGATAAGGGAGTCTTATCACTTTCCAAGTGCCATCCAGGTTTGTCTCCCGAATCCATCAGATAGAACTTGCAACTGGCATCCTGAAAGGATCTGTGTTTACTGGGGTGCCTTAGATGCTGGGTTCAGGTTCCCGGTTGACAATTTTGTTATTAGGCTGATGGCTGAGTATCAGATCCACCCCTGTCAATTGTATCCCAATGCTTGGAGGTACATTTTAATTTTCTTGATAAGGTGTCGGGAGCTGGGGATTCATCCGACAACCACAATGTTTCGAAGTATCTTCGGGGCAAGCAACTCTTCTGAATCCAAGAAAGGATGGGTGAGCCTCAAGCACCGAGCCAAACTTCCACACATGGTGAATCCCTTCTCCTTTCCAGATTCCCAACATTTTTGGGAAAGGGAGTTTGTAGTTCTTGAATGGAAGGGCGGTGATTGGGGCAACTTCTTTGTGAAGAAATTCGGGTCTGTAGAAGATAGTTCCCACTTCGTGTGTGACCTTACTGATTCGGAATTGTTGGACCGGGATAGGCTTCTCGCTGACGATGGTCGCACACACTATAAAACTATTTTAAACGAAAAGAATCTCATTGGGGCTGGCCTTAGCTTTCTTTCCATTGAGGGTAACTTTCTTACTTGAACTTTTTATGAACTCTGTTTGTTCTTATACCGATGTTTTTCTCTTTGTATTTCAGCTGCTGAGGAGATTGATAATCGTCCCGAGAACCGGCCAACTGTCACCAAGAGGATGCAGAAAAGGGCTGAAGAGAAGCTGAATCCAACTAAGCCTCACATCCCTAATTTCTTGGAGCGTTGTTCTCAAGGTGGTAAACGATCCCGAAACGCTGACGGGGATGTCCGGGCTCCTTTCATACCTCCTTGGGGCATATGCGAACAAGACTCGGTCTTCGGGAGTCCTCATTTGGCCCTAGACTGGTCCAAGCTTTCCATCACTCCGCCTGACCAAGCGACAATGCATGCAGGTGACAAGCTGGATGAGTCTCAACTCATGGGCGCACAGGCCTTGTATCAGGTATGAAATTCCTTCTGTTAAGTTTGACATTGTCATTGATTTCAATTCTGCATATTCCTTGTGGCTCACTTATCTCCTTGTGGCAGGCCAACGCCTATTTTCAAACCGTTTCGACCCAAGGCCGGGCCTTTAGGGACGAAAATGTTAGCTTGAGAAATGACTCAATGAGGTTCAGGGAAGAGATTGACGATCTACACTCCCAAGTTGTTCGTGCTGAGGCTAACGCCGCATCTACCCGCAAACAGCTTGCTTCTCTAGCCAGAAAGAAGGCCTCTGATGCCGACAAGGTGATCCAGGCCTACCATAGGTCTGAAGATTTCCTTAAGCTCATCGATGATCATGATGATGAGGTGCGTCCATTCAACATGTCTGTCGGTTGGGAGAAGGCTATTAATGCTGTGAGTCATAGGCATCCATCTGTTGTCAACCCGGCAGATTTTCCTTGCCCAAATTGGGGTGCCATCCCGGTTAACCTAGCTTCTGGTTCGGGAACTAAAATTGTTCCCCAGGCATCAGGATCTGGTTCCAGAGGCAGTCATCGTCGTTTTGGGTCCAACTCAAAGGGGGTTGTTCCCGCTGCTAGCCAAGACTCACATTCTTCTGGCTCCCGTGGGAAGAAAGTCCCGCCTGCAAAGAAGGTTGGAGTAGTTCGCCAACCCATCCCTGGGAAGAGACTAATCCGGAACGAGGGCAGTTCTACTTCTTCTTCATCTTCCGAGGAAAAAGGAGCCGAAGTTGCTAGAGCTCAGCCAATGGTGATAGCAGAGTCCGGGGGTGATTCCAGCGAAGACTCAGAGGAAGAGAGTGAGGAAGAGGAGAGCGGCGGAGATGAGTCTGGCGAAGAGGATTCTGGGGAGGAGTAGCTGGAGTTAGTTCGTGGCCTTGCATGGCCTTGTTAGCCAGATGTGGCTTTATTTGTCTAGATTTCATTCACGGTCCTTGGGGACCAAACTTTTATCTATCTTGTTGATGTAACCTAACTGTTGGCCCTTCGGGGTCTTTATTTATGCATTTGTTTCCTCATTAGTTTGTTTACTTGTTTTCGGTACTTGTCCTTCCTAGACTCACACTCAACAGGTGCTTGGTACATAAACAAAATCACAAAATCATTGAAGGGAAACAAACTTTGCATTAATATTCTGAAATGGGTTTAACCCTTACATAGCTTATTATTGTCCTACTCGGGGCGTAAAGCCCTGGAATGGTTTCATCGAACCTTATTTCTACTCCTCATAATAAATAGATAGAAAGCTGAATCCATGCAAGGATAGCTTATACATAATAAACTTTGAGGTTCAAGGCATGCCAAGTACGGGGCACCTCAACCCCGTCCAAGGTCTCCAACTTATCTGATCCTCGTCCCAACGTCTTCTTGACTCGATACGGCCCTTCCCAATTAGGGGCTAGCTTTCCCTTCTGGCCAACTCCAGAAGCCTCGATCTTCCTTAAAACCAGGTCGCCTTGTCGAAAGAACCTTTCCTTAACTCTATGGTTGTAATAAAAGGATGCTTTCTTTTGATATTCCACATTTCTAGCGTTTGCCTCATCCCTGACTTCGTCAATCAGGTCTAGGGCAAGTCTCAGGCCCTCTTCATTAGTTTCTAGTTCAAAGGCCTCAACTCGTGGTGACGCTTGCATGATCTCCAAAGGCACAACTGCCTCCGCTCCGTAAGCCAGCAGGAACGGGGTTGCTCCAGTGGTCACTTTACAAGTGGTACGGTATGCCCATAGTATGGGCAGCAACTCATCTACCCAAGTGTTTCTAGAGCGTTCAACCCTCTTCTTCAGTCCATCAAGGATAATTCGATTAGCTACCTCAGCTTACCCGTTGACTTGTGGATGAGCCACGGAGGTAAAACGAAGCTCAATTGCATTCTCCTCACAATACTTCTTGAACTCTTCATTATTGAACTGTGTCCCATTGTCTGTCACCAAAATTCGTGGGATTCCATACCTGCAAATTATATTCTCCCAAAAGAACTGGGCAACTTGTTTGGTGGTTATCTTGGCTAGAGGTTTAGCCTCAATCCACTTAGTAAAGTAATCAGTGGCCACTATCAGAAACTTCCTTTGTGCCGAAGCTACGGGGAAAGGACCAAGTATATCCATTCCCCACATCGCGAATGGAATAGGGGAGTTAACCGATGTTAACATCTCGGGCGGCTGCCTTACTATCGGAGCATGCTTCTGGCATCGATCGCACCGCTTGACATAGCTCTGTGCATCGGCCAGCATTTCTGGCCAGTAAAATCCCAAACGAGTTATTTTGTGAGCTAGGGCTCTGCCCCCCAAGTGCTACCCATAAATACCTTCATGAACTTCTTCCAAAGCTTCCCTTGCCTCTTGGGGCCTCAAACATTTCAAGTACGGGATAACGAAAGATCTTTTGTAAAGAACGCCCTCGATCAAGGCATATCTCAATGATCTCACTGACAGCTTTCGTGCCTCCGAGGCATTGTCGGGGAGCCATCCAGTTTCTAGGTGAGCTTTGATAGGATCTATCCAACAGCTTCCCACATCAATTGGTGCCACTAATTTTGAGTTGATAGTCGGGGCCTTCAAGACCTGGAAGTAAACACTCCCTGCATAGTTTTCTATTTCGGAAGAAGCGAACTTGGATAGGGCATCGGCCTTAACGTTCTCTTCTCTCGGAATATGTTCTACATAACACTCGTCAAACTGAGTCATGACAGCTTTCACAACTCGCAGATACTTTGCCATAGTTTCATCCTTGGCCTCAAATTCACCATTCACTTGAGAGACTACTAATCTTGAATCTCCACAAACATTGAGATTCTTGACTCTCATGATTCTGGCCAAGCCTAAACCAGCTATCAAGGCCTCATACTCAGCTTCATTGTTGGTTGTCTGGAAATCCAACTTCAAAGCATATTCAACTGTGAACCCATCGGGGCTTTGCAATACTAAACCTGCGCCACTAGATTTTGTTTTTGATGCTCCGTCAAAATAGAGCACCCAATATTCCTTCTGATCAGGTTCAAGTTCTCCATCTTTATCTTGCTTCTCAGAGGTTGTTATTGTCTCCTGTCCCCCGACTTCTTGGTTGCTAATGGTGCATTCAACCACGAAGTCAGCCAATGCCTGAGCCTTAATGGCTGTTCGAGGCTTATACGTGATGTCAAATTCTCCAAGTTCGATCGCCCACTTGATTAGCCTTCCACTAGCCTTTGGGCTATGCAATATGTTTCTCAACTGTTGGTCTGTCAGGACTTCAATCTTATGTGCATGGAAGTACGGGCGTAACTTCCTCGAGGCTGTTATCAAGGCCAAGGCGAACTTCTCAATGGGAGAGTAATTCAGCTCAGCCCCGTGCAATACCTTGCTCACATAATAGATAGGTTTCTGGACCTTCTTTTCTTCTCGAATAAGAACGGCGCTCAACGCTTGCTCAGATACCGCCAGGTATAGATAAAGGGTCTCCCCGGGACTAGGTTTGGCCAGCAACGGGGCTTCAACCATGTACTTCTTCAGTTGTTCAAAGGCCTCTTGGCTCTCAGGGGTCCACTCAAAATTTTTCACCTTCTTCAATGCCTGAAAGAAAAGCAAGCATTTGTCACCAGACTTGGAGATGAATCTTCCTAAAGTCGCTACCCGGCCTGTCAACTTCTGCACATCTCTTATAGAGCGTGGTGGCTCCATGTCTAAGATTACCTTGATCTTGTCAGGGTTGGCCTCTATGCCTCTCTTTGAAACCATCAGACCCAAAAATTTGCCTGACCCAACACCAAAGGCACACTTGGCTGGATTCAACATCATTTTGTGGTGCCTCAGCACTTCGAATGCCTCTCTGAGGTGCTTAATGTGGTCTGCCTTGAACAGGCTCTTGACTAACTTGTCATCAACATAGACTTCCATGGTTTTTCCAATCAAATGGGCGAATATCTTATTCACCAGTCGATGGTAAGTAGCTCCTGCATTTTTTAGACCGAAAGCCATAACAAGATAGCAGAAAACACCAAAGTCAGTTATGAAAGATACCTTAGGGACGTCATCCTTGTGCATCTTAATCTGATTGTAGCCGCTGAACCCATCCATGAAGCTCAGCATCTCATGTCCAGCTGTGGCATCTATTAACATGTCTATCCTTGGTAAAGGGAAGCAATCCTTAGGGCATGCATCATTCAAGTCGGTGAAGTCTATACACATCCTCCACTTACCGTTGGCTTTCTTCACCATAACAGGGTTAGCCAACCATTCTGGAAACTGAATTTCTTCAATAAACCCAGCTTCTAAGAGCTTTTCCACTTCTTGCTTTATGGCCTCTTGCCTTTCAGGTGCAAAGTTCCTCTTCTTCTGCTGTATTATCTTCCGACTAGGATCGACATTCAATCTATGAGTTATGAGTTGGAAATCAATCCCTGGCATATCAACTGCTGTCCAGGCAAACACGTCGCTATTTTCTTGCAAAAATGCTATCAATTTGCCCTTCAGGGGTTCCTTCAGAGAGGCTCCTATATAAGTCACCTTCTCAGGGTCGCCTAGCTCCAGAGGAATAGGTATTAAGTCCTCTGCTGGCTTTCCTCTGTGTTCATCATCACCACGGACATCCATGTCTTCGATCGGAAGTACCTGCCCCCCGATTCCATCAGCCCTTAACGCGGATACATAACAACTTCTTGCCATCTTCTGATCACCCTTTTGTTCTCCAACACCACTCCTGGTTGGAAACTTAATCTTCATGTGATATGTGGAGGCCACAGCCTTGAATGCATGAAGTCCAGTCCTTCCTAGGATCGCGTTATAGGTCGAGGATGCCTTGATCACAAGGAAATTCAGCATCTGAGTAGCTTCTCTAGGTTCCTGTCCAATCGTCATGGGTAACTGAATAGTCCCTTCAACCTTGGACTCAACTCCATTAAATCCGTATATTGGCATGTTGGTGGGGGTCAACTGAGAATCGGTGTACCCCATTTTCACAAACGCATCGTGAAACAAGATATCAACAGAAGCTCCATTGTCTATCAAGACTCGTTTCACCTCCGAGTTTCCAATCACAGGAGTTATGACCAACGGGTCGTCGTGGGGGAACTTTACCCCTTCGAGATCTGAATCATCAAACCCAATAACTATTTCAGTCTTGGCACGTTTCGGGGCTTCTCCCATGATGTGCATTACTTCTCTGGCATACGCTTTTCGAGAGTTTCGAGTCGTGTCGGCCGCTGTCGGGCCTCCCCAAATCATATTAACAACTGGCCCTCGGGGCTGTGGGTTACGATCACGATCGTTATCTCTCCTATCATTGTCTCTCCTGTCATAGTCCCTTCTTTGGGTTCCACGATCGTCATTCTTTGTGAACCTGCTTAGCTTTCCTTTTCGGATCAAGAACTCAATCTCATCTTTCAACTGTCTACAATCATCGGTATCATGACCCACATCACGGTGGTACCTACAGTATTGATCCTTGTTTCTTTTTGTGGGATCACCCCTAAGTGGCTTCGGCCATCGGAAATATTTATCCTTCTCAATATCTAGCAAGATCTGACTCCTAGAAGCATTCAGTCTCGCATAGTCGTTGAATCTTGATCCCAAATTCATCTTCGGGGGTGAATCAGAATCCTTGCTAGTCCGGGGATACTTGTCCCTAGCATCATACTCTTGTTCTTACTTTCGTTTCTTTGAATCATTAGAAACCTTGCCATTGCCTCCTGTGGTTTCTTTCTTCATGCTGTCCTCGGCCTTGATATATTTGTCGGCCCTTCGTTGCAGCTCGGCCATATTTTCAGGAGGATGTTTTGCCAAAGACCTTTTAAAGAAGAGATCAGTGGTTCCGTGTTCCAGGGCTACCATGGCCACCTTATTTTCCAGATCAGTGATATTCAGCGTCTCCTTGGTGAACCGCTTGAGGTAATCCCTTAGATTCTCGTTCTTCCCCTGCACCACATACATAAGGGATGCAGAACTTTTTTCATGAACTCTCCCACTAATGAACTGGCTGACAAAGGCGGCACTCAGCTCTTTGAACGAGCCGATTGAGTTTGCAGGTAAGCGGCTATACCACCTTTGAGCCATGCCAGACAGGGTTTGAGGGAACGCCCTACACTTTAAGGCGTCGCTCGCAGGCTGCAACAGCAGTGCATTTGAGAATGTCCTAACATGGTTTGCGGGATCGCCCGTTCCATCATAGGCCTTAATCGTCGGCATCTTGAACTTCCTTGAGATGCGAGCATTCATTACCTCCTCAGTGAACGGAGGTGTAAGATCATCAGGATCCCCAAGGGGCATCAGATCCCTAGGGTTACTTTTGGGGGTCTCCACCCTTGTTGATTTTTCAATCGGGGCTTCGGCCCTTCGTTGTCTCCTTGAGGGCCTCTCCAGATTTATAATGGGAATCCTCCCTGTAACTGGAGGAGGTTGAATCAGACTTCGCCTTGCTTGCTCTCTAGCAATATCATCCTTCAGCCTTTGGATCTCTGCCTCATGAGCCTTAATCCTTTCCTCAGCCGTTTGTGGAGGTCCATCATGGATTCTTTGGGACCTCCTTCGAGGTTCTTTACTAGCACGTCGCCTCCTCGGGGCTTCATCACGATCATCATTGTCATCCTCAGACGATGAATCATCAGAATAGGGACCAGAGTAATCATCGTACTCCCGATCTCGGATCTGTAAGGCATGACCGCTCGGTCCAGGTTCCCTGTGTTGAGGGGGATAATTAGGCAGCCCATACATCGGGTTGGTATTCAAAGGGAGATCCATGGTGTGGATCTGTACCCCCGGAGGTAGCGTACGACCAGCGCTATCAAGAGGAGAAACCACCATCTGAAGAGGGTTAGTTTCTTGGCTTTGAGGAATAGCCACAGTTCCCTCAACATGGGGAATCGTCCCTGAGGGTTGAGAGGTTAGAGGTTGAATGACCGTCCCTGTTGGTGGGGGTAATTGTCCTCCTTCAGCGGTGATGAGCGGATCAGAGATAGCAGGTGGAGCAGAGCTAAGGGGTATGGCCTCAGTTGATGTTGTTCTTCGTGTTTGAACCATGGTTGATGTCTTTGTCCCACAGACGGCGCCAAATGTTGTGGAATAAAAACTAGTTTACGATTTGTAATTAATGCTAGGGTGGTGGAGCTTCGAGCTTTAATGGCTGCTTCTGCGTTCGAGACTAAACGGTCCTCACAGAATGCCTACGTATCTCTGTATTAGAGAATCAAGCCAAGAAAACGTAGTTCTGAGATGAGGGGTCTGGCCCTTTATATAGGCTGAGAAGCCTTTAGAATTATGGTAGGAGTCAGAGACTTGGTAGAAAAGTCTTTGAGGAAGGTTCTAGATCTATTCCTTGTAGGAATCAGTTTCCATATTAAATTGGATGCCTTGGTGGATAAGTCTGGTGGAAATAATATCCTTATCCAACTCTTATTGCTGAGCTGTTTATTTCCCCTAATATTAATTACGAAATTAATATTATAATTGGGGTTTTGGGCCCAGCTGGTGGGCCCCACGTTTGGGCCATCCTTGGCCTAATTAATGCCACATTAAATGTGTCTTTAGGGCTTATTTTCAGCCCATATCAATTAACTTTTCTATTTTTCAATAACTAAATAATTTCCTTTTTCAGGTAAACTACAATATCTTTTACATTTTATCTAACTAAAATTTCTCCTTTTTTAAAAACACTACGGGCAATTTTGTTTAACAAAATAACATAATTATATTATAATTACTATTAACTAATCAATTACTTTTTTCAGCCGAAACACGTTACCTTTTCTCTTTTCTCTAACTAAAATCCCTCCTTTCCCAATTATATCATGGACGATTACTTTTTTCAGCCAAAACACGTTACCTTTTTTCTTTTATCTTACTAAAATCGCTCTTTTTCCAATTATATCACGGCGTATCTATTTAATAAAAATAAAATAATAATAATATATTATAATACTAATAATTAACCTATTACCTCTTTAGCTAAAATGTATCATCTTTTCTATTTTTTCTAATGATTTTACTTATTTACCCTTTCTCAATTACAAATAAAATCCATCCTAATAACTAATCAATTTCTTTTTTCACGTTAAAGATATTATCTTTTCTGTTTTTCAATAACTAAATAATTTTCTTTTTTAGGTAAAATACAATATCTTTTATATTTTATCTAACTAAAATTTCTCCTTTATTAATCAATTTACTTTTTCAGGTTAAACCTATTACCATTTCCATTTTTCAATAACTAAATAATTTCTTTTTTCAGGTAAAATACAATATCTTTTATATTTTATCTAACTAAAATTTCTCTTTTTTCAAAAACACTACGAGCTTTTTTTATTTAATAAAATAACATAATTATATTATAATTACTATTTCAGTTACCTTTTTCAGCCAAAACACGTTACCTTTTCTCTTTTCTCCAACTAAAATCTCTCTTTTTCCA
The DNA here is from genome assembly GCA_036435485.1 of Saposhnikovia divaricata. Classification (NCBI taxonomy): domain Eukaryota; kingdom Viridiplantae; phylum Streptophyta; class Magnoliopsida; order Apiales; family Apiaceae; genus Saposhnikovia; species Saposhnikovia divaricata. Next base: position 121,092,784 of record CM071601.1, on the reverse strand, counting down.
ATTATATCATGAATGGTTACCTTTTTCAGTCAGAACACGTTACCTTTTTTCTTTCTCTTACTAAAACCTCCCTTTTTCCAATTATATCAGGGGAATTTATGTTTAATAAAAATAAAATAATAATATTAAAATACTAATACTAATAATTGACTGATTACTTTTTCAGTTAAAACGTATCATTTTTTCTACTTTTCTAATTAAATTCCCTTTTTTTCTAGAAATATCATGGCCAACATTAATTTCACATTTTCTAAAAACGATGAGCAATTTTATTTAGTAAATTAACATAATTAAATTATAATTACTATAAACTAATTAATTACCTTTTTCACATAAGTCAAGTATTTTTTTTAATTTTAACGTTACCTTTCTATCTTCTCTAACTAAATATCTCTTCTTCCAATTATATCACGGGTTGTTCTATTTAATACAATAAACTAATAAACTAATAATATTAATAATTAATCGATTACATTTTTCAGCTAAAACGTATCATCTTTTCTATATTTTATAACTAACTCTTTTAACAGAAATATCACGGAAAATATTAATTTCTTATTTTCTAAAAACATTGAGCAATTGTATTTAGTAAAATAACGTAATTGAATTATAATTAATATAAACTAATCAATTTGAAAGGATATCTTCGATATATTATTTATTTTGGTATTTGTATGATTTAAACATAAAATTTAATTACACTTAGTTATCCTCTCCACTAGGCCATTTAATTTAATTGATTCCGTCAAAAGTCAAAAGTCAAAAGTCAATTCTGGCAAATATCTATTTTTACTTATAAGAGATATTCCATTATTGCGGAAAAAAAATTAAAATTATATTTTTATGGAATATATCTTTACACCAAGGCAATAAAGATCGAACAAGAAATATCGAGGTTTTATATTTTTTAGATTTTCGTTGCAAAATTGATAAGGCGACCAGGCTTGAACAAAGAATATTCGAGGATTAATATTCTTTAGAGAACTCGTGCTATATTTAAAAGCGATCTGTTTTTATTCAAAAATATTCCACCTTCGCACTCAAAATATTTTTATCCTCAAGAATATTAATATTCAGTGGTAGAATATTAATACTTATTTTTATCTCGTGCTAGAAATATTTAAAGTAATTTTTCTCCCACTTCTTAAATTTATTCCATTTTTCGGAGAAAATTATTTTAAATACTCAAAAATATTTCCTACACTCTCAATATATTTTATATATTAGTAAATATATTCTAAGTATTTATTCAAGTCAAAACATTGGTCAAAAGATGTATCTATATCACGGAAAGACCAATCGTATATTATTTGAAACCGAAACCTGATTTAATCGAATTAAAGCCAAATAAAATACTTCCACCATGTTTGACCAAGTCAACGTTGACCATTATTAACAAAACTTTCCAGAATTCCATTTTATAATATTCCTAAATGCTCCATAATTTTAGGATTATTTATTGGGTATTTTCGTATTTTTCTGGTATTTAATTAACGATATATGTTACGTATTTATTCGTTAATTGATACGAGTACGATACATTAAATAAAAGCCCAAACACAGCTGGGATACTTTACCACAAACCACTCCAAAGAAACACAAAACCACCCCCAACAAACACAATACCACTTTCCACCTCATCAATCCAAGTGCTTTCAATCTCAACCACTCCTTTTACTTTCAATCCTCACCCTTCCTTCCACCCAACTCCTCCTATAAATAAACCTCCTCCCCAACCATTTTCTTCAAGCTAAGGAGCAAAATAATTGCTGGGATTTTTGAAGTGTGAGCTCTCTCAATATATCTAAACACTCTCTACACCCACTTCATCTCAAAAACCTTCTCTTTCTTATATACACTCAAATATATACAATGTTTTTGTTTCATAAAGCTTAGTTCATCCAACCAAGCTCTCTCCCACCTAGCAAGCTCCTCTACCACTACTATCCGGCCTCCCGAAGGGCTGCCCAAGTTCGACCATAAGCCAAAATCCGGCCGAACCTCCGGCGAACTTTTCCGGAGATATCCAAAAGTGGTAATAATTTAGCTTCATATCCGAGTCTTAACCGACCATATTTTTATACATATAAGAGCTCTCTATCTTCATCTTCTCTTCATCTTTAAGCTCTTATATCGGATCTCAAACCGAGACCATAAAAATCCGTACAAGGATTAAATTTCGAACAAAGATTCGAAATATTACAAAACCTAAAAAAGAGGTTATATTTGACGACGGTCAAATTATTACATCGAGCTTGATTTGATTCCCTTCTATCACCTCTAGTGTTTCGGGGGAAAAGAATCTAAAAGCCTTAATTAAAACTTTAACGCGCTTACTTTGGCCATTAATATTTTATTGTTGTGTGGTGTGTTTAATTACTCATACGTGTGTGTTTATCTTTAACGCGTAATAGCGTGGCGAAAGCCTTTTATATATTTTCCACACTTTTTATTCTCATCCTCACACTTGTGAGTGATTTTACTTTTCGCACTATTTTTAACGCGTAATAGCGTGGCGAAAGCCTTTTATATATTTTTCGCACTTTTTATTCTCGTCCTCACACTTGTGAGTGATTTTACTTTCCGCACTTTTTATTCTAGTCCTCACACTTTTGAGTGATTTTACTTTCCACACTTTTTATTCTAGTCCTCACACTTGTGAGTGATTTTACTTTTCGCACCTTTTCTTCCCGTCCTCACATTTGTGAGTGATTTTACTTTCTGCACTAATTTTACGCATAATAGCGGCCCTCGTTTTATCCTATAGATAAGCGAGTTACTTTTCTGTACGTGTGCGTTTATTTGTGTGTTGTGTTTAATTGGCCAAATTATATTAAAGTGCAAATTGTTAAAGTAAAATTGTAACACTCTCGTTTAAATAAATATATACCAATAGTCTAATCAAAGACTATATCAAACGAGAAGTTGTTTATCAACGATCCTTAAACTATAAAGCTTTTACGGACTTGATTTAAACATTACTTCGAAAATAGACGTATTTTCAATAAAGAAGTAATTGTAAGTATACTTCGATCTTTACTAAAGACGAACCAAGTATACGATTATAAACCTTATAAGCCTACGAGCTTGAAGGACATAATCAATATTTACAAACTCTGAGATATATTTAAATCTCATTTAAACGGAGTATTGTATTAAAAGTATTCTTCGATCTACAAGTCATATCGAATAAAGAATACACATAAAGTCATAAGCAAACAAGGCTTATTGAACTTATTATAATTAATATTCGGATAAGAATATAATAATCATCCTAGGTCATATTAGTCCAAAGCTCTCTTTATATTACTGTTTGTTTCGTAGATATTGTTTTCTAAGTTTTGCAGTGAGGTGAAGTTGAAGTGAGGTGATTCTCGTTCTAAGACCCAAGTCTTAGGCACTAGCGGGGAGTTAGTGGCCTTTGCACCGTGAAGAAGAGGAAAGACCCGAGACCTTTCATCTAAGATCCAAGACCGGCAAAAGCGAGGAATTCAAAGACTACACCAAGGGTTCTACATCAACTTTGAAGAAGTAGCGGGGAGTTGCTGTCTAAGATAAGTTGTGTAGGTTTTTCACAACGACTTTGAGGGTGTAACGGGGAGTTACGACTCAAGACGAGTCTTGTGGGTTTTTATATTTATTGTGAGGTAGTATCTTGGAGATACGTACCAAGACCAATATTTATTGGGTTGTAAAGGCTTCTCCGCCTACTAAAGGAGCGAGATATTTTTAAGGGAAAATCTCGAGTCCGGGGAGGAGCTCGGGGACTGGAGTAGGGGTGAGCGAATCCATTAGGGGTTGCGCCATCGCGAACTAGGATAAAATCTCCTGTGTGGTATTTTCTTTCCTTGTCTTTTATTTTCTGCACTTATAAACTGCATAACGACTCGGTAAAAGTTTTAAAAAGGGAAAATTATTTTAAAAACGCCATAATAATTTTTAAATTGGATATTAAGCTATTCAACCTCCCCTTCTAGCTTAAATTAGCCCTCTTACGGGACCTTACACAATTACCTTTTTCCCCTAGAACATGTTACCTTTTTAATTTTTTTCTAACTAAATCCTCTCTTTTTCTAATCATATCACGGGCATTCTATTTAATAAAATAATAATTGTATAATTACTAATAATTAACCGATTATCTTTTTCAACTAAAACCTATCATATTTTCTATATTTTCAAACTAAAATACCCCCTTTTTCTAGAAATATCACGGATAACATTTTTATAATTATTATCAAATCATTTCATATAAAACTTTAAGCCTCCAAAATTCATGTTTTAAAAAAATTAATTTAAAATAATGAAAAAAAATTATATAATATTAAAAAAAAATTCGTGCAAATGATTTTAAGCTAGTATGACATAAAAAGATAGGGTTAAATCTCAAAGTGCTCACTGAAGTGGAGGGCTAGTATCAAATTGCTCACCCTAGTTATCGGCATCTCATTTGAATCATTAAAGTCATAATAAATATCAAATGGATACCTTTAAAATATACTCAAAAAATAAAAATAATTTTTCATTGATTTCTACACATTTTTCTTGAATGGTTCCATAACCAAACGAAAGGTTAATAATTCTAGTATTTTTGATAATATATTTAGAATTTAAAAAGTTTATTTACTATTTATTTTTAATTAAAACAAGGAAAATGACAATAAAATTAAAAATAAATGTTAATTGAATATTTAAAAATCTAAATATATTATCAGAAATACTAGAATTATTAACCTTTCGTTTGGTTATGGAAGCATTCAAGAAAAATAAGTAGAAATCAATGAAAAATTATTTTTATTTTTCGAGTATATTTTAAAGGTATCCATTTGATATTTATTATGACTTTAATGATTCAAATGAGATGTCGATAATTAGAGTGAGCAATTTGATACCAGCCCTCCACTTTAATGAGCACTTTGAGATTTAACCCTAAAAAGATATGTATCGAAATAGTTGCACACATCTTCTGACATACACATTACAAATTATGAACATCTCCGATTTTTGTATTCAGAATCAAGCATCGCAATTTAGAATAGTATGAATTGCAATGTGATGACTCAACTGACCAACACCACATCGATGGGTTGCAATTCAACCTATAAGAAAATAACAAACTAAATGCCAAACAGAAAGGAAGACACATAATTGAAAGGCAATTATAAATAGGAAATGCAAGAAATATATTTAGAGTGAATATTTGTAATTAACCTTGGAAATATATTTAGAGTGAATATTTGTAATTAACCTTGTAACAACCAAAATTCGCTCATCTTTCTATTTAGCAACAAAAAAAAAATAAAAAAAAAAATCGCTCTTCTTTCTTCAGCTTTATTATTGGCTGACACCATTTTCTCAACAGCACTGAACAAAGCTTAATTGGTTGATAAAGCAGTGGAAGAGCCGTTCATCAGTCATCAGTGTGATATACCGGAATATGTATAGGTGGTATTTCTGTTATTATTCGTTGTATGTACAGGGGCGTTTAAGTTATTTCAAGGGTAATTGGTTGGCTCAATTGCCCTTAGTCCGCGTTCAATATATACAAGTAGATAGATAGATATAATAGATTAATTAGTTACAAGGGACTGTGTACAATGAAGAAACAAAAAATAAAAGGAAACAGATATGCTGCAGCTCTGTTAACAAAGGTACATATAGTCTGCATTTCTGCAGGTGCCTAAGAGCAAATCAGACAGTGAATAAAATTGTTAAAACTAAATGACTTGAAAAGTTTAACTCATGAAGATGTATGATGTAGTACACAAATGTGTTGGCTCATGTCCCTGCTCTCGGTTTAAGAGAACAATTTGTTAACCGTCTAAGCTTTGCAAACCCTGAGAGAATATAGTAGAAAAAACATCCATCTCATTTTTAGGTAGAACTATACCAATTTCGAGGTCCGCATTTGAATCTTTACACCTTGAAATGGATAATGGCTCTTCAACAAACTCAGACTTCAGAGGTTTACCCCATCCGAAATCAACATTGTTGTAATAATCTAACTTTGGGGAACCAGCAATGCCAATACTCCATTCCCCTCTCATTGTTCCAGCAAAATCATCCGGCCACTTATCCGAACGGTGCAAGGGACCTTCCTTCAGCTTCACATAAATACTATTTGCCAGTACTTCCGCAGCAGCAACAAGGCCTTGATCTCCTACCAAAACTCTCCCTGTTTGTGTTCCAAGACATGGCGCTAAGCAATTACCAAAGTAAGAAGCAGGCAGGGGCGGATCCAATCGAGCACGACAATCCATTGTAAACACAAAGTTCTGACGCTCATCAAGATTGTGCACCTCTCCCCCAATAGTAGCCCGCGTTTTTGCAAAACATGTCCAGAGATAAGCACACACAACGGTGAAAGATGACATGTATGTTACCGTTGGCCTTTTTGTCGATATTGTGCTCTTGAGGGCTTGGATACCGGCTTCAGTCATAACAAATGTTGCTTTAACCTTGATTTTCGAAGAATCTTGAACAATCTCCTTTTGAGGCAACAATTTCTCGACCTGCTCAGTTATTCCCGGTCCCAGTACTTTTACCATCATAGTAGTTAGATCATAGGGGTCTTTGATCAAACTCCTGTCATAACTTGGGATCTGGAAACCCTCAGAAGTTACCAAATCATTGATATTATCTTTGGTGTCCAAGAGAATAAGTTGCTTAGTAATTGAAGCCCACGCTCGTGCGAAGTTAAACAAAGAGCTTCCATCCGCAACTGCGTGGGCGCTTCTGATTCCAATACAGATCGCGCGTCCTGGGAATACAGTTACTTGGATAGCAAACACGGGAGCTACGGAACATTTTTCCCCGGAGATATCAGCACAAGTAGCTGATGGAAGTTGAGGAACAAAAACATTTAACAAATTGGCATCACAAACATGTGCTGATGGAAGTTGAGGAACAAAAACATTTAACAAATTGGCATCACGAACATGGTTTCCATAATTGAGATCATCTGTGCACTCGGCAAATGTTACAGACACCGAGTCTCCGTCCAAGTAACGGATCAGGAATTCGGTGTTGGAATTAGTATCACAGGGTGCTATCAAATTTCCAGCTAACGGAGTGAAGTTTAAGGGCAAGAGACAGTGATGTTTTGAGATTTGGAAGTGTGTTTTTGATGAAGTGGTCAGTGGAGTATGGAAAATCATACAAGATGACACGGCCAAGAACGTTGACGGTGGGTGTGGGAGATGGATCCTCCATTACTCTTAACCAATGAAATGAAGTTTGGTGAAGGATGATGCTTCAGGGTTCCACCTGACCGCTCACTTTTATTTTCAACATAATCCTACTAATTAACACAATACGGGGTCAAATAATTATTATTACTGGCCGATAACCTGTGTGAAGCACGGATCGTAATAAATTACCTTAAATTTTTAATTTTTAACTTGTTTTAATAAAATAAAATCTTGAAGCACCAAGTTGTATATAATATTAACTTTTATATGACATATAACGATGTCTTTTTTACAAATACGGGGTCAAATCGTTATTATTAGTTTAAATGGAATTTATAATTATATATGATTAAAGAATTTTTGTAACATTTAACTATCCAAAGGAATTACTATGTATAGGCATGGTTAATTTGAGATTAATTGATAAATTGAAAATAAATTTGAATATAATTGAATATATTTTGGTTTTATGGTAATTTTAGTTCTTACATAGTAAATTATGCGGTACCAGTTTTCATATATTCATTTTATTTTAATAAAATTTATTATTTAAAAATAATTTAAAATAATTTTATTGAATTTTAAAAATTAAAATCAACACAGGACTAATCAAATTTTATAAAAAAAGAGAAATGACAAAAAATATTTATTTATCCAAAATACTCATTTTTAGAAACACTAACCAAAATATTTATTTTTATACTTATTTGTGGAGATGTCACTCAATAAACATAACGAACATTCATATAATTCATTATTCGACCTGATATTCCATTATCATTGGATTAAATACTCCACCAAATAGAATATATCCCTCATACTTCTTTGAAAATGAAATTTTATTCTAATATTCCACTAGTACATATTATTTAAGATCATTAAATATAAAATTTTAAACATACTTTATTAAAAATTAGATATTTTGGATTCATCCAATATAAAAAAAAAGTCAAGAATTTTGTGCATGGGAAGTTTTCTTTCTTTAAATAAATCGTAATTACATTACTTAGAAATTGTTACTTTCGAGTACATGATTAATAAATGCAGGAGGATTGACAAACCACTCTACATAGCCTGACATAAAATTTGTGCAGCATTTGCAAGCAAAAGAACCACACGATTCGCAGACCGATAATCGAAATACTAGCACTTGATCAATGTGCTTTAGTGATTTAGTCCAAGAAATGGCTTCTCGAAGGCTATTAGCTTCAACTTCTCGTGGTTGCACCTTCAGATTTAGCAAAATAAAAAAAAAATATCAAATGTTTAACTATGCTCTTGACCGTAAAAAAGACAATGCTTTCTCGAGAATTTTATAGACTCTTAATTCAATTATTTGTAAGTAGTACAAAAATAAAAAAATAAACTTATACATTACTTATAATTTTCTAATTTAAAATACTTTTTAATTACAAGAAAAAAGTAGAAAGAAGAATAAAAGAATTAAGGGAAATTTTCAATGGTATTCTTCTATTTTTTACTTTTCCCAATAATGTTATTTCGTATTTTTGATTTACGAGTAATATTCTTATATTTTATGTTCATATCATGTCATTCCGTTATTCAAATATTAGTAAACCTTAAAATGTAAGTGTACCATATGTAAAAGTCCAAAAGAATTTAAAAAAAAATGGTATTTATTGGAAAAGTTAAAAGGGCAATGGCATTATAGGGAAAAGGTGTTGAGTGGTTAATCTAGATTGTTCCGATTGTTTATAGATCATCGAGCAGACCCAGGACACGCTATCTCTACCCACACCCGATTACCAGGCAAGTGTTCAAAACTTTGAACCTGTTGTTGTGATAATATATATATGTGATTGCCATTTTACATATGCCATAGCATGCATGCCTATTGTCAAATTATATTATGATACCTGTTCCCTGAATTGATATTGGCTTATAGACTAGATACGAATTATCAGTTATAAGCCGGATTGTTTTGGTAAGACCCTTAGCGAAGGGCATATGATATTCATTCTTAAATATAGATCGGGAGTCGGTATTTTGAGATATAGATAGTCGTGGAAACCCGGTGGGATTCCAACGGCAGATTACTATTTATCTTGAGGAATGTTATTATTAAACGTTATTTATATTTCCATAAAGTATCAATTACTTGGAAATATTTTGAGGAATGTTATTCGAGTATTATCTCAGTCGAGAGATATTAAATGAATGTTAGTTTCGAATATTCATTTAGAGTTGGAGAAAATGACCAAAATGCCTATTTTTCACAAGTTTTTGCCCAAAATACTGATTTTGAAAAAAATGGCCCGAAATACCGACGGGATACGGAGCATCGTCCTCCGTGTTAGCATGATGCGGAGCATCGTCCTCCGTATTACATAGATACGGAGCTGTGGCTTCCGTGTTATGCATGATACGGTGGACGGTGTTCCGTGTTAGGCGGGTGCGCAGCACTGTCACGGAACACGGTACACCGTATCATGCATAACACGGAAGACACAGCTCCGTAACATGCCCTGTTACGGAAGATCGTGCTCCGCAACATACCCCCTATCACGGTACACGATGTACCGTGTCCCTTCAGTAAAAAGGGCAAACCAGTTTCCCAGGTGATTATTTTGGGCCATCACCCTTAGAGTTGATCATTTAATGAATATTATTTTGATATTCTGTAAAGCATATAAATGTAATATGTAATAGAGGACATATATAACTCAACTAGGATAAAAGATAAATAATAAACTCTATACAGGGATCGTGAAATTTGAAGAACAGGCACCAACAAGGATCAAGTCGCTGAAAGAAGTTCATTAAAATGATCAAGCCTCAGTGACAAAAATAAGATGTACAGATGATTCAGTTGAAGGGCCAAAAGATTCCAGTGATAAAGTTTTTATGGTTGCACAATTCTTGGCAGTATTCTTAAAGACATGATACGAAGACCACGAGTGAATGTTAGTCGTCTGTGAACCAGACCAGTTGCACTAGGCGTCAACATTTTCACAAAGGAATCGAAGTATCTAACTTAGAAAAACTGTTAAAGAGGTATGATTGAGAGCAGTGTTGATATCCTCCATTTTTAGAAGCTGAATATTTAAGGATATCAAAAATAAGAGGAAAATGAACAGTAACCGGAATCACTATTCACACTGGAATTACTATTCACCGGAATCACTATTCACACCGGAATTACTATTCACCGAAATCAATATTCACACCGGGTGAATAGTAACCGAAGTTACTAATCAAGTGAATAGTACCCAAAAGTACTATTCATAAAGTAGGGAATATGTGGGGCCCACAGGTATTAAAAATCAAAGTAAGACTTTGAAATTGAAAATGCAGTTGTTGAAAAGTTCGGCAGGTTGTTGAAATTAGGCAGGTTAATATACGTAATCAGTTACGTATATTAACTGCATAGTGACTTTCTATAACCTATAAATAGGCCTGTTGTATTTCATTTCAAAACACACCTCAACAAACAACTCTCTCTTCTCTCTCATATATTTTCTGTGTAAGTTGCTAGATAGTCCGTCTAGTAGGAAAGTCGGCTTAGCCCACTTTCAGGCAGTGTCGGGTAGAAGGTCCTCGTGCCTAAACTATCCTTAGGAGTGTTCTAATTTTGAAGCTAATCCATTGGATTATAAGTTGTAACACCCCTTCGAGTTTATTATCAATAAAGATATATTCTCGGAATTATTTTTAATTTTTAAAGTATCGTATTCAACCCCCCCTTCTACGATACTTTGGGACCTAACAATTGGTATCAGAGCAAGCTTCTAGCATACAAGAAGTCTAAAGATCACCACCATGGGAATGAAGGATTCAGGCGTGAGAATACCAGTTCTTGACAAAGATAATTACTTTCACTGGAAAGTAAAGATGCATTTACATCTCTTATCTATTGATGAAGGTTATGTAAACTGTTTAGAGAAAGGGCCTCATATTCCTATGAAGGCCAACACTGTAGTTGGAGAAGCAGCAGGAACTGGAGTTGCTGGAAGGCCTATTCCCAAATTATCCGCAGAATTCACAGATGGAGACAAAGAGGAAGTCCAGAAGGATAAAAAGACCATGAATATACTGTTCAATGGTATTGATCAAGACATGTTCGACAATGTCATCAACTCACTGCCAAGCAAGTGTGGGACACTATTCGAACACTCTATGAAGGAACTGAACAAGTCAGAGAGAACAAGATGCAACTCCTCATACAACAGTATGAACACTTCCATCATAATTCTGGAGAAAATTTAACAGATATATTCAGTAGATTTCAGAAACTACTGAATGGCCTGAAGTTGTACGGGAGAACATATGAAGTCAAATACTCCAACTTAAAATTTCTGAGATCTCTTCCTAAGGAATGGAAGCCAGTTACAGTCTCGTTGAGAAACTCTCAAGACTACAAAGATTTTACACTTGAGAGACTGTATGGAATTTTAAAGACCTATGAGCTCGAGTTGCAACAAGATGAAGAAATTGAGAAAAGCCAGAAGAAAGGTGGAAATATAGCTTTGGTAGCCAATATTCCAACAAACCAAGATGGAGAGAAGATGAAGAATAAAGAAGCCTCACCAAGTCAAAGAACTTGGGAAGGTGGAGCTGCAACTAGCCAAGGTAAAAACAAGATGATTGAAGAACCTGATGCATTAAGTGAGGATGAAGCTGAAGATCTAGATGAATATTTGGCATTTCTATCAAAAAGATTTTCGAAGCCAAGATTCAAGAAGAATTCAGCAGGAGCCGGGCAATTCAAGAAAAACTATCAACCAAACAAGGATGTGGTTGAAAGATCAAAGTTCAAATGCTATAACTGTGGAATTGCTGGCCACTTTGCCAATGAATGCAGAAAATCCAAATCTGAGAATGAAAAGAAACAGTTTGAGACTGTCGATTACAAAAAGAAATACTTTGACCTTCTCAAGCAAAAGGAGAGAGCATTCGTATCAAGAGATGATGATTGGGCAGCTGGAGGTGACTCAGATGCAGAAGAAGAGTTTGTCAATCTTGCACTCATGGCAAACGAAACTGATGAAGAGGCTAGTTCAGCAAGCAACCAGGTATACTCTACAAATCTAACTGAGCTTTCCAAAGATGAATGTGCCAATATTGTTGATGAAATGTCTAATGAATTGTACAACATGCATGTCACATTAAAATCACTTAACAAGGAGAACAAAAAGATTAAAGATCTTAATGCTAAGATAGGTGATAGGAATACTCTGTTAGAAACTCAACTAATTGATTTTGAAACAATGAAAAGAGATTGCCAGGATGCTAAGAATAAGTTACTTGAGGCTCTGAAAAGAGAAGAGTGCTTAATAAAAAAGTTAAAAGAGGAACAAGACTTAATTGCTAAGTGGAAGGGATCAAAGGCTAAAACTGAAGAAATGTACAGTATACAAGGAGTTGATTCTTTTCACAAATTAGCAGAAGCTAAGTTAGATGTTGATAGGGAAGTTGCTTCAGATAGTGATTTAGTCAAAAAAGAATGTTCTTTGAGACCTAAGCCTGTTAGCAAAGCAACTTTAACTAAATTAAATAACCAATATGGACCTGTCAACAAAAACTTTGTAGTTGGAGAGTGCAGCAAAACCAAATCTGTTGAACAAATAAACATAGGCAACTTGTCCCACAAGCAATTGAAGGACAAGCTAGAAAATGTTAAGTCATGTGTTAAGGACAAGAAAAAGAATAGAAATGGTAAGGTAGGGATTAACAAACACAACAATTACACACCTGATAAAAATGCTCCTAGGAAAAAATGTGTAAAGTGTGGAAGTGTTAATCATTTATCTACCAACTGTAAATCTGTTAAGAATGCTTCTGTGCCTTATATGCCTATGCCTATGCCTGCTGTGAATGTTATGCCAAATATGTATGCTCCCTCTGCTCATGCATCTAGTCAATATGCTAACATGCCATTCATGTATAATCCATACTACAATATGCCACAGATGCCATGGATGATGAATAACATGTTTGCACAGACTATGCCTAATAATGCTATTAACTATAACACATATGAGCAAGTATTAAATTCTGTCTCTCAAAGGCCCAAACCAAAAGTCAAAATTGATTTAACTCAATCTAAATCTTCGATTAAAAGGGGTTTGAAGGATAAGAAATTGGCTAACAATACAGGACCCAAGAAAGCTTGGGTACCAAAATCAACTTGATTTTGTGTTGATGTGTGCAGGGAAACAGAAAGAATCTTTGGTATCTGGACAGTGGCTGCTCTAGGCATATGACTGGAGATTCTACCCTGCTCACTAAGTTTGAGGAGAGAGCTAGCCATAGCATTACCTTTGGAGACAACAACAAAGGATATACTAGAGGATATGGCTTGATTTCACAAGGGAATGTTGTCATTGAAGAAGTAGCACTGGTTGATGGACTTAAGCATAACTTGCTAAGTGTCAGTCAATTGTGTGATAAAGGCCAGAACGTCTGGTTCACATCTGAAGCTTGTGTCATTTTAAAGAAAAGTGACAACAAGGTAGTGTTGACAGGAGATAGAAGAGGAAATGTGTACATTGCTGACTTCAATTCAACAAATGCAAACATGACTACATGTCTTCTCAGCAAGGCAAGTGTAGATGAAGGTTGGCTTTGGCACAAAAGACTATCACACTTGAGTTTTAAAGCAATGAATGAGTTGGTAAAGAAGGATTTGGTTAGAGGTATTCCAAAATTGGATTACTCCAAGGATGGATTGTGTGATGCATGCCAGAAAGGAAAGCAGAAGAAGGCCTCTTTCAAATCAAAGTCAATGTCATCAGTTGATCAACCCTTGCAACTACTCCACATGGATCTCTTTGGACCAGTCAATGTGTTGTCAATTTCAAATAAGAAATACTGTCTTGTGATTATTGATGATTTCTCAAAATTCTCTTGGACATTCTTTCTGCACTCTAAGGATGAAGCAGGTGAAGTCATTTTAAATCACATCAGGATAGTCAACAACAATCCTTTACTCAAAGTAAGGAGAATCAGAAGTGACAATGGAACTGAGTTCAAGAATTCTGTAATAAGAGAGTTTTGTGAAGAAGAAGGAATTATCCAAGAATTCTCTGCACCAAGAACTCCTCAACAGAATGGTGTAGTGGAAAGAAAGAACAGAACTCTAATTGAAGCTGCAAGGACAATGCTTGAAGAATCTAAGCTACCAACATACTTCTGGGCAGAAGCTGTAAACACTGCATGCTACACTCAGAATATTTCTTTGGTCAATAAGGTAAAGGCATGACACCTTATCAACTTTTCAAAGGCAAGAAACCAACAATCAACTTTCTGCATGTCTTTGGATGCAAATGCTTTGTACTGAAAAATCATGGTGAACATCTTGGAAAATTTTATTCAAAAGCAGATGAAGCTATCTTTGTTGGATACTCAGCTGGAAAATCCTACAGAGTCTACAACCTAAGACTAAACATTATAATGGAGTCCATACATGTTGTCTTTGATGACAAGAAAATATCTGGTCTAGTAGATGAAGGTTTTCATGAGTCTCTCTCATTCGAGAATGAGAGAAGTGGTGAAGAAAGTGAAGATGATGATGAAGAATGGAGATCAAATGGTGTGAGAAACAAACAAGGATTATCAGTTGAAGTGCAGAATGAACCACTTGTTGAAGAGCAAATTACACCATCAGTTGGAAATCAAATTGAAGCATCTGTAGAAAATCAAAGAGAAGCATCTATTGATGAATCTGCAAGAAATCCATCAATCTCGAGGGCCATACACTCAGGGGGAGTTTCTCACAGTCAAAACTCAACAATAAGTCACAATGATCAACACAGAGAAAATGAAGACCCTTCATCAAGGTCTAACTTACCACCACAGAGAAAATGGACCAGGGATCATACATTTGAGCTTATCGTTGGAGATCCTAATGCAAAGGTCCAAACCAGAAGAGCAAGTCAAGAAGAATGCTTATACAGTAGTTTTCTATCCAAAGAAGAACCTAAGAGAGTTGAACAAGCTCTTCTGGATCCAGACTGGGTTTTAGCAATGCAAGAAGAGTTAAACCAGTTTGAGAGAAATGAAGTATGGAAACTTGTACCCAAACATAAAGACAAATCAGTGATTGGCACTAAGTGGGTATTCAAGAACAAGATGGATGAGAATGGCATAGTCACAAGGAATAAAGCTAGATTAGTTGCTAAAGGCTACTGTCAAGAGGAAGGAATTGATTTTGAAGAAACCTTTGCACCAGTAGCAAGGTTAGAAGCAATAAGGATCTTCCTGGCCTATGCAGTGTATGCCAATTTCAAAGTCTATCAAATGGATGTCAAGAGTGCATTTTTGAATGGTATTCTGGAGGAGGAGGTGTATGTTAGTCAACCGCCTGGTTTTGAAGATCCAGACTTTCCAGAATATGTGTTCTTTCTACTCAAAGCACTCTATGGCCTGAAGCAAGCACCTAGAGCCTGGTATGACACACTCTCACAGTTTCTTATAGAGAATCACTTCATTCGAGGTACTATTGATAAAACTCTCTTTTATAGAAATGTCAATGGCTCTATGATACTTGTCCAAATTTATGTAGATGATATAATATTTGGGTCTACAGATGAGAAACTTTGCAAGAGGTTTGCCAAACTCATGCAAAGTAAATATGAAATGAGTATGATGGGTGAATTAACTTATTTTCTTGGTTTACAAGTTAAACAAGTGAATGAGGGAATTTTTATAAGTCAAACAAAATACATTTATGATCTTTTAAAAAGGTTTGATTTAGCAGATTGTTCTTCTGCAAAAACACCCATGGCCACTGCCACTAAGCTTGAACTGAATACTAAGGAAAATAAGGTGGACATGACAAGCTATAGGGGCATGGTTGGATCTCTTTTATACTTAGCAGCTAGTAGACCTGATATTATGTTTGCTACATGTTTATGTGCTAGATTTCAAGCTGATCCGAGGGAATCTCACTTAGTAGCTATTAAAAGGATTTTCAGATATCTCAAGGGAACACCAAAACTCGGCATTTGGTACCCTAGAGATTCTGGTTTTGATCTAATTGGTTACTCAGATGCAGATTATGCAGGTTGCAAAATGGATAGAAAAAGTACCACAGGAACCTGTCAATTCTTGGGAAACAAGTTGGTCTCATGGTTCAGTAAAAAGCAGAACTCAGTATCTACCTCAACTGCAGAGGCTGAATACATAGCAGTTGGGAGTTGTTGTGCACAGATTCTATGGATGAGAAATCAACTACTTGACTATGGAGTTAAAGTTAAAAGGATCCCAATTTTCTCTGACAACACTAGTGCAATTGCAATATCACAGAATCCAGTGCAGCATTCTAGAACCAAGCACATAGACATCAGATATCATTTCATCAGGGAGCATGTGATGGAAGGCACTGTGGAACTGCATTTTGTTCCTAGTGAAAAACAGTTGGCAGACATTTTTACTAAAGCTTTGGATGAAGCAACCTTTTCAAGGTTGGTAAGTGAGCTTGGTATGTTAAATTTCACATGATTTTTTAAAATGTCTGTTCAATTAATTACAGCCAGTGAATTTCATTCTCTGGATTTTTTTTGTTTTATTTGATTATCTGCATGATTATTCTGAAGATATCACTGTAGCATAATTAAATAAATATTTTATTGACATATATCAATTAATGATATTTTGTTAATTTTATATCTATTTAATTGTGAGTTTATCTGATTATTGTGGATTAATTCTTGATTTACAGCGTGATTATTTTTAAATCCATAATAATTAGAAGTAATAAATATGTGTATATGTGTATAGACTGATAGGTTTCGGTGATAAGATGTTTTTTCGGCCGACAGGTTTCGGTGATAAGATGTTTTTTCGGCGAATTAGGTTGTTAGGTGAGAAATTATTGAGCGGTGTTGTTTTTCAAACATAACCTATCACTATTACACCTAACCTACTAAACCTTGAAACCTTATAAATGATGAGTTTTTGTTTGTGTTTAACATCATCATTTTTCAGATATACAGAGCATATACACACGATTGCTGAATATTTCGAGCTTTGATCGGAAATATCTCTCAATCTAGCTGGTGGTTTTTAGATTGGATTTTATATTCTTGCTTTATACATCATCCTTTATAAAAACTAACCCTTGTTTTTGAATTTCCTCGAAGTTTTGAAAATGGCATTGCAGGGAAGCTTTTTAATTGTTAAAGTTAATCCTATTTCCATTCAGCAAATCGAAACCATTCAGGATGAGCAATTTCGGGCTTGGACACAATTTTTGAATGAACATTCATTAATTCGCTATGCTTTAGTTACACCAATGCAGCTTAACCATGATGCATTGCGTGAACTATATTGCAGTGCGGTTAACACTTCTGGACAGGACGGGTGTGCATTCACATATCGACTATTTGGTAGGTCGATTAGGGTCACTGAACGAGATTTTAATCGAATTCTTCATTTTCCTATGGAAAATCTCGTTTCTGATCCTACGCCTGAACAGATTGAAATGTTCTTTCGTTTTATAAGGTACCAAGATGGCAATTTCAATACTGGTAATCTTTGTAGAACGTTTCTAACCCAGTATTGGAGTTTCTTCTTTCACACTCTTAACCATGTTTTTTCCTCAGATAGAACAAATCAAGATCGAATACCTGAATATATCCAAAAAATAGGGTATGCGGTCGCCAATAATTTGAGGATTAATTTTGGAAAAATAGTGTTTGGTCAAATCATTTTAAAGATGAAACACTTAGGAACAAGAGATGTTCGGACTCAAAATGTCAAATGTCTATATCCAAGATTTCTACAGCTAATATTAAATGATTTTTTGAATGATGAAAACAGGGTACGCTTGGAAAATGGTCAAAAGGTGGAATGTTCTTCCATAAAGACGAATGTAATTAATTACATGAGCAAAAAGAAATATACGGATGTGCCTACAGTCCTAACTGAATATCTAAAGACTGTCCCACTTCCGTTGTTACCAAGACCAGTGAGAGCAGGTATACGCCAAGGTAATATTTCAATCCCTGCTATTTCAACCTTTGTATTCCCTGTTGTGTCACAGGAAATACAGTTTCTACAGCCCCTACTGGCCATCTTACCCGACCAAGAGGAGGAAATCCCACCGACTCTAACACAGGTCGAAGAGCCCATTTTACAAATGCAAACACAAACACAACAAACTCCTACACCTCAATTGTCACTTAAACGACCAACCATCAACACTTTTGAGGGATATAGTGCCTCAGCAGCACCACATAAGGAGTTAGTTACATCAGCAGCTCTACCTCATTCTAAACGAAGTAAACCAAATGAACCTGAGGTAACTGTAACTGTTAGGGAAACAATTCTTCCTTGTCAAATGAGTGAAAATGTAAATGAGGATGAATTGACGGGAGCAACTATCTTGAGTTCCATTTCACGGAATATAAGAGTGGTTGATGATCTTTCTAAAGATCAAATGCCTTCACAGGCATCCGAGGTGTTATTACCTACCTCAATAACTACTGGTGAATCTTCCATTTTACGGAAAGATCCATCGGTAGGTGGTTCTTTTATGAACCAAGTGTCTTCACAGACATACGAGGGAAACTTGGGTTTTGTGCCATTTAATCGATTCAAGTTTAACCTCCCAGAGGAAAAATCTCTGGATCTCTTTCGAGATTTACCACTATTTACTAGTGGTCGGCAACTCGCTTCACGCGAGGATGGAAGCTCACGAACTTTCATTGCACCATCCCTGACCTCTGAAAAAGGGGCTAGGATGATTTCATTTGCAGGTACACATATCGGTGGAAGCTCTGGAGGAGAGTTGAGGGAAACACGAACAGAACATGTAAGTGTCACCCAAACCACTAAACCGAGTGAATATAGAGTGTTGAGTGAAACACCTGCAGAACATACGAATGAGCAACCTACTCAACCACATGCACCTGTAACCAAAAAGGAATACAGCAGACTCCTTACACGGGTCCAAAAATTGGAGAAAGAGTTGCCAAATATCTGTAAGTCCATTGCAGAAATAAAAAATTTGCAACTTATTCAACATGATGCATTCCAGGTTCAATTAAGTTCCATGGCAGCCCAGTTTAGTCATGCAATTAATTCCTTGGTGAAGACAGCTTCGTCTAAATTACCAACTCCACATCCTACTATCTTGGAGGATAACCCAACTGAGGGGGAAAAGGTGGATGACCAAGAAGCTACTAGGCGTAATAAAGGCAAGGAAAAGGTTGTTGACACGGAATTAACTTTATCTTGGGAAAGGAAAAGCTAAATGGAAGTATTCGTGCTATGTGAAAAGAAAGCAAGGCAAAACTTGAAGATATGTTCAGTCTAGAGGAACAATTGTCTTGCACTTGGAAATCTGGAAAATATATATATGATCCAGAATGTACGTTTATATTATTTATCTTTGTATTTTATTTTTTGATGTATCAGTTGAGTTATCCTCTAGGAATTTGTTTGTCAAACCCTGACAATCAAATAGGGGGAGATTGTAAAGCATAAAAATGTAATATATAATAGAGGACATATATAACTCAACTAGGATAAAAGATAAATAATAAACTCTATACAGGGATCGTGAAATTTGAAGAACAGGCACCAACAAGGATCAAGTCGCTGAAAAAAGTTCATTAAAATGATCAAGCCTCAGTGACAAAAATAAGATGTACAGATGATTCAGTTGAAGGGCCAAAAGATTCCAGTGATAAAGTTTTTATGGTTGCACAATTCTTGGCAGTATTCTTAAAGACATGATACGAAGACCACGAGTGAATGTTAGTCGTCTGTAAACCAGACCAGTTGCACTAGGCGTCAACATTTTCACAAAGGAATCGAAGTATCTAACTCAGAAAAACTGTTAAAGAGGTATGATTGAGAGCAGTGTTGATATCCTCCATTTTCAGAAGCTGAATATTTAAGGATATCAAAAATAAGAGGAAAATGAATAGTAACCGGAATCACTATTCACACTGGAATTACTATTCACCGAAATCACTATTCACACCGGAATTACTATTCACCGGAATCACTATTCACACCGGGTGAATAGTAACCAAAGTTACTATTCATGTGAATAGTACCCAAAAGTACTATTCATAAAGTAGGGAACATGTGGGGCCCACAGGTATTAAAAATCAAAGTAAGACTTTGAAATTGAAAATGCAGTGGTTGAAAAGTTCGGCAGGTTGTTGAAATTAGGCTGGTTAATATACGTAATCAATTACGTATATTAACTGCATAGTGACTTTCTATAACCTATAAATAGGCCTGTTGTATTTCATTTCAAAACACACCTCAACACACAACTCTCTCTTCTCTCTCATATATTTTCTGTGTAAGCTGCTAGATAGTCCGTCTAGTAGGAAAGTCGGCTTAGCCCACTTTCAGGCAGTGTCGGGTAGAAGGTCCTCGTGCCTAAACTATCCTTAGGAATGTTCTAATTTTGAAGCTAACCCATTGGATTATAAGTTGTAACACCCCTTCGAGTTTATTATCAATATTCTCGGAATTATTTTTAATTTTTATAGTATCGTATTCAACCCCCCCTTCTACGATACTTTGGGACCTAACATATTCATTAGAATGTTATTTATTAAATTAATATTACTTTCGAATATTCATTTAAGGTTTTATGTACTTGATGAATATTATTTTAAAATATTCATTGGAAGTTCTATTTACTTAAGGGATATTATTTCGAATATTCCTTTAAAGTTTAGTTTACTAAATGAATATTATTTGGATATTCATTTAGAAGATTAATTATTAAATGAATATTACTTTCAAATATTCATATAAGGTTTGACCTATTTATTGAATATTATTTTAAATAATTATTGGAGTTTAATTATTTAATGAATATTATTTTTGAATATTCATTTAAAGAGGGATTTATTTAGTAAATAATTCTATATATTCATTCGAGGATTACTTACGAGCAATATTATGATTTAATTATATTCCGTAAATAATATTGAGTTAATAAATATTCTTGGAATATTTATTTAATTCTTTTAAATTCTTTTTAAAATGATTTATATTATTCGGAGATTATCTTTCACCTCCAGATATTATGTAAAATATTTCGGAGTCTTTACGACTATTTTATCAAGGAAAGGTTCCCAACTCTTTTTATTTTTCATTTAAATCTATCTTAAAGGATTTAAATGCTCGCTCAAACTTCCATATTATAGGGGAACCTACTTGAGCAATGTTATTTATCTTGTTGACTTCCCGGTCATAAATCCTGTAAAACTATTCGTTTCACTCGCAACTTGGTTGCTGTTTATCAATTGAATCTTTGAGTAACCTTCTCATCATTCGAGGGGTCAGATTATTGGAACAAGATGGTATCCTCTAACAAGCAGCAGCTTGATAGATATGATGTTGAATTTTCCTTTCCAACTAGATACGACTACTTTGTGGAGTCTTATCAACAAGTATCATACTTGGGGAAAGGGGGACGAACTTTACGTTCAGAGTCA
This sequence comes from Saposhnikovia divaricata, assembly GCA_036435485.1. Lineage (NCBI taxonomy): Eukaryota > Viridiplantae > Streptophyta > Magnoliopsida > Apiales > Apiaceae > Saposhnikovia > Saposhnikovia divaricata. Next base: position 121,071,162 of record CM071601.1, on the reverse strand, counting down.
AGAACTTCTTTTCGAACTTGGAGTCGTGTAAGAGGCCGAGTAGCGCCGGTCCATCCCAATTGGCCCAATCGTTGGCCGGGGAGATCTAACAGAGCGGTAGACAAGTAAATCTGTCAGTTCTTCCTTCTACCGGTAGTAAATCTAAATTGAGCTGTACAATCTGCGACTGATCATCATAAGGATTGGAACAGTGGGCGCGGTGAATACTCCAGCAAAAGTTCATCATTTAAATTCATTTATTTTCTACAACATTATCATTGTTGGCAGTATTGGAAAGTATTCATAATTGGAATTGTAATATTTCCTGCAAGTTCTTCTTTTATGATAAATGATAATATCTTGCTTAACTTCGACATAGCAGATATTCCCACCTATATTTGCATTTTGAGTTACCTTGTAACTTCATCGGTCATATTATACTGGCATCATTTCCGTAAATGCATGGCATATGGTTTGAAAGATACTTTTGAACCGTTATATATTATCGTTCAATTATACATTATTGTTGGTGGGCTATTGCTCACCCTTGCTTTATTATTATATCTCAACAACAGCTAGACCAGATGACTCGCACAAGGCGCACTCGACGCTGGCAAGGGCGATGAGACTACCAGAACCGAAGAGAAAGCTATTGGTAGGATAGATTCATTCTTTCAGTACCAAGTTTATGGGCTGGTATGATTTATGTAAATGGATGGCAAATAGTATGTATTCATATTGAAATTCTTTTGGATTGTAAGAACTCATAATGTGATTAGTAAAATTTGATTGTTACTCTGATTTCATCTCTGGGACTATAACGTGTGTGTCTTATATTGTTGTGTTGGGTCATAAAGATGTAATTTATTTTATGTTGAAGTAGGTTCATGTATTGTGGACAGAATTGGAGACCGTAACGACCGGATCCCGGACCCCGGATCTGGGGGTGTTACAGTATTGGTATCAAAGCGTACGTTATAAATCCCAGAGATGAGGCGACGTTAAAATAATAAATTCACTAAGATAATAAGAACTCTTGCCAAGTTCATAGTCGGACTACTTAATGTAGTGATGACATATAAAACCCTTATGGGAACTCTTAAGTATCATGATAGTAAATTATCTCGATATCGTAAGGCGATAGACCTTGAGGCATACGAGCAGCAGCGCGATGATGCTTTATATGCTGAAGATCAGCGGGTAATTCGATGGAGTACCATACTGGAGACCCGGAAGAGGTTCCAACAGATAAGTACAGTCCTGTTAGGATAAGGAGCTTACCCTTGAGGAATGAGGGCCGCAGCCAGAAAGACTGTGATGATTAAGGTATGGTGCTCAGAAAAGTGAGCATAAAGAACTGAGCTATTAGCAAGAGAACTGAAGATTCATGTTTGATTCGGAGCCGGACTACTGGATGTAGTACCAGCAAGTAAGACGGATTGGAAGAATTACTCGAAATCTTATACGGGAATAGATGAGAATCCTTAGAGACTTTCGTATTAACGAAGAGAGTGCTAGAGGGATGTATGATTTTCAAGGACATCGATATAGGACGACGAGTAGAGTCCCAAGGAATAGTTGAGAAAGAGGCAGTAAGTGCCATATCATTTGATAAATGAATTAGTATGAATATTGTCAGTAATAATTCGCCATGAGAGGGCAGATGTCATAGGTTATAATTTTTTTTTGAAACCAAATTGAGGTTAATGAGGTGGTTTCATTCGGGGAAATGTTCATGAATGAATCAGTAGAAAGTAAAGACATTTTGAAGTGACAGCATGATTGGATAAAGTTATATAAGGAAGTAATAAGCGAGACAATGATCTCAGAACCTACCGGAAGATAAGACCAGTGAGTTAAGATGAACTCGTAATAAGACTACTGCCAGAGACTGAGTATAGGGTTATTTCAACTCAGTGAAATGATGAACCAGAAATGTTAGATGCATGTGATGCAGAGGAATATTAAATTCCTTCTTTTCTTTGAATGGATTATAGTAGTTACCTTAAGTTTACTCCGACACGGAATTATAATGGATCAAGTAATACGATCAGCAGTTAAATAGAAAAATGTGAGAAAATCTTCCAGGAACTAAAAGATGAAATTGGTAATGACCAAGAGTTGGCATTGTTTAATGGAAAAAGGAGACTTTGTGCTTCCAACAATGCTTCACAGAAAGGATTAGGATGTGTACTTGCACAGCACGTCAAAGTACTTGCAGATGCATTCGGACAGCACGGTTCACCAGGTTCGGATGGCCTTAGTAGTGCCAATTTTGTGGAACAACCAACTCCGACGGTAATGTTCCTTCTGAGACTAGTGGTTAGGTACACTGACATTTGGTAATATTGAATATCAGGACGTATAGGTATCAGGATGTTGTGACAGGTTTCAGTTTGAAACTGTTAATTCCCTTCTAAGAAATGTATATAATTGGTCCCTCTCCAGAGGTCAAACTTCCAATCTGATGACGATTATTTCGTTAACTATGACTGCTTATGATTCTACCTACTTGGAGGTTCATCGAACTATTCTTCAGGCTTCGAAACTGGTCTCCTTAATGTTACCAGTAGATGGGTAGGTTGACCAAAATTTCCCTGATTCTGGAAAGAACTTCAACAAATTTTGGCAACCCTTGTCTTTCTAATTATCAGAGAACGTTATGGAAGAGAGTAGAAACTGGAGCGAACCCCGTGAATGGGGTAAGGTTGCCGTCATATGGGTTAGTAGATGGACCCTGAGTATTACAATCAATGATAGAGATAAAATGATGAAGTAAGATTGGACGGAAACAGGAAATGTAAGTAAGAAACCAGCCGGAATGAGAAACTCCGGGATTGACTTAAGTGAAAAGGCTGTTATGCCAGGAATGGTAAGCTTGTGTGGCACGCGGGATTGATAAGAAAAGTTGAAAAGATAAAAGTAGAGGAAAGGTGACCGGAGACGGTGTCGAGTAGTCGATTAAGACTTATATGAAGTAAAGTTTTGGAAAGGTAGAAAGGTATCAAAGAAGAAGGCACTATGCCGGCAATTGCTAGAAAAGTAATGCTAATTAGCCGACCCCTAAAATCATATATTTTTATTTTCGTATGGCCAGTTGAGGCCAAGTCACAAAGGAGTATCAAGTGACTAGACTAGTAATGAAAGGACAAAGCAGGGTTGCTTCTAAGTAAGCACCGACTGCAAGGGCTTCTGATATAAAGGAAACATTAATGAGATAGTAGGAATCTTTTGCTGAACCCTTTGCAACCCATGTTTTGATTGGGAATTTACTAGATTTTTTCTGAAATGGGGTCACCCGTACTAAAGTGATTCATGTGTATACGATTGTCCAAGATTACGAGTAAAAAGAGAAGTATAGTGACTTGAGATGTATGATGTTAGGGTATTATGAATACCATGAATATATTATGACTAAGGAAAGCAAATAATGAAGGTTTATGATGAGAGTATAGAAATGGTCAGAGATTGATCAGTATGCTGTAGAAATTTTGTCTAAGGCAAGTACCTTTGAGAAGAATGATAAGCACTAAGAGATTCACGTTGAACTCGACCAATATCTTCCAAAACATCCTTGCTACCATTACCAAGTTCTGTAAGAGAGCAGATAGGCATACGTTGTTTTTTGGAAGGTCAAATAGGCTGATAACTATCTGAAAGAAGAGGTTAACATTAAGCTACCGATCGATTATCAAATGAGAATAATTGAAAAGAGATCTTTATTAAGAATACATGATTTGATTGCCAATTATAGGATGCAAGAATTCCTTGGCAGTTGAATTAAGGATAAGATATCCATAAAGTAAGACAAACCTTGGGGAATGAACAAGGGATGGCATTAACCCTAATAAAGACATTGTGAATTCAGATGATATGAGTTGGATTTGCTAAGGCAACAATGACATGTAAGGATTATTAAAAAGAGTTCTGGAAAGAAAATAGATAAAATTCATAGAGTATTGATCAATGACGTTTTAATATACCCTGTACCTAGAAAATACAGGAGGAATGATAAGGACGACCTAGGAAACCTTACAAGGAAAAAGTTAATACACCGAGTTTCAAAATAGAAGTTTGGTAGAGAATGTAAGGCACAATAACAATAATGCCAGATGAGGCATATATGAAACCATGATGAGGTATGGATGGAACCAAAGAAGGTTGAGATTATCCTAGAACAAGAAAGAACTAAGAGAACAAATATCCTAGGAGGATTGAGAGTAACTTTGATAAAGTTCCCACGGGAAGGTGGAAGCAATGACTTATGGAAAAAGACTGATAGATATATTTTCTCCTTCAGCAGAGCTTAAGGGAGAGTGCTTTCACCCAACAGTGATGGGAATAAGGTAGAAAAATTTGAGTTGGAATGTGTCCAGAGAACATTGATTACAAGAAATTATTATTATCAGGAAAGGCCAATGAGGTGGCCGACAGTCTAAGTATAGAGGAATAATTACAAATGTGCATACCGAAGGAACAAAATGAAATTTGGAAGGACCTTGAAGGTCATATCGGAGTAGAGGAATTTACATTCCTTCTGATGACTGTGCAAGAATCGAAGGTAATAATAGTTTAAGTAAAGATTCGGTTCTTGATGGCGTCTTAAGCATATTACATACCTTAGAAGGTCCCGTTTTGCAAACCAGGACCATGATACAAAATTGACTAAGTAAACCATTAAGTTTCCAGTCTTTTATGGAAGCTGCATGAGTGATAGTTTCATCAACCTGACATAGCTGCGATGCTTGAAACTCTTCTGCAATTTTATCTACTTCATGTAATATCTACATCAAGTTCAGGAAGTGTTCCTTATGGATAAGGAATAGTGATTACTTTGTCTCCCTAAAGGATTGAAACCCGTATGGTTAGCTATTAACGCACTACCTAAACAACAAGCGATGGTGATTCTTCTAAGAAAGTAGATGACAACGTAAAGATAAAGAAAGTGCTACTATTGATAAGCTAAATAGCATGTTGATGAATGACAAGCAAGTTTGTGTTAGTGTACTTCTGCGCAAACACGATAGAGAATATGAGGTTGATAATTCATGATGCTAAATGTATTCCCGTAGAAAGAATTAATGAGACTTGGAGAGAAGGGAAGTTGAGCCCGAGACTTATTGGGCCACCTGAGAGTTTAAAAGTGTTCGAAAGGTGGCATTCGAGCCAGCTCTACCCCCCCCCCAAAACTTATAGCATGATCGTAACGTGTTTCATGTGGCAAGGCTACTCTAGTAAAATGCAGATGCTCGGTAGAGGATAAGAGTACGAGCAGGTAGATATACGACCTGGTCTAACTTACGAAGAACAACCTGTGGAAAATCACGGGTAGAAAATAATTAGTGATGAGAAACAAGTTTGGCAGAAGGAGATTATATTGGGTCTAAGTTAAAGAAATCGGCCAGATTTATTTCGGAGGTTTTAAATTGGAATAATGTGATGATTATAGAGTAAATGTAACGGGATACCAATAAGGAGGTACCAAGTGCAAAAGATATCTCAATAATGAGACGAAAGTGGAAGTAAATAACAAAAGTAAATAAGAATCAGATAATAAGAAGGATGTGATTGATAAAGAAAGGACTGGGAAAGCAACTATGGAATGCGAAGCAAGGAATGTTAAGAATGGATTAAAATGGGTTTTCTGATGAATTCTCGGGATGACAACCTAACATTGTTAGTATTGTGAATATGATAGAGTTAGTAGCGCGACATGGAATGTCAGTAACAATGGTGTCAAGCGAGAAACTAAGATTTAACCTGAGAGCTTCAAAGATTTTCCAAAAGTAAGTGTTGCTAAGGTTGAACAAGAGTATAGGTCCATAGAATAATGGACAAAGTAGCAAGATATGTTGACACGTGAGATTGCGATCAAATAGTATTGGATATAATTATGATTATTTTCTTCTTTGATGAACCTCTATAGATCAGAGGTAAATTCTGAGTATAATATTTTACAATCGTGAAAACTTTCTATAATCCTTTAGAATTCTTTTCTTTTCTTCTCTCTTATTCATCTTCTTTGTGAATTGAGAAGAACAACCCTTTAAGGAGGGGAGGTACTGCTACGTGACTGTCTGTCTATGTGATAGAAGCCTAAGTGGAGTACCATAACTTGTTTAATTGCTTGTCAAGTACTAAAGGCTTGCCCCCTTCTGTACTAACTATGCAATATAACAAATGTTCATTGATCATAGTGATCTCTCAATAAATCTTTCCACTTCTCTATATTGATCGAGATTGCGAAGATTAAAGCGATCAGGAAATGCACAGTGCGAGCGAGGTTATCTCCGAATTCGCAGCACGATAGTGATACCAAAGCCACTGCGGATATCAATAAGAACAATAAGGATAAGACTGAGTAAAAGCATAACCCAAATAATGTGTTGTACAAAAAGTAGCAAAGTTGATGGAAAAAAGGATAAAGTACGTATTGTAGCACCAGTAGATGTGCTGAGAAAGGGCAGAACAACTAAGAATTGACCGGGAAGCTGAATGGTGAAATGACAGACAAACGACTCTTGTTTCCTACCTGATTCCGGGACGGAATCCTTTTAAGAAGGGGAGACTGTAATAACCCAAATTTTCGGTAGAATTAAAACTTTTTATTAAGTATTGATAAAATGAGGAACAATGATTCCAACAACAAGGTCACCAGCTCTAATGATTGAATGGAATGGATATGGATTCAAATACTTATATATCATGAAGAATGCTAATGGTTGACAACTTAGGTAAGAATAATCTATCTCCTAGGGGAATAAGATATGGCAATTCTATGCAGGAGAATATTCTCATGTCATCCAGATCGATAACGATTAGTCCAGTGGTTCCGTGAAAGGGTTAAGGAACGCCCGAGAAAGAACAAGGACATTGTCATAAATATAGGGAATAAAGGAAGAATAAAGAGTGAATAGTGTTTTTAGTGGAAATGAGAATATTATTAGACGACGCTATGTAGAAGTATTCAGAATGGATTTCTGAGTTCGTATTAGTGATCCAGGGGGAAAATAAGTGTATGTAAAAGCTGTCAGATTCTGAAAAACAGCATTTTTATTTTCTCCGAGATTTTCCTGGACAATAAAGGATTTAAGGATTTATTTAAGAGATTTAAGGAATTTAAGATCAAGGATATTAAAGGAGGATTAAGGATATTAGTATATGTATTAAGAAGGTTTCCGGTAAAACCTTAACGAGAAATATTTGAGATGTTCCTCCAAACGATTATTGAAATTGAGTAATAAACAGACAAAAGAGCAAGCAGAGATCTAGATGCATGCATGTGAAAGTAGGAAATATCTAGTAACCAAGCTAGTTAAGCAAGTAACCAGCACACTTGGAAACAAACCAAGTTACTTAGTGCTAATGACATCACTTCACCACAAAACACCAACACTTGTCTCTTTGATGACTCAAGCAAGATGAGGTGATCACTTTAATAAAGCAAGTGGCTAGATATTATCTCAATACATTGCATTAATTCATTTGGATGAGACTAAGGTAAGAGAGCAAGCAAAACCACTCCATTTCTCTCCATTTTGTGAAACTGCCCAGCAGTACCAAGCTCAAGAAGAAAATTTATATCTCCATTTCTATCCATGACAAAATCACCAAATTTTTACCACAGCCTCTCCACTCCATGGGCAATATTCGCTCCAAATTTCATAGCAATCCAAGTAGTATAGCCTATTCAAATCACCTCCCCAAGTTGAAGAAGCAAACTGTCCTGATGCTTGACAGTTTCTGGACTGATTTTCAAACGACCATATCTCCTTTGTTTCTCAATGAAATTTGGTGGTCTTTAACTTGTTGGAAAGCTTGTTAGATGCTCTACAACTCTCCTTTAGGAGACTTATCCAAGAAAGCATGGTAAGAGCCTCGTTTTTGCAAATCTTTGAACTGATGTATAGTAATTTTTAAGAACTAACTTTAGTTTTATTGTTTCTTTGGATGATCCAAGCTTGTTTAAGGTGTTCTAAGGGCTATACAAGGTTTTATAAGGCTAGTACATACTCCAAGGAAGGTATATCTCACCTAAACCCTAGATCTTACTTTGAGTTTTATGAAATTTTGATGAGATCTTAAGTGGGTTGCAAGATGAGTTCTTGATTTTTGTGTTAATAGTTGTTTAAGACTTGATTTGTTATGTTTATGTTGTGTGGTGGTCATGAGACCTTACCACTGGCCTTAGAACCTCTTGACAGTAGTAAATGATGTTATTAAGCCATGAGTTGCTTTGATGATGTGCTTGAGGCATGTACGAATTTGGATCGTTCGAGTTATAGCCGTCGTAATGTCGAATTTTTGTTAACACTTAGAAACCAAGCATGGCAGTTAATATAATTCCTGACCTTGGTAGTATTATGACTGGTCCTTGTAGATCTCGAGCCATATATCGTTTTGGCATGAGAATCGAAACATTCCGACTTACGGTTTAGGAGTTATGGTCAAATTACTAAAATTGGTTCGAAACTGTAAGTAAAAGTTCGTAACTTCAATTGAACCCTCGTAAATCATGTTACTCAGTGGCAAATCTTGGTAAATAAATACTAGAGGTCATAAGGAAGGTATGAAAGAAAACGACATATCAAACGGATCGTTTTCCGATTTTATAAAAATGTTTGAATCAAGGTTAAACGCGAACGAACCCCTAAAAACCCGCTTGGTTATAACTTTGGTAAAACACTTAGAAAATGAACGATCAAACTCGAGGTATAATCTCGGTTTATAATCGATCGACTTTAGAACTTATACGACTTAAGTATATACCAAGTGTGGGTATGATGACATGTATTAATAACGAACGAATGTCGGATCGTATCGGTGATAAAAAGAGTTACACTAAAAGGTGTATAACAAGATAATTCGAAAACGTGTTTCGACTTAAGTGAAGTTTATACTTAGACTTTTAAAAGGTGATGAGTGGTTAATCTCGATTGTTCCGATTATTTATAGATCATCGAGCAGACCCAGGACACGCTATCTCTACCCACACCCGATTACCAGGCAAGTCTTCAAAACTTTGAACCTGTTGTTGTGATAATATATATATATATATATATATATATATATATATATATATATATATATATATATATATGTGTGTGTGTGTGTGTGTGATTGCCATTTTACATATGCCATAGCATGCATGCCTATTGTCAAATTATATTATGATACCTGTTCCCTGAATTGATATTGGCTTATAGACTAAATACGAATTATCAGTTATAAGCCGGATAGTTTTGGTAAGACCTTAGCGAAGGGCATATGATATTCATTCTTAAATATAGACCGGGAGTCGGTATTTTGAGATATAGATAGTCGTGGAAACCCGGAGGGATTCCAACGGCAGATTACTATTTATCTTGAGGAATGTTATTATTAAACGTTATTTATATTTTCATAAAGTATCAATTAATTGGAAATATTTCGAGGAATGTTATTCGAGCATTATCTCAGTCGAGAGATATTAAATGAATGTTAGTTTCGAATATTCATTTAGAGTTGATCATTTAATGAATATTATTTTGATATTCATTAGAATGTTATTTATTAAATGAATATTACTTTCGAATATTCATTTAAGGTTTTATGTACTTGATGAATATTATTTTAAAATATTCATTGGGAGTTCTATTTACTTAAGGAATATTATTTCGAATATTCCTTTAAAGTTTAGTTTACTAAATGAATAGTATTTGGATATTCATTTAGAAGATTATTTATCAAATGAATATTAATTTCAAATATTCATTTAAGGTTTGACTTATTTATTGAATATTATTTTAAATAATTATTGGATTTTAATTATTTAATGAATATTATTTTTGAATATTCATTTAAGGAGGGATTTATTTAGTAAATAATTTTATATATTCATTCGAGGATTACTTACGAGCAATATTACGATTTAATAATATTCCGTAAATATTATTGAGTAAATAAATATTCTTGGAATATTTATTTAATTCTTTTAAATTCTTTTTAAAATGATTTATATTATTCGGAGATTATATTTCACCTCCAGATATTATGTAAAATATTTTGGAGTCTTTTTACGACTATTTTATCAAGGAAAGGTTCTCAACTCATTTAAATCTATCTTAAAGGATTTAAATGCTCGCTCAAACTTCCATATTATAGGGGAGCCTACTTGAGTAATGTTATTTATCTTGTTGACTTCCCGATCATAAATCTTGTAAAACTATTCGTTTCACTCGCAACTTGGTTGCTGTTTATCAATTGAATCTTTGAGTAACCTTCTCATCATTCGAGGGGTCAGATTATTGGAACAAGATGGTATCCTCTAACAAGCAGCAGCTTGATAGATATGATGTTGAATTTTCCTTTCCAACTAGATACGACTACTTTGTGGAGTCTTATCAACAAGTATCATACTTGGGGAAAGGGGGACGAACTTTACGTTCAGAGTCAAGAACTTCTTTTCGAACTTGGAGTAGTGTAAGAGGCCGAGTAGCGCCGGTCCATACCAATTGGCCCAACCGTTGGCCGGGGAGATCTAACAGGGCGGTAGACAAGTAAATCCGTCAGCTCTTCCTTCTACCGGTAGTAAATCTAAATTGAGCTATACAATCTGCGACTGATCATCGTAAGGATTGGAATAGTGGACGCGGTGAATACTCCAGCAAAAGTTCATCATTTAAATTCATTTATTTTCTGCAACATTATCATTGTTGGCAGTATTGGAAAGTATTCATAATTGGAATTGCAATATTTTCCTGCAAGTTCCTCTTTTATGATAAATGATAATATCTTGCTTATCTTCGACATAGCAGATATTCCCACCTATATTTGCATTTTGAGTTACCTTGTAACTTCATCGTTCATATTATATTGGCATCATTTTCGTAAATGCATGGCATATGGTTTGAAAGATATTTTTGAACCGTTATATATTATCGTTCAGTTATACATTATTGTTGGTGGGCTATTGCTCACCCTTGCTTTATTATTATATCACAACAACAGCTAGACCAGATGACTCGCACAAGGCGCACTCGACGCTGGCGAGGTCGATTAGACTACCAGAGCCGAAGAGAAAGCTATTGGTAGGATAGATTCATTCTTTCAGTACCAAGTTTATGGGCTGGTATGACTTATGTAAATGGATGGCAAAGAGTATGTATTCATATTGAAATTCTTTTGGATTGTAAGAACTCCTAATGTGATTAATAAAATTTGATTGTTACTCTGATTTCATCTCTGGGACTATAACGGGTGTGTCTTATATTGTTGTGTTGGGTCATAAAGATGTAATTTATTTTATGTTGAAGTACGTTCAAGTATTGTGGACAGAATTGGAGACCGTAACGACCGGATCCCGGACCCCAGATCTGAGGGTGTTACATGAAGCCTTTCAACATCAATGTTTACTTCTTCGTCGTGGCTACGAACCCTCCTCAAAAGACCATTAATCACTGCTTGACTTCGATTGCATAATTGACGGTCAATCCCTTGAAGTACCCACATCCATTACACCCATCAACGTAGCCCATTAATCTTCTTCTAGCATTCAGTTGAGTCCAAGCTGTCCTCTCCATGCCACCACCCATTTCCCGCAAGAACACCTAGCAGCCATGTATTTGTTGCTTACATATGTTAGATTTGGTGTCTTTGCTTACATATCTCAAAAAAGGGGATTATATACCCAAATACCTTTTTATACCCATCTTACCCCTTCAACTGTTAAGATTAAATGGAGCAGATAACGGGAGGGAGCCAGAGCCCCCAAAATGGCTCAAAATTCAACATTTAGACATCACTCTGGCACAAATAAAAATTTAGCCATTTCCGTGCAAAAAAAATTAAACTACTGGCCACCAAAGTGCAAGTAAGTCTATATTTAATTACTTATAATAATTAATTGAGTACATTTTCAACTAAAACGTATCATTTTTTCTATATTATCTAATTAAAATCCCTTATTTTCTTGAAATACAACGGGTAACATATATGTTATTAATGTCAAATTATAATATTTAAAAATTTAAACCTACAAAATTCATGTTTTGAATATTTAATTAAAATTAAAGAAAAAATTATATAATCTTAAGAAAATCCGTGGACAGATTTTAAGCTAATACAATTAAATATCACATGTTAGAAATTCAAATTGGAGATTCTCCAAAATATATAATTATATAAGTGGAAAATCACTTGAGATATTATATTTTGCTATGCCATTAAATTTTGTTGATAATCAATTTTTTGATACTTTTTTATTTATAAAAATTTTAATAAGTTAGATATATTGACAATTGTTTGTTAATATTTTATAATAATAATAATTTATTATTTTATATCTTTTATTTATCGGTAAATAATTTTATCCTACACACAAATATAAATAAATTAAGAATTATTTAATACATTCTTTTTTCTTATCTAACAATAGTAATAACTGAAATTGATGACATGTATTTTATTAACATAAATTCAAAATTTTATTAATTTTTTTTCTATCTTTTACACGAAATTTTAAATTTTATAATTCTAAAATCATTTAGTTTTTTAACTGTCTTAATATTTTCTCACTGAATAGTTTTTCTATATTATAAATAATTATTTCTGATTTTGTTTTTGGAAAATGATTTCTTAGAATTCATTCGTAACTCTAATACCCCGTCCATTTTTTTGTGATATGATATTCGAAATTCAATCTAAAATTTTTTATCTTTAGATTATATTTTTAATTTTTGAAGATTTTCGTGTCCATAAAATATTTAATGTTTAGCTATTATGATTTTTTTTCTAAAATAAAATAACACGTGTTTAGTTAAGTGTTTTAGCTTATGTAATGTAGGATAATATGTATTTTAACTGATATGCAATGATATGCAATGCAGGACGACCACGCCCACGCTATATCATTTATATATAAAGAGTATGTGTTTTAACTGGTAGCCATATCATTTAACCTCTCTACTCAAATTGTATATAAGCAAATAATGGGCAAATATTTAACCTAATAAAAATATTAATTTTGTATTGAGTATTATAAATAGATCTCTTTTGCAATTATTTTTTTGGAAGAATGTTTTCGAAAATTTTTAGATTTTTTGTCCTAAATTTATTTAGGATAGGTCTTGGACCTCTGCTAATAAAATCGTTCATAGCAAAAGATGAACTCCGCCATCAGATTATGATGGAAATCAAATACTAGACTAAGATGATCTAAAAATAGTGATATCATATATACCATTTCGTATAAGAAATTTCATTTACAAAGGAAAGGGGTTACTTCCGTTTCAAGACAACTGAACCCTACTTGATTACATACATCTAAGTCATGTATATAAAGGATTTATTCTCAAATAAATTATGTTGAACACTTCTTAATTATCATACTCATCTGATATGTGTAAGCAGCTTTTGTGAATGAATATAATTGAAATATACACAGACAGTTGTGGCATAAATATTAAACCCATATGTTAAAGATCTTAATAATTAATCTTAGATCATCTTATGCGATATTATCAAGTTTACACGATAAACTGTAGTGCGAAAGTGTCCTAATTCCATGACGATGGATATGAATACGGATTGTGTGACTAGATCTTTTACAAACTTGATTTTGCCTTTAACCTTATTTTACTCAAACTGATTGATTGGAATAGAGGATGTTATGCCCAAATCTTGGTATAAGACCTAAACAGATTTAATGAACTAAAACATGAGGCCCATCTACCTTAATGGCCTCAAATATTGGTATTGGATTAACGAGGTCCATCATTTGGGATCAAACTCATACAACAACTTGCTATAATCTTTGAAGTCCTGCGATCTCTAGCTAGGGGTTGCATCATATATGGTCCTTGGCATACGATCACTACCTATCTATATTTCGCCAAAGCTGGGACATTTAATCTTCGACATAGTACGATCCCAGCTTAGGGGTCGCATCGCTATTAGAAAGTTCTATTATAATCTTATTACCATATGAAGGCTCATGACCAGGCCACGAGGGTTCGCATGCACGAAGGCATCCCCTTATGCACAGTATACTTAGGACCACATAGCATGCCAAGTACCTAAAGGGTCGCATGCGAGGCCCTCATAAGGTTCTCAATGAACTTCATTACGAGGTCGTATTTTCTTAACATTATGACAGTTTCTGTTGGGATTTATGGGTGATAGCTTAGAGACAACTTAACTAGATTTTATCATACTTAGTTTTTGCTAAGTAGAACATACTGTCACAGCCAGAGTATGTTCTATTGACCAAAGTAATTGCTGTAATTTAATAAGAATGTATCTTGGAAGAAGTTCATTCAAATGTTCAAGACTCAAGATCACATCAGTTCGACAGCAAGAATAAATGTTACTGTCACAACATTGACAATAAGGTTACAAGAATAAACCAAGGAACATTCTCTTGACAGCAGACTTGGTGGTTAAAGTTACTGTCTCACTGAATTATTTGAATTGGGAATTTATCTCAGTGAAACCCGTGATAGTTTAGATGTTCAAGAAACAGATTTGCTGCAACTTGTCAAAGATTGTAGTAGACCTGCAAGACTACGATAGAAGCTTGAGAGATCACAAGACAAAGCTCGTCAATTCAAGAGTATGACAAATCTACATCTACTAGAATTGTATTTGATTGAATTAGAAAGAATTTAGGTTGCTTTACATATAATGATAACTCTGTTTGTATATCAATTTAGGAAAGTCACATGGGTGTGCAAATTGTAAGGAGCTGCCACTTGAAAATGACAGTAGCTCCACAACCTATGTGACAGAGATGTTAGAACAAATTAGTCTACATAGAGAATCATCTCTAATTATTTTTTAGTATTCGTTGTAATCACTCAAGAAGCCGAAGCTTGAGAAAATACTTTCTCTCAAGGTTGTAGCAACACTTTGCAAAATAAATAAAACATTAATTTTGTGAGAATATCTTGAGTTATCACTTGTGTCTGTAATTCTTGTACTGATAGTTTACAATCTTTATTATTGTTGTTGAAATAAACATTTGAAGTTATCCGTATTGCATTCAACCCCCCTTCTGCAATACTCCGGGACCAACAACTTGTATCAGAGCTAACAGATTGATATACTAATCTAAGATCGTGACGAGTATACAGAAATCAAGTGGTATCAAGATTCCAGTATTTGATAAAAAGAACTACAATTTTTGAAAAAGAAAGATCTTGTTATTTATCAAAGCTGCACATCCAGTGTACTTGGGAATCCTTGAGAATGGCCCCTTCATTCCTTAGAAAGAAGTAGCTGCTGCTACTGTCAATGGTGAAGTAATTCCAGCGCACTGCGTTGCAAAGAGACCATCAGAATACACAGAGTCTGAGAAAGAAAAAGTAGCCTTGGATGACTACTTATAACTCATCTTGCTTGACTCTCTCACCTTGGACAAAGCCATGTGTGGAAATGTTATTGGATGCTCATCTACTAAAGAGATGTGGAACAAGATAGAGTTGTTGTGTGAAGGAAGTGAAGAAGTCAGAAAAAATCAAAGACAAATTCTTGTGTCACAATATGAAGCCTTTATGGCTAAGCCTGATTAAGAGCTCACTCACATGTTTGAAATATTCAGTAAGCTAATATCTGAGCTACAAATTCATGGAAAGTTCTATGACAAAAAGGAGTTTAATGTCAAGTTTTTGCTCACTCTTCCTGAGCACCTTGAGCACAAAATCACTGCCAAAAGAGAAGGGAGAAACTTGAATGATGTTTCTCTTGAGACTCTTTATAGTGTGCTTAAGTCATATGAACTTGAACTCTTTCAAAAGAGAGCTATTCAAACTAGAGCCAAAGGAAAGATGGCAAACATGTCTGGTGCCCTTGTAGCTCATGAGCGACATCTCTCTCTGCCAAGTGAGTCTTCACAAAGTTTACAACCAACACAAGTGCCATCTATGAAGATTGAGGAGGTGTTGGATAATGAGGAGAAAGTGGTTCTACATCTCAAAGATGTTGAAGATGAAGATTTCTACTCATTAGAAGAGATTGAAAGCATGGATAATCCAACCATGGCATATATGGCTAAAAGGTTCAAGAATATAAAGTTCAGAAGAGATAAGTCATATAAGCCACAGGGTCAGACATCTAAGTTCAACAAGGAAAACTCTTCAAAGACTGCTGGTGGTGCCACAAGAGGAGAATACAAGACAGGGATGGTGGATTGGTCCAAGTTCAGATGTTACAACTGCAATGAGCTAGGTCATTTTACCACATAGTGCAGAAGGCAAAAATAGAATCAAAGAATGGAGAAAGTATCTGGAAGTCAGTTTAAAAGAAAGCAAGGAAGAGCCTATGTGGCTGAAGGAAAATACTGGGATGATTCTGATGATGAGGAAGAAGAAGAGTTTGTGAATCTAGCTCTCATGGCTAGATCTGATGATGAAGCATCAAGCTCCTCAAATTAGGTATAATCTCTCATTTTACTTGATATGTCTAAAATTGAGTATAAGCAAACTATTGAGGAATTGAGTGCTGAGATGTTTAATATCCATGTTAGCTTATCTGCTGCAAATGAAGAAATTGCTAAGTTAACTAAACAGAATGAAACACTTAAATCTGAGAATGAAGTGCTCTTGCTTAATACCAGTCCATTAGATTCACTAGCTCAAGAAAATGAAAGACTGAAAAATGAAGTTGTCTGTGCTAAAGAGATAGAAAAATTCTTAAGAAATCAAATTACTAAAAATGAATTTAAGCTTAAGGCCTTTAGAAATTCTTCTATGTTTGTTCAGGAATATCATGAGAATCACATTAAGAACCAAAAAGTTGGAATAGGTTTTGACTATGGTAGGAGGTCTGGAAAGGCAGCTGTAATTGATGATTGTTCAGATGGTGATGTTGTCAAACCTCATATTCTCAAGAGAGTTTGTAAACCTATTTTCAAAACTGTTCAAACTGATTTTGATGAGAATTCCTTGCTCATCAAACAAGAACTTCTTGATGAAGATGAGTGTATTGATAGCACATCTACTGAAGGGAAAGATATTGTCAAGATTCCCATGACAAAAACTTTACTAAGCAATCAGACAGAATGTTCTAAAGAAGCTGTCAACAAGGATAAGACAGAAACTTTCAAAGATGCTGTCAAGAGAGTACCTAAGACAACAACTTCCAAATCTACTGTCAAGATAGCAAGTACGAAAGGTACTGTCAAGGGTAACTCGACAGCAACTTCAGGACATACTGTCAACACAGATGCCTACAAGTCTAAGAATAGGAATGGCAAGTTAGGAATTGATAAGAAAAATGGTTATGCTCATGTCAAGAATGCTCCTAGGAAACTTTGCAATAATTGTGACTCCTCCCAATATTTAACACATGTTTGTCAAAAACCTATTGAGAACAAGGGTAATGTGACCAAGGTTAATGGTAACTTACATAGAACTCCCATTATGCAAAGAACAATGAGTGTTTGCAGTAACATTGACTGTATGCCATGCAAAATCACTGCCATGAGTACATGTTTTAATCTTCCTATTCATTCTACAGAAAAATGCTCATATATGCAAACTGTTGAGACTTTTGAGCCTGCCAATGTCGGTAAAAAGGCAGTGTCCACTGAGAAAAAGACCAAGTCTTACTCTAAAACTGAGTGGGTAGCAAAAGAAGTCAAACAAAATAATGCAAGTATTGATTCAAATGTGATTAACGATGATATAAAAAGTGATAATGTAACTGCAGGACCCAACAAGGATTGGGTACCAGATGCAAATTAAATATCATCTGTTTTCCAGGGCAAGAAAAAGAAACAGGTCATGTGGATCATCGAAAGTGGATGTTCCAGACACATGACAGGTGATAAAGCCCTGCTATCACATTATGTTGTGAAAGCTGGCCCAATCATAACCTTTGGAGACAACAGCAAAGGCCACACTATGGGATATGGCTGCCTTGAAATCGGAAATGTTGTCATTGAAGATATTGCTCATGTAGATGGATTGAAGCACAACCTACTCAGTGTCAGCCAATTCAGTGACAGATGATTCAAGGTTGATTTTGATATGATGGTTTGCAACATCTATCATAAGAAGAATGGAAGCCTTTCTTTGAAAGGAGTCAGAAAAGGAAGCTTGTTTGTTGCAGACCTAAACTCTGCTAAGAAAGACAAGGTTTACTATTTCTACAGTAAGGCAACAGTTGGTGATAGCAGGCTTTAGCACAAGAAACTCTCCCATCTCAATTTCAAGACCATGAATATACTGATGAAGAAGGAATGGGTGAGAGGACTACGTCAACAGGAATTCCTTCAAGAAGGACTGTGTGAGGACTGTCAAATGGGAAAATTGAAAAGATTTGTACACAAGTCAAAGAAATTGAACACCAACACTGAGCCACTCAAGTTAATTCACATGGATCTTTTTGGTCCAGTAAATGTTTAATCTCTAGCCAAAAAGAGATATGCCCTGGTAATGCCCTGGTAATGGTGGATGACTACTCAAGATACACTTGGGTAAAATTCTTGGAATCTAAGGATTAAGCAGCTCAAGAAATCATTGATCACATAAGAGTTCTTGACAGAACTCCAAATGCAAAAGTTCAAATTCTAAGAAGTGACAGAAATGCCACACTTGGGAACTTCTGAAAAGATGAAGGCACTGTACAACAATTCTCCACTACCAGGACACCACAACAAAATGGAGTTGTAGAAAGAAAGAACAGGACTCTCATTGAAGCTGCTAAAACTATGTTGAATGATGCAAAACTACCAACTGTTAGTGTTAGGTCCCGAAGTATCGTAGAATGGGGGTTGAATACGATACTACCAAAATATTTCGATTTTCAAGATTTTTGTGGATAACAATTTTTCGGATCTTGAAATCAAAATAACGAAACACAATTTCAGGAATATATCTTTATGGATAATAAACTCGAAGGAGTGTTACAACTTCTAATCCAATGGATTAGCTTCAAAACCTGAACACTCCTAAGGATAGTTTAGGAACGAGGACCTTCTACCCGACACTTCCTGAAAGCGGGCTAAGCCGGCTTTCCTACTAGATGGACTGTCTAGCAACTTACACAGAGAAGATATAAGATAGAGAAGAGAGAGTTGTGTGTTGAGGTGTGTTTTGAAATGAAATACAATAGGCCTATTTATAGATTTTAGAAAGTTACTATGCTGCACTATTCACGTGGGCCCCACCTGCATAGTAACCACTATTTCACCAACCAAAACCGTGTCTGCTAAAGAAAATTTCTTCCGTGGGCCCACATGTGGGCCCCACCTGCATAGTAATCACTATTTGCATAGTAACTACTATTTGCATAGTAACTACTATTTGCACAGTAACCACTATTTGCACAATAACCTTGCATAGTAACCGCGCATAGTAACCTTGCATAGTAATCATGCATAGTAACTTTGCATACTATTTTTGGTTGCTTTTTTTGGGCTTCACTCTTCTGTTTCAAATATTCTGCTTGAGATATTTGTCATTGATCGTCAATAGGCTTTGGCAATTCTTTCTGTAAATTAATGTGTTGATCCTTCTCGTATGTGTTGACACTTAGTGCACTGGTCTGGTTCACAAGTGACTAGCACTGATCTTGATCTTCACACCTTCGTTACAATCCAATTGATTAGCCTGCAGCAGTATCTTCAATGAATACATTGAATCTTTTGGCCCTTCAACTGAATCATCTGTACATCTTATTCTGTCACTGAGGCTTGATCATGTTAATGAACTTCTTTCAGCGACTTGCAACTTGTCGGTGCCTGTTCTTCAAATTTCACGATCCCTGTATCGAGTTAATATTAGTTATCTTTTATCCTAGTTGAGTTATATATGTCCTCTATTACATATTACATTACATTATGCTTTACAATCTCCCCTTATTTGATTGTTAGGGTTTGACAAGCAAATTCCTAGAGGATAACTCAACTGATACAACAAAAATAAAAAGATAAACAATATTAAAGCACATTCTGGATCATATATATACATTTTCCAGATTTCTAAAATTTGAACAAGTACAAGTCAATTGTTCCTCTAGACTGAACATATCTTCAAGTTTGCCTTGCTTTCTTTCCACTAATACTCCCACTAGCTTTTCCTTTCCCAAAATAAAGTTAATTCCGTGTCAACAACCTTTTCCTTGCCCTTACTCCTAGTTGATTTTTCTTGATCATCCAACTTCTCCCCCTCAGTTGGGTTATCCTCCAGAGTAGTAGGATGTGGAGTTAGTAAATTAGACGAAGATGGTTTTGCCAAGGAATTAATTGCATGACTAAAGTGGGATGCCATGGAACTTAACTGAACCTGGAATGCATCATGTTGAATAAGTTGAAAATTTTTGATTTCTACAATGGACTTACAGATATTTGACAACTCTTTCTCTATTGTTTGGACCCGTGTAAGGAGTCTGCTGTATTCCTTTCTGGTTACAGGTGCATGTGGTTGAGTAGGTTGTTCACTCGTACGTTCTGCAGGTGTTTCACTCAACACTCTATATTCACTCGGTTTAGTGGTTTGGGTTATACTTACATGTTCTGTTCGTGTTTCCCTCAACTCTCTTCCAGAGCTTCCACCGATATGTGTACCTGCAAATGAAATCATCCTAACCCTTTTTTCAAAGGTCACGGATGGTGCAATGAAAGTTTGTGAGCTTCCGTCCTCGTGTGAAGTGAGTTGCCGACCACTGGTAAAGAGTGCTGAATCTCGAAAGAGATCCAGAGATTTTCCCTCTAAGAGGTTAAACTTGAATCGATTAAATGGCACAAAACCCAAGTTTCCCTCGTATGTCTATGAAGACACTTGGTTCATAAAAGAACCACCTACCGATGGATCTTTCCGTAAAATGGAAGATTCACCAGCAGTTATTGAGGTAGGTAATTCCACCTCGGATGCCTGTGAAGGAATTTTATCTTTAGAAAGATCATCAACCACTCTTATGTTCCGTGAAATGGAACTCAAGATGGTTGCTCCCGTCAATTCAACCTCATTTACATTTTCACTCATTGGATAAGGAAGAATTGTTTTACTAACAGTCTTTAGGTATTCAGTTAGGACTGTAGGTACATCCGTATAGTTCTTTTTGCTTATGTAATAAATTACATTCGTTTTCATGTAAGAACATTCCACCTTTCGACCATTTTCCGAGTGTACCCTATCTTCATCATTCAAAAAATCATTTAATATTAGCTGTAGAAACCTTGGATATAGACATTTGACGTTTTGAGTCTGAACATCTCTTGTTCCCAAGTGTTTCATCTTTAAAATGATTTGACCAAGCACTATTTTTCCAAAATTAATCCTCAAATTATTGGCGATCGCATACCCTATTTTTTGAATAAATTCAGGTATCCGATCTAGATTCATTCTATCTGAGGAAAAAACATGGCCAAGAATGTGAAAGAAGAAATTCCAGTACTGGGTTAGAAATGTTCTAGAGATATTACCAGTATATAAATTACCATCTTAGTACCTTATAAAACGAAAGAACATTTCAATCTGTTCAGGTGTAGGATCAGAAACAAGATTTTCCATAGGAAAATGAAGAATTCGATTAACATCTCGTTCAGTGACCCTAATCGACCTACCAAACAGTCGATATGTGAATGCACACCCGTCCTGTCCAGAAGTGTTAACCGCACTACAATATAGTTCACGTAATGCATCATGGTTAAGTTGCACTGGTGTAACTAAAGCATAGCGAATTAATGAATGTTCATTCAGAAATTGTGCCCAAGCCCGAAATTGCTCATCATAGATGGTTTCGATTTGCTGGATAAAAGTAGGATTAGCTTTAGCAATAAAAAAACTTCCCTGCAATGCCATTTTCAAAACTTTGAGGAAATTCAAATACAAGGGTTAGTTTTTATAAAGGATGAAGTATAAAGTAAGAATATGAAATCCGATATAAAAACCACCAGCTAGATTGAGAGATCTTTCCGATCAAAGCTCGAAATATTCAGCAATTGTGTGTATATGCTCTGTATATCTGAAAAATGATGATGTTAAACACAAACAAAAACTCATCATTTATAAGGTTTCAAGGTTCAGTGGGTTAGGTGAAGTAGTGACAGGTTTTGTTTAAAGAATTCAAACTCTCTACAACAAGTGGTAAATTGTCAACCATGTTAGGTAGCCAAATTTCATGAATTCAACAATGGAGGCTAACATCTTATCACCGAAACCTGTCAGCCGACCTATCTGTGACGCCCCCAAATCCGAGGTCAGAGATTCAGGTCGTCATGTCACCATTCAACCATATCATACCTGTATTAACTTTACAACTCAACAAAACATCCATCCAGACCTCAATCTTACACACAAACAAGTTAGAGCCTCAGAAACGATAATCAAAAGTAACACTAAATATTACAATTCATCTGTACAATCCAGAGTCTTACGCAATTCCACTTATACAACTACACTTGAAGACAAGTCTTACTATTACAGTTGAAAACCTATCAGACTTACTCTGCAGTATTTATCAGGAACTAAATCATCTCCGGGGTAAATCTTCTACTCCTCTTCTGCTGGCGCGGAGTTAACCAACCAAATTCTTCTCTTTCTGAAAAGTTGTTATAAAGTAAGAATGAGCTACATAACGCTCAGCAAGTTCACCATTTTGAAAAATAATGATGTGGTTCATTTCGAAAACATTCCCAACTATATGGGTATATATCTCAGATTTCAAAACATAATTGGACAATGTATATGTCCGAGTTTGAGTAAAACATCTATACTCACTAAGGAGCTTTAAGAATAACATATGAACCCTTTATAAGGTTCCCATTTCAATATATCTCAAGTTTGAAAATATATACATATGAGTATATCATTTTCGGCAAAACACCCTACGATTAACATTCTGTACAGGGAATACATCATTGCAAACCTCTTTCCTTCCATTAGCTTAGAAGGTTTCTCATACAAAAACATTCCATTCTTTGAAACAATTGCAAGAGTGCACTAACACGTGCCAATCTTTATAGAAAATCTTGCAGTTCTAGATACTGCATGATGTCAATATTTTTCTTATCAAAAACCACACTATCGGCAACTTGGCACTTAGGCCCAAGAAGCAGTGTTTGAGTATTTTTCCAAATTGGAGGATGGGACTGGAAGAAAACATAAAAACCTGACAGGGATTGACGATGATCAGTCGCCACATCCAAGTCCAATAATCCGCGGGTCTTCTCTACCGGTAGAAGGATAGAAACTACATCCGTAACTATCCTCGGGTGAAAACTACATCCGTAATCACCCTCGATGAAAACTACATCCGTAATCATCCTTCGGCAACACCTGGGCCGGAATAATAATTGATGGACCGCCTGGCTCACGGCCGCTTACACATCCCGGGAATCGTTCGTCAACGATTCCCACACCTGCCAGAGTCCCTTTTTCTTTTTCTTTTAAAAACTTGATTTTGATTGAAAACTGAGTAATTGAGGTCCGACATCAGTCGACCGATGATTCTTGAAATCATACAAGAAGCAAACCTGACCGGGGGTTTTCGAAAATGTTTTGAGTTCGAAAGAGTTCGAGTTGGAAAGTGCTAAAGGTATCTTGGATTAGCTTTGTCTTTAAAATAATGAACAATAATTAATAAATGATATTTTAAGATTTAATATTAATAATTAATAAAATAATTATTTAATTAAATAAGCTTTTAATCCAAGATAGGTATTTTGAGTATTTACGAAGATATAAAAATAATTACTTGAGTATACGATACTCCCCGAATGACCCTTCGGGTTTTCGAAATTTAATTACGATATAATAATATACCGCTCCCCGGTCAATAGTACATACGGACCGCTATGACCTCTATTGCTAGAGTCGTTGTCCGAAGAAAACATTTCATTCTAAGTTCAAGGGGTGCAAACATATATGTACTTATACATCTCAATTTCATCGATACTTCGATAAACATAAACATTTGATATGATTGAAAACTACAAACACAACAGTGAAAGTCCTTGTATATGTAAGTTTTGAAAAGTAAACTTGCCTTGGTGAGGTTGGGGTGGTCGAGCTTGCGGAGTGGAATGATCTATACATAATCAATAGCCGATCGTTAGTACCTTAACAATATCTCTTTTAATTGCGAGGTTTTAGGGATACAAAATTAACTTAATGACTTCGTCTTATGAAACTCTAGCCCCACTATAGGTTCATGTCACCACTCGATTACGCTCGTCACTTATTCGACTTAATTTGGTTACCACATCCGAATCATATCCATTACCCCTAAATTACACTCCACTTACGACTTTTTCCCTTGCGCGAATTTTACTCTAACATTTTTATAAAATTGAAAAATACATATTTTAATCCAATTCTTTTTGGGTAGCCTTCCCCACTGCATTTACTAGCTTCTCTAATTTTTCCATGATCCTACTTAAATTTTTAGGGGTTTAAACAAGGTTGACAAGGGGACCATTTAGTGCAGTCCGGATTCCAGAAACACATTTCACTTCTCAGGCCATAAATCAAAATCTATACATCACCTAGTCATGAACCTTACATTTCTGGAAACTACATTCAAATACCTTTCCAACAATATATATTAGGACTTCAGGGGACAAGATTTAGGGATTCAAAACCCTCCTACAAGACAGTTCAAGTTCCTGGAAAAATCTCAGCATGCTTATATCACTTAATCATCCAAGAATCTTATATCCACATCACAACCATCATCTAACCCACCAAGATCATACTTTATAACATACATGGAGTTACATACACTAACCACAAGCATAAAAATCATAACCACAACACTTAAACTCAAGATCTACATCATCCATCACTTATATGCCAAGATTCACACAAATAATCATGGATCTAACATTAAACATCACAAATACTACATGGCCAAGAGGGGTTAGGGTTTTTATACCTTCTTGAGTATCTAGGAGCCTTGGGTATGCCTTACAAGTCTCAAGAACACCTTGGATGAGCTCCTACACTCCTTATAATCCAAGATCTAAAAGAAAACTCAACATTGTTACTATTCATCTAAACTTTAACAATTAATAACTTGAAAACCAATGGATGAAAAGGGTTGGAATTCATAGTATACCTTCCTTATGTGATGTAGAGTGCCTAGAAATTTTGCCTTGAATTAAGAGTGAAGAGAAATGGAAGAAAGAAAATTTTCTTCCTCCTTTTTCTTGTTTGGCCGAGAGCTTCAATGGCAAGGGGAGAGGAGAGAGTTTTTGTGTTTGCTTTTTGTGTTGGTTGATTAAAGTAAGATGTGTTGGTTGATAGATATTAGGTATATGTATATGTATCACATGTTGCAAGCCTAGGCCTAGACCACCATACCCTCTTGTCTCCTTGGAAGAGGTACCAACTAATTACTATTCCTCTTGTCAACTTTGTATTACTAGTTTGCTTTCCTAACTACTTAGTTGCATGGGACTTGCATGCGATATCACTCCTTGTATCATTATTCTTCCACCAATGCTTGTCACTTAATCTTTAATTTGTATCGTATCTTAATTAATTTCTCGTAATAATATTTGTCGCGCAGAGACTTCCCTTGTAATTCCTTAAGTACTTAATTGTGTAAATTCCTCAAATATCCCTAATTCCTCGTCATAATTCCTAATAAATCTTTTAATACTCCAATAACTCTCAAGTCCCAAGTTTTATAAATATTACTAACAATAAGATTCTTGCCTTCAACAATCTTCCCTTTATCTTTCATAGTGAATGTAACAACATAGTTTCTTAGACAATCAATTCCATTAAGCAACAGGGATGACTAGAAAGGTTCCAAATTGACAATGTCACATGATATTATATAAAAGAAATATTACAAAAATTAGGGTTCTTACAGCCTCCCCTCTTTAAAAGGATTCTGTCCCGGAATCAGTTTGAAAATAGTTGGGGGTGCTTTTCACGCATCGTGCTCTCTAGTTCCCATGCAGACCCACTTGATCATATTCTATCACGTGTCGGAAGTCGGTATGGTAGGGTCGTAGCATGGACACATGGAACACATTATGTACTTGTTGCAAGCTCGGGGGAAAAGCCAATTCATAGGCTAACTTTCCAACTCGTCTCAAGATCTCAAAAGGTCCAATAAATCTTGGGCTTAGCTTCCCCTTCTTACCAAATCTCATCAATCCCTTCCACGGTGATACCTTCAACATCACAAACTCTCCTACCTTGTATTCTTTGTCCTTGCGGGTCTGGTCCGCATACTTCTTCTGTCTGTCTTGGGCCGCTACCAGCCGTCCTCTTATGAGTTCGATAGTTTCTCTTGTTTGTTGGACCAGTTCAGGCCCTAAAATCTTCCGCTCTCCAACTTCTTCCCAACACAAGGGAGACCGACATCTTCGTCCATATAAAGCTTCATATGGGGGCATTCCTATACTCGCATGGTAACTGTTGTTGTAGGAAAATTCGATCAACGGCAAGTGGTCATCCCAACTTCCCTTAAAATCGATGGCACATACTCTCAACATGTCCTCTATGGTCTGGATGGTTCTCTCACTCTGTCCGTCTGATTGGGGGTGGTATGTAGTACTCATGTTCAACTTGGTCCCCACACAATCCTGAAAACTTCTCCAGAACCTGGAGTTGAACCTTGGGTCTCTATCAGATACAATGCTCACAGGAACCCCATGCCTTACCACGATCTCCTTAGATATCTCATAAAATTTGACCATTCGAAATAATGGGTTTCGTAAAAAAACTAATGACTTTTACATACACTCGTTTGTACCGTAAAGACGTAATATCAATTCGAAATCTTCATTTAATAATTCGTTCATATCGTGATTGCAAAAATTTCTTATCCACCCATAAAATTACTATTCGTCCAGGTTTCGAATATTCCCGAAAATTAGGGTTAATGCAATCTCCTCTCCTTAAAAGGATTCTATCTTAAGAACCTAAGGATAATAGTTGTGGATACAATTCCAACTTTACCCTTCGCAACTCTCAGGTTGACACTTCAACCCTTTTGTTCTCTCACCTGGGTCTCACCAACGCTTTAATGTTGTTTCTCAACGCATACTCTCCTCGACCTGTATTCCTTATCGGTTGTTCTATGAATGAAAATTTCTATCCCAATACTTATACATTCCTCTACTACCTTGTTCATAGTATCCGTGTTGAGTCCTTGTATCGTTGGCCCGTGAATACTTTGTGGTCATGTTTTATAATCTGAGGCAACGTCAATACGCATGGTATTCCTCATATTCCTCGGCTTGATTAGCACGCATGTGTTGCCTCCCGTCAGCCGTTACCACTTGCTATGGATACTGTATAGTCTTCGGTATACGTCGAACCAGTTCAGCTACTATGTCCCTCTTTCATTGACTCCTTCGCAACGCAAGAAAAGTGAAACTTCTTCTTTCGCAGTACGCTTTATAAGAGACGTCCTTACGTTCGCATGGTGACGATCGTGATAACAACACTCATTTCATGGATAAGTCTTTATTCTCGACTGCCCCGTGAAATCTAAGGCACGACACTAAATATAAATTCGATCGTCTGGATAATTCTTCTTCCCTGTCCGTCAGCCACAGATCAAATTAGTACATGCGCTCAATCTCTTTATTAATTATACTTGAAAGCACCTTCAATATTCGAAGTTTAACCTTAAGTCTTTATCTGACGTAATCGCTGCAGAAGTTTTATATTGCACCACCATCTCTTCCGTATATAATTCGATAATCTTCTAAATGGAAAGTCTCTCGTAGGTAAATCACTTGGTCCAACAATTATAACTCAACTAGGGCCATCTCTTGGCTCGGTCTTCGGCGACCTACTTATGAAATTCATTATAATTTTGTCCACGTTCAAGATTTTCTACAGGCGGAATTAATCCACTAGATCTCTATCATTCTGCTTTTGACATGTCACGTTTGTACTTAATAGTTTGCCAATACCATTCTTCATATCCGTTTGCCAAACATTCTCTTAATTCTCTATACATCTTTGTCCTTCCCCATAATTTATTTATTTTCCTCTAACATTATTCTTTATTGTATATACTCTATTTTCTTGGTCAATACTGACTGAATTCCAATTTCGAATAATACCTTCTATAGGTATCGGCCACCACACTGGCCTTCCCTAGGTAATAACAAATTTCTCCATTGTACTCCCTGCTCCCTTTCGTCACCTTCTCTTTCTTATGTTTAGTTCTAGTATGAAGATATACTTATGGCACTTGTGGAGAAATTTTCACACTTTTCTCATAAGGTTAACGTCTCAGTTTTATGCGTGAACGCCATCATGACTAATCCCAGACTCACGGTTAGTATATCCTATCCCGTAACCTTTATGTTGTTTAGAAGTATAGGCTATCATCCCCTTTCTACTGCTTCAGCACACCTCTTAAACTCTTGAAAGACGCATCATCGTGACTCTCAAAGTCCTCTTTTTTTTATCATCAAGTATAGCTAACAACGAGGTTGTTGCTAATATCTCATTTCATCCCAAAACTTTGTTCATTAATCCATAAAGGCTTCTGACTCATTAGTCCATTCAAACGATACTACCACAATTTTATATCGTTTATATTAGTGTGAAATGCCAACTTTGGCACAGTACAGAGGTCAATCTTGAGTTGGTAAAACCTTCCCTTCAACCTTATCTTTGAAAAACAACTACTCATTTTAACTAGTCAACAATTCCTCCATTTCCGATAAGGGTATCAGTTCTCGATGGTATATGTAAGATGTCATACGCTCGTCCTCTTTCACAACTGGCGCCAATCAGTCTGAGGCCTGCATGCTGCTGCGATTCCCAATAAAATTGATTAGGTGGTAATCTCGAAGGATCATTGGCATATATCCATGCATCCATTTGCTATTAGGGGCCTGTTAAACTTTATATCTCTCTATGTGCATCAATCCCTTTAAGCTAAGTAAAGCTTCACATTCTTGCCACGATATTTTATTCCTTTCTTGTCCATCTCACTTCCATGTTAGTTTCCTCTAAGGATATGTTTTACATCGCAATCGATTTGCATTTCCTGGATAAGGAAGAGGCTTGGTAACTCCAGAATTCATTAATATAACATCCTGACAACGGTTGGTAGGAGCGTACTCCCAACCACCTCATCATTTCTTATAACTTTCCTCACACTAATATTAAAGGTCTTGTGGTATGCCCCGACATGTTATTTCTACTTTAATAATTACTCGGCATAAAGCTCTGGCTGCACAATTACAACATTTGGTTTTTGGTCTCATATTGGTGTAACGGTTCATAATTGTACCTCCCGTTCACCTTAGAGTAATCACTTTGAAAGGAATGGTTTCAAAATAACAAGGTCCAATAGATAATTTCAATAAGAATTCCACATTGGATGTTCCAAGAATGTTGATGGTTCCAAATACTAGGAGTCTCGATTTTTGGAGATGTAAGGATGGACAGAAAGAATACAACAAGGTTTATTCCTTCCCGTCCTGATAATTCTGTAATATGATACCATAGAGAATGTTGCACAAGGGCAATGATTGTTGGATACAAAAGTCATAAAGACGGTCATAATACAATTCTTACATCGGGTGGATACTTTTCCTCCTGAATAATAAGAGGAAATCTAAAGTCGCATTGATGAAGGTCAGCAAATAGAAAGCAATTCTACTCCATGACAATTAAAGAATGAAGTAGTTTATCATTCAAGTAATCAGTGGTTTCAAATGAATTCTCATCGTGTGAATGAAAGAATAAAATATTCAAGTGATATAGAGTCTGATACGAAGATGGGTGGAATTCGAGTTGAGTGGGCGACCTCATTAGGTCTCAATCGAGTTATTCGTCAAAACTTTCGTCATCATACTTTACCACATGCAAAATGCATTGCAGAATGAATTAAATTGGGAGTTGGACCAGTGAAACAATAACTAGTCCTTTTCAAGAAACACTAGCAACTAGCTAGACAAAATTTGCTAGTTCACCTGTTTGAGACATCACCACCAGCTTGGACAATTAGCTAGGTGTTCTTCACAACATTTACAATTTTGAGTAGTTAGAACAATCAACTAGTCATTCATATTGACATAACGACTAGCCAGTTTCAATTGGATGGAACGGAATTTCAACATCGTAGCCACTGAAGAAACTTTAGGCTTCTCGGACAGCGAATGAAAATAAGAAGTTATTAAGTTTGAAAAAGAAAACTATAAAATCTGAAGAGAATGTTCTAGGTATCGGAACAATCGATAACCTCTCATCAAATATTACTTATCAGTGAAACGGTCCACCCAAGGGTGCCTCCGTACACATGCTTTATCAGATCCGACAATAGAATTAAATCCGGAATACCAATATCAAAATGATATCCTTACTATGATTTCAATGTACGATGTACAATCTCATCTTGAATAGAAGAAAAGAATTCATGAGGGATGTCCGGACATTAGATCATCCATGTCCTCAGTAATTTGTTGAATATTTATGAGCTCAACTGAAGAGTTTAAGTATGAAAGAAGCAATCAAATATCGATATTCGTTAAGTAGTATTCGTCGATTAATTAAGGAAATATTTGTTGAACATTCCTTGGATAATTGAAAGAAAGTGTAAATAGTCCTGAGCAGAAATAATTATAAACTTCAAATAGAATGCTCGGGGATCAATTAAGATACTTTGGATGAGTCCCGGTTTAGAGAAAGTATATCACTGGTTGTTATTCCACAAGTTTGAAGTAGAAAGCTAGGAGGGTTACCTGATATAAACTAATCGAGGTAACATGGTTAGTGAACAGTTTAAAATGAAGCAGTGCACCAGCCGGTAGTTACCAAAATAAGTTAATAATCATTCGTGCATTCCATTATCACCATTATGAGGGTAACTCCATCTCTTCGTCTTCGTAATACAAGACACCAACTAGTGTATCTCTCAATTATCATCTTAAATTCATTTATCGAGTTAGGGTTTCACAAATATATCTGTCATTTCTGTGCTTTATCTTGAAGACCGAGCTTCACATCATTCCGGGGACACCTGCTTAGTCCATAGGGTCCTACTTCATGCCTTCCGACATGAATCACAAGTGGCCAGTTCCCCCTGGGAACAGATCAAAGAGATCTCTCAGGGATCTCAGTGCAGTCCATAGGTTCAGTGGCGGGTATGTGTATGTGAACATATACCAAAATATTGAGGTCTACAATACATATATACGTAGTCCCTGATAACATCTCTATCAAAGGATCCCACTCTAGAACCACTGGTCTTTTCTTTTGGTAGACTCCGAGATCACTAAATCGCTCGTTGCAACCATATTCAACTTCTCTTGAGTCCCTTTGTTAATTCTACTTGTTTGTTCTCTAAGTTGAACTACCATGCTCTAGCATCCGAATCATGCGTGGAATTATCTAGCACGCTCGTCTTATGATAACATTCTCGTATAACACATGTAAAATTCACCATCAAGGGTAATGAAATCCACAACGACATAGTGACCAACTTTCAGGTAAACCAGTTACTTATTGAAAATCGGATCTTACAGCCAAAGTAAAAGACTTTCATTATTCCAAGTACTAAGTACTCTTAATTATGTAGGGAAGTCTAAACTTCTTGATTCTTAAAATGCCGCCTCCTAAACTGTGGAGGACTATGGACCACAAAATTTATGCCAGCCTAGTCATCCGATCATATTACCTATGATAGGTCATGTACGACTCTCAAACCTCTATTCATCATTCTGAAGGTCTCTAAGGATTCTATCGATCCTAGTATAATACCTCCACTAAACACTCCAGTCCATTCTACTCACCGGTACCTCTTCCGAAAGTCCAATAATAAGTTTACTACGATCTCTTATGTCATTCTCCTACTTAGACTCAACTCTCAACACTCTCGTTTCTGAGTACTGTAACTTATGGCTCTGATACCATTCCTGTGACGCCCCCAAATCCGAGGTCAGAGATTCAGGTCGTCACGTCACCATCCAACCATATCATACCTGTATTAACTTTACAACTCAACAATACATCCATCCAGACCTCAATCTTACACACAAACAAGTTAGAGCCTCAGAAATGATAATCAAAAGTAACACTAAATATTACAATTCATCTGTACAATCCAGAGTCTTACGCAATTCCACTTATACAACTACACTTGAAGACAAGTCTTACTATTACAGTTGAAAACCTATCAAACTTACTCTGCAGTATTTATCAGGAACGAAATCATCTCCGGGGTAAATCTTCTACTCCTCTTCTGCTGGCGCGGAGTTAACCGACCAAATTCTTCTCTTTCTGAAAAGTTTTTATAAAGCAAGAATGAGCTACATAATGCTCAGCAAGTTCACCATTTTGAAAAATAATGATGTGGTTCATTTCGAAAACATTCCCAACTATATGGGTATATATCTCAGATTTCAAAACATAATTGGACAATGTATATGTCCGAGTTTAAGTAAAACATCTATACTCACTAAGGAGCTTTAAGAATAACATATGAACCCTTTATAAGGTTCCCATTTCAATATATCTCAAGTTTGAAAATATATACATATGAGTATATCATTTTCGGCAAAACACTCTACGATTAACATTCTGTACAGGGAATACATCATTGCAAACCTCTTTCCTTCCATTAGCTTATAAGGTTTCTCATACAAAAACATTTCATTCTTTGAAACAATTGCAAGAGTGCACTAACACGTGCCAATCTTTATAGAAAATCTTGCAGTTCTAGATACTCCACGATGTCAATATTTTTCTTATCAAAAACCACACTATCGGCAACTTGGCACTTAGGCCCAAGAAGCAGTGTTTGAGTATTTTTCCAAAGTGGAGGATGGGACTGGAAGAAAACATAAAAACCGGACAGGGATTGACGATGATCAGTCGCCACATCCAAGTCCAATAATCCGCGGGTCTTCTCTACCGGTAGAAGGATAGAAACTACATCCGTAACAATCCTCGGGTGAAACCTACATCCGTAATCACCCTCGATGAAAACTACATCCGTAATCATCCTTCGGCAACACCTGGGCCGGAATAATAATTGATGGACTACCTGGCTCACGGCCGCTTACACATCCTGGGAATCGTTCGTCAACGATTCCCACACCTGCCAGAGTCCCTTTTTCTTTTTCTTTTAAAAACTTGATTTTGATTGAAAACTGAGTAATTGAGGTCCGACATCAGTCGACCGATGATTCTTGAAATCATACAAGAAGCAAACCTGACCGGGGGTTTTCGAAAATGTTTTGAGTTCGAAAGAGTTCGAGTTGGAAAGTGCTAAAGGTATCTTTGATTAGCTTTGTTTTTAAAATAATGAACAATAATTAATAAATGATATTTTAAGATTTAATATTAATAATTAATAAAATAATTATTTAATTAAATAAGCTTTTAATCCAAGATAGGTATTTTGAGTATTTACGAAGATATAAAAATAATTACTTGAGTATACGATACTCCCCGAATGACCCTTCGGGTTTTCGCAATTTAATTACGATATAATAATATACCGCTCCCCGGTCAATAATACATACGGACCGCTACGACCTCTATTGCTAGAGTCGTTGTCCGAAGAAAACATTTCATTCTAAGTTCAAGGGGTGCAAACATATATGTACTTATACATCTCAATTTCATCGATACTTCGATAAACATAAACATTTGATATGATTGAAAACTACAAACACAACAGTAAAGTCCTTGTATATGTATGTTTTGAAAAGTAAACTAGCCTTGGTGAGGTTGGGGTGGTCGAGCTTGCAGAGTGGAACGATCTATACATAATCAATAGCCGATCGTTAGTACCTTAACAATATCTCTTTTAATTGCGAGTTTTGAGGGGTACAAAATTACTTAATGACTTCGTCTTATGACACTCTAGCCCCACTATAGGTTCATGTCACCACTCGATTACGCTCGTCACTTATTCGACTTAATTTGGTTACCACATCCGAATCATATCCATTACCCTAAATTACACTCCACTTACGACTTTTTCCCTTGTGCGAATTTTACTCTAACATTTTTATAAAATTGAAAAATACATATTTTAATCCAATTCTTTTTGGGAATCCTTCCCCACTGCATTTACTAGCTTCTCTAATTTTTCCATGATCCTACATAAATTTTTAGTGCAGTCCGGATTCCAGAAACACATTTCACTTCTCAGGCCATAACTCAAAATCTATACATCACCTAGTCATGAACATTACATTTCTGGAAACTACATTCAAATACCTTTCCAACAATATATATTAGGACTTCAGGGGACAAGATTTAGGGGTTCAAAACCCTCCTACAAGACAGTTCAAGTTCCTGGAAAAATCTCAGCGTGCTTATATCACTTAATTATCCAAGAATCTTATATCCACATCACAACCATCATCTAACCCACCAAGATCATACTTTATAACATACATGGAGTTACATACACTAACCACAAGCATAAAAATCACAACCACAACACTTAAACTCAAGATCTACATCATCCATCACTTATATGTCCAAGATTCACACAAATAATCATGGATCTAACATTAAACATCACAAATACTACATGGCCAAGAGGGGTTAGGGTTTTTATACCTTCTTGAGTATCTAGGAGCCTTGGGTATGCCTTACAAGTCTCAAGAACACCTTGGATGAGCTCCTACACTCCTTATAATCCAAGATCTAAAAGAAAACTCAACATTGTTACTATTCATCTAAACTTTAACAATTAATAACTTGAAAACCAATGGATGAAAAGGGTTGGAATTCATAGTATAACTTCCTTATGTGATGTAGAGTGCCTAGGAATTTTGCCTTGAATTAAGAGTGAAGAGAAATGGAAGAAAGAAAATTTTCTTCCTCCTTTTTCTTGTTTGGCCGAGAGCTTCAATGGCAAGGGGAGAGGAGAGAGTTTTTGTTTTTGCTTTTTGTGTTGGTTGATTAAAGTAAGATGTGTTGGTTGATAGATATTAGGTATATGTATATGTATCACATGTTGCAAGCCTAGGCCTAGACCACCATACCCTCTTGTCTCCTTGGAAAAGGTACCAACTAATTACTATTCCTCTTGTCAACTTTGTATTACTAGTTTGCTTTCCTAACTACTTAGTTACATGGGACTTGCATGCAATATCACTCCTTGTATCATTATTCTTCCACCAATGCTTGTCACTTAATCTTTAATTCGTATCGTATCTTAATTAATTTCTCGTAATAATATTTGTCGCGCAGAGACTTCCCTTGTAATTCCTTAAGTACTTAATTCTGTAAATTCCTCGAATATCCCTAATTCCTCGTCATAATTCCTAATAAATCTTTTAATACTCCAATAACTCTCAAGTCCCAAGTTTTATAAATCTTACTAACAATAAGATTCTTGCCTTCAACAATCTTCCCTTTATCTTTCATAGTGAATGTAACAACATAGTTTCTCAGACAATCAATTCCATTAAGCAACAGGGATGACTAGAAAGGTTCCAAATTGACAATGTCACATGATATTATATAAAAGAAATATTACAAAAATTACGGTTCTTACACTATCATCTACATAAATTTGGACAAGTATCATAGAGCCATTGACATTTCTATAAAAGAGAGTTTTATCAATAGTACCTCGAATGAAGTGATTCTCTATAAGGAACTGTGAGAGTGTGTCATACCAGGCTCTAGGTGCTTGCTACAGGCCATAGAGTGCTTTGAGTAGAAAGAACACATATTCTGGAAAGTCTGGATCTTCAAAACCAGGCGGTTGACTAACATATACCTCATCCTCCAGAATTCCATTCAGAAATGCATTCTTGACATCCATTTGATAGACTTTGAAATTTGCATGCGCTGCATAGGCCAGGAAGATCCTTATTGCTTCTAACCTTGCCACTGGTGCAAAGGTTTCTTCAAAATCAATTCCTTCCTCTTGACAATAGCCTTTAGCAACTAATCTAGCTTTATTCCTTGTGACTATGCCATTCTCATCCATCTTGTTCTTGAATACCCACTTAGTGCCAATCACTGATTTGTCTTTAGGTTTTGGGTACAAGTTTCCATACTTCATTTCTTTCAAACTGGTTTAACTCTTCTTGCATTGCTAAAACCTAGTCTAGATCCACAAGAGCATGTTCAACTTTCTTAGGTTCCTCTTTGGATAGAAAACTGCTATATAAGCATTCTTCTTGAGTTGCTCTTCTGGTTTGGACTTTTGCATAAGGATCTCCAATGATAAGCTCAAATGGATGATCCCTGGTGTAACACCCCCAGATCCGGGGTCAGGAATCTGGTCGTTACAGTCTCAATTTCCGTCCACAATACTTGAACTTACTTTAATTCAAAATAAATTACATCTTTATGACCCACACAACAATATAAAACACACCCGTTATGGTCCCAGAGATGAAATCAGAGTAACAACCAATTTTTATTAAACACATTATGAGTTCTTACAATCCAAAAGAATTTCAATATGAATACATACTTTTTGCCATCCATTTGCATAAGTCATACTAGACCATATACTTGGTACTGAAAGAATAAATCTATCCTACCAATAGCTTTCTCTTCGGCTCTGGTAGTCTCATCGTCCTCGCCAGCGTCAAGTGCGCCTTGTGCGAGTCATCTGGTCTAGCTGTTGTTGTGATATAATAATACAGCAAGGGTGAGCAATAGCCCACCAACAATAATATTTAACTGAACGATAATATATAATAGTTCAAAAGTATCTTTCAAACCATATGCCATGCATTTACGGAAATGATGCCAGTATAATATAAAGGATGAAGTTACAGGGTAACTTAAAGTATTTATTTTGTGGAAATATCTACTAAGTCAAAATAAGCAAGATATTATCATTTATCATATAAAGAGGAATTTGCAAGGAAAATATTGCAATTCCAGTTATTAACATTTTTCGAAGTCCTACAACCTGAAAGAAGTCTCTTCGATACGTGTTGCGGAAGACACCGTCAACCTGAAAGAAGTCTCTTCGATACTTGTTGCAGGGAATTCCTAATTTGGGAGATGAACCAATACTGGAGTTATCACGTGCCAGCTGTCTTACTCCCTGATGATCAGTCGGGGATGGTACAGCCCAATATAGTTTACTACCGGTAGAAGGAAGAACTGACGGCTCCACTTGTCGATTGCTTTTAATAGTAACTCCCTGGCCAATGGTTAGGCCTTGTGATGGACCGCGCGACTCGGCCTCTTACACACGACTCCTAGTTCGAATAAATCCACAGCATTGAAACGTAGAGTTTGTCCTCCCTTCCCCAAGTGAAATACTTATTGATAAGACTCCATAAAGTAGTCGTATCTAGTTGGAAAGGAAAATTGACCAACATTTCCCAAGCTTTTGCTTGTTAATGGATATCAACTTGTTCCAACAATCTTACCCCTCGAATGATGAGAAGGTACACACAGACTTAATGAGTCCATAGCAACCAAGTTGCGAGTGAAAAGGATAAATTATGACCGGAAAGTCAACAAGATAAATAACCTTTCTCAAGTAAGGTTCCCTTATAATTTAAGAGATAGATTCGAGTGAAGAATGGAATCTTGAGGACCTTTCTTAATATAATATTAATCGTATGACTCCGAAGAATTTTACATAATATTTGGAGGTGAAAGATAATCTCCAAATAATATAAATCATTTTAAAAAGAGTTTAAAAGAATTAAATAAATATTCCAAGAATATTTATTAACTCAATAATAATTACGGAATATTATTAAATCATAATATTGCTCGTAAGTAATCCTCGAATGAATATATAGAATTATTTACTAAATAAATCCCTCCTTAAATGAATATTCAAAATAATATTCATTAAATAATTAAACTCCAATAAGTATATAAAATAATATTCAATAAATAAGTCAAACCTTAAATTAATATTTGAGAATAATATTCATTTAATAAATAATCTTCCAAATGAATATCCAAATAATACTCATTTAATAATCAAAGTTTTAAAGGAATATTCGAAATAATATCCCTTAAGTAAATATAACTTCCAATGAGTATTTTAAAATAATATTCATCAAGTACATAAAACCTTAAATGAATATTCGAAAGTAATATTCATTTAATAAATAACATTCTAATGAATATCAAAATAATATTCATTAAATAATCAACTCTAAATGAATATTCGAAACTAACATACATTTAATATCTCTCGACTGAGATAATACTCGAATAACATTCCTCGAAATATTTCCAAGTAATTGATACTTTATGGAAATATAAATAACGTTTAATAATAACATTCCTCAATATCAATAATAATCTGCCGTTGGAATCCCTCCGGGTTTCCACGACTATTGGTATCTCAAAATACCGACTCCCGGTCTATATTTAAGAATGAATATCATATGCCCTTCGCTAAGGGTCTTACCAAAACAATTCGGCTTATAACTGATAATTCGTATCTAGTCTATTAGCCAATGGCAACTCAAGGAACAGGTATTATAATATAATTTTACAATAGGCATGCATGCTATGGCATATGTAAGATGGCAATCACATATATATATTATCACAACAACAGATTCAAAGTTTTGAACACTTGCCTGGTAATCGGGTGTGGGTGGAGATAGCGTGTCCTTGGTCTGCTCGATGATCAAAAAATAATCAGAACATTCGAGATTAACCACTTAACACGTTTTAAAAGTCTAGGTATAAATTTCACAAAAATCGAAACACGTTTTCGAATTATCTCGTTATACACCTTTTAGTGTAACTCTTTTTATTACCGATACGATCCGACATTTGTTCGTTATTACGACATGTCATCATACCCACACTCGGTATATACTTAAGTCGTATAAGTTCTAAAGTCGATCGATTACGAACCGAGATTATACCTCGAGTTTTATCGTCCGTTTTCTAAGTGTTTTACCAAAGTTATAACCAAGCGGGTTTTTAGGGGTTCGTTCGCGTTTAACTTTAATTCCAACATTTTTATAAAATCGGAAAACGATCCGTTTGATATGTGGTTTTCTTTCATACCTTCCTTATGACCCCTAGTATTTATTTACCAAGATTCGCCACTGAGTAACATGCTTTACGAGGGTTCAATTGAAGTTACGAACTTTTACTTAAGGTTTCGAACAAATTTTAGTAATTTGATCATAACTCCTAAACCGTAAGTCGGAATGTTTCGATTCTCATGCCAAAATGATCTATGGCTCGAGATATACAAGGACCAGTCATAATATTATCAAGGTCAGGAAATTATATTTACTGTCATGCTCGGTTTCTAAGTGTTAACAAAAATTCGGCATTATGACGGCTATAAATCGGACTTTCAAAAAATCATAATCATCAAACCAAGCCACACCGGGCATCAATACAATTTATAAACATGATTCTCATCTCAACAAGCCCTAGAACCACTGATCTTAACCTCAAAATCATCATGCTTCTTAAATCACATAACTAACTACATAATCATGCTTATAATCACCACTATAATCATACAATGCTAAACCCATCAAAAACATATACAAATCTCAAATCAAATGCTAGGGTTTCAAGAGGTCTACCTTCCTTGGAGTATGTTCTAGCCTCACTAATCTTGGTATGATCCTTGAGTGGCATTAAGCTAGCTAAATCAACCATAAAAATCAAAGAAAAACAAGATTAGTTCTTGAAGAACACTATTCACACTCATCTTGTAAAATTCATATAAAATCGAAAAATAGGAGTTTGGTTCTCAAATTTTTTTACCACACCTTCTACTCTTCATGGGCTTTCTTCTGATCTATAGATCACCAAAAACAAAGCTTCCTAGCTATGGTTTTGATCCCGTTCTTCCTGCTGGACAGAAACTGGACAGATTTGTTTCCCTAACTTTGAGCATGGATTTGACTAGGCTATACTACTTTGTTGGCCATGAAATTTTTAAATAACCTTACACATGGAGTGGAGAAGTTATGGTTAAAATTTGGTGATTTTAGAAGGTCTAGATTGGGAGATATGAATTTTTCTCTCTTTATTGGTCTTGCTGGACAGTTTGGAGAGTCCTTGTGTGTCTAGCTTTTCTCTTGCCCTTATCTCATCCAAGGTGTATTA
The DNA here is from genome assembly GCA_036435485.1 of Saposhnikovia divaricata. Classification (NCBI taxonomy): domain Eukaryota; kingdom Viridiplantae; phylum Streptophyta; class Magnoliopsida; order Apiales; family Apiaceae; genus Saposhnikovia; species Saposhnikovia divaricata. The sequence continues at coordinate 121,031,221 of CM071601.1, read as the reverse complement.
TTGATATGTGTTTTGATAATATCTTGTGTAAAGTGACTTTAATAAAGGGATTATGTCATGGATGAGGTCTTTTGCATGGACAAGTGTTAGATTTTTGTGGTTGGATGAGAAAGAATGCTAAGTACTTGTTCATTCCATAACCAAGCTAATTACTTGAGCCCACTTGGTTGCTAGATATTTTCTAGTGGCTTATGCATGACTCTTGCTTCCTCTGCTTGTTTCTTTTGTCCGGTTATTGCTCGTTTCGATTGATCGTTCGTAGGAACATCTCAAGAATTTCTAGTTAGAGTTTTACCGGAAACCTTCTTAATATTTATACTATCACCCTCCATTCTCTTTAATAATTCTTGAACCTATTTTCCATAAATCCCTTTAATAATTCTTTAAGTCTTTCAGTGTCCAGGGAAATCTCGGGGAAAATAAAAGTGCTATTTTTCAGAATCCGACAGCTTTTACATACACTCTTTTTCCCCCTGGATCACTAATACGAACTTAGAATTTCGTTCCGGGTACTTCTATATAGCGTCGTCTAATAATATTCCTAATTCCACCAAAATCACTATTCACTTTTTATTCTCAACTTATTCTTTTAGGGTTATATAGATGTCCTGGTTCTCTTTCGATCGTTCCTTAACCCTTTTACGGAACCACTGGACTGATAACAGATATTGATTTGGATGACATAAGAATAACCTTCCCCCTTGGAATTATCAAATCTTAATTTCCTAGGAGATAGATAATTCTTATCTAGAATGTCAACCAAAAGCATTCTTCATGACATGTAAGTATTTGAATCCATATCCATTCCATAATAAAAGTTTTAATTCCTACCAAAAATCGGGGTTCTTATAGTCTCCCCTCCTTAAAAGGATTCCGTCCCGGAATCAGGTAGGAAACAAGAGTCGTTTGTCTATCGTTTCACCTTTCAGCTTCCCGGTGGATTTTTAGTCGTTCTACCCTTTCTCAGCACATCTACTGGTGCTACTTTTCGTACAACACATTATCCGGGTTATGATCTTACTCAGTCTTATCATATTATCCTTATTGATATCCGTAGTGGCATTGGTATCACTATCGTGCTGCGAATTCGGAGATAACCTCGCTCGCATTGTGCATTTCCTGATCGCTTTAATCTTCGCAATCTCGATCAATATAGAGAAGTGGAAAGATTTATTGAGAGATCACTATGATCAATTGAACATTTGTTATATTGGATAGTTAGTACAGAAGGGGGCCAGCCTTTAGTACTTGACAATGTTAGGTCCAAATGTGTTGTAGAGGGGGGGGTGAATACAACTTTTCGAATATGAGAAGCAGTAAATACGATGCAATAAATGAACACACAGATTCAAGGAATATATTTCTTATATATAACTTGAAATGGTTGCTACAACATTCATTACAAAGTATGACAGAAGTTCAGATAAGTGAATGATACTAAGCTCTGTGAATGCACTCTCTCTCTTTTTCTTGTGTTTCTCTCAACTATTGCTCTCTAACTAAAACATTACACAAGTACTTCTATTTATACTACATGTAATCTATGTCATGTAGACTTCAAAGACTAAGATATACGTGGCCCAATGATGTCCACATAAATCTTGCCTTATCTTGAAAGCTTGGAAATCTGCCAATCAGAAGATGCCATGTGTCATGTTGAAGCTGCACTCTAAGTAGAACTTCTACTTGAGAATTTCTACTTAGCCATCTCGAATTTTCTAAGTAGAACTTCTACTTAGAAACTTCTACTTGGTCATCTAGAATATTTAGTACTTAGACAATATTCTGGTCTTCAACTTGAAACTCCAATGCACATCTTGAACTTGTGATATCTTCATGTCTTCTTTGTTCTTCACTAAGCTCTTGAATATGGATCTTTATTACTGACATAAACTTGTTATCAATGTCCCGACACTTGATGCAACGGTCTGGTTCATAAGTGACTAGTCTTGATAGGGTTTTTTGCTTCTTGAATAAGTTACCATATTCAATTAGTAATGTGGCTTTCCAATATTTGCTTTCCTTCTTGTTCACTTGAAATCAATTGGTCTTATTGATACTGATAGTTATGATCTTGATTCTTGGCTTTTCAAATCACTGAGGCATGAACAACTTTGACTTGAACTTCTCTCAATGATTTCTTCTTGGATTGATCATAGTTAACATGTTGAATTGTATCAATTACCTTGTCTTCATTTAGTGTTGATTTCTTGTGACTTCTTGTTCTTGATTGTCTTCTGGTTAAGTATCTTTTCCTTTAGTTTGAGTTACATTAGTTATAGTGTTACAAGTTTACACACTCTGCCTTTCAATCTCCCCCAATTTGATTGTCTAACAATGACATTCAAATTAATGAAGGATAACTCAACTAAACAATGAGACGAGAAAAGATAATTAACATTACAGTCTTGAATAATTTACAATTGAAATTTACATGAAAACAATACAAAGAACTTAAACTAGAAACAGAATTCGAACTTCGAATTAAAGATCATTTGAGTGATTCCTATCACCTGGATTATTTCATACCTTTTAGTCAAACTTGTATCACCTTATTGGATTCACTCTAAGGTGAATTTTCCTCAAGTGAGTTAAAGCAACCGAAAGACATGAAGTTTTTCCAACTTCAAGTTCACACCACTCTGACCTTTAACCCTAATTCCGTTTCCTCTTTCTAGCTTCAGCAGCTTGGTCTCTCTCTTCTTTCTGCCTTTTGCGCTTCTCCTTCTGCTGCTGTTCTTTCTTGTACACTGGATCTTTAAGCTGCTTCCACCTAGCATTCAACAGACTTACAGCTTCCATTTCTAGAGGATTCTTGGGCTCTGGATAAGGATGTTTGAAAAGCCTTCTGAGTTTGTCCACCTCCTGAGTAGTCCTGATCTTTGGAATATCCTCAAAGTTCTTCATTATGAGCTGAGATTTCCAATGTGTTTTATCAGCTTTAAACTGACAATAGATCATCTTGGGGTAGCCTTTGACACGGTTAGTATTGTGGACACTAGCCGCATCTCGCTCCATTCGCTTCTTTTCCACCACTATCTCAGACAGGTAACTCATGAGTCTCTGCTTTTCTTCAACAAACTTATCTTCCACTTCGCCCCATTTGAATACATATAATACTCTCTCCAGAAATGCAGCATCTTGAGTCCGTAGCAGCCATTGTCTACTCATATGCAAGATTGTTTGATTCTGGTCTGCATCTATGAATACTAAGGCATCAGCTGTATCTTCAACATAAGCATGTATCCAGTATACACTATCACTTCCTGGAACACCAATAGCCTCCCTTATTTCTCCTTGTTCTAGTGCTCCAGAAGGAAGAGTCAAAGCTTCATCTACATTCTTCATGGCTTGAAGAATATTCCATTTCTTCTCTATCAGCTCCGGCTCAATCTTCACGTCATCAAGAGGGTTTGGAGCAATGACATCACACTTCCACACCTCATTGCTCTTTTTGAATATAACTTTTTCAATGATCTTCACGGATTTATCTTTAAGCTCCGAAGCGAATCCCTTACTCATCATTTGTCTACAGACAGCTTTGAGAGATTCCACTGAAAGCTCCATTAGATCATTTTCCTCCATGCTAACCCTCTTCATCTTTCCGTCAACTACCATCCGGACAAAATTTGGATATGTTGAGAATTCTGGACCCTTGTCCTCTGCTAGCTGCATTAACTGATCCCTGTACAGAATGCTTAGCTCCTCAGATTGAGAGTATTGAATTTTAGTCGCTAGCAAGAACAACTCTGACGCATATCTTCTCATTATGAATTGGTCATCCACATATAAGAAAGATGTTGGGACTCCTTCTACCAAAGACAAGATAACCTGCCACTCCTTAAGATTTGCATTGTATCCAACCCTGACTTTAGAAATTAATCTCTTCAAAGCATTTATATAGTCCCCAGTCATTGGATTCTGCAAATTCAAGTTGTAGAACAGATCATCTGCATCCTTGTTATGAACTCCTTTCGCACAGGGTCCCATCATTATCTTCCTTGCTTCATCCCATTTCTGCCCTATCCTTCGTTTGTCTAGATCAACTTGAGGATCAGCTTGCCTTGCAAGCTCATGATCATGCTGCTTCCCTTGTAGCTCCACCTTCTTTTCTAGGAACGCAGCATGTTCTTGCATCATCTTCATTTTATAGAACTGAGCTTGTTCCAAGGCTAACTGTTGAGCTTTAAGGGTTTCCTCATCAACAGGAAATTCTTCAGGCATTCCGGAAGACATCCCAGCACCTCCACCTTGTTCCTTCAAAGACCTTTTTATAGCGTGTGCCAACGGTACGTCTTCCATGTCAGAATCTGAGTCAAGTACCTCCTGTACTGTTTCCTGATGACTCAGGTCAACAAATGGTTCATCAACCATTACTGCCTTACCCTTTCTCATCCTCAGAGCCTCTTCATCAACAGACGGCTCAACTTCTGGTTCCTTGACAAGATCAGCGGGTTCTTCAATTTCTTCGATGTGAACTGCCTGCTGTCTCGTCTCCTTTCCACTCTCCCCCTTAGGTGAGTTATCCTGAGCTCCACCTTGGTCTTCAGATCCACCAGCTGCATAAGAGCCTCCAAAACCAGAACCAGAGGCTCCCGCTCCAGTAGCACCACCTGCACCAGCATCGGGGGGAGGTTGTTGCGACTCGAAACACTCCGGGGGCACAAAACTCCTGACTGCGAACATCATTCTACTGATCTCCACAGCCATTGTATGCATTGTAGACTCCAATGCCCCCATCCTCTCATTGAGAGTGCTTCCCAAAACACCACCAGCATGGCCCAAGTCATTGACCTTATTTGTCAAATCATCAAAAGCTGTAGCTTGACTTGCCATTCTTGCTGCGTAGTCGTCTAGAGCCCTTTGGTTGTTTCCAATGTTCATCCCGAACTGCCCCATCGTCTGTCCGAGCTGCTTCATCTGATTTTCCATAGAAGTCATACACGTATCAAGATTTTCAATGTTAAGGGACGGTGTTTGGTTTAGGTGACCTCGCTCTAATACTCGTTCTGTTGGTATTTGACGCTCGGTTTAGGGCCTTGAAAATGAAGGTCCCTCTCTCCCTAACCTCTCACACACACTCCCTGTCTCACGCTCGTGTATGTCTTCAATGATTGATCCAAATAATGAAGCAGTACCTGCAGAAAATTGATAAGAAATGTTGTTGACAGTTATGGGATCAAATTCTGTTTGTTCCTGAGTTGGAATCTCAGGCTGAGAGGCTGCAAAGTGTTCTTGTATAACATCAGAACCGATCCTCTTTGCAGCATCAGTACGTACCGGTGAAGGTACGGCTGAAGTTCTTAAGACTTCATGTCCTCTTGAAGCAACAGTATCTTCAAGAGGTACATCATCCTCACTAAAATCAAAATCCCTATGTGCAGATTGTTCAAGGGGTGAACCACTCGCGTGAGGTGGAGTGGTTGCGTGTGACACGCTAGGGTTTGACTGTGATTGTGAAGTAGCAGCGTGGAAAATTTTGGCTTTCTTTCGAATAAGTTGCTGCTCTTCGGGTTCATTCTCCTCATCAGTTTCTACATATACACGTGCTGGCTTTCTGACTTCCGTTAACAAGGGTGATAGAGAATAGGAATGTGTATCAGACTCAGAGTCAGAAATATGGCTCTCACCCTGGGATAGATCCTGCGGGCTAGCAGAATCTTGGGTCTCGGAATCAGATACATAGGAGGAGGAATGAATAGTATGCAGGGAGAGATTACCTGATTGATTACCTTGTGCATCATCGCTTTCCTCATCAGGAATCTCATCAAATGCCTCAGCATGAACAGATGGATTTTGAGCATGTGATGAAACTTGTGATGATGCCTCCAAATTGGTAACTCCTGCATCATATCTAAGCCACATTTGTATATTTTCAGGAATAGACATCGGTTTACCTTGATGTTTATCCTGATTAGCAATGGTTGAAAGTGACTTAGTGCCCATCCCTAGCGATGCAGATGTTGGGCTTCCGGCAAATCTCTGTCTAACAGCAAGAGCATCCTTCGGTATTAAGTCATTAATGAGCATTTGAAGGAACCGAGGAAACCAGCAGACAACATCAGCTGTAGTGAGGTCTCTGCTTGCAAGAGATCCCATTGAGGCCACTATCTCAGAGAGAACTATGCGTCCATAATTTATATCGAGTTCTCCATCTAGGGCAACTGCAAAGGTTTGCATTGGAATTGGAATTTGATGAAAGTCTTTTTCGCGTGCCCGAAAACATCTTGTGATGGCCTCGAAAAAGTAATTCCATTCCACATGGAAGAATTGCTTTTGGATATTTCCTGTGATTGGGCCTTTCGGAGGATAACATCCAATTTCTTCAAAGAATCTGAGGCGTTCTGTAGCTGTAGGTTCTGGATCATAAGCATCTTTAATTGGGAATCCCAGAACTCTGTTGACAATCTCTTCAGTCACCTCATATTCCTGACCCGCTAAGGTAAACCTGAAACCTAAGGGGGTTGATTTGCTCCCAAAAGTAACCGCACTAGTCCATAATTGCTGTAAAGCATCATGTACTAGTGTAGGTTTAGCAGTAAAAGCATGGCTAGCTTTGGAGTACAAATTGAGAAATCGTATCCAAAACTTAAACCGCGGGAGTTGACCACCAATTTCTGTAGAAATATTATAAAAATTGTTTTTAGCAAGTGAAATTTGGTGAGCCATTTTGATTAAATGTTTTTGTTTAAAAGATGTGAATTTTTTTTAATTTTGAAAAACAAATAATTTACGAATTACTCAGTTTTATTCCTTTTAATTTTTTGAGAATATCAAAAGATAGTCTGAAAATTTAAACTACGGAATATGAACAGCCAATTACTAGATCTGAATATTCAACAAAGATGAATATTCGTGTGTTTATCAGTGAAATCGTGTGTGTATGTGGAGAATATGAATTCGTGTTTTTGAGCAGATACACAAAACTTGATGTTTGTGTGTATGTATATGCGCGTGTATATGCGGTTACAAAACACAGTATCACAATGATTAATGATAACACAGTGATTAACAGTCAAAAATTTGGCAGTAATTCGTGATTAGTATGAGTTTAATCACAAAAACACGGGTTAATTGTATGAAGTTTGTGAAATCGCACTGTTTTTGTGAAACGGCTGCTGTGAAAATGAAATTAGGTAAAGTGAATTAGGCATCGAGTTAGAGATGTATATATAGATGAATGTGAAATGACAAAAATGTCCCTGTTAAAAAGAGTGAAAATTACCAAGTCCATACAGGGAACATCTAAGTCGAACTCTATCTCGAACATCTCTATCTCGAACATCAAGTCGAACTTCGAGATAAAGTTCGAGATAGAGGTTAACTCGAACAATGAAGCACAAATAAGCACTTTAACCAATTTTACAGCAAAAACTATAGGAAAATCCTATCTCGAACATTATTGATTTGTAGTAAACTTGTAAAATTCCCCTCTAAGAAAAACAGGGAAACTCAAGATACTTTTCGAGTTAGAAGTCTATCTCGAACATCAAGTCGAAATTCGAGTTGAGTTTCGAGATAGACTAAGAGCTCTATCTCGAACATCAAGTCGAAATTCGAGTTGAGTTTCGAGATAGACTAACTCGAAGTTAATCTCAAATTCTTTCCAAAATACCCCCTTGAACCAAAAAGTACAGGGTAATTCAAGATATGTTTCGAGTTAGGAGTGTAACTCGAAAAATTCCCTTTAGCTTAACTGAGAACTCTATCTCGAACACCAAGTCGAAATTCGAGTTGAGTTTCGAGATAGACTAAGAACTCTATGTCGAACATCAAGTCGAAATTCGAGTTAAGTTTCGAGATAGACTAACTCGAAGTTAATTCTCAGTTCTTTTCAAAATATTCCCTTAATGGAAACCTCATCTCAACCTTTGAGATAAAATTCGAGATAGACTTTATCTCGAATTTTTTGAAGATAGAACTAGGCACACTGGTAACTCGAACTCGAACTCTAAGTCGAATTTCGAGATGAATTTCGAGATAGCCAACTCGAAATTCTTCCCAGACTTAGAATTTTTCAAAAACTTCACTCTGACAGATTAAGTCGAAATTCAAGTCGAATTTCTAGATGAGTTTCGAGATAGAACCTAACTCGAAATTTTGAAGTTTTTTAATTCTAAGGCCTCTAATTACATGAAAATCATAGATAAATTCATCTAAAAATCATGCAATATTTAGAATATTATGAATTTAACTCCCCCTATGATCATGCAATCTAACAAGCATAAATTCACAGATTTGTGCTATAAAAGACACTTAAAACACAATGAATTCATGCAAAATCACACTATATGCAAACTATAACAATCATTAATTAGGCATTTTAAAGTCTAAACACATAATGATTGATTAGCTTGCACATACAAACATAAACATGGATTTTACAGATAGAAGGCTTTACTAACTTGTGTTAAACATTCCCAATTCACCAACCAACCTATTGAATGTTACTTCATCAAGAGGTTTGGTGAATATATCTGCAATTTGTTGCATTGTGGGCACAAAATGTAGCTCCACAGTCCCCTCCTCGACATGTTCTCTTATGAAATGATACCTGATGTCAATATGCTTGGTTCTTGAGTGATCTACAGGATTGTTGGTTATGGAAATGGCACTTGTGTTGTCACACATGATTGGAATTTTCTTGTGCTCCATGCCATAATCCTTCAATTGGTTCCTCATCCACAGTATTTGAGCTACACAGCTTCCAGCAGCAATGTACTCAGCTTCAGCAGTAGAAGTAGATACTGTATGTTGTTTATTACTTTGCCAGGACACCAATCTTCTGCCAAGGAATTGGCAAGCACCAGATGTGCTTTTCCTATCAATCCTGCAACCTGCATAGTCTGAATCCGAATAGCCAATAAGATTAAAACCTGTATCTCTTGGGTACCAAATCCCTAGATTTGGTGTGCCCTTGAGATACCTAAAAATTCTTTTGACGGCTACGAGATGTGATTCTCTAGGATCCGCTTGGAACCTTGCACATAAACAAGTTGCGAACATTATATCGGGTCTACTTGCAGTTAAATAGAGGAGTGAGCCAATCATACCTCGATAGCTTGTGATGTCAACTGATTTACCTGATTTGTCTTCATCAAGCTTCGTGGATGTTGCCATGGGAGTTTTAGCTGCTGATGCATCTTCTAGATTATACTTTTTGAGTAAATCTCTAACGTACTTGGATTGACAGATAAAGATACCATCTTTTCTCTGACTGATCTGTAATCCAAGGAAGAAGGATAGCTCTCCCATCATGCTCATCTCATATTTTTCCTGCATTAGCTTGGCAAATTTCTCGCACAAGCGCTCATTTGATGACCCAAAAATAATATCGTCCACATATACTTGAACAAGTATTAAGTCATTTCTCACAACTTTATAGAACAATGTTTTATCAATTACTCCCCTAACAAAACCATTTTCAATTAATAATAGGGATAGGGTTTCATACCATCGCCTTGGGGATTGCCTGAGGCCATAGACAGATTTGAAGAGTAGATACACAAAATCTGCATGTTTAGGATCAACGAAGCCAGGCGGCTGTTCCAGATACACTTCTTCTTCTAACTCTCCGTTCAGGAAGGCACTTTTCACATCCATCTGGAAAACTTTGAAGTTCTTATGTGCTGCAAATGCCAAGAACATCCTGACTGCCTCAAGTCTTGCAACTGGTGCATAGGTTTCATCATAATCAATTCCTTCTCGCTGAGAATAACCTTTTGCAACCAAACGAGCCTTGTTTCGTGTTACAAGTCCGTTTTCATCCAGTTTATTTCTGAATACCCACCTAGCTCCAATTACGGATTTGTTCTTTGGTCGGGGTACCAGTTTCCAAACTTTCTGCCTTTCAAACTGATTGAGTTCCTCTTGCATTGCAATCACCCAATCAGCATCGCCAAGAGCTTCTTCTATTTCTTTAGGTTCAAGCTTGGATAAGAACCCAGAATATAAGGAGATATTAGCCATGTCAGCTCTTACAGTTCTTCTAGTAGTCACACCAGCATCTGGATCACCAATAATTAACTCAAACGGATGGTCTCTATTCCATACCCGTTCACCTGGAAATTGTCTTGATGATTCAGCTTGACTTTCTGAGTTGGGGTGCTGACTACTTTGATTATTTTCACTAACTCCCCCTGAGTTAGTGCCAGCTCCTACAGAACTAGAGTCAACTCGACTCGAGCCTGGAACCGTAGTCCTTGAGCTGCTATTTACTCCCCCTGAGTTGTTGCCGGGTGGTACTGAAGAAGTCTCTCCTGATCTTGTAGAATTAGCTTGTTCACTAGACTCAGGTTCTTCACGTACACTTGGAACATTTAATGGAACAACCAACTCAGGTTCATCTTCAAGATCTTCTAAGTCCAGATTCTGAAATTTTAGGGACTCAGGTTCACTAGAATCTCTTGAAATTGATGAGAGTTTGGTATCGTCGAATCTGACGTTGTAACTTTCAGTCACTTTTCGATCATTCACCAAGAACACTCTATAAGCTGCCACCACGTCTGTAGAGTAACCAACAAAGATTCCTTCACGAGCTTTTGCTGCAAACTTGCCTAGATTTTCATCATCTATAAGCACATAGCATTTTGCTCCGAAGACATGAAAGTATTTGATTGTTGGTCTTCTGTTGTTCATTAGCTCACATGGTGTCTTTTCTTTATCTTTTATGATCAAGGTTCTATTTTGAGTGTAACAAGCGGTACTCACTGCTTCGGCCCAGAAATACAAAGGAAGTTTTGAATCATACAACAAAGTTCTTGCTGCTTCAACCAAAGTTCTATTCTTCCTTTCAACTACTCCATTTTGCTGTGGAGTTCTCGGGGCTGAATACTGACGACGTATTCCCTTAGATACACAGAAGTCATTTAGCACTGCATTTTTGAATTCAGTGCCATTGTCTGATCTAATCGTCTTCACAGTAAGTGTTGAAACATTCTCAATTTGAGTGATATGATCAATGATTAAGAAAGGTACTTCGTCTTTCGTCATTGCGAACAATACCCATGTATACTTGGAGAAGTCATCCACGATTACCAAAGCATATCTTTTCCTAGACAAAGATAGGACATTCACTGGGCCAAACAAATCCATATGAAGAAGTTGCAGAGGCTCAGTAATACTAGAAATTTCTTTGCTTTTATGCGATGCTCGCTTCGACTTTCCCATTTCACAAGCTTCACAGAGTCCTTTCGGAGCGAACTCCATTTGAGGTAGATCTCTCACCAATTCTCGCCTCGCGAGAGCATTCATCGTTTTGAAGTTTAAGTGAGATAACTTTTTGTGCCATAACCAGCTTTCATCATCCGAGGCTTTGCTGTAGAAACAGGTGACCTCATTCTGATTTGCTGAATCCATATCTGCAACAAAAAGATCTGCCTTTCGAACTCCTCTCAAAGCTAGTGAGCCTTCCTTGATGTGAGTGATTGATACACCTTTCTTGTTGAAGACAATTTCGTAACCTTTGTCACAGAATTGACTAATACTCAACAGATTGTGCTTTAGTCCCTCAACATAGGAAATATCTTCAATGATGACATTGCCAGTTTTCAGTTTGCCATATCCCTTAGTCACACCTATGCTGTCATCTCCAAAGGTAACATAAGGGCCAGCCTTCATAACCAACTCTGTAAGCAGGGACTTGTTTCCAGTCATATGCCTCGATGCTCCACTGTCTAGCACCCATATGACTTTATTTCTATTCTGCTTAACGCCCTGCAATGACAGATTGGTTAGACATTCTTCGGAACCCAACTTTGATTGGGCCCGGCTTTTCGATAAGATCGAGAATCAACAGATTTATCCTGGCGATCTTCCATCTCAATCTCATATCTAGCTATTAATTCAGTCTCTTCTCTTGAATCATTGTCCCATGCTTGATCTTGAAGTGTTTCCAGCTCATAGGTCTTTAGTATTCCATAATACTCTTCCAGAGAAGTTGTATGCAAATCTCTGGTTTCTCTTATTGCGTAGACCCTATGTTCAATGCTCTTTGGCTGGTTCCTCAGATATCTCGTATTAGTCTCAACCATGGGGAGAGTTACACCTCTCAGATTCAAATCCAATACCAACTGACTGAATCGTAGATAGACATCTGTTATGCCTTCTCCTTTCCTTATTCTAAAGGTGTCATACTCCATCTTGAGTATGAGTGTCTTGTTGCTTCTAACCTCTGCAGATCCTTCCATGACAACTTCTATCTTGTCCCAAATCTTCTTCGCTGTAGTCAGACCTTTGACTATGTTGAACATTTCATGATCAAGAGATTCCATCAAGGTTTGTCGTATGGCAGTATCATAAGCTATTTGTTCCTTGTCAGCATCCGAAAACTCCGAGACCTTTTTAGGCTCAGACCGAGGTGGTATAACCACTCCTCCTTCCGTATGTGAAGGAATAACCACCATTGGGACAAATTTACCCTTGTCAAGGACTTCCAGATATTCAGGGTTAACAGTCTCTAGATATAGTCTCATTCTGAAAACCCATTCTTCATAGTGATCTTTGTTGAACATTGGGATCTTGAACGCATTTTTAGGAGCCATCTCAATTCTGGTCACTAAAAGTTTCTAAGTACCCAAGACTAGGCTATGTAGAATATTTATGTAGAACTTTTGCCTAAGTCGAAATTTCTCTAAGTAGAAATTTTGCTCAAGTCGAAATCACCAAGTAGAAATTGTCCAAGTCGAAATTCTATGTAGAAATTCTCAAGTAGAAATTCTATGTAGAAATTTTGTCCTTAGAATAATTTTTCTGCAGATTACTTTAATATTGAATAAACAATATTATCTCTTTAACACCTTTTGACTTTGAATGCTTTACTCACCTAACCCACCTAACCCACGTGCTCGGTAATGAATATGTTTTGTTTCACTTTCGGCCGTGAATAATGCAAATCACAAAGTCCAAAAACACCTTTTTATTCTTTTACTATTTTTCTTTTTGAAAAGGAGATCAAAAAGTTGTTGGGTTGTCTTCTTTGATAAGAACAGATGATGAACACTCAAGAACACCAAATATGAAAGTACCCAGATTAATTCACAAAAATTAATTAAAATACATCCAAGCTAAATAATCACACCTGGAGTATTTAAATAATTTTTCAGATGAGTTTTTCAATACAAACGATTTAAGGCACACTTTTCAAGAAAATGAAAAGTAGATCTAGAAAATGAAAACTCACGATTCTTCTACTCAACACAAGGATCTATGTTTTGTATGTTAAACATATAGCTCTGATACCAATTGTTAGGTCCAAATGTGTTGTAGAGGGGGGGTGAATACAACTTTTCGAATATGAGAAGCAATAAATACGATGCAATAAATGAACACACAGATTCAAGGAATATATTTCTTATATATAACTTGAAATGGTTGCTACAACATTCATTACAAAGTATGACAGAAGTTCAGAGAGAAGTGAATGATACTAAGCTCTGTGAATGCACTCTCTCTCTTTTTCTTGTGTTTCTCTCAACTATTGCTCTCTAACTAAAACATTACACAAGTACTTCTATTTATACTACATGTAATCTATGTCCTGTAGACTTCAAAGACTAAGATATACGTGGCCCAATGATGTCCACATAAATCTCGCCTTATCTTGAAAGCTTGGAAATCTGCCAATCAGAAGATGCCATGTGTCATGTTGAAGCTGCACTCTAAGTAGAACTTCTACTTGAGAATTTCTACTTAGCCATCACGAATTTTCTAAGTAGAACTTCTACTTAGAAACTTCTACTTGGTCATCTAGAATATTTAGTACTTAGACAATATTCTGGTCTTCAACTTGAAACTCCAATGCACATCTTAAACTTGTGATATCTTCATGTCTTCTTTGTTCTTCACTAAGCTCTTGAATATGGATCTTTATTACTGACATAAACTTGCTATCAATGTCCCGACACTTGATGCAACGGTCTGGTTCATAAGTGACTAGTCTTGATAGGGTTTTTTGCTTCTTGAATAAGTTACCATATTCAATTAGTAATGTGGCTTTCCAATATTTGCTTTCCTTCTTGTTCACTTGAAATCAATTGGTCTTATTGATACTGATAGTTATGATCTTGATTCTTGGCTTTTCAAATCACTGAGGCATGAACAACTTTGACTTGAACTTCTCTCAATGATTTCTTCTTGGATTGATCATAGTTAACATGTTGAATTGTATCAATTACCTTGTCTTCATTTAGTGTTGATTTCTTGTGACTTCTTGTTCTTGATTGTCTTCTGGTTAAGTATCTTTTCCTTTAGTTTGAGTTACATTAGTTATAGTGTTACAAGTTTACACACTCTGCCTTTCAGACAAGCAATTAAACAAGTTATGGTATTCCACTTAGACTTCTATCACATAGACAGATAGTCACGTAGCAGTACATAAAGGGTTGTTCGTCTCAATTCATAAAGAAGATGAATAAGAGAGAAGAAACGAAAAGAGTTCTAGAGGATTATAGAAAGTTTTCATGATTGTAAAATATCATACTCAGAATTTACCTCTGAACTATAGAGGTTCATCAAAGAAGAAATTAATCATAATTATATCCAATACTATTTGATCGCAACCTCACGTGTCAACATATCTTGCTGCTTTGTCCACTATTCTCTGGACCTGTACTCTGGTTCAACCTTAGCAACACTTACTTTTGGAAAATCTTTGAACCTCTCAGGTTAAATCTTAGTTTCTTGCTTGACACCATTGTTACTGACATTCCATGTCATGCTACTAGCTTTTTCATATCTATAATATTAACACGATCAGGTTGTCATCCCAAGAATTCATCAGAGAACCCATTTATTAATCCATTCATAACATTCATTGCTTCATATTCCGTAGTTGCTTTCCCAGTCTTTTCTTTATCAATCACATCCTTCTTATTATCTGATTCTTATTTACTTTTATTATTTACCTCCACCGTCATCTCTTTATTGAGGCATCTTTTGCACTTGGCACCTCCTTATTGGTATCCCGTCACATTTACTCTATAATCATCACATTATTCCAATTTAAAACATCCGAAATGAATCTGGCCGATTTCTTTAACTTAGATCCAATATAATCTTCTTCTGCCAAACTTGTTTCTCATCACTTATTCTTTTCTACTCGTGGTTTTTCACAGGTTGTCTTTCGTAAGTCAGACCAGGTCGTATATCTACCTGCACGTACTCTTATCTTCTATCGAGCATCTGCATTTTACTGGCGTAGGCTTGCCACATGAAACACGTTACGATCATGCTATAAGTTTTGGGGGTAGAGCTGGCTCGAATGCCACCTTCCGAACACTTTTAAACTCTCAGATGGTCCAACAAATCTCGGGCTTAACTGCCCTTAATTCTTTCTACGGGAATACATTTAGCATCATGAATCGTCAACCTCATATTCTCTGTAACACCCCCAGATCCGGGGTCCGGGATCCGGTGGTTACGGTTTCCAATTCTGTCCACAACACTTGAACTTTCCTTAACATAAAATAAATTACGTCTCTATAACCCAACACAATAATATAAAACACACCCGTTATAGTCCCAGAGATGAAATCAGAGTAACACTCAAATTTTTATTAATCACATTATGAGTTCTTACAATCCAAAAGAATTTCAATATAAATACATACTCTTTGCCATCCATTTACATAAGGCATACTAGACCATATTCTTGGTACTGAAAGAATAAATATACCCTACCAATAGCTTCTTCTTCAGCTCTGGTAGTCTCATCGTCCTCGCCCGCGTCGAGTGCGCCTTGTGCGAGTCATCTGGTCTAGCTGTTGTTGTGATATAATAATAAAGCAAGGGTGAGCAATAGCCCACCAACAATAATATATGACTGAACGATAATGTATAACAGTTCAAAAGTATCTTTCAAACCATATGCCATGCCTTTACGGAAATGATGCCAGTATAATATGAACGATGAAGTTACAAGGTAACTTAAAGTATTTGTTTGTAGAAATATCTGCTACATCAAAGTAAGCGAGATATTCTTATTGTTATTAAGAAGAGGAACTTGCAAGAAAAGGTTGCAATTCCAGTTATGACCCTTTTCCAACTCTGCCAACAGTAATCATGTTGCAGGAAATAAATAAATTTGGATGATGAACCAATGATGGAGTATTCACCGCGCCCGCTGTTCCAATCTTGATGATCAGTCGAGATCGTACAGCTCAATTTAGATTTACTACCGGTAGAAGGAAGAACTGACGGCTTTACTTGTGTACCGCCTTACTAGCTCTCCCCGGCCAACGGTTGGGCCAAAGGGGATGGACCGGCGCTACTCGGCCTCTTACACGACTCCTAGTTCAAATAGAATTCATGATTCTGAATGTAACGTTTGTCCCCCTTTCCCCAAGTATAATACTTGTTGATAAGACTCCACAAAGTAGTCGTATCTAGTTGGAAAGGAAAATTTACCAATAACTCCCAAGCTATTACTTGGTAACGGATATCAACTTGTTCCAGTGATCTTACCCCTCGAAAGATGAGAAGGTAAGCAACGACTTAATAAGTCAACAGCACCCGAGTTGCGAGTGAAGGGAATACTTTATGACCGGGAAGTCGACAAGATAAATAACATTTTCCAAGTAAGGTTCCCTTATTATTAAGGAGGTAGACTCAAAGAAGAATGATGTCTGAGAACCTTCCTTGATATAGGATTAATAATAATATGACTCCGAAATATTTTTCGTAATAATCGAAGAAGATAAACCTTATTGAGGTTATTCTAAGTATGGAATAAATATTCAGAGAATATTTATTGAATTAAAAATATTTAAAGAATATTCAGGAATATGAAAGAATATCTTTAATCAGAGTATTTTTCAAATAATTCTTGAAGAAATATCGAGAGAATATTTATTGCATAATTAAATATTCAAATGAATATTCCAAATAATATTCATTAATCAATAAGACCTGAAAGGAATATTTAAAATATTTAAAATAATATTCGATGATTAAATAGAACCCTGGATGAATATTCAAAATAATATTCATAATTAATTAGGAATTTAAATGAATATCAATAAAGTAATATTCATTTAATAAATAATATCCTAAATGAATATCAAGTAATATTCATTTAGTAATCCAAGCTTTAAAGGAATATTCGATATAATATTCGATAAGTAAATCAAGCTTCAGATGAATATTGAAGATAATATTCATCAAGTACTTAATACCTTAAATGAATTTTCAAAAGTAATATTTATTTAATGAAATAATATTCTAAATGAATGTCCACATAATATTCATTTAGTAGTCTCATCTTTAGAAGAGTATTCGAAATAATAATCGATAATCAATTCGACTCCGAATGAATATTGACGAATATTATTCGTCGAATGATTACGTTCAAATAATTATTTGAAGTAAGGATCGTTAAAATAATTAGTCTCGAACGAATATTCAAATAATATTCGTCGCCCAAATAATAGAAAATATTTACTTAAATATTTTCCTCCGAGGTAATCTCGATATATCAAGGAATATTGACTCCCGGTCTATTTTTGATTAATAAGATGTATACGCCCTTCTATGAGGGTCTTACAATAATCGGCTTATAACTGATATATAACTATCTAGCTTATAAGCCAACAATAACATTCAGGGAACAAGTATATCACTTCAACTTGAAAGTAGGCATGCATGCAATGGCATATGTATATCAGCATATATATATATATTTATTCAATCACAACAACAGCCTAAAAGAAGGGAATTGGAACTTGCCTGGTAGTCGAGTACGGTAAGGGGTAGTGGTAGCGGGTCCCGGTTCAGCTTGGTGATCTATAAATAGCCAAGGCATTCGGGATTAATCACTTAACATATTAAAAGTTAAGTTATACTTAATTCGAAACACGTTCTCGAGTTATCTCGTTATACCCCTTTTTGTGGATTACTTTTATCACTGATCCGACCCGACATTCGTTCGTTAATACGACATGTCATTGCATTTATACTTGAGACATACTTAAGTCATATGAGTTCTAAGGTTGATCGTTACGAACCAATATTATACTCCGAGTTTTATCGCCCGTTTTCTAAGTGTTTTACCGAAGTTATAAAAGAGTCGTCTTTTAGGGGTTCGTTCGCGTTTAACCTCGACTCGAACATTTTTAATAAATCGAAAAATGATCTTTTTGACATACGGTTTTCTTTCACGCCTTCCTTTTTACCTCTAGTATTTATTTACCAAGATTCGCCATGACGTTACATAGTTTACGAGGGTTCAATTACAGTTACGAACTTTCGTTTACGGATTCGAACTACTTTTAGTAATTTGGTCATAAATCCTAAACCGTAAGTCCGTTTCATGCGATCTTTATATCAAAACGAAGCTTGAAACATAATCTATCCTATCATGGCAGAAAATGAAGCTGTACAGTGAGTTATAGCTACTGTGATGCTCGGTGTTTAATAGTCTAACGAAAATTCGGCATTACGACGGCTATAAATCGAACGTTCTAAAATTCATAACAATCAATCCAAGCTACACCGGGCATACTATACATGGTTTTCATCTTAACCAGTCCAAGAAGGTTTCAATTAACCATCATAATCATCAAAACTCTTAAATCATCACTACTAACTACATAATCATGCTTTTATGCATATAACAACACCATAATCTTAACTAATCTAAAACCATCAAGAACATATATAAAACTCAAAGTAAGATCTTGGGTTCTTAAGAATTATACCTTCCTTGGAGAGTGTACAAGCTATAATAACCCTTATATAGTCCTTGTATTGCTTTAACAAAGCTTAAATCATCCAAAGAAACCAAGAAATCAAAGTTAGTTTCTTGAAAACACTATTCACCCTCATCTTTGAGGATTTATTTGAAAATGGAAAACATGGAGTTTGAAGCTAAGATTTCTAGGAGATCATTTTTATGAAATATAGGACTCACCATAAAAATTTGGAGATCAAACAATGGTTGGAAGGTGGATTTTGAAATCTTAAAACTCCAAAATTCGAAGTGCCTTGGTTTTGGGGGAAAAACAGTGAACTTCTCGAATTTATTTACCCATCCAAACGATCTTCAAAAATTATGAAATTAAATCCCCAACTTCACCTTGATGTGTAGAAGCTCCATGAATTTTTTCATGATTTTTAGATGAGTAGATCTAGGTGAAAAAAAATGGCAAAGACCCCTGCCCTGGAAAATGCAACTGCTGGAAAAATGGGGGAGAGGTGGTGTTTGCTTGGCTAGTTGTCAAATGATATTTGTGATATGTATAAGTGGGTATAGCTGCTAATAATCCTCTTAATACAAGTGTCAAAGGTTTATGGTGTGTTAGAAAAATTGATGATGTGAAGCCTTGTTGTTTTCTTCTTGTCCATCCACCTCATTACTTCCTTTCACATTTCTTTTCTTCATTTCATTTCCACCAAATATTCTTATATATAACCCCAGCTGATCAAGTAGGGTTTTTTTTTATCTCGTTACGTATTTAATCCGTAATTTCTTTCGCGTTTGCTTGATCGCTTAATCTTGTTATAAAGTTCTAGCGATTTCTAGAACACTTGTTATTCTAACTCAAAGGTTTTCATTCTAAATCCTCAAATCATACTTAATAAATAAAATCCTTGAATCCTTAACATTATAATACTCTTGTCTTGATCGTATTGATAGGCTCTTTACGGTTCGGTCAAATATTGTACCGAAAAAGAATTTGGAATTTCTGAATTCCGATCGTCTCTGCATTCACTTATTTCCTCCGCGTATTACTAATATGACTTCGAAACATCCATAACACGTCCCGTACATTGGGTGGCGTGAAAAGTTTTCCAACTTACAAAGTCACTATTCATCCACCAAATTACTATGCACGTACAGGAAACACTATGCACGTACGGGAAATACTATGCACGTACGGGAAATACTATGCACGTATGGGAAATACTATGCACGTATGGGAAATACTATGCACGTATTCATTTCTCTTCAAGGATCCATTAGCTCCTTCCTGGATGGTAGATTATTCTTATCTAGGTCCTCAACCATCGAATTACTCTATTCTGACAATATACCAATGCATCAGGATCATTGTCCAAAGCAATATCCATTCATTACAATCATTGTTCTTTGAAACCACCATTCATTAGAGCTGGTGACCTTGTTGTTGGAATCATTGTTCCTCATTTTATCATTACTTAATAAAAGTTTTAATTATATCCAAAATTTGGGGTTCTTACAGTCTCCCCTCCTTAAAAGGATTCCGTCCCGGAATCAGGTAGGAAGCAAAGAGTCGTTTGCCTGTCGTTCACTCTTTAGCTTCCCGGTCAATTCTTATTCGTTCTACCCTTCCTCAGCACATCTTCTAGTGCTACAATTCATACTTTATCCTTTTTCCATCAACGTTGCTACTCTTCGTACAACTCACTATCCGGGTTATACTTTTACTCAGTCTTATCCTTATTGATACCTGCAGTAACATTGGTATCACTATCACCCTACGATTCGGAGGTAACCTCGCTCGTACTGTGCATTTCCTGATCGCTTTAATCTTCGCAATCTAGATCAATATAGAGAAGTGGAAAGATTTGTTGAGAGATCACTATGATCAATTGAACATTTGTTATATTGCATAGTTCGTACAGAAGGGGGCCAGCCTTTAGTACTTGACAAGCAATTAAACAAGTCATAGCATTCCACTTAGACTTCTATCACATAGACAGATAGTCACGTAGCAGTACCTCCCCTCCAAAAAGGGTTGTTCTTCTCAATTCATAAAGAAGATGAATAAGAGAGAAGAAGAGAAAAGAGTTCTAAAGGATTATAGAAAGCTTCCATGATTGTAGAATATCATACTCAGAATTTACCTCTGAACTATAGAGGTTTATCAAAGAAGAAATTAATCATAATTATATCCAATACTATTTGATCGCAATCTCACGTGTCAACATATCTTGCTGCTTTGTCCATTATTCTATGGACAAATACTCTTGTTCAATCTTAGCGATACTCACATTCGGGAAATCCTTCAACCTTTCAGGTTAAATCTTAGGTTTCTCACTTGGCATCATTATTACTGACATCCCATATCATGTTACTAGCTTTTTCATAACTATAGTATTGACACTATCAGGTTGTCATCCTGAGAATTCATTAGAAAACCCATTCATAACACTCCTTGCTTCTCATTCCATAGTTGCTTCCCCAGCCTTTTCTTTATCAATCACATCCTTCTTATTATCTGATTCTTATTTACTTCTGTTATTTACTTTCACCTTCACCTCTTTATTGAGACACCTTTTTGCACTTGGTACCTCCTTATCGGTATTCCGTCTCATTTACTCTATAATCATCACGTTATTTCAATTTAAACTTTCCGAAATGAATCTGGCCCGATTCCTTTAACTTAGATTCATATAATCTACTTCTGCCAACCTTGTTTCTCATTACTTGTTCTTTTCTATCCATGGTTTTCCACAGGTTGTCTTTCGTAAGTCGGACCAGGTCGTATATCTACATTCTTGTACTCCTATCATCTGTTGAACATTTGCATTTTACTGGCGTAGCCTGGCCACATGAAAACCCGTTATGACCGTGCTATAATTTTGAGGGTAAGGCTGGCTCGAATACCATCGTCCGAACATTTTAAACTCTCAGGTGGCCCAATAAGTCTCGGGCTCAACCGCCCTTCCCTCCAAATCTCATTAATTCTTTCCATGGGAATATCTTTAACATCATGAATCATCAACCTCATATTCTCTATCTTGTTTGCGCAGAAGTACACTAACATAAACTTGTTTGTCATTCATCAACATGCCATTTAGTTAATCAATGGCAGCACTGTCTTTATCTTTACATTGTCATCTACTTTCTTAGAAGAATCACCATCGCTTGTTGTTTACGTAGTGCATTAATAGCTAACCCTACGGGTTTCAAATCCCTTAGGGAGACAAAGTGATCACTATTCCTTATCCATACGAAACACTTCCTGAACTTGATGTAGATATAACATGAAGTAGATAGAATTGCAGAAGAGTTTCAAGTATCGCAGCTAGGTCCGGTTGATGAAACTATCACTTATGCATCTTCCATAAAAGACTGGAAACTTAACGGTTTACTTCATCAATTTTGTACCATGGTCCTGGTTTGCCTCAAAACGGGACCTTCTAAGGTACGTAATATGCTTAAGACTCCATCAGGAATCGAATCTTTACTTAAACTATTATTACCTTCGATTCTTGCACAATCATCAAAAGGAATGTAACTTCCTCCACTCCAATATGACCTTCAAGGTCTTTCCAAATATCATTTTGTTTCTTCGGTATGAACATTTATAATTATTCCTTTATACTTAAACTGTCGGCCACCTCATTGGCCTTTCCTGATAATAATAATTTCTGGTAATCCTTGTTCCTTGGATATATTCCAATTCAAACATTTCTACCTCATTCCCATCATTTTTGGGTGAAAGCATTCTCCCTTAAGCTCTGCTGATGAAGAAAAATATATTTAACAGTCTTTCTCCATAAGTCATTGCTTCCACCTACTCGTGGGAACTTTATCACGTTTATTCCCCATCCTACTTAGGATACTTCTCTTCTTAGTTCTTTCCTATCTTAGGATAATCTCAACCTTTATAGGTTCAATCCATACTTCCTCATGGTCTCATACATGCCTCATCTGGCATTACTGTTACTATGTCATACATTCCTTACCAAACTTCCATTTTGAAGTTCGGAATATTACCTTTTTCCTTGTAAGGTTTCATAGGTCATCCTCATCCTTCCTCCTGTATTTTCTGGGTACAGGGTATATCAAAATGTCATTGATCAATACTCTAATAATTCTATCTATGTTCTTTCCAGAACTTTTTTTTTTTTTTTCTAATAATCCTTACCGGTCATTGTTGCCTTAGCAAGTCCAGCTCATATCATCTGAAGTCATAATGTCGTTATTAGGGTTAATGCCACCCCTTGTGCATTCCCCAGGGTTTGTCTTAATTCATTGATATCCTATCCTTAATTCAACTATCAATGAATTCTTGCATCTTATAATTGGCAATCAGATCATGTATCCTTAATAAAGGTCTCTTTTCAATCATTCTCATTTGATAATCGATCGGTGGCTTAATGCCACCCTCTTCTTTCAGATAGTTGTCAGCCTATTTGGCCTTCCAAAAAGGCAACGTATGCCTATCTCCTCTCTTACAGAACTTGGTAATGGCAGCAAGGATGTTTTGGAAAATATTGGTCGAGTTCAACGTGAATCTATTAGTACTTATCGTTCTTCTCAAATGTACTTGCCTTAGACAAAATTTCTACAGCATACTGATCCATCTCTGACCATTTCTATACTCTCTTCATAAACCTTCGTTGTTTACTTCCCTTAGTCGTAATATGTTCATGGTATTCATGATACCCTAACATCATGCATCTCAAGTCACTATACTCCCATTTTACTCAAAATCTTGGACAACCATATACACATGAGTCACTTTAGTACGGGTTACCCCATCCCAAAAAGGTCTAGTAAATTCCCCATCAAAACATGGGTTGCAAAGGGTTTAGTAGAAGACTCCTACAATCTCATTAATATTTCCTTTATATCAGAAGCCCTTGCAGTCGGTGCTTACTTAGAAGCAACCCTGCTTTGTCTTTTCATTGCTGGTCTAGTCACTTTATAGTCCGTTGTGACTTGGCCTCAACTGGCCACACTAAAATAAAAATATATGATTTTAGGGGTTGGCTAATAGCATTACTTTTCTAGCAATTGCCGGCATAGTGCCTTCTTCTTTGATACCTTTCTACCTTTCCAAAACTTTACTCCATATAAGTCTTAATCGACTACTCGGCACCGTCTCCGGTCACCTTTCCTCCACTTTTATCTTTTCAACTATTCTTATCAATCCCGCGTGCCACGCAAGCTTACCATTCCTGGCATAACAGCCTTTTCACTTAAGTCAATCCCGGAGTTTCTCCGTCCGGCTAGTTTCTTACTTACATTTCCTGTTTTCGTCCAATCTCACTTCATCATATTATCACTACCGTCGATTGTAATGCTCAGGGTCCGTTTACTAACCCATTTTATAGCAACCTTACCCAAATCACAGGGTTTGCTCCAGTTTCTACTCTCTTCCATGACATTCTCTGATTATCAGAAAGACAAGGTTTGCCAAAATTCACCGAATTCCTTTCCAGACTCAGGGAAATTTTGATCAATCTACCCACCTACTGGTAACATCAAGGAGACCAGTTTCGAAACCTGAAGAATAGTTCTATGAACCTGCAAGCAGGTGGAATCATAAGCAGTCATAGTTAACGAAATAATCATCATCGGATTGGAAGTTTACCCACTGGAGAGGAATCAATTATATCCATCCCTTAGAAGGGAATCAATAATTTCAAACTGAAACCTGTCACAACGTCCTGATATTCAATACTACCAAATGAAGGTCTACCTAACCCTTTATGCGAAGCGTCATTGGAAGCACAAAGTCTCCTTTTTCCATTAAGCAATGCCAGCTCTTGGTCATTACCAATTTCACCTTTTAGCTCCAGGAAGATTTTCTCACATTTTTCTCTTTAACTGCTGATCGTATTACTTGATCTATTATAATTCCGTGTCGGAGTAAACTTAAGGTAACTACTATAATCCATTCAAAGAGAAGAAGGAATTTAATATTCCTCTGAATCACATGCATCTAATGTTTCTGGTTCATCATTTAACTGAGTTGAATTAACTCTATACTCAGTCTCTGGCAGTAGTCTCATTACGAGTTCATCTTGACTCACTGGTCTTATCTTCCGGTAGGTTCTGAGATCATTGTCTTGCTTACTACTTCCTTATATAACTTTTACCCAATCATTCTATTACTTCCCAATGTCTTTACTTTCTAAATGATTCATTCATAAAATGAACATTTTCCTTAATAAAACCACCTTATTAACCTCAATTTGGTTCCATAATTTACAACCTACGACACCTGCCTTCTCATGGCGAATTATTACTGACCATATTCATACTAATTCATTTATCAAATGATATGGCACTTACTGCCTCCTTCTCAACTATTCCTAGGGACTCTGCTCCTCGCCCTATATCACTGTCTTTGATAATCATACATCCCTCTAGCTCTTTCTTTGTTAAGATGAAAATCTCTAAGGATTCTCATCTATTTCCGTATAAGATCTCAAGTAATTCTTCCAATCCTTCTTTCTTGCTGGTACTACGTCTGGTAGTCCGGCTATGAATTCAACATGCATCTTCAGATCTCTTAATAATATATCAGTTCTTTATACTCACTTTTCTGAGCACCATATCTTAATCATCACAGTCATTCTGGCTGCGACCCTCATTACCCATGGGTAAGCTCCTCATCCTAACAGGATTTTCCTTATCTGCTGGAACCTCTTCCGGGTCTCCAGTAGGGTACTCCATCGAATTACCCGCTGATCTTCAGCATATAAAGCATCATCGCGCTGTTGCTCGTATGCCTCAAGGTCAGTCACCTTACTCGTCGATACGATATCGAGCTAAGTTACTATCATTATACTTACGAGTTCCCATAAGGGTTTTATATGTCATCACTACATTAAGTAGTCCGACTATGAACTTGGCAAGAGTTCTTATTATCTTATTGAATTTATTGTTTTAACGTCACCTCATCTCTGGGGTTTATAACGTACGCTCTGATACCACTTCTGTAACACCCCCAGATCCGGGGTCCGGGATCCGGTGGTTACGGTTTCCAATTCTGTCCACAACACTTGAACTTTCCTTAACATAAAATAAATTACGTCTCTATAACCCAACACAATAATATAAAACACACCCGTTATAGTCCCAGAGATGAAATCAGAGTAACACTCAAATTTTTATTAATCACATTATGAGTTCTTACAATCCAAAAGAATTTCAATATAAATACATACTCTTTGCCATCCATTTACATAAGGCATACTAGACCATATTCTTGGTACTGAAAGAATAAATATACCCTACCAATAGCTTCTTCTTCAGCTCTGGTAGTCTCATCGTCCTCGCCCGCGTCGAGTGCGCCTTGTGCGAGTCATCTGGTCTAGCTGTTGTTGTGATATAATAATAAAGCAAGGGTGAGCAATAGCCCACCAACAATAATATATGACTGAACGATAATGTATAACAGTTCAAAAGTATCTTTCAAACCATATGCCATGCCTTTACGGAAATGATGCCAGTATAATATGAACGATGAAGTTACAAGGTAACTTAAAGTATTTGTTTGTAGAAATATCTGCTACATCAAAGTAAGCGAGATATTCTTATTGTTATTAAGAAGAGGAACTTGCAAGAAAAGGTTGCAATTCCAGTTATGACCCTTTTCCAACTCTGCCAACAGTAATCATGTTGCAGGAAATAAATAAATTTGGATGATGAACCAATGATGGAGTATTCACCGCGCCCGCTGTTCCAATCTTGATGATCAGTCGAGATCGTACAGCTCAAGTTAGATTTACTACCGGTAGAAGGAAGAACTGACGGCTTTACTTGTGTACCGCCTTACTAGCTCTCCCCGGCCAACGGTTGGGCCAAAGGGGATGGACCGACGCTACTCGGCCTCTTACACGACTCCTAGTTCAAATAGAATTCATGATTCTGAATGTAACGTTCGTCCCCCTTTCCCCAAGTATAATACTTGTTGATAAGACTCCACAAAGTAGTCGTATCTAGTTGGAAAGGAAAATTTACCAATAACTCCCAAGCTATTACTTGGTAACGGATATCAACTTGTTCCAGTGATCTTACCCCTCGAAAGATGAGAAGGTAAGCAACGACTTAATAAGTCAACAGCACCCGAGTTGCGAGTGAAGGGAATACTTTATGACCGGGAAGTCGACAAGATAAATAACATTTTCCAAGTAAGGTTCCCTTATTATTAAGGAGGTAGACTCAAAGAAGAATGATGTCTGAGAACCTTCCTTGATATAGGATTAATAATAATATGACTCCGAAATATTTTTCGTAATAATCGAAGAAGATAAACCTTATTGAGGTTATTCTAAGTATGGAATAAATATTCAGAGAATATTTATTGAATTAAAAATATTTAAAGAATATTCAGGAATATGAAAGAATATCTTTAATCAGAGTATTTTTCAAATAATTCTTGAAGAAATATCGAGAGAATATTTATTGCATAATTAAATATTCAAATGAATATTCCAAATAATATTCATTAATCAATAAGACCTGAAAGGAATATTTAAAATATTTAAAATAATATTCGATGATTAAATAGAACCCTGGATGAATATTCAAAATAATATTCATAATTAATTAGGAATTTAAATGAATATCAATAAAGTAATATTCATTTAATAAATAATATCCTAAATGAATATCAAGTAATATTCATTTAGTAATCCAAGCTTTAAAGGAATATTCGATATAATATTCGATAAGTAAATCAAGCTTCAGATGAATATTGAAGATAATATTCATCAAGTACTTAATACCTTAAATGAATTTTCAAAAGTAATATTTATTTAATGAAATAATATTCTAAATGAATGTCCACATAATATTCATTTAGTAGTCTCATCTTTAGAAGAGTATTCGAAATAATAATCGATAATCAATTCGACTCCGAATGAATATTGACGAATATTATTCGTCGAATGATTACGTTCAAATAATTATTTGAAGTAAGGATCGTTAAAATAATTAGTCTCGAACGAATATTCAAATAATATTCGTCGCCCAAATAATAGAAAATATTTACTTAAATATTTTCCTCCGAGGTAATCTCGATATATCAAGGAATATTGACTCCCGGTCTATTTTTGATTAATAAGATGTATACGCCCTTCTATGAGGGTCTTACAATAATCGGCTTATAACTGATATATAACTATCTAGCTTATAAGCCAACAATAACATTCAGGGAACAAATATATCACTTCAACTTGAAAGTAGGCATGCATGCAATGGCATATGTATATCAGCATATATATATATATTTATTCAATCACAACAACAGCCTAAAAGAAGGGAATTGGAACTTGCCTGGTAGTCGAGTACGGTAAGGGGTAGTGGTAGCGGGTCCCGGTTCAGCTTGGTGATCTATAAATAGCCAAGGCATTCGGGATTAATCACTTAACATATTAAAAGTTAAGTTATACTTAATTCGAAACACGTTCTCGAGTTATCTCGTTATACCCCTTTTTGTGGATTACTTTTATCACTGATCCGACCCGACATTCGTTCGTTAATACGACATGTCATTGCATTTATACTTGGGACATACTTAAGTCATATGAGTTCTAAGGTTGATCGTTACGAACCAATATTATACTCCGAGTTTTATCGCCCGTTTTCTAAGTGTTTTACCGAAGTTATAAAAGAGTCGTCTTTTAGGGGTTCGTTCGCGTTTAACCTCGACTCGAACATTTTTAATAAATCGAAAAATGATCTTTTTGACATACGGTTTTCTTTCACGCCTTCCTTTTTACCTCTAGTATTTATTTACCAAGATTCGCCATGACGTTACATAGTTTACGAGGGTTCAATTACAGTTACGAACTTTCGTTTACGGATTCGAACTACTTTTAGTAATTTGGTCATAAATCCTAAACCGTAAGTCCGTTTCATGCGATCTTTATATCAAAACGAAGCTTGAAACATAATCTATCCTATCATGGCAGAAAATGAAGCTGTACAGTGAGTTATAGCTACTGTGATGCTCGGTGTTTAATAGTCTAACGAAAATTCGGCATTACGACGGCTATAAATCGAACGTTCTAAAATTCATAACAATCAATCCAAGCCACACCGGGCATACTATACATGGTTTTCATCTTAACCAGTCCAAGAAGGTTTCAATTAACCATCATAATCATCAAAACTCTTAAATCATCACTACTAACTACATAATCATGCTTTTATGCATATAACAACACCATAATCTTAACTAATCTAAAACCATCAAGAACATATATAAAACTCAAAGTAAGATCTTGGGTTCTTAAGAATTATACCTTCCTTGGAGAGTGTACAAGCTATAATAACCCTTATATAGTCCTTGTATGGCTTTAACAAAGCTTAAATCATCCAAAGAAACCAAGAAATCAAAGTTAGTTTCTTGAAAACACTATTCACCCTCATCTTTGAGGATTTATTTGAAAATGGAAAACATGGAGTTTGAAGCTAAGATTTCTAGGAGATCATTTTTATGAAATATAGGACTCACCATAAAAATTTGGAGATCAAACAATGGTTGGAAGGTGGATTTTGAAATCTTAAAACTCCAAAATTCGAAGTGCCTTGGTTTTGGGGGAAAAACAGTGAACTTCTCGAATTTATTTACCCATCCAAACGATCTTCAAAAATTATGAAATTAAATCCCCAACTTCACCTTGATGTGTAGAAGCTCCATGAATTTTTTCATGATTTTTAGATGAGTAGATCTAGGTGAAAAAAAATGGCAAAGACCCCTGCCCTGGAAAATGCAACTGCTGGAAAAATGGGGGAGAGGTGGTGTTTGCTTGGCTAGTTGTCAAATGATATTTGTGATATGTATAAGTGGGTATAGCTGCTAATAATCCTCTTAATACAAGTGTCAAAGGTTTATGGTGTGTTAGAAAAATTGATGATGTGAAGCCTTGTTGTTTTCTTCTTGTCCATCCACCTCATTACTTCCTTTCACATTTCTTTTCTTCATTTCATTTCCACCAAATATTCTTATATATAACCCCAGCTGATCAAGTAGGGTTTTTTTTTATCTCGTTACGTATTTAATCCGTAATTTCTTTCGCGTTTGCTTGATCGCTTAATCTTGTTATAAAGTTCTAGCGATTTCTAGAACACTTGTTATTCTAACTCAAAGGTTTTCATTCTAAATCCTCAAATCATACTTAATAAATAAAATCCTTGAATCCTTAACATTATAATACTCTTGTCTTGATCGTATTGATAGGCTCTTTACGGTTCGGTCAAATATTGTACCGAAAAAGAATTTGGAATTTCTGAATTCCGATCGTCTCTGCATTCACTTATTTCCTCCGCGTATTACTAATATGACTTCGAAACATCCATAACACGTCCCGTACATAGGGTGGCGTGAAAAGTTTTCCAACTTACAAAGTCACTATTCATCCACCAAATTACTATGCACGTACAGGAAACACTATGCACGTACGGGAAATACTATGCACGTATGGGAAATACTATGCACGTATGGGAAATACTATGCACGTATTTATTTCTCTTCAAGGATCCATTAGCTCCTTCCTGGATGGTAGATTATTCTTATCTAGGTCCTCAACCATCGAATTACTCTATTCTGACAATATACCAATGCATCGGGATCATTGTCCAAAGCAATATCCATTCATTACAATCATTGTTCTTTGAAACCACCATTCATTAGAGCTGGTGACCTTGTTGTTGGAATCATTGTTCCTCATTTTATCATTACTTAATAAAAGTTTTAATTATATCCAAAATTTGGGGTTCTTACATTCTCTATCTTGTTTGCGCAGAAGTACATTAACACAAACTTGCTTGTCATTCATCAACATGCCATTTAGCTTATCAATAGCAGCACTTTCTTTATCTTTACGTTGTCATCTACTTTTTTAGAAGAATCGCCATCGCTTGTTGTTTAAATAGTGCGTTAATAGCTAACCATATGGGTTTCAAATCCTCTAGGGAGACAAAGTAATCACCATTCCTTATCCACAAGGAATACTTCCTGAACTTAATGTAGATATAACATGAAGCAGATAAAATTGTAGAAGAGTCTCAACCAAAGTAACGCTGACCAGTTGTTCAATTCATCAATCATCGGTCCTCAACAAGAGACTTGAAGATCAAAGATTCAATTATTCGTTCTTTTGGTATCATGGTCTTGGTCCATCTCACGATAAGACCTTTCTCGATACATAATATGTTCTAGACGATATCAGGAATCAAATCTTTACTTAAACTACTATTATGGTTCGAGTGTTGCACCGTTATCAGAAGGAATCACTACTACAAATATGTCAATATACATCGGTTTTTAGCCGTTGTAAAAAAAATCTGGGCGATGTATATGTGAGTGTAGAGAAAGGTCCAAACTTTAGACATCGGTTTTTAGCCGATGTCTGTTATGGTTTTAGACATTAGTTTCTAACAGATTTACGATGTCTAAGCTGCATTATGTGCAGTAGTTATTTTTAAATAATGCTATATTATGTGCATTGGATTAACATAAACATAGCACAGACAAAGTAAATAAAGACATATACATCGATTTCTTGGTAAAAACCGATGTTATATATCATCTCAGACATCAGTTGATATGTGAAACCAATATTATATAATGTTACATTGTCTAGTATGGGAAGACATAAACATCGGTTTCTTGGTAATACCGATGTTGTATTTTCTAATATACATCAGTTCTTTTAAAAAATTTGATGCAATAACCCAACATGTACATCAATTATTTTAGAAAAAGTGATGTGAATTATAATTAGACACATCAGTTTTGTTTTAATAAATGATGTATCTTGTTGAGGTTTTAGCATGTAGTGATCGTTTATATGCACCCAAAAACTAAAATCAAACCAAAACGCTAAAATACAAAAAACCAAGTACTTGCCATTTACCAAACATCCCAATGTTTACAATAACCATAATTGGTACCAAAATTCTACCTGTCCAACTATTTGCACTCTTTACATTGAAAAATATTTACATAGAACAATACATGGAGATTTTCTTTTATCTTTCCTTCATCAATCCTACCTGCAGGATGTCAGAGGAGATCAGGCTGTTGGCGATGTGCAGATCTCTAGGCTTCAGGGGAACTCACACCTGCAGGCTGTTGGCTTTCGTTGTCCTCTAGATATACCTCGAATCATGTAATCACCTACCAATGTATCAGCACAGCTATCAAGTCCCAAAATCTGCACTCAGATTGAAGGATCAAGTTAATGCACTCATATGTTACCTACTGAGTCACACACACCCCGTTCGTATTGCATTGTCATTGTGCTATTGGATTCTGGAAGGAAACGAACCCAAATCCTCTTGAACGCCCAGTTTTCTGACCCCACATGACTCTAGCGTCTCTGCAACCATATTTCGCAAGATGTATCAAGCGAATGTCTTATTTCCATCAAATTCACTTTACATGCCAGGAGTTTGTATTTTATTAAAAAAAGAATAAGAATTTATATATATCAAGTGAAAACGCAAACTTACGAGCAACTACTATAAATAGAGAAGCAAGCAAATAGAGTGGCATCTGTAATCTCAAGGCTAAGATCACCCACAAAAATGTTAAAGTGACCTATAAAACCAAAGCAAAAGGGCATAACTTACAACCATTTTATTATTCTAAGTTTGACGAAAATATCTAGAGGAGGAGAGACAAGAAACCTGATGTGTCTGCTCTCTGAGTACTGGCATATGCCTAGTTAACATTAATAGGTTGTCCAAATCTGCAATATTAAAGTTCAGCAAGCTAATAGAGCATAATCAAGATTCAAGGTGATTACAATTAACATGAATACTACTCACAAGTGCCTTCCATTAAGAGAAACAATAGCAAGAGCAGCTGATCTGCGATCGAAGTAGTCCACAAAGCCATAGGATGACTGCAAGAAAAGATAAATGACAATGAAAGTGCAAAGCCTAGCACTAGATCCTTAAACCATTTCAAAATAAGTGCTTAAACTAGATCTATGCCCTATTTAAAACTCCAAAGTATGTTGTTGAATCACCATGCTTCTGATTAAATCCGACTGATCAGTCTTATTATTCAGTACCCACCAAGTAGAAGAATATTGACCCTCGGTACTTTCATTTAAATGCTACAAAATACAATATCTTCACTAAAATATTGTAACTGTATTGTTGGTTTACACATGAAACATTCTCATCTAATACAATTATTTATGCAAAAGTCTGTATAGATATTATGCTTTACAAATCTGAAAATATGGACTTACACTTGATGTTGAATAAGAGGGTAAATGCCGCTCTCTTATTGGTCATTCTTTCTCTCAGAGTAACTCATTTCATGCAAGCAGAATCCAATAGCACAATGACAATGCAAGCTATAGACCAAAATCAAAAATCTAGTATAACTGAAAAAACAAACTTGTTGAACCATCACCATACGACCACATATCAGCTGCACGAACCAAAGCCCTGCATAAAGGGCAAGTTCTTTCTCTCTCAAACCTGTAAATTATTCAGCAAAGGCACATGATAAGTCCTCCAAATATCGTAAACTAAGCTAGCAACACTTGCAAGAGATTGCAGACAAAATACAGGAACAGTAAAAGAACTAGAATTAACACATTATGTATACATATTACTCATTTGCATATCAAAAAGACACTTCTAAATGTTGTTGCAAATAATAGAAACTGTAATATACAGCACCATTTCACAAGTAAGTTGGATTCATTTTAATAAAAACGTATAATTCAACAGGAAAGTAAGCAGAAGAAACAATTCTTCCAAAAATCACAGCAAAAACATCATGTAAGGTTTCATGCCTAACCGAAAGCAGCATTAATTGTTCAGCATCATGAGGAAATAAATCTGATCAATATGAACAAGAGGTCCTTCTTTACCAAGGGCCAGACCACCTCCAACTGAACCAATACTTCCGAATATCTAGAAACAGTACAAGTAAAGCTATTCAGAAAACCTTACATTGCATAAAGCTCAAAATTTTATTAATAACCAAAAAACCATCAGACCCTCCCAATTAAGGTTCTGAAAAGAAGAATTCCGTGAGTGTCAATTCCTGCCAATCCGAATGTATTAGATACTCTCAAGTTACAGAAAAGTTTCTCACAAGTCATAATGATAGAAGTTTATTACAAAAAAAGTCGATAGAAAATAAGTGTATAAATGTTACCATTTAGCTAACCCTTGAGTTCAGGAATACTGGACCTTGTAGCTGCTGGTGCAAATTGCGTAATTATATACACAGACGAATAGACTAATTCCAAGTTGATCAATACATAAACAATAAACCCAGCGATATATGACTTATGTATACAACAGCTATACTTCCATCCAGCAAAATTCTCGATAGATATATTGATAAATACAGAAGCTAAACCAGTGCCTGTGAAAAAAGGAGAAAAGAAGTCAGATATATGGCCGCACTACAAGACTCTATCATCTAAAGCAATGATTCACTGACTCACAACAAGTTTTAACCACAAGGACTTAACAAACAGCAGATTGTTAGTTCTGAATCTTGTCTCTTGTGTGCACTGATATAAAGAAGACATGTCCACAATAATCAGCATCAAAAATAAACTTGAAAACTAAATATCTAAAAGATTGAGGAAGTGTAAGACAACCGGAGAATCAAACCTAGCATAAAAATCATCAGTAACTTACACCGACTGTAATTTGGTGAGATTTCCAATCCCTGGTGATATCGTTCCATACAAACTCTGACTAGGTATCCCCTTGAAAAGGGATCAAAGCATTCATAAAGAAGTTGAAAATCGCTTTGACCAAAGTACACAATTCAATTTAATTGAAACTCTCTATTTCGCATAATCGACTAGTCACGCATCGATCTCTTGAAATTGTTCTGCAAAATCCTTTATTAAAATTTTAAAAATATCATCAAAGTTGTAGAATGATTCCTATGCAAAAGTAACCAGCATAAAAGAAACGAAATCAACTCATAAAGCAGAAACATAGCCATCGGAGCAGGTAACCATCCTCCAGCTACACGGATCTACGAAAGTAATATCCCAGTTCTCCAAAACATTGTATGGGTCAACTAAACCACTTTTAACATAGTATCCAAAACATTGTATGAGAAAATAAATTACTTACAATTTGAGCTTCCTCTTCTCTTAACATTATCCTCTATCTATAAAGGGTACCTGGGGAAATAGTAAGAAAGGGCTACATGGTAAGGGGGGAGGCGACGAAAGGAACTTCTTGCATTGAGTCGGAATATCCCCCTTTCGTACATGTCGAGCTTCCCTCTTCTCTATTTCGATTCAGAGAAATCGTAATTAATTAGATATGGGTTTAATTAGGGTTAATTAGAGAAAAGTGAAGGATGCCAGTGAGAGAGACAAAGAGAGGGGGTCGAGTAGTGATGAAAGTGAGAGAGAGATGAGTGAGAGAGAGAGAGATGAAAGAGAGATGAGTGAGAGAGAGAGAGATGAGGGTCGAGTGAGAGAGTGAGTGAGTGAGAGAGAGAGAGAGAGATGAGAGTTTTGGGGGAAAGTTCAGGGGGGAAAACAATTTAGGGAAAATGTTAGTAAGGGGGAAATGAAATTTCAAAGGGGGAAATGAAATCTCTAAGGGGAAATGTTATATTAAAAATGGGGGGAAATGTTCAGTGCCTGTTTTTTATTTTTTAAAAAATCATAAAAGACATCGGTTATTTTAGCTACCGATGTCCGGAAAGCTGCTTAACATCGCTTTTAAAAAAACCGATGTTAAAAATGTTTTTAACATCAGTGGTTTTTCAAACCGATGTAAAATGTGCGATGTCTAATCCAGTTTTTCTAGTAGTGAATGTGAATTCCCTCCACCTTTTATGACCTTCACTATCCTACCTTTTATCCCTTTGCTCCTTTGGTACGAGCATTTATAATTATCCCTGAATACCTATAGTGTCGGCCACCTTTTTGGCCTTTCTTGATAATAATTATCTCTTACCATCAATGTTTCCTGGTTCTATTCCACCTCAAATTCCTCTACCTCATTCACATTACTGTTGGGCGAAAGTATTCTCCCTTAATTCTATGAAGGGGTAAAATATATATCAGTCTTTTTCCATAAGTCATTGCTTCCCGCTTTTCATGTAAACTTTGTCACGGTTACTCTTAATCATATCTAAAATAATTCTTCTCTTAATTCTTTCTTGTCTTAGGATAATCTCAACCTTCATTGGTTCAATCAATGCATCCTCATGGTTTCGCATACGCCTCATCTGGCAGTATTATCATTATGTCATGCATTCCCTACTAAACTTCCATTTTGAAATTCAAAATACCACCTTTTTCTTGAAAGATTTCTTAGGTCATCCTCATCATTCCTCCTGTATTTTCTAGGTACAGGGTATATCAAAACGTCATTGATCAATACTCTAATAATTCTATCTATGTTCTTTCCAGAACTCTTTTTAATAATCCTTACAGGTCATTGTTGCCTAAGCAAATCCAACTCATATCATCTGAATTCACAATGTCTTTATTAGGGTTAATGCCATCCCTTGTGCATTCCCCAGGGTTTGTCTTAATTTATGAATATCCTATCCTTAATTCAACTGCCAAGGAATTCTTGCATCCTATAATTGGCAATCAAATCATGTATCCTTAATAAGGGTTTCCTTTCAATCATTCTTATTTGATAATCGATCGGTAGCTTAATGCTAACCTCTTCTTTCCGATAGTTGTCAGCTTAATTGACCTTTCAAAAGACAACGTATGTCTATCTGCTCTCTTACAGAACTTGGTAATGGTAGCAAAGATGTTTTGGAAGATATTGGTCGAGTTCAACGTGAATCTCTTAGTACTTATCGTTCTTCTCAAAGGTACTTACCTTAGGCAAAATTTCTATAGCATACTGATCAATCTCTGACCATTTCTATACTCTCTTCATAAACCTTCATTGTTTACTTTCCTCCATCATAATATATTCATGGTATTCATAATACCCTATCATCATACATCTCAAGTCACTATACTTCTATTTTTACTCGTAATCTTGGACAATCATATACACATGAATCACTTTAGTACGGGTGACCCCATTCAAAAAAATCTATTAAATTCCCAATCCAAACATGGGTTGCAAAGGGTTTAGTAGAAGATTCCTACGATCTCATTAATATTTCCGTTATATCAGAAGCCATTGCAGTCGGTGCTTACTTAGAAGCAACCCTGCTTTGTCCTTTCATTGCTAGTCTAGTCACTTGATAATCCTTTGTGACTTCGCCTCAATCGGCCACACTAAAATAAAATATATGATTTTAGGGGTTTGGCTAATCGCATTACTTTTCTAGCAATTGCCGGCATAGTGCCTTCTTTGTTGATACCTTTCTACCTTTCCAAAACATTACTCCATATAAGTCTTAATCGACTTCCCGACACCGTCTCTGGTCACCTTTCCTCTACTTTTATCTTTTCAACTATTCTTATAAATCTCACGTGCCACGCAAGTTTGCCATTCCCGGCATAACAGCCTTTTCACTTAAGTCAATCCCGGAGTTTCTCAGTCCAGCTGGTTTCTTACTTACATTTCCTGTTTTCGTCCGATCTCACTTCATCATTGTATTTCTACAATCGATCGCGATAACCGAGGTCTGACCACCAACCCATACAGCGGCTACTTTACCCAATTCACGGGGTTCGCTCTAATTCCCATTCTCTTCAATGATGTTCTCTGATAATCAGAAAGACAAGGTTTACCAAAATTCGCCGAATTCCTTTCCAGACTCAGGGAAATTTTGGTCAATCTATCCATCTACTGGTAACATTTAAGGAGACCAGTTTCGAAACCTGAAGAATAATCCTATGAACCACCAAGCAGGTAGAACCATTAGCAGTCATAATTAACGAAATAATCGTCATCAGATTGGAAGTTTAACCACTAGAGAGGAACTAATTATACACATCCCTTAGAAGGGAATAAACTGTTTCAAACTGAAACCTGTCACAACATCTTGATACCTATACGTCCTCATATTCAATATTTCCCAATGTCAGTCTACCTAACCACTAGTCTCAGAAGGAATATTACCGTCGAAGTTGGTTGTTCCACACAATTGGCACTACTAAGGCCATCCGACCTTGTAGACCGTGCTATTCGAATGCATCCGCAAGTACTTTGTCATGTTGCGCAAGCACACATCCTAATCCTTTATGCGAAGCGTCGTTGGAAGCACAAAGTCTTCTTTTTCCATTAAGCAATGCCAACTCTTGGTCATTACCAATTTCATCTTTTAGCTCCAGGAAGATTTTCCCACATTTTTCTCTTTAACTGCTGATCGTATTACTTGATCCATTATAATTCCGTGTCAGAGTAAACTTAAGGTAACTACTATAATTCATTCAAAGAAAGAATTTAATATTCCTCTGAATCACATGCATCTAACATTTCTGGTTCATCATTTCACTTTGTTGAAATAACCCTATACTTAGTCTCTGACAGTAGTCTCATTACGAGTTCATCTTGACTCACTGGTCTTATCTTTCGGTAGGTTCTGGGATCATTGTCTTGCCTACTACTTCCTTATATAACTTTATTCAATCATGCTGTCACTTCCCAATGTCTTTACTTTCTAACTGATTCATTCATAAAATGAACATTTCCTTGAATAAATCCACCTTATTAACCTCAATTTGGTTCCATAAGTTACAACCTATGACATCTGCCTTCTCATGGCGAATTATTATTGACAATATTCATACTAATTAATTTATCAAATGATATGGCACTTACTGCCTCCTTCTCAACTGTTTCTAAGGACTCTGCTCCTCGTCCTATATCGATGTCTTTGATAATCAGACATCCCTCTAGCTCTTTCTTCGTTAATATAAAAGTCTCTGAGGATTCTCGTCTATTCCCGTATAAGATCTCAAGTAATTCTTCCAATCTGTCTTACTCGCTGGTACTACATCCAATAGTCCGACTACGAATCCAACACGAATCTTTAGTTCTCTTGCTAATATCTCAGTTCTTTATGCTCACTCTTCTGAGCACTATACCTTAATCATCACAATCTTTCTGGCTGCAGCCCTCATTCCTCAAGGGTAAGCTCCTTATACTAACAGGATTTTCCTTATCTGCTGGAACCTCTTCCGGGTCTCCAGTAGGGTACTCCATCAAATTTACCCGTTGATCTTCAGCATATAAAGCATCATCGCGCTGCTGCTCGTATGTCTCAAGGTCTGTCGCCTTACTCGTCGATACGATATCGAGCTAAGTTACTATCATGATACTTAAGAGTTCCCATAAGGGTTTTATATGTCATCACTACATTAAGTAGTCCGACTATGAACTTGGCAAGAGTTCTTATTATCTAGTGAATTTATTGTTTTAACGTCGCCTCATCTCTGGGGTTTATAACGTACGCTCTGATACCATTTCGGTAACACCCCCAGATCCGGGGTCAGAAATCTGGTCGTTACGGTCTCAATTTCCGTCCACAATACTTGAACTTACTTTAATTCAAAATAAATTACATCTTTATGACCCACACAACAATATAAAACACACCCGTTATAGTCCCAGAGATGAAATCAGAGTAACAACCAATTTTTATTAAACACATTATGAGTTCTTACAATCCAAAAGAATTTCAATATGAATACATACTTTTTGCCATCCATTTGCATAAGTCATACTAGACCATATACTTGGTACTGAAAGAATAAATCTATCCTACCAATAGCTTTCTCTTCGGCTCTGGTAGTCTCATCGTCCTCGCCAGCGTCGAGTGCGCCTTGTGCGAATCATCTGGTCTAGTTGTTGTTGTGATATAATAATACAGCAAGGGTGAGCAATAGCCCACCAACAATAATATTTAACTGAACGATAATATATAACAGTTCAAAAGTATCTTTCAAACCATATGCCATGCATTTACGGAAATGATGCCAGTATAATATAAAGGATGAAGTTACAGGGTAACTTAAAGTATTTATTTTGTGGAAATATCTGCTAAGTCAAAATAAGCAAGATATTATCATTTATTATATAAAGAGGAACTTGCAAGGAAAATATTGCAATTCCAGTTATTAACATTTTTCGAAGTCCTACAACCTGAAAGAAGTCTCTTCGATACGTGTTGCGGAAGACACCGTCAGCCTGAAAGAAGTCTCTTCGATACGTGTTGCAGGGAATTCCTAATTTGGGTGATGAACCAATATCGGAGTTATCACGCGTTAGCTGTCCCACTCCCTGATGATCAGTCGGGGATGGTACAGCCCAATATAGTTTACTACCGGTAGAAGGAAGAACTGACGGCTCTACTTGTCGATTGCCTTTAATAGTAACTCCCTGGCCAATGGTTAGGCCTTGTGATGGACCGCGCGACTCGGCCTCTTACACACGACTCCTAGTTCGAATAAATCCACAGCATTGAAACGTAGAGTTTGTCCTCCCTTCCCCAAGTGAAATACTTGTTGATAAGACTCCACAAAGTAGTCGTATCTAGTTGGAAAGAAAAATTCACCAACATTTCCCAAGCTTTTGCTTGTTAATGGATATCAACTTGTTCCAACAATCTTACCCCTCGAATGATGAGAAGGTACACACAGACTTAATGAGTCCATAGCAACCAAGTTGCGAGTGAAAAGGATAAATTATGACTGGGAAGTCAACAAGATAAATAACCTTTCTCAAGTAAGGTTCCCTTATAATTTAAGAGATAGATTTGAGTGAAGAATGGAATCTTGAGGACCTTTATTAATATAATATTAATCGTATGACTTCGAAGAATTTTACATAATATTTGGAGGTGAAAGATAATCTCCAAATAATATAAGTCATTTTAAAAAGAGTTTAAAAGAATTAAATAAATATTCCAAGAATATTTATTAACTCAATAATAATTACTGAATATTATTAAATCATAATATTGCTCGTAAGTAATCCTCGAATGAATATATAGAATTATTTACTAAATAAATCCCTCCTTAAATGAATATTCAAAATAATATTCATTAAATAATTAAACTCCAATAAGTATATAAAATAATATTCAATAAATAAGTCAAACCTTAAATGAATATTTGACAATAATATTCATTTAATAAATAATCTTCTAAATGAATATCCAAATAATACTCATTTAATAATCAAAGCTTTAAAGGAATATTCGAAATAATATCCCTTAAGTAAATATAACTTCAAATAAATATTTTAAAACCTTAAATGAATATTCGAAAGTAATATTCATTTAATGAATAACATTCTAATGAATATCAAAATAATATTCATTAAATAATCAACTCTAAATGAATATTCGAAACTAATATACATTTAATATCTCTCGACTGAGATAATACTCGAATAACATTCCTCGAAATATTTCCAAGTAATTGATACTTTATGGAAATATAAATAACGTTTAATAATAACATTCCTCAATATCAATAATAATCTGCCGTTAGAATCCCTCCGGGTTTCCACGACTATCTGTATCTCAAAATACCGACTCCCAGTCTATATTTAAGAATGAATATCATATGCCCTTCGCTAAGGGTCTTACCAAAACAATACGGCTTATAACTGATAATTCGTATCTAGTCTATAAGCCAATGGCAACTCAAGGAATAGGTATCATAATACAATTTGACAATAGGCATGCATGCTATGACATATGTAAGATGGCAATCACATATATATATTATCACAACAACAGGTTCAAAGTTTTGAACACTTACCTGGTAATCGGGTGTGGGTGGAGATAGCGTGTCCTTGGTCTGCTCGATGATCTAAAAACAATCAGAACATTTGAGATTAACCACTTAACACGTTTTAAAAGTCTAGGTATAAACTTCACTAAAATCGAAATACGTTTTCGAATTATCTCATTATACACCTTTTAGTGTAACTCTTTTTATTACCGATACGATCCGACATTTGTTCGTTATTACGACATGTCATCATACCCACACTCGGTATATACTTAAGTCGTATAAGTTCTAAAGTCGATCGATTATGAACCGAGATTATACCTCGAGTTTTATCGTCCGTTTTCTAAGTGTTTTACCAAAGTTATAACCAAGCGGGTTTTTAGGGGTTCGTTCGCGTTTAACTTTGATTCCAACATTTTTATTAAATCGAAAAACGATCCGTTTGATATGTGGTTTCTTCCATACCTTCCTTATGACCCTAGTATTTATTTACCAAGATTCGCCACTGAGTAACATGTTTTACGAGGGTTCAATTGAAGTTACGAACTTTTACTTACGGTTCCGAACCAATTTTAGTAATTTGATCATAACTCCTAAACCGTAAGTCGGAATGTTTCGATTCTCATGCCAAAACGATCTATGGATCGAGATCTACAAGGACCAGTCATAACATTATCAAGGTCAGGAAATTATATTTACTGTCATGCTCGGTTTCTAAGTGTTAACAAAAATTCGGCATTACGACGGCTATAAATCGGACTTTCCAAAAATCATAATCATCAAACCAAGCCACACCGGGCATCAATACAATTTATAAACATGATTCTCATCTCAACAAGCCCTAGAACCACTGATCTTAACCTCAAAATCATCACGCTTCTTAAATCACATAACTAACTACATAATCATGCTTATAATCACCACTATAATCATACAAAGCTAAACCCATCAAAAATATATATAAATCTCAAATCAAATGCTAGGGTTTCAAGAGGTCTACCTTCCTTGGAGTATGTTCTAGTCTCACTAAGCTTGGTATGATCCTTGAGTGGCCTTAAGCTAGATAAATCAACCATAAAAATCAAAGAAAAACAAGATTAGTTCTTGAAGAACACTATTCACACTCATCTTGTAAAATTCATATAAAATCGAAAAATAGGAGTTTGGTTCTTAAATTTTTTACCACACCTTCTACTCTTCATGGGCTTTCTTTTGAGCTATAGATCACCAAAAACAAAGTTTCCTAGCTATGGTTTTGATCCCGTTCTTCCTGCTGGACAGAAACTGGACAGATTTGTTTCCCTAACTTTGAGCATGGATTTGACTAGGCTATACTACTTTGTTGGACATGAAATTTTGAAAGAACCTTACACATGGAGTGGAGAAGCTATGATTAAAATTTGGTGATTTTAGAAGCTCTAGATTGGGAAATATGAATTTTTCTCTCCTTATTGGTCTTGCTGGACTGTTTGGAGAGTCCTTGTGTGTCTAGCTTTTCTCTTGCCCTTATCTCATGCAAGGTGTATTATTGATATGTGTTTTGATAATATCTTGTGTAAAGTGACTTTAATAAAGGGATTATGTCATGGATGAGGTCTTTTGCATGGACAAGTGTTAGATTTTTGTGGTTGGATGAGAAAGAATGCTAAGTACTTGTTCATTCCATAACCAAGCTAGTTACTTGAGCCCACTTGGTTGCTAGATATTTTCTAGTGGCTTATGCATGACTCTTGCTTCCTCTGCTTGTTTCTTTTGTCCGGTTATTGCTCGTTTCGATTGATCGTTCGTAGGAACATCTCAAGAATTTCTAGTTAGAATTTTACCGGAAACCTTCTTAATATTTATACTATCACCCTCCATTCTCTTTAATAATTCTTGAACCTATTTTCCTTAAATCCCTTTAATAATTCTTTAAGTCTTTCAGTGTCTAGGGAAATCTCAGGGAAAATAAAAGTGCTATTTTTCAGAATCCGATAGCTTTTACATACACTCTTTTTCCCCCCTGGATCACTAATACAAACTCAGAATTTCGTTCCGGGTACTTCTATATTGCGTCGTCTAATAATATTCCTAATTCCACCAAAATCACTATTCACTTTTT
The DNA here is from genome assembly GCA_036435485.1 of Saposhnikovia divaricata. Classification (NCBI taxonomy): domain Eukaryota; kingdom Viridiplantae; phylum Streptophyta; class Magnoliopsida; order Apiales; family Apiaceae; genus Saposhnikovia; species Saposhnikovia divaricata. The sequence continues at coordinate 120,987,774 of CM071601.1, read as the reverse complement.
GTTCTCTACTTATTCTTTTAGGGTTATATAGATGTCCTGGTTCTCTTTCGATCGTTCCTTAACCCTTTTACGGAACCACTGGACTGATAACAGATATTTATTTGGATGACATAAGAATAACCTTCCCCCTTGGAATTATCAAATCTTAATTTCCTAGGAGATAGATAATTCTTATCTAGATTGTCAACCAAAAGCATTCTTCATGACATGTAAGTATTTGAATCCATATCCATTCCATAATAAAAGTTTTAATTCCTACCAAAAATCGGGGTTCTTACACCTGGTCCACTTTCTTTGTGGTGGTAAGTTTGACCTTGATGAAGTGGCTTCATTTTCTCTGTGTTGATCATTGTGGTTTGTTTTTGAGTTTTGACTGTGAGAAACTCCCCCTGAGTGTATGGCCCTCGAGATTGATGGAGTTCTTGCAGATTCATCAACAGATGCTTCAAACTGATTTCCAACTGATGGTGTAAGTTGCTCTTCAACAGGTGGTTCATTCTGCACTTCAACTGATGATCCTTGTCTGTTTCTCACACCATTTGATCTCCATTCTTCATCATCATCTTCACTTTCTTCACCACTTCTCTCATTCTCAAATGAGAGAGACTCATGAAAACCTTCATCTACTAGACCAGATATTTTCTTGTCATCAAAGACAACATGTATGGACTCCATTACAATGTTTAGTCTTAGGTTGTAGACTCTGTAATATTTTCCAGCTGAGTATCGAACAAAGATAGCTTCATCTGCCTTTGAATCAAATTTTCCAAGATGCTCACCATGATTTTTCAGTACAAAGCATTTGCATCGAAAGACATGCAGAAAGTTGATTGTTGGTTTCTTGCCTTTGAAAAGTTGATAAGGTGTCATGCCTTTTGCTTGATTGACCAAAGAAATATTCTGAGTGTAGCATGCAGTGTTTACAGCTTCTGCCCAGAAGTATGTTGGTAGCTTAGATTCTTCAAGCATTGTCCTTGCAGCTTCAATTAGAGTTCTGTTCCTTCTTTCCACTACACCATTTTGTTGAGGAGTTCTTGGTGCAGAGAATTCTTGGATAATTCCTTCTTCTTCACAAAACTCTCTTATTACAGAATTCTTGAACTCAGTTCCGTTGTCACTTCTAATTCTCCTTACTTTGAGTAAAGGATTGTTGTTGACTATCTTGATGTGATTTATAATGACTTTACCTGCCTTATCCTTAAAGTGCAGAAAGAATGTCCAAGAGAATTTTGAGAAATCATCAATAATCACAAGACAGTATTTCTTCTTTGAGATTGACAACACATTGACTGGTCCAAAGAGATCCATGTGAAGTAGTTGTAAGGGTTGATCAATTGATGACATTGACTTTGATTTGAAAGAGGCCTCCTTTTGCTTCCCTTTCCGGCATGCATCACACAATCCATCCTTGGAGTAATCCAATTTTGGAATACCTCTAACCAAATCCTTCTTTACCAACTCATTCATTGCTTTAAAACTCAAGTATGACAGTCTTTTATGCCAAAGCCAACCTTCATCTTCACTTGCCTTGCTGAGAAGACATGTAGTCATGTTTGCATTTGTTGAATTGAAATCAGCAATGTACACATTTCCTCTTCTATCTCCTGTCAACACTACCTTGTTGTCACTTTTCTTGAAAATGACACAAGCTTCAGATGTGAACCAGACATTCTGGCCTTTGTCACACAGTTGACCGACACTTAGCAAGTTATGCTTAAGTCCATCAACCAGTGCTACTTCAAATGACAACATTCCCTTGTGAAATCAAGCCATATCCTCTAGTATATCCTTTGTTGTTGTCTCCAAAGGTAATGCTAGGGCCAGCTCTCTCCTCAAGCTTAGTGAGCAGGGTAGAATCTCCAGTCATATGCCTAGAACAACTACTGTCCAGATACCAAAGATTCTTTCTATTTCCCTGCACATATCAAAACAAAATCAAGTTGATTTTGGTACCCAAATTTTCTTGGGTCCTGCCTTGTTAGCCTTTTTCTTATTTTTCAAGCCCTTACTACCCAGGGGTTCTGATTGAGTTAAATCAACCTTAAATCTTGGTGTAGGTTTCTGAAAAATAGGTTGTTTCACTTGCTTACTTGCATTAAAACTAGATGTATAATTTGGCATAGTCTATGCAAACATGTTATTCATCATCCATGGCAACTTAGGCATATTAAAAGCATTGTAATATGGATTATACATGAATGGCATGTTAGCATAATGACTAGATGCATGAGCAGGCTGGACAAGCATGTTTGGCATAACATTCATAGCAGGCATAGGTACTGACTTAGGCATACTAGGCACAGAAGCATTCTTAACAGATTTACAGTTGATAAATAAATGATTAACACTACCACAGTTCACACATTCCTTTCGAGGAGCATATTTATCAAGTGTGTAATTACTATGTTTGTTAATTCCTACCTTGCCATTTCTATTCTTCTTATTAGCCTTAGCCTTAGGTTCAGTCTTTTCTAACTTATCCTTCAATTTCTTGATTGACAAGTTGCCTATATTTCCTTGTTCAACTGACTTGGTTTTGCTACACTCTCCATTAACAAAGTTCTTATTAACAGACCCGTACTTTTTATTCAATTTAGTTAAAGTTGCTTTGCTAACAGGCTTAAGTCTCAAATAACATTCTTTTTTACTGTCTGAAGCAACTTCCCTATCAACATCTAACTTAACTTCTGCTAATTTGTGAAAAGAATCAACTCCTTGTTTACTATAAATTTCTTCAGTTTTACCCTATGATCCCTTCCACTTAGCAATTAAGTCTTGTTCCTCTTTTAACTGTTTTATTAAACACTCTTCTCTTTTCAGAGCCTCAAGTAACTCATTCTTAGCATCCTGGAAATTTCTTTTCATTGTTTCAAAATCAATTAGTTGAGTTTCTAACAGAGTATTCCTATCATCTATCTTAGCATTAAGATCTTTAATCTTTTTGTTCTCCTTGTTAAGCGATTTTAATGTGACATGCATGTTATACAATTCATTAGACATTTCATTAACAACATTATCACATTCATCTTTGGAAAGTTCAGTTAGGTTTGTAGAGTATACCTGGTTGCTTGCTGAACTAGCCTCTTCATCAGTTTCGTTTGCCATGAGTGCAAGATTGACAAACTCCTCTTCTGCATTTGAGTCACCTCCAGCAGCCCAGTCACTTTCTTTTGACACGAATGCTCTCCCTTGTTGCTTTAGAAGATCAAAATATTTCTTCTTGTAATCAACAGCTTCAAACTGCTTCTTTTCTTTCTCATCTTGGGATTTCATGCATTCATTGGCAAAGTGACCAGCAATTCCACAGCTATAGCATTTGATCTTTGATCTTTCAACCACATCCATGTTCGGTTGATAGCTTTTCTTGAATTGTGCAGTTCCTGCTGGATTCTTTCTAAATCTTAGCTTCGAAAATCTCTTTGACAGAAATGCCAAATACTCATCTAGATCTTCAGCTTCATCCTCACTTAATGCATCAGGTTCTTCAATCATCTTGCTTTTACCATTGCTAGTTTCAGCTTCACCTTCACAAGTTTTTGAACCTAGTGTGGCTTCTACACTCTTCATTCTTCTACCACCTTGGATTGTTGGAATATTGGCCACCAAGGCAACAGATCCACCTTTCTTCTGGATCTTCTCCACTTCCTCATCTTGCTGCATTTCAAGCTCATAGGTCTTCAGGATGCCACACAGTCTCTCAAGTGTAAAATCTTTGTAGTCCTGAGAGTTCCTCAACAAGACTGTCACTGGCTTTCATTCCTTAGGAAGAGATCTCAGAAACTTTAGGTTGGAGTCCTTGGTTTCATATTTTCTTCCATACAACTTTAGACCATTCAGTAACTTTTGAAATCTACTGATTATGTCTGTTAGATTTTCACCAGAGGAGTAGTGAAAATGCTCATATTGTTGTATTAGGAGCTGTATTTTATTTTCTCTGACTTGCTCAGTTCCTTCACAGATTGTTTGAATAGTGTCCCACACTTGCTTGGCAGTAGTGCAGTTTATAACACAATCAAACATATCTTTGTCGATGCCATTTAATAGGATGTTCATAGCCTTCTTATCTTTGTGAATCTCCTCCAAGTCTTCATCTGTGTACTCAGTTTGATTATTTGGAATAGGCCTTCCAGCAGCTACAGTGGCAACATCTTGACCAATCCCAGAGTTGGCCTTCATTTGAACATGAGGTCCTTTCTCTATGCAATCTACATAGCCTTCATCAGTGGCTGAGAGATGAAGGTGCATCTTTACTTTCCAGTGAAAGTAATTATCTTTGTCAAGCATTAGAATCTTCACATCTGTATCCTTCCTTCCCATGGTTTTGATCTTTAGACTTCTTTTATGTTAGAAGCTTGCTCTGATACCAATTGTTAGGTCCCGAAGTATCGTAGAAGGGGGGTTGAATACGATACTACCAAAATATTTCGATTTTCAAGAGTTTTGCGGATAACAATTTTTCGGATCTTGAAATCAAAATAACGAAACACAATTTCAGGAATATATCTTTATTGATAATAAACCCGAAGGGGTGTTACAACTTCTAATCCAATTGATTAGCTTCAAAACCTGAACACTCCTAAGGATAGTTTAGGCACGAGGACCTTCTACCCGACACTTCCTGAAAGCGGGCTAAGCCGACTTTCCTACTAGATGGACTGTCTAGCAGCTTATACGGAGAAGATATAAGAGAGAGAAGAGAGAGTTGTGTGTTGAGATGTGTTTTGAAATGAAATACAACAGGCCTATTTATAGATTTTAGAAAGTTACTATGCTGCACTATGCTGCACTATTCACGTGGGCCCCACCTGCATAGTAACCACTATTTCATCAACCAAAACCGTGTCTGCTAAAGAAAATTTATTCCGTGGGCCCCACTTGTGGGCCCCACCTGCATAGTAATCACTATTTGCATAGTAACTAATATTTGCATAGTAACTACTATTTGCACAGTAACTACTGTTTGCACAGTAACCTGCATAGTAACCGCGCATAGTAACCTTGCATAGTAATCATGCATAGTAACTTTGCATAATATTTTTGGTTGCTTCTTTTGGGCTTCTCTCTTCTGTTTCAAATATTATGCTTGAGATATTTGTCATTGATCGTCAATAGGTTTTGGCAATTCTTTCTGTAAATTAATGTGTTGATCCTTCTCGTATGTGCTGACACTTAGTGCACTGGTCTGGTTCACAAGTGACTAGCACTGATCTTGATCTTCACACCTTAGTTACATTTCAATTGATTACCCTGCAGTAGTATCTTCAATAAATACATGGAATCTTTTGGCCCTTCAACTGAATCATCTGTACATCTTATTCTGTCACTGAGGCTTGATCATGTTAATGAACTTCTTTCAGCGACTTGCAACTTGTCGGTGCTTGTTCTTCAAATTTCACGATCCCTGTATCGAGTTAATATTATTTATCTTTTATCCTAGTTGAGTTATATATGTCCTCTATTACATATTACATTACATTATGCTTTACAGTTAGTGTATACTGAAAATATTTATTTGAAGTATGTACATTTATTTTTGGCCAGTTTAATTGAGAATCATTTAAATGTTTACATGCTGTCTAATATTATATATTATGGACAATCTAGTATCAAATGGGATACAGAATATTAAATTGTTAAATATGGTTTATATAATATAATAAGGTTCACAGCACAGGTGGTGTTGGACAATCCACTGGTATGGCTGTAGTATTATTTAGATTAGTTTATATTGACTAATAAATAATACTAGTATACTTTGTGTATATTGAACAGGATCAAATTTAGAATTGTTCCCTTATACTGATTAAGAAGGAGAACTAAGATTCTATGATATTATTAATGCTTAGGTTCTTAATCCGGATATAGTAATTGACACGTGTATATTATTTACATGCTTTGATTTATATATGAAATAATTCTTTTGAATTATATCATTATATTTTGGGTGATGAAATTATATAGATGGTGGATATTATTTATAGAAGGAATCCATGTCCTGATAATATTCGGGTTAATGATGTCCCCTTGAAAGCTCAAAAAGATTTAATTATGTGAAACCCTGTAGGTGGATTTATTCCAGCATAATTAAATAAAGGTTGAGTGGATAATTGATAAGTGGATTTTATATCCACTTGGAATGCTTCATATCCTTAAATTGATTTCTTGACCTCGAGTGTGTGGTATTTTTGACGTGTTTTAGTGAAGTTTGTGCAGGACTACTAGTTGTAGGCAGGAAATTACTTTTCCATGAGTAATTGGTGGTTTTTGATGAATTATGGAAAAACAAGATTCTAGAGAGAAGAATGCATGATGAAAGAAGCAATTAAAGGAAACTCAGGACCTGAGCTGGTAGGCTCAGGGCCTGAGGGAATCAGGGATGTTTTTAAAGTGAACTCAGGACCTGAGGTTTGAGGCTCAGGGCCTGAGCATGACGGGAATTAAATATTAAATTGGTCCAGAATTCGATTTTTAATCAGATTTTTGGACATTTTCTTGGAGGACAAGTTGCTGGGGGCCTATATAAACATCATCCTTCATCATAAAACGTACGAATTCGCATCATAACAAAGAGAGAGAGCCGAGAGACGGAGATTCAGACTTGGAGAAGGATTCCTACGCTCGTGATAAGCAACGGAGATCTAGATCTACTTTTGTTTTCTTCTAATTAGGCGATACTCTTGGATGTTTTTGGGATTTGCTTTCTTACTGTATTACTCTTATTTATTATTCAAATATTGTTTTATTATCATGGTTTCATCAGATCCCATGATGACGAGCGATTCGATTATGAACTAATCGTTGTCATGGGATTCTAACGAATTTATCTATGTAGTTTAGTAGTTTGTTTGCTTTAAATATTTGTGTGTGATGAATTCTTGATATCCTTGTATGGTTAATCTTAATGCTTTTAGATGCATAGCTAACATCTAAATTGAATTGTTAATCTCTTGCGAAACGAGAGTGGATCTTGAGATTTAGAACCTGCCATGCTAGCATAGGATAGGTTGATGTATGTTTGACATCATGATTTATAGCGTAATTAGAGATAACTATGCTACCCTATGTGATCTATATGGATAACTTGTGCTTCAACCGTTATGTTTTCAAATTCTATAGAGATATAGGGTCTAACCATAATTGGTGTCTATTCATCTTCTATCTCTTTTGTGGATGTATAATTAGTTTGATATGCGTATACTGAAAAGTACCGTGTACTTGTTTCGTGTTATCCGATCAGTTATCATAACCATCACATGCATTGATTAAAGGCATCATCTCTAAGCGAAGTATTTAATGAAGTTAGGATCCCATATTTTCTCTCGCATAAGTAGTTCGATTTTAATTCTCATTAGTTAATTAATTCTTAGTTTTGTTAATTTACTTCTTAGTTAATTTTAGTTAATCAAAACCCAATCTTGTTAATTGTCTTAGCAGTGAATAAAAACCATACATTGTTGCATAGGTGCATGAACTGAATTGAAACCTAACCAGATCTCTGTGGAAACGAACTTGACTTATTCATATATTACTTGTGACCACGTACGCTTGCATGATTTAGTGCAAACAAGTTTTTGGCGCCGCTGCCGGGGATCATCGGTGTTTTATTTTTAGTTTATGTGCTTGTCATCAATGGTCGTTAAAGTTCACTGACTCGGATTAGTTACTTACCTATCTTGTTTAGTTCGGTGTGTTTCAGGTACTTGAGTGTTTGAAAATGGCAGGCGAGGAGTTGCCATGGTGGGCATATTCGAGGACATCCATGCCTCAGCAATGTGAGCAATGTTTGGGCATTCATGAGACCTCACAATATTGTTACTACGAAGGAGTTGAACCATATGTCACTTATGAGGAACAACCATATTTTCAATACCATCCTCAACAGTACCAGTAAGATGTTCCAAATATGTCATATTTCTTTGGTAGTGAAGAGTTTCAACATCAGCAACCTACTCCTACTTTTCAATCAGATGAGGTTGATGTTATGGAGGAGATTAGGATGCTTGCAAAGAGTAATGAGGAGTCTATCAAATCTTTGGAGACACTAGCTACCCAAGTTTTGAGTGCCTTGGAACAAGAGAAGCAACAATTCATACTAGAGGCAATTCCAGAAAATAACGGTGACTTGGAACAAGGTACTGCATGCATAATTGAGGAAGACAAATTCCAAGGTGAGGTGAGCGTTCACAAACCATGTGAGGAATTTGATCATGCTAGTATGGTGGATGATTTGGAAAGGGCACTATTTGGGACAGACACTGGTGAGCTACACAAATTTCAAGAATTGGTATGTGCGTACCAAGAGGCTGATGACCATGGGAAAGATGCAGGTCTTCTACTTGTCTCAGATTATAAAGATGGAGGTAGCGCATTGAAGTTCTCTTTGAGGAACCAAAGGCTTCAGCAACTTACATTTACCCTTCTCCATTATATTCAAGCGAAGCTCGCGAATGTGTGTTGTTCTGCAAATTGACAGATTTTGGGTCAACAGATGAAGGCATTGGAATAGGACATAGTTGTTATACGAATAGGCCAAGCGAGGAGAAGGGGCAGAAAGTGTGCCGCCGTGATGACGATGAAGTCTCACGAAGAGATGACCAGGCCAACTATTTTCATCCTTAATGGAGGCTTGGACGTAGTCAAGCTAATTGACTCTAAACAAGCGCTTCATGGGAGGCAACCCATGTGGTCCCGACGATTAGGTATGTGTTCTACTTTCCCTTGTATTACCTTCCATTCAATGCGGACATTGAATATTTCAAGTTTTTGTGGTTTGGGGGAAAAGTACTGTATATGTAGTTATTTGTGATTATGTGTTAGTGTGCTCATATAGATATCATATTTTGCATACTAGTAGTAATTCATGCATGTATGTTCGTGTTATTTATGTTTGTTTCATATAGGACATTCTGTTTTTATTTTCGTATACCATGTGAGTTCATTTTAGTTGCATTTTCATGGCATGCATATTTCATGATCCCTTAGAACGAGCTAATTCTGATTGGTAGGTAAATGTCTTATTGAGTGTGGTAATGATGAGTAGAGGGTTGATTTATAGTCCTTTTGGAAGTGACTTGCATGTTATGGAAACAAAACTTTTACACAATCTCATCGTTTGCTTTTGGGCTATGTTGAGGTCATGCTTGTTTGGTTGTTTTAGATTTAATCACATGATTATATTTAGAATTTTCGTTATTCCCTTGATGGCGTAGGAACACTAAAGTCTAAGTTTGGGGGAAACCAGGGATTTTATGCTAATTGTTAATATTTGTCAATAATGGCTAGGCGTCAAATGGCTAGTAGACGGCTCATATTTTATGAGTAGTCTAGGGTTGGAGATGAGAATCCTCATTCCAGATTGCATATATATAAAAAAAATCGAAAAGAAAAAAAAATCAGAAAAAAAAGCAAAAAAAGTAAAAAAAAAAAGTTGTATGAATTGTTAAAATGCAAAATTAACTAGGGTGAGCTCTTTAATACTCGAGCAATTAAGTTCGCGGGGACTTTGTGCCTAGTGACCGAAGGCTTTTATGGTCTGGGATCCACTAACCCAACGCTCGCTACATGGGTATTATTGTATAAGCCTTTTGGGGTCTCATCCATTGGACGGTTAAATAGGCATGCTTGTATATTATGTGTCGTAATTGTTTAGTAATAAAGCATGGATTTCTGGCTAACTCAGATGAGGATGGAGGTGTTTCTGGGTTATGAAGTGTTTACAGTCTATTCTGTTTATAAACCTGTGATTGTCTTCGCAAAGAATAGGTATGATTTTTTATCTAGTGTTAGGAGTATATCTGATGAGCATCGCACACACGCACGTTTCTGTTTATGTATTGTTAGTATACGGGGACTTAGTCGAGCTCTATTTGGAGTTATTTGCATTCTATGAGATATTTGCTTGCTAGTTGGTTTTGGTTAGTTGTTCGCACTATTACACGCAAGCGCACGCGGTCACAAGTAATATAGAATAAAATTAAGTTCGTTCCCACAGAGACTGATTTTGGTTTTGCTTAGTAGAATAATGCACCTATGCACCAATGTATGATTATCCTTCACTGCCTAGACAAATAACAAATTGGGATTTTGTTTAACTAATTAACTACTATGCAAATTAACAATATTACGAATTAACTAGTTACGAGAATTGAATATCGAATTACTTATATGCAAGAAAACATGGGATCCTAACTTCATTAATTACTTCACCTAGATCTGACACTTTCAATCACTGCATGCAACGGTTTCGATATCTGATCGGACAACACGAAATTAGTGCACGCTACCTGTCAGTATACGTATACCAAACTACCCATACATCCACAAAAGAGATAGAAGATGAATAGACACCAATTATGCTTAGACCCTATATGTCTATAGAATTTGAAAACATAACGGTTGAAGAACAAGTTATCCAATTTGATCACATAGGGCAATATAAGTATTTTCATCTCATACTACGAATCATATTGATAAGCAATTATGAACCTATGCTAGCATGGCAAGTTCTAAATCTCAAGATCCACTTTCACTTCACAAGAGATTAACAGATTAGATGTTCGCGACGCATCTAACAATTAAGCATAACCATACAAGGATATCAGATATACGTCACACACAGATCTTTAAGCATCAAGATACTAAACTACATAAATAAATCTGTTAGAATCCCATGACAACGATTAGCCCATAACTGAACCGTTCATCGTCATGGGATTTGATGAAAACATGATAATAAACAAGATATGAAAGAACGTTGTAATAAAATTAAAATAATAGAGTTAAGAAAACAAATCTAGAATTTAGAATAATGCCTGAGAAAGAATACAAAAGATGTAGTAGATCGAGATCCGTTGCTTGTCACGAGCTTGAATCTTTCTCCACTTTTCACCGTTACAAAATCTACGTTACAATGAATAACGATATAATTTACAAGGCTAAGATGTGTTTTTGTAGGCCTAAATATCTTGCCCAACAAGAAAATCAACCTACAATACAATTAGAAATAGGTTTGGGTACCAAAAATACAACTAGAATTCGAAATAGGGGCAAAACGGACATTTTCAGGATTTTCTGTCGGACCTACGCGCCCCAAGCGCGTGCTACGTGCTCCAGGCGCACGTTTCTGCTGTTTTACGCGCTCCAGGCGCACGTTTACGCGCTCCAGGCGCGTAAACTTCCTTCCCGAAACTGATTTTCCTCCATTTTCTTCGTTTTTGATCCGTTTTCTTCCATTCTTTTTGCACGAACTTCCCGTCTTCAATTCCTTGAATCATAACCCTCTTGGTAGTTGATATTAAGACGCCGTTCTTCATTCCATATCATAAATCAACTCCAAACAACGGAAAATTCATCCCTAATCGACATTCTTGCAAACCTGCACATTTAAGCAAAACACATCAAAAATACCACAAACTTAAGTCCAAGTACACCAATTTAAGCCGATATGGAATGTTCCAAGTGGATTTAAAATCCACTTATCACACCCCCAAACTTAAACCGATGCTTGTTCTCAAGCATAAACAATTACATCTAATTAACTAACTAGTACCACTTCCGTAGGTGATCACGGTTGCATTTGGCATATGCAACAAGCCCTTTAAACCCCTAGGCAGCCCTAGTGGACGAGTAAGGTCTCGTGAGGGCCTATAGCGAATGTACCCACAAAATCCATTTAACCTAATGCAATGCAATGCATGAATGCAACTAATATGAAAAATGCAAAGATCCCCTTCAAACTCACCAAAACCAACTAACAAGCAAATATCTCAAAGAATGCGAATAAATCCAAGCAGAGCTCGACTAAGTCCCCGTATACTAACAGTACATGACAGAAATGTGCGTGTGTGCAATACTCTTCAGATTTACTCCCAAAACTAGGTCAAAAATCATACATATCCTTCGCCAAGACAATCACAGGTTTATAAATAGAATAGACTATAGACACTTCATAACCTAGGAACACCTCCATCCTTATTCAAGTTAGCCAGGAATTCATGCTTTATTACTACGACACTATATACAATACGCATGCTTATTTAATCGTGCCATGAATGAGACCCCTAAAGGCTTATACAATAATACCCATGTAGCGAGTGTTAGGTCAGCAATCCCAAACCACAAGGGCTTTAGGTTACTAGGACTAAGTCCCCTCACACTTAATTACTCGAGTATTAAAGAGCTCACTCTGGTTAATTTTGCATAAAAAAATTAACTTATTGACTCTTTTTTTTCTGATTTTTTTTTTCATATATGCCATCTGGAATGAGCCTTTTTCATTTCCAACCCTAGACTACTCATATAAATATGAGCCGGCTACTAGCCGTTTGACACCTAGCCATTATTGACAATTATTAGCATGAAATCCCTGGTTTCCCCCAAACTTAGACTTTAATGCTCCTACGCCATCAAGGGAATAACGAAAATTCTAAATACAATCAGGTGATTAAATCTCAAAGCATCCAAACAAGCATGACCCTAACCTAGCCCAAAAGCACCCAATGAGTTTGTGAAATTAGTTTTATTTCTAAAACACATAAGTCAATTTCATAGAAACTATAAGTCAACCCTCTACTCATCATTACCACACTCAATTAGACACCTACCTACCAATTAGAATTAGCTCATTCTAAGGGATCATGAAAAATGCATGCCATCAAATGCAACTAACATGAACTCACATGGTATACGAAACAAAAACAGAATGCCCTACACGAACAAACATAGATAAAACAAACATACATGCATGAACTACTACTAATATGCAAAGCGTGATATCCTATATGAACACATAATATAACAAAAAATACAACTACTAATCCCCAAATCACCCACAAACTTAAAATATTCAATGCCCTCATTGAATGGAAGTAAATACGTGGGATAGCAGAAAACATACCTACTCATCAGAGTCATCACCCTCCTCGGGTGAATCTGGTGGATACTGAGTCCGCGCTCCAAAAATAGGCCACTGTACTGCTGTACCTGGTGACTAAAAAGCTGCATCCAATGCAACGACCATGTCCTCGGAATACTGTCAGTTGCTAACATGCATAGCATCCATCCTCCTAGTCATAGAATCCAACCTACGAGTCATGCCGCGAAAGTAATTATCCAGAACTGCCATATCCACCATACCCTGAGGTGGAGCTGCTCTCGAACTCTCAGCTCTATCAACTCTCGGTGCACGTGGCGGTGCGCCCGCTCCCTGTCCACTAGTGCCAGCACCACGAACAACATAACCAAGCCCCCTCGGATGCGGAACTCCTCCATCCCAATCCGACATCCGGTCAATCGTATTATCATCAATAGGGCCCATGACTGTCTGAACAGGCGCATCATCATAATACTTCACTCCCACAACTTCACACAACCTCGCAACAATCGATGCATAAGGCATACTACCCGCTGTGGTTCCCATAAATTTGAGCATACCCTGATTAAGCACATAACCAAGATCAATGTATTCACCCTTAAGAAGCCCCCAAAGAAAAATGGCCCTCTCAACAGTCACCTCAGACGTGTGCGAAGTGGGTAGAATGTTATGACAAATAAATAAATGCCACACTCGTGAAAATTTAGTCAACAACATCTTAGAAAAATGAGTCTTAGTAACACCCGTCTTGCACTTCCACACAGTGCCTGGAATACAAATCTCAGCAATCACCACATCTAAATCAACATCTTCCCTCGTCTTCTTGGACCAATCTGAAGCACCTCTAGGTTTAGGCTGCTGCCCAATGAGTGTTCGAATAGCACGAGGTGAATAATCAACCGCCATACCCCTAACCACCGTGACATCATTCTTGTCCACCTTCGCATTTGCATAAAATTCCCTAACTATATTCAACGGGACATCATTTGCAAACTCACAAAAATAAGCCCATCCCCTCTCTCGAATCATAGCACACATCTCAACCGACTTTGTTCGTAAAAACATCCTCTCCCTAACAACCCCCTTTTCTAACAACCGAGTAAACTCCGCCTCGGCCTCCGGAGATACAAATTTCTCCATCTCACCTCCCGAGTTCGAATCCTCATCCGAAGACGGACGAGTACCACTACTACTACCCACTAATCGTTGCCTTTTAGGAGCTATAACAATATCACACAATAATCAACCAACAACAATCTCCAACCAAGAACAATACAAACCCCAAAATTTGAAATTCCACTAAATTAGCAAGAACACAATTCGGAATTAATAACAAAGAGAGTTTAGATCATTACCCATGAATTTTAGAGGTGTACTTGCAACAATTAATCCCCAAGAATTCGAATTAAGCCTCCCACACTCTTGAAATTGATGAAGCTTGAAAATCTTTGATTGTAGAGAGGAGATGTAAGTATTTAGGGGTGTATGTATATATAAGAGATGTAGGTTATGAATTTAGGCTTGGATTAGGAGATGAAATAGGAGTAGGATATGTTGGGGTTTTGATTTAGGATTGAATTAGGAGATAGGAATAGAATTTGGGGTAAAGGATATGAAATTTTGGTGTTTTAACCCTCAAAAAACGTGCTGGGCAGGGGATATATGCGCCGGGGGCACGTGATTGCGCGATGGGAGCGCGTGATGGCACTGTTCAAAATTTTTTTTTTTAATAAAGCGAAGAAGCATATACAAGACATACACAAGGCTTGGGTTGCCTCCCAAGAAGCGCTCCTTTTACGTCATTAGCTTGATGTTCTTCTTCCAAATCAAGTAGACGCCAAAACGGCGGAAACCTTATCGCGTTGAAATGACCCGCCATAGTAATGCTTCAACCGCTGTCCATTCATTTTAAAAGCATGATCCAGTGTTGTTTCAAAAATTTCAACAGCTCCATGTGGATACACCGTCTTGACAATAAATGGACCCGACCACCTCGATTTGAGTTTACCCGGAAAAAGCTTGAGGCGAGAATTAAATAACAACACTTGTTGACCCGGTACAAAAGCCTTGGGCGTCAACCTTATATCATGCCACCTTTTGACCTTTTCCTTATACATTTTGTTATTTTCGTAAGCTTGCTCACGAAATTCCTCGAGTTCATTCAATTGAAGCAGCCGTTTTTCACCCGCAGCATTGATATCCAAGTTCAACTTCCTCAATGCCCAATAAGCTTTGTGTTCTAATTCTGCAAGCAAATGACATGCTTTCCCATAAACCAACTGAAACGGAGACATACCTAGAGGAGTCTTGTAGGCAGTTCTGTACGCCCACACAGCTTCATCCAACTTCAATGACCAATCCTTACGAGACGGATTCACCACCTTCTCCAGAATTCTCTTGATCTATCTGTTAGAAAATTCCGCTTGACCATTAGTTTGAGGGTGATAAGCAGTGGCAACACGATGCGTCACATTATACTTCGCCATCAATGATGTAAACTGGCGATTGCAGAAGTGAGTTCCCTCATCACTTATTATAGCACGTGGTGTCCCGAAACGCGTGAAAATTTGCTTATGAAGAAAATTCAGTACCACCTTAGCATCATTGGTCGGTAATGCCTTAACCTCGACCCATTTAGAAACATAGTCCACAGCTAACAAGATGTACTGATTGTTGCATGAAGAAACAAAAGGTCCCATGAAGTCAATTCCCCAAACATCAAAGATCTCCACCTCAAGAAGCATGTTAAGAGGCATCTCGTTCCTTCTAGAAATATTGCCAACCCTTTGACATCGGTCACAACTCATTACAAACCGATGAGCATCCTTAAACAAGGTAGGCCAATAAAAACCTGCTTGAAGCACACTAGCTGCTTTCTTTTTTCCACCATAATGACCACCATAAACAGTTGAGTGGCAATCTCGCAACACACCCTCCGTCTCACTATACGGAATACATCGTCTGATCATCTGATCTGCTCCTTGTCTAAACAGAAATGGTTCATCCCAACGGTACCACTTCACATCATGTAGAAACTTCTTCCTTTGAGCACTCGAAAGATCTGGAGGAATAACATTGCTAACCAAATAGTTCACATAATCTGCAAACCATGGCTCTTCATCTTGCACTCCAAAAAGCTGCTCATCTGGAAAAGATTCATTAATAAGAGATTTGTTATGCGAATCCTTACCGTGGTTCTCTAAGCATGAGAGATGATCCGCTACTTGATTTTCCGTGCCTTTCCTATCCTTAATTTCCACATCAAATTCTTGCAAAAGAAGCACCCAACGAATCAATCTAGGCTTTGAATCCTTCCTCCACATGAGATATCGAATAGCAGCATGATCCGTGTACACAATCACCTTAGTACCAAGCAAATAAGATCTGAATTTCTCAAAAGCATAGACAACTACTATCAACTCCTTCTCCGTAGTAGTATAGTTCAGCTGTGCATCATTGAGGGTTTTACTAGCATAGTAAACCACATGAAAAATTTTATCCTTCCTTTGACCAAGCACAACTCCAACAGCATAGTCACTAGCATCACACATAAGTTCGAACGGTTCCTCTCAATTAGGTGCGGTAATGACTGGTGTAGTAGTCAACTTCTTCTTCAAGAGCTCAAAAGCTGCAAGGCACTCATCATCAAACTTGAAAGGAACATCCTTCTCCAACAAGTTACACAAAGGTTTAGAGATTTTCGAGAAGTCTTGAATGAATCTCCGATAGAACCCCGCATGACCAAGAAAGCTGCGAATTCCTTTAACAGAGATAGGTGGAGGAAGATTTTCGATTGTCTCCACCTTAGCCTTATCCACTTCAAGCCCCTTACCCGATACCTTGTGCCCAAGAATAATTCCTTCTTGCACCATAAAGTGACACTTCTCCCAATTAAGCACCAAGTTAGTCTCCACACAATGTTTCAATACCAAGCCAAGATAATGCAAGCACTCGTCATATGAAGTACCAAAAACTGAGAAGTCATCCATAAAAACCTCCACATTCGTGCCAATCATGTCTGAGAAAATAGCCATCATGCACCTTTGAAAAGTAGAAGGAGCACCACAAAGTCCAAAAGAAACTCGACGAAAAGCAAAAGTGCCAAAAGGACATGTGAATGTGGTCTTCACTTGATCTTCCTGAGCAATGCAAATCTGATTATAGCCCGAATAACCATCAAGTAAACAATAATACTCGTGTCTCGCCAACCTGTCTAACATCTGATCAATGAATGGAAGAGGAAAGTGGTCTTTTCTTGTGGCTTTATTGAGCTTTTGATAGTCCATGCAAACTCTCCACCCCGAGACTGTCCGAGTAGGGATGAGCTCATTCTTCTCATTAGCAACAACTGTCATGCCTCCTTTCTTTGGCACACATTGAACCGGACTCACCCAAGAACTATCTGAGATAGGATAGATAATACCCGCATCTAACCACTTAAGAATTTCCTTCTTGACCACCTCTTTCATAATAGGATTGAGTCTTCGCTGATGTTCAACAGTAGGCTTAGCTCCTTCCTCTAGTAGAATTTTGTGCATGCAATAAGAAGGGCTGATTCCCTTGATACCTGCTATGGTCCAACCAATTGTTGACTTGAACTCCCTCAAAATTCGCAAGAGCTTTTCTTCCGCACTAGCTGACAAGTTAAAGGTAATAATAACAGGTAATGTTGATGCATCACTAAGAAAAGCATACCTCAAGTGTTCCGGAAGTGGTTTGCGTTCAAGTGTAGGAGCTTCCTCAATAGATGGTTTCAGACGCCCCTCCGAATTTTTAAGTTCTGTTAACCCAAGAGATTAAAAAGGCAAATCAAATCTCCTTTTCCAAGGAGCTGAATTTAGCTGCTGAAGTTGCTCGGCTACTTCCTCATCTTCAAAATCAGAATTCCCGACTAACACTTTCTCCAACAAATCTGACTTAAGCAATTGCTCAATCTCCGAAGTAACCGCAAAATCAACCAAATCCACCTTCAAGCATTCTTCTTCATCCATGGAAAATTTCATTGCATTGAACACATTAAAAGTGATATTCTGGTCTTGGACCCTCATTGTGAGTTCCCCTTTCTGCACATCGATCAAGGTTCTTCCCGTAGCCAAGAATGGTCTTCCCAAGATTATGGGAATCTTCTTATCCTCCTCGAAATCCAAGATAACAAAATCCGCAGGAAAAATTAATTTATCAACTTTCACCAAAACATCCTCCACTACTCCTCTAGGATATGTAACTGATCGATCAGCCAACTGCAAAGAGATGTTGGTTAGTTTCGAATCCGGCAGACCAAGTTACATGTAAACTGACAAGGGCATGAGATTGATGCTAGCTCCCAAGTCACATAAGCACTTCTCAAAAGGCAAATTACCATTAGTGCATGGAATAGTAAAGCTACAAGGATCCTTTAGTTTTGGAGGCAATTTCTGTTGCAGCACAGCACTGCACTCTTCCGTTAGAGCAACGATCTCTAATTCCTCGAGCTTCAACTTACGAGAAAGAATACCCTTCATGAACTTGGCATAGCTTGGCATCTGTTCAAGAGATTCCGCAAAAGGAATGTTAATCTGCAACTTCTTAAACACCTCTAAACACTTAGCAAACTTCTTATCCAAATTTTACTTCTGGAGTCTTCTAGGATATGGAGGAGGAGGATAAATCTGAGTATTTTTTGTAGACTGCTCCGGAGAAGCTTTAACAACAGGTTCCTTTCTCTTTTCCACTTCACCATCTTGCTGATCTACTAAGTCAGATTTCTCTATTTCGGGCACTATAGATTTTTCAACTTGCTGATTCTGCACTTCTTCATCTTCCTTAGCGGCTGATTTAGGATCTGTTGTAACCTTTCCCGATCTCAAAGTCATAGCCTTCACCTGTTCCTTGCCATCCCTTCTGCCTGGATTAGTCTCGGTATCACTAGAAAGAGTTCCTTGTGGCCTACTAAGCAAAGCACTTGCAAGCTGTCCCATCTGGTTTTCCAAGGTCTTTTGAGAAACTGACAGGCTTTTAATCTTCATCCTCAACTCATCCATTTCTGATTTTTCATTAGAAGATTGCCCCACATGAGCCTGGGGCTGTTGCTGCTGAAATCTCGAAGGTTGATATGGTTTCCTTGGAGCATACTACTGTTGATAGCCCTGATTGAATGGCTTCGCTTGCTGTCCCTGAAACTGCTGCTGATAGGGCTGTTGTTGTTGAGGACCTTGAGTATTACTCCAGCTAAAATTGGGATGATTCCGATTATTAGGATGATAAGTGGCTGGAACTGGTGCAACCGGTCTCTGGAAATTACTCATGAACTGTGCTGATTCAGAAGAGATAGCACACTGATTTGTCTCATGTGCGCCCGCACATAGCTCACAAACACTAGCAACCTGCTGAACTCCATAATTTGCAAGAGAATCCACCTTCATAGTCAAAGCCTTCAACTGAGCTACAATAGCTGAAGCTGTATCCACTTCAAAAATACCTGCTACCTTGCCTTAAGATAGTCTTTGGGTTGGATTCTGATATTCATTCGCAGCCATCATCTCAATCAACTCATACGCCTCATTATAACTCTTCGCCCATAGAGCTCCGCCAGAAGCTGCATCAAGCATGGGTCTAGTCTGTGCTCCCAACCCATTGTAGAAAGAATTAATCAGCATCCAGTCAGGCATACCATGATGAGGGCACTTTCGCAGCATCTCCTTATATCGTTCCCAAGCTTCACACAAAGTTTCACCAGACTGCTGTGTAAACTAAGTAAGAGCATTCCTGATTGCTGCAGTTTTAGACATTGGAAAGAATTTGACAAGAAACTTTTGAGAAAGATCATCCCAAGTAGTGATAGAACCTGCTGGTAGAGAATGCAACCAGACCTTAGCTTTGTCCCTGAGAGAGAATGGGAAAAAGCCTCAGCTTTACGGCATCCTCAGACACACCATTAAACATGAAGGTGTCACAGATCTCGATGAAATCCCGGATGTGCATATTAGGATCCTCTGTAGGAGCACCCCCAAACTGGACTGAATTCTGAATCATCTGAATAGTACCAGGCTTGATTTCGAAATTATTGGCTGCGATAGCCGGCCTGACAATGCTAGATTGTATGTCCATGATCTTTGGCTGAGAATAATCCTTCAAAGCCTTAGTCTCCTCTGCGGCTGCTATTCGATCACCCATCTTAACTGTTGTTTCAAGTTCTTCCTCTCCTTTATTATCTGCAACTAAATCAATGTCTTCCAAATTATCCCTACGAGTTTGCGAACGTGTTCGCATACACGCTCAAGTACCTGAAAATCACACAAACAAACAAACAAGCTGTGTAAGTAACCAATCCAAGTCAGCGAACTCTAACGACCACAAATGACAAGCAAATAAACTAATAAAAACAAAACACCGAGTCCCCGGCAGCGGCGCCAAAAACTTGTTCGCACTATTACACGCAAGCACAAGCGGTCACAAGTAATATAGAATAAAATTAAGTTCGTTCCCACAGAGACTGATTTTGGTTTTGTTTAGTTGAATAATGCACCTATGCACCAATGTATGATTATCCTTCACTGCCTATACAAATAACAAATTGGGATTTTGTTTAACTAATTAACTACTATGCAAATTAACAATATTACGAATTGACTAGTTACGAGAATTGAATATCGAATTACCTATATGCAAGAAAACATGGGATCCTAACTTCATTAATTACTTCGCCTAGATCTGACACTTTCAATCACTGCATGCAACGGTTTCAATATCTGATCGGACAACACGAAATTAGTACATGCTACCTGTCAGTATACGTATACCAAACTACCCATACATCCACAAAAGAGATAGAAGATGAATAGACACCAATTATGCTTAGACCCTATATCTCTATAGAATTTGAAAACATAACGGTTGAAGAACAAGTTATCCAATTTGATCAAATAGGGCAATATAAGTATCTTCATCTCATGCTACGAATCATATTGATAAACAATTATGAACCTATACTAGCATGGCAAGTTCTAAATCTCAAGATCCACTTTCACTTCACAAGAGATTAACAGATTAGATGTTCGCGACGCATCTAACAATTAAGCATAACCATACAAGGATATCAGATATACGTCACACACAGATCTTTAAGCATCAAGATACTAAACTACATAAATAAATCCGTTAAAAATCCTATGACAACGATTAGCCCATAATTGAACAGTTCATCGTCATGGGATTTGACGAAAACATGATATTAAACAAGATATGAAAGAACGTTGTAATAAAATTAAAAGAATAGAGTTAAGAAAACAAATCTAGAATTTAGAATAACGCCTGAGAAAGAATACAAAAGATGTAGTAGATCGAGATCCGTTGCTTGTCACGAGCATGAATCATTCTCCACTTTTCACCGTTACAAAATCTACGTTACAATGAATAACCATATAAATTACAAGGCTAAGATGTGTTTTTATAGGCCTAAATATCTTGCCCAACAAGAAAATCAACCTACAATACAATTAGAAATAGGTTTGGGTACCAAAAATACAACTAGAATTCGAAATAGGGGCAAAACGGACATTTTTAGGATTTTTTGTCGGACCTACGTGCCCCAGGCACGTGCTACGCGCTCCAGGCGCATGTTTCTGCTGTTTCACGAAGTTTACGCGCTCCAGGCGCGTAAACTTCCTGCCCGAAACTGATTTTCCTCCATTTTCTTCGTTTTTGAGCCATTTTCTTCCATTCTTTTTGTACGAACTTCCCGTCTTCAATTGCTTGAATCATAACCTTCTTGGTACTTGATATTAAGACGCCGTTCTTCATTCCATATCATAAATCAACTCCAAAAAACGGAAATTCATCCCTAATCGACATTCTTGCATACCCGCACATTTAAGCAAAACACATCAAAAATACCACAAACTTGAGTCCAAGTACACCAATTTAAGCCGGTATGGAATGTTCCAAGTGGATATAAAATCCACTTATCATTACTCAAAAGGGGATCTTTGCATTTTCATATTAGTTGCATTCATGCATTGCATTGTATTTGCATTGTTTAGTTAGAAGGATTTTGTGGGTACATTCACTGTAGGCCCTCATGAGACCTCACTCGTCCACTAGGGGTTTAAAAGGCTTGTTGCATATGCCAAATGCAACCGTGATCACCTACGGAAGTGGTACTAGTTAGTTATATTTGTTTATGCTTGAGGACAAACATCGATTTTATAATAAGGTTCGCAGCACAGGTGGTGTTGGACAATCCACTGGTATGGCTGTAGTATTATTTAGATTAGTTTATATTGACTAATAAATAATACTAGTATACTTTGTGTATATTCAACAGGATCAAATTTAGAATTGTTCCCTTATACTGATTAAGAAGGAGAACTAAGATTCTATGTTATTATTAATGCTTAGGTTTTTGATCCAGATATAGTAATTGACACGTGTATATTATTTACATGCTTTGATTTATATATGAAATAATTCTTTTGAATTATATCATTATATTTTGGGTGATGGAATTATAGACATGGTGGATATTATTTATAGAAGGAATCCATGTCCTGATAATATTCGGGTTAATGATGTCCCCTTGAAAGATCAAAAAGATTTAATTATGTGAAACCCTGCAGGTGAATTTATTCCAGCATAATTAAATAAAGGTTGAGTGGATAATCAAGGATAAAAGATATTAATTAAATGAATTATCAGTAATTTATTTAATTAATGGACATGCGATATTTTAAACATGGGGAATTTAATAAGCAAATAATAAAGGAGCCGATTTAATTAATTAAATAAATTACCGGAATTAGGTGGGTGGTGCAATATTAATTATTTAGTGGAATTAATTAATATTAATGATTTAGAAGGCCCATCCTAATTTATTCCTTGATCCCTATTGTAGCCTATAAATACTCATTATGCCTCCAAGAATAAGGTTTCGGAATTCTAGAGCTTGGAGTCTAAACCTTGGAGGATCGAAGGCCACACTTCGTTCAAGGGAGTAAGGGAATACAATAGAAGATCGTGGATTTGAATCGCTTGCGCCGTAGCGATTAAGGTAAATCTTCTAACCCCCTTTGTAATCATTAAACGGGTTAAACACAAATCACTATGATCCAAAGGGACCAACACTAACATACTTCGAGGCATAAGCAATCAACACAGCCTGTTACTCACAGAACATAACCTTAATCAACAAGACTCATGGGAACACTCCTTACTATCTGTTGATAGGAAAAAAACCAACTGTCAAATGTTTTCATGTATTTTGAAGTAAATGTTTAATGATGATAGACAACCATGAAAGGAAAGGAAAGTTTGATGCTAAAGCTTATGAAGGCATTTTCATGAAATATGGATTAGAAAGGACTGCCTACAGAGTCTATGTCATAGATCATAAAGTCATTGAAGAAAGTGTGAATGTCACATTTGATGAGACCAAGTTTCCAGGACTGCAAGAAGATGGTCAAATGCAGCCTCTTAGATTTGAAAATCAAGGTTACTTGGAAGTAGAAGAAATTGTTGCTGAGGAACCTACTTGTACTCAGACTATAGAATTTGAAAGAGATGCTGTCAACACCAATGATGATAACCAAACTCCAGCTCAATCTCAGAAAGTAACATCTAATCATCAGAATGAAAATGATTCTAGAGATAATGAAGAGCATGAAGGAGAAAATATTACTGGTGGAGAATCAACCTCTCAAGGAGAAACTGATCATGCAGATCACTATGATCCAAAGGGACCAACAATTGGCCCCAAGAGCCTGAGGTTTAGTGGACTTGTGTTTGTGTTTGATGACGTCCATGTTGTAATTGAAATTGGTTATGTATGTATGGTGGTGTGCTTGGATAATAATCTTTTTGCAGGTTGTTTAGTATCCACTATTATGGCCATGTATATTTTAATTATGTTTTTGGATCCCACGTGGTTTAATCATGGTTAATTTTTGTTTTGGTTTCCACGTGGTTTATCGTGGTTGTAAATCATGAGGGTTGATCGTGTTAGAATAGATTTTACAAAATTAGTTTTATATTAGATCTATTTTTTATGTAATTGTTTGATGGATTTTTAAAAATCCGGGTATTTTGTAATAATTACGTGCGATCGGAAATCAAAACGGAGAAAAGAATTTGTTCCGCTGCGAAATTTTTATGGGGCTGCTGTTGCTTTTGTCGGAGAGCCGAAGAAGAAAGAGAACAGTGATTGATTAAGGCGTCAGAAGAAGCAGAGAAGAAAGAGGCGCGTGAAAAATCTGGTGAAGGGGTGTAACGCAAGAGGCAAATGCGCAACAGTGGCTTCCTAGTGTGTAACGCATGCGCCGCCTGCGCAACAGAGCTTCCAGGGCTGTAACTATAACGCCTTAGAAAACATTTCATATTTATAATTATTTATATAATATTAAATGTGAATTATATGACGTGAATATTGTTGAGGAGGTAAAATATGTGATATCGTGGTTGTGGGTTTATTTGTTGATTACATGTGTCGGTTAAGTCTACGTATTTTTATTTTTATTTTTGGGGATTAAATCCTATTTAAATCATGTGTTATTTATCTTCTGAGTATTTTATAAAATCATCGGGATTAGTAAAAATTATGAAATCTTTTGTGTTATTAACTTTATTAGTTTATTTGAGTTAAAAATATTAGATGGATTTATTTTTATTTTTAAGGATTTTAAAATCAATTTATGAATTGATTTGTGTTTTATTGATTTATTCTTGGAAAATCCGTATTTAATTCGTTTTTTATCCTAAAAATATTTGAAAAATATGGGGAGATTGATAATTTTATGTTCTACATTTTAAATATAATATTTAGATTTTTCTTTAGCTTATGCATTTATTTTGCAATTTACAAAGTTGGATTAAATTGTGTTTAATCAAAAAATTCTTATAAAAATTTCTAAACTATCTTTTATTTCATTTTAACCTCTTAATCCCTAGTCCCATAGCATAATTTCCCCCAAATCAAAATCAATCTCTCTCGGTCTCTCTAGACAGCCTCTCTCGAAGGTTCCCTTCAATCTCTCCTTTTATTCTCTCGAAACTTCCATCTCTCTCCCTCCTGCAAGCCATTCTAATTGATTTTCAGTGGAAAACCCACCTCCCTCGTCTCTGTGCCCTGTTATATGTGTATGTATTTGCGTGGTTGTGTTCGAGTTTCTGCTGTTCTCCCCTCCCCTGCTCTACGATTGCGTTCGTGTAGGTGTAACGTGTGTGTTTGTTGGGTATGTGTATACAGCTTGTGGCTTGTGTGTGTACGTGGGTGTATATATATATATATATACGATATGTGTGTGTGCGTGCAGAGTTTATATCGTGTGTGTGAGTAGTGAAGTTGGTGGATAACAATTGAATTGCAAAGCTGGAAAAAAAATCCCTTCCCCTGTTTCTGTGCTACTGCGTATAAGTTTTGAGAGAGTTGATGTGTGTACTATTATTGAGGTGTGTGTAAATTATGTGTGTGTGAGTACTGTGTGCGTGTGTGATGGTTGTGTTACCATAAGTGATTACAAAGTTATGCTTGGGTAATGAAATGTTGGGCTTTCGTTACGAATTGCTGCGATTGCTGTGTAGTTTGACTGTTTAATTGGCATGTGTTCTTGGTTATATTAAGTTATAAATAAATACTCTGTGTAACTAGTTCAGAGAAAATGCTTGTTAATTTTTATAATTACGTAATAAATTTTAATTATAATTGTGTATTTGTAATTTTTTAGTTGTATATCGGATTATTATAATTTATTTATTATATAGTGGATTGTCCGGATTAGAATAAGGATAATTTAAACTGTTTGGTATTTGAATTTGTGGTAATTTGTATTTGAAATGTGGAGATTGTTGGTTATGAGTAGGCTGTGTTCCGACAGGTAGTGAACCCGTACAAGGGGGATGCTGTCGAAATTTTCTAAAAATTATTTTTCTAAAACTCAGAATTGTATAATTCCCTTGTTATATATAAATGTATATATGTACTACAAGCTGGTAGTAGTATTCGAATTATATTTTATTTATTTATTTAGTTGATTACTCGCTAAATGCTTATTGGTTATAATTGTAAGTTTATGTAGATGGTCTGTAGTTGATATTATATGGTTAAGGTAAGTAAATTTAGGGGTTAACGCAAGGGTAGATTAAGATTAGACGTTCGTAGAGGAATGTCGAGTATTGTATAGAATTCTGAAGTAGTGTTTTTATATGTGTAGATTCGAAGGACGTAAACCCCAGAGATAAAGGAAAGGCAAAGGCTGAGGATTTTTGAACTAAGTGACTAGTAAGGAAGTACTGTGTTAAGGCAAGTGACTCGAACCTTATGTTAAAGTTCATATTCCATCAACTGTTGGTGAATTTTGTTCAAACTTTTATAATTTACTATTGTTCCTTTCAAATTATTGTTGAATCTCTCGTACCTTGTTAATTATTCTTTATAAATTATTGTTGAAACTCTTGTACCTTGCTTATATCTATGAGTCATTGCTTAACTCTTGTACCTTATTACTTGTTCTTATGAAATGATGTTTAAACCCTCGTACCTTATTTCTTGTGCCTCTAAATAATTATTTAAACTTCTATGCCCTATTGTTTGCACTAATTATAATTGAACTATAAACCTTAAATTATAATCCATGCCTTGCTCTGTCATAAACCTTTTCTTTACGCTTATTACCTAAACCACCCAAATGAAACACTACTTAAAATCCCTGGAACCTTCATTCTAAAACCTTAACATTTACTTTATTCATCATTAGCTCGTGACCCTTTTATTTGATTTAATCCTATTTTTCTGAAACCTACCCGAGTTAATTAAATATTTCTTTCACATTACCTCCTTATATTATTATGTGCGTGACTAATCCTTATTCTTAAATACTTTGAATCATACTTGAATCCCTATCTTGTGAACCTTATACAATTACTCCTAAAGGCTTCCCTGACCCTTAATCTTTTATAAATGTAAATTAAAATGGATTAATTATTTAAGAATGTTTTTAAAATTCCTTAAATTGGGCTGATCTGTTATCAGTGAGTTTAAGGATCGAAAAGTGAAATGTTTCTAAAAGTTTTAAAGGTTTTATTGTGAGGGATTCGGTCAAAAATGTTTTCTACGGATTTCTTCAGATTGGAGAGCGTAAGAGGCCGGGTGACGCCAGTCCAGCATTTTTTTTAGCGTAAGAGGCTGGGGGATTGCCCACTCTAGCATTTGAAAGGCCAATGTGTTGCCTAATTGGGAACCCAATTTATGTCCAGACGGACCGAGTGTCCGGGCTGGGGACTTTACGTGGCTGATCACCCGTAATGTCCGGATTCGGGAAAAACCTCCAATCAAATCTAAATATTTTTTTAAAAAATTTATTTTAAAAGAGAATTTATGGTCTTTTGTCTCAAATGGACATATCTCAGAAATTTCCAAAGGATGATTTTAAAATGACATGAACGGAATACTTTATTTCCAGAATGGCTTACCTTGATATTGTGAACTAATCAGAATATCCTGAATTACATTTGGTACCTTTATATTGTTATATTTAGTATTCAGTTATGGACTCTCATCTCCATTTTGATACTTGCTGAGCATTTGGCTCACTTCTTGCTATTGTTTCTAACCCTTTTTCAGCTAAAGAAGAAAAGGATACAAATTAGAAGCTATATCGGGAGAAGAACTTGTTGTGGACCATAGACATCCTAGATTTGCTCTGCTAGAAGGTTGAACTTTTGGATATCAGTCAAGAGTTGTACAATAGTACCAGTTAGTTGTAATTATATTGTGGAGTGTATGTAGATTTTAATTAAGGTTTTAGTGTTGTAATGTAATATCTTAGTTAGTAGCTGCTTGTTTCATACCACTACCTGCTAAAGATCCGGGTTAGTAGTGGGGTGTTGTATTATGTCTTAATGTCTGGTTATCAGTGTTATGTATTTAGTTTTGATTTGTGGTGCCCCGATCTTGTTCCTTGATCGGGAGGGCATAGTAGTATGGTTCACCTGATCGGTTAGGACAGGTTGAACATGTGCTGGTTTTTCTTAAATAGTTGGAATTGTCATTTTTTTATGAAATTTGGTTGGTTCAAAATACAGGTGGATAGTCCGTATTACGAATACTTCATGCCGAAATTTTCTAAAATTTCCCTGTATCAAAGTTTATTTATTTATCTAATCAATTTCAATAATAGAGAGCAAGATTAATTGATAAGAGTTGTGTGTGCATTGAGTTCTATTTTCTAAAATTCTCAGACTGTTTTTTTTAAAATATATGGTTAAATCATGGTTTTATTATATATCTAAAAAGATTTTGAGGTTGTCATATCTATATGTATATAATTATTCAGGTGTTTGTGAGTATTTTATTATATAAAGTATATGTTTATTAGTGGGTAGTTGGGGCGTTACAGGTTGGTATCAGAGCTGACAGGTTTGGGTCACTGAAACAAGCTAGGATTAGGTATAGGATAGGTGTAGTATAGGATTTGAACCCTTATAGACATAGGATAGGAGCAATAGGTGTAGGTTATCATTAAGACAGTAGGCGATAGGGTTAGGATATTCCTTTATCGCTTTAGTACTTTTTGCGTTGTATCGTTATTAGAGGTTGTGGATGATAGGGATTATTCTCGGTATTTACCTTTTTGTAGTTGGGTTGTTAACAGTGTACCTTGAACTCTAAAAACTGTTGTTCATATTATTAACTCTGTTGGTACCCTGACCTTTATTTTCTTGTTATTTACGCATTTTTCATTATATTTCCAAGTTGTCTGAATATTTCCTGTTGGAATTACTTGTTCAAGATAATACCTATGCTTCCCTATTCATTTACATCGTTATAACTCTTGTGATCATAGACAACTCAAATTCAGGATTTGTAAACCTTATTTCTGCACATATTAGCATGTTGCTTAATAAATTTCTTGATATCTTATCAGAACCATGCCTCCAAAGAGAGGAACCTCTACTGCAAATCCCGAAAACCAGAACCCTGACAATCCGAATCCAGTCGACCCAACCATGACCCAAATCCTCCAACTTCTTCAACAACAAACAGCTACACTAGCTCAACAACCACCAGCTCAACCACTCGTCACAATCAAATCTTTTCAAATCATACACCCTCCAGAGTTTAAAGGTGCCGTGAACCTAATAGAAGCTCAGGCGTGGCTGAATGAGAAGGAGAAGGCAAGAAAGAAAAGGAAGATAGAAAGTACTGAGGGAAGTCGAAACACAAGAGGTAAATATAATAATAACAAGTTCAAACCAAAGAATAAGGGCCAGTTTGGTAGAAATCAAGGTTTTCAAATGCCTAGGAGTGGAAATGATGGTCAAGGTAGACGTCTTCCAAACACCAATCAGCAATCTTCAACCAGACCAACCATACCTAATTGTACAACGTGTGGGAAGAAGCACTTGGGAGTTTGTCACAGACTAAGTATCACATGTTTTAATTACGGCAAGAAGGGACATTATGCGGGAAATTGCATGACCTCAAAACCGGGGATAATATGCTACAATTGTGGGAAACTTGATCATATTGCCAGGGATTGTAAGCAGCCAGTTCGGTCAGCTAATGTTTTGAGGATAGCTGAACCTCCATCCCAGACCCAGATGTCTTCACCTAGAGCCAGAACCTTTAACATGACAATACAGGATGCAGTTCAGGAAGTTGATGTTATCGCAGGTACGCTTCCTGTGAACTCAGTAGAGGCTAAAGTTTTAATGGATTCTGGAGCTACCAAATCTTTCATTTCCAATAAGTTTTTTAATAAATTACAATGTGAAATTCGATTTTTAGAGCAAGCTTTAATGACAGAAGTGGCAAACTAATATAGAGTCCCCGTTAATCAGGTGTGTCCTTAGTGTAATATAGAGATAGGTGGTTACTTTTTCTTTGCCAATTTGATACCTTTCGAAATGGGAGAATTTGATGTAATCTTAGAAATGGATTGGTTGGCAGATTATGATGCACAAATTGAGTGTAGAAAGCAGCAGGTAAGATTAAGGACTAAAGATGATAGGGTAGTATTTCAAGGACAAAGGCAAGTGAAGAAATTCCTGAGTATTACCCAATCTAAGAGGTTACTTAGACAAGGTTGTGAAGCATATTTAACACGTGGTGGATGTAGAGAAGCAAGCACCGAAGATATAAGACATACCCATAGTTAACGAGTTCCCTGACATTTTTCCAGAAGAATTACCCGGTTTATCTCTAGTTCGAGAAGTGGAGTTTTTTATAGACCTAGTATCTGGAGCAGAACCCGTGTCTAAAGCACCATATAGGATGGCACCTATGGAGATGAAAGAGTTAGCAACACAATTACAAGAACTTTTAGATAAGGGAGTCATAAGACCAAGTGTATCACCGTGGGGAGCGCCTGTGCTGTTCGTCAAGAAAAAAATGGCAGTATGAGACTGTGTATCGACTATCGAGAGCCTAACAAGCTGACCATCAAGAATAGATATTCCCTACCTAGAATTGATGATTTGTTTGATTAACTTAAAGGAGCAGCTTATTTCTCGAAGATTGATTTAAGATCAGGCTATCATCAATTGAAGATCAAACCTGAAGACATTCCAAAACTGGCATTTCGCACAAGGTATGGACATTATGAATTATTAGTGATGCCATTTGGATTAACCAATGCCCCAGCAGCATTTATGGATCTCATAAATAGAGTCTTTAGGAAGCATTTGGATAAATTTGTGATAGTTTTCATCGATGATATTTTGATATATTCTAAGATCCCTGGATAGTTTATATTGCGAATAAGATATATACGTGTCAAGGTAAATGGTTATTAGTTTCGAAACGGTTACTCAGTTAAACAATGGGATTAAGGATGGATAGAAGTTTCCCAGTTATTTCCTCCTCGAGTAACATTGTACGTTGAAAGGGGAGTAAGAATGATTGGGGGATTTCTTGATATTCTTTTTCTCAAAGTTTTATCTGGGGCAATCTAAATTATGAGTAGGAGCGTGGAAGTTGTATCAATTATTTTAGCCGCGGGGATTTTGTTTTTAAAGATTTAATTATTTACCTGGTTGTTGCAACTCAAGGCGGGTTTTGTTTTATTATTGTGTATGAATAAATTATTTATGGATGATCGGGTTAGTATTTGAAGCGTTGTGTACAGGGCATAGTCCATTATACGAATAGATCATGTTCGATTTTTGGTAGAAATGGATCCTCATGTATGAGTGATAAGTATCTAGAATTAACGAGACCTATAAACCAAAGGTTTTAGTTATTTTGGAATTTGCGGGCTTACAGGATGAGCCTATCAATATGTGAATTGAATTAAAGGAATTCTAGAGTGAAAGAAATGACTTGGAAATTGAAAGAGAAATTGCACAGTGGGTTAGTAAGTGTTACACATGTCAAACAGTCAAATACGAACACCGAAAGCCCAGTGGACTACTATAGCCGTTAGATATTCCTGAGTGGAAATTAGAGCGCTTAGCTATGGACTTTGTCGTGGGACTACTACGAACAAAAGCCAATCATGATGTAATTTGGGTGATCATAAATCGATCGACTAAGTCTGCACATTTCCTTCCAATCAACGAAAGATTCTCTTTAGATAAGTTGGTACAGCTGCATTTGAAAAAAAGTGGTTATGCATCACGGTGTGCCAGTAACTATTGTATCGGATCGAGATCCGCGTTTCAACTCCAGATTTTCGAAGTAATTTCAAGAATGTTTGGGCACTAAGATTAAGATGAGTACGGCATATCATCCACAGACAGATGGACAGAGTGAACGAACCATCCAAACCATTGAAAACATGCTTCGAACATGTGCATTGTATTTTAAAGGAAGTTGGGGCGAGCACCTACCTTTGGTGGAGTTTTCATATAACATCAGCTATCATGTGAGTATTGGAATGCCGCCATACGAAGCATTATTTGGTAGGAAATGTAGATCTCCTGTGTAATGGGACGAGGTTGGGGAGCGTAAGGTGTTAGGACCAGAACTAGTACAGCAAACGAAGGAAAAGATTGAAATCATTCAGAAAAGGTTGATTGCCGCTCAGAACAGACAAAGGAAATATGCAGATCAATACAGGAAATATATGAATTTCGAGGAAAGAGAGCAAGTGTTACTAAAGGTGTCACCTTGGAAAGGAGTTACGAGATTTGGCAAGAAAGGGAAACTCACACTACACCATATATTTGCTATTGCAAGCCCAAAGTACATTTGTGTTGCATAAAGTGTTGCAATAAACAAGAAATTTTCTAATCTATTGCAATACTTTTGGAATGTGTTGTATAAAATAAGAAAGTGTTGCAAGCGTCTCAAACATTTTGATACACTATATAAACAATTGAGCTATTGCAATACTTTTACAAAAACGTCACAATATCATTTACACTTTTGATTAGTTTGACCAAAAATTTTAGGCGGGCTTTTAATTTTTCCATTAGCGGGCTTTTAAAATTTTGCACCAACAATTTTGGTACCAAAAGTTTATTACAATTTTTTTAAGGCCCAAAACTTTATTACACAAAAACAAAATTTTAATAGGCAAAATCAAAATCTCAACCCTCTCCGTCACAAACCTCTCTCTCACTCCTTTCTCACAATCCTCTATCAAACTGCTCTCATCCTAAAATTGATTAGAACAAAACTACAGAACCCCCACATTGATTAGAGCTTCGATTCAATTAAGGATTCGATTTGGGCTTGATTAAAGGTAACTTTTGATTATGTTCAATTATATACATAGTATGCCTGTATATATATGTATATGTAAGATTTGAGGTATATGTATGTATGTTATTTGAAATTTCAATTTATTTAAGATAATTTTTGTTAGTTTAGACCAGAATATTGTTCGATTATATGTGTATGTATATGTAGAAAGGGTTTCGATTGTAGAAAGGGTTTGTTAAAGCTTTCTTGGTAATTTTTGTAAATTTAAAAATTTGATCTTTAATGTATGCAAGACTCTAATATTTCTTGGTCTTTTCGATACAGGGGGATTGAGCTGATGTTGGAGAGGTTTTCTTAATTTTGTTCTTGTGATCTGTGTACTTTAACTTTGCTTGTGTTTGGAGATTTCTTGATTTCTTAGACTTAGTCTTAAATTCTAGACTTTTGATTTTGGAGATATTCCAAGTCTTGGTTCAAATTTGTGTTGGATATGATTACACCCGTAGTCTGTAAAAGAAAATATGAGAAATAGTTCTGCCCATAATATAATGCAATATCCTCGTTAACTGGAACATCCTCTATGTTATCACTTGTTACCTTAATAATACATCTAGCATGATTTCAAAATTTATTGATCTATTATCTTTTCACATGAGTTAGGCATCCTTAATTAAAGTATATCTTTATTATAGTAGTAGATTGAAGTTTCCGATGTTTGTAAATTATTTATATATATGTGATATTGTCTCTTTTGTAGATGTTAAATGGTATTTAAGATATAGATATGGATTATCTTCTAAGCTTTACACGCTTGCATAACTGCTGTAGTTTATATTCTACTCTTAAGAGCTCTTGTTTAATCTCGCTTTAAGTGCAATGTAGCCACTGCTTCTTTTCTGTCTGTGATATCTTATACTTGTATTTTGAAAATGTAAGAGAGAGTTTGTAGATCTTTACTATTGTGATCCTGACCTCCTTCAATTTATCTCAGATTTTAGATCATCTTCTTCCAAAGGTTGCAATTGTTGGAAGGCCAAATGTCGGTAAATCAACAATGTTTAACCGACTTGTTGGGGTATAGAATTAAATAAACACTTCCAATATGATTTTATCAGTCTTCAGGAACTAGACTCACACACAGTCACACATACATACATGTACCATTAAATATAGTTGTCTTAGTAAGTTTTAGTACTTACTTTGTACCTCTGCTTTTCGTAGGGAAACAAGGCCATTGGAGTACGTATCATCCTTTTGTCTTGTAGGTTTCTCTGGTTTGAAGCACTGACATTTTAACTACTCAACAACTCTCTGTCAGTAAGAAAGTGGCATTTATAGTAAGAATCATTCTTGAATGGCGAGTTCATGCTTGTTCATCTGCATTCTGCACTGATATCACCGAATATGTCTTGTGTAGTTGTGTGTATATGTTTTGAGTGAGACAGGTCATTCTTGCTACACGAGCTTAGATAATGGGTAGTTACGGGGATGCAGCAAGATCTCTGCAGTTCTCTGTTTTATTTGTTTCTAGCTACAAACATTAAGTAATACGGTATGTTGTGTTTCATTGAAATAACTTGTGCATGTTAAAATTACATCTAGGGCGATGGGTATTTATATAAGATATTGAATTTATCTATACTGGTAGCACTAAAAGGATGAATAATAACTAATTATCATTGGACCTATGTGTAGGATTCTAAACTTCAGGTGAGTGTAAATTTGGTTAAAGTTGGACAGTTAGTTATATGTATTTGTTATATTATTATGCTACCTGGTTAGGCAATTGCTTAGCTACTCATGCCTCTTAATTCTTGTATAACAAGTGTATTTATTGAAAACTAAATCCATCTGACTATCTCCTGTAGACAATGGAGAGCTCCATTTGTGAGTTTGTAGGAAAGTGGAAGTCCACAACTCTGGCAGCCAGTGTGCTACATATTAGTTAGTTATCTATTTGATTACATCAGGACATTGTAAACTGCTCTACAAGAATGACTCTGTGAGCATAAATTGTGTGCAAAAGAGTAACAACTCTTTTGTATTGATGTGGCATATTCCATCAGGACATTGTAAACTGCATTTTGAGCATAAATTGGAGACTTCAAGCGTTTTTTATGGATACTCTATAATTCTTGCCAACATTCTACGGTACTGTTGAGAGTTATATGTTAACGGTAAATTTATCCCATTTCACCGTTATATATGTGAAGTAGTAAAATTCACTGTTCTTGCTTAAGCTTTGACATAGTAATTGGAGGTAATACTCGTCGGATATCTATGTTAGATGTATTTGTGTCTTTGTGTATGTCTATAAATAGGTCTTTCTGATTTTTTATCGACATAATGCATGTTAGCACTGATTCCTGGAGCTTGGTATGCATTCTGTTTTATTTTTAGTTGGTGTGGTGGAAATGGTTCGTCATTCTTTGTTCTGAGATGTTCATAGTGTCTTTTAAAATCTCTTTCTCTCAGTTGTAATCCTTTACATATAAAAATTTGATTAGTAGTTTACTACTATGTTCAAATAGTATATTCAACTAAGATTATAGATGTAATTATGTTATTTCCTATATGGGAGTATTTGACATTAATCAGTAATTTCTTGCAGAGTTCAGAGGATGCCAAAAATTTGGTCAACCAAGAAAGATCTTTTGCTTGTGCTGAAATTGAGAGTGCTAGAGCAGTAGTACAGAGAATTGAAGAGGCCCTCGATGAACAGGAAAAAATCTTGCAGAATTCTGGGAATTCTGCACTGTGATTAATATTCTGGGAATTCTGCACTGTGATTAAAGATATAGATCTTCAATTATTCTGATATGTGTGTACCTGTCTGTGTAATCTCATTATGTTGGACCATATAGTATATGTAATTGGAGAGAATTGATTCTGATTTGTATGTATTTATTTGTACTTAAATTGTCAAATTTGTTAGGGATGCTAAAGGATGATTTTGACTGCCTCCGTCCGAAAGAAGGTGAAAAAGTCCCAGCTCTACTTGTTTTCTGCCCTGCTGCTCCCTGATTGTAAATTCCATTTTCTCAATCTTTCTCCATATATGTTATCTGTTGTAACAGGAGTCTCCAAATCTTGTTGTGGAAAGGCGGGATGAACGTTTTGCGGCACCCGTAACTACAGACGCGTTTGAGCTTATTTCCAGATGGGTGCAAATTCAGGATTCATATATTTACAGCATATTTGAATTAATACTGAAGAAAATTCTTGGTCTGTGTTCAAATCTACTTCACCGTGAACATCAATTCTATCTCTCGTAAGTCACTCCTTTTTAATTTTTCATTGCTCACTACATTGTTCACTAATAATTGTGTTTATGCTAAGAGGAAGTGAAGTTCTGTAAATTTTTCCTCTAGTAACTAAGTTTTCTCAGAAGTTTGTTATATTTACATCTTTATTTTGATTATATACTTGCCATGTTCTGAAAAAATTGAAGTTGTACAGGTATTCAGACATCTAGTGATGCCAAGCATTTTGATGGTAAGAGCACTTCCAGCTCTACTAACTTCCAGCCAAAGATATGTCCAAAGTCTTGCAAGATGACATTGAGACTGACCAGCAGAAGGTATAGCAGATTTTGGAGGAACCAGGTAATTCATTTGGCTTATTCAGCAAGGAGTTTTTGTCTCGGTATGGGCTTCACTTGCTAGTTCTATATTTGTATACCCAGTATTCCTATACCTTTCTTATATATACTTCTTTTGTTACTTTATTCTTCTAATCATACACAATGTTGTACAGAAATGTTTGATCGAGGAAAGTGTGCTGGTCCCGTTAGTTGGTTTTGAGGAGGAGAGACCGAGTTTACAGTCGGTATAAGGTCAGCCTTGGTAGATAAGATGAGCTAGGAAATAGAAAATTGTTTGATTTGAACTTCCTGTCTCTCTTGTAATGTAGTTCAATATGTGACCTTGCCAATTGCCAAATTAAAGATAAAACTTCATTTTTGTGGAGATTTTTTTTCATAATCTAGGAAACTAAAATGTTTTGTTCACAGTGTTTTATGATTTCACCAGTACACTTTCTCAGCAATCTTGTTACTGAAACAATGTGGATATTATAGGGACATGGTGCAATATTTTATGCTGGGATTGGGATTGTTGAAGGAAGTAACTCATCTCAAGAGTGGGAAGAACTGGAACTGAAGATCTAAAAGCTACTTTCCAATATCATGATTTGGCCTGCAGTTCACGAAATTTATGAAAGTAAAAGCTGTCACTTGATGTAAAAAATGATGAAATGGATATTGTTAACTGGGAGGTTGGTTATTATAGGCATTATGACAAGAATAGGAAATACTACGTTTTATTTAGATATTGGTGTGTAAGTCGACTATGTGTTTCGACTTTGGATTTATATACTAGATGTAAATGATCTTATGGTATAAGCCAATTTTGTTTGGGCTTTATTGATGTATATTCTGTTGGATTTGCTATCCGGAAAATTGGAAATATGATTTCTGGTTTGATATGCTTTTATGTTGGTTTATTGACATTTCAAATAGGATAATGCAAATTGGACTAATACAAAGTGTTGCACATAAATGTTGCTAAAAATATCTAAATGTATTATAATAGGAACAAAAGTGTTGCATATAAATGTTGCTAAAAAATCAAAAGCATTACAATAGGGGAGAAAATGTTACATAAAAATGTTGCAATAAATTGACTTTGCAACACTTTTAACTAAAATATAGTACAAAATTGTGTTGCAATAGTCTATTGCAACATCATAAATGTGTCACTAAACATGACAAAAGTGTTGCACTAAAGGGGATATTGTAATACTTTAAAAATGTTGCAATAAGTAGGTAAAACGTTGCTCTAGGGGTCTATTGCAACGGCAGTAGATGCAACGCTGAATTTTGGCAAAAACGTTGCAAAAACCTCTATTGTAACACATTTGGGGTCTAATATGACACTTTTTTGGCGTTGCAATAGCCCATATTTGGTGTAGTGTCAGTCCGAGATATGTTGGGCCTTTTGAGATCTTAAGACGGGTTGGAAAATTCGCGTACGAGTTAGCTCTACCGCCACATATGAGTCATATCCACAATGTCTTCCATGTATCAATGCTCAAGAGATATCATCCAGATTTAAGTCATGTGATCGAGTACGAGCCTATTGAGTTAGAGTCAGATTTGTCTTATATAGAACAACTTGTAGGAATTAAGGACAGAATGGATAGGAAGTTAAGAAATAAGACGGTTAGACTGGTAAAGGTTTTGTGGAGGAACCCTAGAGTTGAAGAATCAACTTGGGAACTTTAGAGCGAGATGCTCGAAAAGTATCCTCATCTATTTACTTAGGTGAGATTCTGGGGACAGAATCCTGTTAAGGGGGAAGGTTATAACGCCTTAGAAAAAATTTCATATTTATAATTATTTATATAATATTAAATGTGAATTATATGACGTGAATATTGTTGATGAGGTAAAATATGTGATATCGTGGTTGTGGGTTTATTTGATGATTACATGTGTCGGTTAAGTCTACGTATTTTTATTTTTATTTTTATTTTTATTTTTGGGGATTAAATCCTATTTAAATCATGTGTTATTTATCTTCTGAGAATTTTATAAAATCATCGGGATTAGTAAAAATTATTAAATCTTTTGTGTTATTAACTTTATTAGTTTATTTGAGTTAAAAATATTAGATGGATTTATTTTGATTTTTAAGGATTTTAAAATGATTTTATGAATTGATTTGTGTTTTATTGATTTATTCTTGGAAAATCAGTATTTAATTCATTTTTTATCCTAAAAATATTTGAAAAATATGGGGAGATAGATAATTTTATTTTCTACATTTTAAATATAATATTGAGATTTTTCTTTAACTTATGCATTTATTTTGCAATTTACAAAGGTGGATTAAATTGTGTTTAATCAGAAAATTCTTATAAAAATTTCTAAACTATCTTTTATTTCATTTTAACCTCTTAATTCCTAATCCCATAGCATAATTTCCCCCAAATCAAAATCAATCTATCTCGGTCTCTCTCGACAGCCTCTCTCGAAGGTTCCCTTCAATCTCTCATTTTATTCTCTCGAAACTTCCATCTCTCTCCCTCCTGCAAGCCATTCTAATCGATTTTCAGTGGAAAACCCACCTCCCTTGTCTCTGTGCCCTGTTATATGTGTATGTATTTGCGTGGTTGTGTTCGAGTTTCTGTTGTTCTCCCCTCTCTACGATTGCGTGTGTGTAGGTGTAACGTGTGTGTTTGTTGGGTATGTGTATACAGCTTGCGGCTTGTGTGTGTACGTGGGTGTATATATATATATATATATGATATGTGTGTGTGCGTGCAGAGTTTATATCGTGTGTGTGAGTAGTGAAGTTGGTGGATAACAATTGAATTGCAAAGCTGAAAAAAAAATCCTTTCCCCTGTTTCTGTGCTGCTGCGTATAAGTTTTTAGAGAGTTGATGTGTGTACTATTATTGAGGTGTGTGTAAATTATGTGTGTGTGAGTACTGTGTGCGTGTTTGATGGCTGTGTTGCCATAAGTGATTACAAAGTTATGCTTGGGTAATGAAATGTTGGGCTTTGGTTACGAATTGCTGCGGTTGCTGTGTAGTTTGACTGTTTAATTGGCATGTGTTCTTGGTTATATTAAGTTATAAATAAATACTCTGTGTAACTAGTTCAGAGAAAATGCTTGTTAATTTTTATAATTACGTAATAAATTTTAATTATAATTGTGTATTTGTAAGTTTTGAGTTGTATATCGGATTATTATAATTTATTTATTATATAGTGGATTGTCCGGGTTAGAATATGGATAATATAAACTGTTTGGTATTTGAATTTGAGGTAAGTTGTATTTGAAATGTGGAGATTGTATTGCTGCGGTTGCTGTGTAGTTTGACTGTTTAATTGGCATGTGTTCTTGGTTATATTAAGTTATAAATAAATACTCTGTGTAACTAGTTCAGAGAAAATGCTTGTTAATTTTTATAATTACGTAATAAATTTTAATTATAATTGTGTATTTGTAAGTTTTGAGTTGTATATCGGATTATTATAATTTATTTATTATATAGTGGATTGTCCGGGTTAGAATATGGATAATATAAACTGTTTGGTATTTGAATTTGAGGTAAGTTGTATTTGAAATGTGGAGATTGTATTGCTGCGGTTGCTGTGTAGTTTGACTGTTTAATTGGCATGTGTTCTTGGTTATATTAAGTTATAAATAAATACTCTGTGTAACTAGTTCAGAGAAAATGCTTGTTAATTTTTATAATTACGTAATAAATTTTAATTATAATTGTGTATTTGTAAGTTTTGAGTTGTATATCGGATTATTATAATTTATTTATTATATAGTGGATTGTCCGGGTTAGAATATGGATAATATAAACTGTTTGGTATTTGAATTTGAGGTAAGTTGTATTTGAAATGTGGAGATTGTTGGTTATGAGTCGGCTGTGTTCCGACAGGTAGTGAACCCGTACAAAGGGGATGCTGTCGAAATTTTCTAAAAATTATTTTTCTAAAACTCAGAATTGTATAATTCCCTTGTTATATATAAATGTATATATGTACTACAAGCTGGTAGTAGTATTCAAATTATATTTTATTTATTTATTTAGTTGATTACTCGCTAAATGCTTATTGGTTATAATTGTAAGTTTATGTAGATGGTCTGTAGTTGATATTAAATGGTTAAGGTAAGTAAATTTAGGGGTTAGCGCAAGGGTAGATTAAGATTAGACGTTCGTAGAGGAACGTCGAGTATTGTATAGAATTCTGAAGTAGTGTTTTTATATGTGTAGATTCGAAGGACGTAAACCCCAGAGATAAAGGAAAGGCAAAGGCTGAGGATTTTTGAACTAAGTGACTAGTAAGGAAGTACTGTGTTAAGGCAAGTGACTCGAACCTTATGTTAAAGTTCAGATTCCATCAACTGTTGGTGAATTTTGTTCAAACTTTTATAATTTACTATTGTTCCTTTCAAATTATTGTTGAATCTCTCGTACCTTGTTAATTATTCTTTATAAATTATTGTTGAAACTCTTGTACCATGCTTATCTCTATGAATCATTGCTTAACTCTTGTACCTTATTACTTGTTCTTATGAAATGATGTTTAAACACTCGTACCTTATTTCTTGTGCCTCTAAATAATTATTTAAACTTCTATGCCCTATTGTTTGCACTAATTATAATTGAATTATAAACCTTACAATTATAATCCATGCCTTGCTCTGTCATAAACCTTTTCTTTACGCTTATTTCCTAAACCACCCAAATGAAACACTACTTAAAATCCCTGGAGCCTTAATTCTAAAACCTTAACATTTACTTTATTCATCATTAGCTCGTGACCCTTTTATTTGATTTAATCCTATTTTTCTGAAACCTACCCGAGTTAATTAAATATTTCTTTCACATTACCTCCTTATAATATTATGTGTGGTACTAATCCTTATTCTTAAATACTTTGAATCATACTTGAATCCCTATCTTGTGAACCTTATACAATTACTC
Source organism: Saposhnikovia divaricata (assembly GCA_036435485.1). Taxonomy (NCBI): domain Eukaryota; kingdom Viridiplantae; phylum Streptophyta; class Magnoliopsida; order Apiales; family Apiaceae; genus Saposhnikovia; species Saposhnikovia divaricata. The sequence goes on along the minus strand of CM071601.1, from coordinate 120,946,780 downwards.
CTAAATGCTTCCCTGACCTTTAATCTTTTATAAATGTAAATTAAAATGGATTAATTATTTAAGAATGTTTTTAAAATTCCTTAAACTGGGCTGATCTTTTATCAGTGAGTTTAAGGATCGAAAAGTGAAATGTTTCTAAAAGTTTTAAAGGTTTTATTATTAGGGATTCCGTCAAAAATGCTTTCTACGGATTCCTTCATATTGGAGAGCGTAAGAGGCCGGGTGACGCCGGTCCAGCATTTTTTTTAGCGTAAGAGGCTGGGGGAGTGCCCAGTCCAGCATTTGAAAGGCCAATGTGTTGCCTAATTGGGAACCCAATTTATGTCCAGACGGACCGAGTGTCCGGGCTGGGGATTTTACGTGGCTGATCACCCGTATTGTCCGGAGTCGGGAAAAACCTCCAATCAAATCTAAATATTTTTTTAAAATAAAATTTATTTAAAAAGAGAATTGATGGTCTTTTGTCTCAAATGGACAGATCTCAGAAATTTCTAAAGGATGATTTTAAAATGACATGAACGGAATACTTTATTTCCAGACTGACTTACCTTGAGATTGTGAACTAATCAGAATATCCTGAATTACCTTTGGTACCTTTATATTGTTGTATTCAGTATTTAGTTATGGACTCTCATCTCCATTTTGATACTTGCTGAGCATTTGGCTCACTTCTTGCTATTGTTTCTAACCCTTTTTCAGCTAAAGAAGAAAAGGATACAAATTAGAAGCTATATCGGGAGAAGAACTTGTTGTGGACCATAGACATCCTAGATTTGCTCTGCTAGAAGGTTGGACTTTTGGATATCAGTCAAGAATTGTACAATAGTACCAGTTATTTGTAATTATATTGTGGAGTGTATGTAGATTTTAATTAAGGTTTTAGTATTGTAATGTAATATCTTAGTTAGTAGCTGCTTGTTTCATACCACTACCTGCTAGAGATCCGGGTTAGTAGTGGGGTGTTGTATTATGTCTTAATGTCTGGTTATCAGTGTTATGTATTTAGTTTTGATTTGTGGTACCCCGATCTTGTTCCTTGATCGGGAGGGCATAGTAGTATGGTTCACCTGATCGGTTAGGACAGGTTGAACATGTGCTGGTTTTTCTTAAATAGTTGGAATTGTCGTTTTTTTTATGAAATTTGGTTGGTTCAAGATACAGGTGGATAGTCCGTATTACGAATACTTCATGCCGAAATTTTCTAAAATTTCCGTGTATCAAAATTTATTTATTTATCTAATCAATTTCAATAATAGAGAGCAAGCTTAATTGATAAGAGTTATGTGTGCATTGAGTTCTATTTTCTAAAATTCTCATACTGTTTTTTTTTAAAAATATATGGTTAAATCATGGTTTTATTATATATCTAAAAAGGTTTTGAGGTTGTCATATCTATATGTATATAATTATTCAGGTGTTTGTGAGTATTTTATTATATAAAGTATATGTTTATTAGTGGGTAGTTGGGGTGTTACAGTAACGCTACTACAAGCTGCGCAACAGCAGTTTTTGGCAGAAAAATGTTTTTTCGGCAGAACACAGGGCTGGGAATTTTTTTTTCAAGGGGCCATAATAGTGGAAAAAAAAAAATTCCACTGATTTTTTATTATTGATTTAATTAATTAATTATGTGTGTTGTTAATTATGTGTGTAATTATTTTCTTAATTGCATGTTTAACATAATTAGGACGACATGGACATAGTATTTATTTATTATGCTTTAATCATGAATAGCATGCTGTTATGTCATGTGTTTTGTGTATTTTGATGCATATGGACTGCGATTAAATAACGTAAGGCGATGCATGCTAGATAAAATTTCTCAATTTTAAATACAAATTCTAAGTGGGTGAGGGAATTAATTAGGAATTAAATCCCACGATCTCCATTATTTTGTATGTAATATAACTTTTTTAAATAATGTAGATGGTATATATGATCACCTAACGTGGCGTACTATTTACGGTATTTTAAAAGGTTGTAGAAATTACTAGAACAAAATTCTTAAATTAATTACGAATATTGAAAGGTATATAGTCCACCCCAACGTGGCGTACCAAGTTTCATAGAATTCGAATAATTAGAAGGGTACCAATAATTGAATATAGATTTTTGATATTGAGAGAAAGGATGATTCTGTCTAGAAAGGGGTCTTAAGTGACGCCTCTTGACAATGCTCCCCCCGATCTGAGAATTATCCTATTATCGATTATTGATTTGAAATATTTAATGGTGGCATCCGGTCTTATTATTATTAATTTAATATTTGATAATGGTATACACTTAGCTATGAAAGATAATATATAGTCCACCCTAACGTGGCGTATTATTTAGTAATAGGACCGAAGTAATATTTAAACGAATTTAAGTGGTATATTTGTCACCCATCGTGGCATACCAGATACTTATGGTGTTTAAATATTAGTGCATTAATTTTAATTAATTGTTAGAGGAAACCAATAGGTTTTAAGATTTATGCAACTCTCTAATTATGTGTTACATATATGATTCTCAGGATTAGATCATTATGGGCTTTAATCCACTATTCACCATACTTAAGGATAACAAACTTACTGGACCAAACTATATTGAATGGAAATGTAATTTGGACATAGTGTTGACTGTTAAGGAGTACAAATTTTGCATTTATGAACCCAAGCCAGATCATCCTGCTGAAGACGCTCCTGAAGTGAGAAGGAGTATTATAAGCGGTGGGTTAAGGCTGATGAGATGTCGCGATGTTACATTCTAGCAACAATGTCGAGTGTTTTGCAGAATCAGCATCAGGCTATGGCCATTGCTTCAGATATGCTCTTTAATCTCAAGGAACTTTTTGGGGAACAGAATAGGGCTACTAGGCAAGTAGCAATGAAGGCTTTAATGAATACTCAGATGGTTGAAGGAACACCTGTAAGGGATCATGTTCTCAGAATGATGTCTCATCTGAATGAGATGGAGATCCTTAGTGCTGATATTGATGGGGAAACCCAGATCGATATCATCCTTATGAGCTTGCCCAAAAGTTTTGAGCAGTTCTGCTTGAATTACACCATGAACAAAAGGATGTATAGTCTCACGGAACTTCTGACAGAACTTCAGGCAGCTGAAGGACTCTTTAAACAGAATGTTCAAGTGAATGTGGCAGAGAAAGCTTCTTCATCTAAGCCAAAAGGTAAGAAGAAGAAAAAGTCTCAGACATAGAAAGCTGGAAAGATTGCTAATGCAGTGGGAGTTCAAGGTGGTGTGAAAAAGCCTAAGGGCAAGTGCTTCAGGTGCAAGCAGTCAGGTCACTGGAAACAGGATTATCCTCTTCCTAAGAAGACAAACAATACTGGTATGTCTCTTTCTCTAGTTACAGAAACATACATAGCGGCTATATCTACGAGCACTTGGTGTGTAGATACATGAGCCACTGACCATGTTTGTAACTCATTCCAGGGGTTCCAGCAATCCAGAATGCTTAGAGATGGCGAGATATATGTGTTCATTGGAGATGCTACCAAAGTATCAGTAGTTGCAGTTGGAATAATTACATTATCTTTTGGCGATGATAGGATTTTGGTTTTGAACAATTGTCTTTATGTACCTTCGTTTAGAAGGAATTTGATTTCGGTTTCTAAACTTGCCATTGATGGTTATAATGTTTTTTTGAATCGTAATGTTTTTATTATGATGAATAAACGAGTTATATGTTCTGGTACATTGCAAGATAATTTATATATAATTAATCCTAGTCAACCAACATTGCAACATAAGGAAACTAATAACATTCTTTCTAGCTCAAATAAAAGAAATAAACCTTCTGAAGTGAACCAAACATATCTTTGGCACTTAAATTAGGTCATATTAACTTGAGGAGGATTCAAAGACTAGTAGTAGATGGGCCATTAGGCTCGTTGGCAGTGGAGCCATTTCCAGTTTGTGAATCCTTCTTGGAAGGTAAGATGACTAATAGGCCTTTTAAAGCAAAGGGGAATAGAGCCAAAGAAGTGTTAGAATTGGTTCATACTGATTTATGTGGACCTATGAGTATCCAATAAAGAGGAGGTTATGAGTATTTTGTCACTTTCATTGACGATTATTCTAGACATGGGTACATTTATTTGTTGCGCTGTAAGTCTGAGTGCTTTGAAAAATTCAAAGAGTACAAAGCAAGTTCGGAGAAGCGACATCTTGGAAAATGTATCAAGTCACTACGATCAGATCGTGGTGGCGAATACTTGATTGGAGAATTTAGGGAATATTTATCATAAAATGGGATCACATTCCAGTTGTTTGCACCTGGCACACCTCAGCAGAATGGTATAGCAGAGAGAAGGAATCGGACTCTTTTAGAGAGTGTTAGATCGATGATGAGTTATTCAGATTTACCCAAGTCGTTCTGGGGATATGCTATAGAAACAGCGGCTTACCTTCTAAACTTGGTACCTTCTAAGTCGGCTCCCAAGACTCCAATAGAATTGTGGACTGGTAGCAAACCAAGTCTAAGAAATATTCGGATTTGGGGTTGTCCAGCACATGTGTTGAACAAGAACGCGACCAAGTTAGAATCTCATACAGAAGTAAGGCTGTTTGTAGGCTATCCCATGGGAACGAAAGGTTATTCATTTTATAGTCCTAGGGATCGATATATCAATGTTAGCACCAATGCTAGATTCTTAGAAGAAGACTATATAATGAACCATAAACCCATGAGTAGTATCATTTTAGAGGAACTAGTGGGAGGGACAGATAATCCCCAAGTGCCAATAGTACAAGTAGAACAACCACAAGAAAATGCATAGTTTGACATTAATACCGCATCAGTGCCTCGTCATAGTGGGAGGGTTGTTCAACAACCAGATAGATTCATGTTTTTGGGAGAGTCCTCGGACTTGGTCTCAGGTGAACATGATGAGGATCCCAGGACATACGAAGAGGCAATTCTAGATAAAGATGCTAGTCTATGGCAAAAGGCAATGGAATATGAAATGGAATCTATGTATTCCAATCAAGTTTGGGAGCTCATGGAACCACCCAAAGGTGTAAAACCCATTGGATGTATGTGGATCTACAAGAAGAAAAGAGGATCTGACAAAAAGGTGAAAGCCTGGAAAGCACGACTTGGTGCGAAAGGGTATACTCAGAAAGAAGGGATCGATTATGAGGAAACCTTTTCACCGGTTGTTTTACTTAAGTCGATCCGGATTCTTTTATCTATAGCAGCTCATCTCGATTATGAGATTTGGCAAATGGATGTCAAGACAGCTTTCCTTAATAGAAGTCTTGAGGAAACCATCTATATGCAGCAACCAAAAGGATTCATTAAGGAAGGCCAAGAGCATCTTGTATGTAAGCTTAAGAGGTCTATTTATGGACTAAAACAAGCTTCTAGGGACTGGAATATTCATTTTGATCAGGCAGTCCAGTCATATGGATTTGATCAAAGTCCAAGCGAATCATGTGTGTATAAGAGAAGTGAGGGTAATGCAGTGGTTTTTCTAGTACTATATGTAGATGACATTTTACTCATTGGAAACAATGTTAAAATGTTGTCATCAGTAATGGCATGGTTGTTCAAACAATTTAAAATGAATGACTTAAGTGAAGCGGCATACATCCTTGGGATCAAAGTAATAAGGGATCGCAAGAAAAGGATGTTGGCTTTTATCTCAAGAGCCCTACATTGATGAAGTATTAGCTCGTTTTAACATGCAGAACTCTAAGAAAGGTTTTCTACCTTTTAAGCATGGAGTGGCTCTATCCAAGGAGCAGTGTCCTTCGACACCTAAGGATATAGAGAGAGCATGAAAGCAGTTCCTTATGCTTCGGCATGTGGAAGCTTAATGTATGATATGTTATGTACGAGGCCTGACATTTGCTTTGCTGTAGGCATGATTAGTAGATATCAGTCGAACCCAGGTCAGGAACATTGGAGTGCAGTAAAAACTATACTCAAGTACCTAAGAAGGACTAAGGAGTATATATTAATTTACAAGGCCTCAAATCTATTTCCTTTGGGATATACTGATTCAGATTTTCAATCAGATAGGGATAAGAGGAAATCAACCTCGGGATATGTTTTTAATTTGGGAGGTGGAGCCGTTATATGGAGGAGTGTAAAGCAGAAATGCATTGCAGACTCTACCATGGAAGCCGAGTACGTGGCGGCCTCTGAGGCTGCAAAGGAGGCTGTATGGTTCAGGAACTTCCTTTTGGACTTGGATGTGGTACCTAATTTGCCTAGGAGTCTAACAGTGTATTGTGATAACACTGGTGCTGTGGCAAATTCGAAGGAACCGCGAGACCACAAAGCAGCTAAACATATTGAATGTAAGTATCATCTCATACGAGGAATCGTAAAGCGAGGAGACATAGTTATGGCTCACATATCATCAGAAGACAACCGGGCAGATCCTTTCACAAAGAGCTTGTCAGCCAAGGTTTTTGATAGGCATGTGGAAGCGATAGGAGTCAGATGGATGGACACATAGTTTTTTGTGTAATAGTGGATTAAATAAACACTGATATACTCATAGAATATTTCGAGTATAAGTGGGAGATTGTTAGTGTATACTGAAAATATTTATTTGAAATATATACATTTATTTCTGGCAAGTTTAATTGAGAATCATTTAAATGTTTACATGCTGTCTGATATTATATATTGTGGATAATCTAGTATCAAATTGGATACAGAATATTAGATTGTTAAATACGGTTTATATAATATAATAAGGTTCACAGCACAGGTGGTGTTGGACAATCCACTGGTATGGCTGTAGTATTATTTAGATTAGTTTATATTGACTACTAAATAATACTAGTATACTTTGTGTATATTGAACAGGATCAAATTTAGAATTGTTCCCTTATACTGATTAAGAAGGAGAACTAAGATTCTATGTTATTATTAATGCTTAGGTTCTTAATCCGGATATATTAATTGACACGTGTATATTATTTACATGCTTTGATTTATATATGAAATAATTCTTTTGAATTATATCATTATATTTTTGGTGATGGAATTATATATATGGTGGATATTATTTATAGAAGGAATCCATGTCCTAATAATATTCGGGTTAATGATGTCCCCTTTAAAGCTCAAAAAGATTTAATTATGTGAATCCCTGCAGGTGGATTTATTCCAGCATAATTAAATAAAGGTTGAGTGGATAATCAAGGATAAAAGATATTAATTAAATGAATTATCACTAATTTATTTAATTAATGGACATGCGATATTTTAAACATGGGGAATTTAATAAGCAAATAATAAAGGAGTCGATTTAATTAATTAAATAAATTACCGGAATTAGGTGGGTGGTGCAATATTAATTATTTAGTGGAATTAATTAATATTAATGATAAAGGGCTTGACTCAAGTAATCTTTAGAAGGCCCAACCTAATTTACTCCTTGATCCCTATTGTAGCCTATAAATACTCATTATGCCTCCAAGAATAAGGTTTCGGAATTCAAGAGCTTGGAGTCTAAACCTTGGAGGATCGAAGGCCACACTTCGTTCAAGGGAGTAAGGGAATACAATAGAAGATCGTGGATTTGAATCGCTTGCGCCGTAGCGATTAAGGTAAATCTTCTAACCCCCTTTGTAATCATTAAACGGGTTAAACACAAATCACTATGATCCAAAGGGACCAACACCAACATACTTCGAGGCATAAGCAATCAACACAGCCTGTTACTCACAGAACATAACCTTAATCAACAAGACTCATGGGAACACTCCTTACTATCTGTTGATAGGAAAAAAACCAACTGTCAAATGTTTTCATGTATTTTGAAGTAAATGTTTAATGATGATAGACAACCATGAAAGGAAAGGAAAGTTTGATGCTAAAGCTTATGAAGGCATTTTCATGAAATATGGATTAGAAAGGACTGCCTACAGAGTCTATGTCATAGATCATAAAGTCATTGAAGAAAGTGTGAATGTCACATTTGATGAGACCAAGTTTCCAGGACTGCAAGAAGATGGTCAAATGCAGCCTCTTAGATTTGAAAATCAAGGTTACTTGGAAGTAGAAGAAATTGTTGCTGAGGAACCTACTTGTACTCAGACTATAGAATTTGAAAGAGATGCTGTCAACACCAATGATGATAACCAAACTCCAGCTCAATCTCAGAAAGTAACATCTAATCATCAGAATGAAAATGATTCTAGAGATAATGAAGAGCATGAAGGAGAAAATATCACTGGTGGAGAATCAACCTCTCAAGGAGAAACTGATCATGCAGATCAAGGTAGAAGCTTGCCAAGGACCACCAAGTGGAACAAAGATCGTGTCAGTAATTTAATTATTGGTGATCCCACTACTGGTGTAAGGACAAGGATAAATGTTTTTGATGACAGCATGTTTTCTTGTTTCCTATCTCAAACCGAGCCAAAGACAATTGATGAAGCATTGTTGGATTCTTATTGGGTGATAGCTATGCAAGAAGAGCTTAACCAATTTGAGAGAAACAATGTCTGGAAATTAAACCCTGGACCAAAAAGGAAGTCAGTTGTTGACACAAAGTGGGTTTTCATAAATAAACTGGATGAAAGTGGAAATGTGACAAGAAATAAGGCAAGACTAGTAGCTAAAGGTTACTGTCAACAGGAAAGGGATAGATTATGATGAAACATTTGCACCTGCTGTAAGACTTGAAGCCATTAGAATATTTCTAGCTTATGCTGCACACTGTAACTTCAAGGTGTTCCAAATGGATGTCAAAAGTGCCATTCTCAATGGAGAGCTAGAGGAAGAAGTGTATGTTGAACAGCCACCTGGATTTGAGGATGCCGAGTTGTATGACTTTGTCTACAAACTGTTCAAGGCACTCTATGGATTGAAGCAAGCCCCCAGAGCTTGGTATGAAACTCTTTCTACCTTTCTAATAGAGAATCATTTACAAGAGGTGTAGTAGATAAGACACTATTCTACAAGCATCATGGCAAGGACATCATTTTGGTACAGATATATTTTGATGACATAATATTTCGTTCTATGAATGAAAAGCTATATGAAAAGTCTTCATCTCTCATGAGAAACAAATATGAGATGAGCATGATAGGAGAACTGTCATTCTTCCTAGGTCTATAAATTCATCAAAAGGATGATGGAATCTTCATAAGTCAAGCTAAATATGTCAAGGAACTCCTCAAAAAGTTCAATTTAGAATATGCATCACCTGCCAAGACACATATCTCTATTGCAACCAAACTGGATTTGGATCCTAAAGGAAAGAAAGTGGGCTCTAGCACTTACAGAGGCATGGTTGGATCTTTGCTATATCTAACTGCTAGCAGACCAGACATCATGTTTGCTACATGTCTCTATGCAAGGTTTCAGGCTGATCCAAAAGAGTCACATCTAATTGCCATCAAAAGAATCTTTAGGTATCTGAAAGGCACTCCAAACTTAGGCCTTTGGTATCCTAAGGATACTGGATTTGATCTGATTGGATATTCAGATTCAAACTATGTTGGATGCAAGATTGACAGAAAAAGCACAACAGGTAGCTGTCAATTCCTTGGTGGTATATTATTGTCATGGTTTTGCAAAAAGCAGCATTCTGTGTCTACATCAACTGCAGAAGCTGAGTATATTGCAGCTGGAAGTTGTTGTGCACATATTCTTTGGATGAAAAATTAGCTATTGGATTATGGTCTAGAGTTATCCCACATCCCTATCTACTGTGATAACACTAGTGCCATAGCTATCTCAGACAATCCAGTTTAACACTCCAGGACAAAGCATAATGATATCAGACATCATTTCATTAGAGAGCATGTTGAAAAAGGAACTGTGAAGCTGGTTTATGTCCCCACAAATAAGCAACTTACAGACATTTTCACAAAGCCATTGGATGAAGCAACCTTCAACAGGTTGGTAAGTGAATTGGGAATGCTAAATCTGGTATGTTAACTTACTAGTTTTTACAATTTCAATGTGTTAAGTACAGCTCATGATAGTAGCCTTCATTGTTGCTGTCATGAGAAGTTACTATCTTATGTGCTACTTGCTTTGACAACATGTCGGCTATGATTATGCTAAAATTAAAATTACATGTTTGTCATAATTTATGTAATTAGTAGTCACGTGACATTAACTTAAAATACACGGGTGCTAAGGATAATTAGTCTTGTCATTTGAAATGACCGGGTTAATTGTCAATCTTTTTCTTGTAAAGCTAAAAACTTTATTAAAAAGCGTATGGGAAACTGAAACGTCTTCTAGTGTGCTATAAAATGAACTCGAGGCTAAAGACCGTTTTTCACATAACACACTCACGCTTTAAGAAAGAGAATAAGGAATAATAATGGAGAACAAGAATGGAGATGAACATAAGCCCATTATCTGGTGCGAGCCCGGACACGAAGAGGAGATAAAGAAACTCTTCGCTGTCATGGATGAAATACTCGAGGAAGAGAAGGCCAAGAAAGAGAAGGCTGCTAGAGAGAAGGTGGAGAAGGACCTTGAAGCTTGGAAGGAGTTGCTCGACCTCGTCGAAGCACGCCTAAAGGCAGATGGGATAACAAATGAAACAGTTCATGTGGAACTGTATGAACTTGTTTCTAATGATGAATAAATTTGTAATTTTTTTAATGAAAGAATCGTTTCATCTTATTTACTATTCATACTTTCTCTGTTAGATTCTCTTACCTATTTACCTGATGGTTATTGCAATGTGTGTATGTGCGCCTTTAACAAATATGTGCCTAAATTGATTAAATGCTAATTGGTAATTTTAATTTGAGCAATGGACAAAATATATTTAAAACCCATAACAAAAATTATTTCCACACAAGTTACTGTCAACAAGGAAAGTTGTTGTCATGACATGTCTTGACAGCAAGTTTTTTGACAGCAAGGAAAAAGTTTCTGTCATGAGAATTTAAAAGATACTGTCTCTAAATTGCTTAATGGTGATAGCACATTCTCGTGCCAATGTTACTGTCAAATGAAACATGCTGTCACCCCCTCAAAGTTACTGACGAATTTGTTCTAGCATACAGGATACTATCAAAGTTAGTGGACCGTTATGATTGGGACTTTACCTCCACGATTTACAGCCACTAGAAAGTAACTACCCACGACACCACGTGACTACTTAGTGGGTTAAGACACAAAGTCACTTTCCCCTTTTTCAGTAAAACGTTTGCCATTCTCATATAAGCAACTGTCAATCACACAAACACATAACTCTCTACAGAACTCTTCTCTCAAAAGCTTAAATCTTTCTCTCTCTCTCTCTCTCTCTCTCTCTCTCTCGTTCTAAACCCAAAGGACAAAAATGGCACCCAACAATCTACTTCTCAAACAAACTTTGTTGGCATTCTCACTGCTGGAGATGCTGGTGAAGGCTTCAAAGGACTTGTATCCTTCATGAACAAGTCCTATCTAGGTCATGCTATTACCTTAACCCCATCTTTGGACCTAGACAGACTTGAACAATTTTGGAAAACTGCCATTGTTCAAGGAAATGCAGGTAATGAAGCCATTAACTTCAAAATCAACAACATTACCTACATTCTCAGTATCAAGGGCATCAATGAAGCCCTGGGAACTGGATTTCAAGCTAATGAATCATACCAGGAGCTTGTAAATGATGAAAACCTAAAGAAGTTCTTCTTGAAAATTGGGTATTCTTGCCATATTATTGAAGAAGGAACCTCAAGTTGGTACCCAACTGGTGAAATGGACAGGAAGTACTTGAGGAAAGAATGGAGCATGGTTTCTGATGCAATCGTGAAAGTCTTCTCAACAAAGACTTCTTACTGGAATGGAATCCCTACTTACATCAAGAAACTTACTCATTCTCTTGTCCATGGTTACAAGGTGGATTTAGGAAAGATGCTCATGGCACAAATCAAGCATGCCCTGAACAAGAAGGTACATGTCTATCCTAGATTTATTATGTTATGCATAAATTCTCTATGTGGAATTGATGAAAATGCCTCCCTCACAGTGGAGTGCAATGTTTTGAAAAGGAACACACACACAACACTCAATTCACAGAATTTAAATGAAAATATTCCACTTTGTTTCACACAACACATGGTTGATCAACTGCCCAACCCTGATTTTCAATTATCACCAAGTGAGTTTGATACATTCTCACTTCAGAATGAAGCTGAATTAGATCCAAATTCAGTTAACCCATATTCTTCACCATACATAGAAATCAGACAGTCTAGACTACCAAAAGCAATGAAATTAGCCTTACAAGAATCCAAGAAAAGATCCTTGGAAACTGGTGATGGAGGTAGTACTAAGAGTGTTGAGGGAGAAATTGCACATGATGCAGGAAATAAGGATGTTAGTCAAAGTGAACCCACAGTGGTTCCTCTTGAGCCTAAGAAAAAGAGAGCTAAGAGGGGCAAAGCCACTGTCAGCCACCCCCAGTCTCACAAAAGGTTGTGGAGGATAAAAGGGAAACAAACACATCCCTAGATGTCTATTCTCAACAAGAGGCATCTATTGAAATTGGCATGTCTCCCAAGGCACCCTATAAAGAGTCTGCACAAACTCATGAACTCACTCATGAGGAGCCCCCACTTGTAGATACACACATGGAGTTAGGGCACAGTGAGGATCAAACTTCTACTATTGATGTTCCACAAGTTACCTTTATGGAACAACCAACATTCTGTACCTTCACCTTCTTTATTCTCTAATCCATCAATTGTTTCTTCTCAACAACATAGAGAGGGGGACAGTCCCAACCCTTCAGGTTTTGATCATCCATCTCCTATCATGGATGAGCCCCCATCTAGTGGTCCACAAGAACCCATTTCTCAAAGTGAAATGGATACCACTCCTTCAAACACTGAGCTAGATCAAGGTGGCACTCTGCCAGAAAATGAAACAGCCAACATCATGGTCGAACTCCAACAAGCAACTAACCCTAGGGAAGTTGTTTTCACGGCCTCAGCTGCTGTCAAAGACACCACCAAAGTTGTTGTCACTCCTCCTGTTGACAGTAACATTTTGGTTAAAGATGTTGTCACCTCTACACAGCATGATCAGGATGCAGTAATTATTGAAGATGCTTCTGATGATGATCATCTGCCTATCTCTACTCTAAAAGTAAGATCTAAACACTCTACTTTTTCAACTAAAATGCATGTAAGTACTGCTCATACCCATGCATCTAGGATGAGTGAAGGAGAGAAAAAGAAAAGAGGGATAAAAGAAAAGAGAGGTGAAAATAAAAATGAGAGGTAGCCAAATGAGCTGGCAAAAGGATAGGGACTTGAGCATGTCCAGAGTGAACTTGAGGGAGCCCCACAAGATAAGGTTCTAGGCCTTGAGAGTTCAATTGTGAGGAGTGATGAGATCACTCAGAAAAACCATGAGAGTGTGAGAACCCCCACAGCCTCCTTGCCCCAATATTTTCTTCTGCCTCCTAAAAGGTTAAGATCTCGTGGTCCTTCTAAACAAGCTGATTCAAGATTGAAATCCCTTGAGGGCAGATGTGCATCCATGGAAACTAAAATTGATAATCTATCCAAATTGGTAGCTACTGGCTTTGCTGAGATTCAACAAACTCTGCTATCATTCTCTGCTACTCTTAGTGCTATCAACTTATCTAAGGGGGAGAAAGTGGTAGATCAGAATATAGAGAAAGTGGAAAAGGTGGTAGAAAAGGAAAAACAAGGTGGAACTTTAAGCAAGGGGGAGTCAAGAAGTGAGGGGGAGCAAGTACAAGTTGGAGATGGAGAAGGGAGTGAGGGGGAGCAAGAGCAAGAGGAAGAAAGAAACTTTGGTGAAGAGTTGAAAGCCTCTGGAGATGGTGACTTAATTGAACATGAAATGGATGGTGAGCTAGTATTGGTAACCAAAGAAGTAATGGAGCAACTACAAAGAACTCAAAAGTCCGAAAGACCAATACTTCCTTCTCTGAAAATTAATGAGCCAACTCCTGAAATCATGGAAACTCCACTACAAAAACTATAGAGAGAAAAGGAAGAGGAAAATAGACTGGGTAAAGGCAAAGATATAATGCCTGAGTATGCAAATCTGACAACTGGAACCACCTGGTCTGATGGAAGTGAGTATAGCCCAGATGATGGAGGAACAATGATGGTTAGCTACATGAAGAGTACTTTGAACAACAAGGATGAAGAATTCAGTATGTTAGTGGATAACTCAATCAAAGAAGCAGGAGGAGTTTACAACAAACTCTCAATAATATTGAAGGATAAAATAATAAGTATCTCTGTGAAAGTTAACTTGGAGAAAAGATGGGCAATTGAAATATATCTGAAAACTGGCATCTCAATATTCATCACAATGCAGCTACTGCAAAGCTTGCAAGCAAGAGTGCTAAATACCTTAGCAACAAAAGTGAAGGCCAACTCAACAACTTTTAATGAAAGTCTGTTGGCACAGATCAAGAGGATAATTGAAGACAAACTTCAAGAAGTGATTGATAATGCATATGGTGTTTTCTACCGGATGACCACAAGTGCAGGAGCAAAGAAAATTGGTTTTCTGATCTTAGATAAAGAGTCAAAGTTGAAAACTGACTCAGTTATGATAGTATTGAAACATATCCTCAAGTCCAAGATTACCAAGGAAAGAGTCAAGGCTGTCAGGGAAATTCACAAACTTTTGGTGAAAAGAGATGAGAGTCTTAGCTCTCAAATAAAGAAATTAATTTCTGAAACTAATGCCAAAAGAGGTGAAAGAGGTGGAAGCTGCACATTTGATGACACTCATGATGATTGTTGAGTATTGAACACACGAATAGAATATAGAGGGGGCGAATGGATTCTTGAACTTTTCTTGTTCTTGAATCTGTTTGGTATATGTAGCAAGCTATGTGTTATGTGTGTGTAGAACTACAAGTGCGGATAGTGAACAACACAAGACACAATATTCACTTTAATCTAATATTTTATTAGATAAAGATTTGCTACAAGCTATGATTACAAATGATAGTATTCTCAGCTTCGTTTTCTCAGAGAGATGTATTTTCTAAATGTGAATCTTAAAAACTTCTCTCTAACTAAAGAAGTGAGGTTGTATTCTTATAGAACATGAATACAACCTACTTACTACAAATAAGTGTTAACACAATATCACGCAAGTATACGTGGTCACAAGTAATATATGAATAAGTCAAGTTCGTTCCCACTGAGATCTGGTTAGGTTTCAATTCAGTTAATGCACCTATTCAACAATGTATGGTATTTATTCACTGCTAAGACAAATAACAAGATTGGGTTTTGATTAACTATAATTAACTAAGAAACAAATTAAAAAAACTAAGAATTACTTAACTAATGAGAATTAAAATTGAATTACTTATATGAGAATAAACATGGGATCCTAACTTCATTATCTACTTCACTTAGAGTTGATGCCTTTAATCAATATATGTGATGGTTTTGATATCTGATCAGACAACACGAAACAAGTATAGGTTACCTCTCGGTATACGAACACCAAACTAATCATACATCCACAAAAGAGATAGAAGATGACTAGACACCAATTATGTTTAGACCCTATATCACTATAAGATTTGAAAACATAACGGTTTAAGCACAAGTCATCCATTAAGATCACATAGGGCATCATAATATCTCTATTTACGCTACAAATCATGATGTTAAAACATCAACCTATCCTATGCTAGCATGGCAAGATTTAAACTCAAGATCCACTCTCGTTTCGCAAGAGATTAACAAATTAGATGTTCGCGACGCATCTAAACACATGAATCACAACCATACAAGGATATCAAGAATTCACCACACATAAATCTTTAAAGCAATCAAACTACTAACCTACATAGATAAATTCGTTAGAATCCCATGACAACGATTAGTTCATAATCGAACCGCTCGTCATCATGGGATCTGATGAAACCATGATAATAAACAAAATCTGAATAATAATAAAACAAGAGTAATAAGGTTTAGACAACAAATCCAAAATCCAGAGTATCGCCTAATTTAGAAGAATACAAAAAGATGAATTAGAACTCCGGAAGCTGTCACGACCCTCCGGAAATCCTTCTTCGCGTCTGAATCTCTAACTTTGGCTATCTCTGAGTGTTACTGGTGTGGTGGTGTTTTTTTGTCCCTCAAGATGTGTATTTATAGCCCCAAATTGCTTCTCCACCAAGCAATTGTCGTTTTAGAGTTGGAATGAAAGATTGGCAATTTCCGTTCTTGAATGAGATAAGAATTGCAAATTCCATGCATAAGACGGATTCTGGAAAGTACTAGCTGCCCAGGGCAATTACCATACTATTAGAAGTAGGAATTGTGGAAATTTCCTTGTCAAAATTGAATTCTGCAGGTTCTAGAAATTATCTGGCGGCAGCAGGCGCGGCCACGCTCCAATTCAGTATAAACCTGGCGCGCCCTCGCTGCTAAGAAATTCTGTCAATCATCCAAGCGCGCCCGCGCTCCATTTTAGTGTAGTTCAGGCGTGGCCGCGCTGATTCTACTGGAACACTTTGCTACAAAAGATTTGTCTTCTTCCAAGCTTTCCAACGACTGCTTACGGGCCTCAAACGGACTTGTAGAACTCCAGATATGCCCAAAACAGTGAAGACTGCGCAACCTACCCGGAAATCCAAATTTTCCACAATTTGCTCATTTCTCATCCGTTTTCTATTCTGATTCTTTTGCCACTTCCCGTCCTTCATTCCTTTGACTCATGAACCTTCACGGTAGCCTAGGAAAAGACTTCTACCTTCATTCCAAAGCTCAAATTCAACTCCATCATTGACGAAAAACACCAACCCTAATCGATATTTCACAAACCTGCACAACTACACAAAAAACACATTAAAAACACAACATACTTGAGTCCAAGACATCAATTTAAGCCGAAACGAAGTGCTCCAAGTGGATATGAAATCCACTTATCACACCCCCAAACTTAAACCGATGCTTGTCCTCAAGCATAAACAATTATACTATATACAACTAACTAGTACCACTTCCGTAGGTGATCACGGTTGCATTTGGCATATGCAACAAGCCCTTTAAACCCTTAGAAAGCCCTAGTGGACGAGTAAGGTCTCGTGAGGGCCTATAGTGAATGTACCCACAAAATCCAATGCAATGCAATGCATGAATGCAACTAATATGAAAATGCAAAGATCCCCTTCAAACTAACCAAAACCAACTAGCAAGCAAATATCTCAAAGAATGCAACTAAATCCAAATAGAGCTCGACTAAGTCCCCGTATACTAACAATACATGACAGAAACATGCGTGTGTGCAACGATCATCAGAAATACTCTCAAAACTAGATCAATACCATACTCATTCTTCGCCAAGACAATCACAAGTTTATAAATAGAATAAACTGTAAACACTTCATATCCTAGAAACACCTCCATCCTCATCTGAGTTAGCCAGAAATCCATGCTTTATTACTAAACAATTACGACACATAATACTATATACAATAATGCATGCTTATTTAACTGTGCAATGGATGAGACCCCAAAAGGCTTATACAATAATACCCATGTAGCGAGCGTTAGGTTAGTGGATCCCAGACTATAAAAGCCTTAGGTCACTAGGCACAAAGTCCCCGCGAACTTAATTGCTCGAGTATTAAAGAGCTCACCCTGGTTAATTCTGCATTTAAACAATTAAACAATTAAACAATTATTTTTTTTCTCTTTCTTTTTTCTCCTTTTTTTTTATATATATGCAATCTGGAATGAGAATTCTCAATTCCAACCCTAGACTACTCATAATAAATATGAGCCAGCTACTAGCCATTTGACACCTAACTTTTATTGACAACTAGCATGAAATCCCTAGTTTCCCCCAAACTTATATTTTAGTGCTCCTACGCTATCAAGGGAATAACGAAAATTCTAAGTATAAACAAGTAATTAAATCTCAAACAACCAAACAAGCATAACCTCAACCTAGCCCAAAAGCAAACGATGAGACTTGTGAAAAGAATTTGTTTCTGAAACATGCAAGTCAATTTCATAAGAACTATAAATCATCCCTCTATTCATCATTACCACACTCAATTAGACATCTACCTACCAATCAGAATTAGCGCATCCTAAGGGATCATGAAATATGCATGCCATTAAAATGCAACTAAATGAACTCACATGGTAAAACAAAAACAGAATGTCCTATATGAAACAAACATGCAATACATACAAAATACGAATGAATTACTACTAACATGCAAAATATGATTTCCTACATGAACAAATAACACACTACTACATGCCTAACATATGGGTTGCCTCCCACGAAGCGCTTGTTTAGAGTCAATTAGCTTGACTACGTCCAAGCCTCCATTAAGGATGATAATAGTTGGCCTGGTCATCTCTTCGTGACACTTCATCGTCATCACAGTGGCACACATTCTGCCCCTTCTCCTCGCTTGGCCTATTCGTATAATAACTATGTCCTATTCCAATGCCTTCATCGGTTGACCCAAAATCTTTCAATTTGTAGAACAACACACATTCGTGGGCTTCGCTTGAATATAATGGAGGAGGGTAAATGTAAGTTGCTGAAGCCTTTGGTTCCTCAAAGAGAACTTCCTCCATTGGCTCTAATGCGCTACCTCCATCTTTATACTCTGAGACAAGTAGAAGACCTGCATCTTTCCCATGGTCATCAGCCTCTTGGTACGCACATACCAATTCTTGAAATTTGTGTAGCTCACCAGTGTCTGTCCCAAATAGTGCCCTTTCCAAATCATCCACCATATTAGCATGATCAAATTCCTCACATGGCTTGTGAACGCTCACCTCACCTTGGAATTTGTCTTCCTCAATTATGCATGCGGTACCTTGCTCCAAGTCACTGTTATTTTTTGGAATTTCCTCTAGTATGAATTGTTGTTTCTCTTGTTCCAAGGCACTCAAAACTTGAGCAACTAGTGTCTCCAAAGATTTGATAGACTCCTCATTACTCTTTGCAAGCATCCTAATCTCCTCCATAACATCAACCTCATCTGACTGAAAAGTAGGAGTAGGTTGCTGATGTTGAAACTCTTCACTACCAAAGAAATATGACATATTTGGAACATCTTGCTGGTACTATTGAGGATGGTACTAAAAATATAGTTGTTCCTCATAAGTGACATATGGATCAACTCCTTCGTAGTAACAATATTTTGAGGTCTCATGAACGCCCAAACATTGCTCACATTGCTGAGGCATGGCTGTCCTCGAATATACCCACAATGGCAACTCCTCGCCTGCCATTTTCAAACACTCAAGTACCTGAAACACACAGAACTAAACAAGATAGGTAAGTAACTAATCCAAGTCAGTGAACTTTAACGACCACTGATGACAAGCACATAAACTAAAATAGACACCGATGATCCCCGGTAGCGGCGCCAAAAACATGTTAACACAATATCACGCAAGTATACGTGGTCACAAGTAATATATGAATAAGTCAAGTTCGTTCCCACAGAGATTTGGTTAGGTTTCAATTCAGTTAATGCACCTATTCAACAATGTATGGTATTTATTCACTGCTAAGACAAATAACAAGATTGGATTTTGATTAACTATAATTAACTAAGAACAAATTAACAAAACTAAGAATTACTTAACTAATGAGAATTAAAATCGAATTACTTATATGAGAATAAACAGGGGATCCTAACTTCATTATCTACTTCACTTAGAGTTGATGCCTTTAATCAATACATGTGATGGTTTTGATATCTGATCGGACAACACGAAACAGGTACAGGTTACCTCTCGGTATACGAACACCAAACTAATCATACATCCACAAAACAGATAGAAGATGTCTAGACACCAGTTATGTTTAGACCCTATATCTCTATAAGATTTGAAAACATAACGATTTAAGCGTAAGTCATCCATTAAGATCACATAGGGTAGCATAATATGTCTATTTACGCTACAAATCATGATGTTAAAACATCAACCTATCCTATGCTAGCATGGCAAGTTCTAAATCTCAAGATCCACTCTCGTTTCGTAAGAGATTAACAAATTAGATGTTCGCGACGCATCTAAACACATGAATCACAGCCATACAAGGATATCAAGAATTCACCATACATAAATCTTTAAAGCAATCAAACTACTAAGCTACATAGATAAATTCGTTAGAATCTCATGACAACGATTAGTTCATAATCGAACCGCTCATCATCATAGGATCTGATGAAACCATGATAATAAACAAAATCTGAATAATAATAAAACTAGAGTAATAAGGTTTAGACAACAAATCCAAAATCCAGAGTATCGCCTAATTTAGAAGAATACAAAAAGATGGATTCGAACTCCGGAAGCTGTCACGACCCTCCGGAAATCCTTCTTCACGTCCGAATCTCTAACTTTGGCTATTTCTAAATGTTTCTGGTGTGGTGGTGTTTTTTATGTCCCTCAAGATGTGTATTTATAGCCCCAAATTGCTTCTCCACCAAGCAATTGTTGTTTTAGAATTGGAATGGAAGATTGGCAATTTCCATTCTTGAATGAGATAAGAATTCCAAATTCCATGCATAAGACGGATTCTGGAAAGTACCAGCTGCCCTGGGCAATTGCCATACTATTAGAAGTAGAAATTGTGGAAATTTCCTTGTCAAAATTGAATTCTGCAGGTTCTGGAAATTATCTGGCGGCAACAGGCACGGCCGCGCTCCAATTCAGTATAAACCAGGCGCGCCCGCGCTGCTAAGAAATTCTATCAATCATCCAAGCGCGCCCGCGCTCCATTTTAGTGTAGTTCAGGCGCGACCATGCTGAGTCTATTGGAACACTTTGCTACAACAGATTCGTCTTCTTCCGAGCTTTCCTAGACTGCTTACGGGCATCAAACGGAGTTGTAGAACTCCAGATATGGCCAAAACAGTGAAGACTGCGCAACCTACCCAGAAATTCGAATCTTCCACAATTTGCTCATTTCTCATCCATTTTCTATTCCGATTCTTTTGCCACTTCCCGTCCTTCATTCCTTTGACTCATGAACCTTCACAGTAGCCTAGGGAAAGACTTCTACCTTTATTCCAAAGCTCAAATTCAACTCCATCATTGACGAAAAACACCAACCCTAATCGACATTTCACAAACCTGCACAACTAGATAAAAAACACATTAAAAACACAACATACTTGAGTCCAAGACATCAATTTAAGCCGAAACAAAGTGTTCCAAGTGGATATGAAATCCACTTATCAATAAGGTTACAGGATAAATTACTTTCTAGTATGTCTATCCTATTTGAGTAAGCATCCAAACGGCTACAGGTTTGACTTCTTGAAGTTCTGTTCAGATCCACTTCTTTAGCTCTTTGTCTCTTGTACATCTCTTTAAGCTTCTTTGTAGGCTTTCCAAAGTACCTTACAGTTTGTGGTCTATAAAGTGCTTTGGCTTGTTGCAGGTTTCTGACTTGTACAATTTCTCCAGTATTTTGTCTCCAAGATTGTATTCGAGAAGTAACTTAGTGATTGATTCGAGAACTAGAATTGACTTGATAGATAACTCTGAGATCTCGAATACTGCAAAGCTGACACACATCGAATCACTTCTCGAATAGCTCTTTTTCTTTAGGAATCCTTGAGTTGTCGAATAGAGCATTTAACTTATCGAATCCCTGAGATATCGAATAGCTTTCTGAGTCTTTGAGATATCGAATACAACTTTGACTTGTTGACTCTCAGAGAACTCGAATACCACTTTGACTTGTTGACTTCTTGAGTTCTCGAATAGAGTAATAGACATGTCGAATCTCTGAGTTACCGAATGACACTTTGACTTATTGACTCTCAGAGATGTCGAACAGTGTTTTTACAAATATCGAATCCTTGACTTGTCGAATGCTAGACTTCTCGAATAGAACAAAACACTTCTCGAATTGGTACTTAGGCAAATCTTCATTCTTCGAATTTCAACTGTGTTTATTTTGACAGTCTTGATCTTCAAGCTTGAGCATGATCCTTGGAACTTCTTTCAAGCATTATTCTCTGACTTTTAATTACAGTTACACAGATAAAAATTGATGCCTATTATAAGTACTACAACAAGTAGAAACTCTATAACTAGAGGTTCCCTCAGTTAAGAGGTCATGTAAGTAATGCAAAGCATTACACACAATTAGGCTTGTTATTAGATGTACTCAGGCATGCCTCTGTGACTAACAATTTCCCCCAAATTGTGAGTGAGACCCTTAGTCACAATTTCATGTCTGATAACAAGCCTAACATACATAAAGATAAAACTTGACAGTACATGTATGAAATTGAATAACAACATGGATAGAACTACAATGAGTGATTTTACAGACTATGATAAAATACTAGCCTTTGTCATTTGATTCCATCTCCATTGCCTCTACTTGTAGATCATCATATGCCTTCTGTTTCCTTTCTTTCTCCTTTCTTGCATTCTCATCCATAGCTTTTATGATCTCTGCCATAACATCTAGTTCTTCAAGTAGAATAGAGTCCTTGAAGTCTTCAAGTACTGGCTTCAGAATATTGGCAGGATAGTGATTGAGTAGGTTCATTCTTATATTAACCTAATCTCCATTTCTTCTCCTATACTTTACAACATAGGGATTGAATTGAACTCTACACAATCCTTTTGCCCTTAGCTTTTCTGCTTCAACTTCCAGCCTATCAAATCTCCTTCTCTCTTTCTAGCCATTTCTCAAAGCACCCCTTTCTTATCTTCTCAGCATAGTCTTTCTTCATCTTCACAAAATCAATCAACTCCAGCTTCCATACTCTCTCCATTTGTCTTCAGAATCCAATAATGCAATAATTCTTTCTATCTCATATAGCTTGCCCCAATTTTGACAACCCCTTTGTTTGAATTTCATCTGTCTTCCATCAATGTATTTGATTTCAAAGCAGTCATTCACAATTGCAGCATAGTAGATTCTTTGAGCTCTTAGAAATTGCAGTTGGACTTCATCAAAATCTTCATCTAGTGGTTGGAGTTTTAATCCTGGAATGATTGTTAGGGCCCTTGATTTAGATGGCTTCACTTTTCTTACAGCTTGTTTGAATTTGATCTTTTTCACTTGGTTGCTTGGCAGAAACTTGTGACCCTTGCTTGTAGACCATTGTAGTACACCATTAGCAGTTTGATTTTGGAAACATACACATGGTTTCTTGAGTTTAATCTTCTTCTCTTCTTGAGGTGGCAAGACAGTTGCAGAAGCCATAGATGTAGATTTTGGTAGGTCATTACTAGCTGTAATCACCCTAGACATAGAGTCTTGTGTTGTGGTGAGGTTACTGTTAGTAATGCCTAGGGCTTGCTATTTTCCACTTTTCCTCTCATAGACTTTTCCTTGGTCATCATCACCCTTCCTATCTTTGTTGTCCTTCTTCTTCTTCTTCTTCTTCTTCTTCTTCTTCTTGTTTTCATCATCCTTATCACTCCTGTGATGTCTTCTCCTCCCATCACTCTTATCCTCATCTTTATCATCCTTCTTTCTCCTGGCTTTAGCCATCTCTGGGACAGAGCTAGTTGCTATGAAAGATCTGAGAATATGCAATGCTTCCAATTCTTCAGCAGTTCTTATCCCATTCTTCTTTTGTAGTTGATCAATGATGTCAATTATAAGTATGTGATTTCTAATAGTGAGATCCTTGGGAATGACAAGCTGATTGACATCTTCTATCTTTGTACCAGACTGATAGAGAATGGCTCTTGGATTAATGCACACTTCAGGCAATCTAGCTTGTTGACCATTCCTAAGTTCAGAGTATAGGCTTTTGTTGTTTTCTCCCTTCTCTTCAATCAGCTCCAAGATAGCATCAATCTCTGTGAATTTTAGAACCTTCAAGGTGTCATAAGATAGATGCCATATTTTACCATTTGACACCATCATAATCTCCTTGAGAAATATTTGATTTAGCTTTCTTGGTATCACTGTCAGATATTTGATTTGATCTTTAAGGCTCCTTCTGTACAATAATGTATCTCCTTCAACCTTTGCCTTTGAGGCTTGCAGAAACTTCAAGAAAGCATCATCATGATAAATCTCTGAGTTTTCTACTTCTATCAGCTTGGCCTCTGTAACCACATCCACTTCAACTGGTTGATCTTCTTTATTTCTGGAGGTTTTGGCTTGATTAGTTGGGGCACTTGGCATGGAACCTGCTACCACTATAGTAGTGATAGTTTGCTTTTGGCCACTTGGAGTAGTGATATGCACAGGTGATAGAGTAACAACTGGTAGAGAAGATGGAGGTTCATCAACTTTAGCTTTCCCTTTGCCTTGAACATTTGTTGTAGATTTTGAAATTCTTGGGTGGCCACCCTCAGTTATGACAATTCCTTTCTCCTTAGGTTTCTCCTCCTTAGGCTTCTCCCCATTAGGTTTTGAGTTCCTTAATGTCCTCTTCTCCCCCTTAGGCTTGTTTTCAGGCACAGAGGCATTGGGAGGGGCCTTTGGGTTGGAAGAGGTGGGATTGATAGATTCATCAGGCAGATGGAGTTCCATGTGCTTCATCATAGCAGACAGCATTAGTTGTTGGTGAAGAAGAACCTCAGCTATGGTGGTGGCTTAAGTGTCCAACTTTTCAGTAAGAGTTGCAACTTTGTCTATAAGATGAGAATTTGACTGTTTGAGGGAGCTCACTTCCTGTTCAAGAGTAGCCACCTTGGTGATCAACTCAGAAACTTTAAATCCAGAAAGAGATTGGTCCTTGAGTCTTTGCACTTCAAACTTGGTCATGTCATGGAGAGGGACTTCAGTCACCAATTTGTCACCATATTGATTGGCAAAGAGAGTCCTAAGTACTGCATTGGCATCAGTTGTCAGATTAGAGAGATTTTCCATCTTAGTAGCCATATTGTTGATAGCACTTTGAAGCAATATCAATGAATTATCCATTGTAGTGCAGGTGGCTTTGCATCCCTGAATGTCCTTGATGATAGAATTGAGAGAAGGGAACTTGGACGCAAAGTCCCTTTTGATTTCATTTACTTCCTTGATTGTGGCTGCACACACTTCATTAATTTCTGTCTTAAGGCCCCTGCCAAGATAGTGTGTAGCTTTCAAAATTCCCTTGTAGGTGTCATTGACAGCTTCATACACCTCACCAGGAGTTAGAGATTTGGCATTGGACCCTAATGAGGTGATGTACTCTTCTCTGAGGAATTGAAGACCTTCTGAGAGAGCAATGTCATACTTTCCTTATAACCAGGCATCTACATTGCCATCTCTTTCAGCATCATCTATTATCTTTTCCTTCTGCAGCTCCACATCATCTCTGTGACATTGGATAATAGCCTCATAGTCTGGATCTGGCATGTCTTCAGTGAGTAGGTTTTGAGCAATCTTTGTGAACTCAGGAATCTGATCCACAATTAAGTTTTTAAGAGCTTCAACCATCAATTATTGTGGAACAGACCCTAATCCTGAAGCACTGTCATGTTACATAGGCTTCAACCATTGGGACATGAAGTTAGAGCTAGAGCTAGGCAAGCTAGACTCCTCAGTTACAGATGCAACTTCTGCAACCGGATGAATTGACTCTACTACTGTTGTCTCCATAGGAGTGGGATGAGTTACAACAGTAGTTGACACAGGCACAGAGTCTCTAGTGAAAACTAGTGAATCCTCTACGTTTGTGATGGTGTCATTAGGATATGCCCCAGCTTGCATTCCCTCACCATCTAAATGTGGTTCCTGGGTGATGAGCAAAGTGTCATGCACTAAGTCACTTGAATCCATTGGCTCACCAAGAGAAGAGAATTCTTGGTGATCAATGCTTTGCTCCTCAATTGCTTGAGTTGCAGGTTCCAAAGAAATTTGAAATGTAGATTCTGGAAGAGAAGTGTCTTTTAGAGTAGATTTTGGCAACTTCCCCTGAGAAATAGAGGGAGTTTCAAGTGTGATGTGCTCTCCACTCAGTGTAGTGCCAGCCTTATCACTCCTTGGTGCTGACTCTTTACAAGAAGGTGCATTGGGGAGGATGCTTGATTCTATAGATGCACCCTGTTGAGAGGATACATCTAGTGAACTGTGTACCCCTGATTTTACAACTTCAGCCATTTGTGTGACTGAAGAGGTGGTTTGTGATTTCTTTTTCTTTGGTCTCTGTAAGGGTGACTCAGGTTTTTCACTTTCTAGACCTAATTCTACAGCCAATGCTGCTTCTGTCAAGATATTCAAGGGCTCAGATTCAATCTGTTTTCTCTTCTCCTTCTCCTTTTTACTAACACCACCCTGTTGAGAGGATGATGCAGGTGGCTTTGTGTTTGGTAGAGTGTTGTTTGATGGGGTTGGTTAGCAGGCCCTGGGTTAGCATTTTGTTCTACTTTCTTGGGCTATGCGTACTGTGATTTGGACTTAAATATTGGCATGTTGTGGGGGTAAGTCCTAAATAAACTCTCCATATGGGGAGTTATTTTAAGTCTTACATCCACATCATTCCTAGTCTCCAAGTTACCAAAAATGAGTTTGGTCATGGATCTAGGATAGCCTATTCTACTCTTATCTATTCCAGGCAATTCAATCAATTTCTTATTTACAAAATTAAGTGCAGATTGAATAAATCGAGGGAAGAACATTTCAGTACCTCTCTTGGCTGAGTTCTTACCAAGCCTCCCGTACAGCTCCTGCATAATAAGTTGGCCAACATTGATCTTTTTCCCATAAGCTAAGACATAGCCTATTTACTGCACTGGTGCACTGATTTGGTCAAAGCTTGACTTTCTTGCTGTGAAGACTTGAAGAATGGTGGCAAAGACATAACTCCATTCCTTCCTCAAGAACTTCCTATTCAAATGTCCTAGTTTGATTTGATCTGAGTAGTGAATGAAATCAAAGAAGTCCTCCAATTCACCATTTGTGGCTGGACTGTCATACACCTCCTGTTGTAAGCCCAGTGGTTGATTCATGTCTTCAGTGGTGATAGTGATTTCCTTGTCCTGAATTTTGCAGTAGACTATGTATGACGTTATTGCATTCTCTAGGGCCACAACTTCCACAGTAGAAGTCCTCCAAAACTGTTCAAGGTCTAGATACAGAGTTGGGTTGGCTGAGAGTGCATCCTTGATGTATGACTGTGACATCCATCGAACAAAGCACTTGAAGTTCACATTGGGTGCTTCAACATCGTTGGTTATTGCGATGAAGTTTGTTTGTTTGGGTATGGTGAGTTGAGTGTTTGCCATTGATACACACACACACACACACACACACACACACACACACACACACACACAGAGAGAGAGAGAGAGAGAGAGAGAGAGAGAACGAATATTGAAGAAGAAATTTAGCTTCGGAAGTTAGGGTTTTCAGAGGTTTTGGAGAGTTAGATGCTTGAGAAATCGAATGAAATGAATCGAAAAGATGTTGAATTGTATAAGTGTGAAGTACTTGAATTGTCGATTCGATATATGTTTTGTATCGACAAGTCAGGCATACGAGAAGTAGAAATCAACTATTCGATAAGTCAAGAGAGGCTTATTCGATAACTCAAACAGGTTGTAACTCACAGCTGGCAGTTATCTAACTTAGAAATAATTCTAAATTAAATAAAATATGTTTTTATGAGTGATTTAAAATTCTGAATAAAAATCCAAAAACGGTTAAGATTCAGCGAGAATTCAGCCTTTTCAAATGATTCGAGAACTCCAATACAGTATTCGAGAACTCAGTCATTAGAGAACTCAATTACCATATTCGAGAAGTCAAACATGTCTTTGTTCGATATCTCCGAAAAGGCACTATTCGAGAATTCGAGATTGTTCCAAATAGATTTATCGAACTGTTCTTTTCACTCATAAAATTCAATTTTCACTATATTTTAAAATTTACCAGTAATATTCAATGGAGAATAATTCTAATAAATTAAATAGTGATTTTCTCAAAATTTCATAGAAATTTCAAGTTGATATAATATGATTTTTCAACATATGCAACAGATTTGAAATATTTATAAATCATATTTCAGCCAACACTTACTTCAAAAATATTGAGAATTTAGATAAAGTAAGTGTTTACTGCTGCAACAATCTAGTTGTTATTTTCACTTAGCCAGATTCTGAAGAATTCAGCACTCCAATCTCACTAACCAACCTTGTGAAGGTGGCTTCATCCAATGGCTTAGTGAATATATCAGCTAATTGTTTATCTGTGGAGACATAATGCAACTCAATGGTTCCATTAATTTCATGCTTCCTAATGAAATGATATGTGATGTCAATGTGCTTTGTCCTAGAATGATTGACAGGATTGGCAACTATAGAGATTGCACTTGTGTTGTCACACATGATTGGAATTTTTTCCAACACAAGTCCATGATCTCTAAGTTGATTTCTAATCCAAAGAACTTGAGCACAACAACTTCCAGAAGCTATGTATTCAGCCTCAGCTATGGAAGTTGACACAGATTGTTGTTTCTTGTTGTACCAAGATACTAACCTTTATCCAAGAAACTGGCAGCTACCTGAGGTGCTTTTCCTATCCACTCTGCATCCAGCATAATCGGTATCAGAATAACCAACCAGACTGAACCCTGTGTCCTTAGGATACCATAAACCCAAGTTTGGAGTGCCCTTCAGATATCTAATGATCCTCTTTATAGCAATAAAATGTGACTCTTTTGGATTTGATTGAAACCTTGCACACAGACATGTAGCAAACATGATGTCTGGCCTACTTGCAGTGAGATAGAGTAGAGAACCAATCATGCCTCTGTAGACTGAAGTGTCTACTTTCTTGCCTTTAGCATCTTCATCCAATTTGGTGGCAGTGGCCATGGGTGTCTTTGCAGGTGAGCAGTCTTCTAACTAAAACTTCTTCAATAAATCCTTGATGTATTTGGTTTGACTGATAAAGATACCATCCTTCCTTTGACTAACTTGTAACCCAAGAAAGAATGTCAACTCTCCCATCATGCTCATCTCATATCTGCTCTACATGAGCTTAGAGAATTTCTCACACAGCTTCTCATTTGTAGAGCCAAATATGATATCATCCACATTGATCTGAACTAGGATAATATCATTACCATGCTTCTTGTAAAACAGTGTCTTGTCTAATGTGCCTTTAGTGAATTGATTTTCAAGAAGAAATTGTGATAAAGTATCATACCATGCCCTTGGAGCCTACTTAAGTCTATACAATGCCTTAAGCAATCTGTAGACAAATTTTGGGAAATGTGGATCCTCAAAGCCAGGTGGTTGTTGCACATAAACTTCTTCTTCCAACTCTCCATTCAGAAATGCACTCTTGACATCCATTTTATAGACTTTAAAGTTTGAATGAGCAGCAAATGCCAAGAAGATTCTGATGGCTTCCAATCTAGCAACAGGAGCAAATGTCTCATCATAATCAATGACTTCCTGTTGAGAGTATCCTTTTGCAACCAACCTTGCATTGTTTCTTACTATTACACCATCTTCATCCATCTTATTTTTCAGAACTCATTTAGTTCCAACAATGAATCTGTTCTCTAGTACTGGCACAAGCTCCCATACTTTGTTTCTTTCAAATTGATTCAGCTCCTCTTGCATAGCAACAATCCAATCTGGATCCAACAGTGCATCATCAAGTTTCTTAGGCTCAATCTGAGAAAGAAAGAAACCATAGAGACACTCATTTTGAGTAGCTCTCCTAGTCCTTACTCCTGTATTTGGATCTCCAATAATTTGCTCAACAGTGTGTGATCTATCCCATTTTCTTGAATGCTCAGTCTGATTTCTCAACCTTGATGTTGCTTCATCATCCAAGTCATGATCATTTTCATTTCCTCCCCCTGTGAAGTTGCCACTATTCATAGGTGTGGCTTGGATGCTTATCTCTTCACTGTTGATTGGCACAAATTCTTCCCTTGCTTCATCATTCACTGGAATTGGTTGAATTGTAGTCTCAACTTCTATTTCAATCTCTTCATCAGAATCATCTAGATTTTCAAACCTTAATGGATCTTTATCTTCATCATTGGCTTCTTCTAATCCAGGTAGTTTGCTGTCATCATAAGTCATATCTGTGCTTTCCATAACTTTCTTTTGACTGATGATATAAACTTTGTATGCAATTCTCTCCATAGAATAGCCAAGAAAAATTCCTTCAAATGCCTTTGCATCAAACTTTCCAACATATTCTGAATTATCCTTCAACACAAAGCATTTGCTTCCAAAAGTATGAACATACTTTAGAGTAGGCTTCTTTCCAATCATCAAATTGTAAGAAATATAATTTTCAGGATATGACGAAAAGACCAAAGTGAATGCCATGAAGACGAAGCAATAATGAATCGGGAAAGGCCTAAGACGTCTACAGAGATTGAAAACTTTGAAGGACCAATTAGGAATATTATATTTTGGATATTCAGTTGTTGATAAATGTTATAATTAAAATGTGCAGAGTTTAAACAAGTTTTGAAGGTTTTAAGTTAATTATTGATGAAGTATATTTGGGTTTACGTATGTCAAGTTAAATGTTGATTTTATCAGATACTAGAATTGTTAGAGTTTAATTGGATTGAAAGTTTAATTTGTGAATGGTATTAGAGGGTTGTGACCTCGGGATAATTTGTGTTCCAAATAAGATATATATGTTTTAAAGTAAATGGTGCCTTAGTAAAATAATGGGATTAAGGATTGATAGAAGTTTCCTAATTATTCCCTCCTCGAGTAACATTGTACGTTGAAAGGGGAGTAAGAATGATTAGGGGATTTCTTGATATTCTTTTCTCAAAGTTTTATCTGGGGCAACCTGAGTTATGGGTAGGAGCGTGGAAGTAGTATCAATTGCTTTAGTCGCGTGGAATTCGTTTTAAAGATTTAATTATTTAACCGTTTACTTAAAGTCAAGGCAGATTTCTTCGCTTATATGTTTGCTGCAGGTTAAGGCAGGTTTTGTTTTAGTATGGTATATGAATGAATTATTATGGATGATTGGATCAGTAATGGAGACGTTGTGTACTGGACAAAGTCCATTATACGAATAGGTCATGTCCGATTTTTGGTAGAAAAGAATTGTCACGTGCGAGTGATAAGTATCTAGAATTAACGAGACATGTAAACCAAAGGTTTAAGTTTATGATGAAATTTACGGGCTTATAGGGCGAGCCTAGCAAAATATGAATTGATATAAAGGAGTTCTAGAATGGAAGAAATGACTTGGAAATTGAAAGAGAGATGTTTGAGAATACCGTCATATGTTTTTTTTACGGTCGATTATGAGGACAGAATCCTATTAAAGGGGGAATGATATAACGCCTTAGAAAATTTGTAATTATAAATATTATTATTTAATGTTAAATGTGGATTATAGGGTGTGAATTTTTTTGGATAAATATATGTGATACCATGTTTACATGTTTATGTGATGATTTATGTGTGTCGTGTAAGTCCGCATATTTTTATTTGTATATTTGATGATTAAAATTTATTTAAATCATGCATTATTATTCTTCTGGGAATTTTATTAAATCATCGGAGTTATTAAAAATCATGAAATCTTTTGTGTTACATCTTTATGATATTATTTAGTTTTTAAAATTATTGGGAGAATTATTTTGGGTGTTTAAGCATTTTAAAATGATTTTAAGAGTTATGTTGCTTTCAAAAGATCAAAACTTGAAAAATTCATATTTAATTCATTTTTTATGCTAAAAATATTTTTAAAATACGGGGATGTTTGTAACTTCCTAAATTATTTTTAAAAACTTAAAATTTATTTTTCTACTAATTTTCTGATTAATTTGGATTATAGAATGTTTAAAGTGATTTTTTTTATTTGTTTCCAGCATTGTGAGATTTTCTAATTACTCTGTCTCTCTTAAATCCCTAATTCGATAGCAGTTTTTTTCCCCAAAAAAAAATAAAGTTGCTCTGCTTCAGTCGATTCTCTCGATCTCTCTAGAATCTCTCTCTCGACTGTCTCTCTTTTACACTCCCGTCTCTCTCCTCAATCTCTCTTTTCAATCTCTCGAACCATCTCTCCCTCTCTCGCCTCACATATCTTCCCCCTCCTTTCTTCTCGCTTAAATAGTGTATGAGTGTGTAAAGACTGCGCGTGTGTATATAAGAGCTGGATGGGTGTGGATAAGTTTTTCCCGATTCCGTCAAGCCACCATTGTGATCCTCTTTCCTTCTTCGTTATAGTTCGATTTCGAACTAGATAATTCTTCTATGTTGTTGTTTGGGCTGGTATATGGCCGTGAGTGTGTGTTATTGTGGGTATATATGTGCGAGTTTCTGGTGTATCAAGTTTGGGACTAATAATCGAAGGTGGAGATGGAGTGGATTGAATTGAATTGAAGGTGGTACAGTTGTGTGTGTCTGGGGCGTCTAATATGTGTTCTTGGTGCCCTGTTGTTCGTAGGGGAAGAGGCGATGAGGTGATGCAAGAGTGCAGGTGTGGTGTTCATGTATAGGCAGGGTAGGAGCCGAGAAGGTTATGTAAGAGAGGCAGCTGGCAGGGGTTGGGTTAAAGTGCTGTTGGTGGGTTCTTTTGGTTCGTCGTCGCCGACGGTGACCCTCTCCTGGTTTTCTTGATGTTCGTTTATACTTACGATGAATTATTATTGCTTTTATTAGCTGTGTAACCTTGATTTTTGTTTGTATGTTGATAAACCATATGTAAATTGAATTTTCTGAGTTGTTTTGTTTTGTTCGAATAAATCCATTGGAGGACAACTTGGTTGTTGGTGAACTGTACTTATATCTTTTTATGAGAATTTTTGGCTAAGTGTTAGAGTCAGTCAAAGTCTGAGTTGTCTGTTAGTGGTGTGGCTTTTGTTTCGTATAGGTTTGTTATAAGTAAAGTAAGTGTATCTGATTTTACATATTGTTAAGGAGGTTGTCAATTTGATTTATTTGCTCAAATTTTGGGATAAGTTGAAGTACAGTTTAATTGATGTTGTATTGGGATCGAGTGTTTTACTAAGTGATTGTGTGAATGTTACTAGGGTCGAGTTTGAGTTCAAGTGTTGCTGGAAACTGGGAAATGTTGCCGGATTGTTCTAGGATCCGGTCACATTCAAAGTTTTCCGACCAGTATTCTTAACTATTTATTTAATTACTTGGTTAAATTATTTTCGAAAATGGGATTATTCTTTTAAAAATTCTTATTTAAGACAATAAGTTTCATTCATTTAAAAAGGGATTTAGAAGGAATTATTTTGAGATCTAAATACTTAGTTGAAATTGATTAAATACGATTAAGTAGTTAATTTATTTCTTGATCAATTTTAATCAGCATTGATTTCATTTAATTAAGGTAAATTAATTTTTTTTTATAAAGCAGATATTTGAATTTAATCATGTACTTAACTTCTAGTTGTGTGCTAGGTGTTAAGTGTGTGTGGATTTCTAGAAGTTCATAGTAGTTATATTAGATTGATTTTTGACAATTGTAAGTGGATTTGAGTTAATATTGAAGCAAAGGATTGCTTAATTGCTTGTTTGGGTCGGTTATATTCTGACAAGTTAGGTCATATTTTAAAGGAGGTGCTGCCAAATTTTTAATAGAATTATTTTATGGTTCTTATAGTATTTCGATAAAGACTATTGGTGTGCAAGTGTTATATGTGTGACATAAGATATAAGTGTAAGCTGATAATACGTGCTAAGTGTTTATGTAGTTTATGTGGTTAATATGTGTTATACGTGTTATGTTGTAAAATATAATAGGACACGGCTGGGTACAATAGAGTTAGACGAGTAAGGTTATGCACGTACTGAAGTAGTACTTTACATTTATATAGGTACCCGTGAGACGCCGGTTAAGAACCAGGAGAAGTATAAACGGGAAACTTGGAGAAGAAAGATAAACTCGGAGTAGACGAGTGTGCTCGTGTAGAAGCTGCCAAATTATGGAAAGATAACAATGTGTGAGCGAAGAAAGATCACGGTATAAAGAAGTGGAGACTGATGTAAAATGAGTGAAGAATTGAGATTTTGGAATTGGAATCTTCGTATATTGAGGCAAGTATACTATCCCTCAATTATCGTTCAAGTGATGTGAAACTGTTTCTGTTATTTATATATATTCTTTTTCGAATCCTTTCTTGCAAGTACTTATACTCTTCATATTTATTTTGAATGATGTGAATCTGTTTCTATAAATTATAAGATTTTCTTCCAAATCATTTTGCTAGGGTCTACATCCCTTTCTTTTGTTCAAATGACTCGAACCTTGTATTTAAATCCAGAATTCCTTGAATTGCTTATGAGTTGTTGTTCCAATTCTTATACCTGACTGTTATTCCTTTTTAAATTATTGTTGAACCATTTTTTAACTTTATTGTTTATTCCTTTTAAATTTTAATTGAAACACATGTACCTTATTACTTACCCTATTTCCTTGCTTTATCTTAGCCTTTTCCCTTATGTTTATTCCTTTAAACCATATCAGCGTAACCAGATTTCATAACCCTTAATTTAAATTCTAGAAATCCCTAACCCTTGTGTTGTTCTTTATTAATTAACGACTCTTCATTAGATTATGACCAATGCAATAACCCAATTTCTCAATTGAACTTCATATTTCTTTATTCCATTAATTCCTTGTAAATGGCTGTTCATTTTCTATAATCTTAATATTTGCTTCGTTCTTTAATTGATTTATGTTCTCTTGTGGATATATGATTTTGTTCTGCTGAACTATACCATGCTTAGTTTAAATCTTACTGCTTTGTTGTTATGATCCCTTATATCAATTGCTTCCCTGACCTTCAGTGGTTTATTTTGGTAAATAAAAATGGTTTAATTAATTAAAGATGCTTTAAAATTCCTTATACTGGGCTGAATTATTAGTGAGTATAAAGGACTTAAAAGTAAAATGTTTTAAGGATTTTAAAGATTTTATTGTGAGGGAATTCCGTCTAAATGTTTTCTACGGATTCCTTCAGATTGGAGGCGTAAGAGGCCGGGTGACGCCGGTCCAGCATTTTTTTAGCGTAAGAGGCTGGGGGAGTGCCCAGTCCAGCATTTGAAAGGCCAATGTGTTGCCTAATTGGGAACCCAATTTCAAGGTCCAGAGGGACTTTGTGTCCGGTATGGGAACTTTACGTGGCTGATCACCCGTATTGTCCGTAGTCGTGGAAAAACTTCAATCAAAATAAATATTTTAAAAAGGGTTTTATGGAAAGTTTATCCTATGATGGAAATTGAATTTTTTTTACTTGAAATTAATTGATCATTGATATTGTTCATCAATGAATTATCGAGATATTGTTTCACTATATTATTAACTTGCTGAGCGTTCTTTGGCTCACTCTTGCTTTGTTTTACCTAACCCTTTGCAGTTAGGCTTAAAGATGATCTACCTACATTTTCCTTTTGAATGAGAGCGATGAGGCATTCTATAATAGACAGATTTCAGATCCAGCGCGAGCAGGCACGAGTTTTGGTATGAACTTCATATTAGACGGTACAATAGTTGAGATTAGATCAGAAATTAGAAGTTGTAATAATTTGTATTAATTATATTCTTGTTTCATACCATAACCTGGAATCGATCCTCGGTGAGGAATCGTTGGTGTATTAAGTTTTATTTGTAATTGTTAATTGTAAATTGGTTTGGGTTGAAATACAGGTGGATAGTCCGATTTACGAATACTTCATGCAGAAATTTTCTAAAATTCCCCTGTATCAAAGTCTATTTTATTATAAAAAGTATATTTTCAGTATTGGGAAGTCGGGGCGTTACATGTAGCAACACTTTGAAAAATAAATAAAACATTTATTTTGTGAGAATATCTTGAGTTATCACTTGTGTTTGCAATTCTTGTACTGATAGTTTACAATCTTTATTGATGTTGAAATAAAGATTTGAAGTTATCAGTATTGCATTCAACCCCCCTTCTGCAATATTCCGGGACCAACAGTCTCACATAACTTATAATAGCATGGGCCATGATCAGGCATGGGCTTATATATGACAGCCTATGAGCATCCAATGGACCTGGCCCCTAATGGATCAAATAAAATCCTAGCCCGTCTAGGTATCTTGTTCTCCAAAAATCACATGTGGCTTGAATCCATATAAAATATGGTACGTAGACCTCTTGTTACAGTTGAGAAACAGTTTACCCTGAGAAAGTATTAACTTATTTTCTCTTGTTCTCTATCAATCAACAATAAGACTAGTCACATAAATCGCCAATCACCATTCCGTGTTCTTTGTGTTCTTAGCAAAATATCTGTATTTTGCTATGTGATTCCAGCAATCTCTGCAAATATTGTTATACCAAATTCTCCATATGACATCTGGTGCTAGGAGAGGTGATCATCTAAAGGGGAGAAAGATGACTAAGTCGAACAAGAAGAAGAACGGACATGACACCAACAACGGGGAGACCCCGGGATCGTATAGGACATCCAAGAGTGATCCCCCATGAACGACGCCCATATGGAGGACGGGCCCGAGAATATGGAGACCCCTATCATCCATCAAGTGACAGGGAACGAGGAGGTCATGGCCTTTCTCAAAGGCTTTGGCAAGCAAATGTCGGCTATTCAACAGAGGGTGGCTAGGGCAGAAAAATGGCACAAGTCAAGGGGTGCTAAAAGGAATTCTAGAAAGGGTGACAAGACCTACCGGGAGAAAACCCACAAGGGTCCCTCTAAGAAGCTTATCGATGACTTCGATGATATGGCCACAGACCAGACACACCGTGACTTCCACGAGGACCTCGAGTGGGAAGAGGATTTTGAAGATACTAAGAAGGAGGTCTCGCATCACGAGGTCACCTCATCTGAGGGAAGGTCCACTAGTGTCTTTGACCGTATTGGCAAAAAGATAACTGAACATGACTTTTGCCTCAAGCTCGAGAAACTCACTACCAAGAAGAAGGCTAAGTGATCCATGAACAAGGGTCATGGTTCTGAGCGACCCCCATCTCCTCATCGAGAGTGTGACCGGTCCAACCATCGTGACTCTGAGCCTCGTAATCTCAAAAAAGAGGATTGTAGAAAGAAGGATTGTAGGGAGGAAATGAGAAGTCTAGCGCTCCTTAGAAGACTCAGTCCCACCATGACAGTATTAGAGGGGGAAAGAAAAAGTAGAGGACAAGGAGATCAAGGTAGAGGGCCTCAATATTGAGGAGCTGAAGAAGACCTTGGATAAGATGAACTTAACTAAGGGTGTTCTCAACCCCATTGGTGCGGCCTCGCCCTTTTTTCAGGAAATTCGAACCGCCTCACTTTCCCCAATATTCAGGAGCAACAACCCAGACATGACAGATAATGGGAACACTGATCCTGCTGAATTCATCAACCGGTTCAACAATGATATGGATGTGTACTAGGTCTCGATGTTGGCTAGGTACTGGTTATTTGCGGCCTCATTGTGGGGTAGTGCTCAGCAGTGGTTTTCTAAGGTAGGGGCATATCTCACAATAGACTTCTGAAAACAATTCATTGACCTCTTAATTAGGAAATTTGAGTCCTCCATGCTCTATGTACCCCATGTGTCCACCTTGGCAAATATCAAGCAAAGGGAGGTGAGACTCTGCAATATTATTTCAAGAGGTTCAACACCGAAGTATCTATAGTGCGAGGAGCAAACAATGAGGCCGTAAAGAATTTTCTCATTGCTGGGCTGAGAAAAGGCACCAAGTATTGAAAGAAGCTACATGCACAGACCCCCTGTACCCTTACTAAGTTCTACAATGAGGCCGAGCCTTAAAATGGGTTGAGAAATCAATGGAGGACCTTCAGAAGAATAATGAGGTTAGCAATAGTGGGATTAAGGGTAAGGGAGTTAAGCAAAAGGACTCTCGCAGCCCTAGGCAAGGAAGGGATCGCAGTGAGAGCCCAAAGAGAAGGGGTCGCGATTCTTAGAGAAGGTCCCCACAACGGAGTCGTGATACTAGGAATGAGGATTAATTCACCCCTCTTGTGGCATCTGTTGATCATATCTAAGCTATCAACACGAGCAAGGGCATATTCAAGAAGGCCCCGCCCATGAACCCTTATGGCACCAGTGATTCTCGCAAGTACTGCACTTTTCACGAGCAATCGAGTCATGATACTTCGGATTTCTGGTGGGTCAAGGAACATATTGAGAGCCTCATTCGAGATGGCAAGTGATATGGGCTAAAAGTAAGCCCTAAAGACACATTTAATGTTGCATTAATTAGACCCAGCATGGTCCAAACGTGGGGGCCATTGGTGGGGCCCAAACCCATATTTTCAATATTAATTTCGTAATTAATATTAAAGGATATAAACAGCTCAGCAATAAGAATCAGATAAGGATTCTACTTCTACCAGACTTAGCCTCCAAGGCACCCAATTCGATAAGGAAACAGACTCCTACAAGGAAGGAGTCTAGAACCTTCATCAAGGCGGTGGCTTGCCCACCAAGTATCCGAATCCTACAATAATTCTAAGGCTTCTCAGCCTATATAAAGGGCCTGACCCCTCATTCTCGAAACTGCGTTTTGGATTAATCCTCGAATAAGGACATACAAGCCACTACGTCCTTGGTGTGCCCTTGCCGCCATAACCCCGAGGGTGAACACCAAGAACTACATCTTGGCTTGATTCTCAATACGAGATACGTAGGCACTCTGTGAGGACCGATTAGTCTCGAACACAGAAATAGCCATTAAAACTTGAAGCTCACAAACCCTTTTGCATTAAATACACACAAACCCTAGCCGCAATATTCGTAACCTAGTTTTTATTCCATAACATTTGGCGCCGTCTGTGGGAAGACAACATCAACCATGGTGCAAACACGAAGGACACCAGTCACAACCGAGGCGACCACCGTCACCTCTGCTCCGCCTGAACAAGGGTATGTACCCCCAACAACAGGGGCGATCACCCAACCTCAAGTTTCTCAACCTCCAGGGACGATTCCCCATGTTGAAAGAACTTTACCCATGGTTGTCCATCCAAGCCAGGAGACCAACCCTCTTCAGATGGTGGTCTCTCCCCTTATCAATCATCCACTACCTCCGGGGGTGCGGATCTCTACTACGGATCTCCCTAGAAGTACGAATCCGACATATGGTTTGCCTAACTACCCCCCGAATACTCGAGGTATTGGGCCAAGCAGCCATGCCCAACAGATACATGAGTCGTATCACCCTCCTTACATTAAAGGCTTGGGCCCTGATCAATGATATTATGACTACTCTGGTCCTTATACTGATGATTCTTCATTGAGGATGACAATCATGATCAAGCCCCGAGGAGGCGACATCCAAGCAAGGAGCCTATAAGGCATACTCGATGAATTCATGATGGACCCCCTATGACAGCCACTGAGAGAATCAAGGCTTATGAAGCTGAGATCCAGAAGCTGAAGGACGATATAGAAAGGGAGCAGCAAAGACAGAATCAAAATCGACCCCCTCCGAGGTCAGGAGGAGAGATTCCCTTTGTTGATTTGGAAAGGAAGAGAAGGGTTGAGGCCCCAAGAGGTGGAACTACAAGGGCAGAGGCCCCCAAGGGTGACCCCAAAAGTTGATGCAGCTAGGAGATCCTCATGATCCCACACCTCCATGTACTGATGAGGTGATGAATGCTCGTATCTCAAAGAAGTTTAAGATGCCGACAATCAAGGCTTATGATGGAACGGGTGATCCCGCAAACCACGTTGGGACGTTCTCGAACGCATTGTTGCTACAGCCTGCAAGTGATGCCTTGAAGTGTAGGGCGTTCCCTCAAACCTTGTCGGGCATGGCTCAAAGATGGTATAGCCGGCTTCCTGCGAGCTCAATTGGCTCTTTTAAGGAGTTGAGTGCTGCTTTCGTTAGTCAGTTTATCAGCGGAAGAGTTCATGAGAAAAGTTCTGCATCCCTTATGTATGTGGTACAGGGGAAGAACGAAAATTTGAGAGATTACCTCAAGAGGTTCACTAAGGAGACATTGAACATCACTGACTTGGAGAATAAGGTGGCCATGGTAGCCCTGGAAAACGGAACTACTGATCTATTCTTCAAAAGGTCGTTGGCGAAGCATCCTCCTGAAAACATGGCTGAGCTCCAACGAAGGGCTGATAAATATATCAAGGCTGAGGATAGCATAAAGAAAGAGGCCACCGTAGGTGGAGGCAACGGCAACTCCAAGAAACGAAAGCAAGACCAGGAGTATGATGACCAGGAGTATGATGCTAGGGACATGTATCCCTGAACTAGCGAGAACTCCCACTCTGCCCCTAAGAAGAGCCAAGGATCAAGGTTTACTGAGTATGCAAGGTTAAATAATCCTAGGATCAAATCTTGTTGGACATTGAGAAGGATAAGGATTTCCGATGGCCGAAGCCACTTAGGGGTGATCCCGCAAAGAGAAACAAGAATCAGTATTACAGATTCCACAAGGATGTAGGGCATGACACTGATGACTGCAAGCAACTCAAAGATGAGATCGAGTTTTTGATCCGTAGAGGAAAACTGAGCCACTTCACTAAGGGTGAAGATCGTGGTGATCAAAGAAGAGATTATAATAGAAGGGATGACGATCAAGATCGCAACCCACAGCCCCGAGGGCCAGTAATCAACATGATCTCAGGAGGCCCGACTGCGGCCGGGACAACTAGGAAATCTCGGAAGGCTTATGCCCGAGAGGTGATGCATATTGTTGGAGAGGCACCAAAATGTGCAAGAACCGAGGTAATAATCGGATTTGATGATTCAAACCTTGAAGGGGTGAAGTTCCCCCACGATGACCCGCTGGTCATAACTCTTGTGATTGTAAACTCAGATGTGAAGCGAGTCTTGATAGATAATGGCGCTTCCGTGGATATCTTGTTTCATGATGCATTTATGAAGATGGGGTATAACGACTCTCAACTGACCCCCTCCAACACACCTATATACGGGTTTAATGGAGTATAATCTAAAGTTGAGGGAACTATTCAGTTGCCCGCCACCATCGGATAGAAGCCGATAGAGGCCACTCAAATGCTGAACTTTTTGGTTATCAAAGCATCTTCTACTTACAATGCCATCCTCGGAAGGACTGGACTCCACGCTTTTAAGGCTGTAGCCTCTACCTATCACATGAAGATCAAGTTCCCAACCAGGAATGGTGTTGGAGAACATAAAGGTGATCAAGAGATGGCACGAAGCTGTTATGTAGCCTCGTTAAGGCCTGATGGAGTCGGGGGGCAGGTCCTTCCGATTGAAGACATGGATGTCCGCAGTGGTAAGGAACACCAAGAAAGGCCAGTAGAGGACATCACACAGAAGCCTCGGACAACCATTGAGGCTAAGGCGTTAACTGACTTCATGGTTGAATGTACTAATTGGCAACCAAGAAGTCGGGGGGCAGGAGGTAGTACCCCAAGTAGGAAGTGAACTTCAGAATAAGAATGAGGAGACCAGAAGAAATGGTGGGTGCTCTATTTTGATGGAGCATCAAAAACAAAATCAAGTGGTGCAGGCCTAGTCTTGCAAAGCCCCGATGGGCTCAAGTTATCCGAGTAGGACTTAGCTTCATATTTATCTAATAGTAGTAGAAATAAGGTTCATTGAAACCATTGCAGAGCATGTTGCTCCGAGTAGGACAGTAGTACTCTATGTAAGGGTTGAACCCATTTCAAGTTATTAATGCAAGTTTGATTTCCATTCATTGATTGTGTGATTCTATTTATGTGCCAAGCACCTAATGTGTGTAAGTCAAAGATGACCAAGTACTGAAAATAAAAGAATACACGAATGAAAACAAACAAACGCATAAGTAAAACCCTGAAGGATCGAGAGCTAGGTTACAACACAACCAAATAAGAGTTTAAGTCCTTGAAGGACCTGGGATAAAAGACAAACATTGAAGCCATGACGGCCAAGCGATCCTGAGAAAGTTACTTACACAAGAGCTTCTCTGAAGGAACCCTTGAAGGGCAAGTTGATAGCATTTATGCAAGAGAATAGTGATGTGTTTGCTTGAACAGCAGCCGATATGCCAGGGATTGATCCCCAACTTATAACTCACAGGTTGAATGTCGATCCTGAGCGGAAGATAATAAAGCAGAAGAAGAGAAATTTTGCTCCTTAAAGGCAAGATGCCATCAAGCAAGAGGTTGACAAGCTCTTAGAAGCTGGTTTTATTGAGGAGATTCAGTTCCCCGAATGGTTGGCTAACCCTGTGTTGGTCAAGAAAGTAAATGGAAAGTGGAGGATATGTATAGACTTCACTGATTTAAATGATGCATGCCCAAAGGATTGTTTTCCTCTACCAAGGATTGATACGTTGATAGATGCCGCAGCTGGACATGAGATGCTGAGCTTCATGGATGGATTCAGTGGCTATAATAAGATTAAGATGCACAAGGATGACATCCCAAAGGTATCTTTCATAACTGACTTTGGTGTT
This sequence comes from Saposhnikovia divaricata, assembly GCA_036435485.1. Lineage (NCBI taxonomy): Eukaryota > Viridiplantae > Streptophyta > Magnoliopsida > Apiales > Apiaceae > Saposhnikovia > Saposhnikovia divaricata. The sequence goes on along the minus strand of CM071601.1, from coordinate 120,904,528 downwards.
TTCTGTTATCTTGTTATGGCTTTTGGTCTAAAGAATGCGGGAGCTACTTACCAACGATTGGTGAATAAGATTTTTGCCCATCTGATTAGAAAAACCATGGATGTCTATGTTTATGACATGTTAGTCAAAAGCCTATTCATGGAAGACCACATTGAGCACCTCAGAGAGGCATTCGAAGTGCTGAGGCACCACAAGATGATGTTGAATCCAGCCAAGTGTTCTTTTGGCGATTGAATTATAAAATTTTTTGGGTCTGATGGTTTCAAAAAGAGGCATAGAGACCAACCCTGATAAGATTAAAGCAATTTTGGACATGGAACCACCCCGCTCTATACGAGATGTGCAGAAGCTAACGGGTTGAGTTGCAGCCCTGGGGAGATTTATCTCCAAGTCTGGTGACAAATGCTTGCCTTTCTTTCAAGCATTGAAGAAGGTGAAGAATTTTGAGTGGACACCTGAAAGCCAAGAGGCCTTTGAACAGCTGAAGAAATACATGACTGAAGCCCCGTTGTTGGCCAAACCTAACTCTTGGGGAGACTCTTTATCTATACCTGGCGGTATCTAAACAAGCATTGAGTGCTGTCCTCATTCGAGAAGAGAATAAGGTTCGATAAAACCTATTTACTACGTGAGCAAGGTGTTGCATGGAGCTGAGTTGAATTACTCTCCCTTCGAGAAATTTGCTTTGGCATTGGTAACAGCTTCCAGGAAGCTGCGACCATACTTTCAATCACACAAGATTGAAGTCCTGACAGACCAACAGTTGGAAATATTTTGCACAGCCTGAAGGCCAGTGGAAGGCTAATCAAGTGGGCAATAGAACTTGGAGAATTTGACATCACGTATAAGCCTCGAACAGCCATCAAGGCTCAGGAATTAGCTGACTTCGTGGTTGAATGCACTATTAACAACCAAGAAGTCGGGGGGCAGCAGATAGTAACCACCCCTGGGAGAGAGAATAAAGATGAAGAGCTTGTACCTAATCAGAAGGAATATTTGGTGCTCTATTTGCTCTATTTTGATGGAGCATCAAAAACAAAATCTAGTGGTGCAGGTTTAGTCTTGCAAAGCCCCGATGGGTTCACAGTTGAGCATGCCTTGAAGTTGGATTTCTGTAACACCCCCAGATCCGGGGTCCGGGATCCGGTCGTTACGGTCTCCATTACTGTTCACAATACTTGAACTTACTTCAACTCAAAATAAATTACATCTTTATGACCCAACACAACAATATATAACACACCCGTTATAGTCCCAGAGATGAAATCAGAGTAACTACCAAATTTTATTAAGCACAATATGAGTTCTTACAATCCAAAAGAATTTCAATATGAATACATACTCTTTGCCATCCATTTGCATAAGTCATACTAGACCATATACTTGGTACTGAAAGAATAAATATATCCTACCAATAGCTTTCTCTTCGGCTCTGCTAGTCTCATCGTCCTCGCCAGCGTCGAGTGCGCCTTGTGCGAGTCATCTAGTCTAGCTGTTGTTGTGATATAATAATGAAGCAAGGGTGAGCAATAGCCCACCAACAATAATATTTAACTGAACGATAATATATAACAGTTCAAAAGTATCTTTCAAACCATATGCCATGCATTTACGGAAATGATGCCAGTATAATATGAACGATGAAGTTACAAGGTAACTCAAAATGTAAATATATGTGGGAATATCTGCTATGTCGAAAGTAAGAAAGATATTATCATTTATCATATAAAGAGGAACTTGCAAGGAAAATATTGCAATTCCAGTTATTAACAGTTTTCGAAGTCCTACAACATGAAAGAAGTCTCTTCGATACGTGTTGCGGAAGACACAGTAAACCTGAAAGAAGTCTCTTCGATACGTGTTACAGAGAATTCCCAATTCGGGAGATGAACCAATACTGGAGTTATCACGCGCCAGCTGTCCCACTCCCTGATGATCAGTCGGGGATGGTACAGCCCAATATAGTTTACTACCGGTAGAAGGAAGAACTGACGGCTCCACTGGTCGATTGCCTTTAATAGTAACTCCCTGGCCAATGGTTAGGCCTTGTGATGGACCGCGCGATTCGGCCTCTTACACACGACTCCTAGTTCGAATAAATCCATAGCATTGAAATGTAGAGTGTGTCCTCCCTTCCCCAGGTGAAATACTTGTTGATAAGACTCCACAAAGTAGTCGTATCTAGTTGGAAAGGAAAATTCACCAACATTTCCCAAGCTTTTGCTTGTTAATGGATATCAACTTGTTCCAACAATCTTACCCCTCGAATGATGAGAAGGTACACACAGACTTAATGAGTCCATAGCAACCAAGTTGCGAGTGAAAAGGATAAATTATGACCGGGAAGTCAACAAGATAAATAACCTTGCTCAAGTAGGTTCCCCTATAATATGGAAGTTTGAGCGAGCATTTAAATCCTTTTAAGCTAGATTTAAATGAAAATAAAAGAGTTGGGAACCTTTCCTTGATAAAATAGTCGTAACAAGACTCCGAAATATTTTACATAATATCTGGAGGTGAAAGGTAATCTCCGAATAATATAAATCATTTTAAAAAGAATTTAAAAGAATTAAATAGATATTCCGAGAATATTTATTAACTCAATAATAATTACGAAATATTATTAACTCATAATATTGCTCGTAATAATCCTCGAATGAATATATGGAATTATTTACTAAATAAATCCCTCCTTAAATGAATATTCGAAATAATATGCATTAAATAATTAAACTCCGATAAATATTTAAAATAATATTCAATAAATAGTCAAACCTTAAATGAATATTTGAAAATAATATTCATTTAATAAATAATCTTTTAAATGAATATCCAAATAATATTCATTTAGTAATCAAAACTTTAAAGGAATAATCTAAATAATATTCCTTAAGTAAATAGAACTTCCAATGAATATTTTAAAATAATATTCATCAAGTACATAAAACCTTAAATGAATATTCGAAAGTAATATTCATTTAATAAATAACATTCTAATGAATATCAAAATAATATTCATTAAATAATCAACTCTAAGTGAATATTCGAAACTAACATTCATTTAATATCTCTCGACTGAGATAATACTCGAATAACATTCCTCAGATAAATAATAATCTGTCGTTGGAATCCCTCCGGGTTTCCACGACTATCTATATCTCAAAATACCGACTCCCGATCTATTTAAGAATGAATATCATATGCCCTTCGCTAAGGGTCTTATCAAAACAATCCGGCTTATAACTGATAATTCGTATCCAGTCTATAAGCCAATATCAATTCAGGGAACAAGTATCATAATATAATTTGACAATAGGCATGCATGCTATGGCATATGTATCAGAAACAACAGATATACATATTATCACAACAACAGTTCCAAGGTATTGGAAACTTGCCTGGTACTCAGGTGTGGGTGGAGATAGCGTGTCCTGGGTCTGCTCGATGATCTATAAAGAATCAGAACATTCGAGATAAACTTCAGTTAAGTCGAAACACGTTTTCGAATTATCTCGTTATACACCTTTTAGTGTAACTCTTTTTATTACCGGTATGATCCGACATTCGTTCATTATTAAGACATGTCATCATAGTCACACTTGGTATATACTTAAGCCATGTAAGTGCTAAAGTAGGTCGTTTACGAATCAAGATTATACCTCGAGTTTTATCATCCGTTTTCTAAGTGTTTTACCAAAGTTATAACCAAGCGGGTTTTTAGGGGTTCGTTCGCGTTTAACTTTGATTCAAACATTTTTATAAAATCGGAAAACGATCCGTTTGACATGTGGTTTTCTCTCACACCTTCCTTATGACCCCTAGTATTTATTTACCAAGATTTTCCACTGAGTAACATGCTTTACGAGGGTTCAATTGAAGTTACGAACTTTTACTTACGGTTTCGAACCAATTTTAGTAATTTGACCATAACTCCTAAACCGTAAGTCGGAATGTTTCGATTCTCACGCCAAAACGATCTATGACTCGAGATCTACAAGTACAAGTCATAAACACATTAAGGTCAGAAGTTTATACCTACTGTTATGCAAGGTTTTCTATGGGTTAACGAAATTCGGGCATTATGACGGCTATAACTCGAACATTTCCAAATTTTTCACAATCAAACCAAGCCACACCGGGCATACCATACATCTTAACAATGTCCAAGAACATCTCATTAAACCATCATATTCATCATATCACTTAGATTAACTAAACCACTGCATAATCATGCTCACATGCTTTTATTAACACCATAATCATAACTAAGCTAAAACCACCAAGAACATTCATAAGATTCAAAGTAAGATCTAAGGTTCTTGAGAGATGTACCTTCCTTGATGAGTGGGTAGTGATAAACAAGCCTTGAATCATCCTTATATAACCTTAAAATGCTTAACCCATCAAATTAAAACCAAGGACACAAGTTAGTCTCTTGAAAGTTACTATTCACCCTAAACTTTGGTGAATTAATTAGCTATGCTAAAGGTGTTTGTTTGGTCTCAAACTTCTAGGAGATCTTAGTTATGAAATATAGGAGTCATAGGAATTACCTTGGATTTTTGCAAGAACAAGAGCTTGGGTTTTGAAATCTTAAAACTCCATTTAAAGAGAAAATTTGAAGTGGCTGTTCTTTAAGGCAAAACAGAGTAATTTTCCCGAATTTATTTAACCATTCAAACGACCTTCAAAAATTATGAAATTAAATCCACAACTTCCTCTTGATGTGTAGGAGCTCTGTGATTTTTTTTTTCATGATTTTTAGATGAGTATAACTGGGTGAAAAAAAATCGCAAAGACCCCTGCCCTGGAAAATCTGAACTGCTGGAAATGGGAGAGAAAAGAAGGAAAAGTTGGTTGGCTTGCCTTGCTTTGCTTGGCTTTCTTGATAATAATGAATAAAGGTGTATCATTGACATAATATCTATCCATTTTCTTTATTAAAGTGCTTGCATCACTCTAGTGATCTCATCCAAGGCCATGTGTTAGTGTTTTTGTGGTGAATGTGATGTAATCTTGTCTAACCACTTGGTTAGTTTCTTATGGATGGTTGGAATCATGCAACTAACTTGGTTCCTTCCTTGGATACTTGTATCCACTTGCCTCTTGATCGTTTAATTGTTTCTTTGCCCGGTTATCGCTCAATTTCGTTGATCGTTCGGAGGATTATCTCAAGGATTTCTAGTTAGGGTTTTACCGGAAATCGTCTTAATATTTATACTATCATTCTCAATTTTCTTGAATCCATATTCCTTAAATCCTTTCAATAAATCCTTAAGTCTTTCAGTGTCCAGGGAAATCTCGGGGAAAATAAATGTGCTATTTTTCAGAATCCGACAGCTTTTTTACATACACTCTTTTTCCCCCTGGATCACTAATACGAACTCAGAATTTCGTTCTGGGTACTTCTATATAGCGTCGTCTAATAATATTCCTACGTCCACCAAAATCACTATTCACCACTTATTCTTTACTTATTCTTTTAAGGTTATATAAATGCCCCAGTTCTCTTTCGATTGTTCCTTAACCCTTTTACGGAACCACTGGACTGATAACAGATATCGATTTGGATGATATAAGAATAACCTTTCCCCTTGGAATTATCAAATCTTAACTTCCTAGGAGATAGATAATTCTTATCTAGATTGTCAACCAATAGCATTCTTCATGACACATAAGTATTTGAATCCATATTCATCCCATAATAAAAGTTTTAAATCCTACCAAAAATCGGGGTTCTTACAGTCTCCCCTCCTTAAAAGGATTTCGTCCCGGAATCAGGTAGGAAACCAGAGTCGTTTGTCTGTCATTTCACCTTTCGGCTTCCGGGTCAATTCTTAGTCGTTCTACCCTTTCTTAGCACATCTACTGGTGCTACAATACGTACTTTATCCTTTTTCCATCAATTTTGCTACTTTTCGTACAACACACTATCCGGGTTATGCTCTTACTTAGTCTTATCCTTATTGATACCTACAGTAACATTGGTATCATTATCACCCTGCAAATTCGGAGGTAACCTCGCTCGCACTGTGCATTTCCTGATCGCTTTAATCTTCGCAATCTCGATCAATATAGAGAAGGGGAAAGATTTATTGAGAGATCACTATGATCAATGAACATTTGTTATATTGCATAGTTAGTACAGAAGGGGGCCAGCCTTTAGTACTTGGCAAGCAATTAAACAAGTTACGGTATTCCACTTAGACTTCTATCACACAGATAGTCACGTAGCAGTACCTCCCCTCCTTACAGGGTTGTTCTTCTCAATTCATAAAGAAGATGAATAAAAGAGAAGAAAAGAAAAGAATTCTAAAGGATTATAGAAAGTTTTTACGATTGTAAAATATCATACTCAGAATTTACCTCTGAACTATAGAGGTTCATCAAAGAAGAAAATAAACATAATTATATCCAATACTATTTGATCGCAATTTCACGTGTCAACATATCTTGCTGCTTTGTCCATTATTCTATGGACCTATACTCTTGTTTAATCTTAGCAACGCTCATTTCAGAAAATTCCTTCAACCTTTTAGGTTAAATCTTAGGTTTCTCGCTTGACATCATTGTTACTGACATCCCATGCCACGCTACTAACTCCATCATATTCACAATACTAACACTGTTAGTTTGTTATCCCGAGAATTTATCAGAAAACCCATTTATTAATCCATTCATAACATTCTTTGCTTCACATTCCATAGTTGCTTTCCCAGTCTTTTCTTTATCAATCACATCCTTCTTATTATCTGATTCTTATTTGCTTCTGTTATTTACTTCCACCTTCATCTCTTTATTGAGACATCTTTTGCACTTGGCACCTCCTTATTGGTATCCCGTCACATTTACTCTATAATCATCACATTATTCCAATTCAAACCCTCCGAAATGAATCTGGCTTAGATCCAATATAATCTTCTTCTACCAAACTTGTTTTTCATCACTTGTTCTTTTCTACCCGTAATTTTTCACAGGTTGTTCTTCGTAAGTCAGACCAGGTCGTATATCTACCTGCTCGTACTCTTATCATCTATCGAGCATCTGCATTTTACTGGCGTAGCCTTGCCACATGAAACACGTTACGATCATGCTATAAGTTTTGGGGGGGTAGAGCTGGCTCGAATGCCACCTTCCGAACACTTTTAAACTCTCAGGTGGCCCAATAAGTCTCATTAATTCTTTCTACGAGAATACATTTAGCATCATGAATCATCAACCTCATATTCTCTATCTTGTTTGCGCAGAAGTACACTAACAGAAACTTGCTTGTCATTCATCAACATGCCATTTAGCTTATCAATAGCAACACTATCTTTTATCTATGCGTTGTCATCTAATTTCTTAGAAGAATCGCCACCATATTAGTGTAGCCCTTGGTTGAATCACCCACATTTGCTGTTTACGTAGTGCGTTAATAGCTAACCATACGGGTTTCAAATCCCTTAGGGAGACAAAGTAATCACCATTCCTTATCCATAAGGAATACTTCCTGAACTTGATGTAGATATTACATGAAGTAGATAAAATTGCAGAAGAGTTTCAAGCATCGCAGCTATGTCAGGTTGTTGAAATTATCACTCATGCGGCTTCCATAAAAGACTGGAAACTTAACGGTTTACTTCGTCAATTTTTGTTTCATGGTCCGGGTTTGCCTCAAAACGGGACCTTCTATGGTGTGTAGTTTGCTTAAGACAATATCGGGAATCGAATCTTTACTTAAAGTATTATTACCGTCGATTCTTGCACATTCATCAGAAGGAATGTAAATTCCTCCACTCCGATATGACCTTCAAGGTCCTTCCAAAATCATTCTGTTTCTTCGGTATGAACATTTGTAATTATTCTTCTATACTTAGACTGTCGGCCACCTCATTGGCCTTTCCTGATACTAACAATTTCTTGCAATCCATGTTCTCTGGATACATTCCAAATCAAACTTTTCTACCTCATTCCCATCACTGTTGGGTGAAAGCATTCTCCCTTAAGCTCTGCTGAAGGAGAAAAATATATCTATCAGTCTTTTTCCATAAGTCATTGCTTCCACCTACCCGTGGGAACTTTATCACGTTTATTCCCAATCCTACTTAGGATACTTCTTTTCTTAGTTCTTTCTTGTTCTAGGATAATCTCAACCTTCTTTGGTTCAATCCATACCTCATCATGGTTTCATACAGGCCTCATCTGGCATTATTGCTATTGTATCTTACATTCTCTACCAAACTTCTAGTTTGAAATTCAGAATATTACGTTTTTCCTTGTAAGATTTCTTAGGTCGTCCTCATCATTCCTCCTGTATTTTCTAGGTACAGGGTATATCAAAACGTCATTGATCAATACCCTAATAATTCTATCTATGTCTTTTCCAGAACTCTTTTTAATAATCCTTACAGGTCATTGTTGCCTTAACAAATCCAACTCATATCATCTGAATTCACAATGTCTTTATTAGGGTTAATGTCATCCCTGGTGCATTTCCCAGGGTTTGTCTTAATTTATGGATATCCTATCCTTAATTCAACTGCCAAGGAATTCTTGCATCCTATAAATGGAAATCAAATCATGTATCCTTACCAAGTGTCTTTTTTCAATCATTCTCATTTGATAATCGATTGGTAGCTTAATGTTAACCTCTTCTTTCGGATAGTTGTTAGCCTATTTGACCTTCCAAAAGACAACGTATGTCTGTCTGTTTTCTTACCGAACTTGGTAATCGTAGCAAGGATGTTTTAGATGATATTGGTTGAGTTCAACATGAATCTCTTAGTACTTATCGTTCTTCGTAAAGGTACTTGCCTTAGGCAAAATTTCTACAGCATACTGATCAATCTCTGACCATTTCTATACTCTCTTCATGAACCTTCATTGTTTACTTTCCTCCGTCATAATATATTCATGGTGTTCATGATACCCTAACATCATACATCTCAAGTCATTATACTTCCTTTTTTACTCGTAATCTTGGACAACCGTATACACATGAATCACTTTAGTACGGGTGACCCCATTCCAAAAAGTGTAGTAAATTCCCAATCCAAACATGGGTTGCAAAGGGTTCAGTAGAAGATTCCTACGATCTCATTAATATTTCCTTTATATCAGAAGCCCTTGCAGTCGGTGCTTACTTAGAAGCAACCCTGCTTTGTCCTTTCATTGCTGGTCTAGTCACTTGAGAATCCTTTGTGACTTGGCCTCAACTGACCACACTAAAATAAAAATATATGATTTTAGGGGTTGGCTAATTAGCATTACTTTTCTAGAAATTGTCGGCATAGTGTCTTCTTTTTTGATACCTTTCTACCTTTCCAAAACTTTACTTCATATAAGTCTTAATCGACTACTCGGCACCGTCTCCGGTCACCTTTCCTCTACTTTTATCTTTTCAACTATTCTTATCAATCCCATGTGCCACACAAGCTTACCATTCCTGGCATAATAGCCTTTTCATTAAAGTCAATCCCGGAATTTCTCAGTCCGGCTGGTTTCTTACTTACATTTCCTATTTTCATCCAATCTCAACTTCATCATTATATTTCTACAATCAATCGCGATAATCGGGGTCTGTCCCCAACCCATATAGCGGCTACCTTACCCAATTCACGGGGTTCGCCCCAGTTTCTACTCTCTTCCATGACGTTATCTGATAATCAGAAAGACAAGGTTTGCCAAAATTCGTTGAAGTTCTTTCCAGAATCAGGGAAATTTTGGTCAATCTATCCACCTACTGGTAACATTAAGGAGACCAGTTTCGAAACCTGAGGAATAATTCTATGAACCTCTAAGCAGGTATAACCATAAGCAGTCATAATTAACGAAATAATCGTCATCAGGTTGGAAGTTTAACCACTGGAGGGGAACCAATTATATACATCCCTTAGAAGGGAATCAACAGTTTCAAACTGAAACCTGTCACAACTTCCTGATACCTATACGTTCTGATATTCAATATTACCAAATGTCAGTCTACCTAACCACTAGTCTCAGAAGGAACACTACCGTTGGGGTTAATCGTTCCACAAGATCGGCACTGCCAAGGCCATTCGTATCTGGTGAACCGTGCTGTCCGAATGTATCCGCAATTACTTTGTCGTGCTGCGCAAGCACACATCCTGATCCTTTATACGAAGCGTTGTTGGAAGCACAAAGTCTCTTTTTTCCATTAAGCAATGCCAACTCTTGGTCATTACCAATTTCGTCTTTTAGCTCTAGGAAGATTTTCTCACATTTTTCTCTTTAACTGCTGATCATATTACTTGATCCATTATAATTCCGCGTCAGAGTAACTTAAGGTAACTACTATAATCCATTCAAAGAAAAGAAGGAATTTAATATTCCTCTGAATCACATGCATCTAACGTTTCTGGTTTATCATTTAACTGTATTGAAATAACCATATACTCAGTCTCTGACAATAGTCTCATTACAAGTTCATCTTGACTCACTGGTCTTATCTTCCAGTAGGTTCTGAGATCATTGTCTTGCTTACCACTTCCTTATATAACTTTATCCAATCATGTTGTCACTTCCAAATGTCTTTACTTTCTAACTGATTCATTCATAAAATGAACATTTCCCTGAATAAAACCACCTCATTAACCTTAATTTGGTTCCATAAATTACAACCTATGACATCTGCCTTCTCATGGCGAATTATTACTGACAATATTCATACTAATTCATTTATCAAATGATATGGCACTTACTGCCTCCTTCTCAACTATTCCTAGGGACTCTGCTCCTCGTCCGATATCGCTGTCTTTGATAATCACACTTCCCTCTAGCTCTTTCTTCGTTAATCTGAAAATCTCTAAGGATTATTATCTATTCCCGTAAAAGATCTCAAGTAATTCTTCCAATCCGTCTTACTTGCTGGTACTACATCCAGTAGTCTGGCTACGAATCCAACATGAATCTTCAGTTCTCTTGCTAATAGCTCAGTTCATTATGCTCACTTTTCTAAGCACTATACCTTAACCATCACAATCTTTCTGGCTGCAGCCCTCATTCCTCAAGGGTAAGCTCCTTATCCTAACAGGATTTTCCTTATCTGCTGGAACCTCTTCCGGGTCTCCAGTAGGGTACTCAATCAAATTTACCTGCTGATCTTCAGCATAAAAAGCATCATCGCGCTGCTGCTCGTATGCCTCAAGGTCTGTCGCCTTACTCGTTGATACGTTATCGAGCTAAGTTACTTTCATGATACTTAAGAGTTCCCATAAGGGTTTTATATGTCAGCACTACGTTATGTAGTCCAACTATGAACTTGGCAAGAGTTCTTATTACCTTAGTGAATTTATTGTTTTAACGTCGCGTCATCTCTGGGGTTTATAACGTAATGCTCTGATACCATTTCTGTAACACCCCCAGATCTGGGGTCCGGGATCCGGTCGTTACGGTCTCCATTACTGTTCACAATACTTGAACTTACTTCAACTCAAAATAAATTACATCTTTATGACCCAACACAACAATATATAACACACCCGTTATAGTCCCAGAGATGAAATCAGATTAACTACCAAATTTTATTAAGCACAATATGAGTTCTTACAATCCAAAAGAATTTCAATATGAATACATACTCTTTGCCATCCATTTGCATAAGTCATACTAGACCATATACTTGGTACTGAAAGAATAAATCTATCCTACCAATAGCTTTCTCTTCGGCTCTGCTAGTCTCATCGTCCTCGCCAGCGTCGAGTGCGCCTTGTGCGAGTTATCTGGTCTAGCTGTTGTTGTGATATAATAATAAAGCAAGGGTGAGCAATAGCCCACCAACAATAATATTTAACTGAACGATAATATATAACAGTTCAAAAGTATCTTTCAAACCATATGCCATGCATTTACGGAAATGATGCCACTATAATATGAACGATGAAGTTACAAGGTAACTCAAAATGTAAATATATGTGGGAATATCTGCTATGTCGAAAGTAAGCAAGATATTATCATTTATCATATAAAGAGGAACTTGCAAGGAAAATATTGCAATTCCAGTTATTAACATTTTTCGAAGTCCTACAACCTGAAAGAAGTCTCTTCGATACGTGTTGCGGAAGACACCGTCAACCTGAAAGAAGTCTCTTCGATACGTGTTGCAGGGAATTGCCAATTTGGGAGATGAACCAATACTGGAGTTATCACGCGCCAGCTATCCCACTCCTTGATGATCAGTCGGGGATGGTACAACCCAATATAGTTTACTACCGGTAGAAGGAAGAACTGACGGCTCCACTGGTCAATTGCCTTTAATAGTAACTCCCTGGCCAATGGTTAGGCCTTGTGATGGACCGCGCGACTCGGCCTCTTACACACGACTCCTAGTTCGAATAAATCCACAGCATTGAAATGTAGAGTTTGTCCTCCCTTCCCCAAGTGAAATACTTGTTGATAAGACTCCACAAAGTAGTCGTATCTAGTTGGAAAGGAAAATTCACCAACATTTCCCAAGCTTTTGCTTGTTAATGGATATCAACTTGTTCCAACAATCTTACCCCTCGAATGATGAGAAGGTACACACAGACTTAATGAGCCCATAGCAACCAAGTTGCGAGTGAAAAGGATAAATTATGACCGGGAAGTCAACAAGATAAATAACCTTGCTCAAGTAGGTTCCCCTATAATATGGAAGTTTGAGAGAGCATTTAAATCCTTTTAAGCAAGATTTAAATGAAAATAAAAGAATTGGGAACCTTTCCTTGATAAAATAGTCGTAACAAGACTCCGAAATATTTTACATAATATCTGGAGGTGAAAGTTAATCTCCGAATAATATAAATCATTTTAAAAAAATTTAAAAGAATTAAATAGATATTCCGAGAATATTTATTAACTCAATAATAATTACGAAATATTATTAACTCATAATATTTGAAAATAATATTCATTTAATAAATAATCTTTTAAATGAATATCCAAATAATATTCATTTAGTAATCAAAAAACTTTAAAGGAATAATCGAAATTATATTCCTTAAGTAAATAGAACTTCCAATGAATATTTTAAAATAATATTCATCAAGTACATAAAACCTTAAATGAATATTCGAAAGTAATATTCATTTAATAAATAACATTCTAATGAATATCAAAGTAATATTCATTAAATAATCAACTCTAAGTGAATATTCGAAACTAACATTCATTTAATATCTCTCGACTGAGATAATACTCGAATAACATTTCTCAGATAAATAATAATCTGTCGTTGGAATCCCTCCGGGTTTCCACGACTATCTATATCTCAAAATACCGACTCCCGATCTATATTTAAGAATGAATATCATATGCCCTTCGCTAAGGGTCTTATCAAAACAGTCCGGCTTATAACTGATAATTCGTATCCAGTCTATAAGCCAATATCAATTCAGGGAACAAGTATCATAATATAATTTGACAATAGGCATGCATGCTATGGCATATGTATCAGAAACAACAGATATACATATTATCACAACAACAGTTCCAAGGTATTGGAAACTTGCCTGGTACTCAGGTGTGGGTGGAGATAGCGTGTCCTGGGTCTGCTCGATGATCTATAAAGAATCAGAACATTTGAGATTAACCACTTAACACCTTTTAAAAGTCTAAGTATAAACTTAACTTAAGTCGAAACAAGTTTTCGAATTATCTCGTTATACACCTTTTAGTGTAACTCTTTTTATTACCAGTATGATCCGACATTCGTTCATTATTAAGACATGTCATCGTAGTCACACTTGGTATATACTTAATCCATGTAAGTGCTAAAGTAGGTCGTTTACGAATCAAGATTATACCTTGAGTTTTATCATCCGTTTTCTAAGTGTTTTACCAAAGTTATAACCAAGCGGGTTTTTAGGGGTTCGTTTGCGTTTAACTTTGATTCAAACATTTTTATAAAATCGGAAAACGATCCGTTTGACATGTGGTTTTCTCTCACACCTTCCTTATGACCCCTAGTATTTATTTACCAAGATTTGCCACTGAGTAACATGCTTTACGAGGGTTCAATTGAAGTTACGAACTTTTACTTACGATTTCGAACCAATTTTAGTAATTTGACCATAACTCCTAAACCGTAAGTCGGAATGTTTCGATTCTTGCGCCAAAACGATCTATGACTCGAGATCTACAAGGATAAGTCATAAACTCATTAAGTTAAGAAGTTTATACCTACTGTTATGCAAGGTTTTCTATGGGTTAACGAGATTCGGGCATTACGACGGCTATAACTCGAACATTTCCAAATTTTTCACAATCAAACATACCATACATCTTAACAATGTCCAAGAACATCTCATTAAACCATCATATTCATCATATCACTTAGATTAACTAAACCACTACATAATCATGCTCACATGCTTTTATTAACACCATAATCATAACTAAGCTAAAACCACCAAGAACATTCATAAGATTCAAAGTAAGATCTAAGGTTCTTGAGAGATGTACCTTCCTTGATGAGTGGGTAGTGATAAACAAGCCTTGAATCATCCTTATATAACCTTAAAATGCTTAACCCATCAAATTAAAACCAAGAACACAAGTTAGTCTCTTGAAAGTTACTATTCACCCTAAACTTTGGTGAATTAATTAGCTATGCTAAAGGTGTTTGTTTGGTCTCAAACTTCTAGGAGATCTTAGTTATGAAATATAGGAGTCATAGGAATTACCTTGGATTTTTGCAAGAACAAGAGCTTCGGTTTTGAAATCTTAAAACTCCATTTAAAGAGAAAATTCGAAGTGGCTGTTCTTTAAGGAAAAACAGAGTGATTTTCCTGAATTTATTTAACCATTCAAACGACCTTCAAAAATTATGAAATTAAATCCACAACTTCCTCTTGATGTGTAGGAGCTCTGTGATTTTTTTCATGATTTTTAGATGAGTATAACTGGGTGAAAAAAAATCGCAAAGACCCCTGCCCTGGAAAATCTGAACTGCTGGAAATGGGAGAGAAAAGAAGGAAACGTTGGTTGGCTTGCCTTGCTTTGCTTGGCTTTCTTGATAATAATGAATAAAGGTGTATCATTGACATAATATCTATCCATTTGCTTTATTAAAGTGCTTGCATCACTCTAGTGATCTCATCCAAGGCCATGTGTTAGTGTTTTTGTGGTGAATGTGATGTAATCTTGTCTAATCACTTGGTTAGTTTCTTATGGATGGTTGGAATCATGCAACTAACTTGGTTCCTTCCTTGGATACTTGTATCCACTTGCCTCTTGATCGTTTAATTGTTTCTTTGCCCGGTTATCGCTCAATTTCGTTGATCGTTCGGAGGATTATCTCAAGGATTTCTAGTTAGGGTTTTACCGGAAATCGTCTTAATATTTATACTATCATTCTCAATTTTCTTTAATAATTCTTGAATCCATATTCCTTAAATCCTTTCAATAAATCCTTAAGTCTTTCAGTGTCCAGGGAAATCTCGGGGAAAATAAATGTGCTATTTTTCAGAATCCGACAGCTTTTACATACATTCTTTTTCCCCTGGATCACTAATACGAACTCAGAATTTCGTTCTGGGTACTTCTATATAGCATCGTCTAATAATATTCCTACGTCCACCAAAATCACTATTCACCACTTATTCTTTACTTATTCTTTTAAGGTTATATAAATGCCCCAGTTCTCTTTCGATCGTTCCTTAACCCTTTTACGGAACCACTGGACTAATAACAGATATCGATTTGGATGACATAAGAATAACCTTCCCCCTTGGAATTATCAAATCTTAACTTCCTAGGAGATAGATAATTTTTATCTAGATTGTCAACCAATAGCATTCTTCATGACACATAAGTATTTGAATCCATATTCATCCCATAATAAAAGTTTTAATTCCTACCAAAAATTGGGGTTCTTACAATTTCCCAACAATCAACAACGAAGCTGATTATGAAGCCTTGATAGCCGGATTGGGCTTGGCCAGAATTATGAGAGTCAAGAATCTCAAAGTATGTGGGGATTCAAGACTAGTAGTCTCGCAAATGAATGGTGAATTTGAAGCCAAGGACGAAACTATGGCAAAGTACTTGAGAGTCGTGAAGGCCATGATGACTCAGTTTGATGAGTGCTACGTGGAGCACATTCCAAGAGAAGAGAACGTTAAGGCTGATGCCAAATCTAAGTTTGCATCTTCTGAGATAGAGAATTATGCCGAGAGTTTTTACTTCCAGGTCCTAAAGACCCCACTATCAATGCGAAATTGGTAGCATTAGTTGATGTAAGCTGAAGGATAGACCCTTTTAAAGCTCGTCTTGGGACTGGTTGGCTCCTTGATTGTAAAACCCCCAGATCCGGGGTCAGGGATTGGGTCGTTACGGTCTCATAACTCATACATAATACTTGACTTGAGTCCAAAATCAATAAGTAGCATGCTATGACCCCACAATAATAACCACTCACACACACACAGTTATAGTCCCAGAGATGAAATTGAAATAAGTCTTACATTAAAGGGTTTACGAATAAAAGTTATTACAATCCAAAAGGATAACATCATAAGTTTAAAAGTTTTGCCGTTGATTACATTAATTATACATATAGTTAAACAGGAAACAAAAGCTGTCTAACTATGCTACCTCAGCAATGGCGGCTAGCATCTCAGCGGGGAGTCCGGTGGGTCGGGTAACCCGCTTGCGCCGAGTGCGCCTGACGCGAGCCATCTGTCCTAGCTGTTGTTGTGACATGATAAATAAGCAAGGGTGAGCAATAGCCCACCAATAATAATATAACAGGACAGTGATAGTATATAACAGTTCGAAGTATCATTATTTTAATATGCCATGCATTAACGAAGATAGTGCCAGTATAATATAAAGGATGAAGTTACAAGGTAACTTAAAGTGTTTATTTTGTAGAAATATCTGCTAAGTCAAAATAAGCAAGATATCATTATTTATCATATTAAGAGGAACTTGCAAGGAAAATATTGCAGTTCCAGTTATTAACATTTTTTGAAGTTCTACAACCTGAAAGAAGTCTCTTCGATACGTGTTGCGTAAGACACCGTCAACCTGAAAGAAGTATCTTCGATACGTGTTGCAGGGAATTCCCAATTTGGGAGATGAACCAATATTGGAGTTATCACGCGCCAGCTGTTCCACTCCCTGATGATCAGTCGGGGATGGTACAGCCCAATACAGTTTACTACCGGTAGAAGGAAGAACTGACGGCTCCACTTGTCAATGGACTTTAATAATAACTCCCTGGCCAATGATTAGGCCTTGTGATGGACCGCGCAACTCGGCCTCTTACACACGACTCCTAGTTCAAGTAAATCCACAGCATTGAAACGTATAGTTTATCCTCCCTTCCCCAAGTGAAATACTTGTTGACAAGACTCCACAAAGTAGTCGTATCTAGTTGGAAAGTAAAATTCACTAACATTTCCCAAGCTCTTGCTTGTTAATGGATATCAACTTGTTCCAACGATCTTACCCCTCGAATGATGAGAAGGTACACACAGACTTAACGAGTCCGTAGCAACCAAGTTGCGAGTGAAAAGGATAAACTATGACCGGGAAGTCAACAAGATAAAGAACCTTTCTCAAGTAAGGTTCCCTTATAATTTAAGAGATAGATTCGAGTGAAGAATGGAATCTAGAGGACCTTTCTTAATACAATTTTAATCGTATAACTCCGAAGAATTTTCAGGATGATCGAAGGTCGAATATAATATTTGAAGAAAATAAACAACCTTGAAGTTGTTTCCAAGTATTGAATAAATATTTATAGAATATTTATTGAGTCGGAAGTATTTAATGAATGAAAGAATATTTTTAATCAGAGTATTTCTCAAAATAATCCTTGAAGGAATATTAAGAAAATATTTATTGAATAAATAATTACTTAAATGAATATTAAAATAATATTCATTTAATAAATAATTTTGAAAGGAATGTTTGGAATAATATTCGTTAAGTAAATAAGACTTCAAATTAATATTCAAAAATAGTATTCATATAATAATTAATAATTTAAATGAATATCCAAGTGATATTCATTTAATAAATTAAACCTTAAAGGAATATTCGAGAATAATATTCCCTTAATACATGATGTTCTAAATGAATGTCCGAATGATATTTATTTAATAATCGAAGGTTTTATAGAAATATTTGAAATAATATTCGATAAATGGTTCGTCTTTGAATGAATATTGAAAAATAATATTCATTGAATAGATAACGTTCATATAAATATTTGAAGTAATGATCGTTAATTGAATAATCTCAGACGAATATTCAAATAATATTCGTCAACCAAATAATGGGAATTATTACTTAAACATTTCCCTCGAAAGTAATTACGATATATCAAGAAGTACTAACTCCCAGTCTATATTCAACAAATAGGATTCATATGCCCTTCTCTAAGGGTCTTAACAACATCCGGCTTATAATCGATATATTATCTATCTACTTATAATCCAAAGAACAATAAGGGAACAAGTATATATCAATATGATTTGAAAGTAGGCATGCATGCTATGGCATATGTATAACAGAAAGCATATATTATCACAACAACAGCCTAAAAAGGGAAAGTTGAAACTTGCCTGGTAATTGAGCACGGGTAGAGGTAGTGGTAGGGTATCCCGGGTCAGCTCGGCGATCTATAAACAGTCAAGAGATTCGCGGTTAATCGCTTAACACTTTTTAAAAAGGTTAAGTATTAACTTAAGTCGAAACATGTTTTCGAATTATCTCGTTATACCCCTTTTTAGTGTAACTCTTTTTATTACCGATACGATTCGACATTTGTTCATCATTAAGACATGTCATCGTACTCACACTTAGTGTATACTTAAGTCGTATAAGTTCTAAATTTGATCGATTACGAACCAAGATTATATCTCGAGTTTTATCGCTCGTTTTCTAAGTTATAACCAAAGTTATATTTTTAAGGGGTTCGTTCGCGTTTAACCTAGATTCGAACATTTTTATAAAATCGAAAAATGATCCGATTCACATGAGGTTTTCTCTCACACCTTCCTTTTTACCTCTAGTATTTAATTACCAAGATTCGTCACTGACTTACGTATTTTACGAGGGTTCAATTTTAATTACGAATTCTCGGTTACGGTTTCGAACTACCTTTAGTAAATCGGTCATAAATCCTAAACCGTAAGTCTGTTTAATTCGATTCTTTTTCCAAAATGATCTACGACTCAAGATCTACAAGGGCACGTTAGATACTTATCCAGTTTCGGCAATTAGACCTACTTTGATGCACGGTTTTCAATGATTAACGAAATTTCGGCATTATAACGGCTATAATACGAACGTTCCAAAAATCACAATCAACAACCCAAGCCACACCGGGCATCAATACAACTTATACACATAATAATCATCTCAACAAGTCCAGAAGCTACTGATCTTAGCATAAAAATCATCATGCTTCTTAAATCCCTAAATCATTAATTAAGCATGCTTATAACATGAACATAATCATAACTAAGCTAGATCCATCAAGAACATGCTTAAAACTCAAAGTAGATCTAGGGTTTTCAAGTCTTATACCTTCCTTGGAGTATGTACTAGCCTCACAAAGCTTGGTATGGTCCTTGGATAGCTTTAACTAGCTAGGATCAACCATGAAAACAAGAAAAACAAAGATTAGTTCTTGAAAACACTATTCATCATCATCTTTGATGATTTATTTGAAAATGGAAGAAAGTGAATTTAAGGCCAAGATTTCTAGGAGATCTAAGCTATGATATGTAGTACTTACCCTAAAAATTTGAAGATCAAACAATGGTGGGAACCCCCTTTTTTTGAGATCTTGGCCGAGAGTTTGCAAGAAAAAGAGGAAAATGGAGTGTTTTGGTTTCTTGCTTGGTTTATGATCAATAATGCTAGATATTATTTAGGATGCATCTTATCTTTGATAAAGTAGCTTTATAAAAGGTGTGAGGTCATGTTCCACTCACTTGGATGGTGTGTAAAGCAAGTTGGATGCATCCTTTTTCCAAGTATCTTGTTAATTCCTCATGGTGCTAGTTACTTATATAACTAATTGGTTACTAGATATTTTCCCTTGCCCATGCATGTATCTTGATTCCGTCAGCTTTCTCTTTGTCCGGTTATTTCTCAATTTGATTGATCGTTCGAACGAATATCTCAATCGTGTTTTAGTTAGGGTTTTACCGGAAACCTTCTTGACATTTATACTACCATTCTCCATCATTCTTAATAATTCTCGAATCCATTTTCCTTAAATCCTATTAATAATCTCTTAGGTCTTTCGGTGTCCAGGGAAATATTGAGGAAAATAAAAGTGCTATTTTTCAGAATCCAACAGCTTTTACATACACTCTTTTTCCCCCTGGATCATTAATACGAACTCAGAATTTCGTTCCGGGTACTTCTATATAGCGTCGTCTAATAATATTCTCATTTCCACCAAAAACACTATTCATTATTTATTCTCTCTTTATTCCTTATATTTATGAAAATGTCCTTGTTCTCTTTCGGGCGTTCCTTAACCCTTTTACGGAACCACTGGACTAATCGTTATCGATCTGGATGACATGAGAGTATTCATCTACTTGGAGTTGCCTATCTTAGTCCTCTAGGAGATAGATTATTCTTACCTAAGTTGTCAACCATTAGCATTCTTCAAGACATAGAAATAATAAAGTCGAATTCCATTCATTCCTTCAAAATATCAACTATTACATCGTAGCCGTAGCCACTATTCGTTCTTACATCACTAAATAAATAAAAGTTTTAATTCTACCCAAAATCTGGGTTCTTACAGTCTCCCCTCCTTAAAAGGATTCCGTTCCGGAATCAGTTTGAAAACAAGTGGGGGTACTTCTCTTGCGTTGCGCTTTCAAGTTCCCATGTTGATTCTTCTACATTGTGGTTCTGCCACAACACTCTGACTAGTTGAATGACCTTGTTTCGGAGCACTTGTTCTTTCCGGTCTATGATTTCTACAGGTTGCTCTACATAGGTCAAGTCTGGTTGCATGTCCACTTGCTCATACTCTACAATGTGCTTGGCATCCGGGTTATACTTCCTCAGCATCGAAACATGGAACACATTGTGCACCTGCTGTAGATTTGGGGCCAATGCCAGTTCATAAGCTAGTTCCCCAATCCGTCTTAAGATCTCAAATGGTCCAATGTATCTGGGACTCAGCTTTTCTTTCTTTCCAAATCTCATTAAACCTTTCCAAGGTGACACTTTCAAGAACACTAGGTCTCCTACTTCGTATTCTTTGCCTTTCCGAGCTAAGTCGGCATATTTCTTTTGTCGATCCTGGGCTGCTACTAGCCGTCCTCTGATTAGATCTACTGCATCTTTAGTTCGTTGGACCACTTCGGGCCCGAGCATCTTTCGCTCCCCGACTTCATCCCAATATAAGGGAGATCGACATTTCCTTCCATATAGGGCCTTATAAGGTGGCATTCCTATACTTGAATGGAAACTGTTATTGTAGGAAAACTCGATCAATGGCAAGTGATCATCCCAACTCCCTTTGAAGTCTATCGCGCAAACTCTCAACATATCCTCTAGCGTTTGGATGGTCCTTTCACTTTGCCCATCTGTCTGGGGGTGGTAGGCTGTGCTCATGTTCAGCTGGGTCCCTACACATTCTTGAAAACTTCTCCAAAACCTGGAGTTAAATCTAGGATCTCGATCGGATACTATTGCGACTGGGACTCCATGTCGCGCCACTATCTCTTTTAAGTAGATATCCACTAGTCTGTCGACCGTGTACCTTTCGTTGATCGGGAGAAAGTGAGCTGACTTCATCAGTCGATCTACAATTACTCATATAGCATCATGATTAGCCTTAGTCCTTGGTAAACCTACTACGAAATCCATGGCTATGTGTTCCCATTTCCATTCTGGAATCTCTAAGGGGTGTAGAAGTCCGTTGGGCTTCTGTTGCTCTGTTTTCACTCGTTGGCAGGTCAAGCATCTGCTTACCCACTCTACTACATCCTTTTTCATATTGGGCCACCAGTAATACTCCTTCAAATCCCTATACATTTTTGTGCTACCGGGGTGCACCGAGTATCTTGAGTTGTGTGCCTCGTTTAAAATCTCATCCTTGAGTTCCTAAACGTTTGGGTTCCATATCCTGTACGTGTACCTCATGATCCCTTCCTTGTCTCTTTCACACTTAATTTCCTCCCCGATCATTATCTCTTCTGTGGAGTTCTCTTCTTCCTCCATCATCCGTTCCTGGCACAGTCTAATCTTTTCTAACAATGGAGGTTGGATACTAATTTCCATCAACTTTTCTTGGCCCTCTCCAGGTAGCTTAATCTCAATTTCCAGCTTCTCAAAATCTTTCACTAGCTCTTCCTCTGAAGTTATCATCTTGAGCTTCTCTTTCCTACTAAGGGCATCAGCCACCACATTGGCTTTGCCCGGGTGATAACGAATTTCACAGTCGTAATCCTTGATTAACTCTAACCATCTCCTCTGGCGCATGTTAAGCTCTTCCTGAGTGAAAATGTACTTGAGGCTCTTATGGTCAGTGTAAATCTCGCACTTTTCCCCATACAAGTAGTGTCTCCAAATCTTTAGAGCGAAGACTATGGCTGCTAGTTCTAGATCATGCGTGGGATATCTGACCTCATAATCCTTCAATTGCCTAGACGTATATGCTATTACCTTGTTGTGCTGCATAAGCACGCATCCCAATCCTTTATGCGAAGCATCACTGTAAATCACGAAATCTCCTTTTCCATCAGGTAATGCCAGCACTGGGGCTGTTACCAACCTCTTCTTTAACTCTTGGAAACTCTTCTCGCATTTTTCAGTCCATTCAAATTTCTCATTTTTACGGGTAAGGCGAGTTAATGGAGCTGCGATTTTCATAAAATCTTGGACAAATCTTCTGTAATATCCGGCCAGTCCGATGAAACTCCTCACCTCGGTTGGAGTAGTTGGCCGTTCCCAGTTTGAAACTGCTTCTATCTTGGAGGGGTCAACCAACACTCCTTCTCTATTGATCACGTGCCCTAAGAATTGTACTTCATTTTTCCAAAACTCACACTTGGAGAACTTGGCATATAACTGCTCCTTCCTGAGTATTTCTAAAGTTATCCTCAAATGTTCAGCGTGTTCTGCCTCTGTCTTTGAGTAGATGAGAATATCATCAATGAAGACTATCACGAATTGGTCCAAATATTCTTTGAACACTCTATTCATTAGGTCCATGAAGGCTGCTGGGGCGTTGGTCAATCCAAGTGACATTACCAAGAACTCATAATGTCCATATCTAGTACGGAATGCAGTCTTCGGGATATCTTCAGGTTTAATCTTCAGTTGGTGATATCCCGTTCTCAGGTCAATCTTAGAGAAGTATTAGGCGCCTCTTAGCTGGTCAAACAAATCGTCTATCCTGGGTAGTGGATACTTATTCTTTATGGTTAGCTTGTTCAACTCTCTGTATTCGATGCATAACCTCATACTCCCATTCTTTTTCTTAACAAACAACACTAGTGCGCCCCAAGGCGACACACTGGGCCTTATCATGCCATTATCCAACAATTCCTGTAACTGTTTAACTAGCTCCTTCATTTCTACTGGGGCTAATCGGTACGGGGCCTTCGAAACCGGCGCCGTCCCCGGGGCTAACTCGATGGCAAACTCAATTACCCTATCAGGTGGTAGTCCGGGGAGATCTTGTGGGAACACGTCCTCGAACTCATTAACTACCAGAATGTCTTACAATCTTGGCGCTTCCTTCTGAGTGTCTATAACGTAAGCTAAATAATCCTCGTTCCCTTTTCGTAACAATCTCTTGGTTTGCGCCATGGTCAGAATTTTCTGGGTCTGTCGCATCCCCTTAAACACTATTTCTTTCTTCCCTGGGGTTTTCAACTTAACCTTTTTCCCTTTACAATCTATCTGCGCATTATTGCGAGACAACTAATCCATACCCAAAATGACATCGAATTCCCCTAGCTTAAAAGGAATTAAATCGACATAGAAGGATCGTCCTCCTATTTCTAGTTTACAATCGGGGTGAATTTGATTAACCGGTATGATTTCCTGATTAGGTATTTCTACTTGTAAGGAATCTCTTAGTTGCTGGGTTTTAAGTTTCAATTTATGCACAAAATCTCTAGATATAAAAGACTTAGTTGCTCCTGAATCAAATAAGACATTTGCACTGACTGAATTGAGAGAGAATGTACCTGCTATCACATCCGTGTCCCTCACGGCATCTTGTACTGACATATTAAAAGTCCTAGCAGTTGGTGGCCTATTTGAGGCAGCCCTGCTTGCCCCTGATGCTGCAGGTTTGTTCCTTGGGCAGTCCTTCCTCATATGCCTAGCTGTCCACACTGGAAACAAGTGGTGCTTTTGTTGGTACTAGGGACAACCGCAGTGCAGGTGTTAGAGTAGTGGCCCAGTCGTCCACACTTATAACAGGTTGGCTGCTTCTGGTTGCACACTTCGGAATGTCTTTTTCCACACGTTACACATGCTGGCAAGGGAGGTCTAGATTGATGGGAACGGGACACTCCTGTATGCTGGCCGCCCTGGCTCACACTCATACTCACAGGTGGTTTGAATCCTATACCCCTGCTGGGTAGAGAGACTTCTCCTCGGTTAAAGTTGTTCGGGGGCTTTCCTCCTGCAGACCCTCCGCCCATACTGACATGTTTTCTCTTTAATCCCCCCTTCTCTTTCTCTCTCTGCATCTGATCGCTTCCAGCTTCCACAATGGTGGCCTTTTGCACCAAGGTGGCATAATCCGTAATCTCTAAAACCGCCATTCTATTCTGGATCCACTGTTTCAGCCCTTGTTGAAACCTGTTAGCTTTCTTTTCTTCGGTATGCACAAATTCTGGCACAAATCTCGACAGCTCAGTAAATTTGGCCTCATAGTCAGCCACTGACATATTGTTCTGTTTCAGTTCCAAAAACTTAAGTTCCATTTGAGTTTTCATGAACTTCGGGAAGTACTTCTCCAGGAATAATTGTTTGAACCTTTCCCAGGCTACGACAGCATCAGTCTCCATGTTCTTCTTGGCTTCCCACCAATAATTGGCCTCTCCCTTTAGTAGGTAAGTAGCAAAAACAATCTTCTGAGCCTCATTGATACTCAGAATCTCGAAAGATTTTTCCATTTCCTTGATCCAGGCCCTCGCCTCAACGGGATCAACCGATCCGTGGAACTCTGGGGGCTTAAGGGACTTAAAGGCCCTAAAGGAATTTGCCACTGAAATGTTGTTTCCTGGTGGTGGTTGGGGGTATTGGTTCCAATTCTGCCTAAGTAGATCCATAAACTGGCCCATGGGGTCTCCGCCCTGGTTCTCCCCTTCCTGCTCTACTTCAGTTTCTCCACCCTCTATTTCCCCCTCAAAGTCTTCAGAGTACATGGGTTCATCATCTGCTCCATACTGGGAATCTTCTTGCTCATTATAGTCCTGATCTTGTTCTTCACTACTTTCATGGTTTTCCACGTGTTGGTTGTGACTCTCTTGATCAGTAGATTCACGGGGGTTAGCCCTAGTGCCCATTCGTCTTGGAGGCATTTTACTGAAAATTTGGAAAATTTTACATTAGGTTCACTTACCTGTTTTAAAGGATTTTTCCTTGCATAATTCGTTACATGATTGGATTTAAGATCCCACAGTTTTATATCTCCTGGCAACTTAATCGAAAAACAGTACATATGCTAATAAACTCGTGATCACATCCCAACAAAATTGAAATAACTGAAAGGGAAACAAATATATACCAGGTACCGAAAAGGTACAACATCCGAGTTACAACGATAGTTTTAAGTACAACCATCCTAACCACAACAACAAGTCAAAAGTGAAATACGCTGTCTATCTGTCTAGTCTGCAAAAAGGGAAAATAAGTACAATGAAACCATCCCTACAAAAGCCGGCACTACTACGTCCGTACATGACTAGACAACTAGACTACTGCATCACTACATCTGAAATCAGCCGCCACGGCGAAACATCATCCGAACCCTCCCCATGGCGATGCGAAAAATCTCCTCGGCATCTGCTCTATCTACCACACCATGCCCATCAGTAGGCAACTGTCGCACCCTCATCCGAGCCCTCAGCTTGATGCGGGTCACAGCCCTATACCCAACCCTATCACTGATAGTCCTCCGGCCCTACAACCTCATCCGGGTGGCTCTCTTTGCTGCTAGCTCCCTCCTAGACTCTGCCAACCTAGCATCCGCCACTGATAACTCTCTATAAAGCCCGTTCACAATCAAGTTGTAAACACATACTGGGACTCCTCCTATCGGGACATGAGGTGGGGAGGATGGCTCAGCTAGAGCTGCAGTCTCTGTCTGCTGGGGCTCTGGGGTAAGCTCCTCAAACTCATCGGGAAATGGGCTCACAGGTAGTGGTCGTGGGGTAGGGGATCTCTCCACAGGGAGGGGTGGCACTCGTAGTCTGGAACTCCCTACTGCATCATCCACTGGCTCAACCTCATCTACAGCCTGTCCAACAACAGCAGCCATGACCTGCTCAATGGTCATATCAGTATCCTCCTCCATGGTCCTAATCTCAGATACAACCCAATAATCCTCATCCTCAGCAACTAGTCCCCTCCCCTTCGGTCTCAACAACATCTGTATCAGCATCAACCTGGACCTCCTCAGACTCAATCACATCAGTATCAGCATCAACCTGGACCTCCTCAGGGTCCTCCTCCTCAGGCTCAGTATCCTCATCAGGCAAGTGCTCATAGTACGGGTCCCTAGTCCGGAACATGTCCACATCATGCTGTCTCGCAGCTGCCTCCTGGGCCGACATGTCGCTCGCCTACACAAGACGAACTATGTTACTATCATGATACTTAAAATTTCCCGTAAGGGTTTTAGGTGAACCTGGCAAGGGTTCTTATTATATTAGTGAATTTATTATTATATAACGTCGTATACATATAACTCTCGCTTTGATACCATCTCTGTAACACCCCCAGATCCGGGGTCAGGGATTGGGTCGTTACGGTCTCATAACTCATACATAATACTTGACTTGAGTCCAAAATCAATAAGTAGCATGCTATGACCCCACAATAATAACCACTCACACACACACAGTTATAGTCCCAGAGATGAAATTGAAATAAGTCTTACATTAAAGGGTTTACGAATAAAAGTTATTACAATCCAAAAGGATAACATCATAAGTTTAAAAGTTTTGCCGTTGATTACATTAATTATACATATAGTTAAACAGGAAACAAAAGCTGTCTAACTATGCTACCTCAGCAATGGCGGCTAGCATCTCAGCGGGGAGTCCGGTGGGTCGGGTAACCCGCTTGCGCCGAGTGCGTCTGACGCGAGCCATCTGTCCTAGCTGTTGTTGTGATATGATAAATAAGCAAGGGTGAGCAATAGCCCACCAATAATAATATAACAGGACAGTGATAGTATATAACAGTTCGAAGTATCATTATTTCCATATTCCATGCATTAACGAAGATAGTGCCAGTATAATATAAAAGATGAAGTTACAAGGTAACTTAAAGTGTTTATTTTGTGGAAATATCTGCTAATTCAAAATAAGCAAGATATCATTATTTATCATATTAAGAGGAACTTGCAAGGAAAATATTGCAGTTCCGGTTATTAACATTTTTCGAAGTTCTACAACCTGAAAGAAGTCTCTTCGATACGTGTTGCGGAAGACACCGTCAACCTGAAAGAAGTATCTTCGATACGTGTTGCAGGGAATTCTCAATTTGGGAGATGAACCAATATTGGAGTTATCACGCGCCAGCTGTTCCACTCCCTGATGATCAGTCGGGTATGGTACAGCCCAATATAGTTTACTACCGGTAGAAGGAAGAACTGACGGCTCCACTTGTCAATGGCCTTTAATAGTAACTCCCTGGCCAATGATTAGGCCTTGTGATGGACCGCGCGACTCGGCCTCTTACACACGACTCCTAGTTCGAGTAAATCCACAGCATTGAAACGTATAGTTTATCCTCCCTTCCCCAAGTGAAATACTTGTTGACAAGACTCCACAAAGTAGTCGTATCTTGTTGGAAAGGAAAATTCACTAACATTTCCCAAGCTCTTGCTTGTTAATGGATATCAACTTGTTACAACGATCTTACCCCTCGAATGATGAGAAGGTACACACAGACTTAACGAGTCCGTAGCAACCAAGTTGCGAGTGAAAAGGATAAACTATGATCGGGAAGTCAACAAGATAAAGAACCTTTCTCAAGTAAGGTTCCCTTATAATTTAAGAGATAGATTCGTGTGAAGAATGGAATCTAGAGGACCTTTCTTAATACAATTTTAATCGTATGACTCCGAAGAATTTTCAAGATGATCGAAGGTCGAAAATAATATTTGAAGAAAATAAACAACCTTGAAGTTGTTTCCAAGTATTGAATAAATATTTATAGAATATTTATTGAATCGGAAGTATTTAATGAATGAAAGAATATTTTTAATCAGAGTATTTCTCAAAATAATCCTTGAAGGAATATTAAGAGAATATTTATTGAATAAATAATTACTTAAATGAATATTAAAATAATATTCATTTAATAAATAATTTTGAAAGGAATGTTTGGAATAATATTCGTTAAGTAAATAAGACTTCAAATTAATATTCAAAAATAGTATTCATATAATAATTATTAATTTAAATGAATATCCAAGTGATATTCATTTAATAAATTAAACCTAAAGGAATATTCGAGAATAATATTCCCTTAATACATGATGTTCTAAATGAATGTCCGAATGATATTTATTTAATAATTGAAGGTTTTATAGAAATATTTGAAATAATATTCGATAAATGGTTCGTCTTTGAATGAATATTGAAAAATAATATTCATTGAATAGATAACGTTCATATAAATATTTGAAGTAATGATCGTTAATTAAATAATCTCAGACGAATATTCAAATAATATTCGTCAACCAAATAATGGGAATTATTACTAAAACATTTCCCTCGAAAGTAATTACGATATATCAAGAAGTACTGACTCCCGGTCTATATTCAACAAATAGGATTCATATGCCCTTCTCTAATGGTCTTAACAACATCCGGCTTATAATCGATATATTATCTATTTACTTATAAGCCAAAGAACAATCAGGGAACAAGTATATATCAATATGACTTGAAAGTAGGCATGCATGCTATGGCATATGTATAACAGAAAGCATATATTATCACAACAACAGCCTAAAAAGGGAAAGTTGAAACTTGCCTGGTAATTGAGCACGGGTAGGGGTAGTGGTAGGGTATCCCGGGTCAGCTCGGCGATCTATAAATAGTCAAGAGATTCGAGGTTAATCGATTAACACTTTTTCAAAAGGTTAAGTATTAACTTAAGTCGAAACATGTTTTCGAATTATCTCGTTATACCCCTTTTTAGTGTAACTCTTTTTATTACCGATACGATTCGACATTTGTTCGTCATTAAGACTTGTCATCGTACTCACACTTAGTGTATACTTAAGTCGTATAAGTTCTAAATTCGATCGATTACGAACCAAGATTATATCTCGAGTTTTATCGCTCGTTTTCTAAGTTATAACCAAAGTTATACTTTTAAGGGGTTCGTTCGCGTTTAACCTAGATTCGAACATTTTTATAAAATCGAAAAATGATCCGATTCACATGATGTTTTCTGTCACACCTTCCTTTTTACCTCTAGTATTTAATTACCAAGATTCGTCACTGACTTACGTATTTTACGAGGGTTCAATTTTAATTACGAATTCTAGGTTACGGTTTCGAACTACCTTTAGTAAATCGGTCCTAAATCCTAAACCGTAAGTCTGTTTGATTCGATTCTTTTTCTAAAATGATCTACGACTCAAGATCTAGAAGGGCATGTTAGATACTTATCCATTTTCGGCAATTAGAGCTACTGTGATGCACGGTTTTCAATGATTAACGAAATTTCGGCATTATAACGGCTATAATACGAACGTTCCAAAAATCACAATCAACAACCCAAGCCACACTGGGCATCAATACAACTTATACACATAATAATCATCTCAACAAGTCCAGAAGCTATTGATCTTAGCATCAAAATCATCATGCTTCTTAAATCCCTAAATCATTAACTAAGCATGCTTATAACATGAACATAATCATAACTAAGCTAGATCCATCAAGAACATGCTTAAAACTCAAAGTAGATCTAGGGTTTTCAAGTCTTATACCTTCCTTGGAGTATGTACTAGCCTCACAAAGCTTGGTATGGTCCTTGGATAGCTTTAACTTAGCTAGGATCAACCATGAAAACAAGAAAAACAAAGATTAGTTCTTGAAAACACTATTCATCATCATCTTTGATGATTTATTTGAAAATGGAAGAAAGTGAATTTAATGCCAAGATTTCTAGGAGATCTAAGCTATGATATGTAGTACTTACCCTAAAAATTTGAAGATCAAACAATGGTGGGAACCCCCTTTTTTGAGCTCTTGGCCGAGAGTTTGCAAGAAAAAGAGGAAAATGGAGTGTTTTGGTTTCTTGCTTGTTTTATGATCAATAATGCTAGATATTATTTAGGATGCATCTTATCTTTGAAAAAGTAGCTTTATAAAAGTTGTGAGGTCATGTTCCACTCACTTGGATGGTGTGTAAAGCAAGTTGGATGCATCCTTTTTCCAAGTATCTTGTTAATTCCTCATGGTGCTAGTTACTTATATAACTAATTGGTTACTAGATATTTTCCCTTGCCCATGCATGTATCTTGATTCCCTCTGCTTGCTCTTTGTCCGATTATTTCTCAATTTGATTGATCGTTCGAACGAATATCTCAATCGTTTTTTAGTTAGGGTTTTACCGGAAACCTTCTTGACATTTATACAACCATTCTCCATCATTCTTAATAATTCTCGAATCCATTTTCCTTAAATCCTATTAATAATCTCTTAGGTCTTTCGGTGTCCAGGGAAATATTGAGGAAAATAAAAGTGCTATTTTTCAGAATCCGACAGCTTTTACATACACTCTTTTTCCCCCTGGATCATTAATACGAACTCAGAATTTCGTTCTGGGTACTTCTATATAGCGTCGTCTAATAATATTCTCATTTCCACTAAAAACACTATTCATTATTTATTCTCTCTTTATTCCTTATATTTATGAAAATGTCCTTGTTCTCTTTCGGGCGTTCCTTAACCCTTTTACGGAACCACTGGACTAATCGTTATCGATCTGGATGACATGAGAGTATTCATCTGCTTGGAGTTGCCATATCTTACTCCTCTAGGAGATACACTATTCTTACCTAAGTTTTCAACCATTAGCATTCTTCAAGACATAGAAATAATAAAGTTGAATTCCATTCATTCCTTCAAAATATCAACTATTACATCGTAGCCGTAACCACTATTCGTTCTTACATCATTAAATAAATAAAAGTTTTAATTCTACCCAAAATCTGGGTTCTTATACTGATAATGCCTTAAAGGCACAGAAACTGTTAGTGAGAGTGTTAAGATAAGAGGTCCTTTGTCATTCCATACTTAAACTCTTGAATCACAAATCCCGACACAAAATTTTAGCCTTGATGGCCAAAAAGGTTGTCTTCCTCCAATCAAGTTTGTCGTTTGAGTTAAGGACTTGAATCAAGAGCCGTCAATCGAATTCAAACCAAGGCAAGGTCCTGTGAGCATAAGAAGAAGGTTGGAAACCTAGAATCAAGATAAAAGGTTGACAACCAGCCAAGGCACACCAGACTTGAAGTCAAGTGCTGAGCGGCATGGGAACTTCTTGAACGATCAACCGAGAAGCAAGACCTCCACCATACGTAGCAAGGGGGCAAGAACTAAAGCTTCATCACAAGTTCCACATCTTAGAACGAGAATGAAGGGTTGGTTACAACCGACAACCATGAATGGATTCAAGGTTTAAAACCAAGGAGTCAACAAGCAAGTTAAGGCCTAGAAGGTCACGAAAGCTATGAAAGCCAATTTGAATTGAAGGATGTCTGTTTGAATACAGACATTGAGGTCCAAATATCGACATTTGAATACTGACGTTGATGTCCAAATATTGACGTTCATATACTGACATTGAGGTTCAATGACCGAGCAACGACCGACCGAGCTCCGAGGGAGGCTCCAGCCGACGAAAGGTGGTATTCTACAGCCAATGATCAAGGTCATGATTCAAGAATGAGGATTCAGATATTGCGAAAAAGCTCCGAGAGGCACGACAAGGCTCCCGAGGAAAGACAAGGACCTCCTGGCAGCCGACCAGCTGCCCGAGGAGGGCTCTGGCCGACCTCTTGGCAGCCTCAGCCGACCAGGAGCACCTGGCATAAGACCAGGACCTCCTGTCAGCTGACCAGCTGCCCGAGGAGGGGTCTGGCTGACCTCTTGGCAGCCTCAGCCGACCAGGAGCACCTGGCAAGCCGACACTGGACCTCTCAACACTGTTTGGGCCATATCTTGAGCTCCGGGTATCAAATTTGGACGATCTTACAGTCTACGTGAAGCTCACGAAGTTTTCTACAACCTTGGAAGGTCCCAGCTGACCAGGAGCACCTGGCAGGCGACCAAGACCTCTTGTCAGCCGACTAGCTGCCAGGGAAGGGGTCCGGCCGACCAGGAGCAGATGTCAGCCGTCAAGGTGCACCTGTCATCCGTCAAGGTGCACCTGTTAGCCGTCAAGGTGCGCCTGTCATCCGTCAAGGTGCACCTATCAGCCATCAAGGTGCTCCTGTCATCCGTCAAGGTGCACCTGTCATCCATCAAGGTGCACCTGTCAGCCGTCAAGGTGCACCTGTCAGCCGACCAGGAGCACCTGTCAGCCGACCAGCTGACCAGGGGGTGGTTGCAACTATCCCGGGTCCCCTTTTTAGC
This sequence comes from Saposhnikovia divaricata, assembly GCA_036435485.1. Classification (NCBI taxonomy): domain Eukaryota; kingdom Viridiplantae; phylum Streptophyta; class Magnoliopsida; order Apiales; family Apiaceae; genus Saposhnikovia; species Saposhnikovia divaricata. The sequence continues at coordinate 120,871,706 of CM071601.1, read as the reverse complement.
TGGCCATTTAAGCACCGTTTAGTGCCGATAAGCACCGATTAAGTGCCGATTAGCACCAATTAGTGCCGATAAGCATAGATTAGTGCCGATAAGCATCGATTAAGTGCCGATTAGCACCGATTAGTGCCGATAAGCACAGGTTAGTGCTGTTTTATGCCGTTTAACGTTGTTTAACATTGTTTAAACATCGTTAAGGCTGATTAGTGCCGGGTAGCATCAAAGTAACATTGTCGTAAATGCGTTGGTCGCTACACACTTTACATCAAGACAATACTCGTGAAACATTAGTGTACAAAGATGAACCCTGACCCGAGTCTCGAAAAAGACCATTAAAAACTTCAAGGAAAACCTGATCAGTTTTCCTGGAAGTTGGGGGGCAAATGATATGGGCTAAAAGTAAGCCCTAAAGACACATTTAATGTTGCATTAATTAGACCCAGCATGGTCCAAACGTGGGGGCCATTGGTGGGGCCCAAACCCAAATTTTCAATATTAATTTCGTAATTAATATTAAGGGATATAAACAGCTCAGCAATAAGAATCAGATAAGGATACTACTCCTACCAGACTTAGCCTCCAAGGCACCCAATTCGATAAGGAAACAGACTCCTACAAGGAAGGAGTCTAGAACCTTCCTCAAGGCGGTGGCTTGCCCACCAAGTATCCGAATCCTACCATAATTCTAAGGCTTCTCAGCCTATGTAAAGGGCCTGACCCCTCATTCTTAGAACTAAATTTTGGCTTAATCCTCGAATAAGGACATACAAGCCACTACGTCCTTGGTGTGCCCTTGCCGCCATAACCCCGAGGGCGAACACCAAGAACTACGTCTTGGCTTGATTCTCAATACGAGATACGTAGGCACTCTGTGAGGACCGATTAGTCTCGAACAAGGAAACAGCCATTAAATCTTGAAGCTCACCAACCCCTTTGCATTAAATACACACAAACCCTAGCCGCAATATTCGTAACCTAGTTTTTATTCCACAACAGCAAGCTAATTTATTGGGTGGTACGTAAATAAAGCATAGTAATAAGAAGGGGATCACTTACAATAATGTACCACTCCCAGAGAGGTAGAACAGGCCCATAAAGATAGAACTGATCGTACTGGAAGTATTCGTGTCATCATGTAGGGAACTGATATTGGTGGAGATAGCAACAAGGCCAGGGAGAGACATGCTAGCGAGGCCAAGGACATTCTACTCACCAATGTCCACCACTTCCAAGAGAGACCTCCAAAGCTTTTCAGGGTAGAGGATACAAACAATGTGTTTATTGAGGAAGATGCGAAGTGGGTCCACTATCCCCATTCTGATGTCCTAGTTTTTCAAGTTCGCATAGGGAACCAATAGGAGCCTCGGGATTGCTATAATAAGGCTCTCCGCTCCGCTGAAAGAGGGAACAAGCCCTTACTTGGGGGAATTGATGTGGAAGAGGATGAAAGAATTCAAAAAGGGATTGTGAATCCCTCACAAGTCTGCAACATGATATCCATTAAGGAGCTCCCAGATGATTACTTCGATAATTTGGGCATTCAGGTGGAACCTATACCGTGGGCACTTATGATGGTGGCCTCTCAGCCAGTTATGACCCTCCAGGAAGGGATCATCGAAGAAGCTAATGATGATGAAGAGGTCCCAGAGTAGATCGCTATGCCGGCTTGAAAGGGGAAGTGGAACCGCAAGAAGACATCCACGTTGGTAGACCTCCTAAACAGAATCACTAAAGAAACAATTGTCATTATTGAGGATTATGTTGAGGAAGCTGGGAACACATAGCTAAAAATTGCATTTGATCCCATACCAGGGATCGTTATTCAGGAAGTAGGGGAGGCTAGCAGGGGTCACGATCATGATATTGACCTTGATCCTCGCATCCTTGAACATGTGGAGAGAGTACAGGCCGCTGAGGACACTATCTCCATCCTCATTGACGCCAAGGACCCTTCTATGGTCCTCAAAATTGGGTCTCAGCTTAGCCCTAATCTTAGGGAAAGGCTCACAAGGTTCCTCAAGGCTAACTTGGACGTGTTCGCTTGGTCTCGTGATGATATACTTGGATTGATCCTAATGTCATGCGTCATAGGCTCAACATTGACCCCAACTAAAAAGGGGCAAGGCATAAGAGGAGGCCCATTAGCGGGGAGAGGGTCGAGGCTCTAAAGGAAGAGGTTGATAGGCTTCTCGAGGTCGGGCTGGTGAGGGAATCATTCTACCCTATACCCTATGTGGCTCGTGCTGAGTATAAAATAAACATAGGAAAATACAAAGGGGAGTGAGCGTATTTTCTAAACTTTTCTTGATTTTCTATTGCTTAACAATTTGTTAAATCTGTGGTGTTAGTGTGTGTAGCTTGAAAGTATGTTTGATGAATATTCAATGTGGAAATAAGAACAGAAATTCACTTTAATCTGGTATTTTATTAGATTAAAAGTATGCTACAATCTGAGAATACAAATGGTAGTATTCCCAGCTTCGTTTCTCAGATAGATATTTTCAATGTATTACAATGAAAAACTTAAGCAACTAAGGAAGTGAGGCGGTGCAATTATAGAACATGTGCACAACCTACTTGTTACATAACTGGTAACAGACAAAATACCTTTCCTAGCTTGTCTATTCCATTTTAGTGTAAGTCTGGGCATCATGTGATAAAACTTTCTTTTCAACCTACTCAGATCCACTTCTTCAGCTGCTTGTTCCCAAGAATATCTCTCCAAGCTTCTTTGTATACTTTTCATGTACATAATACAATGATATGTCACTGTAAATGTCTTGGCTTGTGTAGATTTTCTAACTTGAATATCTTCAGTACTTATCTTCAAAAGTTCATTCGAGAAATGGCTGAGTACTAGATTCAAAAACTGATTTTTAACAGCTAGACAACTCTGAGTTCTCGTGAACAAGCCTTTTTTGACATATCGAATCACTTCTCGAATTAGCCTTTTTACTTCTAGAATCCTTGACTTGTCGAATAATGTCTTTACTTATGGAATTCTTGAGATGTCGAATAGCCTCTAAGTCTTTGAGATATCGAATGTGACTTTAACTTATTGATCCTTTGAGAACTCGAATGATACTTTGACTTGTTTACTTCTTGAGTTCTTGAATAGAGTCTTGTAATAATTTAAAACACGTTTACTGTTAATTTAAAACATAATCTTGTAATAATTATTGTATTCCCAAAAATATTATATGATTAAATTAATTTACTAAAATTTCAAGGTTTGAATTCCGTCAACGACATATTTATTTTAAAATATTTTAATATAAGCTTTAAAGCATACATATCATTAATTAAATTTATATTAAATTAATTATATTAAAATTAAAACAAATTATTGAAAATCATGATTATATAAAAATATAGTTGTAACATAAAATAAAATTTATTACATATCAAAATAAATCGATGCGATAAGTTAGTAATATATATATATATATATATATATATATATATATATTATAAGTGTTTAATTATATAATATGTTGTTAGTCGAATTTGAATATTGAATATTATTTAGATAAGTAAAAAAAATTAATATGCCATACGGTTCTCATTTATTATTTTAAAATTTAGCAATTATTATTTACTATACCAAATTGATAATTAACCAAATATTTCATTTTTCGTTTAAAATAATATCGTATAAGATAGATTGGTACCAGGTCTTAAAATATTAGCATTAAATATTTGGTTGGAATAAGTTAATCCCATATCTTTTAATTATTGACTGAAATTTTTGAAATTTTAAATTCATATCTCAAACCCGTAAAATATGAATTTTTTTATTCCCAAGTGTAAATTACACGTTTTTTTCATTTTTATCATTGTTTACCTTTAAAGCTATGCATAATTTTTTCTATTTAATAAATGACTACATGTGTAAAAACACATGATATCAATATTCCAATCCCATATTACATTAACCAGATGGAAAATGCTAAAGATCCCAAATTTTATTCCAAAATTTTCCCCAAATGCTGAGGTATCACAAGTGTATTTGGTAATTTTCTATTAATAAAACACGACCCCATATGCATCCACGAATCAAATTTTGTCCATGTCATGTCACGTCTTTTGGTAAACTAGGGAATTTTTCCCGCGCTATGCGCGCTCTAAATTTTTTTTATTTTTAAAGAATATTTTAAATTTAAAATATAATAAATTGTTATATTAATTTTATATGTAACAAACATTCATTTTAATTTATAACATGTAAGATTTGTGTGTATAAACTAATGTGTTTTTTATTATAAATTTGACGATAAATTTTAATACTAACACATCATAAGTATGAGTTGACATTCTATTAGTTTGAAAAATGCGTTGTATATATAAGTATTTGTGATTTTTGACGATAAAGGTGATGATATTTAAATTAAATAATATTGTAAGAATTGTCAACAGACTTATATTTATATCTATATTATATGAAAAGGAATTAAACAAAGATAATTCATGATTTTAACTTTGAATCTCATTTTCTGCCTGTACAAAGCAAAAATTTGATTTAGTCATTAAATATTAATTTAAATTTCAATATAATAACATTAGGTCATATAATATTATTATTATTAAAATGCTTCAAAAGAAAAACTACAATAACTTTATTTAGAATATGTTCTAAATATAATTAATTTTCACAATTTTTAAACTTAAAAATTAGCAAATTTGGAGACGGGTGTATCTATCTCAAATAACTATCAAATTAAGTTGTAATTTAATTATAATACAAAATTCATATTTCAAATTTCACAATAAAAATTTTAGTTTAGTTTAATGTTCTTAATTTTTTTAAAATATTCAATAAATTACATTAAAATTTTCGACATAAAAATATAAATTCCACAAATAATATCAAGTAAAATGTATACGTGCAAAAAGAATAGAAGTTTACTCACAAAACTTACATAGATGCCTAATTAAAAAAAATTGATAAGCTATTAAATTTAGTCGTGGAAGTAATAAAACCCACCAATATCTCTGTTGGTTAAAAAAATTGTCCATCAAACATATATATGCCATGATCAAAAGAATTCATAATGGATTAGTGTAGAACATGTCATAGAATGTGGAAGTTAAAAAACAAACCAATAACTTTGCAAGTTAATCAAACGTCTATAAATTCATACGGGAATACTCATCATTGTTTCATAAGGTTTGTTTATTACTTAGTATCAAAACAAATGAGTTCAAGATCAGCAAAAAGGAGAATGTACTCAAACATCAAGTCATTGTTGGTGAATGACTTGAATAACATCAATCTGACTTCTGCAGATCTAAACAAAGATATTCGTTTAGCAAATGAAGATTTCGATTTGTTTTTCAAGAGCATGGAGGATAGGCAGACGGAACTATTTGCACGAACCATTGGAATCGAAGAAAAATACATGTACATATCTATGTCTTAATTTTATCATCATGCTTTTCTTTTCTAAATTATAACAATGATCGTATGGTTTTAAAATATAGGAACATAACAGAAGTGCTGACAGAAAACCAACATGTATCGACTGGTCAATCTTCACAGCAAGAAGTTCAAGTGGACAATGCTTATGTAGGAAGAGAACGCAGATTTGTAGAAGATACAAATGCATCTCTTGTTGGGCATGTGAAACAGTTTCGACTGCTTGTGGAAGAGAAGTTAACAGGATTCAAGAAATTTGAAGCACATTGGACACAAAAGCTAAATGATTGGTTAACTGAAGCTGGTGAAGTGGAGGAACAGCGGGCAGAAATGAGCACTTGTGGATTTCACACGTAATATATAATTCTGTTATGAGTCTTAATCTTAATCTATCAATATGCATTGGTACTAATTAAGAATTCTGTATTGTCTGAACCTTAATGTTTAGTTATTCTCTTAAGTCTTAGGGAGATTGGTGTAATATTTCTAATTTTTGTACTATTGCTGAAGTACAAACGTTATCTGTTTTATCCTATGTTCCTATAATTTACCATTGTCCTCTGTTGTTGAATGTTGTATGTATAGCTTAATATGGAAATAAGTAAAGTACATTCTGAAACCTTATTTCAAAATGCACCAGGAGCATTAATCAATATAAAAAACAAAGCTAGCAGGAGCATGAGCAAGCCACATTATGTGAAGTTCAACAGGATAAGACAAAGTGGTGGGGAATTGATAAATTAAGATCAATCTCTCTATACGCATTTGGACATTTGCACTCTCACATAAACTCCCAGATTACATCACACTGATCATAGAAATATAGAACAGTCTACACCTTCAATTGTACAATCCAACATATAGACCACCTGGAAATATCATTTCAAAAGAAGCACAGAATAAAATCTTTGCTGATTTCAGTAAATGGCAGCTTTCTTTTGGAGATGGCAAGGTGGAGTACATTTGTACTTCTTTGGATATTGGTGACATATTGATAAAGATACCAGAGCAATATGTTGTACATTCCTCAAAGGATCCTATTTAGACTTTTTTTGTGATCACTTATCTGTTTTATCCTATGTTCCTATAATTTACCATTGTCCTCTATTGTTGAATCTTGTATGTATAGCTTAATTTGGAAAAAACTAAAGTACATTTTGATACCCTTATTTCAAAATGCACATATAGCATTAATCAATAGAAAAAACAAAGATACCAGGAGCAAGAGCAAGGCACATTGTGTGAAGTTCAACAGGATAAGACAAAGTGGTGGGGAATTTGATAAATTAATATATATATATATATATATATATATATATATATATATATATATATATATATATATATATTACCAACATTAAGTTAGTAACTAGCATAAAAGCCCGTGCGAGGCAAGGGCATTAAAATAATTTCTCATCCAAAATTGTTCATATAATGAGATAATTTTTTAATTAGAAATACGATAAATGATAAGATTTCGATTTTATCTCATATTTTTATAATAATTTTTGTAATATTGTATACCAATTTTATGAACCAAATATTTTTTAATTTGATTAGATTTCATAAAATTTGGATAAATATCTATATGATAATAATCACATGACTACTTTTAATTGCTAAAGTATTAATTAAATTTTCAATGGTGTGGAATGAATTTTATCAAATTGAACATTTGAGTATAATATAAATACTTATTTTAGTAAAATTATCCGTTTATAACATAGGCATATGTAAAGTCATGTGATTTAAATTAGTAAGAGACATATTACAAAATCTCTTTAATATTATGTGAAAGTCATCATTGTTGTTGTTTCACTCAATTTTTTTCATCATATATATGCATATTTATACACTTGTAAACTCAAATGTTTAGCTTTAATCCAACATTTATTACACAGTATCGAAGTTCTATTTTAAAAATTAGGTAAATTGAAACATTTTTTATATTATAATTTCAAATTATTTTTTAACTCAACTTTAATTTTTCCCAAATATTTCAATCGACTTAAAATACAATTAGACGGCCTTAATGACTTGTGCATCTATATGATATCTACGATCAAATTTTTTGGTTTTATCATATTACGTATATTGATATAAGCATATGTTACAGCTCGAACATTATAGATTATTTTGATCAATTTACTATGTATATAAAAATTCAAAAGTCTAAATAGTTTGAAGACCAAAAATCTTTAATATGACTCATATAATTATAATTTTATATACCTAAAAATTGTGTGGTGAAATTATTAATTAGGTATGATTTGATAAATCAAATTTATATATTACTTAAAATCAAATTTTATTTTTTTATTTCAATAATAAAATATCTACATGGAAACGAATATAAATAAATTCATATTTTTTCTCGGACTCGAATACATTTATGTATAATTTAAAATTTTATTTTTTATATCAGTCATTTAAAATGGCAAAACACAATTGTAGAGTATTAATCTAAATTTTTTTATATCAATCATTTAAAATGGTGAAAGAGAATTATAGAGTATGCTCAACCGATTAAAATATTTTTTTTTCTAATTTGATACTATGCAATATTCTAGAAATAATATAAACCAATATTTTATTTACTCAAAAAAAAATATGGGATAAATGGAGAATATATGTTTTATCTAATAAGATTTTTAAAGAGAACTCAAAAATAAGTATAGTACAATGGTTATGGCATGAGATTGATAGGAAAAGATTAGTGGTTCGATTACCAAGAGTAACATGATTTCATGTAATGAATAACTTTTTAGTTAGAAATACGATAAATGGTAAGATTTCGATTTTATCTTATATTTTTATAGTAATTTTGTAATATTTTATACCAATTTCTTGAACCAAATATTTTTTAATTTGATTAGATTTCATAAATTTGGATATATATTTATACGATAATAATCACATGACTACTTTTAATTGCTAAAGTATTAATTTAAATTTCAATGACGTTGACTGAACTTTATCAAATTGAACATTTGACTATAATATAAAAAATTACTTTGGTAAAATTGCCCGTCTATAACATAGGTGTATGTAAAATCATGTGATTTTAAAGTAGTCACATACATATTACAAAATTTTTTAATATTATGTGAAAGTCATCATTGTGATTGTCTCACTCATTTTTTTTCCATATATATGCATATTTATACACTTTTAAACTCAAATAATTAGTTTAAGTCTAATGTTTATTATAAAATATCGAAATTCTATTTGAAAAATTAGGTAAATTGAAACATTTTTCATATTATAATTTCAAATTATTTTTTTAACTCAACTTTAAATTTTTCCTAATAGTTCAGTCGACGTAAAATATGATTAGACGACCTTTATGACTTTTACATGTATATGATATTTATGATCAATTTTTTTGGTTTCATCGTATTACGTATATTGATATAAGTATATATTATAATTAAACCATTATGGATTATATTGATTAATTTACTATGTTATATAAAAATTCATATTATTATACTTTATAGTCGAGTTATAATCTAACTGGTCATTTTTAATAATTATTACAGTTTCGTAATATTTATGATTTAAAAAATTATATCTTTTTTCACTTAATATTGAATATTAATTACGTTATTTTTATGTATAACATAGATCCTATTTTTAGAGTTATCATATTTTTAACATAAATTCAATTATTTTTCTTATGTTTTTAAATATTTATGTTTTTAGGTCAATCATACATTTAAATCACTGAAAGTCTATTAGATTTTTATATTTTAATATTATAATTAAGAATTATTTTTTAACACAAATTTAAATTTTATTCCAAAAAATTTAATCGTGGGATTAAACCATATTAATGACTTGTGCATTTATACAATATCTAAAATCATACTTTTTGATTTCATCTTACATTTATATAAATATATGTTATAACTCAATCATTACGTATTATTGAAATGTTAAATTATGAAAACTCATTTTTGACTAAAATTCAATTATTTTATATGCTCTTTTGAAAATTAATGTATTTTACTTAATATAATTTAATAATTCACAAAACAAACTAATAATTTATAAATCGACTATAACATATATGGACAAATATATTGTTTTTCATAGTTAAAAAATTATATAAAGGTAATGTACAAGACTACAAATGATAACTTTTAAAATGTTAAGTAGTGTCCATATATTTAAAGTTTCATTTATCAATCTAAATTATATGACATAATTCATCATTTTAATGTATTTTATAAAATATATATTATCGTAATTTATAGTCATGTAATAATACGACGGGTTATTACTAATAATAAGTGTAATTTTATAATATTTGTTATTTCCCAGTTATGCACCACGAGATTGTAGAAGGGGGGGTTGAATACAATCTCAACTAAATTCTTTCGAAATGATGAGGCTTAGATCAAATTGTTATAAAAACAGAAAGAAAACAAGATAAACAAATTATCTATACATACAACACGAGATATAAAAAATCTCAGGTGGGTTGGCTTGAAAGCTTAATCCACCTTATGGTTGTATTTGAAGATAATTCTCTATGTAAAAATACACAGCTGCGGATTACAAAGTTTTAGTGTTTACAAGAAAACCTAAAGCTATCAGCCTTGTGATCGGTGTTTTCTTCTCTACCAAAACTATGCTGCTCATACAGCTTATTTAAACTATATGAAGACAAGTAAAAGTTACATGAAATGTGATGATACATTTCTGGTATAACTTGTCATACACACATGCTTGAAGTGGTAACCATTTCTGGAATTATCTTGAAAGTCTTCTTTACTTGATTTGGACAATCCCAGCATGCTTCAAGTCAGTGTATGTTTCTTTCTTCAAAAGTAACTAAGTTCTTGAAATGACTTAGCTTCCAAGCCCACGTGGTGCTTTATGCACAAGATCTTTTTGCTTTGGATTTCTGTCTCTGAAAATAACTTTAATCAAAAAGATATTCCTTTTGAAAGTCAATAAGCTTTTTTGCTTATTGACCTGTGCTCGAACTTCACAGATATAACGACTGATCCTTATGCATTCATCAAGATATCCTTTGAATCTTTCAGTAGAAATGTAATCATGTTGGAGGTTGCTTCCACTCTTATTGTTGCCCTCGAAGTCGGATAAACAGTGACTGGTTGCACCTTTCATTTGGAAGAGTTTGAGCCTTCAAATATTTACAATTTGACTCCCTACTCGTAACATCCTCTGTGTAATTGATCACTGTCTATAAGTCACGGGTTGCAAAGTAATTCTGGGTTCAATCTTCATTCGATATGTTCCATTAGAGAACTCTGTAATATTGTGGAAACAGTTTGAGTTCTCGAACGGATAAATCTTGAGTTCTCGAATGATGATTTTTCGAATAGTTCCTTAAAGCGAGTTCTCGAATGACTTCTCGAATAGTTCATTTTATAGACTTCTCTAATAGAGCAATCTGAATTCTCAAATTAAGACTTCTCGAATAGTTCATTTTACAGACTTCTCGAATAGAGCAATCTGAATTCTCGAATTAGGACTTCTCGAATGAACCCTTTGTGTAGAGTTCTCGAATGACTTCTCGAACTCTTCTTTCCTTGATTTCTCGAACTTACTTGCATGGTATTAACAAACTCTCTTTTGATTACTGATATCTGACTTTAGCATCTCCAGGCTTGTTACTGAAATAAATCCTAACTGTATGCAGAGTTTCATCCTTAAGATATTGCTATAGTTGATCTGCATTTCAGTTAGCTTCCTGATTTGTTCATCAGCTTCGATTCCTTGATTCATTTTCTATCTTGTGGTATTTGTTATCATCATCCATATGCATGCATGTCTCAACAATCTCCCCTATTTATGACTCTAAGAAGAGAAGCATAAATCCAGAGATTGATGATAACAAAAACCACTCTTCAGATTCTCCTTTCACTATGACAGAAAATTTTGATCAAGCTTCCTTGACACAGTTTCTGAGTTGTACTAACTTCACTTTGAGTACTAAGAGCTGCTCCCCCTATATCTGGCATCCATTTCTGAGAGTTGTTCTATTCCCTTAATTGCTGGTCTTCTGAGAGTTAGCTCGAAGATCTTAGTTCAGTTAAGTCTCCCCCTTTAAAAGGACTTTGAACTAAGCTAACTTCGTCTCCCCCTCTAAAAGAAGACTCTGAACTGAATTAACTTCTCCCCCATTTTTGTTATCAGCAAAAAGTAAAATGATCTAAAATGGAATATAACTCATATTTTTAATTTTTTGTAAACCTAAAATTATATGATCTACTTATAATTATGTTTTATAAATAGAATATAAATATTTATTGAAACACAATCCTACTGATAGATAGATAGAAGTAATAGATAATAGATTTGTTGCATCTTTAACTTCTGCGAGTTCGACATATTCAATTGACCAAATTATTATAGATTTGTGTTCAATTTTCGTCGAGAATGTGATTCTTGTTTGCATTTTTGTATTAAGTTTAATAAGAAATATAGTTTTATCTAAAAATATAAAATATAACAATTGCAACATAATTGATATCCATTTAATTGAAAAAACTACAAAATAATAAAAAAAATTATAATAACGATTGAATGTATAGTTATATTATATATACAAACTAAAAAAGGGAGTTACATAAAAATATAAATCAACATTTTATATAGTTATATATAAAATTACGGAAATTGAAAAAAAATCCGCAATTACATAAATAATGTAAACAAATATTTTTTTACTCAAAAGTTATAACAGAAAAATAAAATAGGAGAAGAGAAGAAGATGTGATTAATCTAATAAGATTTTTAAAATAAACTCAAGAATCAATGTAGCACACTTGGTTATGACATAAGATTCTTGAACGAAGGTTAAGGGTTCGATTCTCATTGAATACACAAAGTAATATATTTTTAGTATAAATTATAAAACGGTGGCACTTTTGTAATTTTTTAACATGAAGGGGTAAAATGGACATTTCACAGCCATTTTATTGGCAATTTTTACCCTTGTGTTCTCCTCTTGGTTATGACATAAGATTCTTGAACGAAGGTTAAGGGTTCGATTCTCGTTGAATACACAAAGTAATATATTTTTAGTATAAATTACAAAATGGTGGCACTTTTGTAATTTTTTAACATGAAGGGGTAAAATGGACATTTCACAGCCATTTTATTTGCAATTTTTACCCTTGTGTTCTCCTTTAATATATACATATATATATATATATATGTCATTGTTCTATGGAGAACCATCTTATGTGGAGAACCACTTATTCTATACTAATTTCTGATTCTATTACAGAACAAAATTTTTATTTTTTTGGTTCTATTAAAAAAAATTTGGTTCTACAAAAAAAAAAAATCTGGACAAAGCTGACGTGACAGTGCCACGTCATCACTGCTGACGTGGCAGTGCTATGCCATCAATGATGACGTCATCGATGATGTGGCACTGCCACGTCAGCAGTGATGACATGGCAGGTGACGTGGCAGTGTCACGTTAGCAATGCTAACGTGGAAGGTGACGTGGCAGTGCCACGTCAGCAGTGATGACGTGGCAGTTTCGTTTTTTTTTTTTTTGAAAAAAAAATTGGTTCTGTTATAGAATCAGAAAAAATTTTAAAAAATATTGGTTCTACTACAGAATCATAGGGTTCTCCACAATTCTCCACGTAAGGTGGTTCTCCATAGAGTGCTACTCATATATAGTATATGAGCGCAATGAGATAGCTCAAGTGTTTAAGGGCTTATCTCTTGTCATCCCTTGTCGTCCCAAGTTCTGGGTTCGATTCTCGCTTACCTCCAAGATATGTTGGAATAAATACTCATTTGTAAGGCATATAAGCCTAATTATTCAGAAAAAAAATTATATATAGTATATAATTATGAGTGATTGTAAAAACTTAAAAAATAAATATATTTTATTATTACTAAAAATCCCCCATTTTATTTTATAATTTGGTTCAAATACGAAATAATTTATATTAATGTTATTATAATTTTGTAACAATTTAATTACACATAAATGAGTCAGGTCCATGTTATCAACTAACTGACCAACAAATTATTAATATTTTAACTTATGTAAAGTTACACATAAAATTAGTTAACAACAAACACTCTACATTTTTATTTTATCAATATACTTTTCCTAAGATTTTACATAAAGTAGTACTAACAAGAAACTAGTAAGCAATTTTGGGAATTACAATTTATTAGTATATTTTATTATTTAGGGGTAAAAAAAAAAGAAAGAAAAAGTATGTGAGGTTGTTTCATCCAACATACAGATGAGACTTTCCTTTAAACAAACTCGTGACTTGGGGCTTGTGGTCGAACGACGCCGTAGCTTCATCTCGTTGCCGGCAACACCAGGTATCTCATTCTTTTATTTTTTTTTAATTTTCTAATTAATAATAACATTAATCTCTCTTTAATTTAATTTAATCATCCTGATGATTTGTCTTAATACACTTAGGAGTATTTCGTTTCTGTTTTGCCCTAACAATTTCCCCTCTTTCCCCCACAACCAAAATCAAAGCTTTCATTTTTATTTTTGATTATATAAATTATCATATTCTTTTTTATATCTGCGTGTGCGTGTTTGCTGGAACCTTGATATCCATGTGTGTGTGTAATTTACTTGGTTTGATTCACTCTAGCTTTAATCAATATGTTGGCTTTCTGTCAAAGATGTATGTGTGTATGTATGTGTATGTATAATTCAATAAATGACATTTGCTGGTTTACATGTTTTGTCAATGTGTTAACTGATTCTATTACCAACACTTTTAATTGCATTGCGCATATACTATCAAAGTGAATTCCCAAACTAAAAGTTTGCCCTTATTTTCAAGGGAAGGGAAGGGGGAGGGATGACTTAGCATTTTAACATTTATAGTGTTTCGAGTTCTGCTGTCTATATGTTGTTTGACTCGGAAACAAAACAACTGGTTGTTAGAATATCGATTGAATTGGCCCCGCCCAATGCCTTAGGTAGGATAGAATGGTGTTGTTTTCTGTTTCTAGTATAGGAAGCTGTATATTATAAAGCCTTTAAGATCATAAATGTTCAATTTTGAGGACTTAATATAAGTAGTTGCAGTTTGCATTGAGCAGGGTTTATAGCACACAAAGTAGCATTGATTAGCATCAAAAGCGATGTTACCCAACCATGGTATTTTTTTGGTTTCTGACCGGAATTTCTTTTCTCTGAATTACACCTTATTAGACCAAATCAAAACAGTGAAGAGAATATGAAAACAAGGATGGATGAAGAACAGAAGCATGTGATATGTATTAGGGCTGCGGGCAATTAAGTAACATCATTTCTTCGTACATAAATGTATCTGAATAGTGATACGTGTTAAGTGTGTGTTGCAGAAAGACTGCTGCTATTTATCCATTTATAGGTGATTATTGCACAATTTAGGTTCTAGTATAATATAATTTTATTTATCCAATTTGCTGCGCTTAATGAATTGGCAACTGTTAAAGGAGCAGTTTCTACAATATCTGTTCCGCAAGAGTCTCTTGATATATTGTGTTGGCCCTAAAAATCTTGATAAAGTTGTGAATATAAAGAGCTTTTTGCTTGATTATCATTTTCTCAATGACCTTGTGCGCTCCATTTCTTCAACCTTGAGAATATTATTCTAATGTGTAACACTCAATGGCGATCTGTAATCTTCTCTACAATGAGTCCACACATTTCATAGCCCTGCTGATATGATTACGAGAATTAAAATGTTCAAGATTTAACTATGCGATATTCATCAAAATTGTTCTCGATTTATATTATTATCATTATTATCCTGCTCATTTGTCACTTACGCTATCCAGTTTAGATTTTATGAGATGATGGAAATGTATGGAAGCAATTCAGGATGCAGTCCTGGACCAATTGATGATTCTGTATTGCACGATCAAGATAAGCATGTCTCGTCAGCTGTGTGGGAGGGGCAGGTACTTTACTTTGAGACAAGTTTCTTTCTTGATTGTTATAGATTGTCATATCATTGTGATATTGTTCAGTTTACTGATAGTGTACAATATATTAATGCAAATTAGTTGACTGACATAATTACAGGAGCGTGGTGCACTAAGATGTCATGAACACACCTCAAAGCTAGATCAGTGGAGACTCACTCCAAAACAGATCGAGTTAATCACTAATGCTGGATTTGGCTACTTGAGATTGATACCAGCAATAAGTTTGGACAACCCTCTCATATCTGCTCTAGTTGAGAGATGGAGGAGGGAAACAAACACTTTCCATTTTACTGTTGGGGAAATGACTGTGACTCTAGAAGATGTTGGATTATTACTTGGGTTACCGATTGATGGAGACCCTGTTATAGGTGTAACTTATACAAGCTGTGAAGCGGTATGTATAAAGTATTTAGGTAGAGCACCAGACTCTGGTTCCACAAGTGGCGGAATGTTGAAGCTTAGTTGGTTGAAAGAGACCTTCTTCCGGTGTCCCTTGGATGCACACATTGAAGATATTGAGCGACATACACGCGCCTACCTTCTTTACCTTGTTGGTAGTACAATTTTTTCTACTACGACTGGTAATAAAGTTCCTGTTATGTACCTTCCACTATTTGAAAATTTTAAATTAGCTGGGAAGTATGCATGGGGTGCAGCAGCATTGTCATTCTTGTATAGAGCCCTGGGTAATGCATCTTTAAAGTCTCAGAGCACCATTAGTGGCTGTTTAACTATGCTACAGGTCATTTTCGCTGCTATATCAAGTGTTTTTTTATTCTTCCGGTATTCTGTTGGAGAATCTTATTTAATTAAGAAGAAACATGGTATTTTTTATAAGAAAAATACATAAAGAAAGTGCACCATGTTTATTATTTATTTTTTAGTGCTGGAGCTACTACCGTCTAAGTGTTGGCCGCCCAAAGCTTAAGCAAGAACCAAAGCATGATTGCTTTCCATTTGTACTTAGGTGGAAAGGAAAACAATGTGGTGCCACCAACCGTGATGTGGCCTTCTACCGTAAGGCTTTAGATTCTCTAAAGCCATCTGATGTAAGTTGCATTCTATGAAGTGCTGTGATGCTAAATATCCTTTTGGAACACAATTAATTGAACTGTATTAGTTTATAATATGCAGGTCGAGTGGTGTCCTTACTCGAATATAAGTCTTGTGGCTATACCACAAAACATAAGAAACAATCTGATTCTTGGGAGATCAAATACAATGTTAATATGCTTTGACAAGGCAGAAAGGCACCTCCCGGATCGCTGCTTAAGGCAATTTGGCATGCAACAACCAATACCACAAGATGTGCAGAGGTGGGAGAGGAAGAGCCGCGGAGTGGATGGGGGTGTGGACTTGGCAGGAAAAATGGAGTCAGAACTAACGGAATGGATAGATCGTCATCTTCGAGTTGTGGACATTGATGAAGACGTGGATGAGAATGACTATATGCCTTGGTATGTGAATATCACTAGGAAATTAGTTGGGAGGCCTGTACCAATATCATCTGAATTTCAAAGAATGGTATATACCCTCTTTTCTTTTAGTTAATTACACTTAAGCCTGCAAAATATTTATTCCACACTGGTTGATGTTTACTGCGTGTTAGGTTCTTAAATGATTATCATAGAAAAAACTTACTATGTGTTTAATTTTTAATTGTCATTCTAAACAACTGCTACTGTAGAACGTTGCATTGAGGGACATTGCACATGTGGTGGATATGCTTTCGACACGGGGGATGGATAATCAACAAATAAATGCAGTGGCAAGGATAAGGTATCTTGCTCATGAATGCCTAAGGGACCATGGAGGAAGTCTGATTGTAGAAGTTGCCAACCCACAAGATGATATTGTTAAAAGGATTAGAGGAAAGGAGAGGGTAAGAAGGAAAAGTGTGGGAAAACGGAAGCGGAAAGAACACATACAGCACTCCCATGTAGATACTGAGGATGTCCAGTCAGACCTTTGTATAGTGCAGATGGATGCGGATCAGTCACCATTATATCATTTGAATAATGAGTTGGATCATTCACAGCTATGTCTTCCTGCTAGTGAAGGTGAAGATGCAGAACTATGTTATTTGCCTACTAAGGTTGTGGAAAGACATGGTTGTCTTGAGAATCAAGTTGATGATTCACACTTCACGCATGCCACTGAGGCAATTCATGAGAGTCGGTACCCACATATGATCAGTGTCAATACGTCAATGCCATCAAATGCAGACATCGATATTGTTTCGCAGTCCTCCCTAGAATCTAGTAAGGATGTTGAACAACACAATGACTATAGTGTTCTTGTATAGAGAACGAAAGACACTGTCATTTGATTTGTTCACTTCTTTTTTTGCTTCTAAATATAGCTGGTAAGTCCTTCCATCCCAAGTCATTAATAGATTAGATGATCTCCATATGCAGACAGTCTTTGACTTGCAAATTCATGCTCTAATTGTTACCGACATTGCCAGAAAAACTTGAAAATTTGGAGCTACCTTCTTACTGGCCTGTAATCTATCTCCCTTGATAGAAAACATAGTATTAGCCTTCTGAGTTTTCTATGTGTCTGGCTGTCTGCTACCATAAGCAAAGTTGTTTTGTATATTGCAGTTTACTTGATTTAAATTGTTGTACCTTTTATGTTGACTGAAGTTATTATTATGATCCAGCAATATTTTCAGTTAGCAGGACAAGAATGTTGCTTTTAGTTTTTGTTCATCCCTACCTTTTTTTGATCTTCTAAGTTCTACCTTGCTAGGTTTACATAAAATAAATAACCTGTTGTCTTTATTAGAGGTAAAAATTGTTTGTTGACAATATTTGGCAGTCTCAAAAGTCAGAAATGCATAAAATGCAAACTCTTTTTAAAAGACCACGTCTCATGCCTAGTTCACTACTAAATGGACTGTTTTAATTTATTTATTTTTTAATTTATGGGGGCCTTGTAAACACTTTTTTTTTTTTTTTTAAATTGTGTATAGTATTATCATTCCTTTTGATAAATGTAAGGGTGACACGAAAATTCAGGAATCACATAGTATAAGACTTTAGCATGAGGTTAGAGCATCTTCAATGGGAAAGAGTCCTTAGTAATACTCCCTCCATTCCACCCAAATGTTTACATTTGGGTTGGGCACGGAGACCAAGGAAAAATATAAAGGAGGGGAGAAGTAAGAAAAATGAGTAAAGTGGTGGGATCCATCACTATATAATGTATAAAATGAGTTGGTGGAGGAAAATGGTGTATGTAGTTGATTTTTATATTATAAAACTTTATCATTTCAGGAAAGTTTAGAAATGTAAAGAATTGGATGGGACATCCCAAAAAGTAAAGTGTAAAGAAATGGATGGGACAGAGGGAGTAATATTTTAGATGATACATGATATGGATGTGATATGTGAAAATATTTTACTTCAATACATAATTCTTCAAAGTATAAATTATAGATAATCAAAACTCATGATATAGATGATATGTGAAATTTTTTTACTTCAATGCATAATTCTCTTAGTATAAATTATAGATAATCAAAATTCATTGGTTATATTTATCGAATCAGGATCTCCCTTACCAAAAAGTATACACAATTATCATATTATCTAAAGTCATTGAAATTTCAGTTATTCCCCTTATGTTAAATTTTAATTATCTTCTAACGTATTTTTTTTAGCATATCAAATTCTTGCGAACACCATTTAATTCGCCAACTATTGAAATTGAAAGTTTTTAACTGGAAGTTGCGAAATATATCGTGGACTAGTATGTTGCCCGCTACGTTTCGGTTTCATTATTTTCAATATTTTATTATTTTTGAGTCATTGTGTTATATTCAATATAAAATTAAAAATCAATTATTATTTTATTATTTTTGAGTCATTGTGCTATATTCAATAAAAAATTGAAAAATAATTTTGTCTAAACAAAGTAGTAACTAAAAATAATAAATATAATATTTTATTATTTTTGAGTCATTGTGTTAAACGTGATTAATCACATTGATTTAAAACTCACATTTCTTAAATATCCAATTAAAGTGGTAGTTGTAATGTCTAAACAAAGTAATAACTGCCTCAAATTTGTACAGGTCATAACATTTCCACTATCATCTCCTCAAATTCGTACAGGTCATAACATTTCCACTATCATCTCTTCTCGACATTGCAGACCATTCCAAAGTCTTAAAAGCAAAGATACAAAATAAATTTTTTGTTACAAAGATTTCTCGGCATCGCCTTCGGCGATACCTCGCTTTTTATATAAAAGAATTAACTATTAAAAATATATTATCACATTGTTATGTGTCAATTTTGCTAAAATCATGGAACAACTTTTTTAAATGACGCAACACTACAAATTTTTAATGTCTAAATCACTATTTTGATCTATTAATTATGAATATATATATGTATTTTTTATATATATTGTGAATTTATCTATATTTTAATAAAGAAGAAGAATCAAAATTTATCTGTAGTTTAACTATTTTGTATATATAAGTAATTTTAAAAAAATAGTAATTTAAATTTTAATAAAGGAGAAGAAGTAAATTTATAAATATAATTAAAAAGACAACAACAACTCTCGTGAGCTTTAAGAATATTACTTAATTTTTCCTCACCTTAATTTTTTCCAAGTAAATTTGAACTCTCAGCTTAAATTTCAACAAATAGAATGTAATAACAAATAAAAACAGCAAATATTGTTGCACAAACTGGTGCAATTTTCAGTACTTTTCATGCAAACTCACCTATTTAGGGCATTACAGATTGTCAGCAACATACATCATAGACTATTTAGTAGCACTGCCGAGTGCAGATGTACCAAAACATGTATTTCAAAGAAGAAAATTATACTTCTAATGCAACTCAAGTCCATAAAACATGGCACAACTGCAGTTCCAACTATATAATATTCTACATATCCACATAATATGACAAAATGACCGCCAATACAACTCGGAAGAAACCGAATCTAGGTGCAGATAAACCATTTAGTAGCAACTACAAATCCTTCTTTTCTCTGTGGACCAAAATTAAGGACAATTGTAACTAATCAAGCTCTATCCAACATCTAAGACTTCTCATCATGGTGATGTGTGTACACTGACTAAAGAACATCGGAACATAACTGTCCCATCATGTGATAAAATGACATGAGATCCGATAACTGTTCAATTGACATTTTCTCTATCACATTTTTTGCTAACCTTTCCCTCTCCGTATTTATTTTCAGCTACTGAGAGTAGGAAGATGCATTTCTCACGGTTGCACCCATCTGCTATAACCTAGGGCTGGCAATTTCGGGTTTCGGGTCGGGTTCGTGTCGGGTCATCAAATTCGGGTCGCGAATTTGACCCAACCCAAACCCGAACCCGACCCGAAAATTTAATTGGTCCAGGTACTCAACCCGAACCCGACACGAATGGGTTTCGGGTGGGTAACCCGACCCGAAAATAATTATATATATATATATTAAAAAATATATTTATATATATTAAATAAATATATATATATATATTAAAAATAATTATATACATTAAAAATAATTATATATATATTCGGGTCAGTTTCGGGTTACCTGAACCCAACCAAATTTTTTCGGGTCAAGTTTGGGTAAACCCGAAACCGAAAAATATAAACCCGAACCCGACCCATACGGGTGGGGTTCGTGTCGGGTTCGTGTCGCGGGTCCAAAATTGCCAGCCCTACTTTAATCTAATCTCTTGTTGCAAACTCAAAGCCGTGTTTGACTGCAATTGAAAAACAAACCAATAAGTCCTAATTTCCTTAAAATTTTGAGATACAATTATAAATATTACATAACACTCAGTTATCTACGTATCTCTATTATATTAAGTTTATACCTCCAGAAAATCAGCTCCCAGTTCAAGTTCAGAGTCTTTAAATGGATTCCTCTCATTTCCAGCTGCATATATATCTCGTGCCAGGGAAAAACTTCTAACTATAACTTTCCTCTTAATTTCCATTTCTTGATCAAGTTTAAGGGATCTTGGCACGCTTGTTGTGCTATGAAGCCTCTTCTGATAAGCTATCACTGCTTTAACAAACTCCTGCAAAGTTTAATTATATTGCACATAATCAGAACAGGCAAATATATTTTCACTTCTTATTAAGTTAATTAGCTTATGCCACAAGGGAAGTCATTTTCTCTGTTCCACTTGTCACATGGGGGTTTTGGAATGGAAAGACTTGCACAAATTATAATACAACTTGTTTCAATTAGCCATCTCAAGAATGAAAAAAATGGTACATAGTTAAAATAACAAAGACGGACTAAGAATCTGTTAAAAATGGTATCTTGTAAGCAGCAGGGCATCCTGGATAATCAAATTCATCCGAATCAGGCTTCCTCATTCGCTCGGGGTGAAACTGCAGTCCCATGATAAACTTGCCCTCATCTTGATTATACGCATCAGGATCATAAAACCCTTCAACTAACCCATCAGGTGCAAATGCCATAAGCATGAAACGCTGAGCGAACTTCTGAACTCCTTGATGGTGATAACTATTAACCCGAATCTCCATTTACTCATCCTCCAAAGAATCATTAAACCAATCGCTCAACGGCGTGTTCTTCACCACCTTAACCACATGCCTATGCCCATCGTAATTATCATAATCCATATGCACCACCTTTCGATCTTCAGAACAATTTCTTGTCAATTCCTTACCAATCGCAAAGATAAGGGGGATGGTATTCATAGAATAAGATCACAACAGGAGATACTGTCACGCTCATATAGCAACCTTCTCTGTCAAAATTGACAGCTCAAAGAGTTCCCCCCACCGCAACACACACCCCCCAAAAAAAAATTATAAGAATTAATTTTAAGAATGCAAATTATACAAAAAGAATTATAAGAATCAATTTTTCAAAATTTAAAGTTTAAATGCAAATTATTTTGAGTAATTTTAAGAATTATATTAATTAATAGAACTATTATCCATTGATAATATAAATCAGTTATAATCCTTATCCAAGGCAATCATCAACAATTTTCAGAATAGGCTAGACATCTTGATCGGCAAATATATAGCAGTCTTACATGGAGTTCATTTGAAGTATGTATAGCTTGCACTACTTAACAGTTACCATTGGTTTTAAAAAAAAAAATATAAGGCTTTTAGAACTTACAAACCATGTATTATCCAAGTTATAAGTTAAGAAAAACAAAGAGTGGACGTGGATTGTAGACTCTGCACTTCGCTGGTTTGTTCCAAAAAAGTTTCTTAGAAAATTACCATAACCTTAATGCTAGAATTCTCTTTGTTATGTAATCATAAGTGGTAGAATAAAGTCTAATCTATTTCCCAATCAAATTTCTTAATGCTAGGATTGTGAAGATGGTAAAGAACCATCATCGAGGAATGTTTGGTACGGTGTAAGGTATCATACTGATAATGATTTCCTTGACAAAGGCTAAGAAATGCATGTCTTGTATCGAAGAACTCACTTTCAAGAATCTCATCTTTATCCTTGGTATCCATAGGCACACCTTCAATCGCAACCTGAAATATTTTTGTTTAACCCAACTCTATCAGGACAGTAACAAATTGAACGGGCATGAATTACGAAGAGAAAACAGAACCACAACAGAAAAGTTGACAACCACAAAGAACTTACCAGATATAGCATATGCGAGTCTCTTTAATTACTAATAGGATGTCTATCATGCTCCTCCAATTTTTGTTCAACTTCATAACACCTATACGACACAGTTAGATAATTAAGAAATATAATCAGAAAAAGAATGCTGAATTTTTACTCTAAGTTCCTGCAAGTTCTTTAATTAAAACAGCTCGAGTCACCAAAAGATAATAATCTCTAACAGACCGAGCCATGTAATCAATAATGTTCCATAACACCATGTGCTGCTATTCTTTTTTCACGTGATCTCAAGAATCACAAACATATAGTGAATTAGTTATTAAATGTTACCATAGAGGGTTTGTATCGAAACTACAACCATGCTTTAGGCATCAGCAATTCATGAAACGGAAGTCAAAAGCAACAGCAGGCAATGTGGCATCAAGCCCTGACCCTATAGTACACTCAATGATTTACTGAGCAGGTCAGTGTAAAACTGAACAACTCAATCGCATCTTAGTTAAGTTGGCCACACAATCATAGGTTACTTAGCCACAGTGACTTCTTAAATTAAAATACCCCCTTGGAGGAGTCAATCTGCATATTTGTATTGACGTGGCTATTGCAAGCTTATAAACATCTACCAGCCCAATGTGGGACGGGAAAAGTGCCTAGTTTACTTTGCAGATATTAAACTGCATGCATAAGTAATTCTTCAGAATGTTTATGTCAATTTATCAAATTAAGAAGACTCCAAGACGGTGAATTTCCATCTCTCTCATCTGGCAATAAAATATTGTCAAGATGGAAGACCAACGGAACATTTTAAAAACTCAAAAATATTTTTACTAATACAGCAAGTCAACAGAGAAAATATGGAAAAGTTAGGTTAGATATTTACTTATCGCATAGCTGAAAATTTTTACACTGGTTGCAAACCCAACGATTCCCAGATGCCATCTGAATACAGCAGTGACTGCATGAGTGCTGCAAGTGAACCATGATGAAATCTTCCTTCATTGGGCTGATTGTTTCACCAAGCTATGAAATGTAACAAAAGAGTGAGAACGACGAACTATAATGTAATTCGTTCAGAGTAATTAGAAAATGGTAAAAGCAAAAAAATCTTTATATATGAACTTTAGCAATTGAATAATACTTAAAGAACAAAAATTATTTTAATCTTGTGAAACAATGTAAATATTAACAAAGTAAATTATAAGAAATCACATGCAAAACCCACTTTTGAGAGACTATCAACAAAAATATAAATAAGTGAATAACGGAAGCTCAACAATGTTTAGATTACTTTATGCATTAGCAACAGATCCTTTAATGCATTTCCAGAAAGATCAGCTTGACCAAACGATTTTTGAGCTCTTTTTGAAATGATTTTCTTTGTCAGCCCTTTCTTATGAAGTTTTCTTCCATCCTCCTCCTGTTGAAACTATCACCACATGGAATTATAATATGGTACCTCCTCTTCGGCACAAAATGATGTCCCCAGCCTTCAGAAACAAAAAATCAAAAGACCCATCTCAATAAGTCACTTACAACACCAGAAATCAAATACAGAAACAAATCCCCAAATTCAATCATAAACTGATGAGTCCCAGATAATCAAATTATTAGAGCTCTTTTTGAAATGATTTTCTTTGTCAGCCCTTTCTTATGAAGTTTTCTTCCATCCTCCTCCTGTTAAAACTATCACCACATGGAATTATAATATGGTACCTCCTCTTCGACACAAAATGATGTCCCCAGCCTTCAGAAACAAAAATCAAAAGACCCATCTCAGTAAGTCACTTACAACATTAAAAATCAAATACAGAAACGAAACCCCAAATTCAATCATAAACTGATGAGTCCCAGATAATCAGATTAGATAAAAACAGAGACATAAATGAAGCCATTTTAATACAGCACTTGGAACATCATAAATCGACAGAAACTCAAACACAATGTATATACTTCAATTATATGCATATAAACACATGATCATATCCAGAAAACAACAAATCAAAAAACTCATCTCAGAAAACCGCTTTACACAACAAAAATCTTCAAAAACCCGAAAATTGACAAACATATAGAAGATATAAGAATCTTCAAAATCATAAAGAAAATAATGATATAGAGGATATAAGAATCAACAAACATATTTAAATCATCTATAAAAACATTTTATCACTCACTCGTCCCAAAATTCTCACACACCTTTTATCAAACAGTTATACTACATTAAATCATAATTTATAGTGAACGACCATCATCACCACACCACATTGGGCATACATATAAAAGAAATTAGCAGATTAAAGAGTGGGTTGAATGAACTAACCATTTCAGTTAGTCGGACCACAAACATCGAAATTGAAATCGTCCAAATAATTTGAGGAACAACCTGCAAATCGAATACAAAAGTGAGAAGAAAATTTAACATAAATACAACAATTCGAAAGCATTGAAACTTTATATACAATATATATTGATATATAAGTAGGAGAAAAGTTGAGAGAAGAGCAGAGAGAAACTTTTTAGAAATGATTTTGAATTTAAAAAAGAGATAAGAAAGATAAGAGATGAAAGAACCTCTTTCATAACTCTCAGATCTGTTTTGAGTTTTTGAATTTCAAAATAACACATATGAAAGAGCACATCTATTGTTAATGACAAAATATAGATTCAGACAAAGAGAAGTTTGAATATTGTGTGGCTTGCAAAGAACGAAAGAAGAAAATGAGTGGAATGGTTGTACAAAAGTACCTTAATTCACGCCTCTGATTCGATCATTCCGGGAAAGTGATAAAATTGGAAGAGAGCAGCAGCTGGTGGTGGGTTAAGACTGCAGCTCACATGTTCCTGGTTGGTTTCAAAATATACTATTTCAAGCTATCAAAACGATGTGCTGCTTCTGCAAGTTTGTGTCTCTTTCCTTATTTATCATTTTTGTCTTCAAAGAATTAAATAATGTTTTGTCATTATTAATATGATCTGAGATTGATTTGATGGCATTTGTAAATAATTTTAATACAACTTTAAGGGTAGGGGGTGTAAAAAGACATGGAATTTGGCAACAGTATTTATGACATAGGGGATGATAGAAAGAAGATGGAGAAAATAATAAAAAAATTATTATTAATGATTTGGGCGGGAATTAATTTCAGTGTCATGCTTAGGCAGTTGTATGTAACGTGACGTCTGGCACTATTTAAGTACTATTTTCCAAAGTCATGAAACTCATACTTAAATTTTTCATTTTCTTCTATCAAGAATTGTAAGTTAAAACTTTGTGTTGTTACTTTTAACTAGCATGCGAGGCACATGTTAATTTTTAGATATTTTTTGTTTAACATGTAGCAATAACATTCTTAATTATTCATTTATTGAGAATATGTATAATGTTTTAGATATATTAAATATAAGTTGACTAAATATCAATGCTTCTAATTTCTACATAAGACGTTATTAATTTCCGCTACGTTAGTAATTTAGCTCATAAAACGAATGATACATTTTATTATTTGTGACATGTAATCTGCATGTATTGAATGTGTACAAATTATGTAGTTAGTGATAAACATTGGGTCATCACGTGATCATGGAGTGATACCCCCTTTCTCAATCCGAATGCGATTTCCGAACACGTCCCGATCCAGAAATAAAAATTATTTTGCTACCTAATCCTCGTCCATAATAGAAAACGGGGATCTCTCGGAAAATTGAGAATTCTTATTTTTTCTTAAAATGAAATTTTATATATTTTAAAACCTTTACAAGTGACGAGCTATTTTCTAGTAACAAACATAAATATTTGTACTAATGTCATTCGAGCGTTATTTTGATCGTGATCGAGTTTCATATATTAATTTAATAACTTTGTATGTAATCTACAACCTATATATTTTTAATACAGGTGATATTTGAAATTGATGGATTTATATGCGATTGTCAATTTTCGTTGATCGGTGAAAAATCTTGTTAATTAATGACAAATAGTTTAACTTTTATTCTAAATTCGCATTAAATATTAAATCAAGACTATAAATGATCGTTTTTAAAAAAATTAATCATTATTAAAATTTACATAAGCTAATATTTTAAATCGTGATATTAATTCAAACTTTTTATAAAACTATGAAATGTGATAAATGAGTTGGTTAAGTTTGATTGCAACAATCCGATCAAATTCGAAGTATTTTAAAATCATGTCAAGTTCTTGACCTGAAAACCCACCACATACTAAGATAGTAATTTTGATGTGCATTATATTAACTTGCTCTTATAACAGCGTCAAATACAATAAGTCGGATAGGGCTTGATATGGGCTGAAAGTAGGCCCTAGAAATACATTTAATGACACATTAAATGAACTAAGGATGGACCAGGGTCAAAGCCCATTAATGAGGCCCGAAACCCTAATTAAATGATAATTTCGTAGCTGTTAAATCAGCCAAATAAAAGGCTCCGTTATTGACTCCAAAAAGGAGTCAAAGCATATTTGGAGTAACCTCCAAGACATACAAATTCAATACTTATCCACCTTCCATCCGGAAGGATCTAGAATTGGGCCTAAGTTGTATCTTGCCCACCAAGACACCTAATTCTATTCTGATTCTATGGTTCTCAACACCTATATAAGGATCTGACTCCATACAAACAGAACTACGTTTTTTGGCTTGATTCTTGATATTTACAAGATACGTAGGCATCTTGTGAGGACCGAGTAAGTCATGAAACACTAGATCAACCATTAAAGTTTGAACTTTTCGTTCCACAACATTTGGCACCGTCTGTGGGACACGGATATCAACCATGGTTACCACCCGGAGGACACCAACACTTTCTGAAACCATTACCAGCACCACCGCACCCCCGATTGGGGAACAGGTACCCCTAGGGACGGATTCTCAGACACTAACCACTCAACCTCAAGGAACCGAAACGCAAACTCATGGGTCGTTACCCTTAGTAACGAATCCCACCACCCAAGGGACGAATCCCCTTCAGATGGTGGTCGCCCCTCTCGGAGGACAATCCGTTCCACCCATCGCTCAGATCTCTACGACCTTGATCCCCGCAAGCACGAACCCGGTGTATGGCTTGCCCAACTATCCCCCGTATCAGGCCGGACCAAGTGGTCACGCCCTCCAAATACGTGAGCCGTACAATCCACCTTACATTAGAGGTTTAGGACCCAATCAAGGCCAGCAATACTACGACTACTCAGGCCCATATTCTGATGACTCATCCTCGGAGGAGGATAGGGATGAAGCCCCGAGGAGGCGACGTCCGAGCAAGGAGCCTATAGGACAGGCTCGCCGAAGAATCCATGATGGACCCCCTCAGACACTTGCCGAGAGAATCAAGGCACACGAGGTCGAGATCCTACGGCTGAAGGACGACATGGCAAGAGAGCAAGCCAGGCAAAATCAGAATCGACCCCCTCCAGCTTCAAGGGAGATTCCCCTAATCGACTTGGAGAAATCTTCAAGGAGACAAAGAACGGTAGATACCCCAACTGGAAGATCAACAAGGGTTGAAACTCCCAGGGGAGACCCTAAGGATTTGATGCCATTGGGAGACCCTAACGATCCTACGCCCCCATTCACCGAGGAGGTGATGAGTGCGCACATATCACGGAAGTTTAAGATGCCTACTATAAAGGCTTACGATGGAACGGGAGATCCCTCTAATCATGTAAGGACGTTCTCAAACGCGCTGCTATTGCAACCGACAAGTGATGCCCTGAAGTGTAGGGCGTTCCCTCAAACCCTGTCGGGTATGGCACAACGTTGGTATAGTCGTCTACCCCCAAATTCAATCGGTTCTTTTAAGGAATTGAGTGCCGCTTTCGTTAGCCAATTCATCAGTGGAAGAGTTCATGAGAAAAGTTCTGCATCTCTTATGTATGTGGTGCAAGGGAAGAATGAGAATCTGAGAGACTACCTCAAGCGGTTCACTAAAGAAACATTAAATATCACTGATTTGGAGAATAAGGTGGCCATGGTAGCCCTGGAACATGGAACCACTGACCTCTTCTTTAAGAGGTCATTGGCAAAACATCCTCCTGAGAACATGGCTGAGTTACAACAGAGGGCTGATAAGTATATCAAAGCCGATGATAGTATGAAAAAAGATGCCACAACAGGAGGGAGTAATGATGATTCAAGGAAGAGGAAGACGGATCAGGAATATGATACCAATGACAAGTACCCACGTATGGGCAAGGATTCAGACTTGGCTCCTAGAAAGGGAAATCTGGGACAGAGATTTACTGAATACTCAAGGTTGAATGCCCCAAGAAGCCAAATCCTGATGGAGATAGAAAAGGACAGGGACGTGATATGGCCGAAGCCACTAAGGACTGATCCTGAGAAAAGAAACAAGAATCAGTACTGCCGATTCCACAAAGATGTGGGACATGATACCGACGATTTTAGACAATTGAAAGATGAGATTGAGTTCTTGATTCTCAAGGGAAAATTGAATAAATTTTGCAAAGATGGGGATCGGGGAAACCCAAGGCGGGATTATAATAGGAAAGATGAGGATCGTAACCGCAATCGGCAGCCCCGGGGCCAGTGATCAACATGATCTTTGGTGGCCCAACAGCGGCCGAGACAAGTAGAAATTCCAGAAAGGCGTATGGACGAGAGGTGATGCACATCGTAGGGGAAGTCCCGAAGCGTGCAAAGACGGAAGTCTCAATTGGATTCGATGATTTGGACCTTGAAAGGGTGAAGTTTCCCCATGATGACCCACTGGTTATCTCACCTGTGATAGGCAACTCCCAAGTGAAGAGAGTCTTGATTGACAATGGAGCATCAGTGGACATTTTGTTTAATGATGCCTTTTTGAAGATGGGATATACTGAGTCTCAGTTGACACCATCAAACATGCCCATATATGGGTTCAACGGAGTGGAGTCAAAAGTTGAGGGGACAATTCAGCTACCCGTGACTATAGGGCAGGAGCCACGGGAGGCTACTCAGATGTTAAATTTCTTGGTTATCAAAGCTACATCCACATACAATGCTATCCTAGGTAGGACGGGACTACATGCTTTTAAGGCGGTTGCCTCAACCTATCATTTAAAGATTAAGTTCCCGACCAGAAATGGAGTAGGAGAAGAGAAAGGGGATCAAAAGATGGCAAGGAGTTGTTATGTGGCCGCACTGAGGCCGGATGGAACCGGGGGGCAGGTCCTCCTAATCAAGGATATGGATGTTCGAGAGAATGAAGAGCGGAGAGGAAAACCAACAGAGGACTTGGTTTCCATACCTTTGGAGTTGGGAGAGTCTGAGAAGGTTACTTACATCGGGGCATCTTTGAAAGACCCCTTGAAAAGCAGGTTGATCACCTTCTTGCAAGACAATAGTGACGTCTTTGTGTGGACAGCGGCTGATATGCCAAGGATAGATCCCCAATTGATAACACACAACTTGAATGTGGATCCAGACCGGAAGGCGGTGAAGCAAAAGAAGAGGAATTTTGCACCTGAGAGGCAAGAAGCCATAAAATAGGAAGTTGACAAACTCCTAGAGGCAGGCTTCATTGAGGAAATTCAGTTCCTAGAATGGTTGGCCAATCCAGTAATGGTCAAGAAGGCAAATGGAAAGTGAAGGATGTGTATAGATTTCATTGATCTGAACGATGCATGCCCAAAGGACTGTTTTCCCTTGCCAAGGATCGATACATTAATAGATGCCACAGCTGGGCACGAGATATTGAGTTTCATGGATGGATTTAGTGGCTACAATCAAATCAAGATGCACAAGGATGATATTCCTAAGGTAGCATTCATCACTGACTTTGGTGTGTATTGTTACCTGGTCATGGCTTTTGGACTAAAAAATGCAGGAGCTACCTATCAAAGGTTGGTAAACAAGATTTTTGCTCATCTCATTGGAAAGACTATGGAAGTTTACGTGGATGACATGTTGGTGAAGAGCCTGCATAAGGTAGATCACATTGAGCACCTTCGAGAGGCATTTGAAGTTTTAAGACACCACAAGATGATGTTGAACCCCGCCAAGTGCGCTTTTGGTGTTGGGTCAGGGAAGTTCTTGGGTCTTATGGTCTCGAAACGAGGTATCGAAGCTAACCCCGACAAGATTAAAGCTATCTTAGATATGGAACCACCACATTCCATAAGGGACGTACATAAACTAACTGGGAGGATTGCTGCGTTGGGTAGGTTCGTCTCTAAATCCGGGGATAAGTGTTTGCCATTTTTCAGAACACTAAAGAAAGTAAAAAACTTCGAATGGACAGAAGAAAGCCAAGAGGCCTTTGAACAGGTGAAGAAGTATATGGCTGAAGCTCCGCTGTTGGCCAAGCCAAGTGTGGGAGAAGTCCTCTATCTTTACTTGGCAATTTCAGGTCAAGCTTTGAGTACGGTGCTGGTAAAAGAGGAAAACAAGGTTCAGAAACCCGTATACTATGTGAGCAAAGTTTTACACGGAGCAGAGTTGAACTACTCCACTATTGAGAAATTTGCCTTAGCATTGGTAACTGCCTCTAGGAAACTACGACCCTATTTTCAGGCACATAAGATTGAGGTCCTTAGAGGACAACCATTGAGGAATATTTTGCACAGCCCTAAAGCCAGTGGTAGGCTCATCAAGTGGGCAATTGAGTTGGGAGAATTCGATATTAAGTACAAGCCAAGAACGGCCATCAAAGCTCAGGCACTTGCTGACTTCGTGGTTTAATGCACCATTGACAACCAAGAAGTCGGGGGGCAGGAGATACCTCAGGAAGGCAATAAGGAAGACAAGGAACCCATGATTGAGGAGAAGGAATTCTGGATGCTCTATTTTGATGGGGTATCAAAAACAAAAACAAGTGGTGCAGGTCTTGTCTTACAAAGTCCTGATGGATTCATGATTGAATACGCCTTGAAGTTGGACTTTCCAACAACAAATAATGAGGCAGAATATGAAGCTCTGATAGCTGGACTTGGCTTAGCAGGAGCCCTAAGGGTCAAAAACCTTAAAGTTTGTGGAGATTCAAGGCTGGTTGTGGCCCAAATCAATGGAAAGTTTGAGGCAAGGGATGAAACCATGGCTAAATACTTAAGGCTTGTGAAAGCAATATTGACTCAATTTGATAAGTGCTACATTGAGCACATTCCAAGGGAGGAAAACACCAAGGCTGATGCCTTATCCAAGTTTGCCTCCTCCGAGATAGAGAATTATTCGGGAAGTGTTTACTTCCAAGTTCTGGGAACTCCTACCATTGATTCGAAGTAAGGGAATGTTGGATATGAAGGAATTTATGATCGTAGCGGAAGCGTAAATCACATTTACTTGCATAAAAACCTAATTAATCATGTATATAGATTTAAATATTGTATGAACACAAGAAAAAATACCTTGATAGCTTTCCTGGGATTGTTATGAATGTATCTTTGATTTCCAGCAATCACCCCTCAAGTGTGGAGTGCTCTAATGGTATCCACCAAGATTAAATATCATATAGTAGATTAAGAACAATTGAGAAAATTAATTAAATGGTTTGGAATGATTTTGATGAACTTCAAAAGCTCTCCATGATCTTCTAAACCTCCTGGGATGTTTTGTGTTATGTTTTTGAGATGTGTTTCCAACTCTTGGATATGTTTGATATTTAAAGAAATAAAGTCTTTACTTTATCTAATTAAATAATCATTTAATAATTAAAACCCTTTTAATTATTAATCCCATTCTGAAAATAATTCTCTCATAAAATTTAATTTCTCAAACTAAATTTTGTAATTAATAATTATTAAGAACTTTTCTTAATTTATTTATAATCTATTAAATCTCATTTAATAAATTATAAATAATTGCTAATTAATTATTTATTCAATAAATAAATAATTCATAGCCATTATTAATTATTCTCATCATCTATAAATATTTAATCTTTTTATGGTGTGACCCTTTAGGTTCAATATTAAGCCGGTAGTAGAAATAAATAATAATAAACTATTTATTATTACTTATACGAATTACTAATTAATTCGTTAAATATAATTACATAAGTAATTAATATTTATTCTACATCGTGAGTGATACTTTTGAATATATCGCGACTATCCGGATAATATGAATTCATTGCTTAGAATATATAAAACCTATTCAGCAAATGGTTACCGTACAATCAATTCCTTCTACCCGACAATATCCCGATTAAATACAAGGCATGGATCGCGTGTCAAGCCTATTTAATTTAATCATATAATTTCTTATACATTATGTCTAGTTCATTTGAATTAGAAACTCTTTCTAACTTCAATTACTCTGGCCAGAGATTCCAGAACTAACATAGTAAGAACATCATAGGATATTTACTTTCTTTTACTGAAAGGGGTAGATTCTTTATCGATCGTTAACTATCTTCATATACAAATTCCTATACCCGGAATAGAACTAATGATTGTCCCTTGAGGACTTAGAACTAAACCAAAACATAGTTCATTGTATATAAGATTACTTTAACGGTCTCAAGTCTAAGGACACTTGTACCACCATCAACTTATGAACAACTATTAACACGTGAGTAAACTCCATTAGTCGTTCATTTGATCAAGTCACGTTCAGTGAACTTATTCTCCAATAAGCACCTACATACTAGCTATAGTGTCACCACACGAATGTCTATGAGAACAGACATCCTTCCGAGGAAGCAAGCATAGTATGTACCGATCTTTACGGATTGACTAACTCCCAATTAGTTATCCTACGATCGGGAACTATTTAAGTTTAGTGTTATCATCTTCTAGATCTCATTATTATAATCTCATTATAATTCTAGAAGCTTTACTCTAAACTATGGAACTTCTTATTTAAACACTTTAAATAGATAAAGCCCGTAATAAAAACAACAAGTCTTTTATTAATATAAATAAAATCAAATAAGATTACATGAAAGTGTTTCCTAACCCATCACACATGATTGGGTTTAGGACAAAATACTATCAAACTCCCACTTGTACTAAAGCCAATCACTCTGGTATCTTATACCCATCTTCTCTCTATGTCGATCAAAGTGAGCCTGAGACAATGCCTTAGTAAATGGGTCCGCTATGTTGTTATGTGTGTCAATTCTTACGATGTTGACATCCCCTCTTTCTATGATCTCTCGAATCAGATGAAAGCGCCGCAGCACGTGTTTGGAATTCTTATGGGATCTTGGTTCCTTAGCTTGAGCTATCGCAGCGTTGTTATCACAATACAACACTATAGGATCCTCAATGCTAGGAACTACTCCCAAATCAGAAACAAATTTCCTCATCCAGACAGCTTCCTTTGCAGCTTCACATGCAGCTATATATTCCGCTTCCGCTGTGGAGTCAGCCGTTGTAGGCTGTTTGGAACTCTTCCAACTAATCGCTCCCCCATTTAGAGTAAATACATACCCTGACTGGGATCTCCTACCATCGCCTTCTGATTGAAAACTAGAGTCAGTATAACCCTTAATTTTCAATTCAGATCCACCAAAAACAAGAAAAACATCTTTAGTCCTTCTCAAGTATTTCAATATGTTCTTCACTGCTTTCCAGTGTTCTTCACCTGGGTTAGACTGATATCTGCTCGTCACACTAAGTGAATGAGCAACATCAGCTCTAGTACATAACATCGCATACATGATGGATCCTATTGCCGAGGCATAAGGAATCCTACTCATGCGCACCCTTTCCTCATATGTCTTTGGAGACATCTTCTCGGAAAGAGTAATCCCATGACTAATAGGAATGAGACCTCTTTTCGAGTTCTCCATGCTAAACCGTTTTAGCACTTTATCGATGTATGTACCTTGGGATAGGCCAATCGTTCGATTAGATCTATCTCTATAGATCTTCATCCCTAAAATATAGGATGCCTCTCCCAAGTCCTTCATAGTGAAGTTCTTTGATAGCCAGACCTTGACTGATTGTAACATCGGTATATCATTTCTTATTATAAGTATGTCATCCACATACAATATAAGAAATGTTACCGCGCTCCCACTAACCTTCTTGTAAACACATGGTTCATCTAAGTTTTTGATAAAATCAAACTCTTTGATTGTCTCATCAAAACGGATGTTCCATCTTCGAGAAGCTTGCTTCAAACCATATATGGATCGAAGCAGTCTATATATTAGATTTTTGTTTCCCCTGGAAACAAAACCCTCTGGCTGTGTCATATACACTTCCTCTTCAAGTTTCCCATTGAGGAAGGCCGTCTTTACGTCCATTTGCCAGATCTCGTAATCATAGTAGGCTGCAATCGCAAGCAAAATCCTAATGGATTTGAGCAAGGCTACAGGCGAAAAGGTTTCATCAAAGTCAATCCCTTGTCTTTGTTTGAATCCTTTTGCCACAAGCCTGGCTTTATAGGTCTCCACCTGGCCATCTGCTCCTAACTTTCGTTTGTATATCCATTTGCACCCAATGGGTTTAACTCCTTCAGGTGCCTCAACCAAAGTCCACACTTGGTTTATATACATCGAGTCCATTTCGGATTTCATGGCATCCTGCCATTTCTCTGAGTCATTACAACTCACAGCCTCTTCATAAGTCATAGGGTCCTCATCATCAACAAATGACAAATCATCATCATTTTCAATGACAAGCCCGTAATATCTTTCGATTGGGCGGGACACTCTCTCTGACCTACGTAAAGGTTGTTCTACAGAAGGTTATTCTTTCTGAACAGGTACTTCTTCTCTAATCGTTGCATTTTGTGGTTCTTGAACTTTATCAAGTTCAATATTTCTCCCACTGTTTATATCAAGGAGGAACTGTTCCTCTAAGAAGTGTGCGTGTCTAGAAACAAATATCCTTTGATCAGAAGGATCATAGAAATAATATCCATGACCTTCTTTAGGATATCCCACAAAACTGCATTTCACGGATCTAGGTTCCAACTTATCATGTTCAACTTTCTTGACATAAGCTGGACACCCCCAAACCTTAACATGTTTAAGACCTGGTTTCTTCCCACTCCACATCTCATGTGGGGTCGTGAGAACCGATTTAGAAGGCACCTTGTTCAGTAAATACGCTGACGTCTCTAAAGCATAACCCCATAGTGATACTGGAAGATCAGTAAAGCTCATCATGGACCTCACCATATCTAATAGAGTGCGATTCCTTCTCTCAGATACTCCATTTAATTGTGGAGTATAGGGAGGGGTCCACTGAGAAACTATACCATTTTCTTTAAGATAACCTAAAAACTCTCCGCTTAAGTACTCACCTCCTCGATCTGATCGAAGAACTTTTATACTACGTGCGGTTTGTTTTTCTACTTCATTTCTATATTCCTTGAACTTTTCAAAAGCTTCGGATTTGTATTTCATAAGATATACATATCCTAACCTGGATCGATCATCCGTAAAAGTAATGAAGTATGAAAATCCTCCTCTAGCACTTGTTGACATTGGTCCACATACATCTGTGTGTACCAAGTCTAACAACCCCGCAGCTCTCTCTCCATGTCCAGTAAATGGAGATTTAGTCATTTTACCCATGAGACAAGACTCGCATGTAGGATATGATTCAAAATCAAAATGTTCTAGTAACTTATCCTTATGTAATGTGCGAAGTCTGTTCTCACTAATATGACCTAGTCTGCAGTGCCATAAATAAGTTGGATTTTTATTATCTCTTTTTCTTTTATTATTAGGTTGTTCAATTTGAAACAAATTATGTTCTAAGTCACATATATACAAACCATTATGTAATGTATCGTATCCATAAGTAATATTATTTCTCTTAATTAAACATTTATTATTCTCAACAATAAATGTAAAACCATCCGAATCAAGTACAGGAATAGAAACAATATTTCTTACAATAGATGGTACATAATAACATTTATTCAACACGATAGTTTTGCCCGTAGGCATATGCAAAGGAAATGATCTTACAGCTGCAGCAGCAACTCTTGCTCCATTGCCCATCAATAGAATCACTTCATCTTCCCCCAGAGATCTACTTTGCTTTAGTCCCTGCAACGAATTGCAAATATGAGACCCACAAGCAGTATCAAATACCCAAGTAGAAATCTGACTTAAAGACATATTTAGTTCAATCATGAACATACCTGGATCAGAAGCGGTAATCTCATTGCCCTTCTTATTCTTTAACTCTGCAAGGTAAACCTTGCAGTTCCTCTTCCAGTGTCCCACCTTGTTACAGTGGAAGCAAACTCCTTTGCTTTTCGGGTCAGCCTTTGGTGGAACAGGCTTATTCTCACCCTTTTTCTTATTCTTCGGCTTCCAGTTCCTCTTCCTCTTAGTAGAGGTACTGGCACCGATCATAAGAACAGAACCCCTTTTTGAGGAAAAATTCGCCTCAGCAGTTTTCAGCATGTTGTGGAGCTCAGCTAAGCTGGCATCCAGCTTGTTCATGTGAAAGTTCATAACGAACTGCGAGAACGAATCCGGGAGTGACTGTAAGACTAAATCTTGGCATAACTCCCCATCCATGACAAAACCTAACTGCCCTAGATGCTCAATCAGATTGATCATCTTAAGCACATGGTCATTCACAAACGACCCTTCAGCCATTCTACATTGGAATAGCTCTTTCGATATATCATATCGAGCGGTTCTCCCTTGTACATCATAAAGCTCCTGTAGATGTATCAGAATGGTAGGAGCATCCATTTTCTCATGTTGCTTCTGTAACTCAGGTGTCATGGATGCTAGCATGACACATTGAGCAACATTAGCAGCATCTAATCATTCATCATACACTTCTCGTTCATGGAAAAGTGCATCATCAGAAGGAGGTACAGGTAAAGGCGAGTCAAGCACATAATCCTTCTTCTCAGCCCTGAGAACGATTCTCAGGTTTCGAAGCCAATCAGCATAATTGGGACCAGTCAATTTGTTCGCATCAAGTATGCTACGGAGTGATAGAGCAGAAGACATGATCTATAAATCTGAAATTTGTGAACACATAACAACATTAGTAGATATCCAATTTTATTATAACACCTTATGAATCGGGTCTTTATTCATAGGTGGCTCCCACAGTTTTATTAAAATTATACAACCCTCAAATGTATAACTTAAGCATTTACTTAAGCATTCTCAATGCATGTGAGAATAGGGATCCTACTTTCCATTATATAACCTCGGCTGTAGCACGAAACGCTATGTAATGTTCCATAGGCAGATAACTCTTTATCAATTACATCTCATGTTATTCCCTAATTCCATTTAGCCTCTTGAATCATTGAATCACGGCTGTAGCACGTCTAAATTCAATATTCTAAGTCAAGTGAGACCCAACATCTCGTTAAATTAATAAGATCTCAATAGCCCACGGCTGTAGCACGTAACGACAATTGGATTCTAATTAATTATACGCATCTCATGTAATAGACAAGTAATTCCTATTTTTGAAAACGAAGCCCTCGGCTGTAGCACGAAACGACAAAGCTCAAAACTAAGAATCACTTTCTACCATGTTGGAAGGCTATGACCGACACAAGCCCGTTGTGACATTGGCCATTTTATTACTTGATATTAAATAACGAGGGATTTTATATTATTTAGGTTACGAAACGTTTTCGTTAAAACCTAAAGTCAAACATGCATTTTATATACGATATATAAAATTATATATATTATCTCATGGCATTTCTATGCACACATATATATAGGCAAACATGTTATATCATGTTAAACATTGTTAAACATCTATATGAAACAATATTAGTATTTTAAAGCATTTTACACAATTAAAACGGGCTTTAAAACACTTCCGGAAGCTATAACCATTTTAAAATTAATTTTTAAAATTTATTTGACCACTCCATTAGATCCGTCTCGAAAAAACGAATCCAACGATATATTATACGCCTCAAACGGAGTTACGGATCAACGGGAAAAGTCAAAATACGAATCAGGGTCATTTCTGTCACATACAGACACTGTAACGCATTACCAGAATGCGTTACAGGCCAAAAAACCATTTTTTCTCTGTAACGCATTCAACACATGCGTTACTCAGTCATGCTGACGTCATGGTGACGTCAGCCCTCGACCCGACCCTGACCCGACCCGATTTTCGACCCGACCCGGATGACCCGACCCGACCCGGCGCGTGCGCTGCACGCGCGGCGCGTGAGCTGCACGCGCGGCGCGTGAGCCGCCAGCGCGTGCCGCCCACGCGCGGGACGCAGACGCGCGCACTGAACTCTGTTTAGTCGACAGAAGCATTTTTAAATATATAATATACTATTTAATATTTAACAAAAATCACAGTCGACCAGTCCATTACTTTCCAGCCCACTAGCCCAATAATACAATATTTTGGGCCCCCAAATAATACTACCCATCTAGATATTTATATATAAATAATATATATTTATAAACAGATTATTATTTATTAATTTCTAAACTCTTTAAAAATCAATAATAAATAATCTATCCATGGGAAAATTATGAAACTTTTTCTGGGACTTCTACAACACTTGTAGAAAATATATCAGTGATCAAAATTATTTTAAAAAATAATTTATTAATTAATTCGTAATTAATTTGATTATAGCCTCCTAGAACTTCAAAAATTCATAACTAATTCATACAAGCTTGAAAAATTCCGAAATTTTTTCTGGGATCTATATACATGCAACCTATGCTCTGATACCATTGAAGGAATTTATGACCGTAGCGGAAGCGTAAATCACATTTACTTGCATAAAAACCTAATTAATCATGTATATAGATTTAAATATTGTATGAACATAAGAAAAAATACCTTGATAGCTTTCCTGGGATTGTTATGAATGTATCTTTGATTTCCAGCAATCACCCCTCAAGTGTGGAGTGCTCTAATGGTATCCACCAAGATTAAATATCATATAGTAGATTAAGAACAATTGAGAAAATTAATTAAATGGTTTGGAATGATTTTGATGAACTTCAAAAGCTCTCCATGATCTTCTAAACCTCCTGGGATGTTTTGTGTTATGTTTTTGAGATGTGTTTCCAACTCTTGGATATGTTTGATATTTAAAGAAATAAAGTCTTTACTTTATCTAATTAAATAATCATTTAATAATTAAAACCCTTTTAATTATTAATCCCATTCTGAAAATAATTCTCTCATAAAATTTAATTTCTCAAACTAAATTTTGTAATTAATAATTATTAAGAACTTTTCTTAATTTATTTATAATCTATTAAATCTCATTTAATAAATTATAAATAATTGCTAATTAATTATTTATTCAATAAATAAATAATTCATAGCCATTATTAATTATTCTCATCATCTATAAATATTTAACCTTTTTATGGTGTGACCCTTTAGGTTCAATATTAAGCCGGTAGTAGAAATAAATAATAATAAACTATTTATTATTACTTATAGGAATTACTAATTAATTCGTTAAATATAATTACATAAGTAATTAATATTTATTCTACATCGTAAGTGATACTTTTGAATATATCGCGACTATCCGGATAATATGAATTCATTGCTTAGAATATATAAAACCTATTCAGCAAATGGTTACCGTACAATCAATTCCTTCTACCCGACAATATCCCGATTAAATACAAGGCATGGATCGCGTGTCAAGCCTATTTAATTTAATCATATAATTTCTTATACATTATGTCTAGTTCATTTGAATTAGAAACTCTTTCTAACTTCAATTACTCTGGCCAGAGATTCCAGAACTAACATAGTAAGAACATCATAGGATATTCACTTTCTTTTACTGAAAGGGGTAGATTCTTTATCGATCGTTAACTATCTTCATATACAAATTCCTATACCCGGAATAGAACTAATGATTGTCCCTTGAGGACTTAGAACTAAACCAAAACATAGTTCATTGTATATAAGATTACTTTAACGGTCTCAAGTCTAAGGACACTTGTACCACCATCAACTTATGAACAACTATTAACACGTGAGTAAACTCCATTAGTCGTTCATTTGATCAAGTCACGTTCAGTGAACTTATTCTCCAATAAGCACCTACATACTAGCTATAGTGTCACCACACGAATGTCTATGAGAACAGACATCCTTCCGAGGAAGCAAGCATAGTATGTACCGATCTTTACGGATTGACTAACTCCCAATTAGTTATCCTACGATCGGGAACTATTTAAGTTTAGTGTTATCATCTTCTAGATCTCATTATTATAATCTCATTATAATTCTAGAAGCTTTACTCTAAACTATGGAACTTCTTATTTAAACACTTTAAATAGATAAAGCCCGTAATAAAAACAACAAGTCTTTTATTAATATAAATAAAATCAAATAAGATTACATGAAAGTGTTTCCTAACCCATCACACATGATTGGGTTTAGGACAAAATACTATCAGGATAGATCCCATAAAAGCACATCTCGAGACCGGTTGGCTCCCGACCAATGCCATGGAGGCACGAAAGTTATCTGTGAGAGCATTGAGGTATGCTCTGATTGAAGGGATATTCTACAAGAAGTCTTTTGTGATTCCTTATCTGAAGTGTTTGAGACCTGAAGAGGCCAAATCAGCTATTGAGGAGGTCCATGAGGGAATTTATGGACAACACTTGGGGGGCAGGGCCCTAGCTCACAAGATAGTCAGACTCGGTTTCTATTGGCCTGAGATGATGGCTGATGCCAAAGAGTACGTGAAAAGGTGTGATCGGTGCCAGAAACATGCACCATTGGTTAGGCAACCACCAGAGATGTTGACATCTGTTAGCTCTCCCATTCCCTTTGTTATGTGGGGAATGGACATACTTAGGCCCTTTCCTATGGCCACTGCTCAAAGGAAATTCCTGGTCGTGGCTATTGATTACTTCACAAAGTGGATTGAGGCCAAACCTTTGGCTAAAATCACAACCAAGCAAATTATGCAGTTTTTCTGGGAAAACGTCATGTGTAGGTATGGAAT
Organism: Saposhnikovia divaricata; assembly: GCA_036435485.1. NCBI lineage: Eukaryota > Viridiplantae > Streptophyta > Magnoliopsida > Apiales > Apiaceae > Saposhnikovia > Saposhnikovia divaricata. The sequence goes on along the minus strand of CM071601.1, from coordinate 120,829,832 downwards.
ACCACGAATCCTGGTTACAGACAATGGACTACAATTTAACAACAAAGAGTTTAAGGATTATTGTGATGAGAATGGGATTGAGCTTCGGTTTACCTCGGTTGCCCATCCTCAAGCCAATGGCCAAGCTGAGGTTGCCAATCGAGTCATCCTAGATGGACTTAAGAAAAGGGTGGAACGCTCCAGAAACACTTGGGTGGATGAGTTACTACCCATACTCTGGGCATACCGAACCACATGCAAGGTGACTACTGGAGCAACTCCATTCATGTTAGTTTACGGGGCTGAAGCTGTGGTACCCGTGGAAATTATGCATGCATCTCCACGAGTGGAAGCCTTCGAACTAGACACCAACGAGGAAGGAATGAGACTAGCCCTCGATCTTATTGATGAGGTAAGGGATGAAGCCCATGCTAGAAATACTGAACATCAGAAGAAAGCATCCTTCTACTACAACCTAAGGGTGAAAGAAAGGTTCTTCCGTCAGGGGGACCTAGTACTTAGAAAGATTGAAGCATTCGGAGTTGGACAGAAGGGGAACCTGGCTCCAAATTGGGAAGGCCCGTATCGGGTCAAAGGCACACTAGGACGAGGATCGTACAAGTTGGAGACTTTGGAAGGAAACGAGGTGCCTCGTACCTGGCATGCCTCGAACCTCAAAATCTATTATTTTTGATTATCCTAAGTAGGATATAGCTCATATCTATTAGAAGAGTAGAAATAAGGTCGACGAAACCATTCTGGAGTTTTTCAACTCTGAGTAGGAAGTAGAGTATTATGTAAGGGCTAGACCCATTTTAAGTTTTATTGCAATTTGGTTTTCTCCTCTCCTGGTTACTATTCTTTGTCTATTATGTATCAAAGCATGCTTAAAATTGCTAGCTAAAGTAAGCCAAAATACAAAAGACAAAACGAAGAAAAAACCAGAAAGTGCATGAAATAAATAAACAAAATCCCGAAGGCATAAGTTTTAAGTTACAAAATAAATAGTTACAAAAACACATGCCACGCAGGGCAACAAAAATAATCTAAGGGACCTGGGACAAAGCTAACTCCTCCTCATTTCTCTAGGTCTTGGAACCCCCTGCAGAACGAGAAGGAGAGGTCTTGGTGGTGTCTCGGAGAGGAGTAGCCTCGGGATCAAGAATCCTCCCCCTCACCTAGAACCTCATCCTCACCCTCTTCTTCCCCAGTAGGAAGGGTAATAGAATGATGTGGACTCGGGAAATCCTCAACAACAAACAAACCAGGATGCTTTTTAAGCACCGCCTCTAAAGCCACGTTCCAGCCATCAGTATGCTGGACGGGGTAAAGAACTTCATCGTGCCTCTCCATCAAAATCTGAAAATCCGTTGAGTCCATGTAAGCATCAATGAGGTCCTCCTTCTTAGACCTCAAGTCCACTAACTCTGCGTGGGCAGATGCCAAATCCTCTCCTTTCCCCTTCAGCTTGTCCTCAAACTCCTTGCTGCGTATTTTCTCCTTTTGATATTTAGTCTCGTGAGCCTTGGACTGGTATTTCCAGGACTTAGCCTGGTGAACCATGCCCTGAAAGTGGACGTTAGCCTGCAAAGGAATTAAGTCAAGAAGGGACGTAACATCAAGTAACATTAAATTGAAAAATAGTTAAGGAAGAAAAACATACAGAGGCTAAGGCATGGGCACCCAGATGCTCATTTTCCACCATATTACCTCCCGATACGAAATCTTTGTAATCAGATGGAGTAATGGAGTTCAAGGACCAGTCCATGGAATGTTTGGTGGATCCCACCACCGAATCCTGTTTCCTGAAGCCCCAAGGGGCCCTATAGACAGTGGACTGCACATTCACCTGTTGAGGTCCACCCTCAAGGTCAACCGATATCAAATCTTACTTCTGCACTTTGTGTGGGCCCAGGAATGAGGGCTCAGTGGGTTCCCCCTCACATCAAGGGGTCTCTTAGCCCTTTTCATACGGGCTGTCTCATCATCGTTAGGCTCAGTAGCCTTCATAATCTTCAAAGCAGCTGCGTAAACAAAAACAAAAAACGTTGGTATAAGATAGCATAGAAAATAAAAATCACAAAAGAATGGAAAATTACCCTGATCGGATACACTGGAAAGGCCGACGACCCTCAAAGACTCCTCATTGATGAGGTCCCAGCAAAGAGTTCGCCCATTATCTCCGGTTAAGGAGTCATAGGCAGCTTGCTCCTCCGTGTTCAAAACAATCTTGTTAGGGCTGCCATCAGACACCTTTCCAAAGGATTTTCTGAAAAGGGTGCCCCAATCACCCCCTTCCCAAACTAGATACATGAATTCCTCTTCCCATTTGGGGTTATTATCAACCACAGAATGACCGTTAAAAATATGTGGGATCTTGGGCCGTTGTCTAACATAGACCCACCCCGGTTGGTTCGATGAGCTGTTGTAAAATTAAAAGATTTTCCTAAAGAGAGGAACGGAAAGTGGAAACTTGTTCCTAAGACATAGGACCATGAAACACAAAATGGAGCGCCATGCGCGTTTGGTGGCAGTTGGCATGGGCTAATTTGCACATCGGCTAACAAACGGGGTATGAATTCATTAAAGGGAAATCTAAGCCCAGCAAGAAAAGCATCCCTAAATATACATAAGGCATTGGGCCTCCGATGGCAAGGCATGTCGCCAGGCCCAGCTTTAACAAACTTAAAGGGGGCCTTGACACTATAGTTTTTATTATAACTTTTGATAATATCTTCATCATGAAATTTGTTACAACAATTGTATGCATCAAGATCAGATAAAGAAGGGTATTCATCCCCACGAACATTGATCATCTGAGTTAAATTCATGTAAGTTGAATGGATTTCGATGTTGTTACCTTTTTTGGAGGCAGAATTCATCTTGGCAAGGCGCTGCGCGTCCTTATCCGCCATTGATCTTTAACAGTTGAATGCTTAAAAGCCCAAAAAATGATTGAAGAAGATGAATCTCCAAGCAAAAACCCAGAAATTCTTCAGAAAAAACCCAGAAAGCGATGAATCTCGTCGGAAATGCTGCCGGAAATCGCCTAACTTAGAGAGAAATTAAGAAAGGGTTAAGGAAAGATTTTGGTGGAAAGTATAGTGTTTAAGTGTGAAGTGAGAAATGAATCTCAGTTCACTCTTTTATAGAAATTTTTCAACAGGTTGATAGCCGGTTGAAATTCTAAGTAAGCGGCTACAACCGGTTAAGGCCCAAAAAAGGCCCATAGGCCCAAGAGAAGGAAGGTTCTAGAATATCCAAGAATATCCTAGAAATTCCGAAAAAATATGAATATTGATATAAATGGTTACGAGGCTCAACAAGGCCCAATAAAGTCCAGTAGGCTTACTGGGCCCAAAAAGTACAAAAGATTTTCGATCAGGATTTTAATCGAAATTCGATTAGAAATCCCAATCGAAATAGCGTCGACCAAAACGTTAAAAATGACTTAAATCGACCAGGATCCTGATCGAAATTCGATCAGGAATCTTGCTCGAAATGATTTCGACCAGAGTGGCAAAAAGGCATTTAAGTCGACCAGAATCCTGATCGATTTTCGACCAGGATTCATTGGTCTAAAAGCCCAGTAAAAATTTATAATATAGGCCCAAGAGAATATTCAACCCCAACTTACAGGCCCATTGAAAAATATAGGGCTTTCGAAGAAAATCCAAGAAAAAGTCGACCAGAATCCTGATCGAAATTCGATCAGGAATCCTGGTCGAAAGGTCTTCGAGCAGGATGAAAAAAATGACTTAAGTCGACCAGGATCCTGATCGAAATTCGATCAGGAATCCTGGTCGAAAGGTCTTCGAGCAGGATGGAAAAAATGACTTAAGTCGACCAGGATCCTGATCGAAATTCGATCAGGAATCCTGGTCGAAAGGTCTTCGAGCAGGATGGAAAAAATGACTTAAGTCGACCAGGATCCTGGTCGAAATTCGATCAGGAATCCTGGTCGAAAAGGCTTCGATCAGAATGATGTTTTTGGGATAAGTCGACTAGGATCCTGATCGAAATTCGACCAGGAATCCTGGTCGAAAGATGTTGTATTATTTGAGCTTCTTTTTTAGAAAATTGTTTCCAAAAGTCAGTTATCCAACAATATTTTTGATAAAATTTATCAAAAATAAAGAAAATGCTTGTTGGCACTAGGAAAAATCCCAAAACATGCAAGAAAATTATAAAATAAGTTTTCTATGAGACATGGAAATTGTTGATTAGCCTCGAATAAGGCAAGTCGTCGTAAATGTGTAGGTCGCTCCACACTTTGCATTCAAGACGATATCGGTGAAACACTAGTGTACATAAACCTTTAAACTTCAATGAAAACCTGATCAGTTTTCTTAGAAGTTGGGGGGCAAATGATATGGGCTGAAAGTAGGCCCTAGAAATACATTTAATGACATATTAAATGAACTAAGGATGGACCAGGGTCAAAGCCCATTAATGAGGCCCGAAACCCTAATTAAATGATAATTTCGTAGCTGTTAAATCAGCCAAATAAAAGACTCCGTTATTGACTCCAAAAAGGAGTCAAAGCATCTTTGGAGTAACCTCCAATACATACAAATTCAATACTTATCCACCTTCCATCTGGAATGATCTAGAATTGGGCCTAATTTGTATCTTGCCCACCAAGACACCTAACTCTATTCTGATTCTAGGGTTCTCAACACCTATATAAGGATCTGACTCCATACAAACAGAACTACGTTTTTTGGCTTGATTCTTGATATTTACAAGATACGTAGGCATCTTGTGAGGACCGAGTAAGTCACGAAACACTAGATCAGCCATTGAAACTTGAAGCTTCCACAAACCCTAACATTCAATACGCAATAAATACACCCTACTTTTCGTTCCACAACAGGGCTAATATCATAAGTTTAAATGATGAACTTTTGAGTACTTTTAAAATATTAAGCCAGGCTCTGATTTTGAATCTGAAATATGTCAAACTACATTGGTTCAATGAATTGCATTTAAATTTCTGATTATCGCGTTTTCATTAACATTTTTTTGAAATAATATGCATTTAAATTTAAAAAATTATAAATATCTAATAGATATTTTATATTCATCTATATATATATATATATTGTAAATACTTACTATTAATATTATTTTATTGAACTGAATGATTTGGAAATGTATAAGTTGACTACATATTATAAATCACTAATTTATACTATAAAATAATATGATACAAATTTGTTAATGTAACACCAAAAAGTGATTTAAAAAATTTAATAATTAAAATACTAAATATTCTTAATTCATCAACACACGCGCACACATAGTATGTGTATGATTCATACCATATATGATTGAGTGGTGTAGCCGTAGGATGGTGTGCAAATCAATGGTGAGACTTGGGTTCGATTCCCATCTACCATATTTTTTCAAAAATGAAAAGTATAAGGGCAAGTTAGACAATTCAAATTGAATAAAATGTCTCACCATTTAAATTAATTAAAATGTCAAGTTAATTAAAATGTCCCCTTGTTGGGTTATTATATATATAATAATATATATATAATAATAATTGACTTTATACGGAATCACGGTAGTAGTCAAACCAGCAAAAGTTATATATGGAAAATTGAATAATAAACTGGAAAATAAGTTTCTAAATTCGACATTTGCATCTCTTTCCTCTTCTTGCATGTTGCAGTTTTCATTGCCAAATGGAAATAAAACATAAACATGCCATGTTTCCCAACCACTTTGTTTTCCTGTTTCTATGAAATAAAGGTTTCATTGTTTATGAATTGTAGTACTTTCTGGCTTCATGTTGTTACTCTATTTCATGACTTCAGTACTTCACCCATCATACAACTTAAAATATCAGTTTATTTTATTAGTTATATAATTAAATTTATAAAAAAAAACATACTTCTAAGTTGTAAAGCAATTCCTAGCTGTGTTTGTTACAACTTATCACTTATCAGACACCACATAGCTCACACAATGCACTATTCATTTTCCCTCACTCTCCCACTCCTCCTGCTCTGCTTTCCTTTTCTTTCCATATCATCCACCAATCAACAACATGCAAAGAAGAATCTGCAGCCAAACAGCATGGAACCATCTGAACTAGAGATTCTGTTCAAGATCATGGATAGCATGTCTTCTGATCAAACCTGGAGAATCTCCTATCCAAACCCTTGTAAGCCTGGTTCATCCTGGATGGGGATTGAATGCAAAGCTGGAAATGACAGTCACCTTCATGTCACTAGACTTGACTTTGGGTCACCACCAAATCCATCATGCAAGATCAAATCATTTTTTCCTTCACAAATATTTGATCTTCCTTATCTTCAATCTGCTATCTTCTCACAGTGCTTCACTCACACAAAAACCACACTCACTATCTCACAAAACAATTTCTCTCAAAACTACAGCAGCTCAGCCTGCGCTCTAATCCGGCCTTAATTGGCTCAATTCCACCTCAAATATTTACCCTCAAGTCTCTTCAAACTCTCACATTGTCGCAAAATCGCCTCACTGGGCCAATTCCTAAAGAAATATGCAGCTTAACTTCTCTCGAACACCTTGATCTGAGCTATAACTTTCTGTCTGGGATTATACCAAAGCAGTTGGGCAATCTTAAAAACCTTGTAGTTCTTGATTTGAGCTACAACTCACTAACTAAATTGATCCCAGACACAATTGGCCAAATGGGTATGCTTCAAAAGCTAGACTTGAGCTCAAACTTACTCACAGGAAGCCTACCGAACAGCATTGAAAAGCTCAATTCACTAGTTTTTATGGCTTTGAGCAACAACAGATTGAAGGGAAATTTCCCAAAAGGCTTAGCAAAGTTGCAAAGCTTACAGTACTTCATAATGGATGACAATCCGATGTTCATACCACTACCTGCAGAGTTTGGTCAGTTACATAAACTACAAGAGCTTAGGCTTGCCAATTCTGGTTATTCTGGCACAATACCACCAATCTTTTCACAGCTCCTAAATTTAAGCACTCTGTCGCTGCAAAACAACCGATTAATCGGCGTAATACCAGTTGGTTTCGGCAATCTTTCTCATATATACCACTTGAATTTAAGCAGAAACTTGTTAGGTGGTGAGGTTCCTTTTACATCAACTTTCTTTCAAAGGTTGGGTAAGAATTTGGATCTTAGTGGCAACCCAGGGCTGTGTCTGAGTCCAGCTGAAGCATATGGTGTCAAGAAAATTGGGGTCAATATTTGTGGAATCAACAAAACTACTTCGATCAGGCCATTGAAGCATTCTGAAGCTCCCTCACTTGGCTTCACTAAATTATTCTTTCTTGTTAATGTTTTCTTTCTTTTGTCTTTGCACCAGATATTATTTTAAATTCCAGATTCCATCTTGATTATCTCTTAGTATCTTGCATTGTCAATTGTCACCACTTATGTTCTTGTCTCCAGCATTTTCAGCCGTCTTGTCAGTTTGATCAAGCAGATCATTTGGGGTTTGTTTTGTGGATTCCAACAAATAAGATGTTCTTAAGTAGCTAGATCAACCAAAAGTACGTACTAATAGTAACACATATTTAGATTAAAATGCTGTGTAGTGTTTGATTGATGATTTGATAGTAAATTGATTAAAGAAGAAATTAATTGAAGATAAAAGGGTGCTTTTATTTGATTCTTTTCTGTGGTTTCACTGGGAGCAGGCAGCAAGCTCAGGTGTTGTCTTTGTAACTTATGGTAGGGACTAGGTCTGAGGAAATGTAACATACCTACCTACCACTTGCCCAACATTTACATTATAAGCTCCGTTTGTCAAATATTTGGATTTGAATCGTAAACAATAAAATCAAGATTACACTCTCTAGAATAATTCGAATGAGACCGTCGAAGGCCCCAAGTAACTTGTGAGGCTCACTAGGATAAACAAATTATTTGGGGTGTTTGAGAAATTTTTTCCAAAATAAATTAATTTATTTTAAGACAAAGTTAGAGATTTCTAACTTTTTTTCTGAAAAAAGTTAACTTTTTTTGTTGGAACTTGTAGAATCTCAAACATATATTAAATACTTGTATAAAAAACATTATCAAAATATGAAATTTCTATCCGAAAATAAGTTCATAAAAACTTAATTTAAGTCCAGCCAAACAAGCCTATAGTCATGTACACATCTTGTGTGATCCTATATTTTGTTACTTGTAAATGCACAATAAATTTTTGATTTTTTTTTTTGTTTGGAGAAAGCTTCTAAGTTAATACGGTAGCAGAAATATTCGTTCCGCCCCATTTTATTTAACCCACTTCTTTTGCACACATTTCAATGATCTTAAATGAGATAATTATAAAACGAAATTTTTAAACAAAAATACTATTTACAAATATCTGGAACGTCAGTAGATATATTGGATTAGTACATCTGATTACTTCCCTGACCACAGTTTTTCTTAGTAGGATTTCCGGAATGGAGATAATGAAGAGTGTCCTACATACATCAGTCTAATGCAGTGACAGTGATGAAGACTTGCATGTCTAATTAATAGTTGTGAAAACAATATATTCAATGCGATTGCATGGTTGTCAACAATGAATATGAAGATCTTGATTAGGTTCTGAAATTTGAACATAACTATTTAAACAAAACTAAAAGAAATGTCTCTTTTTTTTAATCATGTTTGAAGGGATATTTCATTTCTCTTTACATATTTTCTTTATTCAGTAAAAAAAAAAAAAAAAGGTGCATGTACCGAGATACTTGAAGGTTCAAAGGTCATGCACTCTACACTATTTTGTCATTTTTAACGTGAACAATTTAGGGGTATTTGGGAGAACTTATTTTTACTAAATAAATTAATTTATTTTAAGATAAAATTCGAGATTCCTAACTTTTTTTTTGAAAAAGTTAACTTTTTTTTACGAAGTTCAAACATACATTAAATACTTATATAAAAAAAATTATAAAAAGGATTTTTTTTACCCGAAAATAAGTTTATAAAAACTTATTTTAAAGAATTGCCAAACAGACCCTTAGATATATTAACTTTATGAGTACTCGGGCCAGCTGGACTATTCATTCTTTTTTAACTTTATGAAGTAAATTTATTTGTGAGAATCTCTACTATTTTCTTCGCGTTATAATTTTACATTATTGTATGTAAGGAACCTGCAGGAAGTACAACTTTAGTCACAATCAATTATTACAAATCACACCACTTATTCGTCTTAAGCAAATCTGTAAATGGAACACTCAATTTTAGACAGACAAATGTAGTCTAAATTATTACATGCTCCTTCCTTCCCTCTCTTAATGTTCTACTCGTTTGATATGTCGGTACTGTTTATAATAAGAGACAAATTATTAATTTACGTCTAATCTATAAAATCAAATATAGTCATGAGTGATCTTATTGGATTCGTATTTATGAATACTTTAATACAGTGAAATTTTTATATTTAATACTAATACGAAATTAAAGATATTAACAATTAAAATTGTGCGTTGGCAAAAGTGTCCAAGGAAAATGGGAAGAATTTTTTGAGATGGAGGGAGTACTAATGTAATCTTTAAGACAGTTAGTCCGGTCTCGTTTACGTCATTTCGACAAAATCAAAAGTTGTGGAGGGATCCAGTAGAATTCAGTCTATTCTTGATCTCTTTCTAGCTTTCGAAGGAAATAAATGGTATATGATTTTTTTTGAAAAGATTTACGCTTCTCTTGAAAAAAATGTTCGTTAAATAAACTTATTCTTACTGAAGTTAAAAAATAATTTGTAGGTTACTACTGCATCTTGATCAGAAGGATTATTTAAGCGGTAACATACTTTTGTTGCGGATCATCACTCTGATATGAATAAGAAGAAAATAAACAGTTGGCCAAACTAAAAGGTATGATGAAACTAGTTGAAAATTGCAAGAAAGAAGAAAACAGTTGTACAAACAAATAGAAGGCCGTTTGTTTGACAATCTTAACTGGATCCCAATTGACTGTTTAGAAAGACAGAGTGGGTATAAGAATTACTAGAAATATTCATGAAAAAAAATATGAGTGGGGTTATGTTAGCAGCAGTAGTACTGCTCCACATGAAGAAACAACACCTACAAGCTCTCCAGAAAACTGAACACAAGGACACTTATTTTGTAAGATACTGAACCATTGGATCCCACATTTCAAAGTCACATTCAATCACTCTTTCCAACTTTATCAAATTTATATATTATAAATTAATGAATAGCCCTCACATAAGATTTGGTATCCATATTTAGGTTTTGACAAGATTTTATATTGATTTTGATCCACTGAATAATCCATTTTTAAGTTTGGGATTCATATTACGTTTGGGAAAGATCCAAATTCATTATTTGAACAACTATTAATTAAAGAAAGCTTGTATACAAATTTAAATACTACTGTATTAATATATTCTCTTAATATTTACGGTAAGATTATTAATGTAACAGATATAGAAAAACTAAATAATTTTATCTTTGATTGCATTTGTTATAATATACAAAAATAATATTTTATTAATATTATTTCTTTCGTTATTAATTTATATGATCTTAAATATAAAATTACTTTCTTTATTTAATCGTTATTGTTATATATCATAATTATTATGAAATTTAAATTTAAACTAGCGTATGTACTTTTAAATGCACCACTACTGTAATTTTCCAATCTTTTTTAACTTTATCCCACTTATCCATTTCCAGTTCTCTCTCAAGTTTTATCGTATCTGTTATTCTGGATATTCTCAGTAGATAATAATATTACTGGGTCTACTTATTTGTCACCGCTTGTTAATTGCATTACATAATATCTAGACATTTTACAGTCTTTTGGAGTTTGGACCTTATTAAACATTTTCTTCATATTACAGATTGAATGTAACCAGTGGCGGAGCCAGCCCCCGGAGTGAGGGGGGGCAAAAATGGTTAGTGCGGGATTATTTTTTCCGCGCGAAGCGCGGATTTTTTTTCACCACTAAATCAAAGGGACATTTTATCGAACACTTGGGGAGTGTGGAGATCATCAATATCACTAATTAACAATTCTAACATATATATTCAAATTATATACTTAAACAAAAACACAATTGAATATGGGCTATGTAAAAAAAAAAAAAATTTGGGAAGAAATTTTTTTTCAGGGGGGGCACAGGCCTACCCTCGCCTGTGTGTGGCTCCGCCACTGAATGTAACAGGATACAAGTATTTTCACAAATATATACGAAATGACACGTCCAGATATCATATGTTCTAGAATCCAGTGTACATGCAAGACCATACATGAGGATTATTATCGGCTTTTTACGGTATATTTAATTCCCTTCTTTCCTCTGCGAAGTTGAGAAAACAATTGCAATAAGAAGACGAAGTAGTTACTTAGAATTTCACCATTAACAACTACTAACTAATAAACGAGTATACATGTCAGTAAAAGCTTGGAACCAGTAGAGTCACGCAACAGTGAGTATGATTTAGCAAAAAAAAAAACAGTGAGTATGATCGGACATGCTTGTCATCAAAGAAGGTAAATAATTCATCGAAACTTAATTTAAAAATTAGTATGTAATAATGAAACACTGAGATTGACAAAAGTATGTTATTAAATCGACAAAACTATATACTACAATGTGAGTCATAAGTCATGACATGCACTATAGAGATAGACCCCTCTTCTTTCTCTTTCGTTCCCTCTCTCTCTCACACAGTGAGGGACACACAGAATAGGAAACACAGGGCATGTAATGTAAGGTGCACCATGAAAATAAAGTTGCAGAGGCCTCACGTGGGCAGGGCAGTGCTCCTTCTTCAACATCATCAATATTGTGTCTTATAGCGACCATACCTCATTATGCGACTACACTTAGTCTATTCGTCTATTCATACTGACCTTTTTAAGCCTTCATATGCATTTAAAAAGTCCTATGTCTGTTCACATCAATACCATTTGCACATTATTATTGTTTATGTTGGAAATAATTTAAACTGGGTTTTATGTTTTTTTTTATGTTATGTTTTAATTTGAATAAAGCAGCTGTCAACTCGTTTGTTAGATAAGAACAAGTTGAGGTGATAGCATTGAGTATCGCTTAGTTTATGGAAATAGTTGAGAAGAATCAGGGATGTGATTGTGATTGTTTAGAACTCTTGTCCGTGTTAGTTTTCCTATATATACCTCCTATGTAATTTCATATCATTATTAAGAAGAGTAATAAACTTTGGTTTTTTCCAGTTTATATACGAAGTTCTGTGTGTGTGTGTGTATGATATTTTGCTTCTTTTAGTTGGTATCAGAGCTACAATACTCAGAGATCTCAGGATCAGATGGACACGGGGAAAAACAATGGATCCAATGGTGGCAACGGATCTAATGTTGGCAAGGGAGGTTCTTTTGGACTAACCTATCCAATGTTGGCAAAGGGAAATTACACAGCCTGGGCTTTGAAGATGAAGGTTTTTATGCAAGCCCAGGGAGTATGGTCTGCTGTACAACCTGTTGATGAGAAAGCAGTAATCGATGAGAAGAGTGATAAGATTGCCTTGGCCATGATTTACCAAGGCATACCGGAAGAGATGCTATTGTCAATTTCTGAAAAGACAACGGCAAAGGAGGGATGGGACACACTCAAGGTGATGTGCCAAGGAACAGATCGTGTGAAACAAGCCAGAATTCAGACACTCAAGGGAGAATTTGAATCACTACGTATGGATGATAGTGATCAACTTGATTACTTTTACATGAAACTCAACGGAGTGGTGTCCACTATTAGAGCTTTGGGAGAGAAAATGGAAGAATCGCATGTTGTTAAGTAGTTACTCTGATCTGGTCCATCCAGATTCCTTCAGATCGCCTCCACAATCAAGCAGTTTGGAGATCTAGCAAAGATGACAGTTGAGGAAACCATTGGGTCTCTGCAAGCCCATAAGGAACGATTGAAGGTTCAAAAAGTGACCAACGGAACCAAGTTGTTATTAACAGAGGAAGAGTGGTCCAAGCGTGAGAAAAACGAAGATAGCAAACTTTTGCTCACTCGAGAGGAGTGGATGAAGAGAACGAACAGAGAGAATTGGATGGATCTTCAAGTTTCAAAGGACGAGGTGGTCGTGGGTTCCAGAGCACTAGTCGAGATAGAAGCACGGTGAGATGTTTCAACTGTAATGTTATGGGTCATTACGCTGGTGAATGTAAAAGACCCCGTCGAGAACTACAAAATTAAAGGCCTGAAGCAAATTTGGTACAGATTAAGGATGACGAGCCAGCATTGCTAATAGTCGAGGTAAGTGAGAGCAAGACTAAATTGGTTTTATTGAATGAAGAACACGTCATTCCGAAGTTGGAGACAAATGAAAAGGAGAAAACAATCTCACAGTTATGGTACTTGGATAATGGCGCAAGTAATCATATAACTGGTGACTAGTCGAAGTTCTCAAAACTAGATGAAGATGTTATAGGGGAGGTGAAATTTGGTGACGGATCCACTGTTTGTATACGAGGGAAGGGGTCAATTATTTTCAAGTGCAAAAATGGAGATACTAGGGTGTTTGATAATGTCTTCTATATCCTAAGTCTTTGCAATAATATCATCAGCCTTGGACAGATGGTAGAGGAAGGAAACAAGGTAGTATTGAAGGGGGAATTTCTGTGGGTACATGACATAGTAGGGAAGCTGTTAATGAAGGTTAAAAGGTCAGCAAACCGTCTGTACAAAATTTTGCTTGAAGATTCACAAGATATTTGTTTGTTAACGAAAGTAGAAAAGGAGTCTTGGCTCTGGCATTCCCGTTTGGGTCATGTGAACTTCGATGCACTGAACCTTATGAAAAGGAATGAGATGGTGAAAGGTTTGCCAAATCTGGTAAATCCAAAAGTGTTGTGCAAAGATTGTTTGATGGCAAAACAAACCAGGACCCTTTTCCCCTCACAATCGAGTTACAGGTCAAGCAAGGTCTTAGAGCTAGTTCATGGGGATATATGCGGACCAATCACGTCGTAGACACCATCGGGGAAAAGGTATTTTTTACTTTTGGTTGATGATTTTAGTCGTATGATGTGGGTCTATTTTCTGTCAACCAAGGACGAAGCACTAGAATCGTTTGAAAAGTTTAAGAATCTTGTTGAAAAGAAAACTGAGGAGAAAATCAAGGCATTGCGTACAGATAGAGGAGGAGAGTTTTGTTCACATCAGTTTGAAAAATTTTGTGACGCCCCCAGATCTGGGGTCGGAGATCTATGCGCTCACGGTCCATTTTCCATTAATAACAAACCTGTTCTTGCACATAATATATATAACAGCCATCGACCCCGCAATAAACTCACACCGCACACACACAAACACAGGTTAGAGTCTCAGAAACGTCATACACTTGATTGAGCAAAAGTAAAAGTTTCAGAGTTACTACAGACCGAATTAAATAGCATTTATGCTACCTACAACACTTCGATATGAAGCGGTGTTAGCGGCTTGAATGTTTGTTACGGTACACTGCTTTGCACAGGTCATACTTATAAATAAAACGTAATAACAAAAGTTGCCAACCAATCCGGCTGATGGGGCCTACCGGTGGAATCTCAACTGCTGCCTCGGGCCTAGTCACCTGCTTTCAGGCAGTCTGTCTTGGTCTTGCCATTTCTCTTAACTGTTGTGTTTGTAAATTTGAAAACAAGCAAGAGTGAGCAACTATAGCTCAGCAAGAAATATATGTATAAGGTTAGCAATATAACATTACATTTTTTTAGCAGTTATTAAACTCGTTTATATCAATCGGTTATAAAATCATTTGTCATCGTTGATAAATTTCAAAGGTGCACCAATACGTGCCCTTGTTTTCAAAGTAAACTTGCAGTTCTAGATACTGCATGAAATCAACATCTTTCTCATCAAAATAGAACACTATCGGCAACTTGGCACATAGGCCTAAGAAGCAGTGTCAGAGCATTTTTCCAAAGTGGAGGAATGAGACTTAAAGAAAACATAAAACATGACAGGGATTGACAATGATCAGTCGCCACATCCCAGTCCAATAATCCGCGGGTCTTCTCTACCGGTAGAAGGATAGAAACTACATCCGTAACTATCCCCAGGTGAAAACTACATCCGTAATCACCCTCGATGAAAACTATATCCATAATCATCCTTCGGCAACACCTGGGCCGGAATAATAATTGATGGACCGCCTGGCTCACGGCCGCTTACACATCCCGGGAATCGTTCGTCAACGATTCCCACACCTGCCAGAGTCCATTTTTCTTTTTCCTTTAAAACTTGATTTTGAATGAAAACTGAGTAGTTGAGGTCCGACATCAGTCGACCGATAATTCTTGAAATCGTACAAGAAGCAAAACCTGACCGGGGGTTTTCGAAAATGTTTTGAGTTCGAAAGAGTTCGAGTTTGAAGTGCTAAAGGTATCTTGGATTAGCTTTGTCTTTAAAATAATGAACAATAATTAATAAATGATATTTTAAGATTTAATATTAATAATTAATAAAATAATTATTTAATTAAATAAGCTTTTAATCCAAGATAGGTATTTTTGAGTATTTAGGATGGTATAAAAATAAGTACTTAAGTATACGATACTTCCCGAATGACCCTTCGGGTTTTCGCAATTTAATCACGATATAATAATACACCGCTCCCCGGTGAATGGTATATTTGGACCGCTACGACCTCTATTGTTAGAGTCGTTGTCCGAAGAAAACATTCAATTCTAAGTTCAAGGGGGTACAGACATATATGTGCATATATCTCAATTTTCATCATAACCTAATAAGCATAAGCATATAATACGATTGAAAACTACAAACACAACAGTGAAAGTCCTTATATATGTAAGTTTTGAAAAGTAAACTTGCCTTGGTGAGGTTGGGATGGTCGAGCTTGCGGAGTGGAATGATGATCTATACATAACCAATAGTCGTTCGTTAGTACCTTAACAATATCTTTTTAATTACGAGGTTTTAGGGGACACAAAATTAACTTAATGACTTAGTCCTATGACTCTCTAGCCCCACTATAGGTTCATGTCATCACTCGATTATGCTCGTCACTTATTCGACTTAATTTGGTTACCATATTCGAAGCGTATTAATTCCCCTTAAAATCATACTCCACTTACGACTTTTTCACTTTCGCGAATTTTACTCTAACATTTTTATAAAATTGAAAAATGCATATTTTAATCCAATTCCTTTTGGGTAGCCTTCACCACTGCAATTACTAGCTCTCCTAATTTTTCCATTATCCTACATAAATTTTTAGGGGTTTAAAGAGGGCTCACAAGTGGACCATTTAGTGCAGTTCGGATTCCAGAACCACTCTTCACTTCTCAGGCCATAACTCAAAATCTACACATCACCTAGTTATGAACCTTATATTTCTGGAAACTACATTCAAATACCTTTCTAACCATATGTATTAGACCCTCGGGAGACAAGATTAAGGGGTTCAAAAGTCCACTGCAAGGCAGTACATACTCCCAGACTTTTTACTCAGCACACATCTTTACTTAATCCTTCAAGAACTCAATTTATACATCATAACTACCATTAAAACCACCAGGTCTCATCTCTATAACATACATGGGGTCACATACTCTAAGAACAAGCTTTAAAATCACATCAACCACATATAACCTCAAGATTTTCATCATCCATAACTCATATAACCAAGATATGCATTAATACTCCTAGATCTAACATTAAAAACCATAAACACTTCATGACTAAGAGGGGTTTGGAGTTTTATACCTTCTTGAGTAGCTAAAGACCTTGGGTGAGCTTTACAACCACTAAGAACACTTGGATGAGCCTTTAAAGACCTCAATCCTTCAAGATCTAAAGGATAAACAAGTTTGGTTAATATTCACCCAACCTTCAACAATTTATAACTCAAAATCTAATGGATGGATGGGGTTGAAATTAATACCATACCTCTATAATGATGCAAGGAGGCTATGTGATTTTTGCTAGAGCTTGAAGATGATGGAAAGATGAAGAGAAGAACTCTCTTCTCCTCTCTTCTATGGCTCGGCCGAGAGCTTCTACAAGGGGGGGAGAGAGTTTGTTTTGTGTTTTGTTTGAAAAGAAATAAAATGAGATGAGTGATACGAATTATTGTGGGGGTTAGATAAGGTTCACATGTTGCCAAGCTAGGGGTCTAGGTTGTCTCCCCATGCCCTATTGTCCCCTAGGTTGCAACACCCATCACGCATGTCACTATTCACTTCTACTTTATGCTTTTCTAGTTTCTTTTCCTAACTAGCTAGTTACATGACACTTGCATGTAATTTCTTTCCTTGTATTATTATTTCTCCACCGATGGTTGTCACTTAATCCTTAATTCATATCGTATCATAATTAATTCCTCGTAATAATATTTTATTGCGTAGAGATTTCCCTCGTAATTCCTTAAGTACTTAATTGTGTAAATCCTTTAAATATCCATAACTCCTTATCATAATCTCTTGAAATCTCCCAATACCATAATAATCCTCAGGTCTCAAGTTTTTTATAAATCTTAATAGCAGTAGGCCTCTTGCCTTCAACAATCTTCCATTTTTCTTTCACAGTGAATATAACAACATGGATTTCCAGATAATCAATTCCATTACATAATATAGGTGACTCAAAAGGTCCCTAACTCACACTGTCATAAGCTTTTACACATTCAAATATTACAAAAATCAGGATTCTTACAAATTTTTCAAAGATGCTGGGATTATGAGACAATATATAGCCCCTTACACCCCTCAACAGAACGGAGTGGTAAAGCGAAGAAATAGAACAGTGGTGTCGATTCCGTGGGTTGTCAACCAATCCATACCTACTATTACGTCAAACTCTCCTAGTTTAAAAGGTATTAAATCTACCGGAAAGTGTCGCCCTTCTATTTCTAGGTCACAACCTGGATATACTTGGCTAACAGGGATAATTTCATGATTAGCTATTTCTACTTGCAGTCTGTCTTTCAATGGTTCAGCCTTAAGACCTAACTGACATACAAAATCTAGGGATATGAAAGACTTGGTAGCTCCCGAATCAAATAAAACATTTGCCTTAACTGAGTTGAGTAGTAGGGTACCTGCAATCACATCCGTGTTCCTCACGACATCTTGCACCGTCATGTTAAAAGTTCTTGCAGTAGGGGGCTTGTTAGAAGCAGTTCCACTAACTCTTGACACAGCTGGCCCACTAAGAACACTTCATGACTAAGAGGGTTTTAGAGTTTTATACCTTCTTGAGTAGCTAAAGACCTTGGGTGAGCTTTACAACCACTAAGAACACTTGGATGAGCCTTTAAAGACCTTAATCCTTCAAGATCTAAAGGATAAACAAGTTTGGTTAATATTCACCCAACCTTCAACAATTTATAACTCAAAATCTAATCGAAGGATGGGGTTGAAATTAATACCATACCTCTATAATGATGCAAGGAGGCTATGTGATTTTTGCTAGAGCTTGAAGATGATGGAAAGATGAAGAGAAGAATTCTCTTTTCCTCTCTTCTATGGCTCGGCCGGGAGCTTCTACAAGGGGGGAGAGAGTTTGATTTGTGTTTTGTTTGAAAAGAAATAAAATGAGATGAGTGATATGAATTATTGTGGGGGTTAGATAAGGTTCACATGTTGCCAAGCTAGGGGTCTAGGTTGTCTCCCCATGCCCTATTGTCCCCTAGGTTGCAACACCCATCACACATGTCACTATTCACTTCTACTTTATGCTTTTCTAGTTTCTTTTCCTAACTAGCTAGTTACATGACACTTGCATGTAATTTCTTTCCTTGTATTATTATTTCTCCACCGATGGTTGTCACTTAATCCTTAATTCATATCGTATCATAATTAATTCCTCTTAATAATATTTTATTGCGTAGAGATTTCCCTCATAATTCCTTAAGTACTTAATTGTGTAAATCCTTTAAATATCCATAACTCCTTATCATAATCTCTTGAAATCTCCCAATACCATAATAATCCTCAGGTCTCAAGTTTTTTATAAATCTTAATAGCAGTAGGCCTCTTGCCTTCAACAATCTTCCCTTTTTCTTTCACAGTGAATATAACAACATGGATTTCCAGATAATCAATTCCATTACATAGTATAGGTGACTCAAAAGGTCCCTAACTCACACTGTCATAAGCTTTTACACATTCAAATATTACAAAAATTAGGATTCTTACAAATTTTGCGAAGATGCTGGGATTATGAGACAATATATAGCCCCTTACACCCCTCAACAGAACGGAGTGGTAGAGCGAAGAAATAGAACAGTGGTGTCGATGGCTAGAAGTTTTTCAAAAGAGAAGAATGTTCCATCAAAATTTTGGGGTGAAGCCATACGTCACTCTGTATATGTGCTTAACAGATTACCCACACGAGCTCTCTTCAGTAACACTCCATACGAAGCTTGGTCAGGAGAAAAACCAGACATTACTTACATCAGAATTTTTGGGTGTTGTGCTTACATGAAGATCCCTAGTGTCAAAACAACAAAACTGGATGATCGTTCAAAACAGGTGGTATTCTTTGGGAGAGAGCCTGGCACAAAGGCCTATCGATTATATGATCCCAAAGAGAATAAAGTGCACGTTAGCAGAGACGTATTCTTTGATGAGTCCAAGTCGTGGGCCTGGGCTAACGATGATGTTGTAGGTGAAGGAATTCAATTCGAGATTGCAGATGCTGTGAATACGGAAGAAGAGGAAGACAGTGATACAGAGCCTCAGACGCCGCTTATACACTCTTTGTCATCAAGAGAATCATCACCTCATTCGGTTTCATCAAGAGAGTCATCTCAGTCGACAAATTTGCAGGAGACACCTTCATCTCAGTCGAGTGGAACCAGCTCAGAAGGGTCTGACAACAGTAGTACACCACCAAAACGGTTTAGACAGTTGAGTGATATCTATGCTGTGACAGAGGCAGTTGAACTCGACGAAGATGAATTACTGTTTATTACTGTTGAAGAACCAGTCACTTACAAACAAGCTATCAAAGAGAAACCGTGGGAGGAAGCCATGAAAAACGAGATCGAAGCGATAGAAAAGAACGATACATGGAAACTTGTTTCACTACCATCTGGGCACAAACCGATTGGTTTGAAATGGGTGTACAAATTGAAAATAAATACTGACGGTGATATTGTGAAGTATAAGGCGAGGTTTGTCGCAAAGGGCTATGTTCAAAAACAAGGTGTTGATTTTGAAGAAGTGTTTGCACCTGTTACTCGTCTTGAAACTGTGAGGTTATTACTAGCATTTACTGCTGAAAATGGTTGGGAAATTCATCATCTAGATGTCAAATCAGCCTTTTTGAACGGAGATTTACAGGAAGATGTGTACGTGCAGCAACCAGAAGGTTTTATAAAACAGGGCAACAAGCATATGGTCTACAAACTGATGAAGGCGCTCTATGGTCTTAGGCAGGCGCCACGGGCCTGGTATGATAAGTTAAATAAGTGTTTGATAAGTCTTGGTTTTACTAAATGCCTTTTTTGAGCATGCAGTGTACATGAAACGGGAAAAGGGAGAGGTAGTGATTGTTGGAGTGTATGTTGATGACCTACTCGTTACAGGTACAAGTGTAGCAGAAATTCAACATTTCAAGGAACAAATGAGCAAAAGGTTTGATATGAGTAATCTCGGAATGTTATCTCACTATCTTGGGATAGAGGTGATACAAACCAAAGATTGTATAGAACCGAAGCAGTCGACTTATGCTAAAAAGGTACTTGAAAGAAGTGATATGGCTGAATGTAAGTCTGCTAGATATCCTATGGAGCCAGCAATGCAGCTGCACAAGGATGAAAGTGGGAAACCTGTTGACCCAACCAAGTTTAAGTCGATCGTGGGTGGTTTGAGATATCTGGTCCACACTAGACCAGATATAGCATTTGTAGTTGGTATAGTTAGCCGATATATGAAACGACCTACCGAGCTCCACTTCAATGCGGTGAAGCGAATTCTGAGGTATTTGAAAGGCACTATTAACTATGGGCTGATTTATTCTAGAGGAAACAAAAATAACATGTTGTCAGGATACTTAGATAGTGATTTGGGAGGGCAAATTGACGATAGGAAAAGTACAGGAGCTATGGCATTTTATCTTAATGAAAGCTTAGTCACATGGGTGTCTCAAAAATAAAGATGTGTAGCATTATCCTCTTGTGAAGCAGAGTTTATGGCAGCTACTGCAGCTGCGTGTCAAGGCATATGGCTGCGAAATTTGCTTGGTAAGCTAACTGATGTTGTTATTGGCCCGGTAGTTCTCTACATAGACAATAAGTCTGCAATAGACTTAGCTAAAAATCCAGTACTTCATGGGCGTAGTAAACATATCGATATTCGATATCATTTCATTCAAGATTGTGTTGAACGAGGAGAGATCGTGATTAAGCATGTTCGGACAGACGATCAACGAGCTGATGTATTAACAAAGGCCATGGCTACTGTCAAGTTTGAAAGGATGCGTGCTTTGCTTGGCATCAGAAATCTGTAGAACCGAGTTTAAATTAAGGGGGTGCTTGTTGGAAATAATTTAAACTGGGTTTTATGTTTTTTTTATGTTATGTTTTAATTTGAATAAAGCAGCTGTCAACTCGTTTGTTAGATAAGAACAAGTTGAGGTGATAGCATTGAGTAT
The DNA here is from genome assembly GCA_036435485.1 of Saposhnikovia divaricata. Lineage (NCBI taxonomy): Eukaryota > Viridiplantae > Streptophyta > Magnoliopsida > Apiales > Apiaceae > Saposhnikovia > Saposhnikovia divaricata. The sequence goes on along the minus strand of CM071601.1, from coordinate 120,808,245 downwards.
CGCTTAGTTTATGGAAATAGTTGAGAAGAATCAGGGATGTGATTGTGATTGTTTAGAACTCTTGTCGGTGTTAGTTTTCCTATATATACCTCCTATGTAATTTCATATCATTATTAAGAAGAGTAATAAACTTTGGTTTTTCCCAGTTTATATACGAAGTTCTGTGTGTGTGTGTGTCTGTATGATATTTTGCTTCTTTTAGTTTAATGAGAAAGTTTTGCATAAGTTGGTTGTAACAGCCCGACTTACGGATTATTAATTCTAAAACAAAATTAAATGGAAAGTATAATTTATTAATCAAAAAGTCTATTATAAAGATGACTATTACAAAAGCGCAGCTAACATCTTATGAAAAGTCAATCTAGCCCAATTCTAAGGTCCTCGAACTCCAATGCTATCCCACTCGATCTTACACCGAACCTGAAAATTGTAAGTAATGAGCTATACAGCCCAGAAAGAAACCAACCGATCCAACTAGTAAGGCCAAGTAACATGTATACATATAAAGATAGTATAATATTCAATACAATACAATATCGATATACGAAACAATCACTTACGATGCACTTATTCTTATTCAATACAATTCGATAGCACATAACAACAATAACAATAACTTGAAACTCACAATTCATATCACGACCACTACAACCCGGTGATAACGGTCCTAAATTTTTAGAAAACTATCACTACAACCCGGTGACTCGGTTCTTATTCTTATTTTCGCAAACCATGGCATAAATCAGAGTCCCAAGACTATTGCTTGCACATAACACATAGATACACTAATACATATAATCTCAAAATATAATCACTTAGCCCAAGTTTTAATAACAAATACGTACGCATAACACATAATTTTGAAAACACTAGAAAGAACGATTAGAAACTTACCTTTACGCAGAAACTCAAGAATCAAATCATCCTATCCAATTCTGACCAAACCTGTATTTACCCTTTTGACCCTCTAAATGATGTTTTTTTGAAAAACTGAAAGAACGAAAGTTGTTGAGCACGAAAAGACCTTTCCGACAAGTCCAGAATCAACGAATTCTGACTTACGATGAATTTTCTACGAACTTTATAAGACTGCTGATTTATGTATGAAAAAGCCCTACGAATTTTGTTGATAATGATGAGGAAGGAGAATATGATGTATATATAGCGGTACAAAACCCTAAACCCAAACCTACTTATATCATTTTAAAATCTGATCCATATTTTAAGCCCATTATTCTAATTCAATTTTAAATCATGTTCATTATCTAATTTTTAATCCTTTTTTTCTATTTTTCTTTTATTATTAATAATCTAAAAATTACGGGATATTACATATTACCCTACTTAAAAAGAATTTGGTCCCCAAATTCTCAAACTACTATACTCCAAAAGTTCATGACATCTATTCCTAAAGTTCATGACATCTGTTATGATTTTGGGAGCTTAATAAGAATAAGGATGTGAACCTTCTGGGTTTAGTGCTTGCTGATTTGGATGTATTTATTGAAAAAACTTGTTGAATTAGTAGAATAAATTTGGAGATTTGATATTGAAATTATGGAGCTGCGTCTCCGTTTTTATGTATTTGAGTTATTAAATTTGATTGCTGCATTTGACTTTCGATAAATATGGATTTATTTGAATAGAGAATTCCATTTATTTAAGTTTCGTATTTAGAAATAATATCCCGAAAAGTCGGGACGTTACAGTTGGTATCAGAGCAGGTCGTCCTTCGGAGTGTATTAGGTATGGGACTACTACAATCCCTAGGGTGCGATCCTATAGACTATCGTATAGGTTTTGACCTTTAAGTTAGTAAATTATTTTGAATCCAGGGCACTTGTTTGTGTGATTATTTGACCTGTTTTACTTTGTGCTTTTTGATAATTGATTATAAGTTTGAAAGTTTGTCGTTTTTAGAAAAGATGGACGGAGAAGGCAACAATGGCAACAACAATGGCAATTAGGGCAACGATAATCAGAATGGCAACAATAATGGAGGAGGAAATGTAGTCGACCTGCTAGCTGAGACTCTTGTTACGCTCGTAAATCAGCAACCCCAACAGCAGAATATTGTCTCTCAGTTTAAGCGTTTGAACCCACCAACTTTCGATGGGGCAACTGATCCGGCTATAGTCGAGATGTGGATACAAGAGATGGAGAAAGCTTTCGAACTGCTAGGGAGCAATGAAGGACAGAAGGTTACTTTAGCTGTGTATCAACTGCAAGGAAGTGCTTACGATTGGTGGCTCATGGAACAAAGAAAGAACGAGATTGCAACCACTGAGGGAGATCATGAACCATATACATGGGCAAAATTCAAGAAGGCTCTAGAAGACAAGTATTTTCCGAGAACCATTCATCTGCAAAAGGAAAGAGACTTTATTCGGCTCTAGCAGGGAGGAAAGTCCGTTGTGGAATACGAAGCTCAATTCACAAATCTTGCAAAATATACGGCGACATTAGTTGCTGATGAGACGAGCCGAGCAAGAAGATTGGAAGAGGGACTTCGAAGTGACATCAGGAATTCTGTGGCATCGTTTGAACTTCAGACATACGAGGCTGTGCTCAACAAGGTCTTGGTGATCGAGAGAGGCTTGACAGAATCTGAGAAGGCATCAGACACTTGGAATAAAAAGAGGTTCGCTCCAAAAGGTGAATTTTCATCTCAAAGAGGACCCTTCAAGAAGTCACTTGTATAAGACCAGATGGGAGGTCAGGGTGATCGAGACAAGTGTTTAAGGTGCGGCAAGAACCATCTTGATAAAGATTGCCGATGGAACACAGGTGCCTGTTTTCACTGCGGGGAAGTAGGACACAAGATTTTGGAGTTCCCACATAACCCACCACCAAGGAAGGAAGCTGAAAAGAAGATCGGCAATGGACGTGTATTTCAGCTTACTGGAAGTCGCGACGACTACTAAGGTATGATTTATTTTATTTTATTTTATTGTGAATTTGGGGACCAAATTCTTTTAAGGAGGGAAGAATGTAAAACCCCATTAATTTTTATTTTATTTTATTATTAGATATTAGATTATAATTCATTTTTTTTAGTTATGTTAATTAGTAATTTATATAATTATTTTTGTACAAGATATTTTGAATAAGAATGGTATATATTATTTGAGGAAAGAAGTGTGAAAATCTTTTACAATATCGATATCTTTTTATTTAAGTTAATTGTACGTACTAGAATATTATATTTTTAGAATTACTTGGAGGAGTGGTTAAATTATTAAGAATAATGATTACAGTTACCTTATTAAAATAGGGTTTAAATCCTTATATAGAAACCCTAGGATAACGAGAGGACTTGTACAGGTTTTCGTCTCGGAGGTATGCTCTTTCTCTTTTGTTTTAATATCTGCATGTTCTTGGCTGTTAAGTGGATGATTTGTATTTCGCAGTGTTACTTTTATTAATAACACCTTATTCACGTACTAATTATATGGATAATATATGTATGATGTATGTTGCTCCATGCTATGAAATACAACTGCTTCTTGAAACTTAAATGGTTATATTAAATAATCTTTGTTGGCCCAAGAAAAGGTCACGTGGCACTCAATTAAGTATTAAAAAATCTAAGTTCAGGTCAGCTGACATGGTTGGTTCTTTCTCTATCATAAACTAAAGCTCTGTTCTCATATACGTTGTTCTTCTGTTAATTAGAAAAGTATCATGGATGAATTAGCGGATCAATATGCAGCTATTAGCTTGGAAGAGGAGGAGGTAGGAGGATTATCGTATGAAACTAAGGGGGCTGTAGACGGCGAAATTGACACGAGGTGGTGCCTGGTGGGGCGTTTCCTGTCGGACAGATCTATTGATTTTGAGAAAATGCAACATGCGATGGCTACATTATGGAAGCCAGGAAAAGGTGTCTATATCAAAAGTCTGGAACCAAATCTCTTTCTTTTTCAATTCTATCATGAGGTTGACATTAACAGGGTAATTGAAGGATCTCCTTGGACCTATGATAGAATGCAACTGGTGTTCGAGCGGTTGAAGGAAGGCGATAACCCAAGATGTGTGGAAATAAACAAGTTGGACTTCTGGGTTCAACTTCATGACATTCAACCTGGGTTCATGTCGGAGAGAGTATGCAAGGATGTGGGCAATTACATAGGGGAGTTCCTGGAAGCAGATAGGAACAATTTTATTGGAGTTTGGCGTGATTATTTTCGTGTTCGGGTCAGAATGCAGATTGATAAACCTCTAAAAAGGCGTATGAAGATTAAGAAATCAGGTGGTGATTGGTTCTGGGTGAACTTTAAATACGAACATGTTCCTACATTTTGTTTCATTTGTGGACTACTTGGTCATGCTGAAAAATTCTGTTCTAGGATCTTTGAAACTCCAGCAAACGAAATATTGAAACCCTATGGACCATGGATGAAGGCAACGCCACGGAGACAGCAGTATTTGACTGGGTCAAAATGGTTGCGATCAGGTAGGTCAGTGCAGTCGCCGGAAATGGAGAGGGACCGGATCAGGAAAGGTACAGCCGTGGATGAGGACGAGAGCGGGAAAAGAGGAACTGAAAATCCTGAGCCTAATTCCAAGGGATTTGATAACGCAAATAAAGGAGGGATTGGCACAAGGGAGGGGATTTTGGCATAAAATAGCAATTCAAAAGTAACGGCTGATTTAAACGGAATGGAGGAAGATTCGGATTACATCTTTAATGACCCAAAAAGGCAAAGGCCCAATGAGAATACTGAAACCAACCCAACAAATGTGGTTAACGGGCTCCCAAAAAACGTGCAAGTGGCAGGCCTCAAGAATGGGGTCTGCCAAGGACCATGAGCGCATTGTCTTGGAACTGCCGTGGGCTTGGGAACCCACGGGTCGTTCAGTTCCTAACGGATATGGTTATCCAGAAGAAACCTAAAGTAATATTTTTATGTGAAACGCTTTGTATGAAAGAAAGAGTGGATAGAGTTAGAAACTTAATTGGTTATGAAGGCTCTTTTGCAGTGGATGTGAATGGGAGAAGTGGTGGTCTGGCTCTTCTCTGGAAAAGCGAGGAGGAAGTAAACATTAACAGTTTTTCTAAAAATCATATTGATGCTGTGATCACTATTGCAGGTAGTGAGGAATGGAGATTAACTGGGTTTTACGGTGAACCTGACAGAAGATTACGTCGAAATTCTTGGGAGTTACTGCGTCTTCTCAGTCAACAGTCAAGCTTGCCCTGGTGTGTTATTGGCGATTTGAATAACATTACCTCTCAAGAGGATAAAAGAGGTGGTAGACGGTATCCAGAATTGTTAATTCAAGGATTTAATGAAGCAATAGCGGACTGCAATCTCATTGACATGGACTTAACGGGGTATGTGTATACTTGGGAAAAATCCAAAGGGACTAGCGGTTGGGTGGAGATTCGTTTACATAGAGCTCTAGCTACTCAACAGTGGTTAGATACTTATAATGAGGCTGTTCTTTTTAACATGGAGATTTCGACTTCAGACAATACTCCTATCTATTTAGAGCTTCACAAAAGCATCACGAGAACGATGGTTAAGAGCTTTCGGTTTGAAAACGCCTGGCTTAGAGAATCGGTGTGCAAGGATATTGTAATAGAGTGCTGGGAATCAGATGGGAACGCCAGCTATACTCAAAAGCTTCAAGCTTGTCAGGCCAAATTAGAAGTGTGGGGGAAAGAGATTACTGGTAACTTTACTCAAAGAATAAGAGACTGCAAGCATATTTTGAAACATCTCAAACAGAGGAAGGATGGTGATTCTATTCGACTTTATGCTGAGGAGCAAAAGAAGCTAAATGAAATCTTGACTCAGAAGGAGATTTTTTGGCGTCAACGCTCTAAACAGCTTTGGCTCCAACATGGGGATCAAAACAACAAATTCTTTCATGCTTCTGCAAGTGCTCGGAAGAGGAATAATCAAATTAAGCGGTTGAAAGATAGTAATGGAGAGTGGGTAGACTGGTCCAGTGGGATAGACCAGTTAATAACTGATTATTTCTCTCAGATATTTGCAGCCTCTAACAACCAGTGGAATGAGATATTAAACAAGGTGCAGGCTTCAATCACAGACCAGTTGAATTTGGAGTTGCTCAAACCTATCCATGATGAAGAGGTGAAATCTGCTCTTTTTCAGATGAACCCGGATAAAGCTCCTGGACCCGATGGTATGACCCCGGGTTTTTTTTCAAAAATTTTGGAGCATAGTTGGTAATGATTTAATAAAGATTGTTCGGGATTTTTTTGCTACTAGGCAACTGGCCAAGGAGTTGAACGAGACAAATATAGTATTAATTCCGAAGAAAAAGGTCCCTACAAGAATGGGGGAGCTGAGACCTATAGCTCTGTGCAATGTGTCTTATAAGGTGATTTCAAAAGTCCTTGCCAATCGAATGAAGCCAATGTTAGACATGGTTATTTCTCCGAACCAAAGTGCTTTCATTCCGGGGAGTTAATTACAAACAATATCATGATTTCGTTTGAGGTTCTTCACTATCTTAAACGAAAACGAGTGGGGAAAGAGGGTTATATGGCTATTAAATTGGATATGAGCAAGGCCTACGATCGTGTTGAGTGGAATTTTGTCGAAGCAATTATGGGCAAAATGGGATTCAATGCAATGTGGATTAGTCTCTTGTCTCAGTGCTTTTCTACTGTTCGTTATAAGGTGATTCATGGAGGGAATGAAATGGGTCCTATTGTCCCAACTCGAGGGATCCGTCAAAGTGATCCAATCTCGCCTTATCTATTTATTATTTGCCATGAGGGTTTTACTGGCATAATCAATGATTATATTAAGAAGAGATGGATTCATGGGTGTCGTGTTGCAAATGGTGCTCCCGTTATGTCGCATATGTTATTTGCGGACGACTCATATTTATATTGTAGAGCAACGCAAAATGAGGCTGTTAAGGTTTGTTAACTCCTTCAGACCTTTGAAACTGCCTCGGGACAACAGGTGAACAGGCAAAAATCATCGATATTCTTTAGTACAAACACGACAGAGGTGGTTCGAAATGAGGTTAGCAATCAGTTGAGGATGGCAGAGGCAACAGACCACTGTACTTACTTGGGGCTGCCGAACACCATGGGTCGAAACAAAAATATCGTTCTGGGATATTTGAAGGACAGGGTGCGAAAAAGGATTGAAAGTTGGAATGCTCAGACTGTTTCTAAAGGAGGAAAGGAAATTCTTTTGAAGACAGTGGTCCAAGCTCTACCAAATTTTGCTATGAGCGTTTTTTTACTGCCTATGCAGATGTGTAAGGAGATTGAGCAGCTCATGTGTAATTTCTGGTGGGAGTCGGAGACGAGAACGAGGAAAGGTATTCATTGGGCTAGCTGGGATGCTTTGTGTAAGCCAAAAAGCATGGGGGCATGGGCTTCAGGAAATTACATGACTTCAACTTAGCTCTTCCTGGTAAACAAGCGTGGAGGCTTCTAAACAATGAAGAGTCCATGGTTACAAAAATTTTTAAGGCCCGTTATTTTCCAAAATGCTGTTTTCTGGACGCCGAATTGGGTAGCAACCCAAGTTTCATCTGGAGGAGCATATGGGCATCTCAAGAGTTGGTTCAAAAGGGCTCTCGATGGAGGATTGGTTCTGGGATTAAAATTCGAGTGATAGAAGATGCTTGGCTACAAGATTCGGAGTATCCGTTTGTCACTAGTAATCATCCTGCTTTACATAATCAGGTGGTCAATGGTCTTTTGAAAATGGGCTCAAGGGAGTGGGATATAGAGATAATCACCGATCTATTCAATGAGGGGGATCAGGTGTTGATTTATGGGACGCCCCTTAGTTCTAGACAGGAAGAAGATATCAGATACTGGAGTAAGGAAGGAAGCGGCTGTTACTCCGTTAAAAGTGCTTTTCGGTTAGTGCAAGAGATGAAAGAAGCCTGGATGTCAAACGCTAATTCTGGTTTCTGGAGATCTCTATGGAATTTAAAAATCCCGCCTAAAGTCAAGAACTTCTTATGGCGAGCTTGCAATGAATTCTTACCCACGAAGGTGGCGTTAAGGGCGAAACATGTTCCTATTTCAGAGATTTGTCCTCTATGTAACGTTTGTGAGGAAACCACTTTACACTGTCTTGTCTATTGCAGCTTTGCTCAGGGGTGCCTGGAAGGGATAGGGGTTACTAATAATACAGATAATCCTACAACCTTTGCAGGTTGGCTGGAAATAATCATGGGACAACACACAATTTCTATGATTCCTAAGATAGCTATGCTTTTGTGGTCGGTCTGGAAAGCTAGAAACTTGGTGATCTGGCAGGATACATATCAACATGTCGATGAAGTTCTCAGAACTGCGTGGTCTACTCTTGATCAATGGATTGAAGCTCAAGCAAAGAATTTTGTTCCGTCTATTGGAAGTCTTCACACAATGGATGGTAAGGAGCTCTGGACGAAACCAAGTCAACAAACAATCAAGATAAATTTAGACGCAGCTCTCTTCGACTCGGAAAACATGTTTAGTTATGGATTATGTGCTCGAGATCATACAGGTAGGTTGATAGACGCCAGGGCGGTGTGTCAACGGGGAAGGACCTCTGCTGTGCTAGCTGAGGCAATGGCGTTCAAGGAAGCACTGAGTTGGATCAAATCGAAGCAGTGGCACAATGTCCTTATAGAAACAGATTGCTTCAAAGTTGTTCAAGCTCTTCGCAGCTCTTTGACTTTTACATCTCCACTTGGTCTGGTTATTGCAGACTGCAAACAGCTAATGCAAGGAATTGCTAATGCTGCATTTTGTTTCATTAAACGGTCAGCAAATAGGGTAGCACATTGCTTAGCAAGGCAATCCATATTTCTTTCTGATCGTAGTTTTACAGAGGCCAATGCTTCTTCTGAAGTGATGTACCTCTGTATGAGTGATTTATTAAATGAATGAATGTGATCTTCTTTTCGCCAAAAAAAATGGTTATATTAAGGTAACCATGTGAATATGTTTTTATCGTTTTAAAAAGCAAGAAAGGAGATTACTTTTGGATCTGGACATGACTTTTAGTCTTTTAGCCTGATTACATATACATAGTATTTTAATATAATCTTGTGCATGTTTATGTGTGCTAATCATGTTCGATATTTGATTTTAATTATGTACTCATATTTTATTAATTATCAATAAAGAATAATATCTAATTTTTTTTTTAGGATTAGTTATAAGCTTAAAAGTTATAATATTTAAAATTTGTTAATACTATCGTTATCATTGTTTTGTTGATATTATTTTGAATCCGATGTAATTAACAAGCTGAAGATTATGTTTAACTCAGGAAAAATTTTAAGATTATTTAGTGTATTAAAAAGGGTGGTCATTTCTAATTTAATTAGTTAGCTAATTATTAATTTATTGCTTTTTTTTCAATTTGACATGCTAGTGCTAGTTAGGATTAAGTCGTGTGTGTTTGGTTTTGAGGCCCATTTGTGGTGTTTATTTTATATGCATGGTTTTATGGTCGGTTTATATCATATGTAGTTCGGTGTTTCTGCTTGATTAGATGTTAATTTAAAATTAATAATTAATTGTTTTATGTTTTATTAAAATAATTATAGAATTTGTTCGTGCAATTATTTCGGTAATTTGTGTCGATTTCGAGGTAAGTACTTTTTGACTTACTTTTATTTTTCGAAAAGATTTTGATGTTGTGATTTCGATTTCGTATAAGATATAAGATATTGTTTTGAATTGTATAAGATATAAGATACGAGAATCTTCGAATCCCCCAGTCTCTACGTTTCGAACCCGTTCGTAATTTACGTTATAGTTCCGGAACTAGCCTTAGATACCCTTAATAGGCGCACAAGTATGCAACTTTAGATACCTATTAAGGACACGTAATTATTGAACTTTAGATGCCGGTCACTGGCAAAGTGTTACGAAAGAATAAGAATAAGAATAAGATGCCGGTCACTGGCAACGTGTGACCGTAGAGCAAGACTGTGGTATTTTTTGATTTTCGTTTTGTTTCTATTTTTATGCTTCTGCTTCTGTTTTAAATTCTAGATTTTTAAAATATAAACTTTGGGTGAAATTGTTTTCGTAAATGTTTAACAAACATTTTATTGTTTTTGAAAAATGTCTTATTAAAAACGCCCATTGATTTTTGAAAATATTTGTTAGTCAATTTGTACTTGCTGAGCTGTGTAGCTCATTCGTTTCTAATATTTCAGGTTATGATTTTGGGAGCTTAATAAGAATAAGGATGTGAACCTTGTGGATTTAGTGCTTGCTGATTTGGATGCATTTATTTAAAAGACTTGTTGAATTAGTAGAATAAATTTGGAGATTTGATATTAATAAATTATGGAGCTGCGTCTCCGTTTTTATGTATTTGAGTTATTAAATTTGACGCTGCATTTGACTTTCGATAAATATGGATTTATTTGAATAAAGAATTCCATTTATTGTTTCGTATTTAGGAAGCATACGTCGTGAAAAAACTGCTTCGAGTAGTCCTTGTAAAGTTCTTGCAAATTGCTTCAACTATTTAGCAGTTTGGCATCTTAGAGGAGATGATAATTAAAGAGACTGTTGGGTCTCTTAAAGCCCATGAAGAAAGGCTACGAGGTCAAGTCGAGACCCCTGGAGGACAGTTACTTCTTACAGAGGAAGAGTTGGCCAAGAAAGACAAGGAGGAAAGAAAGTTGTTGTACACGCGAGAGGAATGGATGCGAAAAACCAACAGGAGTGGAGCCGATGTGTCTTTGGGCCAGAGATCCAGAAGTAACAGTGATTATCGAAGTAGAGAGTCCGGACGTGGTGGGCGTGACAAGAGTAAAGTCCGGTGTTTTAATTGTGGCGAATACGGTCATTATGCGGCTGCGTGTAAGAAGCCAAGACGAGACAAGGATCAGAAGGAAGAAGCAAATATGGTACAAATGCAAGATGATGAGCCTGCTTTGTTACTGACAGAGTTTGAAGAAAATAATGAGAAGATGATGCTGCTCAATGAAGATAAACTAGTGCCCAAATTAAATAAAAGCGATGGGGGGAATCAAGTAGAATCAAATCTGTGGTATTTGGACAATAGTGCTTCAAATCATATGACGGGCCAGAGATCTAAATTTGTAGAGTTGGATGAGAGCATTACAAGACAGATCAAATTCGGAGATGGGCTTATCGTGCACATAAAGGGAAAGGGTTCGATAATTCTATGCTGCAATAATGGAGAGGAAAGAGTTCTTCGTGAGGTATACTACATTCCCACTCTTTGCAATAACATTATTAGTCTTGGGCAAATGTTGAAGGAAGGAAATAAGGTTGTTCTCAATGGCGAGTATTTGTGGGTCTATGACAAAGAAAATTTGTTGTTAATGAAGGTCAAGAGATCGATGAATAGATTGTATAAAATCATTATAGACAGCATAAAATCAAGTTGTTTACTATCAAAGTGTGATAAAATCTCATAGCTCTGGTACTCTAGGCTCCGCCATGTAAACTTTAAAGCGATGTCGTTGATGTCCTCAAATCAGATGGTGCAAGGCTTGCCAGTGATTAAACATAAAAATGAAGTGTGCTCTGGATGCTTAATGTCAAAGCAAAAAAGGCGACCTTTTCCGTCACAAGCTACTTACAGTGCAAAAAAGGTATTAGAACTAGTACATGGCGATTTATGTGGGCCAAATACACCAGCAACTCCAGCCGAAAATTGATATTTTCTTTCGTTGGTCGATGATTATAGTAGAGTGATGTGGGCATACATGCTAAAGAACAAGGATGATGTACTTGAAGCGTTCAAAAAATTCAGATTACTAGTTGAGAACAGTCCCGAGAAGAAAATCAAAACGCTAAGGACAGATAGGGGAGGAGATTTTTGCTCGAATGCTTTCAACTCGTATTATGAAGGGGCGGGAATAAATCGACACTTCACAGCCCCCTACTCGGCTCAACAAAATGGCGTAGTAGAGAGAAGGAACAGAACGGTGGTTGAAATGGCCCGGAGTTTCTTGAAGCAGATGCAAGTACTGTCTATGTTATGGGGAGAGGCCATTCGACACTTAGTGTACATTTTATATCACTTGCCCACAAGAGCCGTGTTTGGAGTAACACCATACGAGGCTTGGTCTGGTTCTAAGCCTGACATAGCGCATGTTCGTGTCTTTGGTTGCATAGCGCACATGAAAATACCATCAAAATATACAAAGAAACTCGATGACAGAAGTAAAGTTGTAATCAATCTTGGCAAGGAACCGGGGACTAAAGCCTACAGGTTGTATGATCCTGAAAATAAAACAGTGCACGTAAGCAGAGATGTCGTGTTTGACGAAAAAAAGGCATGGGACTGGGAGAAAACCAGTGAAATTGAAGAAGCTCGATCTGGTATGTTTTTTGTGATATCTGGGTCTACAGAAGAAGGAGAAGAAACAACTGAAGGGGAGCAAACACCAGAGACATATGGTCAAAACTCAAGTGAAGAAATCTACCAAAGCCCAAGAAGTGAGAGTTCTAATGATCGAACATGGGAGAGTATGTCAAGTTCTGAGTCTGAAGGCAGCACCGTGCCAAGGAAATTTAGATCTCTGCATGAAATATACGGTGTCAATGAGACAATCGAACTTGAAGATGAAGAATTACTGCTCATGGGAGTGGATGAGCCATCGAACTACAAGCAAGCAGTGACTGATCAGAATTGGTGACTAGCTATGAAACAAGAGATGGGTGCAATTGAGAAGAATAATACTTGGAAACTGTCCGAGCTACCCCCAGGCCACAAAGCTATTGGTTTAAAATGGATTTACAAGCTTAAAAGGGACAAGGATGGCAAAATTGTGAAGTATAAAGCGAGAATTGTAGCTAAAGGGTATGTACAAAAATAGGGGGTGGATTTTGAAGAGATTTTTGCACCCGTCACTCGACTTGAGATGGTGCGACTTTTACTGGCTGTGACTGCAAAATATGGTTGGGAGGTGCATCACCTGGATGTCAAAACAGCGTTCCTGAATGGTGACATTCAAGAAGAGGTATACGTGTGTCAGCCAGAGGGCTTCGTGGTGAAGGTTAAAGAACACCTCGTATACAGACTCATTAAAGCACTATACGGCCTAAGACAGGCCCCTCGTGCCTGGTACGCAAAACTGAGCAAGAACTTGGAATAACTCGGGTTCAACAGGTGTCCGTATGTACATGCGGTGTACACAAAAAAGATTGGTGATGAGAGTCTAATTATTGGTGTATACGTGGACGACCTCTTAGTAACAGGGACATCAGTTTCAGTCATTGAGGATTTTAAGAAATAAATGGGTGAGAGATTTGAAATGAGTGATATGGGTCGATTGTCATACTACCTGGGAATTGAAGTAGCACAAGGACCTGGGTTTGTTGAACTTAAATAAACGGCGCACGCCAAGAAAATTTTGGAGAAGGCTGGGATGGTGGATTGTAACCCAAAAAAGTTCCCCATGGATCCTAAGGAGTGTCTCAAGAAAGATGAAGGTGGTAAAATGGTGGATGCAACTCAGTTTAAAAGTATGATCGGAGGTCTGTGCTATCTGGTACACACTCGACCCGACATAGCTTACTCGGTTGGGATGGTTAGTAGGTTCATGGAATGCCCAACTACACTCCACCTAAACGCAGCAAAGCGCATTCTACGTTATTTGAAGGGTACACTAGAATTTGGCTTGGTGTATACAAGGGAAAGTGGTAGTAATTTGCTTACGGGGTACTCAGACAGTGACTTGGGTGGAAGTATTGATGATCGCAAGAGCACGGGAGGAATGGTGTTCTATATGAACGAAAGCCTCGTAACCTGGGTTTCACAAAAACAACGGTGTGTGGCACTTTCAACATGTGAAGCAGAATTTATGGCGGTAACTGCAGCTGCGTGTCAAGCTGTTTGGTTGAGAAAGCTCTTGGGATAGTTAACTGGGAATTATGTGGGTCCGGTAGTGTTGTATATCGGCAACAGATTAGCTATTGACTTAGCAAAAAAACCAGTTTTTCACGGACGAAGCAAGCATATAGACATTCGGTATCACTTTATTCGGGAATGTGTTGAACGGGGGGAGATTGTAATCAAGCATGTGGTCACTGACAGTCAGCGAGCTGATATCATGACTAAAGCTCTCAACACAGCCAAATTTGAGAGCATGAGGAAGCGATTGGGTGTGAAAGATTTGCATAAACAAGTTCAGATTAAAGGGGAGAATGTTGGGAAAGTAATTGTTGCACTAAATCACGCAAGCGTACGTGGTCACAAGTAATATAGATAGAAGTCAAGTTCGTTCCCACAGAGATCTGGTTATGGTTTTAATTCATTTATTGTACCTATGCAACAATGTGTGGTTATTACTCACTGCTAAGACAAATAACAAATTGGGTTTAATTAACTAAATTAACTAGAAAGTAAATTAACAATTAAGAATTAACTAACTAACAAGAATTGAAATTGAATTACGTCTACAAGAGTAACATGGGATCCTAACTTCATTAAATACTTCGCTTAGATCTGACGCCTTTAATCACTATATGCAATGGTTATGATATCTGATCGGACAACACGAAACAAGTACACGCTACTTCTCAGTATACGAATACTAAACTAAACATACATCCACAAAAGAGATAGAAGATGAATAGACACCAATTATGCTTAGACCCTATATCTCTATAGAATTTGAAAACATAAAGGTTTAAGCACAAGTTATCCACTTAGATCACATAGGGTAGCATAATATCTCTATTTACGCCACAAATCATGATGTTAAAACATCAACCTATCCTATGCTAGCATGGCAAGTTCTAAATCTCAAGATCCACTCTCGTTTAGCAAGAGATTAACAAATTAGATGTTCGCAACGCATCTAAATACATGAAACACAACCATACGAGGATATCAAATATACATCACACACAGATCTTTAAGCAATCAAGATACTAAGTTCCATAAATAAATCCGTTAGAATCCCATGACAACGATTAGTTCATAATTGAACCTCTCGTCATCATGGGATCTGATGAAACCATGATAAAAACAAAGTATGAAAAGATACAAATAAAACTAAGTAATTGATATGTAATGGTGTTCTAAATTACAATGGTAGGATGTGTTTATATAGTCTCTAGAAGTCTTGTCCACCAAGCAATTGCCTTTCTAGAGTTGGAATAGAAGATTGGCAATTTCCGTTCTTGAATGAGAATAGAATTACAAATTCCATGTGTAGATCTGATTCTAGAATGTTCTAGCCGCCCAAAGCAATTACCATACTTATTAGAAGTAGGAATTATAGAAATTTCCTTGTCAAAGTTGAATTTCTGCAGTTCGGCACATAATACGTTTCCTAAACTGATTCTGTTTTTAAGGAAAATTCGTAGCTAACTTTTCTTCAATATTTCTGGGCCGTTCCAGTTGTAAGTGGACATCTGGACCACTTTAGAATGATAGAGAATCTAGTTAGCTTCGCGTGGACTGTAAGATCGTCCAAAACGGACTTCTAGAACTCAAGATATGGCCAAAACAAAATCAGAAATTCTGGCTGATTTTTCACCCGCGCGCCGCAGCGCCTGAGGCGCCGGTTGGGCGCCTGAAGCGCCAGCTCAATCTGCATAAACAGCTCTGGGGCGCCAATTAGGCTCCCGTCTTGGTCCCGATCTGCGAAAATTGATTTTTCTTCGATTTTTAAGCTTTTTCTTCCGTTCCTTTTGCATGAGCTTCCGTCTTTCCTCCTTAATGACTTGTATACTTCTTGGGAGTTGACATTAGCCTCCATTCTTCATTCCATATCATAAATCAACTCCAAATAATGACGGAAACTACACCTTTAATCGACATTTCTTCAACCCTGCACAATTAAGCAAAACACATCAAAACTACCACAAACTTAAGGCCAAAGCAATCAATTTAAGCCGAATTAGAATGCTCTAAATGGATATAAAATCCATTTATCACACCCCCAAACTTAAACCGATGCTTGTCCTCAAGAATATCCAATTAAAACTAACTAACTAACTAGTACCACTTCCGTAGGTGATCACGGTTGCATTTGGCATATGCAACAAGCCCTTTAAACCCCTAGGCAGCCCTAGTGGACGAGTAAGGTCTCGTGAGGGCCTATAGCGAATGTACCCACAAAATCCAATGCAATGCAATGCATGAATGCAACTAAATGAAAATTCAATTAATATCCTACCATACCTTCAGATCCTCTCATGCCATATCAACTTAAGAATCAAAGTAAATACGCAGTGTCTTGGTGTCGAAAGTGCAAGTATTCACATAGTCTACTCAATGAACATGCATAAGTTCTCACAAGTCCATGTCAAGTGTAAGAATAAGTTAGTAAACATGCTAAGCCTACAAGAGCACATCTTTGAGACAAAACTCGGGATCTCATACGCAAAAATAGGTAAACACTCACAATCCACTCATAAAAGAATATTCACTCAAGAACAAGGGTAAGTGTATCACTCAATTCCAACAATATCATAAGCATGCTTGACAATTGGTATCAATCTAACTTTTAACACAACATACATCAATGACGATAATCAAAAGGTCTTTATTTGGGTTGTAACGGGGCTAGGGACAAGGTATGTTAGATAAGCCAAAATAGGTGAAGTGCCAAAAGCTAGTAAGTACCATGATGAATCATACACAACACCCTATTTCCCCCCCACATAATTTTTACTAAAACCAACACTCGACTAGTCGACTAAAATAGGATCACAACAAACACAAACATGCTCTCATAATATAACTTTTTTTTCTCTCATTTTTTTTTCTTTTTCTTTTTTTTTTCTATTTTTTTTTTCTTTTTTTTTTCGAGAGCTAAAGCAACAATAATATAGACAATAACAATGATCCCACGATTTTATTACACATGCCGACTATCAAGCAACAACCAAACCCAAATTTCAATATTTTCCCCAAAATTATGACAAACAATAAACCCCTCCTTGCACACCTTATTACTCCCTTAAGCACCCTACTAGCCTTTGACAATGCGGGTTCAAATTAATGTAAGGCCAATACAAGAAAAAAGTCTAGGCAAGTAATGTGGTATGTCACCGAAAAAATAGGATTAAGCTCAACGGTTTAACTAATTGATCATGTAAACATGGTGTGGTAATATGGGAAAATATGCGGTTAATCCTAATGCCTTTATCATTTTAATCGTCAAATAATGTCATGTGTTTCAAGAAAGACCTCAAACAACTGCTAGCAATGCAAACAATCCGTGGACACTCAAGCAAACGAATAAAATTGCAACAAATGCAATATGGCTCAAAAGCTCACTTGGCGGGAAAAACATACTCAATCCCAAGCAAAAATCTCTCTAATGCACCTACTTGTATTCAAAGCATGCTAACTAAATCAACTTGCACATATTCATGTCCTTCTAATTACTTACAACATTCAATATGTCTACTAGCTTCAACTTACTAGTGTATGTGTGTGCACAAGAACAAAGCATATCACTTCTCAATCAAAAGCGTCAACAACACAAAATTCCTATCAAGCATGCGTGCAAATGCAAACTATTATGAACTCACATGATATATAAAAACAGAATGTCCTATATGAAACAAACGTAGATATCACGAACATAAATGCATAATTTACTAATACTAATATGCCAAGCATGAAATCCTACATGAACACAATGACTAACAATCACATATATATACACTACTTATCCTCAAACCACCCCCAAACTTAAAATATTCAATGCCCTCATTGAATGGAAGTAAATACGAGGGAAAGTAAAAAACATACCAGTATACAACAATGCTTGGGTTGCCTCCCAAGAAGCGCTTCTTTAACGTCAATAGCTTGACGTTACTTCCGAGCCTCCATTAAGGATGATAATAGTTTGCCTGGTCATCTCTTCGTGAAACTTCATCGTCATCACGGCGGCACACTTTCTACCCCTTATCCTCGCTTGGCCTATTCGTATAACAAATATGTCCTGTTCCAATGCCTTCTTCTATTGACCCAAAATCTGTTAATTTGTAGAACAACACACCTTCGCGGGCTTCGGTTGAATATAATGGAGGAGGATAAATGTAAGTTGTTGAAGCCTTTGGTTCCTCAAAAAGAACTTCCTCCATTGGCTCTAATGCGCTACCTCCATCTTTAAACTCTGAGTCAAGTAGAAGACCTGCATCTTTCCCATGTTCTTCAGCCTCTTGGTACGCATACCAATTCTTGAAATTTGTGCAGCTCATCAGTGTTTGTCTCAAATTGTGCCCTTTCCAAATCATCCACCTCACTAGTTTGATCAAATTCCTCACATGGCTTGTGAACACTCACCTCCTCTTGGAATTTGTCTTCTTCAATTATGCATGCAATACCTTGCTCCAAGTCATCGTTATTTTCTGGAATTGCCTCTCGTATGGATTGCTGTTTCTCTTGTTCCAAGACACTCAAAACTTGAGCAACTAGTGTCTCCATAGATTTGAGATTCTTCTCATGACTCTCTGCAAGCATCCTAATCTCCTTCCTAATCTCCTTCAAATCATCAACCTCATCTGACTGAAAAGTAGGAGTAGGTTGCTGATGTTGAAACTCTTCACTTCCAAAGAAATATGACCTATCTGGAACATCTTGCTGGTACTGTTGAGGATGGTATGGAAAATATGGTTGTTCCTCATAACTCAGAGGTTTAGATTCCAAAAACTTGTTGCACTAAATCACGCAAGCGTACGTGGTCACAAGTAATATAGATAGAAGTCAAGTTCGTTCCCACAGAGATCTGGTTATGGTTTTAATTCAGTTATTGTACCAATGCAACAATGTATGGTTATTACTCACTGCTAAGACAAATAACAAATTGGGTTTAATTAACTAAATTAACTAGAAAGTAAATTAAAAATTAAGAATTAACTAACTAACAAGAATTGAAATTGAATTACGTCTACAAGAGTAACATGGGATCCTAACTTCATTAAATACTTCGCTTAGATCTGACGCCTTTAATCACTATATGCAATGGTTATAATATCTGATCGGACAACACGAAACAAGTACACGCTACTTCTCAGTATACGAATACCAAACTAAACATACATCCACAAAAGAGATAGAAGATGAATAGACACCAATTATGCTTAGACCCTATATCTTTATAGAATTTGAAAACATACAGGTTTAAGCACAAGTTATCCACTTAGATCACATAGGGTAGCATAATATCTCTATTTACGCCACAAATCATGATGTTAAAACATCAACCTATCCTATGCTAGCATGGCAAGTTCTAAATCTCAAGATCCACTCTCGTTTAGCAAGAGATTAACAAATTAGATGTTCGCGACGCATCTAAATACATGAAACACAACCATACGAGGATATCAAATATACATCACACACAGATCTTTAAACAATCAAGATACTAAGTTCCATAAATAAATCCGTTAGAATCCCATGACAACGATTAGTTCATAATTGAACCTCTCGTCATCATGGGATCTGATGAAACCATGATAAAAACAAAGTATGAAAAGATACAAATAAAACTAAGTAATTGATATATAATGGTGTTCTAAATTACAATGGTAGGATGTGTTTATATAATCTCTAGAAGTCTTGTCCACCAAGCAATTGCCTTTCTAGAGTTGGAATAGAAGATTGGCAATTTCCGTTCTTGAATGAGAATAGAATTACAAATTCCATGTGTAGATCTGATTCTAGAATGTTCTAGCCGCCCAAAGCAATTACCATACTTATTAGAAGTAGGAATTATAGAAATTTCCTTGTCAAAGTTGAATTTCTGCAGTTCGGCACATAATACATTTCCTAAACTGATTCTGTTTTTAAGGAAAATTCGTAGCTGACTTTTCTTCAATATTTCTGGGCCGTTCCAGTTGTAAGTGGACATCTGGACCACTTTAGACTGATAGAGAATCTCGTTAGCTTCGCGTGGACTGTAAGATCGTCCAAAACGGACTTCTAGAACTCAAGATATGGCCAAAACAAAATCAGGAATTCTGGCTGATTTTTCAACCGGCGCCTCAGCGTACGTGGTCACAAGTAATATAGATAGAAGTCAAGTTCATTCCCACAGAGATCTGGTTATGGTTTTAATTCAGTTATTGTACCTATGCAACAATGTATGGTTATTACTCACTGCTAAGACAAATAACAAATTGGGTTTAATTAACTAAATTAACTAGAAAGTAAATTAACAATTAAGAATTAACTAACTAACAAGAATTGAAATTGAATTACGTCTACAAGAGTAACATGGGATCCTAACTTCATTAAATACTTCGCTTAGATCTGACGCCTTTAATCACTATATGCAATGGTTATAATATCTGATCGGACAACACGAAACAAGTACACGCTACTTCTCAGTATACGAATACCAAACTAAACATACATCCACAAAAGAGATAGAAGATGAATAGACACCAATTATGCTTAGACCCTATATCTTTATAGAATTTGAAAACATAAAGGTTTAAGCACAAGTTATCCACTTAGATCACATAGGGTAGCATAATATCTCTATTTACGCCACAAATCATGATGTTAAAACATCAACCTATCCTATGCTAGCATGGCAAGTTCTAAATCTCAAGATCCACTCTCGTTTAGCAAGAGATTAACAAATTAGATGTTCGCGACGCATCTAAATACATGAAACACAACCATACGAGGATATCAAATATACATCACACACAGATCTTTAAACAATCAAGATACTAAGTTCCATAAATAAATCCGTTAGAATCCCATGACAACGATTAGTTCATAATTGAACCTCTCGTCATCATGGGATCTGATGAAACCATGATAAAAACAAAGTATGAAAAGATACAAATAAAACTAAGTAATTGATATGTAATGGTGTTCTAAATTACAATGGTAGGATGTGTTTATATAATCTCTAGAAGTCTTGTCCACCAAGCAATTGCCTTTCTAGAGTTGGAATAGAAGATTGGCAATTTCCGTTCTTGAATGAGAATAGAATTACAAATTCCATGTGTAGATCTGATTCTAGAATGTTCTAGCCGCCCAAAGCAATTACCATACTTATTAGAAGTAGGAATTATAGAAATTTCCTTGTCAAAGTTGAATTTCTGCAGTTCGGCACATAATACATTTCCTAAACTGATTCTGTTTTTAAGGAAAATTCGTAGCTGACTTTTCTTCAATATTTCTGGGCCGTTCCAGTTGTAAGTGGACATCTGGACCACTTTAGACTGATAGAGAATCTCGTTAGCTTCGCGTGGACTGTAAGATCGTCCAAAACGGACTTCTAGAACTCAAGATATGGCCAAAACAAAATCAGGAATTCTGGCTGATTTTTCAACCGGCGCCTCAGCGTACGTGGTCACAAGTAATATAGATAGAAGTCAAGTTCATTCCCACAGAGATCTGGTTATGGTTTTAATTCAGTTATTGTACCTATGCAACAATGTATGGTTATTACTCACTGCTAAGACAAATAACAAATTGGGTTTAATTAACTAAATTAACTAGAAAGTAAATTAACAATTAAGAATTAACTAACTAACAAGAATTGAAATTGAATTACGTCTACAAGAGTAACATGGGATCCTAACTTCATTAAATACTTCGCTTAGATCTGACGCCTTTAATCACTATATGCAATGGTTATGATATCTGATCGGACAACACGAAACAAGTACACGCTACTTCTCAGTATACGAATACTAAACTAAACATACATCCACAAAAGAGATAGAAGATGAATAGACACCAATTATGCTTAGACCCTATATCTCTATAGAATTTGAAAACATAAAGGTTTAAGCACAAGTTATCCACTTAGATCACATAGGGTAGCATAATATCTCTATTTACGCCACAAATCATGATGTTAAAACATCAACCTATCCTATGCTAGCATGGCAAGTTCTAAATCTCAAGATCCACTCTCGTTTAGCAAGAGATTAACAAATTAGATGTTCGCGACGCATCTAAATACATGAAACACAACCATACGAGGATATCAAATATACATCACACACAGATCTTTAAGCAATCAAGATACTAAGTTCCATAAATAAATCCATTAGAATCCCATGACAACGATTAGTTCATAATTGAACCTCTCGTCCTCATGGGATCTGATGAAACCATGATAAAAACAAAGTATGAAAAGATACAAATAAAACTAAGTAATTGATATGTAATGGTGTTCTAAATTACAATGGTAGGATGTGTTTATATAGTCTCTAGAAGTCTTGTCCACCAAGCAATTGCCTTTCTAGAGTTGGAATAGAAGATTGGCAATTTCCGTTCTTGAATGAGAATAGAATTACAAATTCCATGTGTAGATCTGATTCTAGAATGTTCTAGCCGCCCAAAGCAATTACCATACTTATTAGAAGTAGGAATTATAGAAATTTCCTTGTCAAAGTTGAATTTCTGCAGTTCGGCACATAATACGTTTCCTAAACTGATTCTGTTTTTAAAGAAAATTCGTAGCTGACTTTTCTTCAATATTTCTGGGCCGTTCCAGTTGTAAGTGGACATCTGGACCACTTTAGAATGATAGAGAATCTCGTTAGCTTCGCGTGGACTGTAAGATCGTCCAAAACGGACTTCTAGAACTCAAGATATGGCCAAAACAAAATTAGAAATTCTGGCTGATTTTTCACCCGCGCGCCGCAGCGCCTGAGGCGCCGGTTGGGCGCCTGAAGCGCCAGCTCAATCTGCATAAACAGCTCTGGGGCGCCAATTAGGCTCCCGGCTTGGTCCCGATCTGCGAAAATTGATTTTTCTTCGATTTTTAAGTTTTTTCTTCCGTTCCTTTTGCATGAGCTTCCGTCTTTCATCCTTAATGACTTGTACACTTCTTGGGAGTTGACATTAGCCTCCATTCTTCATTCCATATCATAAATCAACTCCAAATAATGACGAAAACTACACCTTTAATCGACATTTCTTCAAACCTGCACAATTAAGCAAAACACAATAAAACTACCACAAACTTGAGGCCAAAGCAATCAATTTAAGCCGAATTATAATGCTCTAAATGGATATAAAATCCATTTATCACACCCCCAAACTTAAACCGATGCTTGTCCTCAAGCATATCCAATTAAAACTAACTAACTAACTAGTACCACTTTCGTAGGTGATCACGGTTGCATTTGGCATATGCAACAAGCCCTTTAAACCCCTAGGCAGCCCTAGTGGACGAGTAAGGTCTCGTGAGGGCCTATAGCGAATGTACCCACAAAACCAATGCAATGCAATGCATGAATGCAACTAAATGAAAATGCAATTAATATCCTACCATACCTTCAGATC
This sequence comes from Saposhnikovia divaricata, assembly GCA_036435485.1. Lineage (NCBI taxonomy): Eukaryota > Viridiplantae > Streptophyta > Magnoliopsida > Apiales > Apiaceae > Saposhnikovia > Saposhnikovia divaricata. Next base: position 120,785,017 of record CM071601.1, on the reverse strand, counting down.
CTCTCATGCCATATCAACTTAAGAATCAAAGTAAATACGCAATGTCTTGGTGTCGAAAGTTCAAGTATTCACATAGTCTACTCAATGAACATGCATAAGTTCTCACAAGTCCATGTCAAGTGTAAGAATAAGTTAGTAAACATGCTAAGCCTACAAGAGCACATCTTTGAAACAAAACTCGGGATCTCATATGCAAAAACAAGTAAACACTCACAATCCACTCATAAAAGAATATTCACTCAATAACAAGAGTAAGTGTAGCACTCAATTCCAACAAAATCATAAGCATGCTTGACAATTGGTATCAATCTAACTCTTAACACAACATACATCAATGACAATAATCAAAAGGTCTTTATTTGGGTTGTAACGGGGCTAGGGACAAGGTATGTCAGATAAGCCAAAACAGGTGAAGTACCAAAAGCTAGTAAGTACCATGATGAATCATACACAACACCCTATTTCCCCCCACATAATTTTTACTAAAACCAACATTCGACTAGTCGACTAAAATAGGATCACAACAAAAACAAACATGCTCTCATAATATAACTTTTTTTTTTCTCTCTTTTTTTTTCTTTTTTTTTTTCTATTTTTTTTCTTTTTTTTTTCGAGAGCTAAAGCAACAATAATATAGACAATAACAATGATCCCACGATTTTATTACACATGCCGACTATCAAGCAACAACCAAACCCAAATTTCAATCTTTTCCCCAAAATTATGACCAACAATAAACCCCTCCTTGCACACCTTATTACTCCCTTAAGCACCCTACTAGCCTTTGACAATGCGGGTTCAAATTAATGTAAGGCCAATACAAGAAAAAGGTCTAGGCAAGTAATGCGGTATGTCACCGAAAAAATAGGATTAAGCTCAACGGTTTAACTAATTGATCATGTTAACATGGTGTGGTAATATGGGAAAATATGCGGTTAATCCTAATGCCTTTATCACTTTAATCGTCAAATAATGTCATGCGTTTCAGGAAAGACCTCAAACAACTGCTAGCAATGCAAACAATCCGTGGACACTCAAGCAAACATATAAAATTGCAACAAATGCAATATGGCTCAAAAGCTCACTTGGCGGGAAAAACATACTCAATCCCAAGCAAAAATCTCTCTAATGCACCTACTTGTATTCGAAGCATGCAAACTAAATCAACTTGCACATATTCATGCCCTTCTAATTACTTACAACATTCAATAAGTCTACTAGCTTCAACTTACTAGTGTATGTGTGTGCACAAGAACAAAGCATATCACTTCTCAATCAAAAGCGTCAACAACACAAAATTCCTATCAAGCATGGGTGCAAATGCAAACTATTATGAACTCACATGATATATAAAAATAGAATGTCCTATATGAAACAAACGTAGATATCACGAACATAAATGCATAATTTACTAATACTAATATGCAAAGCATGAAATCCTACATGAACACAATGACTAACAATCACATATATATACACTACTTATCCCTCAAACCACCCCCAAACTTAAAATATTCAATGCCCTCATTGAATGGAAGTAAATACGAGGGAAAGTAGGAAACATACCAGTATACAACAATGCTTGGGTTGTCAAAAACCACTATATGCAATGGTATGATATCTGATCGGACAACACGAAACAAGTACACGCTACTTCTCAGTATACGAATACCAAACTAAACATACATCCACAAAAGAGATAGAAGATGAATAGACACCAATTATGCTTAGACCCTATATCTCTATAGAATTTGAAAACATAAAGGTTTAAGCACAAGCTATCCACTTAGATCACATAGGGTAGCATAATATCTCTATTTACGCCACAAATCATGATGTTAAAACATCAACCTATCCTATGCTAGCATGGCAAGTTCTAAATCTCAAGATCCACTCTCGTTTAGCAAGAGATTAAAAAATTAGATGTTCGCGACGCATCTAAATACATGAAACACAACCATACGAGGATATCAAATATACATCACACACAGATCTTTAAGCAATCAAGATACTAAGTTCCATAAATAAATCCGTTAGAATCCCATGACAACGATTAGTTCATAATTGAACCTCTCGTCATCATGGGATCTGATGAAACCATGATAAAAACAAAGTATGAAAAGATACAAATAAAACTAAGTAATTGATATGTAATGGTGTTCTAAATTACAATGGTAGGATGTGTTTATATAGTCTCTAGAAGTCTTGTCCACCAAGCAATTGCCTTTCTAGAGTTGGAATAGAAGATTGGCAATTTCCGTTCTTGAATGAGAATATAATTACAAATTCCATGTGTAGATCTGATTCTAGAATGTTCTAGCCGCCCAAAGCAATTACCATACTTATTAGAAGTAGGAAGTATAGAAATTTCCTTGTCAAAGTTGAATTTCTGCAGTTCGGCACATAATACGTTTCCTAAACTGATTCTGTTTTTAAGGAAAATTCGTAGCTGACTTTTCTTCAATATTTCTGGGCCGTTCCAGTTGTAAGTGGACTTCTGGACCACTTTAGAATGATAGAGAATCTCGTTAGCTTCGCGTGGACTGTAAGATCGTCCAAAACGGACTTCTAGAACTCAAGATATGGCCAAAACAAAATCAGAAATTCTGGCTGATTTTTCACCCGCGCGCCGCAGCGCCTGAGGCGCCGGTTGGGCGCCTGAAGCGCCAGCTCAATCTGCATAAACAGCTCTGGGGCGCCAATTAGGCTCCCGGCTTGGTCCCGATCTGCGAAAATTGATTTTTCTTCGATTTTTAAGCTTTTTCTTCCGTTCCTTTTGCATGAGCTTCCGTCTTTCATCCTTAATGACTTGTATACTTCTTGGGAGTTGACATAAGCCTCCATTCTTCATTCCATATCATAAATCAACTCCAAATAATGACGAAAACTACACCTTTAATCGACATTTCTTCAACCCTGCAAAATTAAGCAAAACACATCAAAACTACCACAAACTTGAGGCCAGAGCAATCAATTTAAGCCGAATTAGAATGCTCTAAATGGATATAAAATCCATTTATCAATAATCTAAACTTGCTCTGTTATTTCAATATTTTTTTTCATTGATTTGGTTATGTGCTGTCATGGTCTATAACCGTGTATTTGGTTACATGATTTGGTCAACTGTTAGTCGAGGGATTTATGGAGTTCTGGTGGAATAAGACAGTAGTCATGGAGTCATTTTAGGATATCAGTTGTAATTCCCATTTCTAGTATCTCATTTGTACATTAAGTCCTATATAAGTAGTTTGTTTGTGATGAATAAAAAGTACGTTGCTGCAATATTTCTTCTCAGTTCTAAAACAAACACATATATCTATATTTCATTCTAAGATATCAGAGTTTAAGCCTTCGAATATTTACACTTTGGCCCCCTATTCTATACATCCTTTGAGTCTTCAAAAATTGTTCATTAGTCACGGGTGTGCAAAGTGATTGTGAGAATGTCCTTCTGTTACTCATATAATAACAAGCATAAGTATGTGTAATGCTATGCATTACCTACATGACCTCTTAACCGAGGGAACCTCTAGTTGTAGAGTTTCTATTTGTTCTGTACTTGTAATAGGCATCAAATCCTAGTTGTGTAATTGTACTTATAAAGTCAAGAATAATGCTTGAAAAAAGTTCCAAGGTTCATGCCTCAAGCAAGAAGATAAAGACTGTCAAATAATCACAGTTGGGATTTGAAGAAATGAAGAATTTGCCTAAGTACCAATTCAAGAAGTGCATTTGTCTATTCGAGAAGTTTAGCATTCGAGAAGTCAGGGATTTGATATGTCAAAAGACACTGTTCGATATCTCTGAAGGTCAACCAGTCAAAGCCTTATTCGAGAACTCACAGATTTGACATGTCTAATACTCTATTTGAGAACTCATGGAGTCAACAAGTCAAAGCATCATTCGAGTTCTCTAAGAGTCAACAAGGCAATGCTCTATTCGATATCTCAAGGACTAAAGAAGCTATTCGATATCTCAGGGATTCGATAAGTAAAATGTTCTATTCGATATCTGAAGGATTCCTGAAGAAAAGACTTATTCGAGAAGTCATTCGATATGTCAGTTTAACAGTATTCGAGAACTCAGAGTTATCGATCAAGCCAATTCTAGTTCTCGAATCACCAACAGAGTTAATTATCGAATACAATCTTGGAGACAAAATACTGAAGAATTGTACAAGTCAGAAATCTGAAACAAGCTAAAGCACTTTATGGACCACAATCTGTAATGTACTTTGGGAAAGCCTACAAAGAAGCTTGGAGAGATGTACAAGAGACAAAGAGCTAAAGAAGTGGATCTGAACAGAGCTTTACAAAGTCAAACCTGTAGCCGTTTGGATGCTTACTCAAAAAGGATAGACATACTAGAAAGTAAAGTTGTTTAGCTACCTTATTTGTAGTAAGTAGGCTGTATTCATGCTATATAAGGATATAGCCTCACTTCCTTAGAAGTTAAGTTTTTCAAATACACAAAAAGAAAACATCTCTCTGAGAAAAACGAAGCTGAGAATACTAACTTTTGTATTCACAGATTATAGTAAAATCTTTATCTAATAATATATTAGATTAAAGTGATATTGTGTTGTGTTGCTCGCTTATTATTTTCCGCACTTAAATTATAGCACACACTTAACACATATCTTGATATACAGATTCAAGAACAACGAAAAGTTCAAGAATCCATTCACCCCCCTCTGTATTCTTTATTGTATTCTATACTCAACACCTTCATTCGATAGGTTCGTTTTAGAGAACTCGAGCACTACTCTGCAATCAAGAGATCTCAAATGAAAGTTTATTTGGACTTCTCGAATCCAAAGCTGCGTCCTTGAACTGATGTATCTGTTGAGACATACATGTCTATAGATGATGATAACAAATACCACAAGGCAGAAAATGAATCAAGGAATCGAATCTGACAAATAAATCAGGAAGCTAACTGGAATGCAGGGCAACTAAAGCTACATCTTGAGAAAGAAAATCTGCAAGCAGTTAGAGAATATTTATGTAACACCCATAAGATGCTTTAATCAAGTACCGGTAATCAGAAGAGAGCTTACTATAACAATGCAAGTATATTCGAGAAGTCAATAAAAGTAGAGTTCGAGAAGTCAACCCACTGCCATAACTCTATTCGAGTTATCTTAGATTTGGTGGATTCGAGAACTCAACAAAAAGGGTTATTCGAGAAGTCCTAGTTCGAGAAGTAGGGCACTACTTCTATTCGAGAAGTCTACTTAGGCTGTTCGAGAAGTCATTCGAGAACTCAATGAAAGGGACTATTCGAGAAGTCAATATTCGAGAACTCAAGATCTATCAGTTCGAGAACTCATCCTGGATTATCAGTAATGCCAGAGTTCTCTAATGGAACATATCGAATGAAGAACAAAACCCAGAATTACTTTACAACCCGTGACTTATAGACAGTGATCAATTACACAAAGGATGTTACGAGTAGAGAGTCAAATTGTAAATATTTGAAGGCTCAAACTCTTCCAAGTGAAAGGTGAAATCAGTCACTGTTTATCCGACTTTAAGGGCAACAATAAGAGTGAAAGCAACCTCCAATATGATTACTTTACTATTGAAGAATTCAAAGGTATCTTGATGAATGCATAAGGATAAGTCATTTTATTTGGGAAGTTCAAGCACAGCTCAATAAGCAGAAAAGCTTATTGACTTTCGAAAATATTATTTTTTTTACTAAAGCTACTTTTCAGAGATAAAGATTAAGAGTAAAAAGACCTTCTGCATAAAGCATCACGTGGGCTTGGAAGCTAAGTCAACTCAAAGAACTTAGTAACTTATGAAGAAAGAAACATACACTGACTTGAAGCATGCTGGGATTGTCCAAATCAAGGAAAGAAGATCTTCAAGAGATTTCCAGAAACTGCTACCACTTCAAGCATATGTGTGTGACAAGTTATACCAAAAATATATCCTTACGTTTTACGTATTTCACTTGTCTTCACATAGTTTAAATAAGCTGTATGAGCAGCATAGTCTTAAAAGAGAAGAAAACAGAGAGCATATCAGATATTGCATTAGGTTTTCTTTTAAACACTAAGACATTGTAACCCGCAGCTGTGTATTTCTACACAGAGTATTTTCTTCAAATACAACCATCAGGTGACCGAACAAACCCACCTGAGATTTTTTATATCTTGTGTTGTATGTGTCTTAGATAATTTGTTTACCTTGTTTTCTTTCTGTTCTTATAACATTCTGTTCTAAGACCTCACCAATTCGAAAGAATTTATTCAAGATTGTGTTCAACCCCCCTTCTACAATCTCGTGGTGTATAATTGGGAAATAGCAGTATCTAAACTTCTCGAATGAATAAGTTAGAACTTATCGAATCAGTCACTTCCTAGAGTTCTCGAATAACCTCTCTTGTAGATTTCTCGAATAGACATTTCCATGACTTCTCGAATAGGCTACTTTGTAGACTTCTCGAATAGATCATTTCAATGACTTCTCGAACCCGTTATTTTCCTAACTTCTCGATTAGGTGAATTCTTTATTTCTTGAATATATCTTTTTGTAGACTTCTCGAACCCACACTTCTTGAATCACTTGCATGAGTTCTTTTAGCAAACTTCTCTCTTGATTACTGATACTCGATTAAATAATCTCGTAGCTTGTTGCAGAAATACTTCTTAACTGTTTGTAGAATTCCAATCATAAAATGTAGCTTTAGTTAATCTGCACTTCAGTTAGCTCCTTGATTTAAATCAGCTCTAATGCCTTGATACAATTCTTGCCTTAGGTTATTTGTTATCATCAACTCGAAACATGTATACCTTAACAGTATTTGGCTCCTAATTTGAAATTTGAGAAAGAAAATGAATTTCTTTTATTCCTATAAATATATTACCAATAATATTCTATTACTACCTCCATAATAAAATTTATTAGAAGTTTTGAAGTTGATTCTACACTATATAACCGAAGATGTAACAATTTATAGACTATGGAGAAATAAGTTTAAAATTTGATAAAATTAAGTTAATGCGTTACACGTGTATTAATTGTTTTTTTTGACGAACAAGAAGATTTTATTAATGCTAAAACATTGGAACCCAGTCGGAACAAATCCCCGAACTATCACCTACAACATGATTGTAAAACAAAAAACGAGCTAAACAAGTAGATATTCGCAAACATAAGCTAGATATTCAACTCGCTTTTAAGAATTAAGGGAAAGTAAAGACAGCCACAAGAACTAAGAAGTAAGAAGCTCATTGTAAAAAAAAACTAGAAAAGACAGGAAGTTTAAAGTTTCAACATGTATTGTTCAAATATAAATTAACAATGTTACTAAAAACCAAAAGTTAGAGCCCAAGAATATACTGGGTTTGATGAGTTGCTTTTTTAATTTTTACATACAACACCCTCATGTTGTGCTTAAATGGTAGTGTACTTATGACGTTTTTACAAGGTAAATGTATACAACAAGTCTTATTAGTAGAATTACAAATCTATAAATCAAAATTTTTATTAAACTAATTTCGTAATTTTTACATTTTTTGGTAGTAATGTTTGTATTCTCCTTAGTAACTTAACGATATCATATGCTAATATTTTTCATTTATTAATTAAAAGGCAAAAGATTATGTTTGTATCTTTAAATGCTTGATTATAGTACATATTTTCATTTTTTATAATAATTATCCTCTGACTAATTATAAACGAATCACTATTGATAACTCCAGATCCCGAACAGTTGCTTCCTCGCCGTTTCCACGCCTGAGAAGAGGTGATGCTGGTGGTTTTGGGCCTCTGCAAAACAACACCGGAGGGAGGTTTGAGCCCCACGGTGCCTCCGGCATGGGAATAAGAGTAGGCTTTGGAAGATAATAATTCTAAGACTAGAGTATCGAAATGTGGAGGGTGTGTGTATGCGAGTGTGTAAAGTAACGTAACCCCTAAACCTTTCTCTCTTGGTCTATTTATAGGTCAAGGATTAGGGTTTGGGGTTGGTACTTGCAATCATGGACGTTGGATCCTAGGTATGCAGGACACATGTATGCTGCAGATAGTCCCCACTTGTCCAGGAGATAATTGTGGTGGCGTGTGCCAAGGTCATGCCAGCATGTGGATTGATAGGGATGTGATTCTGCCAATCATAGGGTTCCCTTACTTGTCATTGTCATGTAGGGCCACAATCATGACTTGTGCATGCCACATCTGGTAGTGTCGTCTCACGAATTTTGGGCCTAGGTTGCCGGTGTTCTATTTTGGGCCTAACCTGGACTAGCAGCAGAATCAATCTGGGATAGGTCCAGTCGGGGCTAGTTATGGCCTATCAATCTGGGCATACAGGACTAGTCCATAGACAAGTACTGGTGATTCACCCTTCAAGCTGGCATGCGGCACTGAAGCTATGCTGCCCAGAGAGGTGGGATCTCCATCACACAGAGCTAAAAATTTTGAAGAATTGGCAAATGAAGAAGGTCTGCGGGTCAACTTAGACCTGATGGATGAGGTCCGGGACCAAGCTGTTGCGAGAATGGAGAAGTATAAGGAAAAAACTAGAAAATATTTTGGCAAGAAGGCTAGAGTCAAAAACTTTCAAGTTGGAGACCTAGTCCTTTGGGCTTCAGTCCCGACTAATACTGGGAAGCTCATGCCTAAGTGGGAGGGGCCATACAAAGTAAAAGAGGTCCTCCATCCCGGAACCTACAAACTCAGCAACATTGATGATTCCGAGGTTCCTAACACCTGGCATGGCCTCATACTCAGGAAGTTCTACCAGTAAAAAAGAGGCTACGGCCCGATAACTCAATCAAGGTGCTCCATGAAAGCCCAAAGTTTTCAACTAGAGCTAGTCTCTATAATGAAGCAAGAATAAGAAATTTTGTAATCTGGATCATATCTTTAATGAAACCGGGCCTTGCCTTGTATTTACTTTTATTTGTAATAGTTCCTTATCACTTAAACACACAAAAACAAATTAAGACCTTGGTCCCGAGCTATAGGCAGCATTGAGACCGGGGCATAAGCAATATGTAACAAAACTTATGGAAAAATTTCCTAAGTACAACATAAAACAACACCCCGGTCCGGAGCCATAGGAAACAATGAGACCGGGGCAAGAGCAATATACAACAAAATTTTTAAAATTTTCCTAAGTTACCCAAAAATTTTCAGATTTTGGACGTAAAGAAAAATCAACATTAACCACAATCCAGATTCCTTCCTTTGAAAACAATCCAGATTGGGGGCAAATTTTATCAATTTTTTCTAAGTTACCCAAATTTTCAAACTTTGGACTTATGGAAAAAATCAACTTTAGCCACAATCCGGATACCTCCTTTGGAAACAATCCGGATTGGGGGGCATATTTTATCAAGTTGTCCTAAGTTACCCAAAAAATTTTAGATTTTGGACCTAAGGAAAAATCAACATTAACCACAATCTGGATTCCCTCCTTTGGAAACAATTCGGATCGGGGGAAATTTTTGTCAAAATTTTCCTAAGTTACACAAAGTTTTTAAACTTTGGACTTGTGGAAAAAATCAACTATAACCACAACTTGGATTATCTCCTTTGGAAACAATCCGGATTGTGGGCAATAATTTATCAAAAAAAATTTCAAAGTATCCAAAGTTAACAACTTTAAACTTGGGCAAAAGTATCTTCAACCGCAATCCGGATTACCTCCTTTGGAAACAATCCGGGTTGGGGACACAGGATTTGAAAGGCATATGACTCAGCCTATTTGTAGTTAGAGGATCCTAATCAACTTAAACCAAATTGTAATAAGTAAATATACATATGAACTGTCATAGGAATCTCAAGAAGTATTATCTGTCAGAAGAAAGAAGAAAAGTCAATCTATAGTTTTGATGTCATACACTGGAAGACGATTCAGTTATCTGATCAAGCCCCAGTATAGCATTGAAGTGAATGGATTCATTTGAACAGTGACAGAGATTTTTCGAGTGATAGTTTGAAGGTCAGTTACAGTACAAGAGAATTGAGAGAAGAAACAAACCACAACATAAAGTCAAAAGTGAAGAAGCATCGTTGAAGTTAGTCGTTCATGAACCAGACAGTACATCGAACGTCAACACAAATCAGTGGTAATTCTTTACTACCTTCAGTGGTTTGTAAGAATTAAATTAATTATTTATTGATTTAATCAAATTCATTTATAATTGATATAAATCATTTAGTTGATTTAATTAAATGAATTAATTCTAGAAGAATTAATTTATTTATTTAAATTAATTATTGTATCAATTAAATGTGAATTAATTAATCATTAATTAATTAATTGGATCAATATGACTTAAAGAAATGACTTAAATAAAGCTGGAAGGATTATGTATTATTGGTTAAAATTCGGTATGACCAAATCAGTTAAGTCATACCGAACACAGCTGTTGAGTTAAGTCATACCGAGCATTCAAGATTATGTCTTACCGACATGATTAAGTCATACCGACCTCTGCCAGCTGTTGTAAGTCTTACCGAACTTCTGATTAAGTCATACCGACAAGTTTTATGTCTTAATGGAGGTTTTTGTAAGTCTTAATGAAGAAAAATCAAGTCTTGGTAGCAGTTTAAGTCATGCTGGAGCAGTTAAATATCTTACAGAAAGCCAGCAAGACCTGTTACTGATATAAAAGAACAGAACATAGCAGATTAGGTCATAACGGAAAAGACACAGCAGAAAACATAACATCCAGAACAGAATTCTCTCTCAAGAATATCAAGAACACCAAAGCTTAAACAATTCCCAGAAATTCAAGTTCTTCATCTTTGTTATATTCTATCCGCTAGAACTTGTTTATTTGTGATTCTTGTACTACTAGCGAATTAAGTTTCCTAGTTCTTATCTTGATTATTATTAACTAAATTAGAAAAGTTCATGTCGAATTTTCTAATTAGTTATTAACATCTTGATAAGTTGTTATACTGATTTTGTAACACCACATCAAGTTAATATACAGTTATATTCAACTTGAAAAATTGTGTTAAATAATTCCGCACATAAATTTGTCTTTATCAAATTTAATTTAAAGGACAAATTTCGATAAAAAGGTAAAGATTGTATTCAACCCCCCCTTCTACAATCTTATCGGACCTAACAATTGGTATCAGAGCAGATTGATTGATACACAAATCAAAGATCCCATTTTACTCGATTAAAAATCATCCCCGAATTTTTTAACTCTCTTAAAAAATTCATCATGTCTTCTAAAGTTGGAACTGTGAAAATTCCCATATATGACAAAAACAGTTATGATATGTGGAAGAACAAAATGTTAATGTTCCTCGAGGTTGCAAATCCTAAATACATGAAAGTCTTATCAGAAGGACCAATAATACCTTTTGGATTAATTCCTGAAGTTGTTATTGATGGAAAAGTTATTTCCCCTGCAAAGTTTGTACACAAAGATTCTTCTGAGTACACTCTTGTTGAAAGAGAAGAAGCTGGACTTGACATTAATTTAAGACCGATCTTAATAGATTCTCTAGACTCTGTGATGTACAATCATGTGATTAACTGCAAGACTGCAAAGCAAATGTGGGAAACCATTGAAACTGTGAATGAAGGAACAGAGGAAGTTAGGGAGAATCGTCTAGAAATTCTGACATCTGAGTATGAACACTTTCGATCAGCATACAATGAGAGTATTCAAGATGTGTTTGAAAGATATAACAAACTTGTCAACAATTTACAGATGCATGGCAAGTACTACACTCAGAAAGAGAACAACAGAAAATTTCTACTGTCAATGCCTGTTCATCTAGAACATAGAATTACAGCTATCAGAGAGTCGAGGAATCTAAGTGAAATTACTGTAGAAAGACTCTTTGGTGTTTTAAAAACCTATGAACTGGAACAATCTCAACAAAAGGAGATTTATGGAAAAGGAAGAGTTGCTAATACTTCTACAGCTCTTATTGTTGAGAACAAACAAGAAGTGGAAGATAAGGTTATTCAACCTTGTAATGTTGACAGTGGTAAGCTTGAAGTTGAAATTGGTCAAATGAATGCTAGTCCAGATGAAGGAGACTTCTATTCGTTAGAAGAGCTAGATCAGTTGGAAGATGAGTCCAAGGCTTTGTTGGTAAGGAAATTCAGTAACTTCAGATTCAGGAAGAATCCCAAGTTCAGGTACAAATCTAACTATAACAGGTTCCAGAGAGGAGGTTCTTCATTCTCAAGTAACAGAGGAGGTTACAAAACTGGAACAGTTGAAAGAAGTAAAATTAGATGCTACAACTGTAATGAACTTGGACACTTCGCTACTGAATGTCAGAAGCCAAAACAAAACCAAAGAAAAGAATTTGGATCTGAGAAGAAGAAGACAGGTAAAGCCTATGTGGCTGCTGGAAAGAGTTGGGATGATACAGACTCTGAAGATGAAGAGTATGGCAACCTTGCCCTGATGGCAAAATCTGATAACTCCAGTGGTACTTCATCTGAGGTATCATGTACTGAAAGTCAATATATTTATCAACTTAGTGATACACTAGGTAATGCTAATAGAGAGATTGAAAGGATCAATTTGTTAAATACAGATCTTAGTAATCAATTATCAGAATTACACGATGTACAAAATTGCCATGATAAACAAAAATCAGAAATAAGAATTCTAAAAGAACTTGAGAGGTCTCTAGCGTTGATAGTGGTTCAACAACGTGAAACAATAGCTGAGCTAGAAATAAGGGTTAGTGCTACTTCTAATTCATGTAAAGTGGCTAAAGAGTTGTTTAACCAACAAGCTATTAATCAAACCGTAGGAATTCGGTTTGATTATAATGAAGCTATTGGACGAAAAAGCATTATTACCCCTAATCGTGTCAGTGCTGTAGAAAGGGGTATCCCAATAGTGCTTAAGGGTGTTAGTAACCCACTCTTTAAGACATCCATAGCAGAACCTTTGGATACAACATCTTTAACCATTAAGGAAAAGATGCGCATTGAGGATTTAGCTAATGGCGTAGTCTTAGAAAGTAATCAAATTGTTAAAAATGATGAAGATAGAAAGTCTATGTTTAAGAAAATAGAAAGAGTTTGTGAGTCTACTAGTTCCTTGAAAACTAGTAGTAGAAGTAACAACATGAATAAATGCAACAACATATCTACCATGCATGTTATTCCTGTTATTGATACTGCTCATAAAAAGTGTAATGCTATTAATTGCATGTCTTGTGCTTTTAATATAATGTCTGCTTACTTTAACGGTAATCATGCATGTGTTGATAAGAATGTTCCTAGACAGCATATGAGTAGAAATAAACATGTTAGATCCAGGACTGCAACATCACCTAATTCTAAGATTAGGACTCCAAGTCCTTCTCAGGATATGGTAAAGACATGGTTACCCAAGCTGAAACCAAAAAAAGTTAAAGCTGTTTACAGGGTTAAATGTCCAGTACCTGAAGAAAATGTTGTTAAAATAAAAAGTGTTGCTTTACCTGATAAAGGTCAATTCTTTAAGTACTCCGGACCCAATCAAATTTGGGTTCCGAAGAAAGTCTAACCAATTTGTCATTGCAGGGTTTGAAACAGGTTGAACGAGTCATGTGGATTCTGGACAGTGGATGTTCAAGGCATATGACCGGAGATAGAGCCCTGCTGACAAATGTGGTGGAGAAGGCCGGCCCAGTCGTTACCTTTGGAGATAACAGCAAAGGTAAAACTGATGGATATGGCAGATTAGAAGCTGGAAATGTTATCGTTGAAGATGTCTCTTTTGTGAACGGCCTTGAGCACAATTTGCTCAGTATTAGTCAATTCTGTGACAAAGGTTATGAAGTTCATTTCAACAAGAAGAATTGTCTAATATCACACAAGAGAAATGAAAGGCCACAGTTGACTGGAGTAAGAAAAGGAAACTTGTACATAGCCAATATGAACTCTGGAAGCACAGAAGAAATTAGATGTTTTTATTCAAAGGCATCCACTGATGAAAGTTGGTTATGGCACAAGAAACTTTCTCATCTAAACTTCAAAACAATGAATTCTCTAGTGAAAAGAGAGTTGGTGAGAGGTTTACCTTCGATTGAATTTACTCAGGAAGGTCTATGTGATGCTTGTCAAAAAGGGAAGTTAAAAAGGGCAACTCACAGGAGCACTAACATATCATCAATAACTGAACCATTACAACTTCTCCATATGGATTTGTTTGGTCCAGTTAGTGTGATGTCTATGTCAAGGAAAAGATATGCTCTAGTGATTGTTGATGATTTCTCAAAATTCACATGGGTACTATTTCTGAACTCAAAAGATGAAACTCCACAACTGGTAGTTGATCACATTAAGTTAATTGAGCTGGACTCTAATCGTCCAGTAAGAGCTATAAGGTCAGACAACGGAACTGAATTCAAGAATGCAGTTCTGAATGACTTTTGCACTGAAAAGGGTATAACTAGACAGTACTCGGCTCCCAGAACTCCTCAACAAAATGGGGTAGTTGAAAGAAAGAATAGAACCTTGATTGAAGCTGCACGTACTATGCTAAGTGAATCAAGGTTTCCATTGAGCTTTTGGGCTGAAGCTGTCAACACTGCATGCTATACCCAGAATCGTACACTTATCAATAAAGACTTAATGAAGACACCATATGAAGCTCTACTTGACAAGAAACCAACTCTCAAGTACTTCCATGTATTTGGGACAAATGCTTTGTGCTGAAAGAAGGAGATGAACAAGGTGGTAAATTTGAAGAAAAAGCACATGAAGCAATATTTATTGGTTATACTAGAAGAGCCTACAAGGTGTATCTTATTGATCAACAGAAAACTATAGAAAGTGTCAATGTTACATTTGATGACACAAAACTCCCAAGTATCCAAAATGAAGATCCATCTGAAAAGCTTAAGTTTGATGATATGTCAGACTCAGATTCAGATGATGACAACCAACCTGACGTTGTTGCTGATAATAATAATCCAAATGTTGGTGGTAATGATCAAGGTGATGCTAGTGAATACAATGATAATTTTCAAGACACCACTGATACTCTTGAACCATCAATAAGTCAAACTGGCAACAACTCAGGGGGAGATAATGAATGGTCAACAAGTCATACTCAACATCATACTGAAGATCAAGGCGAATCATCAAGATCAATTCTTCCCAGACAAACTGTTTGGAATAGAGCTCATCCTTTTTAGCTGATTCTTGGTGATCCAGATGTTGGTGTGAAAACAAGAAGAGCTTATCAGAATCAATGTAACTATTCTGGGTTCCTGTCTGTCATGGAACCTAAGAAAGTAGAAGAAGCTCTATCTGATCCTGATTGGGTGATTGCTATGCAAGATGAACTCAATCAATCTAAACAACTAGAAGTATGGAAGCTGGTACCCAGACCTAAAGATAGAAAAGTGGTGGACACAAGATGGGTATTCAGAAACAAACTAGATGAAGATGGCACTGTGATAAGAAACAAAGCAAGACTGGTAGCTAAAGGTTATTCTCAAGCTGAAGGCATTGATTATGACGAGACCTATGCTCCAGTGGCAAGACTTGAGGCCATCAGAATATTCTTGGCATTTGCATCCTATTCAAGATTCAAAGTTTATCAAATGGATGTCAAGAGTGCCTTTCTGAATGGTAAGCTAGATGAAGAAGTGTATGTAGAACAGCCCCCTGGTTTTGAAGATCAAGATCATTTGGACTATGTCTACTTTCTTTACAAAGCTATCTACGGTCTTAAGCAAGCCCCAAGAAAATGGTATGACACTCTCTCTAAATTTCTATTAGAAAATAGTTTTATAAGAGGTGTCATAGACAAAACGCTCTTCACTAAAAAACATAAGAATGATAGAATACTAGTCCAAGTCTATGTGGACGATATTATATTTGGGTCTACTAATGAGCTTCTATGCAAGAAGTTTTCTAAGTTAATGCAGGGTAGGTTTGAAATGAGCATGATGGGAGAACTGAAATTCTTTCTTGGATTACAAATAAGTCAGAGACAAGATGGAATATTTATTTGTCAATCCAAGTACATTAAGGAGCTCCTCAAGAAATATCACATGGAGGAGTGCTCATCAGCAAAGACACCATCAACTATAGCTGTCAAAATTGGTTTATGTGAAAGTTCTGCCAAGGT
The DNA here is from genome assembly GCA_036435485.1 of Saposhnikovia divaricata. Taxonomy (NCBI): domain Eukaryota; kingdom Viridiplantae; phylum Streptophyta; class Magnoliopsida; order Apiales; family Apiaceae; genus Saposhnikovia; species Saposhnikovia divaricata. The sequence goes on along the minus strand of CM071601.1, from coordinate 120,768,936 downwards.
AGATATCACAGGCTATAGAGGTATGATTGGCTCATTGCTTTACCTAACTGCTAGTAGACCAGATATAATGTTTGCCACATGCTTGTGTGCAAGGTTCTAAGCGAACCCTAAAGAAATCCATCTCACTACTATCAAAAGAATCTTAAGATATCTAAAGGGTACGCCTAGTTTAGGCATCTGGTACCCTAATGAAACTGGTTTTACTTTAATTGGATATACAGATTCTGACTATGCGGGAAGTGTTGTAGACAGGAAGAGTACATCTGGGAGTTGTCAATACCTAGGTGGAAGATTGGTATCCTGGTTCAGTAAGAAACAGCAAACAGTTTCCAACTCTATAGCTGAAGCTGAATATATAGCTGCTGGAAGCTGTTGTGCTCAGATCTTATGGATTAGGAATCAATTAATGGACTATGGCATTGTATTGGAAAATATTCCTATTTTATGTGATAATACAAGTGCCATAGCAATCGCCAGCAATCCGGTGCAGCACTCAAGGACAAAGCACATTGACATAAGGTATCATTTTATAAGAGAGCATGTAATGAATGGTACAGTACAACTACTATTTGTAGGCTCTGGAGATCAAACTGCAGATATTTTTACTAAGTCGCTTAATGAATCCTCATTCACTAAAATTGTTAGTGAATTGGGTATGTTAAACAGTTCTAGTAATTAATACTGTTAATATCTGAAATTTGATCTTTAATAATTTTGCAAGTGATTATTCTGTGAATATTTGTTGTTTGAAATCACTTGTATTATTATTTTACCATCTGATTTTCTTGCTTGTTTAGTTATTTTTCACTCTGTTTATTCATATTATTTAATACTTCATACTTCTGTATTTTTAGAATATTTGTAGATATTTATTTCTATTTTAATAATTAGTTTATCATATGTTTTGTAATGTTTGTCCTGTTAATATTGCTTTGTTTTCGTTAATAGGATAGCATATGGTATTTATAATTATTTTTATTATTTGTTTAATTTTCTATAATATTTTTATAAGTTAATTGTATATTTTATTGTGTTTTTAATGATTGTTTAAAGTAAATATGACTTAAAATTAGGAAAAACAATCAATATGACTTAACTTAAAAATCGGTATGACTTAAACAGGTTAAGTCTTACCGAGTTTTTTTTATTAAGTCATATTCGCTAGTCTGTTAACATTAAGTCTTAATCAATTATAATTTATATATATTTTTTTTTAAGTCTTGTTTGTATATAAATTAAGTCTTATTCACCTGTTTATATGTTAAGTCTTAGCGAGTCTTTTAAACTTAAGTCTTATTCAATTAGGTCTTAGCTTGTTTAAGTATTGTTGAGTTTTAAGTCTTATTAGTTATTTTTTAAGTCTTATTCGACTAGTTAGTATATATTTAGTAGTTAGTAATGTGTTAAGTCATATTTTCAGTTTAAGTCATTCTCGTGTTAAGTCACAGAATCTCTCAGTCGATACATACAATACACACGACCATTACAGTCGAACCTCTGCTGGATTTTTGACCGGAATCACTCACCCATTTCACGATCTGACCACATATTTGGATTCCTTGACTGATTATCTACGTTTTGATTGTTTAAAATCGTGATTTGGTTCAGTTTTTAAAGGTTTTAGTTTTCGAAAAATCGTTTTTAAGATCTAATTTTCTGAAAAACTGGGTTCGATTCTTGCAAATCTAAAAATATACTTGTGTTCGTGTGTGTAAGAGGATCATTGTGTGAATTTTTCAGAATTTTTCAACAACTTTTAATTTTTTCGAATTTTTAATTAATTATTAATTCGAAAAATTAATTTTTAAATTATAATTTTGTAAAATCTGAAATTTTCAAGGAAATTAAATCTTGATTAAAATGGCTGATCGATTTGAAATTATTAAACATAATTTAATCGGTTATTTTAATCCAGAAAAATGTTCAGTTGAACGTTTTCGACCGTGGATTCGGTTTTTAAATGAAAATTCACTGGTTCGCACTGCTTTGAGCTTGGATGCTCCTTTGAAAATTGAACCTTTGCGAATCATGTGTACTACTGCTGTCATTTCTAATGATAACAGATCATTTGTCTTCTCTGTAGGAGACAATCAGTACACAGTGAATGAAAATACAATAAATACGGTCTTAAATTTTCCAACTGAAAATTTCGAAGAATTACCATCAGATCAAGAATTGATAAATTTTTTGAATGGTGTATTCTATCAAGACAGTCCTGATCAAACTGTCTGGAATAAAAAGAACTTTGTTCAGGAATGGGATTATCTGTTTGACACATTAGGTAGAGTCTTTGCCAATTCTACTAAAGGGAACTTCGGGGTATTACCATCCTTCTTGCAGCATATTGGATATGCAGTTGCACACAACCGAAGAATTAATATTGGTAGACTACTGTGTGTTCCGATGGTTAGAAGAATCATTAATGCAAAGAAGAATTTTGATAATGGACATAAACTATCATGCTATTATCCAAGATTCTTGTCATTGAATTTTAATCATCTTGTGGAACTAGAAAACCAAGCCCAATTCCTGAATGGAGAATCACTGGTGTCAGGTAAACCTACTACCAGATTGTTCACTGAGTACAGCAATAAACCTAAATTCACAAACATACCTGTAGTTGTCACCCAATACATGTCAAACTATATACAACTACCTGTTATTGAACCTGTACCAGAACCTGAACAACCTGAACAAAACCCTGAACCACCAGTGGAAAACATACTTGTTGATAATGAAGATCAAGGCAATCAACGAGTTGACCTGCTCAGCAAATTGTTCCTCAGCCAGCTGCACTTGCTGTTGAACATCCAGTGCAAGAAACTACATCTGTCCCTGAACCTGAATCAGATCAACCAATCTTATCAGAGACTGTTGCGGAATCAGCTGACCAGGTATTGCCTTCTGTTCCTCAATCTACTACTTCTCAATCTATTTCTGGAACCCAAGTGGTTGGTAGGTCTGACCAAGGGGTTGTAGTACCACAACCTCTAACCAAGGTCGTAGAGCCAAATACTCAACCAACAAAACTCATATCTTTTCACTCCAGAAAGAAATTGCAAGTTAAAAGAAGTCGAATCAGTAGTGGTAGTATGAGTGAACCCACAGCTCTGCCTCTAGAAAAGAAAAGTAGAACTCAAACTGAGGCAACTGTAAGCCCGTCTATATCCTCTCAACAGGATATGGAAGTTGATATGGCCGTTACACAGTTACTAGAATCATCTTCTCAACAGGATGATTCTATTGAAATTCGCCATAGGGCCATGGCACCTTGTAGTGAGTCAAGCACACCACCCCTATTACTCACAATGGGGGAAGACATACCTTTAGATGAGTCTCAGGACACATTGCAAGGAGAGCACGTAGAAAATGTGACAGTGCCTACCATAGTTACGGTAGAAGAGTCTTCACAGGCTTTAGAGGGAAATATTGGTTCTCAGCCAACTTTAATAGAACCATCATCTCCCCTCCCAGGACAAACACTCCTGGCTCCCTCAAGGGATTTTCCACTCGCAGTTTCGACTGGAGAAAGTGGAAGGCAACTTGATCAATCTACTACTGAAGCAATTCAGTCAACAATTTCAAATGTTCAAGTAGATTTGATTAAGGAAAAGGATTTGCAAACGCCCATTGCACCACCACTGACCTTCCCAGAGGAGGCTAGGGTGATTTTACATGCAGGTACAAATCTGGAAGCAGCTAAGGAATCTGAGAGGAGTGATGTGAGGAATACCATAAAATTGAGTGAAACACATGCACTTCAGGTGAGTGGATCTCAAAGTGAACGTCAGGTGAGCGCACACACTGACACATACACTCTCTCACTATTAGAAAAGATAGCTGCTTTAGAGAAAGAACTTGAAGTCAGCAAGGCTGAAACAGAAATCCTTAGAGCACAAGTGGGTGAGCGATCTTCTTCATCCACCTTTGTCAACAGTCAGCTTGATGGAATCAAGAAGGATATAAACTACTTAAAGACATCTTTCACCAAGAAGATACATTCTCTCGAACTCTCTCATGAAAAGGCAGTTGATGACTCTGAAGATATTACTGTTGCTCAAGACATGTTAATTTCTGAAATTTCCATGAAAGTTGACACTCTACAGTCAGAGGTACAGCACAATCAGGAATCTACTGATTCTCGTCTGGAACAGATCGAAAAGCAAAATGCACACCAGGCTAAAGGGTTAAGACATCTGTTTAATCTTGTAAGTCAAAGTCGCAAACCTACAAATGAAGAAATTGAATTCTTTACAAGTAAGGGTGGTGATTATGATGAACAAGATCCTGAAGCTGGGGGAACTGATAAATCTGTAGAGGATTCCTCAACTAAGGGGGAGAAATCAAAGGGGTCACAAGATAAAACTAAAGAAAGAGAGGGAGGAGGAGAGGGAAAATCTGGAAAATCTGACCAAAGTGAAGATAAGAGGAAAAAGTAGTTGAAGAAACTGAAGAAGAAATTCAAGACAAGAACACAGGTTATTATTACACGGGTGAACCGGATAACTTCGATGTTTTTGCTGATCTTGAATTCCCTGATCAAGGTGAAGAACTTCCTGAACCTGATCTTAGTCACTGGGAAGATGAAGGACCAGTGATATCTGAATCTGAAGCTCAACAAGCTGAGAAAGAATCTGAAGAATTATTTGCTCAGAGGGAAGCTAATGTACTGATGAGAGAAGAAAAGCTTCAAAAGTCATTAGAGCAAATTGCACGAAATGAAGAACTTCAGAAAGCTGAACAGCAAGCATTACAACGATTACATGCTATAAATGTTGAGAAGAGAAAGACATATATCAGACTAAAGAGAGGTGACAAATGGGAAAGTGCTCAAAAAGCAATTGATTCACCTCAGAGTTCTGATTATGAAGATCGTCGTCTTGGACAAATTCTCGAGGAATTCAAACTGGCAAATCCAATTCATGATATGTATATAAAGGCCTTACAGGTAGAAGTCATCAGGATAACTACTGCATTTGAACCCAAATCTGATGAGCTGGTAATATTTGTGGATTGTCATAAAGTTGGAACTTTCAGAGTATCTATTCAGTTCTTTTATGACAGATCGCTGACAGAGATTTGGGTACTTAGACCTAAGGTAAGAACATCTTCTGAGCTAGGTGTGTTGTTACATGAGAAGTTCAAAGAATTTGCTGAAAGAGCTGGACCAGAAGTGATTAAGGAACCTCCACAAGTAAAATTTCTTAAGGGAGAGGTACTTCACTCAATCAATCTTCAGACAGATGAGTTATATGAACATCATGCAAAACACTTGGTTTATGCTGAATATGCTCTCAGAAATCATGGATTCTTGACTGAAGAAAAGGTAATAGCTGCAGATCACATTCGATCCTATGCACAAACGAACATAAAAGATTACAAGAAATTTCAAGGTGAACTGAGAAAGAAGCTTGGAATTCCTTTAGTCTTACCTCAAGGATTGTCATCAAGAAGAGAACGTCTTGTTGATTCTGATTTACACATGAAACTTCAAGTCACAGATGATCCAGAAGAAGGAGAATTCAGAAGGGAAGACAACTGAAGAAAAAGAATTGCACATGTTATATCTTTAGAGCTTAGATAAATCTTGATAGGAATTTGTATCATATGATCAGTCTAGAGGATCATCTATCTTGTATTTATCTTTCATGTTTGAATCTGGCAAATGTTAAATATAAACCAGAACTTTTTTTCATATTTACTTAGTATTTAAAGTTTTATCTTTCATTTGGTTAAGTTGGATTAGTTGAGGTATCCTCTAGGTATTTGCTTGTTATTGTCTAACAAACAAATAGGGGGAGATTGAAAGGCATATGACTCAGCCTATTTGTAGTTAGAGGAGCCTAATCAACTTAAACCAAATTGTAATAAGTAAATATACATATGAACTGTCACAGGATTCTCAAGAAGTATTATCTGTCAGAAGAAAGAAGAAAAGTCAATCTATAGTTTTGATGTCATACACTGGAAGACGATTCAGTTATCTGATCAAGCCCCAGTATAGCATTGAAGTGAATGGATTCATTTGAACAGTGACAGAGATTTTTCGAGTGATAGTTTGAAGGTCAGTTACAGTACAAGAGAATTGAGAGAAGAAACAAACCACAACATAAAGTCAAAAGTGAAGAAGCATCGTTGAAGTTAGTCGTTCATGAACCAGACAGTACATCGAACGTCAACACAAATCAGTGGTAATTCTTTACTACCTTCAGTGGTTTGTAAGAATTAAATTAATTATTTATTGATTTAATCAAATTCATTTATAATTGATATAAATCATTTAGTTGATTTAATTAAATGAATTAATTCTAGAAGAATTAATTTATTTATTTAAATTAATTATTGTATCAATTAAATGTGAATTAATTAATCATTAATTAATTAATTGGATCAATATGACTTAAAGAAATGACTTAAATAAAGCTGGAAGGATTATGTATTATTGGTTAAAATTCGGTATGACCTAATCAGTTAAGTCATACCGAACACAGCTGTTGAGTTAAGTCATACCGAGCATTCAAGATTATGTCTTACCGACATGATTAAGTCATACCGACCTCTGCCAGCTGTTGTAAGTCTTACCGACCTCTGCCAGTTGTTGTAAGTCTTACCGAACTTCTGATTAAGTCATACCGACAAGTTTTATGTCTTAATGGAGGTTTGTGTAAGTCTTAATGAAGAAAAATCAAGTCTTGGTAGCAGTTTAAGTCATGCTGGAGCAGTTAAATATCTTACAGAAAGCCAGCAAGACCTGTTACTGATATAAAAGAACAGAACAGAGCAGATTAGGTCATAACGGAAAAAACAAAGCAGAAAACATAACATCCAGAACAGAATTCTCTCTCAAGAATATCAAGAACACCAAAGCTTAAACAATTCCCAGAAATTCAAGTTCTTCATCTTTGTTATATTCTATCCGCTAGAACTTGTTTATTTGTGATTCTTGTACTACTAGCGAATTAAGTTTCCTAGTTCTTATCTTGATTATTATTAACTAAATTAGAAAAGTTCATGTCGAATTTTCTAATTAGTTATTAACATCTTGATAAGTTATTATACTGATTTTGTAACACCACATCAAGTTAATATACAGTTATATTCAACTTGAAAAATTGTGTTAAATAATTTCGCACATAAATTTGTCTTTATCAAATTTAATTTAAAGGACAAATTTCGATAAAAAGGTAAAGATTGTATTCAACCCCCCTTCTACAATCTTATCGGACCTAACAGGATTAAACAAGCAAAATAAATAACAGCAAACTTGACAAATGAAAGGAGAAATAAATTATAGAGAAAGTTAAGGAGCGAACTATAAATTAACATCAATATTACAAAAGTTAATTTAAAAATATCAGTTTAAGGTAGCAAAAGTTCGAAAGAATCAAAAGTCTAGAGAGCAGCATCGTCCGAGTTGGCATGTTCGGTGCTATTCTCAAAAGTGGTGGAAATTTGTGGAATAACCGGATTAGGACCATCATAAGGTTCTGGTTCGGTCCCATCCAGTTTATAGGCATCCTCAGCAACAACGTAAGGATCGACAAACTTCTCCTAGGAAGAATCCGCATCGGTCTTTATGTGTTTCTCCGCAACAATCCAACACCGGAGTATCTTTTTCGCAGCGATGCCCACCAGGGCTGTGGTATATTCAACTGATTCCTTAAATGCAGTGATGACTTCACTCTCAAGTTTGTGAGCACTTAGTTTGGTTTCCAACTCGCCCACCTTCTTCTCAAGAACCCTGTCTCGACCTTGGCAGCATCAGCCCGGTCTACAGCCTTCTTCATCTCACCTTCCAATTCTGAAACTCTATTTGTGGAGGAAGCCAAGGCCTTTTCCAATTCAGCAATCTTCAAATTCTTCTCAGAAACTTCTTTGTCTTTGGCAGAAAGCTTTCCGGATAGCTCCTTGATCTTCTCTTCCTCAATATGGCATTAGCACCAGCCCCTGCAAGCAAAATTCTGGCCTGCGATACACAGAATGCAAGTCAAAAAGTTATAGAAAATTCTAAGGGAAAACAAAGGGAAGAAATCATGAAGGAATAATTAAGTGCTACCTAGCCCCAGACCGTGACATGCTTTTTGATGATCTCCGATGTGGGAATCCGGTCCATTACCTTCCAGTCTTTCTCTTCGGGGATGGAGGCAGCCATAGCCCTAAGATCCTTCAGCCCAAGCATTCCAACCCTGAAATCTGAATTCTTCTTACTAGGCCCCGCACCCCCGAACTTGGCGGCCTCAACACTCACACCCCCTATCCGGGTCAAAAATTCAAAAATTCCCCTTTAAAAAGATTGAAGTTATTGTCCCTTTCAAAAATTCGTTGTTTCTTGGGATCAGGACCATCAGCCCGGGGAGAGACAGCCTCCTCTATCTGGGTCAAGTCCTCAACTTGATTCGGGGTCTGTGATTCCCCACCACCTTCTTTCCGGACACTGGATCCAGCACCAGTACCGGTCTCGATTTCACAAGCTGTTGCAGCATTGTTAGCAGCAACTATGACTTGATGCATACCTGTAACGACTGGGAAAATTTCGTGTATTTTATTATAATAAAATATATTTTTAGTTCATTTTATTGTGTTTTTATTTAATTTTTAATGCATTTAAACACATTATGATTTTTATTAAATAGGAAAATTATCCCATACATGTTACGTGACTTCTGTGTAGCATAGATTATTTTATTATATTTTTCTGCAATTTTTATATTTTTAGAATACAATTATTTTGCATTTTAAATTCCGGATCCAGCCCCTATACTGAATCTGAGACCCTGTTTTTGATACCAATATTTTTATAAAATGGTAGAATATATAAAAATGAATTTTGTTGTAATTTTTGTAATATTCATAATTTTTTGGAAATTTTGGCATATATATTATAATTGTTTAAAATTAAAAATAATACATTTTTATCCCATAAAAATTATTTTTAAGGCTTAATAATTTCAATTAGGGGTTAAAAATATTTTTGGGGTATTAATTTTCAGATTAGTATAAATAACTGATTTTATAATTAATTATTAAAATTAATCAGAAAAATAAGTTTTTAAATTTTTATTTTCTGAAAATTCTGGAAAATTGTTCTTGGTGTTCTTGAGGATCAATCTCACTTTTGACAGTGATTCCGGCATCCAAATCGTTCATGTGGGTAACCAAACTGAAGCTCTTGATCTCTACTACATGTTTATGTGTGTTTTAACATCCTAAATTGCTTGAATCGAAAATTCATAATTTTAGTTTAATATTCGAATTTTCTCGAATTTATTGTGGATTGTAGGATGATTTGTTGTTGATGTGGTTAGTGTCTATAGATTGTATATAATCTTAGGAGCATCATGATAATTTTTGTTTGATTTTTAGTAGCTTAAAACTAAAAATCGAATTTTGTGGGGGTGATTATAATTTTCAATTTTCCGGATATCTTGATGATTGTTTGGTGTTTTTGATGATTGATATGAGTTGTTGAACTCCTGGGCTTCGATTTTGGTATATAGAATGTTAAGTTTGGTGCCCGTTTTCGAGCTCGCCGGATTTTGGCCGGTTCTTGAACGGAGTTGATCAGATTCGGTGAAAACCGATCCGTTTGGTTTGTTTATGGTTGATTCTGAGTTCTAGGACGAATTTGGGACATATAGGTGTTGAAACCGCGTGATTTAGAGTTGTTTTTGGGCTCGCCGGATTCTGGGATTGGGTCGCCGGAATATTTTCCGGTCGCCGGTTTCTGGAAAACTGCCATTGTCGGCGATGAGTGTTCTTCGAGCATTCATATGAAGAACAGTGAAGGTGGTGATGAACAGTGCCTGTTTGATCTTTAAAACCTGAAAATATTTTCTGAAAATTGATTCTGGGAATTATTTTCAGAATTAATTATAAAATTCGAATTTTATTTTCAGAAATTCGAAAAATACTTTTAAAAATTCGAAAAATCATTTTTTAAATTTAGAAAAATTATTTTAATTTCGAAAAATAGTTTTAAAATTTTAATAAATTATTTTTAATTCGAAATTTATTTTATTTGATTATTTTAAATCTATTTAGCTAATATTTTAATTAATTTAAATTGATTGGTTAATTAATAATAATCAATTAATTAAATTAATTAATTATTATTTAAATATGATGAAAAATAAAATTATTTATTTATTTTATAAATATTATTTTACCTTTAATATTTATTTCCTTATTTGTTTAAAATGAAATAAAATTGTTTTAAAATTCTAAAAATAATCTGGGAAGGGTAAAAATAGTTTTAAAATTCTAAAATTGATTCTAAGACCGGATTAGGTAATTAGAAACATATTTCAATAACCCAATAATTATCTGTAGGGTTTTAAATTATCCTTTTTAATCCAAAAAGGGTAATTTAAATTCTTTAAAATTCCGAAAAATGTTCTAAAAATGTTTATAAAGGTTCTAAAAATACCTTGAGTGTTCTTTTATATGGTGAGTCATATCTGCTATGTGAATTACGTGTTTGATTACTCTGTACATGTTACTATTTGTTTAAAATATTTAGTCGGTAGTAATACAACGTTTGGGTAGACCCTAGAACCGAGGTTTGATTGGTAATTGACCTTGTACTTAGCCAGATATTTGAAATAGCATGTTTTATGGTAGAAGTGGGAGAAACCCTAGCTAGTGGGCAGAGTTACCTGCGGTATTCCTAGAAGTGAGAAAACCCTAGCAAGAAAGCATAAATTACCAGCAGTATATTCAGGCAAGTATTTTCTCCCTTGATCATCTTAAACACTTTTATTTTATGTTTCATTGATTCATATCATGACGAATAGCTATTGTTCAGAGCTATTTATGATTCTTAAATATTTTGTGCGAACACGGTTGTTTGATAATGGTACCCTTGATGTGGGGAATTGTTTAAGATAAACTATTCATATCCTTATTATCGTAGTAAATAATAGGGATGTGAACTGTATGTGAAACTAAGCATTTCCTATTGAATTCGGAAATTGCTCTATTGGATTGGAAAATGATAAAGCGTAGGAGGCCATGGTAGCTGCCATGGTCCAGCAATATTTAAGGAGGATATGGTAACCATTCCATCTTCCTATAGGCTAACATTACTTGCCTATTTTGGTACCCTCATGAAATCTGGATTATACACACGGGTATAGCTGTACCAGTGGAGTATAAAGGGTCCCGTTGCTTTTGAACCTGATCGGGGGGCAATGGTGTTTCAGTTATGTATATCCAATCCATATCGCCCTAATGGCTATTATATATTGGGAGTTGGCAAATGATTCAGTTTTATGTCATGTCAAATGATTTCAGTTATGATCGAATTATAATTCAGTTGTTGATTCAGTTTGCTTTATAAACTGTTTTACTTTTCAGTCGATATTATGCGGCATTTGTTCTGGTTTTATTTTGAAACTGTTTATATATATACTTGCTGGGCTTTTCTTTGGCTCACTCTTGCTTTCACTAAACCTTTCCAGACGGGAAGTATGGTTCTGACAGCAGTCCAGACAGTATTAGAGGGAGTCAGAGTGGTCGGGTATCAACACCTCAGGCCGTGCAGGTACTTGTGCGTCTCAGTTGGTGCTAGATAGAATTTTAAATAAAATGGGATGTAATAATAAAATTGAATTAGACTGGATTTAGGTTGACTTGATTTGGTGATTTGTAATAAGTGACTAGTTTATTTTGGAATATGTCTGCTTGTATTCACACAATAACCTGTTTGCGATCTTTGGTTGCGGGGTCGGTTGCGTATCCTGATATTTTTGGTTATGATTGGTTGGTGACCCCCGGATCTGGACCCCGGATTTGGAGGGGTGTCACAGTTGGTATCAGAGCCGACATGTTATAGTCATTGAAATAAGCAGATATATACCATAGGAAAGATTAGGCAGATCACATGAGATAGGACGACGTTTTTGTGTTACGTTGCGTTTGATTTTAGTCTAAGCCTAAGTTGTGAGGTGATTGTGATATTATGTTACTGGGTTGCGCAGGTGTCTGTTGTGGTGACTGCACCGGTAGTTGCACCTCAGCCTATGCCGGCCCTGGAGTCAGTTAGACCATCGCTGTTTCCACCTATGGATTTACCACCTATTCCAGCTATTATGGATCCTGACTACCCAGTGATGGGGGTAGACTATTGGCTGGGTTGGGAGTTTCCGCGGGAGCCGATGAGTCCCGTACCACCAGTTCATCCTGTTGATCCAGGTGAGTGGATTTGCTTACCAGCACTTGGGGAGCCGAGTTATGTGGCTCATTTGGGTATGGCACATGAGGAGGAGATCATGGTGATTGACCCTCCAGCACCAGTCCTCATACGGATGTTTGTTCCGGAGCAGCAACAGGGAGTAGTGATGCCACCCGCTTTACCTGAGCTTCATCTACCCGATGCAGAGGCAGCTATAGGAGGATTTCTTATGCCAGCTGAGTTCACGGATCAGTCAGACCCCACTGTGCAGGGTCCCTATGTACCACTCTCACCAGTTATACCTTGGCATCAGATGCCACCAGGAGAGGAGAGAGTGCGTGCTTTGATAGAGGAGGTTACAGGCGGGGCAGAGGCTGAGTCGAGGGGCCATATAGGTGCACCGCACACTGTTCCTTTTGGTGAGTACCGTGAGCTTTGGGAGGCGTATGACTTTTTGAGAGGGCAGAATGTGGAGCTGCGTAGGATGACAGGTAGTCCTGTTTCAGACTCCGAGATTAGTCATAACCTCCAGGAGTTGATTGCAGCCGGTACTTATGAGGTGGAGGCATTGAGGTTGGGTGATTCTGGTACTATCGATTATCGTCGGGCCTACCGTATCCTCCAGAGGATTTTAGCGGATCTTCAGCAGATGGTAGATCCCAGTTGGGATTAGAGACTGTGGGACAGAGACATAGAAGGAAGAATGCTACCTGTGTTTGTTTGGTTTTGGTTGTTTGTAAAATAGTGTATGTGTGTATTAGCAGCAGTTTGGTAGAATAAGTCGGGAATTTTGTTGTATAGCCAACATTAAAGTTGTTAAGGTAGGTTATGAGCGATATAATGAAAGGTGAACCGATCAATAGTCATGTATGACTGTAAGTGGTTGTCTACATATCAGCAGTACTTTTGTAGCGTTACGTGTATCGATTCCATCCAGCATGCATTTATTTATTTTCAGCATTCAAGTGAATTAGTGATTGGGTGACATGAGTTGATAATATTCTTGATTCATGCTTCTTTTCAATGAATGTCTATCAAAAACATGTGTAGCCAATTACTAAGGAACTTGTGTATTTTTCCTCTACCAGATTATGGATAATCAGCAACCACATGGAAATCACGCGGGAAATGCAAATAATAATCAGAACGCCGGGGAGCAGGGCAATATTAATATGATGCAGCAAATGCTAGAGCTGTTCCGACAGCAGACCGAAAACCTCACTCGTCAGCAGCAGCAGCCGCCAGTACCCCAGGTGACGACCTTTAAAACTTTTCAATCCGTTAAACCCCCAGAATTCCAAGGCTCAGTGAATCCAGTTGAGGCCCGAGCTTGGTTAAAAGAGATGGAGAAAGCTCTTGCATTGGTGAATGTAGAAGAGAATAAAAAGACCGAGTTCGTGAGTTACTTTTTGAAAGGAGAAGCGAACTACTGGTGGGAAGCCAGGAAGGCTTTGGAAGGAGAAGGGGTAACTACGTGGGAAAGATTCAAGGAGTTGTTTTCGGAAAAGTATTTTCCCCGCTTTATGCAGAATCAGATGGAGATTAAATTTTTGGAATTAAAACAAGAAGGCAGTGCCACTGACTATGAAGCAAAGTTTACAGAATTACCCAGGTTTGTTCCAGACTTGGTTGATACTGAAGAGAAGCGAGCAAGGAGATTCCAGCAGGGTTTGAAGCCGTGGCTCCGAAGCCGGGTAGTCGCTTTTGAGTTGACCACCTATTCCGCTGTGGTCCAGAAGGCACTGATCATAGAAGGAGAAAGTGATAGCTCTCAGAAAGAAAGGGAAGGTAAGAAAAGGAAATTCCATAGCCAATCAGGGAATTCGTTCCAAGGCAGAATGCAGAACAATTTTAGCTATGGACCAGCATTTCAGCCTAGAGGCAACGGATGACCAGGGAATGGAACCCAGAATTTTGGGAATCAGGGGAATCGATTTCGGAATAGCAATCAACAGCAAGGAAGTCGGTTTTTGAGCAATAATCAACAACAAGGAGGTCGAATTCCAAACAATAATCAGCAACATGGGATGCGACCACCACTGCCAGCATGTGGAATATGTGGAAGGAACCATGCAGGTGCATGTAATCTGGCTAATGTAGTATGTTTTCGGTGTGGCAAGAAAGGGCATTATGCCAACGGATGCGATATGCCAGCAGCTAGTGGGATTGGTTGTCACAAATGTGGAAACAAAGGTCATCCTGCTAAAGATTGCAGAGTTAATTTAAATTCGGGAAACCAGAATAAAGCTACAGGGACAAATAATGCGGGACAGCCAAGGGCCCGAGTTTTCAATATGACCATGTCAGATGCAGAGCAGAATTCTGATGTTATTAGAGGTACACTTTCCGTAAACTCTACTAATGCCAAAGTACTTATTGATTCAGGAGCTTCTAAATCTTTTATTTCGGAAGAGTTTGCGGGTAAGCTAGAATGTGAATGTCAGTTATTATACGAAGCATTAGTAGTAGAGATAGCTAATCAGGAGCGTATACCCGTTAGACAAATTTACCCAGCATGTGATATCGAAATATCCGGTCAACATTTTCATGCCAACTTGATTCCTTTCAAGTTGGGAGAGTTCGAGGTTATACTGGGAATGGATTGGTTGACAAAGTATAATGCCCAGATTGATTGTAAAAAGAAGGAGTTGAGGCTGAAGCTGGATGGGGATAAAGAAGTGGTGTTTCATGGGCAAAAGCAAGCGAAGAAACTTTTGACTATGATGCGAGCGAAACGATTGTTGCGGCAGGGATGTAAAGCATGCTTAGCTTATGTAATAGATACCAATAAGGAAGTGCCACAGATAGAACAGATTCCAGTAGTGAATGAATTTCTGGATGTGTTCCCTGATGAATTGTCAGGCTTACCTCCAGATAGAGAAATTGAGTTTGCTATTGATTTGGCACCAGGTACTGAACCTATATCGAAAGCTCCGTACAGAATGGCGCCAGTAGAAATGAAAGAATTGGCCAAGCAGCTGCAGGAATTGCTAGACAAAGGAGTGATCAGACCAAGCGTATCCCCATGGGGCGCACCAGTATTGTTTGTGAAAAAGAAGGATGGAAGCATGAGACTTTGTATTGATTACTGGGAATTAAACAAATTGACGATTAAAAACAAGTACCCATTATCGAGGATCGATGATTTGTTTGATCAACTAAAAGGCGCATCATGGTTTTCCAAAATCGATTTACGATCGGGATATCACCAATTGAAGATCAAGTCAGATGATATTCCTAAGACAGCATTTCGTACGAGATATGGGCATTACAAATTTTTAGTTATGCCATTCGGATTAACTAATGCACCAGCCGCTTTTATGGACTTGATGAATAGATTTTTCAAGAAATATCTGGATAAATTCGTGATCGTTTTCATAGATGATATCTTGATATACTCTAAGACAGAGGAAGATCATGCGAAGCATTTGAGAACAGCTTTAGAAATTTTGCGGAAGGAGAAGCTATATGCCAAATTTTCGAAATGCGAGTTTTGGTTATGGGAGGTACAATTTCTGGGGCACGTTGTCACTAACGAAGGAATTAAAGTTAATCCAGCCAAGATCGAAGCTATTAAGAGTTGGGTGCGACCAAGAACACCAACTGAAGTTCGAAGTTTTCTGGGATTAGCTGGATATTATAGAAGATTTGTTAAGGATTTTGCTAAAATAGCAGCATCTTTGACAAAATTAACCAGGAAGAATGAGAAGTTTGAATGGAACGAGAAGTGTGAGCAGAGTTTCCAAGAATTAAAGAAGCGATTGATGACTGCACCAGTGTTAGTTCTACCCAACGAAACTGGAGATTTTGTAATCTATAGCGATGCATCTCAGAAGGGGTTAGGGTGTGTGTTGATGCAGGATGGAAAGGTAATTGCTTACGCGTCTAGGCAACCCAAGAATCATGAACAAAAGTATCCAACGCATGATCTGGAATTGGCAGCAATTGTTTTTGCACTAAAGCTTTGGAGGCACTACCTATATGGAGAAAAGTGTGAAATATTCACGGATCACAAAAGTTTGAAGTATATCTTCACTCAAAAGGAGCTCAACATGAGGCAAAGACGATGGTTGGAGTTGATCAAGGATTACGACTGTACTATCAGCTATCATCCAGGCAAGGCTAACGTAGTGGCAGATGCACTAAGCAGGAAGGAAAGGTTAAATCTCTTAACCTCATCCGAGGAGTTGCTGAAGGAATTCGAGAAATTTGAAATAGAGGTCCATACCTCAGAAGAGACCAATGAAGTATTGTATGCCATGACCTTTCAGCCAATGTTATTGGAAAAGATCCATAGGTGTCAAGAACAGGTAATGGACCAAGACAAAGCAAGTTTAACCGGAGAGGAAATCAGGAGTCAAAAGGATGATAAAGTAATTCTCAGGTTTTCTTCACGTATATGGGTACCTAATATCGCAGAACTGAAGGATGAAATCTTACGTGACGCGCACAACGCCAGGTATTCTATTCACCCTGGCAGTACCAAGATGTATAGAGACTTAAAGCAACACTTTTGGTGGCCCGATATGAAGAAAGAAATTGCAGAATACGTCAGCAAATGCTACACCTGTCAGAGAGTTAAAGCTGAACATCAAAGGCCAAGTGGATTGCTACAACCTTTGGAAATTCCAGAATGGAAGTGGGAACATCTTGCAATGGATTTTGTAGTAGGACTTCCGAAGACTAAATCAAACCACGATGCAATCTGGGTGATCATTGATAGGTTGACCAAATCAGCACATTTCCTCCCAATCAACGAAAGATTTTCGCTAGAGAAACTGGTTCAGCTATATTTGAAAGAGATCGTAGTACGACACGGGGTTCCCGTATCTATAGTATCTGATCGAGATCCTCGTTTCAATTCAAGATTCTGGAGGCAATTTCAAGAAGGTTTAGGAACCAAACTAAATATGAGTATGGCATATCATCCTCAAACGGACGGGCAAAGCGAGAGAACAATCCAAACCATTGAAGATATGCTAAGGGTATGTGCCCTAGATTTTAAAGGTAGCTGGGATGAGCACTTACCATTGGTAGAATTCTCGTACAATAATAGTTATCATGCCAGCATTGGAATGCCACCATATGAAGCTCTTTACGGCAGAAGATGTAGATCTCCGGTGTATTGGGAAGAGGTAGGAGAACGCGCAATCTTAGGTCCAGAACTACTCCAACAGACGAAGGAAAAGATTGGATTGATACAGAAAAGATTGATTGCCGCTCAAGATCGACAGAAGAAATTTGCAGATCAAACCAGAAAGGACCAGAGTTTTGAAGTTGGGGAATTGGTATTGCTGAAAGTATCACCATGGAAAGCAGTGACCAGATTTGGGAAAAGAGGTAAACTCAATCCAAGATATGTAGGACCGTTTGAGATATTGAATAAGGTAGGGAAGCTGGCTTATGAACTAGCATTACCGCTTCACATGCAGAACATCCATAACGTATTCCATATATCGATGCTGAAGAAGTACAAACCTGATCCAATGCACGCAATAGAATATGAACCTGTAGATATTCAACCTGATTTATCTTTTATCGAGCAGCCAATTAAGATATTAGATTATAAGGATAAGGTATTAAGAAATAAGACAATACCTTTAGTTAGGGTATTGTGGAGGAATCCCTTGGTTGAAGAATCAACATGGGAAGTAGAGAGTGAAATGCGAGCTCAGTACCCTCAGTTATTTTCTTAAGTAGGATTCTGGGGGCAGAATCCTTATAAGGGGGGAAGGATGTAACGACTGGGAAAATTTCGTGTATTTTATTATGTTATAATATGTTTTTAGTTGATTTTATTGTGTTTTTATTTAATTTTTAATGCATTTAAACACATTATGATTTTTATTAAATAAGAAAATTATCCCATACGTGTTACGTGACTTCTGTGTAGCATAGATTATTTTATTATATTTTTCTGCAATTTTTATATTTTTAGAATACAATTATTTTGCATTTTAAATTCCGGATCCAGCCCCTATACTGAATCTGAGACCCTGTTTTTGATACCAATATTTTTATAAAATGGTAGAATATATAAAAATGAATTTTGTTGTAATTTTTGTAATATTCATAATTTTTGGGAAATTTTGGCATATATATTATAATTGTTTAAAATTAAAAATATTACATTTTTATCCCATAAAAATTATTTTTAAGGCTTAATAATTTTAATTAGGGGTTAAAAATATTTTTGGGGTATTAATTTTCAGATTAGTATAAATAGCTGATTTTATAATTAATTATTAAAATTAATCAGAAAAATAAGTTTTTAAATTTTTATTTTCTGAAAATTCTGGAAAATTGTTCTTGGTGTTCTTGAGGATCAATCTCACTTTTGACAGTGATTCCGGCATCCAAATCGTTCATGTGGGTAACCAAACCGAAGCTCTTGATCTCTACTACATGTTTATGTGTGTTTTAACATCCTAAATTGCTTGAATCGAAAATTCATAATTTTACTTTAATATTCGAATTTTCTCGAATTTATTGTGGATTGTAGGATGATTTGTTGTTGATGTGGTTATTGTCTATAGATTGTATATAATCTCAGGAGCATCATGATAATTTTTGTTTGATTTTTAGTAGCTTAAAACTAAAAATCGAATTTTGTGGGGGTGATTATAATTTTCAATTTTCCGGATTTCTTGATGATTGTTTGGTGTTTTTGATGATTGATATGAATTGTTGAACTCCTGGGCTTCGATTTGGTATATAGAATGTTAAGTTTGGTGCCCGTTTTCGAGCTCGCCGGATTTTGGCCGGTTCTTGAACGGAGTTGATCGGATTCGGTGAAAACCGATCCGTTTGGTTTGTTTATGGTTGATTCTGAGTTCTAGGATGAATTTGGGACATATAGGTGTTGAAACCGCGTGATTTAGAGTTGTTTTTGGGCTCGCCGGATTCTGGGATTGGGTCGCTGGAAAATTTTCCAGTCGCCGGTTTCTGGAAAACTGCCATTGACGGCGATGAGTGTTCTTCGAGCATTCATACGAAGAACAGTGAAGGTGGTGATGAACAGTGCCTGTTTGATCTTTAAAACCTGAAAATATTTTCTGAAAAATGATTCTGGGAATTATTTTCAGAATTAATTATAAAATTTGAATTTTATTTTCAGAAATTCGAAAAAAACTTTTAAAAATTCGAAAAATCATTTTTTTAATTTAGAAAAATTATTTTAATTTCGAAAAATAGTTTTAAAATTTTAATAAATTATTTTTAATTTGAAATTTATTTTATTTGATTATTTTAAATCTGTTTAGCTAATATTTTAATTAATTTAAATTGATTGGTTAATTAATAATAATCAATTATTTTAATTTTATTTAAATATGATGAAAAATAATCAAATTTAATTATTTGAAAAATAAAATAATTTATTTATTTTATAAATATTATTTTACCTTTAATATTTATTTCCTTATTTGTTTAAAATGAAATAAAATTGTTTTAAAATTCTAAAAATAATCCGGGAAGGGTAAAAATAGTTTTAAAATTCTAAAATTGATTCTAAGACCGGATTAGGTAATTAGAAAAATATTTCAATAACCCAATAATTATCTGTAGGGTTTTAAATTATCCTTTTTAATCCAAAAAGGGTAATTTAAATTCTTTAAAATTCCGAAAAATGTTCTAAAAATGTTTATAAAGGTTCTAAAAATACCTTGAGTGTTCTTTTATATGGTGAGTCATATCTGCTATGTGAATTACGTGTTTGATTACTCTGTACATGTTACTATTTGTTTAAAATATTTAGTCGGTAGCAATACAACGTATGGGTAGACCCTAGAACCGAAGTTTGATTGGTAATTGACCTTGTACCTAGCCAGATATTTGAAATAGCATGTTTTATTGTAGAAGTGGGAGAAACCCTAGCTAGTGGGCAGAGTTACCTGCGGTATTCCTAGAAGTGAGAAAACCCTAGCAAGAAAGCATAAATTACCAGCAGTATATTCAGGCAAGTATTTTCTCCCTTGATCATCTTAAACACTTTTATTTTATGTTTCATTGATTCATATCATGACGAATAGCTATTGTTCAGAGCTATTTATGATTCTTAAATATTTTGTGCGAACACGGTTGTTTGATAATGGTACCCTTGATGTGGGGAATTGTTTAAGGTAAACTCTTCATATCCTTATTATAGTAGTAAATAATAGGGATGTGAACTGTATGTGAAACTAAGCATTTCCTATTGAATTCGGAAATTTCTCTATTGGATTGGAAAATGATAAAGCGTAGGAGGCCATGGTAGCTGCCATGGTCCAGCAATATTTAAGGAGGATATGGTAACCATTCCATCTTCCTATAGGCTAACATTACTTGCCTATTTTGGTACCCTCATGAAATCCGGATTATACACACGGGTATAGCTATACCAGTGGAGTATAAAGGGTCCCATTGCTTTTGAACCTGATCCGGGGGCAATGGTGTTTCAGTTATGTATATCCAATCCATATCACCCTAATGGCTATTATATATTGGGAGTTGGCAAATGATTCAGTTTTATGTCATGTCAAATGATTTCAGTTATGATCGAATTATAATTCAGTTGTTGATTCAGTTTGCTTTATAAACTGTTTTACTTTTCAGTTGATATTATGCAGCATTTGTTCTGGTTTTATTTTGAAACTGTTTATATATATACTTGCTGGGCTTTTCTTTGGCTCACTCTTGCTTTCACTAAACCTTTCCAGACGGGAAGTATGGTTCCGATCAGCAGTCCAGACAGTATTAGAGGGAGTCAGAGTGGTCGGGTATCCGCACCTCAGGCCGTGCAGGTACTTGTGCCTCTCAGTTGGCGCTAGATAGAATTTTAAATAAAATGGGATGTAATAATAAAATTGAATTAGACTGGATTTAAGTTGACTTGATTTGGTGATTTGTAATAAGTGACTAGTTTATTTTGGAATATGTCTGCTTGTATTCACACAATAACCTGTTTGCGATCTTTGGTTGCGGGGTCGGTTGCGTATCCTGATATTTTTGGTTATGATTGGTTGGTGACCCCCGGATCTGGACCCCGGATTTGGAGGGGTGTCACAACTCCTGTCAATTTTTTTAGCTAGGAGGCAATCAATCTCTCCGGCGGCAGCATTTTTGTTCATCATGTTAGCTAAGTTCGGATCGTAATGAGGTAAACCTAGAGACAAAGAAAAAGAAGGAAAAGAGAAAGTTAGGCCAAATTACGTATTACAGGTCTCCGGACTAAAAGATAGAAAAATATGTATCTGGACAAGTAAAACAGGAAACTTAAACCCAAGTTCATAAATTTGTTCATGATTCATGAAAGTATCCCTGATTATTTGAAAACAAGCCCCAGTACTGAGCCAAACCCAGATAAGGAGAAGGTGCCTAATCCGGATTCGATACAAGCCAAAACCCGAAAACACATAACACATAAATCTAGACACCCAAAACAAGATCAAACATATATACATACACACATTCAAACCAAGAGATTCACACAAAGAGCAAACCCACAAAACCCATATTCAAAAATGCCAAAAAAACGCCCATCTTCCCCATCCTCTAAACGCTAAACATACAAACCCGATAACCATACCAAACAAATTACA
This sequence comes from Saposhnikovia divaricata, assembly GCA_036435485.1. Taxonomy (NCBI): domain Eukaryota; kingdom Viridiplantae; phylum Streptophyta; class Magnoliopsida; order Apiales; family Apiaceae; genus Saposhnikovia; species Saposhnikovia divaricata. Next base: position 120,747,186 of record CM071601.1, on the reverse strand, counting down.
ATCTCAATACAACAAACACCAATTGTAACCAAAAAATATGGGTCATAAAGACAAACAGTCACGGAGACATTTTTCAAGAAAATCACAAACGGCATGCAAGGAGATGAATAGGAACAGAAAAAGCGAAAGAGAAGAAGAAACAATTACAAAATGAGAGCTTTTCAAACAGAGATCCAAGGCCCAGGTTCAAAATCCGGAAGCGGTGCAAATTCGGAAGATGGAAAGAGAGGATGAAAAGATAGAGAGTTAGAGATTTGGTAAAGCAAAAATGGGACTGTGGCTTTCTTATTTATAGAAATGAAAAAGTGAACGGTTCATAGTACACGTGGCAGAATACTGTTGGGTGGAAAATGATTTACAATAAAAACATTTTCAGAAAAAGAGGAAAATGGACAGGGGCAATTATGTTTAATAGTTGTGGCACAACTTCCAAGTAAAATTGGAGTAACACATTTTCAAAATAGAATAGAGGGAAAATCCTAAAATCGTTTGGAATTCCACCCTAATTAGGACTCCTCCCAACCCGGAGTGTCAGAATCCTGACTGCCACAATTGTCTAGGAAAGTCTGGACTACCACATCACCTCAATCCGGATTGCTTCCCTTGTTAACAATCCGGATTAGGGGACAAAATTCAACCAATTTTTCTAAGTTACCCAAAGCTCTTCTATCATTGGACTTGTGGAAAAATTCAACTTTACCTCAATCCAAATTGCTTCCTTTGTCAAGAATCTGGATTAGGGGTAAAATTCAACCAAAATTTTTCTAAGTTACCCAAAGTTATCCTAGCTTTGGACTTGTGTAAAATTCAACCTTACCTCAATCCGGATTACTTCTATTGTCCACAATCCAGATTAGGGGACAAAATTCAACCAAAATTTTTTTAAGTTACCCAAAGCTATCCTAGCTTTTGACTTGTGGAAATTCAACCTTACCTCAATTCGGATTACTTCCATTGTCCACAATCCTGATTAGAGGACAAAATTCAACCAAAATTTTTCTAAGTTACCCAAAGCTCTATTAGCTTTGGACTTGTGGAAAATTCAACCTTGCCTCAATCCAGATTGCTTCCTTTATCAAGAATCCGGATTAGGGGCAAAAATTCAACCAGAATCTTTTCACATAATGTTTAGACTTCTACTCCCCCATCCGGAGAATCCGCATAGGGGAGTGGGGAGCAAATGATAGGGTATAACTAGGCTCGACTGTACCTAGCCCAGATTGATACTAGACCCGTCTGTTGTTAGTCCAGGTTGGGCCCAATACTGAACACCGGCAACCCAGGCCCAAGACGCGTAAGACGACACTACTAGATGTGGCATGCACAAGTCATGATTGTGGCCCCACATGACAACGACAAGTAAGGGAACCCAATGATTGTCACAATCACGTCCCTATCAATCCAAGTGCTGGCATGACCTTGGCACACGCCACCACAATTATCTCCTGGTCAAGTGGGCACTATTTGCAGCATACAGGTGTCCCGCATACCTAGGATCCAACGCTCATGATTGTAGGTACCAACCACCAAACCCTAATTCTTGACCTATAAATAGACCAAGAGAGAACGGTTTAGGGGTTACGTTACTTTACACACTCGCATACACACACCCTCCACATTTCAATACTCTAATACTAAAATTATTATCTTCCAAAGCCTACTCTTATTCTCACACCGGTTGGGATGGCAATCGGGTCGGATCGGGTCGGGTTTGGCAAAATTCAAATCCAAACCCGATTTTTTGGACAAAACCCGGACCCGACCCGAACCCAAAAAATTGCAAATTGGGAGATTGAGATTGGAGATTGCACAAGAGGATTGATGGAGATTGACCCAAACCAGAACATCAATTATATGTGTGTAATTGTAAATTGGATTGATGGAGATTGGAAATTGCACAAGAGGATAATAGGTTTTTTTTCAAGCCTTCAATCATAAGTGGGAGACCATTGCAAATGAAATAATGGACTGCTTAAAAGATTGGGGAATATGGAAAGTTGTTACTATCACGGTGGACAACGCATCTTCTAATGATGTAGCTCTTTCGAGGTTGAAAACTAAGTTGGGCGAGAAGAAAGGAGCAGTAGTCATTGGCGGCGATTTGCTACACATGAGGTGTGTTTGTCACATCCTTAATCTAGTTGTTGGAGATGGTTTGGATGAATTGCACTCCTCTATAAGTGTTATTGGAAATGCAGTAAGATATTGTAGATCTTCACCAGCACGGCTTACAAGATTCAAGGAGTGTGCAAAGGAAGAAAACATACAATCCAATGCTTTACTATGTTTGGATGTTCCAACTAGGTGGAACGCGACCTATTTGATGCTTGAGGCTGCATTGAAATTTAAGAAAGCATTTACAAGATTGGAAGGAGATTTGAATTACACAAGCTATTTTGAAGAAAAGTTGAAAGGTAAAAAAATAGATGGTCCACTAGGTAAGATCGACTGGGATAATGCAGGTGTGTTTCTTAAATTTTTTAAGACATTTTATGAGTTAACTCTTAAATTTAGTGGATCATTATACTCCACTAGCAACCTTTACTTTTTAGAAATTTGTGAGGTTAAACAAGAGCTGGATGTTTTATCTAAGAACTATGATAGTTTGTTGGGTAATATGGCAGCTAGTATGAAGAAAAAGTTTGACAAATACTGGGGAGATCCTGAAAAAATGAATGATGTCTTGTTTCTTGGTATTGTGCTCGATCCCTGATATAAATTGGAGTATCTGGCTCTGTGTTTTAGCTATATCTATGAAGAACCAGTTGCAAAAAGGATGTTAAAATCTATTGAAGGAGTATTACGTAGGTTGTTTCATGAATATGATGACATTCCTCCGCCGACAACTTATGGAAGATCATTGGAAGAAACTTTTGAGCCTGTACACCCTACTGAGCTTTCACCTTGGGTGCTAAAAGACAAATACATTCAATATTTATGACACAAAAGGCTGTAAAGCGAAGTGGGATTGAGAACAACGAAGTTGACAAATACATGGAGGCTGATTTAGATGAATTTGGAGATGACTTTAATATACTAGCATGGTGGAAACAAAATTCTAACAGGTATAAAGTGCTCTCAAGAATTGCTAAGAATGTTCTTGCAACTCCTATATGTACAGTTGCCTCAGAATCCGCTTTCTCAATTGGAGGTCATCTACTTGATCCATTTAGAAGCTCATTATCACCCAAGATGGTCCAGACATTAATCTGTTCAAAAAATTGGTTAAGTTCTCATGGTGAACCTGTCGTCCTAAGTGAATATATGGATGAAGTTGAAGCTTACAAAGACTCTGTAGAAGTCCTTCTAGGTGATAACGTTGTCCTTTTGATTTTTTATTAATTAAATTTGTATCTGCCTAAAATTCTAACTATGTTTATTATTATTTTTTTATTTTCTTTAGAGGAGGCTTCTTTTCTTCCACAAGCTATGGAAGCAATTGAGTAAGAATATTTATATTTATTCTTTCAAAATAAAAGTATATTTACATATGTAATATTATCATTAAGATGCTAATAACTCATATACTTTCTTACACTTTTATTTTCAATATTGTAGATTGAAAGACTAATAGCAGGACAACTGGACAAGAGATTGGAAATTGAAGACAAGGATGAGGACCAAAACTTCAAGAAATTATCATTCAAATAATTATGTTCGAGTTTTAAAAATTATTGTCTTTAGTATATTGTGTTCAAACTTAATATTGGAGATAAGTTATGCTTTGTATGAATTTACTTTATGAATCATTTGAATATTTATATTTATATTTATATGTTTTCTTTCGATCAACCTATTTTAGATTGGTAACCTATATTGTACAATTTATCAATTCGAAAGGTTTAAAAATTGCTTAAAATTTTTAAATAAATATAATTATCAAATTGAAAAGGAAAAAGTTAAAGTAAAATCGTGGTTCAAAACCAAACCAATCCGTTTTTAGGTGGATTGGTTTATACATTTTATCGGTTTGGTTTGGTTTCAAATTTTAAAAAAAACGTAGTTATCGGTTTGGTTTAAAAAAAAGATAAATCCGGACCGAACCAAACCATGTACACCCCTACTTGATGGAGTTTTAATGATGTTGATGATGTATATGGACTTAAGTGGATATTTGGAGGATATAAAAATTGGAAACATTCGATTTATAGTCGTTATAATGCCTAAATACGTTTAGAACTTTTGTGCAGAAACTTCGGACTTTTCAAAGTAAAATTTTGAGACATCCGTGCTCAGAAACTTGTAGATCTTGTTTTGATGCCAACATCATGTTCATGTGATTTACGGATTAGGAGATATGCTCGTTTTAGTGAAACTGGTTAATATGGCAAGATGCTGGAACGCACTGTTTTCAACGAGTTAAACGAGCCCCTTAATAATGGTTAAAAATTATGAAATTTTTGTGCGAAGTAACTTGGTCAGTTGTTAAGGCCCTGCAAAAATTTTGTGTAAAAAAGAGGAAATTTTAATTTAAAAAAATATTTAAGTCGAGACTGTGCAAGTAAAACTAACTGCAGAAGTCAATCCCCTTTAGAGCTATCACTACACCATAAGTGGCCTATTGTAACTCCCGCGCGATGTTACAATAGGCCCTAAATCCGTTACAATAGGTCTATTGTAACACTAGGGGGCGTTACATTTACGGGCGTTACAACAGGTGTCTATTGTAACCTTTTGCCCATCTACTGTAACAGTAATAAAGCAATACATTATGTCGCTAATGTAACACTATAATCACCTACTGTAACGGATTTGTAATGTTACATTTGAACTTACTTTGAGGGACAGAAAGTGGGACCTACTGACACGTGGCAGTTCTGAGGACCACCTGACACGTGGCATTGACACGTGGCACACGTGGGGCCCACCTGACACGTGGAAATCTGGTCCACCTGACACGTGGAATTGTGGGACCCACTGACATGTGGACTTGTGGGACCCCACTGACACATGGCATGTGGGACCCCCACTGTCACGTGGCATGTGGACCCACTGACACGTGGCACTTGTGGGGCCCACCTGACGCATGACATAGGTGGGATCCACTGACACGTGGCATATGGGACCTACTCTTTATTGTAACACTATAACATTTCTACTGTAACACTAAATAAGATTAAAATGTAACACTACAATAGACAAGTGTAACACCAGATGGACATGAAAGTGTAACACTACAATAGGCAAATGTAACGCTAAAATGAAAAAAATTGAAATAGCTACTTTATATATGCAACATTCCCATTAATAACCGTTACATGTCCAATCCAAATTTATCCATTACATGTCTAAACCAACATTCAAACCGCATTCAACCATTACAATGTCTCCTTCAACCACTCTAAACTAATTCAACCACCAACATTCAAACCAAAATATACAATGTTCTCCTTCCAGTTGAAATAACGAAATATGCTCTTCCAGTTATACATACAACTAAAAAGTGTGAAATCCCCGAAGCTGCATGGCTACCGAACCTAGAATTTCAAAACAGATGAAGTGTCAAATGAAGTACAGAAAAAAAATCTTCAGTATGTACTATTTGAAGATTGGTACAACAACAATATATTAGCAATCAAAATGAAAATGGAAATGTAAACGCTTACATACAGATCAATATCATCTTTTATGACTTTCCAGTTTTTTATTAATTTCAAATGTATATCTAGTAGCTGCAATTCCAGCTTATTTACTCAAAAGTAAAAGGCTGATCTTTCTGAAATTAAAATCGATAGGTAAAACAATCCACAAAATGATTATAATCTAATCACTTGAGATTGAGGACTCATGATTATAATCTAATCTTGAACCTCTCATCTGTAAAACATTATAAAAAGTGAATAAAATCATTACACATTAAATTAGAGGCCTTTAGATTGCTCAAAACTGCAATATTTACTTAATATTAGATCTTTATTTTAAGAAACAGAGCTAAAAACTGATGTGCAATAAGCATCCACTTTCTATTCCTTTTATGTTTAATTACTGTCAGCAGAAGTCTTCAATTCTTAACTGAACCCACTGCAAATACTCCATTATATTTCCTACTCCAAAACGCAGGGTACGGATGGTTCCTACTCCAAATTGCAGGGTAACGGATAGGAAGACACGCATCTCAATAAGCATAACACTTTGTTTGGACCTTACCAGTTACCTAAAGATAATCTCATATTCTTGACAAGTAAAAAATGATGTAGTCACTTGCCCCAATTGAAAATAGAAGATACACGAGTCATATTTATTTCTTATCTGCTCATTAATATTGCTAGTCAATATGAATAGCAAAGAATATGTGAAGTAGGTGTTATATGGGAAACTAACAATATGAACAGCCTTGGGAAGCTATAAAAAAAACCAAAATAATTATGAAGGGTGATAGAACCTTGAAATAGCAGAATCAACATCTGGAAACTTTCCAGTATTTCTTTCAGCATTTCGACTGTATATCTCGACTGAACCATTCTTCATATAATGTATCTGTATTCAAAATTTGATATGTTTAAGAGACAAATATACGTAAATTATAAGAGAATTACTTGAAAAGAACATATTTACTTAAAGAAATGCATTATTATTCCAGTCACATTGTCTCTGCTACAAGCAGTGCAGGATGTGTAACACAGTAGCACATATGCAAATACGGGTTTGGGGTTTAGAGTCTATGTCAGACACTTCATTTGAAGAAAACGGTAACTGAGAAAAACCTATTGTAAATGATTAAAATCCTTACCATAATGTACCCTTTGTCCTTAACGTTGAGAAAGAAAGCAAATGTCAAGCTATATTTTATCCAAGTGACTTAAGAGTTGTGGACCCACACCCAACACTTATAACACAGGCTGATGAAACCTACAACCAAGTCCATGCAACATAGTTTTAAGTTTATTACCTGAGCACGTTCTCCATCATACTTGTATTCACATGTGAATTCCATATCTTGAAACTTATCCAAAATCTCAGACACTCCTTTAGTTGGTTTTGCTAGCATAGGCCCAACAGGAACACCAGGTGAAAAATTGCAGGTCTTTGGAAGATCCCAGACACCACCGGTAAGAATGGCAGGGATTATTTTGTCATATACAGGAATCACAGAGTAAACTTGTTTAACAATCTTTGCAGCCTCAACACCAAAAACAACAAATTTAGTGAAACAGAACTTGCAAACAATTATCCTTCTGTTTCTTTCAAGAACTGCAAATGAAAATCAATATAAAAGTATGCGGTCTTTTTATTTTTAATCATTAGGGATAACTAGCATATATGTCTGGAAAATTCCAAAAAGTCGAAGTACATGGTCAGGTCACAATGGTACTTCAGCTAATGTTGACTATATATTACTATATATACTAATGCTGACTAGCTGAAAATTAACATGTCATGCTAACTATATATTACTCTAGATTTATTTTTAGCAGAATACATATCCTAGACTAAAGTCCAAAAACCTCCGAAATGGAAAAAAGGCTTCTACTTTTAGCAATTAATTGAACAAATCAAGGGATAGTGTTCATCATAGTATGAGAAGCAATACAACAGGAAAGAACGAACCACCACTAGATGACTAATATTGCATGCTTTAATACATAAATATACCAATCACCAAATTTGACGTAAGATGGTGATGTTATGTCAAAATCGTTTATTACAGAAAAAAAACACCAACTCTAGCGTCCTGAATTTGACTACATCAAGGTACAATTATGCTAATAAGTACTAAAAACCTAAGCAAATATAAGTGTCCGCTCATATAAGATATCTTAAGTCCACTCATAAAGAAAAGCAATTTTTGGGCAAATAGATTACAAGTATGGAAGGTTATTTATATCACACACAAGGATTGTTATCAGCTAAATAAGGTTCCCAGATTATGTATACTGTTGCTTGTACATTGTGAGGCAGGGGTGCTGAGAATATTGATCCTATCCATGCGAAAAATTTAAAGATAGAGAATGCTACCAAAGCAAGATTTTTTTACTTCGAACTGACTGCAGAGAGAATTTGCCTGATTGATGAAAACATATGGCATTTCGTTGCCTCAATTCACAAGTTCAGATTGATATGAATCCCAGATGTAACAAGCACATGCTGAAAACTTCAATTTAGAGTTTTAGGTCAAACATGATGATATAAACTAAACACATAGACCATCTAATCAATTGGTGTTTATTTCTTTAAGAGAATTCCACAGATATATAAACTGCTAGCCTCATCACTATCTGATTCAAGAAAACAAACACATTAACTACATATAAACAATTCAGATGTATTTAACCATTCAGATGTATTTAACCATACCAACAGAGAGAGAGAGAGAGAGGGAGAGAGGGAGAGAGGGAGAGGGAGAGAGAGAGAGAGAGAGAGAGAGAGAGAGGGAGAGGGAGAGAGAGGGAGGGAGAGAGAGAGAGAGAGAGAGAGAGAGAGAGAGAGAGAGAGAGAGAGAGAGAGAGAGAGAGAGAGAGAGAGAGAGAGAGAGAGAGAGAGAGAGAGAGAGAGAGAGAGAGAACAGGGGGAGAGAGAGACCTTCAAATGTAAAATCCAACTGAAGAAGACCTAAATCAACAATAGTGTTCGATTAGATGAAATTCAAGTGAAGATATTTAAGTAATTAAATTCAAAATGAAGAATCAGAGCCCTAATTTGAAGAACCAAAGCCTCGACCAAATGAGCTGTAATTTGAAATCTGAGTAATTGAACCCTTAACAAACCCTAATTGAACCTGACGTACGAAAATAAAAGAGTAAAAGTGAAAGCCCTAATTGAACCCCGTAATTGAGAGTGAAAGAGGGTGCACTGAGATAGGAGTAAGAGAGAGTTTTTAAAATTTGGGCGGCTTTAGTGAAAAGGAGTTTGGGAAAATTTGGGCGGCTTTAGTGAAATGGAGTTGTGAAAATTTAGGCGGTTTAGTAGCAAAAAGTTGCCGCTCTTACGATATGTAAAGTGGATTATGTAATGTCTGTATTCTTTTTTTCCTCCAACATGTTGTCATAATTTTTTTGAAAAAAATTATTAATTGTTTTTATGTATTTTATTTATTTAGAAATTCGTTTATTTACATTTTACTATTTGTTATTTTAAAAATTCATATTTTTACATTTTACATTTATTATTTTTCTAATGTTATTGCCAAAATTTTAAAAATAAAAATTTTATTTGATTTGATAATTTAACAGTCAACTAGTATTTTGACTATAACCCCTAAACAGTGTTTCTTCAGGGTTAAGTGTTTCGATTTTATAAAAATTATTTCTCAACCACCCAACTGTATGAAGGTCAAGAATCATCCTTTTTAATGTTATTGCTAAAATTTTAGAAAAAATAAATTTATTTGATTTGGTAATTTAACGGTCAACTAGTACTTTGACCAGAACCCCTAAACAGTGTTTCATCAGGGTTTGGAGTTTCGATTTTTTAAAAAATATTTCTCAACGACCAAACTGTACAAAGGTCAAGATCCATCATATTTAATGTTATTCCCATAGGAAAAAAATTTATTTGATCGGGTAATTCAACGGTCAACTAGTACTTTGACCGGAACCCCTAAATAGGGTTTCGTCACGGTTTAAGGATTTGATTTTTTAAAAAATATTTCTCGACCACCCAACCATACGGGAATCAAGATCCATCATATTTAATGTTATTCCCAAAATTTTAGAATTTTTTATTATTTGATCGGGTAATTCAACAGTCAACTAGTACTTTGATCGGAACCCCTAAGTAGGGTTTCGTCAGGGTTTAAGGATTCGATTTTTTAAAAAATATTTCTCGACCACCCAACCATACGGGAATCAAGATCCATCATATTTAATGTTATTCCCAAAATTTTAGAAAAAAAAAATTATTTGATCAGGTAATTCAACAGTCAACTAGTACTTTGACCGAAACCCCTAAGCAGGGTTTCGTCAGGGTTTAAGGATTCGATTTTTTAAAAAATATTTCTCGACCACCCAACCATACGGGAATCAAGATCCATCATATTTAATGTTATTCCCAAAATTTTAGAAAAAAATAATTTTATTTGATCGGGTAATTCAACGATCAACTAGTACTTTGACCGGAACCCCAAAACAGGGTTTCGTCAGGGTTTAAGGATTCGAATTTTTAAAAAATATTTCTCGACCACCCAACCATATGGAAATCAAGATCCATCATATTTAATGTTATTCCCAAAATTTTAGAAAAAAATTTTATTTGATCGGGTAATTCAACGGTCAACTAGTACTTTGACCGGAACCCCTAAACAGGGTTTCGTCAGGGTTTAAGGATTCGATTTTTTAAAAAATATTTCTCGACCACCCAACCATATGGGAATCAAGATCCATCATATTTAATGTTATTCTCAAAATTTTAGAAAAAAAAATTTATTTGATCGCGTAATTCAACGGTCAACTAGGACTTTGACAGGAACCAAATATATAAATAATTAAAGAATCAACATATAATATTTAAAATTTATTTCAATGAATAATATAAAATTTATTTCAACCTAATACATAATATAATATAATTAACATATGTAAAGAATTAAAATTATTCTAATAATTTTGTAATAATAGTAATAATGAATAAAACCTAAGGTGTGAGGGTTATATATTAGTGATGGAGGAAATTAACCAAATGTAAGTGTAGATGGAGCGGTTGTTGTGGTGAAATAGGAGTCATGTGACTTGGAGGTCAGGGGTTCAAATCCATCCAACGACTTGGAGGTCAGGGGTTCGAATCCCTCCAACACCAATTTCTTTTTTAGTAACAGCAAAAGTAGATATTTCCACTCACCATGTGGGGCCCACTGACACGTGGCAATGTGGGCCACAATGACACATGGCAGTGTGGTGACCCACTGACACGTGCAGTGTGGGACCCACTGACACGTGGCTGTGTGGGGCCCACAAATGACACCCACTGACACGTGGTAGTGTGGGGCCACAATGACACGTGGCACATGTCGGACCCCACTGACACGTGGCACGTGTGGGGCCACAACGACACGTGGTAGCGGGGCCCACTCTGACACTTGGCAGCGTGGGGCCCACCTGACACGTGGAAGTGTGGGGCCCATTTTAAAATTTGCATTAGCAAATGTAACACTTTTTTGTAACACTTTTTTATGTGGGCCCACTTTTTCGTGGGATCCACCTATTGGTCCTGCTGGTGGGGACCACAATAGTTGAAAAATGAAAAAATAAAAAAATTAACTAATGTAACACTTTATTGTACTGTTACATGTATGCAACACCGTGACCTTTACTGTAACACTAGTTCTCGACTAATGTAACACTAGTTGAGTGGTGTTACAATAGGTCAAAATTTACTACCTATTGTAACACTATTTCACGTAATGCTTTCAAAAACCATTACGTTAGGCCACTTATGGCGTAGTGTATGATAGAACCACTTAGAAGATGTTAATAATTATGAAATTTGGATGAAAAAGACCTTGGACAGTTAGGAAGACAAGATAGAAAGAATTTCATTAAAAGGCTAATTTTTCGATTTTATAAAAATATTTGAACCAAGGTTGCGCAAGGGAGAAACCACTTAAGTGGATGCGTGATTATAAAACTTGAATTTTCGTTAAGTGTAATTGATTTCGAAACCCAACACGAACTGAATATTTACCAAATACGGTTAGAGGGAGTCATGAACCTATAACCAACCAAATACGAGATAATGGCTATGTCGTTAGAAAGTTACGCTATTGCATGCGTAGTCATTTCGAGATAGTAATTTAACGGACTAACCGAGTGTCCAAATTTGTTATTATATATCACCGCTGTAAGCATTAGGCCCCGACTACCTCGACACCGCTAGGAAAGTTTTCGAAACCCAAAGTATTAAGTATTTTACAAACTGTTGATGTTGTGATATGACTCCTTTTACTGTTTTACAAAATATCGGTTGTTATTGGGTTATACCCTAAGGGGTACAAGCCAACGGATATGCATTGTGTGTGTATATATATATATATATATATATATATATATACATATATATATATATATATATATATGTGGATATGACGAAAGGCTTTCCTGTATGCTATAATAACTCGAGAGTCGGAGATGTATTTTTATAAAACCGTCATAAAAACCCGGGGATCGCCGGAGACATATTTTATTTACGTATTGATTTAAATATTCCAAATTAAAATATCTTTAGTTATATTAATAAATATTAATAAATATTTATTAATTTGAATATTCAGTTAAAAATAATTTAATAATGATTTATTATTTAGTAAATATTATTTAAATATTTATTAAATATTATTAAATTATTTAAAAATCATATAATTAAAAATTTATTTAAGGCTCTTAAAAATTATTTTAAATATTTTATAACCTACAGAAAATTATTTAAAAATAGTAGAGGTTCCGAAATATTATTTATATCCATAAACCCATTAGTTGAAAAGCCGTAACCACTTTTCAACTTATCAAAACTTGGGAACCCAAGGTTTTGGAAGTAGAAAAAGTGTTTTCTCCCTTCGCTAATTACATGAATGATTTTAACATGTAACCTACCTAGTAAGGAGGTTCAGACTTAGTTAATTTCAAGAAAACTCCGACTAACTCCCAAGTATTTTTCAAATGAACTTCGGAAATGAACAAAGTCTGTTGACTAACGTCAACCCACATTGCGATCTTACTTCCTCAAACCCTTCTGAAAGTAAACTGTATAAGTGTAGTCAGGCCTATCAACGAGCTATGTGCTCGGAGGCTGGGGTTAACTCGGTCCCAGACATAGATAGGGTTCATCAAAGGATAGAAGGAACAGCAGGCAGAGGTACTTTATGTGCCGGGATGCCTGTGGAATTATAAGCAGAGGTGTACTTCGAGTGCCGGGACGCCTATCTTTATATATGCAGAGGTGTACTTCGAGTGCTGGGACGCATATTTTAGCCCGGATGCGGCTAGGGTGGTAACCAAGTTGTGGTTATTTGTCCATGTAATAGCAGAAAAGATTCGCGGTATGATATGACTGATCATCGTGTACCGTGGTGTGGTCCAGAAAGTCCCTTTTTTCCCCAAATGATATTATTTTCCAATGCCGTAAGTGCAAGCTTGAGTGTTCAAATACCGACAGTATGGTCATTGTTATAATATATCAAACATTCGAAATTCCGAACCGCAACTTTTAAAAATAGTAAAGGTAAATGATTTGCGGATTTTGAGAACTAAAAGAAAAAGAAAAAGACATTACTCTGTGGCATTGATACGTTTATTTTGAAACTATTATGATATTGCTGAGCGATTTTGCTCACTCTGGCTTTTCTTTTACATATCACAACACAACAGCAGATAAGCATGGCCAGGATTGTGCAAACGCGTCGCAAGCGCGTGGGAAACGCCTTGCAATTCCGTAGACTATTTGGAGCACCACTATCATAGGTTAGCGGTCATAGTTGGATAGGCTATCAGCTTATGATGGTTCGGTTTATCTATAAACATGACTTATGAAACTATTAACAGCCAAGAAACCCTCCTATAGCGATGCTACCGCAAGTAATAACCCTTTGGTAGTTTCACTTTTGGATTTGAACTTTGGGCCTGTAATAATTAATACTCTGGATGGATTTAATAACTGTGTAATGTTTTTAATGTCGTTTCTGAGACTATAACCTGTAACACCCCAGTCCCACATCGAGGAGATTTGGGACTTCTGTTCAGTTTATAAGGTAAAGTACTACTACTAAGTGCACCAACAAATCATGATCTTTTGGGGCCTGTGGTGGGCTTGTGGAAGACCCAAGTTGGTTGCATTTGAGCCAGTTTACTTTGGCTTATTTCGGATTCGGAATTGGGACTCGACCCGATTTTTGAAAAAGGCTCGGAATTTGACCCGGGTTGTCACATATGATATCAGAACCGACTCTCGAAAGCTTTATTCGTCAAGTTGTCGGAGGTGGGGACATGAAGGTTGGTGGTATTATCCCACAATTGACAAAGTTCCGGAGGTAGGGATACGAAGCCAGCCGGTATTACCCCACAATGGCTAGAGAGGAACGATCTTGGACATATAGGATATCCGTTCAGGCCTGACGAGGACGTCAGGAGTTTAAGTGGAGGAGTTTGTAACACCCCAGTCCCACATCGAGGAGATTTGGGACTTCTGTTCAGTTTATAAGATAAAGTACTACTAGTAAGTGCACCAACAAATCATGATCTTTTGGGGGCCTGTGGTGGGCTTGTGGATTACCCGAGTTGGTTGCAGTTAGGCCAGTTTACTTTGGTTTATTTCGGATTCAGAATTGGGACTCGACCCGATTTTCGAAAAAAGCTCGGGATTTGACCCGGGTTGTCACAATAACCTGTGTATGATAATAATGGTTGAGGGATCACTGCATGAGGTTGAGGGATCACTGCATGAGATAAATTTTAATAATAAAATATAAGGTAACCAGTTATCAAGTGCAAAGTATGTTAAAAATGGAAATGAGGACTGTGTGACAACCTCGATCTACGACCTCGGATCTAGGGGTGTTACACAACCATTAGAGCAAATCTAATGCTAAATGCAAAATAGTTATAACTATTTCTATAATTTGAAACTAAAAAGTGTTTTTTGATTTTAAAATAGAATTTCAACTCAAATATTTTGCATTTTGCATCCAAATAGTTCCAAGTTAAACTAAATTTTTGTTTATCTCTCTGAAGTTTTTTTTAAATACACTAATATTCAAATCATAAATAATTAAATGATGATCCGGCAAGAATGTATTTACATAAATGCATTCTTAATTTCAAATTTAAAATCAAGTAGCATTTATGCATATTTGCATTTAGTTATGACACCATTTTAGAGATTAGTTTTTTTAGCATTTGGTACTATACTATAACAATAGAATCAAAGATGACATTGCATTAGATTTGCTCTTGGAAATGCCGTTGGACAGTCAGCTTGAGATGGACGTAGGGATGAGATTGGACGAAGGGATGAGATGGCAGCGTTGTCAGATCTGATCCTCTTCATAGAGCTTCCCAAGACTCAACCGCCTTTAACCAAGCATGACCTTGCTCTTCTTGATCCTTTTATTATCCTTTCAGTAACATACGCGTATATAATAAATTTTCATAGTTTTTTGAGAAAGCACTGTTGTGGTTTTTGTAGGGAAAAAAGAAAGAAGAAAAATATCTACTCCCCAAAATTACTCTTTTTTCTATGTCCAAGTCCAAATAAAATACATCTTCCCTCCCATTTTATATGTGATATACGTTCCAAATCAAAAAGAATGAATCTGTAAAACTTTCCAAAAATAGTACTCCCTCCGTCCCATTTTTATTATCCACTTTACTTTTTGCACGCATTTTAATGTGCAAATTGAACATAATTCCATATATTTTTTTAAAAAATTTCTTTTTCTGAATAAAAGTTTAGATACTGAATTTTTATTCAGAAAAATAAAATTTTAAAAAAAATTAATGGAGCTATGTTTAATTTGCACCATAAAATGCGTGCAAAAAGCAATGTGGACAATAAAACTGGGACGGAGGGAGTATAACTTTAATAATATAAAACACTATTACACCCACTACTTTTCTTCACTATCCCAATTATATTATTAAGTAAACACTATTACACCCACCACTTTCCTCCACTATTTTAAATTTTTTATTACATATTAATATGTCCCACTACTTTACCCATTTTTCATTTAATCTTACTCTTTTTTTATATCTTTTCTTAATAAGTCAACTGTAACTTTCTTAAATATTGTGCAAGTCAATCAAGTTCATATAAAATGGGACGGAGGTAGTAAGTAAAAACAAAAAGATAGTACGAAAAAAAGTTTGTGCTTAAGGTGATCATCTTCTATATATAATAGGAGAACAAGAAGATATTTTAAGGGCATTTTGAGCCAATAAACCTCCTGTAAAATTACGATTTTACCCTTATATATTACAAAATTACATTGATTTCTCACTCCCTTATTTGAAGAGAAAAAAAAGTTATTTTGTGTTTGTGGGGAATTGAACCAACAACCTCTTTTATATATTTTTTCCTCTAAACCATTATGCTACATTATGTTTTTTGATATAGAGTTAAAACTCTTTTTACATAAGTTCGACCTCTCCATTATCTTGTTTTTACTATTAGTTGAACTTATGAGTAAAAATTGTAATGACAAATATTAGTTTCAAAATTTGAAATTTTACTTTTCAAAATTTGGCACGTATTATATACACTAATTTTAAAATTTTGTTTCACTCTCTTATTTTGAATGAGATAGTTTGTTTTTGTTGTGAATTGAATCATTAAACTCGTCCAAATAATTCTTCCTTCCGATCATTGTACTACATATATTTTTGATTTTTAGTTACATTCTTTTAGATAAATTTAACCTCTTATTTATTCTACTTTTACTACTACTTATATATTTTATTTTTATTCTTATTTTTAATAAGTTTCTGTATTGTACAGTGATGAAATAGATCTTTTACCCCCGTAAGTAATTAGAGATGCACAAAAAACCCTTCGGGTCGGGCTTTATTCGGACTTTAAAAAACTCAGGATTTTTAAGAATCGGGCCGGAGCGGGCTTTTTCAAAAATCGGACCGGGGCGGGCCGAGCTTTCTCTAAAATATAACCGCCGTTTTAGGCCATCGGGCCGAATTATTCATAGTTTCGTGATCCTTCACATCCCTCTATTTCTAAGTTTAATATTCTTGATATTTATTAAAAAATATTATATTTTAGATTTTATCTATAAAAAATCGGATTTTTATCCGGATTCTTAAAAAGCCCGGATTTTTATTTGGGCCGAACCGAGTTTTATCTGGGCTTTTAACCGGGCTTTTCAGACTTCGGACCGGACCGGGCTTGATGAAAAATAGAAAGCTCATCTTAGGCCCTTAAGCCGGGCTGAACCAGGCCGAACTTTTTTCAAATCGGGCTTTTCAAGCTTTTTTTCGTACGAATCGGACCAAATTTTTGGCTTCAGCCTTTTTGAACATCTCAAGCCGTATGTAGTGAAGAAGAAAGGATGAAATTGGCGGCAAGTAAGAGAAAATTGTAGTAATGGGGTTATAAATTAAGTTGAAAGGAGTAATAAAAAATGAAAGCAAGGGGTTGGGTTTGGAGATGGAAAGCGTAGAGAAATGTTGTTCAGTAGTGGGTCGAGGACGTTTGGCTGTCATCTCATCTCACCTATTATTATTCGCGCGCAACTACAACTCCTCCGATTCAATTCTCCAAGCTTCGCCTACTCAATCATCCGTACCACCACCGCCTAACGTCAAGGGGAGTTTGTCTATTGTCGATGACCGTACCGGTACTAACTACTCTCTCCACGTTTCCCAACACGGTACTGTCAAAGCCACTGACCTCAAAAAGGTAGTACTCTATTTTTAATACTCCATTTGTGTGTGTGAATTTCAGTTGTTTTTCTCCATTTGTTAATTAATAATCACTGCTGCATGCACACAGATTACAACAGGAAAAAATGACAAGGGACTCAAACTTTATGATCCGGGTTACATTAATACAGCACCTGTTAGATCATCAATTTGCTACATTGATGGTGATGAGGGGATTCTTAGATACAGAGGCTATCCTATTGAACACTTGGCTGAGGGCAGTTCCTTTGTGGAAGTTGCATATCTTTTAAGTAAGACGTCCTACAAAACACTATATTATTATTCCGTTTCAGCTAAAATAATTAAATCACAAAGACATATTGATCTTGATTGTAATTTCTTTTGTTGAGAATCATGTCAGTCAGAGTTGGGTAATTAATAATTATTGTTTACACCTACACACGGTTGTGGAATAAAAACTAGGCTACTAGTATTGCGGCTAGGGTTTATGTATTTAATGTAAGGGTGTGTGAGCTTCGTGCTTTAATGGCTGCTCTTGTGCTCGTGGCTGATTCTGCCTTCACAAGATGCCTACGTACTTTGATGAATATCAAAGATCAAACCAAAAACGTAGTTCTGAGGTGAGGGGTCTGACCCTTTATATAGGCTGAGAAGCCTTAGAATTAAGGTAGGAGTTGGAGACTTAATAGATAAGTCACCTCCTTGAGGAAAGTTCTTGATCTATTCCTTATAGGAATCAGTTTCCATATAGAATTGGATGCTTTATAGGATAAGTCTGAAGGAGATATTATCCTTATCCAACTCTTATTTGCTGAGCTGTTTATTACCCTTAATATTAATTACGAAATTAATATTATAAATAGGGTTTGGGCCCAACTGGTGGGCCCCACGTTTGGACTATTCCGGGTATAATTAATACCATATTAAAGGTGTATTTAAGGCTTACTTTTAGCCCATATCATTTGCCCCCCAACTTCTAGGAAAACTGATCAGGTTTTCCTTGAAGTTTTATCTGTCTTTCGTGAGACTTGGGTCAGGGCTTTGTACACTAGTGTTTCACGAATGTCGTCTTGATGCAAAGTGTGGAGCGACCGACACGTTTACGACGATATGCCTTATTCGAGGCTAAGCAATTTCCATAACTTTAGTTACAGAGTCTTTTTTCTTCAAGGAATTATCTATGAAATTCCTCGTATTTCCATTTTTATCCTATTATGGTACCTACAGGTATCAAAATTCCATGTCTGTGAAGATTAGCTGTCAGAAAATCAATTTTTATAGCAAATTTCGACCAGGACTGAGTATTTTCGATCAGAAATTCGACCAGGAATTCGACCAGGAATTCGACCAGGAATTCGACCAGGATTCTGGTCGAATTAAGGCCTTCTTTTTCTTCCTGATCGAAGAGATTTTCGACCAGGATTCCTGGTCGTTTCGACCAGGATTCTGGTCGAAATAAGGGTCCAATTTTGCTCTGGTCGAAGGGTTTTTCGACCAGGATTCCTGGTCGTTTCGACCAGGATTCTGGTCGAAATAAGGGCCTCAGAATGGTTTTGGTCGAAAGGTTTTTCGACCAGGATTCCTGGTCGTTTCGACCAGGATTCTGGTCGAATTAAGGGCGTTTCCAACGCTTTGGTCGAAGGGTTTTTCGACCAGGATTCTTGGTCGCTTCGACCAGGATTCTGGTCGAATTAAGGGCGTTTCCAACGCTTTGGTCGAAGGGTTTTTCGACCAGGATTCTTGGTCGCTTCGACCAGGATTCTGGTCGAATTAAGGGCGTTTCCAACGCTTTGGTCGAAGGGTTTTTCGACCAGGATTCTTGGTCGTTTCGACCAGGATTCTGGTCGAATTAAGGGCGTTTCCAACGCTTTGGTCGAAGGGTTTTTCGACCAGGATTCTTGGTCGTTTCGACCAGGATTCTGGTCGAATTAAGGGCCACTTTGGCTTTGGGGCCTGGTACTTTTCTTTTCAAAATGGGCTTATCCTCATAGTTGTTATTGGGCCCATCCGGGCTATTTGGATCCAAATCCAGGATTTATTGTCTATGATATATTTTTTTAAAAAAATACCCATAATTTTCTTCAAAATATCTAAGATATTTTTCAAAGATATTTTCCTAAGAATGTCCTAGAATTGGGCCTTAATTTGGGCCGGTTTCATGGGCTTTTCTGACCTGTTACTGTAGGTTTCTTGACCGTTTGGAGGAATTTTAACCGGCTAAAAGATTGTATATAAGAGTGAGAGTGAAGTGTTCACTTTCTCATTCTTACTTCTACTCAAACACTTCACTAGAAATTCTCTCTGTAGTTATCTCTATTTCAGGGCGATTTCCGGCGAAAGTTTTCTTTAAGCTCCTCCCCTTCACGGTGGTTTCTGGGTTTATTTCTTGAAGATACCTTCATTCCTTCATATTTTCTGGGTTTTCTTTGAAGATTTTCTTCAAATCTTCAAACTTTCTGGGTTTTTCAAGAGCTTCGAACCTTTCTTCAAGAGCATCAATGGAAGACAAAGCTAAGTCTCGCCTTGCAAAGATGAATTCTGCCTCCTCCAAAGGTACAATCACCATTCGCTCTTCTTACACATCTCTAGTAGATATGTTAAATCAACGTGGAGATGATTACCCCTCTTTGTCAGAATTAGATGCATATGACTGTTGTAGCTCTTATCATGATGTTGATGAAATCACTAGATATAACAAGCTTTTCAAAATTAAATCACCTTATAAACTTGTCCCAGCCGAGCCAGGTGACAGACCTTGTCACTGGAAACCCAATTCTTTGTGTGTTTATAGGGAGAGTCTAGTGGCTGGCCTTCGTTTTCCATTTCATGAATTCATTCCTAGACTCTTAGCTGATGTGCAAATTAGTCCATGTCAACTCCCGCCAAACGCGTGGAGAATTATATTATGTTTTATGGTTTTGTGTCTTCGACAACAACTCCCTTTATCAGTTGCTCTTTTTCGCAAACTTTTTCAATTTTACAATAGTCCTGCCACGAACCCTGGCTGGGTATATGTTAAGCTCCGTCCTAGAGTCCCCCCCAATCTTTAATGGCAAGTCAATTCCTGATAATAATGCGGGCTGGAAAAATGAGTTCGCATACTTAGAATGGGATGGAGGTGATTGGGGCACTCTCTTTAGGCAGACATTCTCGAGAGTCTCAGATGGAAGTGCTAAGGGAATCGTCCTTAGTACCGAGGAACAGGCCGCTTATAATACTTTGACCGAGGCAGACGGTAGTTCTATTACCTGCCTAAGTCTTTTAAATGAGGAGTCTCTAAGGGGAGTAGGCCTTTCCAGAGTTTCTGAGCGGGGTAATTTTCTTACTGGTCTTTGCCATTTACTTTTTAATACTGAATTTATTCCAACTCTCTTTTTGGTCGTTCTTGCAGTTGCGAAATTGATTGTGGAGGCTGCACCCTCTCCTGATGAAGAGACGGCCAGGATGGTTCGGGCTAAGAGGGTTGCTGACCCTCGAGGGAAAAACACGGAGCCTCCTTTCTTGCGCCCCCACAAGGTCCATAAAGGGGAGTTGAGATATGGTGACATAGCTGGACTGGAGGGGAGCTCCCAGGTTAATATCCAGTCGACGGTTTTCAGGCCTCCTTGGGGCTTTAGGAAGCAGGATTCTGTGGTGGGCTCTACGAAGCACTCCATGGATTGGTCTTTAAACTCGATCACCACCCCTGATTATAAGGACATGGTCCTTGGTGGAGGTATTGGGGAGTCAGAGGCACTTGGTGCTCAGGCTCTCGCTGTGGTAAGTCTCAAACTTTTATCTTTCAATACCTTAACGGCTTTTAAGTTCAATACTTGATTTCAATGCTAACCTTTTATGCAGGCTAACGTCCATTTCCAAAGCTTGGTTCATAAAGCCAAAGCTTGGAAAGAGAAGTCTAAAGCTTTTGAGTCTGAGTCTCAGAAGAAGACTCTCCATATTAACCGTCTGGAAGAGCAAATAAAGAAGAAAGATGAAGAGATGGTAGGGATGCATGCGGAGCTGGTCGCCCTGAGAGATGACAAGGAGAAGCATATTGATGAATATCTGGATTCGGAGGAGTACAAGACCCTCATGGATCAGCATGATGAGATGCTCTTTCCTAGTCAGTTTTCTGATGGGTGGACCAAGGCCCTTGAAGCAGTTCTGAGGCAGCATCCAGGGTTATTCTTGCCTTCTGCTTTTCCTAGCCCTCACCTTCCCCATGCCTTGACACAGGGGCCTGGTTCCAGTGAAGAGCTGTTTGGGGAGGATGACACTTTGGTTAAGGAGCATGCTACTGCCACTTCTTCAGCTTTGGATCCCGAGCCTACTCTAGCTCAGCCTGGTGCTGCTATCTCTGCCGACGAGGGGTCTACTACTGAGACTAGCTCTGAGGATGCTTCTCCTGCTAAGGAGGCCCCTAAGGCCCTTTAGACTTTATTTATTTATCATTTGCCTTTCTGAACTTTGGGTTTCAACCATTTGACTTAATAGCCTTCGGGCCTTTGTAATTTCTAACTTAACTATTTATGCAGTTTATTTCCGCTCATTTTTCTTGCCTTTGCTCATAGTTTGTTAATACTTTAGAATTTTTGAGTACTTGGCCTCCTGGCTGGTACTTAAACTTATAAGTCGGTCCAACATTCGTCTTTCGTTTATTTTAGCAAGGAAAGATAACCAATAGAGAAAACAGAATAAATCCCATTTTGCTGTCAAAGGACATTAATAAAATGGGTTCAACCCTTACATAGATACTTTATCAACTACTGGGAGCAACATGCTCTATAATGGTTTCATTCGAACCTTATTCCTAATAAATAGATAAAAGTTCAAGCCTTTATCAAAAGACCTCAAACATAATAAACTTTGAGGTTCACAGCATGCCAAGTCCGGGGCACCTCAACCCCATCCAAGGTTTCTAACTTGTAAGATCCTCGTCCTAACACCTTCCTGACCAGATACGGTCCTTCCCAGTTTGGTGCTAACTTTCCTTTTTGGCCAACTCCTGAGGCTTCAATCTTCCTTAGGACCATGTCGCCTTGTCAAAAAAATCTTTCTTTAACTCTCTGGTTGTAATGAAAAGAGGCTCTCTTCTGATACTCAGCATTTCTAGCATTAGCTTCATCTCTGACCTCGTCAATTAAATCCAGGGCTAGTCTCATCCCTTCTTCATTAGTTTCTGGCTCATATGCCTCGATTCGAGGTGATGCCTGCATGATCTCCAAGGGCACAACAGCCTCGGCTCCATAAGCCAGCAAAAATGGGGTTGCTCCAGTTGTTACCTTGTAAGTGGTACGATACGCCCAGAGTATGGGCAGCAGTTCATCTACCCAAGTGTTCCTAGAGCGCTCGACCCTCTTCTTCAGTCCATCAAGGATAATTCGATTAGCTACCTCAGCTTGCCCATTGGCTTGTGGATGTGCCACTGAGGTAAAGCGGAGCTCAATCGCATTCTCTTCACAATACTTCTTAAACTCCTCATTATTGAACTGTGTCCCATTGTCTGTCACAAGGATTCGTGGGATTCCGTATCTGCAAATGATGTTCTCCCAGAAGAACTGGGAAACTTGCTTGGTGGTTATCTTGGCCAGGGGTTTAGCCTCAATCCACTTAGTGAAGTAATCAATGGCCACTATCAGGAATTTCCTCTGTGCTGAAGCCATGGGAAAGGGTCCAAGTATGTCCATCCCCCACATTGCAAACGGAATGGGAGAGTTGATAGAGGTCAACATCTCAGGCGGTTGCCTCACAATTGGGGCATGCTTCTGGCATCTCTCACATCTCTTGACATAGTTTTGTGCATCAGCCAACATCTCCGGCCAATAAAACCCTAAACGAATTATCTTGTGAGCTAGGGCTCTGCCCCCCAAATGTTGCCCACAGATCCCTTCATGAACTTCCTCTAATGCTTCCCTTGCCTCTAAAGGCCTTAGACATTTCAAGTACGGGATGACAAACGACCTTTTGTACAGAATACCCTCAATCAAAGTATATCTCAACGCTCTTACTGAGAGTTTTCGTGCCTCCATGGCATTGTCTGGGAGCCAACCAGTCTCCAGGTGTGCCTTGATAGGATCTATCCAAGAGCCTCCTATATCAATCGGTGCCATTAACTTTGCATTAATGGTTGGGGCCTTCAGGACCTGAAAGTAGACACTCCCAGCATAATTTTCTATTTCAGAAGAAGCAAACTTAGACAGGGCATCGGCCTTAACGTTTTCTTCTCTCGGGATGTGCTCAACATGACATTCCTCAAACTGAGACATAACAGCCATCACCACTCTCAGGTATTTCGCCATAGTCTCATCCTTAGCTTCGAATTCGCCGTTTACTTGGGATATCACAAGTCGTGAATCTCCACAAACTTTAAGGTTTTTGACCCGCATGATTCTAGCTAAACCCAAACCAGCTATTAATGCCTCATACTCTGCCTCATTGTTAGTAGTAGGAAAATCCAGCTTTAAAGCATACTCAACTGTGAACCCATCAGGGCTTTGCAAAACCAAACCTGCACCACTAGAATTTGTTTTTGATGCTCCATCAAAATAGAGCACCCAATATTCCTTTAGATCGGGTGTAAGTTCCCCTTCTTTTTTCTCTTGCCCAGGGGTAGTCATTATCTCTTGCCCCCCGACTTCTTGGTTGTTAATAGTACATTCAACCACGAAGTCAGCCAATGCCTGAGCCTTGATGGCTGTCCGAGGCTTGTATGTGATATCGAATTCTCCTAACTCAATCGCCCATTTAATTAGCCTTCCACTGGCCTTAGGGCTATGCAATATGTTCCTCAACTGTTGGTTCGTCAGAACTTGAATCTTGTGTGCCTGAAAGTAAGGTCGCAATTTCCTTGAGGCAGTTACTAAAGCCAAAGCAAACTTTTCTATGGGTGAGTAATTCAACTCAGCCCCATGCAACACTTTGCTTACATAGTAGATAGGTTTCTGGACTTTCTCCTCTTCTCGAATAAGGACAGCACTCAGGGCTTGCTCAGATACCGCCAGGTATAGATAAAGAGTCTCTCCAGGACTTGGTTTGGTCAATAATGGGGCTTCAACCATGTATTTCTTCAATTGCTCGAAGGCCTCTTGGCTCTCAGGAGTCCACTCAAAATTTTTCACTTTCTTCAGTGCTTGAAAGAAAGGCAAGCACTTGTCACCAGACTTGGAGATGAATCTTCCTAAAGCCGCTACCCGGCCTGTCAACTTCTGCACATCTCTTATAGAGCGCGGTGGTTCCATGTCTAAGATTGCCTTGATCTTGTCGGGGTTGGCCTCTATGCCTCTTTTAGAAACCATCAGACCCAAAAATTTGCCTGATCCAACGCCAAAGGCACACTTGGCTGGATTCAACATCATCTTGTGGTGCCTCAGCACTTCAAATGCCTCTCTGAGGTGCTTGATATGATCTGTCTTGACCAAGCTTTTAACCAGCATATCATCGACATAAACCTCCATGGTTTTTCCAATCAGATGGGCAAATATCTTATTCACCAATCGTTGGTAAGTAGCTCCCGCATTCTTTAAGCCAAACGCCATAACAAGATAGCAGAAAACACCAAAGTCGGTTATGAAAGATACCTTAGGGATGTCATCCTTGTGCATCTTAATCTGATTATAGCCGCTGAACCCATCCATGAAGCTCAGCATCTCATGTCCAGCTGTGGCATCTATCAACATATCTATCCTTGGCAGAGGGAAACAATCCTTTGGGCATGCATCATTCAGGTCAGTGAAGTCTATACACATCCTCCACTTCCCATTCGCTTTCTTGACCATCACCGGGTTTTTTAACCATTCGGGAAACTGAATTTCCTCAATAAAACCAGCCTCCAAGAGCTTATCCACTTCTTGCTTAATGGCTTCTTGCCTTTCCGGAGCAAAATTTCTCTTCTTCTGCTGTACTATCTTCCGATTAGGGTCAACATTCAATCTATGAGTTATAAGTTGAGGATCAATCCCTGGCATGTCAGCTGCTGTCCAAGCAAAAACGTCACTATTCCTTTGTAAGAACTCTATTAATTTCCCCTTCAGGGGTTCTTTCAAAGAGGCTCCAATATAAGTAACCTTCTCAGGATCGCCTAGCTCCAGAGGGATAGGTATTAAGTCCTCCGCTGGCTTTCCCCGATGTTCATCATCACGGACATCCATGTCTTCAATCGGGAGTACCTGCCCCCCGGTTCCGTCAGCTCTCAAAGCAGCCACATAGCAACTCCTGGCCATTTTTTGATCTCCTTTTTGTTCCCCAACACCATTCCTGGTTGGAAATTTGACCTTCATGTGATAAGTAGAGGCAACAGCCTTGAATGCATGAAGTCCGGTCCTCCCTAAGATTGCATTGTACGTCGAGGCAGCCTTAATTACTAGGAAGTTTAGCATCTGGGTGGCCTCCTTAGGTTCTTGCCCTATTGTCATAGGCAGATGAATGGTCCCTTCAACCTTGGACTCAACTCCATTAAATCCGTAGATTGGCATGTTAGTCGGGGTTAGTTGAGAGTCAGTATACCCCATCCTCATAAAAGCATCATGAAACAAGATATCGACGGAAGCTCCATTGTCTATCAGGACTCGCTTCACTTCCGAGTTTCCAATTACTGGAGTTATGACCAACGGGTCATCATGGGGAAATTTCACCCCTTCAAGATCTGAATCATCAAAACCAATCACTGCCTCAGTCTTAGCACGCTTCGGGGCTTCTCCTGTGATGTGCATCACTTCCCTGGCATAAGCCTTTCGAGAGTTTCGGGTAGTGCCGGCCGCTGTTGGTCCTCCCCAAATCATATTAATTACTGGCCCTCGAGGCTGCGGGTTACGATTGCGATCGTTATCCCTCCTATCATTGTCTCTTCTTTCATAATCCCTCTTCTGGGTTCCACGGTCTTCACCTTTAGTGAACTTGTTTAACTTTCCCTTCCGGATTAAAAACTCAATTTCATCCTTCAACTGTCTGCAGTCATCTGTGTCATGCCCCACATCCTTATGGAATCTACAATACAGATCTTTGTTTCTCTTTTCGGGATCACCCCTGAGCGGTTTAGGCCAGCGAAAGTCCTTATCCTTCTCAATGTCCAATAAAATTTGGCTCCTAGGAGCGTTCAACCTCGCGTAATCAGAAAACCTTGACCCAAAACCCTTCTTAGGTGAAGAATCAGAGTCCTTGCTAGTCCGGGGATACTTGTCCCTAGCGTCGTACTCTTGTTCTGATTTTCTTTTCTTCGAATCATTAGAGCCCTTGCCATTACCTACTGTGGTTTCCTTCTTAATGCTGTCCTCAGCCTTGATATATTTATCGGCTCTTCTTTGGAGTTCGGCCATGTTTTCAGGAGGATGTTTTGCCAAAGACCTTTTGAAGAAGAGGTCAGTGGTTCCGTGTTCCAGGGCTACCATGGCCACCTTATTTTCCAGATCGGTGATATTCAGCGTCTCCTTGGTGAATCGCTTGAGACAATCCCTTAAGTTCTCATTCTTCCCTTGCACCACATACATAAGGGATGCAGAACTTTTTTCATGAATTCTCCCACTGATGAATTGGCTGATGAAAGCAGCGCTTAACTCCTTAAAAGAGCCAATCGAATTTGCAGGTAGACGGCTATACCATCTTTGAGCCATTCCTGACAGAGTTTGAGGGAACGCCCTACATTTTAAGGCATCACTAGCAGGCTGCAGCAGCAGTGCGTTCGAGAAAGTTCTGACATGATTTGCGGGATCGCCCGTTCCATCATAGGCCTTAATAGTTGGCATCTTAAACTTCCTTGAGATGTGGGCATTCATCACCTCCTCAGTAAACGGAGGTGTGGGATCGTCAGGGTCCCCAAGCGGCATCAGATCTTTGGGGTTACTCCTGGGGGTTTCCACCCTCATAGCTTCTCTTGTTGGGACATCAGCCCTCTTCTGTCTTCTTGAAGACCTCTCCAAATCTATAACAGGAATCCTTTCTGAGATTGGAGGGGGTCGAATCAGACTCTGTCTTGCCTGTTCCCTTGCTATATCATCTTTCAACCTTTGGATCTCAGCCTCATGAGCCTTAATCCTCTCCTCAATCGTTTGTGGAGGCCCATCATGGATCCTCCGTGTTCTTCTTAGGGGTTCCTTGCTAGCTCGTCGTCTCCTCGGGGCTTCATCTCGATCATCATCCTCAGATGATGATGAATCATCAGTATAGGGACCCGAGTAGTCATCATATTCTCGATCCCGGATCTGTAAGGCGTGTCCGCTCGGTCCAGGTTCCCTTCGTCGAGGGGGATAGTTAGGCAGTCCATACATAGGGTTGGTGTTCAAAGGGAGATCCGTAGTGTGGATCTGTACCCCCGTGCGATCAATGTTACCAAGAGGAGAAACCACCATCTGGAGAGGATTGGTTTCTTGGACGACCACAGAGTGAGTCCCCTCTACATGGGGAGTCGTCCCTGGGGGTTGAGTGGGCAGAGGTTGAACGACCGTCCCTGTTGATGGGAGTATTTGTCCTTCCTCAGTGACGATGAGCGAATCTGAAGTGGCTGGTTGAGCAGAGTTAAGGGGCACGGCCTCGGTTGACGTTGTCCTTCGTGTTTGAACCATGGTTGATGTTGTCTTCCCACAGACGGCGCCAAATGTTGTGGAATAAAAACTAGGCTACTAGTATTGCGGCTAGGGTTTATGTATTTAATGTAAGGGTGTGTGAGCTTCGTGCTTTAATGGCTGCTCTTGTGCTCGTGGCTGATTCTGCCTTCACAAGATGCCTACGTACTTTGATGAATATCAAAGATCAAGCCAAAAACGTAGTTCTGAGGTGAGGGGTCTGACCCTTTATATAGGCTGAGAAGCCTTAGAATTAAGGTAGGAGTTGGAGACTTAATAGATAAGTCACCTCCTAGAGGAAAGTTCTTGATCTATTCCTTATAGGAATCAGTTTCCATATAGAATTGGATGCTTTATAGGATAAGTCTGAAGGAGATATTATCCTTATCCAACTCTTATTTGCTGAGCTGTTTATTACCCTTAATATTAATTACGAAATTAATATTATAAATAGGGTTTGGGCCCAACTGGTGGGCCCCACGTTTGGACTATTCCGGGTATAATTAATACCATATTAAAGGTGTATTTAAGGCTTACTTTTAGCCCATATCACACACCTACCTAAAGTATGTTGGTCTGTCTCTGAAACTTATTCACCTCTCTTTCGATTGTATGTTTGTATATATCAATGATCTTAAATTTGTAGTGTATGGGAACTTACCATCTGGAAGTCAGTTAGCTGATTGGGAATTTGCTATTTCACAACATTCAGCTGTACCACAAGGAATCTTGGTATGCCTTTCATTATTAATTTTTCGTCATGATGCACATACCCTTGTTCACATTATAATACTTAGTTTAACATAATTGTACAACTTATTGTTGCTCGAGACATAATGATGTCAAATTGTTAAGGGCTTGTCACTTTTGGATAAAACTTCCTGTGGTTGATTATATCCAGCATATAAATTTTGCATTTGGGGACTCCACTTAAATTCACTTCGGTCACTATAATATCTAATGTTAAACCTTAAGTTTGGGATGATTGTCTGGATTATTTTAATAAACTGTTTTCCTGTCGTTATTTTTTCTTGGTGGTGCATATGTAAAATTTAGTTATGGATAGGTAACAAAAAATTCATTTCCTTTTAAGTCAAAGAGAAGTAATATTTAAATATAAATATAAAATCACTGCAACTTGGTATTGCAGGATATCATACAAGCCATGCCACATGATGCACATCCGATGGGTGTTCTTGTGAGTGCAATGAGTACTCTTTCAATCTTCCACCCTGATGCTAATCCTGCTCTCAGGGTAAGAATCTAGTTTGGCAAGAGCTTCTCATTTGTATTCATTTTAGTATTAAAAGTAAACCTATATGCCAATGTCCGCTTTGGTATCTCGATTCTAGATGAGAACATGCGACTGTAAATATGTTTAGTATCAAAGTGATTGTTGACCAGCTTCATACCAAATAATGATTTTTTTAATTCTGGAGCACCAAACTGGTATTTTACTGGCTTTAATATCCTGATAGATATCGTACAAACATTAGAAACTTGAATATGTTTTTTGGGGAATCGTTTATATGTTCAATACATGTATGTCAACATATTTATTTGATACAGTTATATTTTCTAATACTGATGCTACTTCCACGTGAATCCTATAATGTATGTTCTTTGATGTCATAGGGTCAGGATTTGTACAACTCTAAACAAGTGAGAGATAAGCAAATAGTGCGCATTCTGGGGAAGGTTCAGTTGCCTTCATATTCTTTTGCATATTTTATTTTTTCTGTATGATAAAGCTATGTGAATGATTTACAGTTTATTTTATTACCAGGCACCAACTATTGCTGCGGCAGCTTATTTGAGAATGGCAGGGAGACCACCTGTTTTGCCCTCCAATAATCTCTCGTATTCTGAGAATTTCTTATGCATGCTTGATTCATTGTACGATATCCTCTATCAATCTCTTTATGAATGAGTTTATGGATTAATATCCTCTATCAATCTCTTTTTTTTGCGTATAATGTATTTCTCTAATCTTTTTGGTATTATGTCATCTTTACTTGCAGGGGTGATAGGTCTTATAAGCCAAATCCACGATTAGCTCGGGTCCTAGACATTCTCTTTATATTGCACGCAGAGCATGAGATGAATTGCTCTACTGCTGCCGCCAGGCATCTTTCATCAAGGTTCGCATCTTATATATATTATGAAAACAAGAAGCATTCTCAAAATCTTGTATAACTCATTTCTCTGCAATTTCAGTGGTGTTGATGTATACACAGCTCTTGCTGGTGCTGTGGGAGCACTGTATGGTCCACTTCATGGTGGAGCTAACGAGGTATGTTAGTCTCTCAGAATGTGAGATGAAAGTGCACTGCCTGATTAAGTCTCTCAGAATGTGAGATGAACTACACTGCCTGACTAATAGTTTAGATGAAGCTGAACAACTTGCATTAAATCCTTTAAGGATTAAATCTGATCATTCCGTAATAACCTATTCAGTATCTTTCCTTTATACATCATATATCTCCATTTCTGGATTTGCAGGCCGTGCTTAAGATGCTTAGTGAAATTGGAACCCTTGACAAAATTCCAGAGTTCATCGAGGGTGTGAAAAACAGGTAAGATTATAAGAAGGTATTTCTGTTGTTATAGTTTTAAGGCCTATGTGTGCATATTGCATTTTTCATCATTCTCTAATCTTGACTTCACAGGAAGAGGAAAATGTCAGGTTTTGGCCATCGTGTATACAAAAACTATGACCCGAGAGCAAAAGTGATAAAGAAGTTGGCGGAGGAGGTTTTTTCTATAGTTGGTCGGGATCCTCTCATTGAGGTAGGTTTTCAATGTGGACTACCTTTATACAGAGTGAAAAAATCTTTAGGATATAGTTGCATTTAAAGAATTGAAGTTCATGAATTTTATAGTAAGTTATAAGCCATTGATATGTTTCTACTGCTTAATATATCGAACTTTTCAAATCGAAGGTATAAGAGAAATGGATAAGTGTAAACCTGTTGGAGTTTTTGCCTGTTTTATTGCATTTTTCTATTAGCTTGTTCATTTTGAGTTAACTGCCATTGTCATGCTACTGTTCCTAGGTGGCTATTGCTTTGGAGAAAGCGGCACCATCAGATGAGTATTTTGTCAAACAAAATTTGAATCCAAATGTTGATTTCTACTCTGGATTGATTTATAGGTTGGTATACAGCTACTGTTATGTCATATTTCATCCTCTTAACTTGTTATTGTTAAAATGAATGCTAATATTATTATAATCAGGGCAATGGGTTTTCCCACGGAATTCTTTCCTGTATTATTTGCGATTCCTCGAATGGCTGGTTACTTATCACATTGGAAAGAATCCCTGGATGATCCGGACACAAAGATAATGAGACCTGCTCAGGTTAGTTATTTACTTTTACCTCCAGTTTCCTATTTCCATTTCAGAGCTGGTATATGTTGAACCATTCTTGCTCTCCGAAATATCAAGTTCCTGGGGGAGTAAAGGTAATTATAAAATGAAATAAGAAGATCATTGTGGTTGATGGCTTTATCTGCCAAATATAGTAACTACTTGCCTTCATGAATTCTGTTATTTATCTAATACGGTGTTGGGTTCACTTTGTAATATGTTTTCTTTACTGATTCTTTTTTGAATTTCATGCCCTATATGTTGCATATATTTCAAGTCAGTATGAGTTGGTAAATATTGTCAGAGAATTGGGTTTTTTTTTTCATGGACTTTATTAGTACGTTAGTCAAGGTTTTAGTTTGCTGAGCCGCTACTTGTACTTTACCTAACTGGAAAGTTAGTAGGATGGCATTACAGGTATCCTTTTTCACAGATCAGAAGGCTTAATTACACTCCCCTGTGTTGTGATAGGGGTAGGTTTAATTGTTGGTTGAAGATTACATTGTATCCAAGTAGTGGACCTCCAAGAAGATTCTTGTTCTTCTTTATCGCCTCAGTTCTAGTTTTTCTCTTTGCTGGTCTTGCTGGCTACTTCTTTACAATGTTCCATTTATGGTAGGGTATGAAGTTAATATGGTCTTTAGCCTTTAGTCTTTATAAAACTTATGATCATGCAGGTTTATACGGGTGTCTGGCTGCGTCCTTACATGCCACAGCATGAAAGAATGGTACTGACTGAAACAGATAAGCTTGGTAAGGTTTCTGTATCGAATGCAACCAGGCGGCGCCTAGCTGGTTCTGGGGCTTAGGCATCCATTTGATTACAAGAACAAGATTTAAAATCGCAAATTTAGTTTGCCTTTTCAAAATAACTGCTGTAACTGCTCTTAGATGTATTACAGCATAGATAAGGTATAGAGCAGAGTGCAGCAGCCTCCACAATATATTTCCTTTAGTTAAATAAATTTCCTAGTTATGAAGGCCTTGTATTGGATTAAAGTTCTATCAAATGAATATTGGAATTTGTTACTTTAAAGAGTTGATAACACATTAGATGGAAGCAGATAGAATGGTGCATGTATAATGTGCGAATGAGAGCTTGATGTGCATTTACAATTAGTTTCGGTAATGCATCTATACTAACAGTGCCTTCGGATCTAAAATTTTATCGAACTGTATGTCCTCTGTTTTCAAACCAACTCATCAAATGTAACTAATATTTGTTACTCCCTCCGTCCCCATTTGTTTACATTTCTGAAAGAGTGTCTGACACGCATTTTAAGGTGCATATAAAATATAGTTTTGTAACTTATTTTTACCATTTTATGATTTTGAATAAAAGTAGAATATTTATATTTTTATTCAAAAAAAGAAAAATGTAAAAATAAGTTATAGAACTATATTTTATATGCATCTTAAAATGTGTGTCAGATAAACAACTGGTTGGGACTGAGGGAGTATATGTATAATCAAGATAAACTCTACTATACATCAAGATAAACTCTACTTAACAGTATAAGGTCTAAACCCATTTTATAGGGGGAATAGTATTATCGTTACAAATTCAACACTCGGCCTGGTAGCCTTATATACTATTGGCTCTAATTCAGTTTGCTGCCATCCACCAATTTAGTATATTGTACGGAAAATGAACCATACATTTGTAGCAGCCTTCCGGATGTCCATCACCTTATTTGCCACCAGCAGCTTGGCACATCCTGCTGTTAATACTTCCAAATTATAGGTGCACAAGTACGGCTTGAATTAATTTTCAGAGGGTTTCAACCAATTTTTCGGTGGTAATTCATTTTTTACCATCACAGGCGCCCAGGCTCTTCACCAGCCACACATGGTGCTTCGCACTTCCCAAGGCCATGGGCTCATTTTTCCTTTCTCCAGTTTCATAACCTACTGAGGAATGTTGGGCACCTTTGGCGCACTGTATGTCAATGACATCATCTTGCATGTCTATGTCAATGACATCTTGCATGTCTGCCTTTACTAATGCAATTGTGGATTCTGCTTGTTGCTCTGCTATTAAGAAGATGGGGAATGATTGTGTTGCTAGTTCCACACATTCCAGTTTGTTGCATACATAAAAATATATTGGTGGGACTGGTAAACCATGGCTGTGAATCGATTAAATAACTCTGGTAGCTTGCCAATTTGAAGCGCAAATACATTGAACGATTGCAGTGAAGTACGTTGCAGTGCTGCTAGTATATAATAATTTTCTTCCCAGTCACATTGCAAGTCTTAGTTATAGAAAAATAGAGTAACACCTCAGCTCAGTCCTACATCAAGATTTGGGACCTTAGTTCAGTTTGTAAAATAAAGTAATACTACTAAATGCGTCAATAAATTATGATATTTTGGAATCCAAGTTGGTTGCATTTGAATCAATTTACTTGGGTTATTTTGGATACGAAATCCGGACTTGACTTAAGTTTCGAAAATGCTCAGGAACATTTGGTATTACAGACGATTCTCGAAAGCTTGATTAGTCAAATTATTGGAGGTGGGACATAAAGGCTAAAGGTTTCCCACATGGATAGAGGTCCGGAGATGAGGGCACGAAATCAGCCTGTATTATCCCACAAACGATCCAGACCTATGGGATATTCGTTCAGGCTTGATGATGATGTTAGAAGTTTAAGTGAGAGAGTTTGTAACACCCAGTCCCGTCCCACATCGAGTAGATTTGGGACCATAGATCTATGATGGGCTTGTAAATTACTCAAGTTAGTTAAATTTGAATCAATTTAGTTTGATTTATTTTGGATTCGGAACTACGACTTGTCCCAATTTTTAAAAAAAAAAGAAAAAAAAACTCGGGCAACGTAGCACATGCTGCACTTTATCAAATCATCCCAAGCCATTACAATTTAAACAAATTTTACGTGTCCCCAAGATTACTAAACCTTTATCATGTTAAGAGATTAGGTCAAGACAATTACTAATTTTTTTTAAAAAAAATTATTTGATCATTGTTTTGTGAAAGACAAGTTAATCAAAGAACAAATTCTTCAAGTAAAGGTCTCGTTGGACTGTAATGTGAAGAAATTAAACGTATGTAATAATAACTATTTTATTATCAGACCATAAATCTTGGAAACATGGAGATTAGTTTGTCCAACAAGCGATAACTGGGATTAGTTTGTGAATGGTACACTTAATAATTCCAAATAATCCAGCGAAAATTGAGATGTGAATGTGCCATTATATGGCATAAGATCGGGATCTCGAGTTTGAATCCCATGGTGATCTCAGATTACCAATTGTGGCACCCAGCTCGATGTCGTACTCAAAGGAGCCATTAGTGATCTAATTTCCAATAAAAATTAGTCTTTAGTGACGAGAGATATTAAAGATAATGTTATCCAATAAAACTTTCTATCATAAAAATTGATTAAAACGTGGCAATATTATTAGTGAAAATGTGTAACTAAACGAGTTGATTTTATGAGCGCGATTGGATAGTCCAAGTGGTAAAAGATATATCCTCTGTCGTTCCAGATCATGGGTTCGACTCTCGCTCACCCCGAGAATTATCTTAGAACAGATACTAAATTGTAAGGCATATAAGCCTACATAGTCAAAAAAAAAAAGAGTTGATTTTATAAAAAAAAACTAAAAGAGTTGAAAATTATATATATATATATATAGGGTCTTGTTCTAATATAAACTAAATTAGAATCTATAGTATTATATAAAAGCCGAAACATTAAAAGTTTTGGTACCTATTTTTTAGTATCTATTTTTTGGTATTTCGTGAATTTACTTATTTACGCTTCATCAAAAAAAAAAATACACCTAAAATAAATAATAACATAATATAATTAATGATAATTAGTTGATTAACATAATAAAATTAATGGTAATTAGTCGATTACCTTTTTCACATTAACATAATAAAAGTAATGATAATTAGTTGATTGCCTTTTACACATTTACTTTTAATTGAATATATTACCTTTTATAAATTCCTAAAAACATCCATCAATCATTAATATTTTCTTTGAAATTAAAACACGTTACCATTTAATTTAAAACAAATCTTACAATCATTAATATATACCCGAAAATATCACACCATAATTTTCAAGAAAAATATAATACCTAAAATAAATAATAACATAATATAATTAATGCTAATTAGTTGATTGTCTTTTTTTCATTAATATAATAACATTAAGGGTAATTAGTCGATTGCCTTTTTCACATTT
Organism: Saposhnikovia divaricata; assembly: GCA_036435485.1. Taxonomy (NCBI): domain Eukaryota; kingdom Viridiplantae; phylum Streptophyta; class Magnoliopsida; order Apiales; family Apiaceae; genus Saposhnikovia; species Saposhnikovia divaricata. The sequence continues at coordinate 120,711,743 of CM071601.1, read as the reverse complement.
AATTTTAGTTGAAGATATTACCTTTTATAAATACCTAAAAACAGATCATTAATATTTTCTTTTGAATTAAAACATGTTACCTTTTTAATTTAAAACAAATCTTACAATCATTAATATATATACAAAAATATCACACCATAATTTTCAAGAAATATAGCCCGAAATATCACACCATATTTTTCAACCATATTTTTCAATTATTAATAAAATATATTAAAAATCATATACGTTGTTTATAATAAGAAAACATTACTATAATCCGTAAACATGAGTATATTAAATTATATCAAATTAAAATTAAAATAATTATTAAAAATAATGATTATATAAAAACATAATTGTAATATCAAATAAAATTTATAGGCTCCCGGTCCCTGACAAACGTATGCCAACGACGTTTTATACAACATACGATTTTTTAGCCGTATGATCAAATCATCAACGAACAGGATTAGAACAAAAGTTTTACTAGGTACCGCAAAAAGTTTTTGCGGTACGTGTAAACTTACCCGTACCGCAGAAAGTTTCTGCGGTACATCGCCCCCCTGTTTTAACATAAAAAACCCTACTGTACACGTACCGTAGAAACTTTATGCGGTACTGTATGCTGTAACATACGTTTTCTATAGACCGGACCCCAAATTTATAACATAATACAAAAAATCCGTGCATTGCACGGGTTATAAGGTAGTTATTATATTAAAGTTGAAACATTGAAAATTTTATCGGTTTGGTTTAGGTACAATTATCTTAATTAATAAATAAAAAATAATACAATTAATGTTAAGCAGCCGATTTGCCTTTTCTAATTAAAATACGTATCTATACTACTATATTAAAGCCGAAAGATTGAAAGTTTGTCGGTTTGGTTATCCTAATTATTAAAATAAATAATAAAATCATATAATTAATGTTAATTAACCAATTTCCTTTTTCACATTTACTTTTAGTTTGAAATATTACCTTTTATAAACACCTAAAAACATCAATCGTATCATATCTTTCAATCATTAATATTTCATTTCGAATTAAAATACGTTACCTTTTTAATTTAAAACAAATCTTACTGTCATTAATATATACCCAATAATGTCACACCGTAATTTTCAAGAAAAATATAGCACCTAAAATAAATAATAACGTAATATAATTAATGGTAATTAGTCGATTGTCTTTTTCACATTTACTTTTAGTTGAAGATATATATTACCTTTTATAAACACCTAAAAAGATCAATCGTATCATATCTTTCAATTGTTAATATTTTATTTCTAATTAAAACACGTTACCTTTATACAAATTATAATCTTGCTTCAGTTTATGGTCTGATGTAACAGCAAATGGTTGGTAGCCATGATCAGATGCACCAGTCGAGTTGAAAATTCTAACATCGCCTTGGAACAGAATGATTGTGCAACTCGGGAAGCTCGTCAAGTGATACTAAGGCCCGGCCATCTCTCCTCAGTTTGTGCAAATACCTTCTAGTTGATAGAGTCAATTATAATGATAACATTATCAAAGACATATATCTGATGACCATCTTGCATTCTGCCAGGTTTAGGCTTAAAATATAATTCGTTCCGCTGCGCATGAAACTCGATAACATCTTTTCTAACTTATATAATTTCCTCCACCTATACCCTCCATCTCTGTCATATCAGGTTGTAACACCTCTATGTCCTCAAAAGCTTGGTTCATCATCAAGAAATACAACAATTTTTATTGTAGTTAATTTAGAATTATAATGTTAATGGAACAGAACACTTAATCAAGTATCGAATTGGGTGTTAGTGGGAAAAGAAAAGGAAAACCAACACAGCGATAAGTTAGTAATACCTTAACACATATTTGAAAATCAAGCTGGGAAAACTTTAGACAAATTTACACAATCAAGACAGGGTACCTAGAGCAAGACTTAAGACACTAAGAAAAATAATAGATTTAATTCTAGTGTAAAAGCAATCTGAAAAATAACAGGTAGAATCAAACTTAAGTCTATTTGTTATTATATTTACATTGTTTCTACAGTAGAATCAGACTTAAACGTACTTGTTATTCGAAAAATAACAGACTTGTTTACAAATATAATTATATGCTTCTACAATAGAATTAAATTGCCTGGTTGCTTTGATTTTGCCAAAAGAAACTAAATGACATTACATTAATTATGCATGTCTTGAGGATTATAATTTATTGATAGAACAATCACGGTGAAATCAAAACCACACACAACTACAATAGAACACATAACACACAAAAAATAAAAAACAACACTGAAATTAGATCCAATATGATAACACAAATATTTACACAAAATACATGAAATCAGATTTATTCTACTATAGAACCATCACACCACAGAAAAATTTAAAAAAAATGCTAAAAAATACGAACATATGATTCTATTATAGAACCATTACACTGCACAATAAATCTAATTATTTTTATTAATTATGCTTCGTCTACTACAGAACACGAACATACAAAAAATCGTAAACAACAGAGAAATAGTGCATCCATTATAGGACACAAAAAATAAACACGAAATAGGGTTTATTCTACTACAGAACCAAAAAGCTATGCTACAAAGAATCACAAATAATATGTAAAATCAAAATTATACACTACCAATTTGACGAAACATTCTGAAATATATGTTAAGGTTAAATTAAGGTTGAATTTGTTACAAATTTGTAATAAAATTTTCCAAAGTAGAGAAATTTAATTTAACTACAATTTTGCTCCGCAAGGGATTCCTAGAATGTGAACCTAACAAATTTTAATGGCAGATATAAATATGTTTCTACGGTAGAGTGGAATGGAAACATATATTCTAAATATATGTATACTGTTTTGTTAAATCTCTCAGTTCTACTATGCAACACATTATATCAGAACCAATATACAATTGTACACGAAAATTGAAATATACAAATAATTATTCTAGTGTAGAACCAAATTTCAGACCTCCAAATATGCATGAAGCTATACATACTTTTACCAAATTTTGGTTCTATTACATAACCACAATTTATATACCTTATGATTATACAGCAAATCCCTTAAACGCAACTAGTTAATAAAGACCTAAATTACTTCTATTATACAAGTACAACTTCAAATTTTTTTGTTCGATTACAGAACCTTAATTTTAAAACAAAATTTTGGCAAAAAATAAATTCATAGATGAATCCACTCTAGAACCAGAATTTTACAAAACTGGTTCTATTACAGAACTACTCTTTACAACAGATGTAGTTACACAAGAAATTAACTATAAACTCGCATTCTACTACGGAATCAAAGCTATAAGCACGAAAAACTGATTAACATCAACAAATACCTACATAATAAGATCTAGTTAAACATGAATATAGATTTTTAAAAGCAAAAACACCTAATAATACCTATTCTCCTCGGAAACATCTTAATCTCTACTTTTCTATAGTCGAATGAGATTAACTTGAAGAAATAACAAAAAAACTAGTTAAATTATGAATTCAAGTCAAAAAAAATTGTAGAATCATTACCTTTTGGTTTTGTAATTGACGAGCAAAACTCAATTTGAAGATGCAACCTTGATTTGAAGATGTTTTCGGTTGTTTATGTAATGTTTCTTCGTTGAATTATGCGTGTGTATAGTGTGTGTATTGTGTGCCAAGAAAAGCAGAGTAATTTTAAACTAAATTACGATTTTGCCATTACTAATCTAGACTCTAAATAATTGGATGGATAATATTGATTCTTTCCAATTTTTCATATAATATGGGTCTCCCTGAAATGGGACTCATCTACTAAATAACATTATATAGCTATTAATGACGGTATTTAGATAAAATAATTTTTATTGCTATTAATGTTACTAGTCAATTATATATATGGAGTATAAAAAACTGAAAAAAATTAGGACCTGTTGCAACTTGCAACAGCACAAGGGCCACCTAGCTATATGTCTATTGTACTGGCAGAGGGTGGTAGCCGGAACATAGTTTTCAATCAATATCTCTTGGAACGAATTTGGGACATTTAACATTTTCTTTTTCATTTTCTTTTTATACAGCAAGGAGCATGACGGCATTGGTGTGGAATCAAATGGTTTATCCCTTATCACATATGTAAAATTAAATATTTAGGTCAACTTAAAATTACGCAGTAGCCGCAGATAATGTGTAGCTGTGCATAATTTATTTTGAGACACGTATTGACCAACCCTTCATATGTTGATATCAAAAAGTTTTGAATATGTAATTGTATTGACCAACCCTTCATATGTTGATATCAAAAAGTTTTGAATATGTAATTGTGTATGCGGTTTTTTAAATTCTTTGCAATTGACCAAATATAAAAAGTGTGGTGATATTTGCACACCCTAAAGTGATTGTTGCACACTTTTTTTTCAATTTGATAATAATATTCTTATCTTTTGTCTTACTCATCTTTTATGTCATAGATATTAAATTTTCTTACATAATTTAGTTTCTAAGTTTACAAAATAAATTTTAATAATAAATAAATTACATAAAATTTTTTTTGAAGGATTGTTTCTTATGATTTTAAACATACTTTTCAAGAATTAATATTCTCTCAAATGACTAATATTGTGGAAATTTTTTTGGCAATTGGACTTAATAGACGGAGACAGGGGAAAAAAAGGATTAATCGACTAATTAGAATTTGTTCGGAGTCAATGATTGAAGAATTCAGGAATCAAAACTAATCCGTTGACTTGCCAATTCAGGATTTATTAGAGATTTTTCAATATATTGGGATTTTTTTTAAATCGAAGAGTAATTGGTAAAATACTAACTTTATCGGGAAGTTTTTGTTGAAACAGGAATTTTTAGAGCACTAATTGAAGTGGTTAATTAGATTATTAATCAAAATTAATTTCATATCATATGTAATTACTTTTTATACAAAAAGTTAACTATTTAATAAATTTTATTAAAAATTTATAATAAAAGCGGGCCAAATTATATACATATATATATATATATATTTATTTATTTACTGATTAATTGTCTATTTTTAACCAAAATAATAATTTTTCAAAAATAATAATTTTTGAACTGATAAATTTAGATTTTTTTTACTAATTAACCTTATATGCCTTACAATGTGAGTATATGTTCTAATAAATCTCGAAGTGAGTGAGAATCGAACCCAGAGACGACAAGAGATAAGCCTTACAATTTTATTATTATTTATAAAATATTTTAACAAGTTCAAGTCAGTATATTTGTATATAAAGTTACGCTATGTCAAAACATATTGTTATAATAAAATAGTTATAAAAAAAACCGAGAAGAAAATACAATACAGTATAAAGTGTAATAAAAAATTAACAAAAATATAGATTTAAATGGGCAGGGAAGGAATTGATACAAACATAAAATAGACTAGTGAATATAAGAGAGAGTGGACCGTATAAGATAAAACGAGGGTAATTCAGTCAATTTAATAGATTAGGATGTGGAACTATCAATTTAGGGTGTGCAAATATCATCACCCTATAAAAATACTGAGTACTCTCACAAAAAAAAAAAAAATACTGAGTACGATAAAAATACAGAGTACGCTGACAAAAAATATAAAAAATACTGAGTACGAATTACAGGAGCAACAGAATTACAAAACCAAAATTTAAGCCCATTTAGCTATAAGAGACATACAACCGGCGCCAAGAAGAAGGGAAACATTGGCTCCCAGATGAAGCCTTGCATTGTTTTGTAATTTTGGACTCATAAAATCAACAGCAAGAAGATCAACCAGTGCCATATATATCAAGATTCCGGCTGATGCTGCATCGAAACTGCCCTCTACAATCAGGGCTGTTGTGCTGTTCTCGTCGTAAGTATTTGTTATTCCTAATCCAATACAAATCCCGATCGGAGTTGTCAGGGAGAAAAACAATGCCATTATTGCAACTGCTCGAGACTTGAATTTTGCCTGAATATTTTGGCCGGAATCATATTAGTATATTGGATACTACAACGAATTACGAGTATTAACAATTCTTAAAGTCGTATGGTCCCTTAATATATAGCTAAGTTGATTTTTCCTACATGTTTATAAACAAATGTTAGTCACACATTATTCCCAAGTACTAACGAAGCCTTAAGTTGACCACATAAATAAGATGTTATATTTGAAGATAAGCAATGCAGTAGTCGTGCAGCGCAACGCCATATAGGGTGAATTGATTGACTATTCTCAAAGAGTTCTTGGTTCAAAGTAAAAGAAACAACCCAAAGATAGCGTCAGTATCAATCGTAATATTTTCAATATCTTACAGATGAGATTAAAACTACTCTGAATTCTGAAATCAATAATTCGAACAGTTTTTTTTTTCTTTGTCAGGAGTAATAATACAGTAATGAATATAATAATAATAATCTCTCATTAATATTCATATAACTAGTAAAGACCACTAGTGCTAAGTATCCCGAATTTTATCTCGAATGATGTGGCATGTTAGGTGTCGAATTATAATTTGTAGACGCATATGTATGCACATGGGATCCCATATTAATATTAGGAAAGTTACTAATTATATAGGTGACACGTCAGTTTTGGAGAAAATTTTTGAGAAAATTTTTGGGAACTCTAGCATTTTTCTTTATGTAATATTTCAAAGAGCAATGTTACATACCCCGAATATTTTTCCAAAAATATTCCCGAATGACGTGGCATAACACATGATTCATTTTAATTTGTGGACACATATAAATATATGAGAGATCCCATGTTATTATCGAAAAGCCACATCAACATTTGGGAAAGAATTTGGAACCGAGTAACGAGCATATTCCTATTTAAAAGAAGGCCCACAATGGATCATGATGAATCAGAATCATGATCCCAAATTCCAAATTTCTGGGACCAGATTCCATGTTCAATTGGTTGCATTTTAATTAAAAATAATGGATACTTCTACATTTACATGAATATCATCAACTAAAATTTTCTAAATTGACACTCATATTTGGGAACAAATTTTTATTTTTATTTTTTATATTCAATTTTGTGTATCTATCATTATATTTAAAGTAGTTTAGGCAGTCCGCAGGTATTATAGATGATACCTGAGTAATGCATCCGCCAAGACCCATGCCCTCAAAAAATTGATGGAAAGTGAGTGCAGCCACAAGAGGCTTTATTGTCTTGGGACTCTCAGAAGCACCTAATGATATCCCAATTATCACCGAGTGTACTACTATTCCCAGTTCCAGTACCTTAAATCATACACAATAAATTATGAGTGTAACAAGAATAGTTAATCAGTCATATATGCAGTACGTCATGCAGATACACTTTGTGTCTAGATTTTAAAAACTCACACATGTAAATGTTAATTTGTACGTACCTGTGATACCACGCGATGCCGAATAAGGTGTTGTGACGGATCTGCAGCAGCAATAGAACCATGAACATGTCCATGCACGTGAGTTTCTTCCGATTTTTCCTCATCGCCTTGTACAGCAATAGAATTTTGAGCTTTATTAGACAGATGCGATTTGCTGTAAAAAGAAGTTGCATAGCTGTCAATCATCAAAGTCCCAATTCCGGCCACCATAGCAATGAATCCCGTAAAGGGGAATTTTCCCCAGGGATTTTCATTCAAGCAGGGAGATGTTAAACGTTCAAACGCATCCGGAAGCACGTGTATAAATCCAGTCGCTAAAATAACACCTGCGGCGAAAGCCTTAATAAGATAAAACAAATTCTTGTCCGGATGCAGAGCCGGAATTATCTTGCCTAGAAACGGGATGCAAACACCGATTGCACTCGCTACAAGAATCGATACTATCGCAACTATCTTGTACTTCAAAGCTTGACTCTTGTCGCGCTCTTCTGCTTCGGAATCACAAGTACATTCAGCAAAGATTAAATTAGGAATCAGAAGCAATACAAGCGAAAACAAAATAAATTGATGGGGTGACATGATGACAGAGAGTTAAAACAAGATGGAGATGATGCAGTTTGAATAGGCCTTGCAAGTGATGATATTTTATAAAGTCATGGGAGGAATTTGGTGAGTAATGTTCATACTTCATATCAACATTATGAACTCATTCTGGATGGAGTAATTAATAATCGGCCTCTTCAGAAATTGATTTTTTTTTATTTTTATTTTGAGCAATTGTACGATATCAATTTCTTTTCAAATTATGAGCTGATTAGTGAATTCATTATTTTTATTATTATTTTTATTACGTAACTAAAAAGTACATATATATTTGAATTTCTTTTTTTAGGATAATTAGATGTCAGACATTTTCCTCTGGCTAAAAACTACTATAAGTTTAACTCTCTAAGTAAAAACATTAATGTACAAACATTTAAATGATGCATCACTGCACTATACAAAAATTGTCTTCTACGTTTGTACTTGAATAAAAAATCATTTAGTACTTCCAGAAAATTTCTAACTTTTGTAGACGGAAACTATCGCCTAGTATTTGTGGCGAGAGATTACAGTTGTAGCTGTATAAATATTCCACAAAATGTCGACATATTACATTTTCGACTTGGTCAACTGCCATCTGTCTCATAGAAGTGATAAATCGTTATACGACTATCCACCAATTAAATTTATCATTTTCACACTACAAGAGATAGGGGCAGATGTGACGGAGAATTAGCAAAAATCCGTCGCAAAGTCAATTAATGAAGGAAAATAAGGTTTCCGTCGCAATGTACTTTACGACACCAAGTTTCTGTAGTTAAATTAATATTTTATTAATTTATCTCCCGCCTTGACATCAATTTCGATATATATTTTCCCTCGCTTTTGACATTGCGACGGAAACTTAGAAAATTCGTAGTAAAGTACTTTGCGACTGAATAATCCGTCGTAAGATAGACTCGTTGCGACAGAATTTTAAGACTTCCATCGTAAAATGCATTTGCGACTGATTGTTTAATTTCCGTCATAAGTTTCACTAGCAATATTAAATTCCCAACGTTGAATTATTAATGGATGACAGTGAAATAATATTATTTTATTATACTTTGTGACGGAAAAGAGAATTCGTCGCAAAGTGTTTTGAATATTGCAGATCTAGTCCGTAGCATTTTTCTTTTCAGTTGCAAAATTTCTCTTTCAATTTTCTCCGATCTTTAACATTTCTTACCTCAAAAAAAAATTCAAGTGGATCATCACACCTCATCCTATGCACCAGTGTGAGTATTTATCTTTAACTATTTTTTTATTTTAAAAGTTCCTTCATATATTGAATTGTTCAAACATATATGTAGTTAGTGTATATATGCATATGTTATTGACATGTATGTGTTATATATATATATATATATATATATATATATATATATATATATATTTGTAGATGTCTTTTAATCGTAATTGGATCAATCATCGTTTTCATGCCGGCACAAATTGTTATACTAGAGAGTTTTTGAATGGTGTTGATGAATTTTTTAATTTTGCCAAAAATCATTGTGAGGAAGATGAAGAAGAAATTAGATGCTCATGTACTCATTGTTGTAATGTTACTTTAGAAAGTTTTGCTGAAGTGAAATTTGATATCTCGACATATGGATTTTGTCAACACTACACTTTTTGGGATTTACACGGGGAAGGCGAAAGAGAGCCATATGGTGGTAGCTCGAGGAATGTAGTTAATGATCGTGATGATGTGTTTGATCCCTACGAGATGTTAAGAGATGCGGGAGCTTATAATGAGTGGGACAACGAGGATGATGAGATTAATGGTTCGGAGTCGGATTACGAAAATTCTAAATTTTCCGGTTTAAAAATTAATGCGGGGGTCCCTTTATATCCCGGAAGTACAAAACACATAAGATTGTCATTTGTTAGTAAATTGTTGCATTTTAAGAGCACTCATTGAATGTAGTGAGAGGGGGTTCAATAAGGTTCTTGATCTTATTGGAGATGTGTTGCCTGAAGAACATAAACTACCATCAAATTACAACGAGATCAAGAAGATGCTTAAGGATATGAACTTGGGATATGAGAAAATTCATGCATGTGAAAATGATTGCATGTTGTTCTATGGTGATGATAGTGACAAACAAGAGTGTAATATTTGTGGCACGAGTCGTTATAAAGTGGTAAAAGAGGGTAGTAGAAGAAGCATTCCAAGAAAGATTTTGAGATATTTTCCACTTAAGTCGAGACTGCAGCGATTGTATATGTCATCCCGTATTGCTGAGAGTATGAGGTGGTACAAGAACAGAGAGGTAACTGATGGTATTATGACACATCCAGTGGATGGGGAAGAGTGGAAACAATTTGACAGAAATTACCCAGATTTTTCAAAAGAGATTCGCAATGTTAGACTTGGACTTGCCACTGATGGATTCTCTCCGTACATCAACAAATCATCGAGGATTACTTACTCAGTATGGCCTGTTATAATGGTTGTGTACAACCTTCCACCTTCTATGTGTATGAAGGATCCTTACATGTACATGACTTTGGTCATACCAGGGGAAAAAAGCCCCACGAGAGATATCAATGTCTATTTGAGGCCTCTTATTGACGAGCTGAGACAGATGTGGAGTGTTGGTGTACAGACTTATGATGCTTATATAGACACTCATCTTACATTGAGGGCAGCCCTACTATGGACAATCAATGACTTCCCGGCTTATGTAATGTTGAGTGGTTAGTCAACCAAAGGCAAGTTGTCTTGCCCAGTTTGCATGGGGGAAGTTAGGGCTTCACAACTTCCACATAGTCGAAAGTGTAGTTTTTGGGGAACAGTAAAAAAGCTAAGAAGATCAGGCCAGATTCGTCGACGACAAACATGGTGGGAAGTTCGCAATAATTGTATACAAATAGCTTTTCCATTGCCCGGGAAAAAATATCTGAAGTCTAGGGCTGCTGGATTTGGTGTGACTCATAATTTTACACATTTCTCGATCTTCTTTGAGCTCCCGTATTGGCACTCACTCCGCCTACGTCACTGCATTGATGTCATGCATACGGAAAAAAATGTATTTGACAATTTTTTCCATACTGTGATGGATACCAAAAAATCCAAGGACACCAATAATGCAAGAGCAGATTTGAAAGCATTTGGCATTAAAGAAGAGTTATGGATGCGTGGAAATGCAAAACCTCGAGCGTCATACACTCTCTCTCGAGAACAACAGTGTCAGGTTTATAATTGGATTAGTGAACTAAGGATGCCAGATGGTTGTGCTTCAAATATCGCAAGATGTAGCAAGGTGGAAAAGAAAGAGTTAAGTGGCATGAAGTCTCATGATTGTCATGTATTTATGCAAAGGTTATTGCCTTCTACTTTTCGTGACATTTTACCGAGTGAAGTGCATAATGCACTTTGCAACTTATCAAGCTACTTCAAAGGAATATGCTCAACAACGATAGTGTTGGATGATTTGGCGATCATGGAGAAAAATATAGTAAACATCATGTCCAACATGGAAAATATTTTTCCAGGTGCCCTATTTGATTCGATGAAGCATGTTGTTCTTCATCTTGTAGAAGAGTGTAGACTTGGCGGTCCTGTCCCATATCGATGGATGTATTGGGTTGAAAGACAGATGCGTCGGATGAAAGTAAAAGTGAGAAACAAAGCACATGTTGAGGGATCAATTACAGAACGTTATGTTGAAGAGAAACTTGTAAATTTTTGTTCCCTATTCTTCGAGTCTTCAGCTCAAACAGTGCACAACAGGATAGGCCGTAATATGGTTGATGGTAGCATGCGCGATCTGACAAAACTCGAGGTGTTCACATATCCTACCAAACTCTTCGGTGCATCAAATGGCTATTTTTTAGATGACAAGTCACTTCAAATCGCAAGTAATTATGTGGTCTTTAATATGCCAGAAGTAACACCGTACAGACTGTAAGAACCCGATAACTTGTTATATCATAAATAATGTGAAAAATTTATTTTGTCTTATTCTCATGTATCCTAATATTTTTTTCAGAAATTTTGAAGCAAAAATGAGGGCACAAGATCCGCAAGTCAGTCTTGATGAGATGAATACAATTGTTGACACACAATTCAAAGCTTGGATGCTTAATGAGGTATATTGATTTATTACATATTGCATTGACAAGTTGACATACATAAAAAGATGCATGTTTGATTATTATTACATCATAGGTACGACGAGATCGTGAAGCTTACAAGCGCTTCAAGAACTTGTTGAGAGGCCCATCGCCTTATGTTACCACTTATAGAGGATGTGATGTGAATGGTTACAGATTCAAATGTACAAAATCACATAGTGGAGTACTTGTAAAGGGCAGTTGTTATGATGACACTGTTAGTAACTACTACGGGCGTTTGGAAGAGATTCTTGGAAGAGGATCAAGTAGTGTTATTCAAGTGTCATTGGTTTAATAATAGACGGGGCATAAAGGTTGACAGAAATCAAATCATCACAATTGACATGACATCAAAGCTGAGAGGAAATAATGTTTTTGTATTAGAAAGTCAAGCAACTCAGGTCTATTATGCCCCTATTGTGAAGAATTTGAGAAGAAAGATGCAAACGGTGATCACAACAAGAAGTCGTCCATTAGATGAAACTACTTATGCATATAACAAGGATACTCTTCAAGAAGAACCATTAGAATATAGGCCAATAGAACTACCCTCCATCAATTTATTTGTTGATCTAACTCAATATGAAATTTGAATGATTATGGAGCCAAATGAAGAAGAACCCGAAGAAGATGTTGAAAGTGAAGAAAATGGAAGTGAAGATGATGGTTATGATGATATCGAATAAATTTTTTAGTTATGTTTTATTGATTTTGTTAACTCGAATAACTTGTAGAAGGGGGGTTGAATACAAGTTAAATAATCGTGTCTGATTTTTGCTTGATTAGATGAACAAGAACAAACGAATGAATCAAACTTTGTTTGTATTAAATAAATCAAATATAAACTCTACCAAAGGTGTACAATACCTTTAGCAGCTGCTGACAATACAAATCTCTCTCTCTGTTTGTTTCGAACTCTCGAATACAAACCTTATACAGAGCTTCACACGATATGCACTCAAAAATTCACTCTTTTACAATGATATAGAAAGAGTATTTATAATGCTACCTATCAACTAATAACAAAAAGTAATGATCTATACATGACAATGTTCTACCGTCCAGTTGATAGTTTCCATCAATAGAAAATTATTTCCTTCTTGATATTTTCTTGCTTGTTCTTCAAAACAACGATCATGTTTTATAACACTTACCAGTTTCTGTAGCATCCATAATGACATCATCAGTAACACGACTGATATCAGGATTCCACCTTGTATCAGGATTTGACATCCATCAGTATTTGACTTGGCGTATCAGGATTTGCTCTCAGTTCCTGACATGTAGTCCTTGATGCACTACTGTTCCTGACCAAACTCTACAGATTACTGTCGAACGCATACATCCTATAAAAAGTGCTAAATCCTTTATAAGATCAGGATTTACAAGAAGCATAAGCAAAATTCTATTCTCAACATCACAACTTATGAATTATTCCTAACAATCTCCCCCTATTTATGATTTAGAATCTGAAGCATAAATCTAAGTTGTAGATGTCAAAACATATGACAATTCAACTTGAATAGAATTTATGAATTTAGGATCATGAATTTAAGTACCTCCTTCTTCAGATGTAGACATAGTATTCAGTACTTAGAAGAAAGAATTCAACTATTTGATGCTTCCACTTCCTTGTTGAGAATCACCTCTGTCACTCTTAGTTCTTCCTTTATCTCCAGTCTGTTCATCTCCCCCAGTCTGTTGCCTCTGAATTGTTTTTATCTCCCCATTTTTGACATCAGTAACATTAATTTTAAGAGATTCAGTAACAAAAGAAATAAGATTCATCAGAATTGCTTGATTTTCCATAATAGTGACTTGGTTATCTTCAAGTGTTTGAAGTCTCGATTGAATAGTAATTTGAGATTTCTGAATATCCTTTAGAATTCCAGAATTAACTTCAAAGTTGGAAGTGCTTGTTGTATCTTCAGACTCAGATGCAGAAATAACCGTATCTTCAATCCTTGTAGAAGAAGTTGTCTGTGTAGCATGCTCTACTGGAATAGAATGATATTCAAGTAATAATACTTTAGTAGAAGTACACACATCTTCACTTTTCTGCTCTGAAGCTGAAACATGATCATCCTGTTTTTCACCAGTATTCTGTGTACTAACATCTACAAATCCTGACTCCTCCTTAGATTGATCAGATACTGTTGATGTCTCAATTCTAGCTGATATTGGAAGTACATACAAAGGAATACTAGGATCATTAGGAATATCTTCTGGTACATGTGGAGTAAGAGATTGTCTTAGCTTTTCATCTCTTCTGTTGATGATTCCTGCAAGCCTCTCTTTCTGTTTCTGAGCTTTAACTTCTGGATTTGCATTGTGCTTTGCTAATTCATTCTTCACATACATCTTGATAAAGGAATAAGTACCAGCATCCATACCAAGATTTTCAGACCAAGATTCAGGAAAAACCTGATCCCAGAAATCAAACGATGGTGGTTTCCTAACTTTCTCTCCCTCACTATGGAGTTGATCATCCATACCCTCATTCTCACTTTGACTATCTAAAGTCAACACTCTTTCTACCTCTCCTTTTGCCTGGTCAGGAGCCATCCTCTCTATGTCTGGATCTATGTCCATCTTTTCAAGTGTATCACTCAAATTTGGATAAGTGCTCTCATGACCTACAGAAAAATAGGGGTTAAAAGAAGTTTTTATACCTGAACTCACATGGAAAGAGGGTTCCTCATATGTCACGGGGCTTGAGGTTTTCTCCAATGAGTGAGCTGCTATAGTCTCTGAACCCTTACAAACATCTACTTTCTTTCTAGAGACTACAGGCTCCAGTATACCACTTCCAGGATCTACACTAGACTCTGATGTCTTCAGTAATACTTCATTAGACACTATAGCTAGTATATCACCGTCTTTAAGTGTTGGTTGCTGAGACACACCCTCAAGGTGGATAGACTTTGAAAGAACAATATTGGTTTGATCTTCAGGAAAATCAATCAAAGTCATTCCTCCCATATCATAGGGTTTCTCACTTGCAATTTCAGTCATCACAGAAGACCTTCCAACATCATCAATCATAGTTCCTGAGTCATCCAACCTCTGACTAGATGGTTCTTGTGTTGCAGTGACTGTGATCTGATCTATCCTACTATTCACCACTGGTGCAATAGTATCTTCTGTTGACTGCTTCCCTCTATCAACTACCTCCTCTTGTTCACCTTGAGCTGAAGCATCTTCAACAATGACATCCTTGTCAAATAAATATGCATGAAGTGATTGAAGTGCAACATGCTTAGGAAGTCCAAATTTCTTGTGCAATTCCTTTCTGACTGATACATAGAAGTACATCTTCATTAAATCAAGTCTTTGATGTAACAGTTCATATTCTCCAGAAAATGAAAGTCTGGGAACTCTTTTAATCAGAAAATCTAAAATAGGCCTGGAAAGCTTCACTTTTAGAGAAATAAGTTCCATAGCCAGTCTGTATGTCAATGTAGTTTCCCATGAAGAATCAAGATCCAGATCTCTCTTGTCAGATACTGACATGGATATAGCCTTATTTGTAGAGACCTACATAATGTTAGTTGGACTAGACACTGTGTGTGTAGGTGACAAATGAATCTTTCTCCTTGTTCTCCTAGTGTAGTGAGCAACAGATTTATCTTGAGAAGACTCAAGAGGTGTAGACATAGAAGTGATCTTGGGATGAGATCCTTTTTCAATAGACACAGTCTTTTGAGAGACAGTATCCAGTAACTGTTTTCCCTTTTTAAGAACTATAGCCTTTTGGAATACTGCAGCCTGGCTGTGACTATGTGTTCTATCTCTTTGTCCTAGCTTAGAAAGTTGAATTGCAACCTTCAATTCTGCTCTCTCATCAAGAGATATATTATCATCATCTTCACTAGAACTACTACTATAAACAACAAATTTACTCTTCTTTACAACTGATGTCTTTTGAGAAACACCAGAGGTTGGCTTCTTTGAAACAATAGGCTGTGGATCAAAATTTAGTTCTAGAATTGTTTCAGAGACTGTAATGTTTTTGGCTACTTGGGTAGACACAGGGGGGTTCTCCTCCAATTGAGATTCCTGAGTCATTTCACCACCAAAGAAAGAAGAATTATAGATAGTAGGAAGATGAGTTCTTAGAAGTACCTGAACATGATTTGGATAGTGTAATGCTGGTATTTCATCTAGATTCTTTTCACTGTCCTTCTTTGTAATGTCAGAGAAAATTCTCTTTTGCTGTGCATAAGAAGAAACACAATATTCTTTACCAAATCTAGCTTCAACATCAGCAATGAAAATGGTTAATAAACAGTTGCATGAATCTGTAAGATAGACCATATTCCTGTCATGATCTCTTGACCCAAGTTTAATACAAATCTGACTTAAGATAATGTGACCAAAATTAATTACTCTGTTATAAAGCAAGCCATATGCAATGTAGATGTAACAGCAGTAATTTGTTGAAAAGAACTACATTTACCAGTAAAACATTTAGCAAGTTGGTCAAAGAACAAAGACCATTCTTTTCTAAGAAAGGATCTATTTAGCTGGCTCGTGTTATCTAGAGGTCCATTATAACCTAACTCAGATAACATAGTTCTAACATCATCATCAGATGGTACATTCTCAAAATTCGTACTAACAGGTAAGTGAAGTACTGAATTAACAACAGATTCAGTAATATCAAATGAGTCTTGTCCTAAGTGTAGAACAATCTTACCTGATTGACTCTGAGTAGAATCAATTACCTCAGCATTCTCCCAAGCTTGTGAAACAGCTGCTTGATTGATCTGTGGAGATGCTGTCAAGGCATAGCTTAATGGTCCTTTCGCCATAAAGTCCATAATTGGGTGAAAATCAGTTGACACCCCTTCCTTGTTGGTGATAGCTGCAACATGATTGTTCATCATAAAATCAAAGTTACCAAACTTGAAAGCTACTGATTTGGGTAGTCTTCTTTGAGTTGCCATTTTGATCTGAAAAGAAGTTAAGAAAGCTTTGAAATTGATTAGTGATTTTGAAAACTCAAGAGTTTTTTTTGCTTTAGAAAATGAAATTAGAGAAAGCAATTACACGATTAGAGTTTCAAAATAATTATATTTCAAAAATCCTTCAGAACCATTATCCCACGTTGACACGTAGGTTGACAGGTGTCAGTCCCTGAAAATTGCAGTTACCCACGATTTTTGGAAAATAAAATCCAAAATTGATTTCAAGTAAACAAATCAAGGTAAAATCAAGATAAAAGTCAATACTGATCAGCTTCCTCTCCTGATGTGATCTTCTCACCAAGATAATCACAAGATTCAATGTGATTTCTGAATAGAAAGAATTACTAATCCTGATGTGAACACACTTGAATTCCGATCAATATCTTCCTGATTCCAGAGACTAAATGGAGTTTCCACGTGGCATTTTCTTTTACCTGTAAATGAAATAAATAAAATCTGAACAAAATCAATTGGTTAGATACGTTCAACATTTCTTGAAAATATAAGAAATACAGTCACACATAATTATGACTGACTGCATTGATAACCCCCAAATGACTGTTCAGCTTCCCACGTCTTTCTATAAAAGAAACTAACGCCTTATGCCATACTCCAAAACCTTTTCATTCTTTTCTCTTTACATCATGGCTTTCAACCTAAATCTTCATATGAACCCTAGCTTTTGGTTCATTACCACTGAGAAGTTCTTTACTCTTGATGATCAGGAGCAAGTGAACTATCTCTTAAAAGAGATGACTTTTCTCATCGAGTTAGATATGGTTGGTCTTAACCCAGATGATTTCCAAGAATTTCCTCTAAAACATCTACCAGTCGGACAAAATCCTCCTCTAATCTCTTCACACCTTGAGGATGAAGAATTTGGCGAAGAGTCTGAGGTTGATCTTGATGGAGATGCTATTCATTTTCTTCAATAAGCATGAAGATGAGTAAGCTGCTCTCATTCAAGTCATCCTTAGATGAGGTCTAGAAGCAGATGAGGCATTTAAAATCCCTAACATGGATCTTGAGATGCTCCTTGTCCTGTCTCTTAGACAAATGAAAGAAGCAAGATTCAAAAGCCCCAACTTTAGACAAGAATAGGATTATCAATAGTAGTTAGACAAAAAGAAGAATTGTATTTCATTTCCTTGTATGTAATGCTTTTGATTAATGAAAATACAAGTTTTCTTATTATCTACTTGTCTATTATTGTTTATTGACTGATCTGAATAATGATATAAATTATCAGTATGCATGTGGTAAAACTTGCTAACATAGACTTAACAAAACTCAGAATTGAACCACTGTATAGAATGATCTTCAGGATTTGAAATAGTAAGACACACAAATTTCACAATCCTGATACTGACGATACAATCATGATGTCAATATTGATGATGTCAGCATCCTGATAGCAATCCTGATCCTGATGTTTATTAATAAGTCTATCATACTGAAATTTATCAAAGTAAGATGTTACAGCTTAAGCATTTAACAGTCAAGTATAGATCCTGACAAAGATATCAAGTCTATAAGCTAAAACAACATACCTTGCTACTTGTGCAGATGTTAAAGATCTAAAAGTTTAACATTCCTAACTCACTAACCAATCTAATGAATATAGCCTCATCAAGTGATTTAGTTAGAATATCTGCAAGCTGCTTGTCAGTAGGAACAAAATGAAGTTCCACAGTACCATTTTCAATATGTTCTCTAATAAAATGATACCTGACATCAATGTGCTTAGTCCTTGAGTGTTGAACTGGATTTTCTGCAATTTTGATAGCACTAGTATTATCACAAAACATAGGAATATTACTAAGTGTCATACCATAATCCATCAACTGATTTCTTATCCAAATGAGTTGAGCACAACAACTGCCTGCTGCAATGTATTCAGCTTCTGCAGTTGAGGTTGAAACTAATTGTAGCTTCTTGCTTGCCCAAGAAATCAATCTGTTTCCCAAGAATTGACATGTACCTGTAGTGCTTTTCCTGTCTATTTTACACCCTGCATAATCAGAGTTTGAATAGCCAATTAGGGAGAAATCAGATTCTCTTGGATACCACAAACCAAGATTTGGAGTTCCCTTGAGATATCTAAAAATTCTCTTCACAGCAATTAAATGAGATTCCTTAGGATCACTTTGGAATCTAGCACATAAACAGGTAGAGAACATTATATCTGGTCTACTTGTAGTTAGATATAACAGTGAACCTATCATGCCTCTATAGCTAGTGTTATCAACACTCTTTCCCTTAAGATCAGAGTCTAGCTTAGTGGCTGTTGCCATGGGTGTCTTTGCAATTGCACAATCTTGAAAGTCAAACCTTTTTAAAAGATCTTTCATATACTTTGACAGATTAATGAAAATACCAGTCTCAGTCTGTTTGACCTGCAAGCCTAAAAAGTAATTTAGTTCACCCATCATGCTCATCTGATACTTAGATTGCATAAGCTTGCTAAACTTAGCACATAACTTTTCATTAGTAGAACCAAATATAATATCATCAACATAAACTTGAACTAAAAGCAAATCACCTTTTATCTTTCTAAAGAATAGAGTTTTGTCAATTGTACCTCTTGTGAAGCCATTTTCAAGAATAAATTTAGACAAAGTTTCATACCATGCTCTTGGTGCCTGCTTTAGTCCATAGAGTGCCTTGTCAAGTTTGTAGACATGATTTGGAAACTTTGGATCAACCAAACCAGGTGGTTGTTCCACATACACTTCCTCATCAAGCTTGCCATTTAGAAAAGCACTCTTTACATCCATCTGGTATACCTTGAATTTTGAATGAGCTACAAATGCAAGAAACATTCTGATTTCTTCCAATCTTGCTACAGGGGCAAAGGTTTCATTATAGTCAATTCCTTCTTCCTGAAAATAACCCTTGGCCACCAGTCTTGCTTTATTTCTTACAATCATACCAGATTCATCTAGCTTGTTTCTGAAAACCCATCTTGCACTAAGAACAGATCTATCTTTAGGTCTTGGTACCAGTTTCCAGACTTTGTTCCTCTCAAACTCATTCAATTCTTCCTGCATTGCTATTGCCCAATCAGGATCCTGTAAGGCTTCTTCAACCTTCTTAGGTTCATTCTTTGAGAGAAAACAACTATAAAAGCATTCATTTTGAATTGATCTTCTAGTTCAAACACCACTATTTGGATCACCAATTATCAAATCTCCAGTATGATCCCTTATCCATTTTCTAACAGGTGGTAGATTACTCCTGCTAGACTCTCCCCCTAAGTTAGTGGTATCTCTTGTAGAAGAACTTTCTCTACCTTCAAAAGCTCCCCCTTGATCTGTAGAATCAGTGGATTCAATACTGCTGCTAGTTTCTGATCTTCCTTCATTAGACTCTGAAGGATCAGTTCCTGATGAAGTAGACTCTGAATGACTAGTCTGATCCTGACCAGTACTGTGTTCTCCTTGATTGAATTGCCCCCCCTCAACAGTAGCATTCCTTTGAGAAGCAATAGAGATTTCCTCTAGAGAACCTTCATCATCACTGGAGAGAATCTCAGAATACTTAAGATTTTCAAATTCCAGATTGTCATGGCTTTCATCAGTTTGCAAAATTCTAAACTTCTTATCATCAAATGAAACATGAATTGATGCCATAACAATGTGAGTTCTGAGATTGTATACTTTGAAGGCCTTTGATGATGAATATCCTAGAAAGATTGCTTCATCTGATTTGGCTTCAAATTTTCCAAGTTGTTCTGGATGTACTTTCAGGACATAGCATTTGCATCCAAAGATGTGAAAGTATTTCACACTTGGCTTCTTTCCTTTGATCATCTCATAGGGAGTCTTTCCATGGCCATTTACCAAGGTACAATTTTGAGTGAAACATGTAGTGTTAATAGCTTCTGCCCAGAAATAGGTTGGAAGCTTTGCATCTGTAAGCATGGTTCTTGCTACCTCTATGAGAGTTCTGTTCTTTCTTTCTACTACACCATTCTGCTGAGGTGTTCCAGGTGCAGAAAATTGTTGAGTAATTCCATTGTCTGCACAATACTCCTCCATTATAGAATTCTTAAATTCTGTACCTTTGTCACTCCAAAGTACTTTGACCTTGTACTCAGAGCTATTCTGAATATTCTTGACAAATTCAATGATTTGCTGAGGAGCTTCATCCTTTTTGTGTAGAAAGAATACCCATGTGAACCTTGTGTAATCATCCACTATAACTAGAGCATATCTTTTCTTGCTGATAGACATAATGTTTACTGGACCAAATAAATCAAGATGCAGCATGTGAAATGGTTCAGTAATTGAATTTTCTGTCTTGCTCTTGAAAGTGGTTCTTCTTTGTTTTCCAAGCTGACAAGCATCACAAAGTCCATCTTGCACATAATTTGCCTGAGGTAGGCCTCTCACCAGATGGTGCTTAACAAGTTGATTAAGCTTCTTGAAATTGAGATGTGAGAGCTTCTTATGCCAGTTCCAGCTTTCATCATTTGATGCCTTGCTGTAAAGACAACTGACAGTTCCTTTAGATGTGTCACTCAAGCTGGCTTCATATATGTTACCATGTCTCTGACCAGTCAGAACAATGTCTCCATTCTTCATATTCAAGATTTTGCATCCTTCACTGTCAAAGATTGATTGGTAACCCTTATCACCCAGTTGACTTATGTTTAAAAGTGTGTGTTTCAAGCCTTCAACCAGTGCTACATTTTCTATGATGACATTCCCCAAAATAATTGAGCCATATCCCAGAGTTTCTCCTTTGTTGCCATCTCGAAAGGATATTACTGGGCCAGCTTTCCTCTCAAACTTTGTAAGCAGGGACTTCTTTCCAGTCATATGTCCAGAGCATCCACTGTCCAAGATAATTGAATGCTTCTTTCCAGTGCCCTGCAAACAAAAAGTAGCTAGTTAGAATTTTTTAGGACCCAACTTTGATTGGATCCTTTCTTACTAACTTTTAAACCAACAGGCTTTGAAGATTTTACTTTTGATTTACCTGTTGTAGAGTCAACCTTAGACTATGATTTCACAAACTGTTTGTGACTAGGAGTTTCAGATTTCATAGAATAATAGGAGTTTCACAAACTACCACAATGATAACAAGGTTCTTGTGGTTGGTATTGAATTCTCTGAGTCTTGGGGAATCTGGACTCAGTTTTCCAAGAAGGTTTTTGATTGCAGTCTAGGGCCAAATGATTATGATTTCCACATTTATAGCATTTCTTCCTAGGTGCATCAGGTACATTCTTGTAATTATTCTCTTTGTTAATACCTTCTTTTCCATTCCTATTTCTTCTGATCTTGCTAGACTCTGAAATACCTTCTAGTCTATGTTTCAACTGAGACTTAGACAGAAAGCCTATGTTGACATTCTTAGGTTTTTCTAACACTCTCTCATCTGAATTGCTATTGTTAATTCTTTTGTGCACAACTGGGGTACCTTTAGAATCAAAAAATTTAACATGTTAAGGTTCAGAAACTATCTTCTTACCTTCAGATTTGGATGTGCTAGCTTCTTCTTTCCTATCATCCAAGACAATAGCTACAGAATTTTTACTTTTATTCTTTACAAAACCTAAGCCATAGACTTTAGCAAGAATTTGATTGTCAATGATTTCTTGAGTCTTTTTACCAGAAGTGTTAATGGTTTTCATCATATTTCTCTCTTCCTCTAGTTCTTTTTTGACATTGTCATAAGCCTCAAGGATAACACCATAATCATGCTTAGCTTTATCAGAACTTAACCTATATTCTTCCATTTGAATTAACTCAGATTCAAGAAAATTATTTCTACTAACTAATTCATCCTTCTTAGCCTTAAGTTCATCTTTTTCACTAGCAAGAATTTTGAAATTAGTCATAAGATTCTTAAACTCAACATGAATAGATCTAATATCATCAGGATCTAAGCTATCAAATGAATCAAGAGAGTGAAGTGATACCTTAACAGAAGATGAAGAAGTTTTCTTTAGAGATCCAGGCTTGTCTGAAGTACTTGCCATCAATGCAATGTTGTCATAATCCAATTCATCTTCAGAATCACTGGAGTCTGCCAAATCCTTCCATGTGACCATGAGTGCATTACCCTTCGTTGAATTCCTGGGCTTCTTGCACTCACTAGCAAAGTGTCCAAGTTCACTGCAGTTAAAGCACTTGATCTTGGCCTTGTCAAGCTTGATAATTGTACTCTTGCCTTTGTCACTCTTCTTCTCCTCTTTCCTCTGAAAAGATCCTTTGCTAAATCTTCTCCTGTTGAATCTTCCTTTCTTGAAAGCTTTAGCAAACATAGCAAAGAATTCTTGAATCTCTAATTCAGAATTATTATCTTCAGAGTCTATATCTGCAGTCTCTGACTCAGAACTTTCTTTGCTCTTCTTCTTCCTCAAGTCTCTTTCAGTAGATTCAAACTTTTCTTCTGGAAGCTTCTTTGATTCAGATTGAGCAGTTAGTGCAACCGTTTTCAACTTTCCTTCACTCCTGCTCTTTTTCTGTTGCCTGTCAAGTTCATAAGCTCTCAATTTTCCACAAACTGCTTCTAATGATATTTCATCCAGATCATTAGCTTCCTCAATTGCAGATATCTTCTCATTATAGAAATCAGGAAGAGCTTTCATGAACTTAGTATTCATATCCTCCAAGTCATAATATTTACCATGCATGGCCATCTCATTGATGAGTTTAGTAAACCTATCAAAGGTATCAGTAAGTGACTCACCAGACTTGGATTCAAAGTACTCATACTGTTGTATGAGAAGTGTCCTCATATTCTTCCTGACAGGTTTTGTTCCTTCACAATGAACCTTTAGATTGTCCCATATCTCCTTAGCAGTTTTACAAGAGAGAACATAGTTAGTGAGAACAGAATCAAGACTATTGAATAGTATGTTTCTCACTTTAGCATCCTTAAGAGCGTTCTCCTTTTCCTTATCTGTCCATTCAGATTTAGGCTTCTCTGCTGTATGTTCTGGAACAACTTTTCCTTCGACAGTTGCTTGAGGAACAAGCCTTGTTGGAATAAAAGGCCCATCTCTGATTCTGTCAAGATAATCAGGATCTGTTGCTTCCAAGTGATGCAACATCTTCACTTCCCATAGAGTATATTCGTTTTTCTTGAGCATAGGGATCATAGTATTACCATCCTTGTAACCAGACATGATTGCAGATCTTTATGATTATTCGAAATCAATCCGCTCTGATACCAATTGTTAACTCGAATAACTTATAGAAAGGGGGGGTTGAATACAAGTTATATAATCGTGTCTGATTTTTGCTTGATTAGATGAACAAGAACAAACGAATGAATCAAACTTTGTTTGTATTAAATAAATCAAATACAAACTCTACCAAAGGTGTACAATACCTTTAGCAGCTGCTGACAATACAAATCTCTCTCTCTCTCTGTTTGTTTCAAACTCTCGAATACAAACCTTATACAGAGCTTCACACGATATGCACTCAAAAATTCATTCTTTTACAATGATATAGAGAGAGCATTTATAATGCTACATATCAACTAATAACATAAATTAATGATCTATACATGACAATGTTCTGCCATCCAGTTGATAGTTTCCATCAATAGAAAATTCTTTCCTTCATGATATTTTGCTTGTTCTTCAAAACAACGATCCTATTTTATAGCACTTGCCAGTTTCTGTAGCATCCATAATGACATCATCAATAACACGACTGATATCAGGATTCCACCTTGCATCAGGATTTGACATCCATCAATATTTGACTTGGCGTATCAGGATTTGTCTCAGTTCCTGACATGTAGTCCTTGATGCACTGTTGATCCTGACTAAACTCTACAGATTACTATCTAACGCATACATCCTATAAAAAGTGCTAAATCCTTTATAAGATCATGATTTACAAGAAGCATAAGCAAAATTCTATTCTCAACATCACAACTTATGAATTATTCTTAACAGATTTATGTTAAACAGGATGATTGATTGTTTAATAGATTTGTAATGTACTCATGTAGTGTTTAATTAGATTTATTATTCTCCATTTATAACAAAGGGAAATGATATTTAAACTAGAATTTCTGTTGTTTCTTAATGAAACAGGTTAATATTAATACTGGGCAGTCATAATAGTGGTGTTGGAAGGAAAGGTGGTAGCGGTGGTAGTCATAGAGGTGGTGGCAGGATTGATGGTGGAAGCATGAGTGGTAGGGGAAATGAGCGGGATCCCGAGCAACAATTAAGAAATGATGACTTGTATGACGCTGGTTCTGAGGATTCTGAAGAAGATGATGAATATGATGATGTTGATGCGAGTGGCAATAGCGATGATGAATTTGAGGATTATGATGGTGGGGATGGCGGAGGCCGAGATGGTAGTGGAACTGACACGGACGATGGAGATGATATAATTTATTCCAGGCGAGGATTTTCACTTGGTTCGTATGCTAAAGTCCCTGACCAACCTCAACCCATTCGAATGGCTAAGAAAGTGTAAGTTCTCTATGAATAAAGTTTGTTACTCAAACTTATTATGTTGCTCATTAGTTAGAATTTTTAGATAGCAGGTTGATTAAAAATTTGTAACCTCTTCAGGATTGATAATCCAACTGCTTCCCGTACCTTGCTTGCTCTTATGCACATCTATTGGCCAGTGGGTTGTGTTCTCACGAAGGATATCGATAAGTTCTGCCCGCATTGGTGGAGGCTGATTAGGAAAAAAAAATTTGTACGTAGTTTTCATTTTAATTTCAATTGCATATATAGGTTGTTAACTATAATTCTAATATACTTACCAATTATGCAATGCATCTCACTTGTTGTTGTAGAGGTACTACACATATGATTCTAGATATGGGATTGAGCAGGATGCTCGTAGAGCAGTAAGCTATCATATGCATGATAATATAAGCAAGACTCAAGCCAATGAGCGAAAACGTGTCCGAAGGCTTATTAAGGACAAGGGGGGATCATTTCTTGATCACAGGTCCTCATATCTTTCAGAAGCTGTATGGAAAGTATTTTGTGAGTATTGGGACTCACCCAAGTTTCAAAAGAAGTCTAAGGCTGCCAAGGATAATCGAAAGAAGCTGAAACGTAAACACAGATCTGGCGCCACTTCTTTCCGACGTCGTGCTTCGGTATGTTTTTGATCTCACGCTTTACTTCCATTATTTTCTAAAGTGAAAAACTAATTTTTTTTTTTCACAAATATGTAGAATGCATATGTAAGGTTAACCAAACAACTTGACGATAAATTTGAGTTGTGTTACTTTATAACATGAAATATGTCATAAATAATTCGTAAGACAAGAAGAGTACAATAGGCATAGGCAGCAAATTTTATATGTATGTCATTGATTGCTGTATAATTACATAAATCTTATTGAACTTGCATATAGTATTAATTCTGGCCTTCCTGACTAAGTAGGATGAAAAACCTTGTCTGCCAAGATTATGTTTGTGAGTAAATAGATAATTATATGATAGGAACCTAATGTGTTCTGGTATAAAATTTGACAGGATGTACTTGATGAAACCGGTAAGGAACCTGGGGAATATCATTTGTTCCTGAAAATGCACACCGATGAAAATGGTGTTTACACTTCAAAGGACGTAGGCGTTCTCATGGTAAGTTTATATATTAAACTGGAAAGGATGACAAAACCCTTTGATCCCATGTACATTAAATTTTATTTATACCTTATATAGAAGAATATGGATGTTTTGGACACATGATATATGCATGTTCAGAAATTAATTTAAATTTATTGTAAACTTTGTACAGGAATGTTATATTGAACTGTGCCAAATGCAAAATGTGGACCCCAATGACATCGATGTTCAGAAGAATAGCATCATCGATGTTCCTCGCACCAAAGCTTCTGATATTATACGTATGATTTTATACATTTATTTATTTACTGTCTTTATATTCATACACAATTAGAGATATTGACAATGTCTAAACCACCAATTAGTTAGGGGACTTACCAACTGTATAATTATCTAATGCATACTCTTGTGTATGAGAAGATTAAGCAGGCATCTGAGCTGATGTTTTAATGTTGAAATCTATCTTTTGGAATTATTTATCCTGTTATAGTGTTAAAATGTTAATAGACCAAACATGTAGGTTTGTTAAATGGACTACCAACTGGCTAATTTATAAAATAGGCAAAACTTGGAAAATCACCACTAAAACTCTTGAGTGATTGAGTGAACAGATTGCAAGTAGTGTAGCACAGTGGATAAAAATTGTTAAATGTTAACATGCAATTATGTTATATGAAACTGTTTTACATCTACATTATGGTACGATTTGCACAATATTATTCTGATTTTTCTTGAGTTGAAATGTAAATTTCTACTAATTTTTTTGGGGAAATCAGTATATTATTATGTGATAATGTAGGCCTAGAGGAGAACTGATTTTTGAATTTTCTTAACTGTTTTTGCCGCTACTTTGCTTTATTCACATTCATGTATGAATTATACTAAACTGATGACTTAAATGACTTTAAATGTGTGTGTGTAGCAGCTACCTAGATCAAATATGTTGATTATTTTATTGGCTTTCATTTAAAAAGCAGTTCAGACTATATTAGCAAAAAAAAATAGTTCAAACTTATACGTTGGAAAGATAATTAGAGATATAAAAGGTTAAATTCTAGGAATATGCCTTGGTTTAATGTTTGCTGGTATTGTGAACACCACTAATAAAAAATATGCCTTGGTTTATGTTCTATTAAACCTCTAATTTTTTTCTTATTTTTTGAAGCATTATGTGGATCGTTGTTGTCAGTAGATTTATTTGTGTACATATGTATTTGCAGCAATTAAGCGATCTCGTAAAAGGCACCGGAGATACGAGGATGATGAATCCGGCGCTTCCACCAATGGTAGATCTCTCCACATGGCAGATGAATTTTTAATTCAAACAGTTGACCAAACTGTAGCATATGCACGTGCGCATCCGGAGGATTTTCAGCTTGCACCTGAGCAGGTCCTTATGTTGGAAAAGTCAGTGTCTGTGGCGGAGGGAGATGGTGAGCTGCCATCAAACCATCCGTTGAGCATGGGGACTATGACGGAGTTGGTGCGGGTTATGGTCTTGGTGTTGACGGGCATCCAAGCACGTAAAAAATCTGATAGTAGCAAGGTGAGTTATTTGTTAATTAAGCATGTTGTTTGTCTTTATTGAATGTTGATTTTTGAACTTGTTCCATCTGCATTATGATCAGGTATTTTTTACAACTTTATAGGATAATGGAAAGGATAAGTCTGTTATGCATGAGGATGGTTCAAGCTTTGATAGGGATGATACTCGCCATCTGCCTCATTCTCCACAAACTGATCAACGTCATACAAGTTGGGATTAGACTATAATGAGGAGGGTATAGTTGTGGTTGCTTATTTTGGTAGTTATTATGAACTTATGCTGATTATCTTTTGTAATTTTGGGATTATGGATTTCAATTATGGTATGTATCTACTTTTGTTACAAAGGTAGTAACTTGGTTGTAGTTCAGTTAGTCGGTTTAGACCGGGTCAATAGACCATATGGTGGTGTTTCAAACTGTAATGGATCATTTTGTTGTCATGTTGACAAGTTTTAAATATGTTATAGTAGTTATTTGTGGTGAATGAAGATGTTAACTTTTCTAGTGTGTTGATATACTAAAATTGTGTAGATTTGATATTTTTTTTTGCTGATTTTGGGTTTTTACTGTGGTTGAGACAGTGATAATTTCATTATATACAAATGTTTTGTCATTTGTATGACCAGGAATTCCGGAAATTATTATGAGGATTGTGACAGATTTTGGCATAAAGATCATTCCGTCATAATTTATACTTATGACTGATAAGTCCGTCATAATTTGTGACAGGTAATTCCGTCATAATATATATTTGTGACTGACGATTCTGTCATCTTTTGTGACGGATTATCTGTCACAAAACTTCAAGTGGGTCCATCATAACTTTGCGACTGAATAAGAATTTGTGACGGAATAGTGAATTTGCGACGAGGTATTTGTGACGGACTTCTTCCATCGTAAATTAAGGAGATTGCGACAGATTCTTTGTTATAATTCCGTCACAAGCATCCCTGTTTTCTTGTAGTGTCAGAATAACTTTTTGCTCCGTTCATTCTGTTTTACCAAACTATTTAAAAAAATAATGTATGAACTATGAAGAAAAAAGTTAGTTCAACAGAATTTTTAAATTTATCTTTATCTCTTACATTAGTTTTTATATAGAAGTGGACCTAAGTTATATTGATAAAGATAAAAAGATAAATTTAAAACTTATACTTCATAAACTTGCACTGATGCTATGGGAATTTTTTTTTTGAAAAAGGTTTAAAATTTTGAGATGGAGAAAGTACTTGAAATGGGACCTATTTCACACGTATATGATTGGTAGAATTTTACTTAAAAAACAGCATAAATACACGTTTTAAAATTAACATAAATACACGTGCAAGGTACGGACCGGTAATTTAAATTGTGTTTTAAAAGTAAACCGTGTATGATTAATATTATTTGAAGTTTAAAATTGATTTTCATAGAGTTTTACTTGTTAATGCTATATGTAACTATTGCGTACTTACTTAGATATGTTCAAGTTTGTAATTTGGAAACTAATATAAGTATTACTGATAGCATTCATGTCAGTTTTTTATTTTATTGTGGATCATTGAATAGAATCTGAGTATTCAATAGTTGATGTTTATGATATATATAAGTTCCGCAAATCATATATTATACATGATCATGTATATATATTTTTTTGAATTACCTTTACAAATAATACACCATATATTATATATGATCATTCTTTTCTTCAAATGTCATATTTTAAATCGAACATTAGTTAATTTGTATGTAAAATGTAATGTGTTATTTTTAGGATTCGTCTTTTCAAGGCCAAATATTTTTACTACCCGAATAGTTTGACTGATAAATTATTGCATCTTGTGTAATAATACACAATTTTCATATTATGTTAACAACTCAATATTTTCATTTTATTATATTGTTGGATAGTATCCGTAATATTAATTAAAATATCATTTTATAACCCAATTATATATTTTTGTGATTCTTTAATCAATAAATGAAAATCAATAAAAAGTCCAAATTTCATTTAATACCCAATAATATTCAACCAATATTATTTCATATATCATACACATACACATTGAGTGTATGATCTAAAACACATGTAAAAGTGTGGCCTAGTGGTATGTAGATGCACAAGTTATCTTGATGGTCCAAGTTTGATTTCAACTAAAAATGAATTCTTTATATATAAACAACAATATAAGGGTAAATTAGTTATTTTAAATTATGAATAAAATATCTCATGAATTTTAAGTCTTGTTCATGTATTTATATAAAATAGATTTTAGATATTAGTTTTACAATCAATTAATCTTACATATTTATTTTGTATGTTATTTTAGCGAAGAAGTTATGTATTTTTTCATTTTAAAAATATATATATGTTCCAACTATTTCTCATTCAACTCGCACACACACATTCACATATTATGTGTATGATTTATGACACAAATGAATGGCTAACCTAGTGGTCTGATTGTGTTGTTATATGACCCAAGTTCAATCCTTACCAAACAAAAAATTCAATTCAAATTAAAAAAAAATTATATTACAAAATTCTGTGCATCGCATGGGTTTTAAGCTAATTTAAATAATTTAGAAATATGTATAAGTAGACTACATACTATATATTATTAATTTATATATAAATGTACAAATAAAATCGTGACTACATATTGTTAATAAGTCTCAATGATCAAAAACTAAATATTTAATATTCACGCAACACACACATATATATAATTGATTACACATGTCTATTGTGCTCAAGTATTATGAACATGTACAATTTAAAGATATAACCTAAGTTTAATTTAGCTCTATAGTTATTTTTATATGTTTTGAAGTTAGACAAATGTATTACTGTTAAATGACATTCACATGTTACGTGTATGATTTCAAAACACATGTGATAATGTGGTGCAGTGGTAAGAGAATGCATAAGTTATTTGATAGGCTTAAGTTCGATTCCCACAAACTATATTTTTTTAACAAATATTAAACATAGGGACAAATTAGTCGTTTCAATACATTAAAAAGTCTCACAAATTTTATCTTGTGTTGGTGTATTATAGATATAATAGATATATTTCCATCATTCCATTTTTGTTATCCACTATTTTTATTATCATTTATTCCAAAAAATTGTTCATATTTTATATATATGATAAATTAATAACATGAATTCCTTTTGTACACTTTATTATTTAAAATAATGATCAAAAATTTAAATTAATTAAGGGTAGTTTCATTATTTCTCAACAATGCAATTATAGAAGGGGTTTGAATATAAGCTTGACAATTTTTTCAATTTCTTTAGCAAGCAGAACAGAAAACTAGAACAGTTATTTTTAAGTAAAAATTAGGAACTCAACAACTTTAAATTTTCAAGTTTGAATGTTACACCTGAGAATATATATTGAAGAATTTCTCTATGATATTTTTATATATACAGTACAAACCTAAATAATCCTAACCAAAATATTTGTGTTTCTTACTTTTCAAAGTACTAGATAATATAACCCAAGTTTAAAAATCTTACTATATACAAAATAATTCTATTTTCAAGGTCCATTAAGATTGCTTCTTCATTCTTTGTGCTATGTGAGTCTTCATTTCTAGAAATGATTTGTCTTTGACAAATTGCTTTGTTTAATCATCCAAACTGTTTGAATGGAAACATAATGTTTTTTCTTCTTCGAGGCTCTCCAAATCTTGGCTTTTTTGTACGTCACATATGCTATCAACCCATGTGATATGTCAGAATTGTTAAGTCACTATCAACTACAAAGTATTAGAGTGACTCTATCCGTTCAATATTACTTGCATCCATTGATAGTTTTTTTGCTCTATCCGTTTATAGTTTGAACCACTATCCATTGATCACACTTTCACTTATGTAGAATTACAAAGCACATTATATTCACAATTAGTTAATATATTCTGCATATCCGTTGATAGTCAACATGACTTATTTAATTTTATCAACTGTACTATCAACTGCTAAACTTGAATTTCATGAACAGGTCATAAAAATACTTATTTGTTGATAAGATTCTTGATTCACGGATACTGTAGTATCATGCTATCCGTTGATCAGTTATAGAAAATTGATAAGTGGATTTCATATCCACTTAGAACGCTTCGTATTGGCTTAAATTGATTAACTTGACCTCAAGTATGTGGTGTTTTTGATGTGTTTGCATTGAGTTTTGAAGAACTAATAGCTGGAGGCATTGGTAGTGTTTAATGACATAATTGTGGTGGAATTTAACTCGGGAGTAGAAGGCCAGAAGCAGGCCAGAGATACGTCAAGAAAAGAAGTATTAAGGAAATATAATAGAGGAGGGCCTGGAGTTTAAATAGCAAGAGTTGGAGGCTAATTTGATTAAAATTCGGATTTTCCGGGTAGGTTTCGCAGTCTCCACTGTTTTGGCCATATCTGGAGTTCTACAAGTCCGTTTGAGGCCCGTAAGCAGTCGTTGGAAAGCTCGGAAGAAGACGAATCTATTTGTAGCAAAGTGTTCCAGCCACTAGGGTGCAGGCACGCTTGAAAGTGGCCCAGGCACGCTGGTCGGAGCTGTCCAGAAATTCGATTTCAACTCTATTTGTATTTTCTTGCTGTCCAAGACGCCTGGGGCTATACAAACACATGTAGACATCATAAGAGACACGTTTTTTTTATAGAGAATCAAGGGATACAAGTTGGAAAAGGATTCTCAATGCTCGTGACAAGCAACGGAGATCTAGATCTACTTCATCTTTTCTATTCTTCTAATTAGACGATACTTTTGGATCTTCATTTTTGGATTTGTTTTCTAAACCTTATTACTCTAGCACTATTGTTTTTATTCAGACCTTGTTTATTATCATGTTATCATTAGATCCCATGATGACGAGTCGTTCGATTATGAACTAATCGTTGTCATGGGATTCTAACGGATTTATTTACGGAGTTTAGTAGTTTGATTGCTTTAAAGATTTATGTGTGATGAATTATTGATTTCCTTGTATGGTTGTGCTTATTCTTTTTGGATGCGTAGCTAACATCTAAGTTGTATTGTTAATCTCTATGGAAGCGATGGTGGATATAGAGATTTAGAACTTGCCATGCTAGCATAGGTTTATGGATGTTTTGACATGCATGATTAGTAGTGTAATTTTAACCATCTTACGCTGCCCTATGTGATCTCAATGGATGACTTGTTCTTAAACCATTATGTTTTCAAATCTTATAGATATATAGGGTCTAAACATAATTGGTGTCTGCCCAGCTTCTATCTCTTTTATGGATGTTGAGTAGTTTGGTATGCGTATACTGAAAGGTAGCATGTACTTATTTCGTGTTCTCCGATCAGTTGTCATAACCATCACATACATTGATTAAAGGCATCAACTCTAAATGAAGTATTTAATGAAGTTAGGATCCCATGTTTTATTTCTCATAAGTAATTCAGTTAAATCACATTAGTTAATTAATTCTTAGTATTGTTATTTTTCTTGTTAGTTAAATTAGCTAATCAAAACACATTTTTGATACTTGTCTTAGCAGTGAAAAATAATCATACATTGTTGCATAAGTTGCATAATCTGAAATATACCAGTCTCTGTGGGAACGAACTCTACTTAATCTTATATTACTTATGACCGCGTACGCTTGCGTGCGAACAAGTTTTTGGCACCGCTGCCGGGGACTCGGTGTTTATTATAGTTTATGTACTTATCATCAGTGGTCGTTAAAGTTCACTGACTCGGATTATTTTCTTACTTAGTTTGCTTTGTTCTATGTGTTTCAGGTACTTGAGCGTGTATGCGAACACGTTCTCAATCTCGTAAACTGGCAGAAGAAGATCGTGAAACAACAGTAGAGATGGAAGAACCAACAGCAGCAGCGAAGGCTTTGAAGGACTATTCTCAGCCGAAAATCAATGACATTCAGTCTAGCATTGTCAGACCAGCCATTGCAGCTAATACCTTTGAAATCAAGCCTGACATGATTCAAATACAAAATTCAGTTCAGTTTGGGGGTGCTCCAGCAGAAGATCCTAATATGCACATACCGAACTTCACCGAGATCTGCGAAACTTTCAAGTTCAACGGTGTGTCGGAAGATGCTGTGAAATTGAGACTTTTTCCATTTTCTCTGAGGGATAAGGCTATGGGCTGGTTACACTCTTTACCAGCCGGTTCTATTACGACATGGGAGGATCTTGCTCAGAAATTTCTCATTAAATTCTTCGCCATGGCAAAAATAGCAGCAATCAGGAACGCTCTTACTCAATTTATACAGCAGTCAGGAAAATCTTTATGTGAAGCTTGGGAGCGCTACAAGGAGATGATTAGGAAGTGTTCTCATCATGGAATGCCCGACTGGATGGTGATCAATGGTTTCTATAATGGGCTGGGAGCACAATCTACACCATTGTTAGATGCAGCATCAGGTGGAGCTTTATGGGCAAAGAGCTATGAGGAAGCTTATGAGCTAATTGAGATGATGGCTGCTAATGAATATCAGAATCCAACTCTGAGACTACCACAAGGCAAAGTAGCAGGAATTCTGGAAGTTGATAAAGCTACAGCTATAGCAGCTCAGTTAAAGGCTCTGACTATGAAGGTGGATTCATTGACTAACTATGTAGTTCAACAGGTGGCAAGTGTTTGTGAGCTTTGTGCGGGTGCACATGAGACGAATCAGTGTGCCATATCTAGTGAGTCAGCACAATTTGTGAGCAATTTTCAGAGACCGCGGCAACCAGCTCCAGCCACCTATCATCCGAGCAATAGAAATCCTCCGAATTATAGTTGGAGCAATTATGAGCAATTTTCAGAGACCGCGGCAACCAGCTCCAGCCACCTATCATCCGAGCAATAGAAATCCTCCGAATTATAGTTGGAGCAATTATTAGGGTGACATGCTACCATCCCAGCAATAAAATTAGCAGTTTCAAGGTCAACAATATGGAGTAGAACCAGATTTTTTAGCAGTAGCAAGGGCAGAATTTTCAGCAATAGTATGCCCCTAGACAATCTCAACCTCCGGGTTTTCAGTAACAACATTCATATGCAGGTTCTGGGCTTTCCACTTTTGAAAAATCAGAACTAGAGGAGTTGAGATTGATGTGCAAAAGTCAAGCTGTCTCGCTCAAGACATTGGAAAATAAGATTGGGCAAATTGCTACGGCTTTGCTAAATAGGCCACAGGGAGTGATTCCTAGTGACACGGAGCCTAATCCAGGAAAGAAAGTTGTCCATGAACAAGCGAAAGCTATCACTTGGAGGTCTGGAAAAGTCATAGAGAGTATGGTAAATGAAGTAAATAATCAGCAGAGAAAGGAGCAGATGCCATTGACCGTGGCCCCGCGCACCCTTGTAGAGGATGAGCTACAAAAATAAGATTCGCACCCTTATGATGATGCGGAGAAAGAGAAATTGGATGCTGAGTTGGAAAAATCAGATGTGAGCAGTGGAGCAGTAGAAAGCAAGAACTCTTCTAAAAAATCAGTTTTAGTGTAGCAGAAGGACGATGAATATATCTACCCTCCTTCACCATATCCTCAAAGACTCCAGAAGAAGAAGCTTGATAACCAGTTAGGCAAATTTCTTGAGGTATTCAGAAAATTACAGATTAATATACCTTTTACAGAGGCACTTGAAAATATGCCTAGTTATGCACGGTTCATGAAGGGTATTCTCTCAAGGAAGTTGAAATTGGAAGACTTAGAGACGGCTGCTTTGACCGAAGAATGCAGCGCTGTTCTGCAACAGAAATTGCCTCCGAAACTCAAAGACCCGGGAAGTTTTACCATACCTTGCACTATTGGCAATAAATTTTTCAGCAAATGCTTATGTGACTTGGGAGCTAGTATTAATCTGATGCCGATGTCTGTTTTTAAGCAACTTGGGTTGCCTGATCCGAAACCGATTAATATGACCTTGCAGTTGGCCGATCGGTCGATCACATATCCGAGAGGTATAGTGGAGGATGTCTTGGTTAAAGTGGATAAGCTCATCTTCCCTGCTAATTTTATTATTCTAGACTTTGAGGAGGATAAGAAGATTTCCATCATCTTGGGAAGGCCATTTCTAGCTACGGGCCAAACTTTGATCGTTGTGCAAAAAGGAGAGCTTACCATGAGAGTGCATGATTAGAAAGTCACTTTCGAAGTGTTCAAGGCAACAAAATATCCGTCAAATTCAGTGGAGTGTTTCAAGATGGACGTTGTTGATAAGATTGTGAAGAAGGAGATGGAACAGCTAAAAAAATCAAATTCCGTGGAAAAAGCTCCAAGAGGGATTTTTGGCATTGAGAACGAAGAAAGAAAAGGGCTATTTCAATTGTTAGATGCAGCTCCATGGGAAAGAAGAGTTGATATTCTGCATAAGTTTCGTGGGCTAGCTAATTCTAATAGTTTTCAGGTGCTACGTAAGTTGTCAAGTGAGGAAGCTTTCGCACTTGAACTTGAGCCATTACCACCCGAGGAGCCACCACCTGATTCACCACCCGAGGAGGGTGATCCTGCTGACAGTTAGGTATGTTCTCTACTATCCTTTTTATTGCCTTCAATGGGGATATTGAATATTTTAAATTTAGGGGTGATTTGGGAATAAGTAGTTAGTAGAGTATTTGTTCATGTAGGAATCATATTGCATGTGTAGTAGTAGTTTCATTCATATTATTGCATGATTGTTTCATGTAGAGCATATTTGTTTGCATATTTGTTTATGTATTCCATGAGTCCATTTAGTTGCATTTACATAGCATATTTCATGATCCCGTAGGACTTGGCTATTAACGTTTGGTAGGTCGATGTTGATTTGAGTGTGGTAATGATGAATAGAGGGTTGATTTAAGTGTTTAGGAATTGACTTGCATGTTTCAGAAACAAAATCTTTACAAAGTCTCATTGTTTGCTTTTGGACTAGATCAGGTCATATTTGTTTGGTTGTTTAAGATTCAATCACTTGTTTATATTTAGAATGTTCTTTATTCCCTTGATGGCGTAGGAGCATTAAAGTATAAGTTTGGGGGAAATCAGGGATTTCATGCTAGTTGTTAATAAAAGTTAAGGTGTCAAAAGGCTAGTAGCTGCTCATATTTTATGAGTAGTCTAGGGTTGGATGAGATGGAGCGAAACGCACTAATTCCAAGTTAGTTGTGTGTGAAAAAAAAATCAGAAAAAAGAAAAAAAATGAAAAAAAAGAAGAAGAGTTATGTGAATGTGTAAGTGCAGAATTGGCCACAGGTGAGCTCTTTAATACTCGAGTAATTAAGTTCTTGGGGACTTTGTGCCTAGTGACCTAAGGCTTTTCCGGTCTGGGATCCACTAACCTAACGCTCGCTACATGGGTATTATTGTATAAGCCTTTAGGGATATCATCCATTGCACGGTCAAATAAGCACGTGTGTTGTGTTATGTGTCGTTATTTGTTTGGTAATTAAGCATGAATCCTTGTCTAACTCAAAGGATGTTGGAGGTGTCTCTGAGTTATGAAGTCTTTAGCGTTCATTCTATTTATAAACCTGTGATTGTCTTGGCGAAGAATATGTATGGTTTTGATCTAGTGTTGGGAGTATATCTGATGAGCGTCGCACACACGCACGTTTCTGTTCATGTAATGTTAGTATACGGGGATTTAGTCGAGCTCTGTTTGGAGTTATTGCATTCTTTGAGATATTTGCTTGCTGAATTGGTTATGGTTAATCCGAGGGGATCTTTGCATTTTCATTTAGTTGCATTCATGCATTACATTTGTATGTGTTGAGTCTGTTTATGCTTGAGGACAAGCATCGGTTTAAGTTTGGGGGTGTAATAAGTGGATTTCATATCCACTTACATTGCTTCGTATCGCTTAAATTGATTAACTTGACCTCAAGTATGTGGTGTTTCTGATGTGTTTGCATTGAGTTTTGCAGAACTAATAGTTGAAGGCATTAGTAGTGTTTAATGACATAATTGTGGTGAAATTTAGCTCGGGAGTAGGAGGCCAGAAGCAGGCCAGAGATACGTCAAGAAAAGAAGTATCAAGGAAATATAATAAAGGAGGGCTTGGAGTTTAAATAGCAAAAGTTGGAGGCTAATTTGATTAAAATTCGGATTTTCCGGGTAGGTTGCGCAGTCTCCACTGTTTTGGCCATATATGGAGTTCTACAAGTCCGTTTGAGGCCCGTAAGCTGTCGTTGGAAAGCTCGGAAGAAGGCGAATCTGTTTGTAGCAAAGTGTTCCAGCAACTAGGGCATGGGCGTGCTTGAAAGTGGCGCGGGTGCGCTGGTCGGAGCTGTCCAGAAATTCTATTTCAACTCTGTTTGTATTTTCTTGCTGTCCAAGACGCCTGGGGCTATATAAACACATGTAGACATCATAAGAGACACGTTTTTTTACAGAGAATCAAGGGAGACAAGTTGGAAAAGGATTCTCAACACTCATGACAAGTAACGGAGATCTAGATCTACTTCATCTTTTCAATTCTTCTAATTATGCGATACTTTTGGATCTTCGTTTTTGGATTTGTTTTCTAAACCTTATTACTCTAGCACTATTGTTTTTATTCAGACCTTGTTTATTATCATGTTATCATTAGATCCCATGATGACGAGCCGTTCGATTATGAACTAATCATTGTCCTGGGATTCTAATGGATTTATTTACGGAGTTTAGTAGTTTGATTGCTTTAAAGATTTGTGTGTGATGAATTATTGATTTCCTCGTATGGTTGTGCTTATTCTTCTTGGATGCGTAGCTAACATCTAAGTTGTATTGTTAATCTCTATGGAAGCGACAGTGGATATAGAGATTT
Source organism: Saposhnikovia divaricata (assembly GCA_036435485.1). Lineage (NCBI taxonomy): Eukaryota > Viridiplantae > Streptophyta > Magnoliopsida > Apiales > Apiaceae > Saposhnikovia > Saposhnikovia divaricata. Next base: position 120,672,818 of record CM071601.1, on the reverse strand, counting down.
AGAACTTACCATGCTAGCATAGGTTTATGGATGTTTTGACATGCATGATTAGTAGTGTAATTTTAACCATCTTACGCTGCCCTATATGATCTCAATGGATGACTTGTTCTTAAACCCTTATGTTTTCAAATCATATAGACATATAGGGTTTAAACATAATTGGTGTCTGCCCAGCTTCTATCTCTTTTGTGGATGTTGAGTAGTTTGGTATGCGTATACTGAAAGGTAGCGTGTACTTATTTCGTGTTTTCCGATCAGTTGTCATAACCATCACATACATTGATTAAAGGCATCAACTCTAAACGAAGTATTTAATGAAGTTAGGATCCCATGTTTTATTTCTCATAAGTAATTCTGTTAAATCACATTAGTTAATTAATTCTTAGTATTGTTAATTTGCTTGTTAGTTAAATTAGCTAATCAAAACACATTTTTTATACTTGTCTTAGCAGTGAATAATAATCATACATTGTTGCATAAGTTGCATAATCTGAAATATATCAGTCTCTGTGGGAATGAACTCTACTTAATCTAATATTACTTGTGACCGCGTACGCTTGCGTGATTTAGTGCGAACGAAAATAACTTATACAAAATATGCTAAGCGTTAAGTTATTATTGAGATCAAAATAATTTTTAACAGTCTTGGAAATCAAATAAAATTTGAGTAAATTATCAGTTTAATTAACCTGATTGTATAAATGGCGAATTTTACTTGATCGACAAGAAAAACGGGACAGAAGGAATAACAAAAATCTATAATTCTATTTTAATTAATGAAAGGTCCGTCTCAATAATTTTCATCATCATGTGTCAAATGCATAAACTAATTTTTCATTTTATTTCAAGTTTTACACATGTTTTTTTGTTAAAATTACAAAATTTAACAACAAAATATTAAAAATATTCTTTATTTTTTTCTAAATGAAAATATTAAGTAATTAGTATCTGAAAATTCAAACAGTCAATAAGTAACTTGGTGAAGTAACATTTTTTGCCATCTTTTATATAACTTATTGAGTGTGATGATGGCCAAATAACTAGTTTAGCGTTAAAGGTTTATTTATTATTATTATAGATCTTAATTAGATTTTCGCTCATCCCAAGATTTTTTAAGGAATAGATATTGCTTTTTAGCTTTCAAACTATACTCATTGTAAGAACCCAGATTTTGGATAGAATTAAAACTTTTTATTATGTATGGATGTAATACTGAATAGTGGGTACGACTATGATGTAACGAATGTTCTAATGAATGAATGGAATGGATTTGGATTCAAGTATTTATATGTCATGAAGAATGCTATTGGTTGACAATCTAGATAAGAATTATCTATCTCCTAGGAAATTAAGATTTGATAATTCCAAAGGGAAAGGTTATTCTTATGTCATCCAAATCGATATCTGTTATCAGTCCAGTGGTTCTGTAAAAAGGTTAAGGAACGATCGAAAGGCAACAGGGACAATTGTACAACCTTAAGAGAATAAGTAAAGAAAAGGGATGAATAGTGATTTTGGTGGAATTAGGAATATTATTAGACGATGCTATATAGAAGTACCCGGAACGAAATTCTGAGTTCGTATTATTGATCCGGAGAGAAAAAGTGAAAGGCATATGACTCAGCCTATTTGTAGTTAAAGGATCCTAATCAACTTAAACCAAAGTGTAATAAGTAAATATACATATGAACTGTCACAGGAATCTCAAGAAGTATTATCTGTCAGAAGAAAGAAGAAAAGTCAGTCTATAGTTTTGATGTCTTACACTGGAAGACGATTCAGTTATCTGATCAAGCCCCAGTATAGCATTGAAGTGAATGGATTCATTTGAACAGTGACAGAGATTTTTCGAGTGATAGTTTGAATGTCAGTTACAGTACAAGAGAATTGAGAGAAGAAATAAACCACAACCTAAAGTCAAAAGTGAAGAAGCATCATTGAAGTTAGTCGTTCATGAACCAGACAGTACATCGAACGTCAACACAAGTCAGTGGTAATTCTTTACTACCTTCAGTGGTTTGTAAGAATTAAATTAATTATTTATTGATTTAATTAAATTCATTTATAATTGATATAAATCATTTAGTTTATTTATTTAAATGAATTAATTCTAGAAGAATTAATTTATTTATTAAATTAATTATTGTATCAATTAAATATGAATTGGTTAATCATTAATTAATTAAATGGATCAATATGACTTAAAGAAAGAAGATTGGATTATGTCTTGGTGAAGCTAAATTCGGTATGACCTAAATTATGTCATACCGACAGAATTCAAGATTATGTCTTACCGAGCTATGAAGATTATGTCTTACCGAGACAGAATTCAAGATTAAGTCATACCGACCTCCTGCCAGCTGTTTTAAGTCATACCGAACTTTTATTAAGTCATACCGACCAGGTTTATGTCTTAATGGAGGTTTGTGTAAGTCTTAATGAAGAAAAATTAAGTCTTGGAAGCAGTTTAAGTCATGCTGGAGCAGTTAAATATCCTACAGAAAGCTAGCAAGACTTATTACTGATACAAAAGAACAGAACACAGCAGATTAAGTCATAACTGAAAAACAGAGCAGAAAACATAATATCCAGAAAACAGAATTTTCTCTCAAGAACACCAAGAACACCAAAGCTTAAACAATTCCCAGAAATTCAAGTTCTTCATCTTTGTAATATTCTATCCGCTAGAACTTGTCTATTTGTGATTCTTGTACTACTAGCGAATTAAGTTTCCTAGTTCTTATCTTGATTATTATTAACTAAATTAGAAAAGTTCATGTCGAATTTTCTAATTAGTTATTAACATCTTGATAAGTTGTTATACTGATTTTGTAACACCACATCAAGTTAATATACAGTTATATTCAACTTGAAAAATTGTGTTAAATAATTCCGCACAAATTTGTCTTTGCTAAAATATTATCTAACGGACAAATTTCGATAAAAGGTAAAGATTGTATTCAACCCCCCCTTCTACAATCTTATCGGACCTAATAATTGGTATCAGAGCCGATTGATTGATACACAAATCAAAGATCCCATTTTATTCGATTAAAAATCATCCCCGAATTTTTTAACTCTCTTAAAAAATTCATCATGTCTTCTAAAGTTGGAACTGTGAAAATTCCCATATATGACAAAAACAGTTATGATATGTGGAAGAACAAAATGTTAATGTTCCTCGAGGTTGCAAATCCTAAATACATGAAAGTCTTATCAGAAGGACCAATAATACCTTTTGGATTAATTCCTGAAGTTGTTACTGATGGAAAAGTTGTTGCACCTGCAAGGTTTGTACACAAAGATTCTTCTGAATACACTCTTGTTGAAAGAGAGGAAGCTGGACTTGACATTAATTTAAGACTGATCTTAATAGATTCTCTAGACTCTGTAATGTACAGTCATGTGATTAACTGCAAGACTGCAAAGCAAATGTGGGAAACCATTGAAACTGTGAATGAAGGAACAGAGGAAGTTAGGGAGAATCGACTAGAAATTCTGACATCTGAGTATGAACACTTTCGATCAGCATCCAATGAAAGTATTCAAGATGTGTTTGAAAGATATAACAAACTTGTCAACAATTTACAGATGCATGGCAAGTACTACACTCAGAAAGAGATCAACAGAAAATTTCTACTATCAATGCCTGTTCATCTAGAACATAGGATTACAGCTATCAGAGAGTCGAGGAATCTAAGTGAAATTACTGTAGAAAGACTCTTTGGCGTTTTAAAAACCTATGAACTGGAACAATCTCAACAAAAGGAGATTTATGGAAAAGGAAGAGTTGCTAATACTTCTACAGCTCTTATTGTTGAGAACAAACAGGAAGTGGAAGATAAGGTTATTCAATCTTGTAGTGTTGACAGTGGCAAGCTTGAAGTTGAAGTTGGTCAAACTAATGCTAGTCCAGATGAAGGAGACTTCTATTCGTTAGAAGAGCTAGATCAGTTGGAAGATGAGTCCATGGCTTTATTAGTAAGGAAATTCAGTAACTTCAGATTCAGGAAGAATCCCAAGTTCAGGTACAAATCTAACTATAACAGGTTCCAAAGAGGAGGTTCTTCATCCTCAAGTAACAGAGGAGGTTACAAAACTGGAACAGTTGAAAGAAGTAAAATTAGATGCTACAACTGTAATGAACTTGGACATTTCGCTACTGAATGTCAGAAGCCAAAACAAAACCAAAGAAAAGACTTTGGATCTGAGAAGAAGAAGACAGGTAAAGCCTATGTGGCTGCTGGAAAGAGCTGGGATGATACAGACTCTGAAGAAGAAGAGTATGGCAATCTTGCCCTGATGGCAAAATCTGATAACTCCAGTGGTACTTCATCTGAGGTATCATGTTCTGAAATTCAATATATTTATCAACTTAGTGATTCACTAGGTTATGCTAATAGAGAGATTGAAAGGATCAATTTGTTAAATACAGATCTTAGTAATCAATTATCAGAATTACACGATGTACAAAATTGCCATGATAAACAAAAATCAGAAATAAGAATTCTAAAAGAACTTGAGAGGTCTCTAGCATTGATAGTGGTTCAACAACGTGAGACAATAGCTGAACTAGAAATAAAGGTTAGTGCTACTTCTAATTCATGTAAAGTGGCTAAAGAGTTGTTTAACCAACAAGCTATTAATCAAACCGTAGGAATTGGGTTTGATTATAATGAAGCTATTAGACGAAAAAGCATTATTACCCCTAATCGTGTCAGTGCTGTAGAAAGGGGTATACCAATAGTGCTTAAGGGTGTTAGTAACCCACTCTTTAAGACATCCATAGCAGAACCTTTGGATACAACATCTTTAATCATTAAGGAAGAGATGCGCATTGAGGATTTAGCTAATGGCGTAGTCTTAGAAAGTAATCAAGTTGTTAAAAATGATGAAGATAGAAAGTCTGTGTTTAAGAAAACAGAAAGAGTTGGTGAGTCTACTAGTTCCTTGAAAACTAGTAGTAGAAGTAACAACATGAATAAATGCAACAACATATCTACCATGCATGCTATTCCTGTTATTGATACTGCTCATAAGAAATGCAATGCTGTTAATTGCATGTCTTGTGCTTTTAATATAATGTCTGCTTACTTTAACGGTAATCATGCATGTGTTGATAAGAATGTTCCTAGACAGCATATGAGCAGAAATAAACATGTTAGATCCAGGACTGTAACACCACCTGATTCTAAGATTAGGACTCCAAGTCCTCCTAAGGATATGGTGAAGACATGGTTACCCAAGCTGAAACCAAAACAAGTTAAAGCTGTTTACAGGGTTAAATGTCCAGTACCTGAAGAAAATATTGTTAAAATAAAAAGTGTTGCTTTGCCTGATAAAGGCCAATTCTTTAAGTACTCCGGACCCAATCAAATTTGGGTTCCGAAGAAAGTCTAACCAATTTGTCATTGCAGGGTTTGAAACAGGTTGAACGAGTCATGTGGATTCTGGACAGTGGATGTTCAAGGCATATGACCGGAGATAGAGCCCTGCTGACAAATGTGGTGGAGAAGGCCGGCCCAGTCGTTACCTTTGGAGATAACAGCAAAGGTAAAACTGATGGATATGGCAGATTAGAAGCTGGAAATGTTATCGTTGAAGATGTCTCTTTTGTGAACGGCCTTGAGCACAATTTGCTCAGTATTAGTCAATTCTGTGACAAAGGTTATGAAGTTCATTTCAACAAGATGAATTGTCTAATATCACACAAGAGAAATGAAAGGTCGCAGTTGACTGGAGTAAGAAAAGGAAACTTGTACATAGCCAATATGAACTCTGGAAGCACAGAAGAAATTAGATGTTTTTATTCAAAGGCATCCACTGATGAAAGTTGGTTATGGCACAAGAAACTTTCTCACCTAAACTTCAAAACAATGAATTCTTTAGTTAAAAGAGAATTGGTGAGAGGTTTACCTTCGATTGAATTTACTCAGGAAGGTCTATGTGATGCTTGTCAAAAAGGAAAGTTAAAAAGGGCAACTCACAGGAGCATTAACACATCATCAATAACTGAACCATTACAACTTCTCCATATGGATTTGTTTGGTCCAGTTAGTGTGATGTCCATGTCAAGAAAAAGATATGCTCTAGTGATTGTTGATGATTTCTCAAAATTCACATGGGTACTATTTCTGAACTCAAAAGATGAAACTCCACAACTGGTAGTTGATCACATTAAGTTAATTGAGCTGGACTCTAATCGTCCAGTAAGAGCTATAAGGTCAGACAACGGAACTGAATTCAAGAATGCAGTTCTGAATGACTTTTGCATTGAAAAGGGTATAACTAGATAGTACTCGGCTCCCAGAACTTCTCAGCAAAATGGGGTAGTTGAAAGAAAGAATAGAACCTTGATTGAAGCTGCACGTACTATGCTAAGTGAATCAAGGCTTCCATTGAGCTTTTGGGCTGAAGCTGTCAACACTGCATGCTATACCCAGAATCGAACACTTATCAATAAAGACTTAATGAAGACACCATATGAAGCTCTACATGACAAGAAACCAACTCTCAAGTACTTCTATGTGTTTGGGACAAAATGCTTTGTGCTGAAAGAAGGAGATGATCAAGGTGGTAAATTTGAAGAAAAAGCACATGAAGCAATATTTATTAGTTATACTAGAAGAGCCTACAAGGTGTATCTTATTGATCAACAGAAAACTGTGGAAAGTGTCAATGTTACATTTGATGACACAAAACTCCCAAGTATCCAAAATGAAGATCCATCTGAAAAGCTTAAGTTTGATGATATGTCAGACTCAGATGATGACAATCAACCTGACGTTGTTGCTGATAATAATAATCCAAATGTTGGTGGACGATATTATATTTGGGTCTACTAATGAGCTTCTATGCAAGAAGTTTTCTAAGTTAATGCAGGGTAGGTTTGAAATGAGCATGATGGGAGAACTGAAATTCTTTCTTGGATTACAAATAAGTCAGAGACAAGATGGAATATTTATGTAACGCCCCCAAATCTGAGGTCAAAGATTCAGGTCGTCACATCACCATCCAACCATATCATACCTGTATTAACTGCACAACTCCACAATACATCCTTCCAGACCTCAATCTTAAGCACAAACAAGTTAGAGCCTCAGAAACGATAATCAAAAGTGCCGCTAAATATTACAATTCATTTGTACAAATCAGAGTCTTACGCAATTCCACTTATACAACTATACTTGAAGACAAGTCTTACTATTACAGTTGAAAACCTATCAGACTTACTCTGTGGTATTTATCAGAAACTAAATCATCTCCGGGGTAGATCTTCTACTCCTCTTCTGCTGTTGCGGAGTTAACCGACCAAATTCTTCTCTTTCTGAAAAGTTTTTATAAAGCAAGAATGAGCTACATAATGCTCAGCAAGTTCACCATTTTGTAAAATAATGATGGGGTTTATTTCGAAAACATTCCCAACTATATGGGCATATATCTCAGATTTCAAAACATAATTGGACACTGTATATGTCCGAGTTTGAATAAAACATCTATACTCACTAAGGAGCTTTAAGAATAGCATATGAACCCTTTATAAGGTTCCCATTTCAACATATCTCAAGTTTGAAAATATATACATATGAGTATATCATTTTTGGCAAAACACTCTACGATTAACATACTGTACAGGGAATACATCATTGCAAACCTCTTTCCTTCCATTAGCTTAGAAGGTTTCTCATACAAAAACATTTCATTCTTTGAAACAATTGCAAGAGTGCACTAACACGTGCCAATCTTTATAGAAAATCTTGCAGTTCTAGATACTGCCCGATGTCAATATTTTCTCATCAAAACCACACTATCGGCAACTTGGCACTTAGGCCCAAGAAGCAGTGTTTGAGTATTTTTCCAAAGTGGAGGATGGGACTGGAAGAAAACATAAAAACCTGACAGGGATTGACGATGATCAGTCGCCACATCCAAGTCCAATAATCCGCGGGTCTTCTCTACCGGTAGAAGGATAGAAACTACATCCGTAACTATCCCCGGGTAAAAACTACATCCGTAATCACCCTCGATGAAAACTACATCCGTAATCATCCTTCGGCAACACCTGGGCCGAAATAATAATTGATGGACCGCCTGGCTCACGGCCGCTTACACATCCCGGGAATCGTTCGTCAACGGTTCCCACACCTGCCAGAGTCCCTTTTTCTTTTTCTTTTGAAAACTTGATTTTTGATTGAAAACAGAGTAATTGAGGTCCGACATCAGTCGATCGATGATTCTTGAAATCATACAAGAAGCGGAACCTGACCGGGGGTTTTCGAAAATGTTTTGAGTTCGAAAGAGTTCGAGTTTGAAAGTATTAAATGTATCTTGGATTGACTTCATCTTTAAAATAATGAACAATGATTAATAAATAATATTTTAAGATTTAATATTAATAATTAATAAAATAATTATTCGATAAAATAAACTTTTAATCCAAGATAGGGTTTCGAGTATTTACGAAGATATAACAATAGTTACTTGAGTATACGATACTCCCCGAATGACCCTTCGGGTTTTCGCAAACTAGTTATGATATAATAATATACCGCTCCTCGGTCAATAGTATATACGGACCGCTACGACCTCTATTGCTAGAGTCGTTGTCCGAAGAAAACATTTCAATCTAAGTTCAAGGGGTACAAACATATATGTACTTATACAATCTCAATTGCATCAATACTTCGATAAACATAGCATTTGATATAGTTGAAAGCTACAAACACAATAGTGAAAGTCCTTGTATATGTATAAGTTTTGAAAAGTAAACTTGCCTTGGTGTGGTTGGGGTGGTCGAGCGTGCGGAGTGGAACGATCTATACATAAGCAATAACCGCTCGTTAGTACCTTAACAATATCTCTTTAATTACGGGGTTTTTGGGGGGTACGAAATTAACTTAACGACTTCATCTTATGGCACTCTAGCCCCACTATAGGTTCATGTCATCACTCGATCACGCTCGTCACTTAATCGACTTAATTTAGTTACCACATTCTAATCATAACCATTACCCCTAGAATTATGCTCCACTAACGACTTTTTCCCTTGCGCGCAATTTACTCTAGCATTTTTATAAAATCCAAAAATTCATATTTTAATCCAATTCTTTTTGGGTGGTCTTCACCACTGCATTCCCTAACTTCTCAAATTTTTCAATGATCCCACATATATTTTTAGGGGTTTAAACAAGGTTCACAAGGGGGTCACTTAGTGCAGTCCGGAATCCAGAAATACAATTCACTTCTCCGGCCATAACTTAAAATCTATACATCACCTAGCCATTAACCTTACATTGCCAGAAACTACATTCAATTATCTTTCCAACAATATATGGTAGGACATCAGGGGACAACATTTGAGGGTTCAAAACCGTGTTACAAGACAGGTCAATGTTCCTGGAAAAACTCAGCAAGCATGTACTACTTAAATCAACCAATTTTCACAATTCCTCAACACAACCAACACTTAATTCACTTAGTTCATGGTTTATAACACTCATGGAGATATATAAACTATCCATAATCATAAAAGTCACAATCACAACATCAAAACTCAAGATCCATGTCATCCATTACTTATACAACCAAGATTAACTCATATATACATGGATCTACTACCAAACATTATAAACACTACATAACCAAAAGGGTTTGTGATTTTTATACCTTCTTGAGCACCTAGGAGCCTTGGATAAGCCTTACACAACTCAATAACACCTTGAATGGTCTCCTACAACCCTTACAATCCAAGATCTAAAAGAAAATCAAACATGGTTACTATTCACCCAATCTTTAACAATTTATAACTTGAATTTGGATGGATGAAATGGCTTGAAACTATTAACATACCTTGCTTAGATGTTGTAGAGGGCCTAGTAATTATATCTTGATTTATGAGTGGTGGGAAATGGGGGAGGAAGAATTTTCTTCTTCCTTTACTAAGCTTGGCCGAGAGCTCCTTGGAAGAGGGGGGGTTGTGTTTTTGATTTTTGTGTTTTGTTGGTTGAATAAGTGATGTTAAAAGGTGTTGGGTGATACATAATGTGTATGTATAGGCAAGGTACTAGCAAGGTATGGTCACATGTACTACTTGTCTCCCCTTTTTGAAAAGCAAGTAACTAGTTACTATTCCTCTTCCATTTTGTTAACTAGTTTGCTTATTCCTAACCACTTGGTTGCATGGGACTTGCATGCAATACTACTCCTTGTATCATTATTCTCCCACCAATGCTTGTCATTTAATCTTTAATTTGTATCGTATCTTAATTAATCTCTCGTAATAATACTTTGATGCGTAGAGATTTCCCCTATAAATCCTTAAGTACTTAATTGTGTAAATCCCTCGAATATCCATAATTCCTCGTCATAATTCTTAATAAATCTTTTAATACTCTAATCATTCCTAAATCCCAAGTTTTATGAATCTTACTAACAATAAGACTCCTGCCTTCACAATCTTCCTTTTTATCTTACATAATGAATGCAACAACATAATCTCTCAGACAATCAATTCTATTAATCAATAGGGATGACTAGAAAGGTTCCATATGGACAATGTCACAAGATATTAAATAATAGGAAATATTACCAAAAATTAGGGTTCTTACAGCCTCCCCTCCTTAAAAGGATTCCGTCCCGGAATCAGGTTGAAAACAGTTGGGGGTGCTTTTCACGCATCGTGCTCTCTAGTTCCCATGTTGATTCTTTGACATTCTGATTCCTCCACAAGACTCTCACTAATTTGACAACCTTGTTCCTCAGCACCTGTTCTTTTCTATCCATGATTTCTACGGGTTGCTCCACATATGTTAAGTCTGGTTGCAGATCCACCTGATCATGTTCTATCACATGTCGGAAGTCGGTATGGTAGGGTCGTAGCATGGACACATGGAACACATTATGTACTTGCTGCCAGCTCGGGGGTAAAGCCAATTCATAGGCTAACTTTCCAACTCGTTTCAAGATCTCAAAAAGTCCAATAAATCTTGGGCTTAGCTTCCCCTTCTTACCAAATCTCATCAATCCCTTCCACGGTGATACCTTCAACATCACAAACTCTCCTACCTCATATTCCTTGTCTTTGCGGGTTTGGTCCGTATACTTCTTCTATCTGTCTTGGGCCGCTACCAGCCGTCCTCTTATGAGCTCGATAGTTTCTCTTGTCTGTTGGACCAGTTCAGGCCCTAAAATCTTCCGCTCTCCAACTTCTTCCCAACACAAGGGAGACCGACATCTTCGTCCGTATAAAGCTTCATATGGGGCATTCCTATACTCGCATGGTAACTGTTGTCGTAGGAAAATTCGATCAACGGCAAGTGGTCATCCCAACTTCCCTTAAAATCGATGGCACATACTCTCAACATGTCCTCTATGGTCTGGATGGTTCTCTCGCTCTGTCCGTCTGATTGGGGGTGGTATGCAGTACTCATGTTTAACTTGGTCCCCACACAATCCTGAAAACTCCTCCAGAACCTGGAGTTGAACCTTGGGTCTCTCCCAGATGCAATGCTCACAGGAACCCCATGCCTTACCACGATCTCCTTAGATATCTCATAAAATTTGACCATTCGAAATAATGGGTTTCGTAAAAAAAAAAAAAAAAACTAATGACTTTTACATACACTCGTCTGTACCGTAAAGACGTAATATCAATTAGAAATCTTCATTTAATAATTCGTACATGTCGTGATTGCAAAAATTTCTCATCCACCCATAAAATTACTATTCGTCCAGGTTTCGAATATTCCCGAAAGTTAGGGTTAATGTAGTCTCCTCTCCTTAAAAGGATTCTATCTTAAGAACCTAAGGATAATAGTTAGGGATACAATTCCAACCTTACCTTTTCAAACTCCCAGGTTGACACTTCAACCCTATTGTTCTCTCCCTTCGTCTCACCAACGCCTTAATGTTGTTCCTCAACGCATACTCTCCTCGACCTGTATTCCTTATCGGTTGTTCTATGATTGAAAATTTCTATCCCACTACTCACACGTTCCTCTTCTACCTTGTTCATAGTATCCGTGTTGAGTCCTTGTATCGTTGGCCCGTGAATGCTTTGTGGTCGTGTTTTGTAATCTGAGACAGCGTCAATACGCACGGTATTCCTCATATTCCTTCACTTGATTAGCAGGCATGCGTTGCCTCCCGTCAGCCGTTACCACTTGCTGTGGATACTGTATTGTCTTCGGCATACGTCGAACCAGTTCAGCTACTATATCCCCCGTTCATTGACTTCTTCGTAATGCAAGAAAAGCGAAGCTTCTTCTTTCGCGGTACGCTTTACAAGAGACGTCCTTACGTTCGCATGGTGATGATCGTGATAACAACATTCATTCATGGATAAGTTTTTATTCTCGACTGCCCCGTGAAGCCTAAGGCACGACACTAAATATAATTTCGATCGTCTGGACAATTCTTCTTCCCTGTCCGTCAACCACAGATCAAATTAGTACATACGCTCAATCTCTTTGTTAAATATACCCGAAAGCACCTTCAATATTCGAAGTTTAACCTTAAGTCTTTATCTGACGTGATCGCTGCAGAAGTTTCATATTGCACCACCATCTCTCCCGTATAATATTCGATAATCTTCTCAATGGAAAGTCTCTCGTAGGTAAATCACTTGGTCCAACAATTATAACTCAACTAGGGCCATCTCTTGGCTCGGTCTTTGGCGACCCACTTATGAAATTCACTATAATTCTGTCCACGTTCAATATTTTCTACAGGCGGAATTAATCCACTAGATCTCTATCACTCTGCTTTTGACATGTCGCGTTAGTACTTAATAGTTTGCCAATACCATTCTTCATTTCAGTTTACCAAACATTCCCTTAATTCTTTATACATCTTTGTCCTTCCCCATAATTTATTTATTTTCCTCTAACATTATTCTTTATTGTATATACTCTATTTTCTTGGTCAATACTGACTGAATTCCAATTTCGAATAATACCTTCTATAGGTATCGGCCACCACACTGGCCTTCCCTAGGTAATAACAAATTTCTCCATTATATACCCTGCTCCCTCTCGTCACCTTCTCTTTCTTATGTTTAGTTCTAATATGAAGATATATTTATGGCACTTGTGGAGAAATTTTCACACTTTTCTCAAAAGGTTAACGTCTCAGTTTTATGCGTGAACGCCATCATGACTAATCCCAGACTCACGGTTAGTGCTATCTCATAACCTTTATGTTGTTTAGAAGTATAGGCTATCATCCTTTTTCTACTGCATCAGCACACCTCTTAAACTCTCGAAAGACGCATCATCGTGACTCTCAAAGTCCTCTTTTTATCATCAAGTTTAGCTAACAACGAGGTTGTTGCTAATATCTCATTTCATCCTAAAACTTTGTTCATTAATCCATAAAGGCTTCTGACTCATTAGTCCATTCAAACGATACTACCACAATTTTATAACGTTTATATTAGTATGAAATGCCAACTTTGGCAAAGTACAGAGGTCGATCTTTAGTTGGTAAAACCTTCTCTTCAACCTTATCTTTGAAAAACAACTACTCATTTTAACTAGTCAACAATTCCTCCATTTCCGATAAGGGTATCAGTTCTCGATGGTATATGTAAGATGTCATACGCTCGTCCTCCTTCACAACTGGCGCCAATCGGCCTGAGGCCTGCATGCTACTGCGATTCCCAATAAACTTGATTAGGTGGTAATCTCGAAGGATCATTGTCATATATCCATGCATCCATTTGCTATTAGGGACCTGTTAAACTTTATGTCTCTCTATGTGCATCAATCCCTTTAAGCTAAATAAAGCTTCACATTCTTGCCACGATATTTCTTCCTTTCTTGTCCATCTCACTTCCAGGTAGTTTCCTCTAAGGATATGTTTTACATCGCAATCGATTTGCATTTCTTGGATCAGGAAAAGGCTTGGTAACTCCAGAATTCATTAATATAACATCCTGACAATGGTTGGTAGGAGCGTGCTCCCAACCACCTCATCATTTCTTATAACTTTCCCCACACCAATATTAAAGGTCTTGTGGTATGCCCTGACATGTTATCTCTACTTCAATAATTACTCGGCATAACGCTCTGGCTGCACAATTACAACATTTGGTTTTTGATCTCATATTGGTGTAACAGTACACAATTGTACCTCTCGTTCACCTTAGAGTAATCACTTTGAAAGAAATGGTTTCAAAATAACAAGGTCCAATAGATAATCTCAATAAAAATTCCACATTGGATGTTCCAAGAATGTTGATGGTTCCAAATACTAGGAGTCTCGATTTTTGGAGATGTAAGGATGGACAGAAAGAATACAACAAGGTTTATTCCTTTCCGTCCTGATAATTCTGTAATATGACACCATAGAGAATGTTGCACAAGGGCAATGATTGTTGGGTACAAAAGTCATAAAGACAGTCTTTATACAATTCTTACATCGGGTGGATACTTCTCCTCCTGAATAATAAGAGGAAATCTAAAGTCGCATTGATGAAGGTCAGCCAATAGAAATCAATTCTACTCCATGACAATTAAAGAATGAAGTAGTTTTTCACTCAAGTAATCAATGGTTTCAAATGAATTCTCATTGTATGAAATGAAAGAATAAAATATTCAAGTGATATAAAGTCTGATACGAAGATGGGTAAGAGTTCAAGTCGAGTGGGCGACCTCACTAGGTCTCAATCAAGTTATTCGTCCAAACTTTCATCATCATACTTTACCACATGCAAAATGCATTGCGGAATGAATTAAATTGGGAGTTGGACCAGTGAAACAGTAACTAGTCCTTTTCAAGAAACACTAGCGACTAGCTAGACAAAATTTGCTAGTTCACCTGTTTGAGACATCACCACCAGCTAGGACAATTAGCTAGGTGTTCTTCACAACATTACAATTTTGAGTAGTTGGAACGATCGACTAGTCATTCATATTGACATAACGACTAGCCAGTTTCAATTGGATAGAACGGAATTTCAACATCGTAGCCACTGAAGAAACTTTAGGCTTCCCAGACAACGAATGAAAATAAGAAGTTATTAAGTTTGAAAAAAAAAAAGAAAACTATAAAATCTGAAGAGAATGTTCTAGGTATCGGAACAATCGATAACCTCTCATCGAATATTACTTATCAGTGAAACGGTCCACCCAAGGGTGCCTCCGTACACCTGCTTTATCAGATCCGACAATAGAATTAAATTCGGAATACCAATATCAAGATGATATCCTTACTATGATTTCAATGTACGGTGTACAATCTCATCTTGAATAGAGGAAAAGAATTCATGAGGGATGTCTGGACATTAGATCATCCCTGTCCTCAGTAATTTGTTGAATATTTATGAGCTCAACTGAAGAATGCAAGTATGAAAGAAGCAATCAAATATCGATATTCGTTAAGTAGTATTCGTCGATTAATTAAGGAAATATTTGTGGAACATTCCTTGGATAATTGAAAGAGAGTGTAAATAGTCCTGAGCAGAAATAATTATAAACTTCAAATAGAATGCTCGGGCTCAATTAAGATACTTTGGATGAGTCCCGGTTTAGAGAAAGTATATCACTGGTTGTTATTCCACAAGTTTGAAGTAGAAAGCTAGGAGGGTTACCTGATATAAGCTAATCGAGGTAACATGGTTAGTGAACAGTTTAAAATGAAGTAGTGAACCAGCCGGTAGTTATCAAAATAAGTTAATAATCATTCGTGCATCTCATTATCACCACTATGAGGGTAACTCCATCTCTTCGTCTTCGTAATACAAGACACCAACTAGTGCGCCTCTCAATCATCATCTTAAAGTCATTTATCGAGTTAGGGTTTCACCAATATATCTGACATTTCCGTTCTTTATCTTGAAGACCAAGCATCACATCATTCCGGGGACACCTGCTAAGTCTATAGGGTCCTACTTCATGCCTTCCGACATGAATCACAAGTGGCCAGTTCCCCCTGGGAACAGATCAAAGAGATCTCTCAGGGATCTCAGTGCAGTCCATAGGTTCAGTGGCGGGTGTGTGTATGTGAACATATACCAAAATATTGAGGTCTACCATACATATATACGTAGTCCCTGATAACATCTCTATCAAAGGATCCCACTCTAGACCCGCTAGTCTTTCTCTTGGTAGACTCTGAGATCACTGTATCGCTCGTTGCAACCATATTCAACTTCTCTTGAGTCCCTTTGTTAATCCTACTTGTTTGTTCTCTAAGTTGAACTACCATGTTCTAGCGTCCGAATCATGCGTGAAATTATCTAGCACGCTCGTCTTATGATAACATTCTCGTATCACACATGTAAAATTCGCCATCAAGGGTAATGGAATCCACAACGACATAGTGACCAACTTTCAGGTAAACCCGTTACTTATCGAGAATCGGATCTTATAGCCAAAGTAAAAGACTTTCATTAATCCAAGTACTAAGTACCCTTAATTATGTAGGGAAGTCCAAACTTCTTGATTCTTAAAATGCCGCCTCCTAAACTGTGGAGGAATATGGGCCACAAAATTTATGCCAGCCTAGTCATCCGATCATATTGGCAATATCGCCTCTACCTCAGCTGCTCTCGAGATTTCACTCTGCTTCCTATATCGTTACCTATGATAGGTCATGTACGACTCTCAAACCTCTATTCACCATTCTGAAGGTCTCTAGGGATTCTATCGACCCTAGTATAATACCTTCAGTAACACTCCTGTCCATTCTACTTACCGGTACCTCTTCCGGTAGTCCAATCACAAGTTTACTACGATCTCTTATGTCATTCTCCTACTTAGACTCAACTCTCAACACTCTCATTTCTGAGTACTGTAACTTATCGCTCTGATACCATTTCTGTAACGCCCCCAAATCTGAGGTCAAAGATTCAGGTCGTCACATCACCATCCAACCATATCATACATGTATTAACTGCACAACTCCATAATACATCCTTCCAGACCTCAATCTTAAGCACAAACAAGTTAGAGCCTCAGAAACGATAATCAAAAGTGCCGCTAAATATTACAATTCATTTGTACAAATCAGAGTCTTACGCAATTCCACTTATACAACTATACTTGAAGACAAGTCTTACTATTATAGTTGAAAACCTATCAGACTTACTCTGTGGTATTTATCAGAAACTAAATCATCTCCGGGGTAGATCTTCTACTCCTCTTCTGCTGTTGCGGAGTTAACCGACCAAATTCTTCTCTTTTTGAAAAGTTTTTATAAAGCAAGAATGAGCTACATAATGCTCAGCAAGTTCACCATTTTGTAAAATAATGATGGGGTTTATTTCGAAAACATTCCCAACTATATGGGTATATATCTCAGATTTCAAAACATAATTGGACACTGTATATGTCCGAGTTTGAATAAAACATCTATACTCACTAAGGAGCTTTAAGAATAGCATATGAACCCTTTATAAGTTTCCCATTTCAACATATCTCAAGTTTGAAAATATATACATATGAGTATATCATTTTTGGCAAAACACTCTACGATTAACATACTGTACAGGGAATACATCATTGCAAACCTCTTTCCTTCCATTAGCTTAGAAGGTTTCTCATACAAAAACATTTCATTCTTTGAAACAATTGCAAGAGTGCACTAACACGTGCCAATCTTTATAGAAAATCTTGCAGTTCTAGATACTGCCCGATGTCAATATTTTCTCATCAAAACCACACTATCGGCAACTTGGCACTTAGGCCCAAGAAGCAGTGTTTGAGTATTTTTCCAAAGTGGAGGATGGGACTGGAAGAAAACATAAAAACCTGACAGGGATTGACGATGATCAGTCGCCACATCCAAGTCCAATAATCCGCGGGTCTTCTCTACCGGTAGAAGGATAGAAACTACATCCGTAACTATCCCCGGGTAAAAACTACATCCGTAATCACCCTCGATGAAAACTACATCCGTAATCATCCTTCGGCAACACCTGGGCCGGAATAATAATTGATGGACCGCCTGGCTCACGGCCGCTTACACATCCCGGGAATCGTTCGTCAACGGTTCCCACACCTGCCAGAGTCCCTTTTTCTTTTTCTTTTGAAAACTTGATTTTTGATTCAAAACAGAGTAATTGAGGTCCGACATCAGTCGACCGATGATTCTTGAAATCATACAAGAAGCGGAACCTGACTGGGGGTTTTCGAAAATGTTTTGAGTTCGAAAGAGTTCGAGTTTGAAAGTATTAAATGTATCTTGGATTGACTTCATCTTTAAAATAATGAACAATGATTAATAAATAATATTTTAAGATTTAATATTAATAATTAATAAAATAATTATTCGATAAAATAAACTTTTAATCCAAGATAGGGTTTCGAGTATTTACGAAGATATAACAATAGTTACTTGAGTATACGATACTCCCCGAATGACCCTTCGGGTTTTCGCAAACTAGTTACGATATAATAATATACCGCTCCCCGATCAATAGTATATACGGACCGCTACGACCTCTATTGCTAGAGTCGTTGTCCGAAGAAAACATTTCAATCTAAGTTCAAGGGGTACAAACATATATGTACTTATACAATCTCAATTGCATCAATACTTCGATAAACATAGCATTTGATATAGTTGAAAGCTACAAACACAACAGTGAAAGTCCTTGTATATGTATAAGTTTTGAAAAGTAAACTTGCCTTGGTGTGGTTGGGGTGGTCGAGCGTGCAGAGTGGAACGATCTATACATAAGCAATAACCGCTCGTTAGTACCTTAACAATATCTCTTTAATTACGGGGTTTTTGGGGGGTACGAAATTAACTTAACGACTTCATCTTATGACACTCTAGCCCCACTATAGGTTCATGTCATCACTCGATCACGCTCGTCACTTAATCGACTTAATTTAGTTACCACATTCTAATCATAACCATTACCCCTAGAATTATGCTCCACTAACGACTTTTTCCCTTGCGCGCAATTTACTCTAGCATTTTTATAAAATCCAAAAATTCATATTTTAATCCAATTCTTTTTGGGTGGTCTTCCCCACTGCTTTCCCTAACTTCTCAAATTTTTCCATGATCCCACATATATTTTTAGGGGTTTAAACAAGGTTCACAAGGGGGTCACTTAGTGCAGTCCGGAATCCAGAAACACAATTCACTTCTCCGGCTATAACTTAAAATCTATACATCACCTAGCCATGAACCATACATTTCCAGAAACTACATTCAATTATCTTTCCAACAATATATGGTAGGACATCAGGGGACAACATTTGTGGGTTCAAAACCGTGTTACAAGACAGGTCAATGTTCCTGGAAAAACTCAGCAAGCATGTACTACTTAGATCAACCAATTTTCACAATTCCTCAACACAACCAACACTTAATTCACTTAGTTCATGGTTTATAACACTCATGGAGATATATAAACTATCCATAATCATAAAATTCACAATCACAACATCAAAACTCAAGATCCATGTCATCCATTACTTATACAACAAAGATTAACTCATATATACATGGATCTACTACCAAACATTATAAACACTATATAACCAAAAGGGTTTGTGATTTTTATACCTTCTTGAGCACCTAGGAGCCTTGTATAAGCCTTACACAACTCAATAACACCTTGAATGGTCTCCTACAACCCTTACAATCCAAGATAAAAGAAAATCAAACATGGTTACTATTCACCCAATCTTTAACAATTTATAACTTGAATTTGGATGGATGAAATGGCTTGAAACTATTAACATACCTTGCTTAGATGTTGTATAGGGCCTAGTAATTATATCTTGATTTATGAGTGGTGGGAAATGGGGGAGGAAGAATTTTCTTCTTCCTTTACTAAGCTTGGCCGAGAGCTCCTTGGAAGAGGGGGGGTTGTGTTTTTGATTTTTGTGTTTTATTGGTTGAATAAGTGATGTTAAAAGGTGTTGGGTGATACATAATGTGTATGTATAGGCAAGGTACTATCAAGGTATGGTCACATGTACTACTTGTCTCCCCTTTTTGAAAAGCAAGTAACTAGTTACTATTCCTCTTCCATTTTGTTAACTAGTTTGCTTATTCCTAACCACTTGGTTGCATGGGACTTGCATGCAATACTACTCCTTGTATCATTATTCTCCCACCAATGCTTGTCATTTAATCTTTAATTCGTATCGTATCTTAATTAATCTCTCGTAATAATACTTTGACGCGTAGAGATTTCCCCTATAAATCCTTAAGTACTTAATTGTGTAAATCCCTCGAATATCCATAATTCCTCGTCATAATTCTTAATAAATCTTTTAATACTCTAATCATTCCCAAATCCCAAGTTTTATGAATCTTACTAACAATAAGACTCCTGCCTTCACAATCTTCCATTTTATCTTACATAATGAATGCAACAACATAATCTCTCAGACAATCAATTCTATTAATCAACAGGGATGACTAGAAAGGTTCCATATGGACAATGTCACAAGATATTAAATAAAAGGAAATATTACCGAAAATTAGGGTTCTTACAATTTATTTGTCAATCCAAGTACATTAAGGAGCTCCTCAAGAAATATCACATGGAGGAGTGCTCATCAGCAAAGACACCATCAACTATAGCTGTCAAAATTGGTTTATGTGAAAGTTCTGCCAAGGTAGATATCACAGGCTATAGAGGTATGATTGGCTCATTGCTTTACCTAACTGCTAGTAGACCAGATATAATGTTTGCCACATGCTTGTGTGCAAGGTTCCAAGCGAACCCTAAAGAAATCCATCTCACTGCTGTCAAAAGAATCTTAAGATATCTAAAGGGTACGCCTAATTTAGGCATCTGGTACCCTAATGAATCTGGTTTTACTTTAATTGGATATACAGATTCTGACTATGCAGGAAGTGTTGTAGACAGGAAAAGTACATCTGGGAGTTGTCAATACCTAGGTGGAAGATTGGTATCCTGGTTCAGTAAGAAACAGCAAACAGTTTCCAACTCTACAGCCGAAGCTGAATATATAGCTGCTGGAAGCTGTTGTGCTCAGATCTTATGGATTAGGAATCAATTAATGGACTATGGCATTGTATTAGAAAATATCCCTATTTTATGTGATAATACAAGTGCCATAGCAATCGCCAGCAATCCTGTGCAGCACTCAAGGACAAAGCACATTGACATAAGGTATCATTTTATAAGAGAGCATGTAATGAATGGTACAGTGCAACTACTATTTGTAGGCTCTGGAGATCAAACTGCAGATATTTTTACTAAGTCGCTTAATGAATCCTCATTCACTAAAATTGTTAGTGAATTGGGTATGTTAAACAGTCCTAGTAATTAATACTGTTAATATCTGAAATTTGATCTTTAATAATTTTGCAAGTGATTATTCTGTGAATATTTGTTGTTTGAAATCACATGTATAATTATTTTACCAACTGATTTTCTTGCTTGTTTAGTTATTTTTCACTCTGTTTATTCATATTATTTAATACTTCATATTTCTGTATTTTTAGAATATTTGTAGATATTTATTTCTATTTTAATAATTAATTTATCATATGTTTTGTAGTGTTTGTCCTGTTAATAATGCTTTGTTTTCGTTAATAGGATAGCATATGGTATTTATAATTATTTTTATTATTTGTTTAATTTTCTATAATATTTTTATTATTTTTATAAGTTAATTGTATATTTTATTGTGTTTTTAATGTTGTTTAAAGTAAATATGACTTAAAATTAGGTAAAACTCTCAATATGACTTAAAAGAAAACCGATATGACTTAAACATGTTAAGTCTTACCGAGTTTCTGTCAGATTAATTCATATTCTCGAGTCTGTTAACATTAGGTCTTACCGAGGTTTTTAAGTTTAGGTCTTATTCGATAGATTCTAAGTCTTATTTGGTTTCTAACTTAAGTCTTATTCAGTTTTAGTTTTATTTAAGTCATAATCGTAGGTATAAGTATATATATAACAGATAGAATGTGTTAAGTCTTATTGTAGTTTAAGTCTTTCTCGTGTTAAGTCACAGAAAACCTCTGATAATATATACATACGATATACACACACGAAACTCTGCCAAATTTTCGACTGAAATCACAACCAATCATCGATTTGAGAACATTAACTGATTACCCATCTGATTCTCGTCATTTTGTTGGTTTAAAATCAAGATTTGGTTCAGTTTTAAGGAAGTTACGAAATTGAAAAACGAAAATTCGATCTGTTTTTCGGATCATTTGGCTTCGATTTTGCAAAAACTAAAAATATACTTGTGTTCGTGTGTGTAAGGAGATTGTTGTGTGAAATTTTCAGAATTTTTGAAGAACTGTTAATTATTTCGAATTTTTAATTATTTATTAATTCGAAAAATTAATTTTTAAATCATAATTTTGTAAAATCTGAAATTTTCAAAGAAATTAAATCTTGATTAAAATGGCTGATCGATTTGAAATTATTAAACATAATTTAATCGGTTATTTTGATCCAGAAAAATGTTCAGTTGAACGTTTTCGACCGTGGATTCGATTTTTAAATGAAAATTCACTGGTTCGCACTGCTTTGAGCTTAGATGCTCCATTGAAAATTGAACCTTTGCGAATCATGTGTACTACTGCTGTCATTTCTAATGATAACAGATCATTTGTCTTCTCTGTAGGAGACAATCGGTACACAGTGAATGAAAATACAATAAATACGGTCTTAAATTTTCCAACTGACAATTTCGAAAAGTTACCATCAGATCAAGAATTGATAAATTTTTTGAATGGTATATTCTATCAAGACAGTCCTGATCAAACTGTCTGGAATAAAAAGAACTTCGTTCAGGAATGGGACTATCTGGTTGACACATTAGCTAGAGTCTTTGCCAATTCTACTAAAGGGAACTTCGGGGTATTACCATCCTTCTTGCAGCATATTGGATATGCAGTTGCACACAACCGAAGAATTAATATTGGTAGACTACTGTGTGTTCCGATGGTTAGAAGAATCATTAATGCAAAGAGGAATTTTGATAATGGACAAAAAGTATCATGCTATTATCCAAGATTCCTGTCATTGATTTTTAATCATCTAGTGGAACTAGAAAACCAAGCCCAATTCCTGAATGGAGAATCACTGGCGTCAGGTAAACCTACTACCAGATTGTTCACTGAGTACAGCAACAAGCCTAAATTCACAAACATACCTGTAGTTGTCACCCAATACATGTCAAACTATATACAACTACCTGTCATTGAACCTGTACCAGAACCTGAACAACTTGAACAAAACTCTGAACCACCAGTGGAAAACATACTTGTTGATAATGAAGATCAAGGCAATCAACAAGTTGAACCTGCTCAGCAAATTGTTCCTCAGCCACCTGCACTTGCTGTTGAACATCCAGTGGAAGAAACTGCATCTGTTCCTGAACCTGAATTAAATCAACCTATCTTATCAGAGACAATCGCAGAATCAGCTGACCAGGTATTGTCTTTTGTTCCTCAAACTATTTCTACATCTCAATCTATTTCTGGAACCCAAGTGGTTGATAGGGCTGACCAAGGGATTGTAAGACCGCAATCTCTAACCCCGGTCATAGAGCCAAACACTGAATCAACATCACTTAAAACCTTTCACTCCAGAAAGAAAATTCCATTTCAAAGAACAAAGAAAAGAAGAAATATAATGAGTGAACCCACAGCTCTGCCTCTACAAAAGAAAAGTAGAACTGATTCAGAGGCAACTGTAAGCCCATCCGTATCTTCCCAACAAGATATGGACGTTGATATGGCCATGCAACAGTTACTAGGATCATCCTCTCAACAGGATGATACTATTGAAATTCGCCATAGGGCCATGGCATCCTGTAATGTGTCAGGCACAACTCCTTTGTTATTGCTAACAATGGGAGAACAGATAGATTATGATGCAAATAGGGACACATTGACAGGAGAGCACATTGAGTCTGAAACAGTGCCTACCATAGTTACGGTAGAAGAGTCTTCACAGACTTCTGAGGGAAATCTTGGTTCCCTGCCAACTTTAATGGAACCATCATCTCCCCTCCTAGGAGAAACATTCAGAGTATCAATTCAGTTCTTTTATGACAGATCGCTGACAGAGATTTGGGTACTTAGGCCTAAGGTGAGAACATCTTCTGAGCTAGGTGTGTTGTTACATGAGAAGTTCAAAGAATTTGCTGAAAGAGCTGGACCAGAAGTGATTAAGGATCCTCCACAAGTAAAATTTCTTAAGGGAGAGGTACTTCATTCAATCAATCTTCAGACAGATGAGTTATATGAACATCATGCAAAACACTTGGTATATGATGAATATGCTCTCAGAAATCATGGATTCTTGACTGAAGAAAAGGTAATAGCTGCAGATCACATTCGATCCTATGCACAAACGAATATAAAAGATTACAAGAAATTTCAAGGTGAACTGAGAAAGAAGCTTGGAATTCCTTTAGTCTTACCTCAAGGATTGTCATCAAGAAGAGAGCGTCTTGTTGATTCTGATTTAAACATGAAACTTCAAGTCACAGATGAGCCAGAAGAAGGAGAATTCAGAAGGGAAGACAACTGAAGAAAAAGAATTGCTCTACATGTTATATCTTTAGAGCTTAGATAAATCTTGATAGGAATTTGTATCATATGATCAGTCTAGAGGATCATCTATCTTGTATTTATCTCTCATGTTTGAATCTGGCAAATGTTAAATATAAACCAGAACTTTTTTCATATTTACTTAGTATTTAAAGTTTTATCTTTCATTTGGTTAAGTTGGATTAGTTGAGGTATCCTCTAGGAATTTGCTTGTTATTGTCTAACAAACAAATAGGGGGAGATTAAAAGGCATATGACTCAGCCTATTTGTAGTTAGAGGATCCTAATCAACTTAAACCAAAGTGTAATAAGTAAATATACATATGAACTGTCACAGGAATCTCAAGAAGTATTATCTGTCAGAAGAAAGAAGAAAAGTCAATCTATAGTTTTGATGTCTTACACTGGAAGACGATTCAGTTATCTGATCAAGCCCCAGTATAGCATTGAAGTGAATGGATTCATTTGAACAGTGACAGAGATTTTTCGAGTGATAGTTTGAATGTCAGTTACAGTACAAGAGAATTGAGAGAAGAAATAAACCACAACCTAAAGTCAAAAGTGAAGAAGCATCATTGAAGTTAGTCGTTCATGAACCAGACAGTACATCGAACGTCAACACAAGTCAGTGGTAATTCTTTACTACCTTCAGTGGTTTGTAAGAATTAAATTAATTATTTATTGATTTAATTAAATTCATTTATAATTGATATAAATCATTTAGTTGATTTATTTAAATGAATTAATTCTAGAAGAATTAATTAATTTATTAAATTAATTATTGTATCAATTAAATATGAATTGGTTAATCATTAATTAATTAAATGGATCAATATGACTTAAAGAAAGAAGATTGGATTATGTCTTGGTGAAGCTAAATTCGGTATGACCTAAATTATGTCATACCGACAGAATTCAAGATTATGTCTTACCGAGCTATGAAGATTATGTCTTACCAAGACAGAATTCAAGATTAAGTCATACCGACCTCCTGCCAGCTGTTTTAAGTCATACCAAACTTTTATTAAGTCATACCGACCAGGTTTATGTCTTAATGGAGGTTTGTGTAAGTCTTAATGAAGAAAAATTAAGTCTTGGAAGCAGTTTAAGTCATGCTGGAGCAGTTAAATATCCTACAGAAAGCTAGCAAGACTTATTACTGATACAAAAGAACAGAACACAGCAGATTAAGTCATAACTGAAAAACAGAGCAGAAAACATAATATCCAGAAAACAGAATTTTCTCTCAAGAACACCAAGAACACCAAAGCTTAAACAATTCCCAGAAATTCAAGTTCTTCATCTTTGTAATATTCTATCCGCTAGAACTTGTCTATTTGTGATTCTTGTACTACTAGCGAATTAAGTTTCCTAGTTCTTATCTTGATTATTATTAACTAAATTAGAAAAGTTCATGTCGAATTTTCTAATTAGTTATTAACTTCTTGATAAGTTGTTATACTGATTTTGTAACACCACATCAAGTTAATATACAGTTATATTCAACTTGAAAAATTGTGTTAAATAATTCCGCACAAATTTGTCTTTGCTAAAATATTATCTAACGGACAAATTTCGATAAAAAGGTAAAGATTGTATTCAACCCCCCCTTCTACAATCTTATCGGACCTAACAAAAAGAGTGTATGTAAAAGCTGTCAAATTCTGAAAAACAGCATTTTATTTTCCCCGAGATTCCCAAGATACGGGATGATTTAGAGATTTATTTAAAAAGATTTGAGAAAGTTGGAATCAAAGATTATAGAAAAGGAGTAAGAATGATTATAGAAAAATTAAGGAGGTTTCCGGTAAAATCCTAACTAGAAATCTTTGAATTATTCCACTGAACGATTAGCGAATTAAGCAATAACCGGACAAGGAAACAAGCAGGGGAAGCTAGATGCATGCATGTGTTATTAGGAAATATCTAGTAACTAACCTAGTTATATTACTAACTAGAACCATTAGAAACCAACTAATACTTAGCAAAGCAAGCTACTAGTTAGCAAGAGTTAATCCATGATCAACACATGCCATCCAATCTCACCATCCATTCCATAAATACTTTATTAAAGTAAGTCAAGATGAGATATTATCCAAGCTAAGCTACTTTATGCATTATTACCAAAAAATCAACCAAGCAAATCCATTTCCTCTCCATTCTTCAAACATTCGGCCCTTTGCTAATTCAAGAACTAAAAATCAACTTCCAACCATTGTTTGACCTTCTAATTTTTAAGGTGAGTTCTATATTTCAAGAAAATAATCTCCTAGAAATTTCAATTCCAAATTCCTTTGTTTCCATTTTCAAAAAAATCAAGAAAAAGGAGGGTGAATAGTGTTCTTCAAGATCTAACTTTGTTTTTATGATTTCTTTGGTTGATTCTAACTAGCTTAAGCACTTTCAAGGATCATTCAAGGCTTATTAAGGCTAGGACAAACTCTCAAGAAGGTATAACCATTTATAACTCTAGATCTTACTTTAAGATTTTGTATGTTCTTGATGATCTAAGCTTAGTTATGTGTTAGTATGGTTATAATCATGATTACGTAAGTAGTTTGATGGATTTATAACATGATTATTACTATGACCAAGTAATGTGTTCTTGGACTATTTAAGATGACAATCATGTTTACAAGTTGTATGGATGCCCGGTGTGGCTTGGATTGATGATTATGATTTTTGGAACGATCGCTTTATAGCCATTATAATGCCGAAATTTCGTTAACCACTAAAAATCCGTTAATGACAGTCAGCATAACTCACTGACCTTAGTAATATTTTGACACTTCCTTGTAGATCTCGAGTCGTAGATCATTTTAGAAAAAGAATCGAATCAAACGGACTTACGGTTTAGGAGTTATGACCGATTTACTAAAAGTAGTTCGAAACCATAAACGAAAGTTCGTAACTGAAATTGAACCCTCGTAAATTATGCAAGTCAGTGACGAATCATAGTAATTAAATATTAGAGGTCATAAGGAAGATGTGAAAGAAAACCACATGTTAATTGGATCATTTTTCAATTTTATAAAAATGTTTGAATCATGGTTAGACGCGAATGAACCCCTAAAAACCCGCATGGTTATAACTTTGGTAAATCATTTAGAAAACGAGCGATAAAACTCGAGATATAACCTTGGTTCATAAATGACCTACTTTAGCACTTACATGACTTAGGTATATACCATGTGTAAGTGTAACGACGAGCCGGAATAACGAACAAATGTCGGGTCGAAACGAGGTCAATAAGAGTACACAAAAAGGGGTGCGTAACGAGATAATTCAAAATCGTGTTTTGACTTAAGTTAAGTTATACTTAGCTTTTTAAAAGAAAAGTGTTACATTATTAATCTCCAATATTCTGATTGTTTATAGATCACCGAGCAGACCCAGAGCATACTACCTCAACCCACACCCGACTACCAGGCAAGTTTCAAATCCTTTTAAGGCTGTTGTTGTGAATATATATATGCTTTCTGTTATACATATGTCATGTCATGCATGCCTACTTCCAAGTTATATTGATATACTTGTTCCTTGAACTATTGTTGGCATATAAGCTAGATAGTGAATAATCAAGTTATAAGCCGGAAGTTGTTAAGTCCCTTAGAGAAGGGCATATATATATCGTATTCGTTGAATATAGACCGGGAGTCAGTACTTCTTGATATATCGTAATTACCTTCGAAGAAAATATTTAAGTAAATATTTTCCATTATTTGGTTGACGAATATTATTTGAATATTCGTCCGAGATCATTTAATTAATGATCATTACCTCAATTAATTATTTGAACGTTATCTATTCAATGAATATTATTTTTCAATATTCATTTAAAGTCGATTCATTTATCGAATATTATTTCAAATATTCCTTTAAAGCTTGGATTACTAAATGAATATTATTTTGATATTCATTTAGAATATTATTTATTAAATGAATATTACTTTTTGAATGTTCATTTAAGTTCCCATTTACTTAGTGAATATTATTTTAAAATTCATCTGATGTTATATTTATTTATCGAATATTATATTTAATATTCCTTTCAAGTCTTATTAATTAAATGAATATTATTTTGAATATTCATTTAAATATTTAATAAATATTTTCTCTTTATTCCCTCGAGAATTATTCTGAGAAATACTTCGATTTAAATATTCGTTCATAGTTATAAGTCTTCTTTAACTATTTTTGATTCAATAAATATTCTCTGAATATTTATCCGATACTCTGAAATGACTTCAAATATTATCTTCGACCTTCGATTATTATAAAATTTCTTCGGAGTCATATTATTATTAATATTACATCAAGAAAGGTTCTCAAAATTTCATTCTTCCTTCGAATCTATCTTCCAAATAATAAGGGAACCTTACTTGAGAAATGTTATTTATTTTGTTGACTTCCCGGTCATAAATCTTTTGAAACTATTCTTTTAACTCGCAACTTGGTTGCTGTTCATCTATCAAATCTTGTGTACATCTTATTAACAAGTATTATACTTGGGGAAAGGGGGACGAACTTTATGTTTCAGAGTTCTGGATGTTATACGAACTAGGAGCTGCATAAGTGGCCGAGTGGCACCGGTCTAGCAATGGCCCAACCGTTGGCCGGGGGGTTCCAGAGGGCGGTGGACAAGTAAATCCGTCGGTGCTTCCTTCTACATGTAGAGAACAAGAGATGGGGTGCACAACATGCGACTGATCATCGTAAATGTTATGGCTCCTGACGCGTCAATGCTCCGGTATTAGTTCACCTTTCAAATGTTGGAAATTTTCTGCAGCACCATCTGTGTTGGTAGGTGAAAAAGTGATGGAATCTGGAATTGCAACATTTTCTGCAAGTTCCTCTTTGATGATAAATAATGCTATATTGCTTATCTTTGATGATAAATAATGCTATATTGCTTATCTTTGATTATTTATCTTTGATTATTTATCTTTGATGATAAATAATGCTATATTGCTTCATCTTTTATATTATACTAGCACTATCTTCGTTAATGCATGGCATATGGCTTCAAAGATATTTGAACTGTTGCATATATTTTCACTGTTCAATCATACTATTGTTGGTGGGCTATTGCTCACCCTTGCTTATTTATTATGTCACAACAACAGCTAGGACAGATGGCTCGCATAAGGCGCACTCGGTGCAAGCAGGTTACCCGACCCACAGGACTCCCCGTTGATATCGTTGCTGCCATTGCTGAGGTAGCATAAATAGACAGCTTTTGCTTCCAGTTTAACTATATGTATAATTAATGTTAATCAACGGAAAAAATGTTAAACTTATGTTGTTACTCCTTTTGGGATTGTAATAACTTTTATTCGTAAACCCTTTATGTAAGACTTATTTCAATTTCATCTCTGGGACTATAACTGTTGTGTGTGTGTATGTGATTGGATATTATTGTGGGGTCACTGCATGTTGTTTATTTATTTGGACTCAAGTCAAGTGTTATTTAAGGAAATTGAGACAGTAACGACCCGATCCCTGACCCCGGATCTGGGGGTGTTACAGAGATGGTATCAGAGCGAGAGTTATATATCCCAAGAGATGATGCGACGTTATATAATAATAAATTCACTAATACAATAAGAACCCTTGCCAGGTTCATCTAAAACCCTTATGGGAAATTTTTAAGTATCATGATAGTAACATAGTTTGTCTTGTGTAGGCGAGCGACAGGTCTGCCCAGGAGGCAGCTGCGAGACAGCATGATGAGGACATGTTCCGGACCAGAGACTCGTATTATGAGCACTTGCCTGATGAGGAGGAGGAGGACCCTGAGGAGGTCCATGTTGATTCTGATACTGATGTGATTGAGTTTGAGGAGGAGGAGGAGGACCCTGAGGAGGTCCATGTTGATGCTGATACTGATGTTATTGAGTCTGAGGAGGAGGAGGAGGAGGAGGAGGAGGTCCAGGCAGGGCAGGACGTTGAGTTAGTTGCTGAGGATTAGGATTTTTGGGTTGTATCTGAGATTAGGACCATGGAGGAGGATACTAACATGACCACTGAGCAGGTCAGGGCGGCTGTTGTTGGGCAGGATGCAGATGAGGGTACGGAGGGAGATGTTGATGAGCCTGTAGATGATGCTGTGGGGAGTTCCGGACTTCGTGTGCCACCCCTCTTTGGTGAGAGAGCCCCTACCCCACCACTACTACATGGGAGCCCATTCTCTGATAAGTTTGAGGAGCTGACACCAGAGCCGCAGCAGACAGAGGCTACCCTTCCAGCAGATCCAGCCCCTCCACCCCATGTCCCGGCTGAGATGATCCCAGCATGTGTACAGCACTATGTTGTACAACACTCCATGCTCCTTAATATCCAATAGAAGCTCATTTGAAACCAAAATCCTCAAAAATCCATATTCAGGAATTTCTGAAATCTATCGTCATTTCGATTCTCTTATTTTCATTGTACAGCACTAATATGGTTTCTGTTTACTCATTTTCTCTTTCAAGTATAGAGTACCTACATACCATTTCTTTAAATCCTCAAAATTTAATATTCATGGGGTCACTGTAGCTTTGCTAAAATTAGGGTTATTACAGTCTTCCCCCTTAAAAGGATTCCGTCCCGGAATCATGTTGGAAATGTCCATAGGTACCTTTTTCATCCACACCTTCTAATTCCACACTTCTTCCTTTATCCTTTTTCCCTTCATAATATCTCTATCTTGTTTGCGCAAAAATACACCGACATAAACTTGCTTGTCATTCATCAACATGCCATTTAGCTTATCACTAGTAGTACTCTCACCATCCTTCCTTGAAAATCTCCTCCTATATACAGTCATTCTATTTTATCTCACCTTTCTTTCCTCTTTTGCCTAAGGGTATCGGCCACCACATTGGCCTTCCCTGAATGGTAGTGTATCTCACTATGGTTTGACGATATTATGATCTCTATCATGACATAAAATATCAATACTCCAACATTTTTATATATCATCTCTGTAAAATTTTCCAGAAAATAAGCTCTAATAATATTCTTTAAAACAATTGTAAGAAAATATTACCTATAATATATATTTCCTGTTCGTACTTAAACAAGAACGTACTTCTCCTTTATCCTTGAAAAATATGTTTTCACACTTTCCCTCATACTCTTAATCTCCTTTCTATAGAATTCTCTGACCCTTAATCAGATATTGATTTTCCTTATCTAGATTGTCAACCTACCTACACCATTCATTGACTTAGTCGATCCCTAACCAAACATTTACACTTAAATAGTTAAATTAGAGCGTACCTGCAATTTCCTCCGGATACCTTATCCCATATATCTATTGTTCACTATACCCTCTTTACATCTTGCTGATCCACCTTAGTTCCTTCATTATATACTATCTACTCCACCTCTGAAATTTCCCTTTGTTATTCTCATTAAAATCTTTACCTCAAGTTTTACTCATTCACACCTTTTGGATTAATCCTTTGAATACTTAACATCTTTAATCTCTCTCTACTACTTAGGGTATTAGTCACAATATTGACCTTCCCCCACTAAAAGTTATTGCACCTGGAATCCTTCATTAATTATCCCCAAAATACACCTTACTTTCAATAGTAAATCTCAATTATGCCTTAAAATTCCTCATTTTCTTTTCTCTTACTAATCATCAAATATTCCCATTTCTTCTCACGAAATTCCTTTCTCTCTTATATTGAAACGCTTCTAGCTCTAATTATCTCTTATTGAAATTTCCCTTGGAATCTCAAGTTCCCTTTTATAATCACGTATACTCTAAACCTTGCTTCCATTATCCCATCCATTAATGAAATCTTCTATATTCGAAACAATTTATAGAATTTAAGAAACTTTGAATTGAAACGAACCCAGAAACAAGCAAGGGTCCCACAACAATTTATAAGATTAAGAGTTTTAAATAGCTCTTATTCGAAACAAAAGAATATTTGGGAAATCAATATGATAGAAGAACCTGTACGTCACACAAGTGAGGGCGTCCCTTCCGACTTTCTATCACACAGACAGATCGTCCTTATGTATACATATAGGGCTGTTCCTCTTAGTTGGAGTAAGAAATATAGAGGGAAATTTAAATCACAATGATAAATACCATCTTCCGAAAATAATCTTAGAGGAATATTTTGACTAATACAATTTCGAAACACATTTCAAGGGTACCAAAAAGTTTTGAAAAGATACCGGCCCTTAATAAATAATTATCCACTAGTGGAGGAAAATTTGAAACTCAATAATATAATTTAGCAGGGCTTTAGGAGCTTGATAATAGGTACAGTTAATAGCCTCTGCCCAATTAAAAATCCCAATAATGGAAGGCTTTCCTCAAATACTGTTTATATCTTAGACTGCGTACTCTTCAAAATTTCTTAAATTTGGCACTCACCATGAAGCCTCAACCTATCGTCTGCTATTCCCAATTATCTTCATTTACCTAGTCGTGACTTGGCTAGATACTCTCTGCCTTTATCCATAATAATATTGATCGTCTTGGCCTAACATTGCTCTAGTATCAAGGACCCATCAACTATACTTCTATATTGTATAATCTAGCATACCCTGTATACTCACGAGGTTATCTAACGTACACTTCTCAATACATCAAGTATCCCCTTTCTCATATCGATCCCGTGTACTATATAAACTTAACACTTTTGGCATAATAACCTTTTCATTTAAGTCAATCTCGGAATGTCTCAGTCTGTCTTGGTCCTGTATATCTTGGCTTTACCAACCAACCTCAGTTTCACCCTTTCATCTCCACAAACAATCAGTGTCTATTCACCGATCCACTTACAATATTTCTTCAAACTCCCTTAAACACAAGAAGACTTTAAATACCCTTAACTTTGGCTCACCAATCTCCTCTCCCTATACTAAAACATAAACTTTTATTAGTAATAATCTATAAAATTATAATCACTACTTAGAATAAACGCTTCGTTCGATAAACCACCCTTGAACTCGATGTGAGTTCACAATTTATATTATTACTGATATATTTATTATTATCACTCTTGTTCCTGAGCATTATGACTCTTAGCTCTGATACCATCTGTGACACCCCTAGATCCGGGGTCAAGATCATCACGGTCCAATTTCCGATCAATATCCATATCTCTTGAGTCTTTTTTTTTTAAAACTTAATACTTATGCAATTGACCCCACACTAATACACACACACACATACACCAGTCATATGCTTATAGAACAACATCCACAATATTAAAAGTTTAGAGTTAAACAGTTATTACAAACCCAGAACCTTACTAAGTACATTGTTGAATAATACTTCTACAGGAAGCATTTCAAAAACCAAAAGTTTATTACAAACTTACACACTTAATTTACATAAGTCTACTAAGCCCCTTTCGCTTGTCACTACCTCGGGGATGGTCGCCAGCACTCGCTCAAAAGGTCTTGAGGACTTAACCATTCTTATTCCCGATTAAAGTTCTTAACGATTTACATTCTTTCCTTAACAACCAGCTTACACATTTAATATACATAATCTACCAGGACCCGCTTGTCTACGCTACCTCTAGAATAGGTGCCAGCGTTCTCTCAGAAGGTTACCTTTCCCTTACCCTCTTGCGGGGTGTAGTGCGGAGTATCGGCATGCCTAGCTGTTGTATAAAATAAATAGCAAGAATGAGCTAAAATAGCTCAGCAAGATAAATTCTATCGACTACCATCAAAGGAAATAGACCATTACACATATATATATATATAGGTGGAAATTCATCATACTTATTAAGAAAGAAAAATCTTTATTTATTAAATACACCATCTATTCATCTTGATAGGAAAAGAAATTTAGGATAATATAATATGAGTTTCTCTTCTAAAATATTATAATAATCCATACTTCATTTCCGTATAATATTTCAAAATAATATATACTATTTGAATCAGATCTCTTAATAAAATCTTTCCATTTCCTTGTATATGACACTTATATAAAAATAATATATAATCAGTTTCTCTTCATTCCATATAAATAATTCCATCACCTTATCTCATTTTCTTGGTTTCAGCATATAAATCTGAAAACCATTATCAACTCTTTCTTTTCAAAAACATTGGGGATATCTGTTGTCGCCTGATACGTTAGGACGATGATCAGTCGCCTAATCGTACCTGTTATCTTTTTACTACCGGTAGAAGGAATGAAGATCATCCCTGGAGGAAGGCCACCTGCTAACATCCTCCCTTGGCATCTTCGTGCCGTAATAAAATAATAAATGCTGGACTGTGTCGCATACAGCCCTGACACAGCCACTTACGCAAGTCTGTTGCAATCCCCCTTTTTGTCAAATCATCTATCTATTCACATTTATCATTTCCATTTCCATTTCCATTCACATTTCCATTCACATTTATCATCACCTTTAAATCATATGTCATAATACTTTAATTATGACTCATACATCTTTTCTATAATTATTAAAGTCAAATATGCCTTTAGAACATAAAGTATATTCGCTCTATCCATATTCGTATCTATCTTTCTTTAATTCTCAAAATCAGGAAATAAATCCTTAGCAATATAGCATCGTAGAAAAACATATATATTCCAAGAAATCATTTTACTTAAAAAAAATAAAATAGTTTTCTAAAGTAAGAGTAGAAGAAATCTTGCTCTCTTATATACACATATATATATATATGTTGTTCCATCTACTTTTAAAAATAGTAGATAATAATCAAATAATACTTATTAAATCACAATATTTAAAAAGAATATCTTTAGCAAAATATTATAAATCATATAACCCTAGATAACACCTGATACCATTCTTCTATTTACTTTAGATAACAACTGATACCATTCTTTTATTTACTTTAGATAACAACTGATACCATTATCTCATATTCTCTTAATCATAAGGCATGTTCACTTCATGCATAATCATCTCTATACATATCCATCTCATACTCATATCCATATTCATATCCATCTCATACTCATATCCATATACATCTTCATATACCTTTCTTTTTAATATCAATACTCAAGGAAGACAATTTCTTCACAATATAGTAATAATAGCATCACATGTGTATATATATTCCAAGAAATCAAGTTTCTTTGAAGATAATAATTTTTCCAAGTAGGGATAGAAAAGATCTTGCCTGGATCTCTAAAGTGAGTAGGTGGAATACTGAGTTCGTCTCCCGCTTCTATAGGAACGAAAAGGATCACCGTTAGTATATACCCCACTTAATCACTTAATCTCTACACCATAACACCCTTAACTCATATTATACGTTTACCATGGTTTTTATGCACCAAAAGTTTACATGCACTTCACCATTTTTAAACTCGATCTAAGTTTTAGTGTATTCCATAATTTCCCTTAATAACCACACTCGACTGTAAAAATTCTCAGAAAATATAAATTTCGAATTTTACTACAAGGTCAACTGTAAATGGTCCTCTGACCACCCTACTACACTATCCCAAAATTTCATAATTTCTAAAAATGTCTAAGTATGGTAATTATAACCTCAAAGTTGGCACAATTGCAATTTCCCGGTTTCCGAACGACTTTCACTAAAATCCACTTTTCTCCTAAACCGTTCATCAGATTTTACGTACTTTATATCAAAACGATCTATAAACTAAGCTCTATCATTTAATGGTCCATTGGTACACTGGACAGTAAGGTACCGTACTCATACAGGGGTCCAAAACAGAGCAGTTCCTATCCTAACAAAAATCGGGCATTATAACTGCTGTACTTTCATACTTTCCATATTTTAATTGCTCCAAAACCATCATTCCACACTCAATCCAAGCCCTACACCATGTGGTCTACATCCCAATAATGGTTACAAGTTCACATCACAATTTCCATATTAAACTTAAAACACATATCAACAACCATATCATCAAGATTTCATGCTTTATACAACTTAACTTCTAAACTAAGCATAATCAACCATAAACTCATAATTCAAGTTAGGGTCTCAAGTAATATACCTTCCTTGTAGCTTTTATAACACTTAATAATCCTTGGGATATCCTTAAGCAACCATATAACACCTTAAACTAACAAGAAACACCAAGAACATACTTAGAATTTTCGGAGCTATTTTACTGCAGCTGAAAGAACATGAAAAACTACCCCCTTACCTTGCTTTTCTGGGAAAATCTTGTGAAATACGACTTGTAGCTTATCTCATGGGCTTTCTAAAAAGCTAAAGAACGAAAAATTTGGCTGAGAAACGAAGAAGTTATGGCCGTTCTAAGCCGGCTGTTACTGTTTGGCCGAATTGAAAGAATGGAAGGGAGAGATTTTCTCTTGATTTTTTGATCTTATCTTCTTTAATTCTTGTTAATCTAGCTTGTCTTGGAAGCTTTGGAAGATATTTGTGATTAAAGGCTTGCTAATGTACTAATTTACCCTTAAAACATGTTAGTGGAAAGTGATGTCAGGCATGGTGATCTCATAATCCTTTTTCCTTGTTTTTCTAAGTATTATGCTAATACTTTTGGTAATTAATAATGTGGTATATATCCTTGTTATATTACTAGTCTTGGTTGTTTGGTTTCCACACTCGTCAAATTGAAATTCGTTCCGAATATACCTCATTATCTCAGTGGTTCTGAAATCATTTAACAATCCAAATTTCTTTGGCAAATCCTTAACTTAATAATTCTTTAGTTTATACTAATCCACCAATTCCTCAATATATATTTCTTTTAATATCTCCATGCTCCTTAATATCCAATAGAAGCTCATTCGAAAACAAAATCCTCAAAAATCCATATTCAGGAATTTCTGAAATCTATCGTCATTTCGATTCTCTTATTTTCATTGTACAACACTAATATGGTTTCTGTTTACTCATTTTCTCTTTCAAATATAGAGTACCTACATACCATTTCTTTAAATCCTCAAAATTTACTATTCATGTGGTCACTGTAGCTTTGCTAAAATTAGGGTTATTACATCTATGGACTATACAAGGCTTACTAAGTGCATACACACTCCAAGGAAGGTATAAACTTCAAGAACCCAAGTTTTTGTTTTGAGTTTTAATGGAGTTTTAGATGAGATTTGGTGATGATGTTAGTATAAGCATGTTTACATGATCATGTAGTTGTTCTTAGTAGTTATTTAGTCATGATTCAAGTCCTTGATGATTTTGAGGTTAAGATCAGTGTTTCTAGGACTTGTGGATATGAGAATCATGTTTATGAATTATGTTGATGCCCGGTGTGGCTTGGTTGTGTTGTTACGATTTTAAAAACGTCCGATTTATAGCCGTCCTAATGCCGAATTTTTGTTAACACTAAGAAACCGAGCATGACAGTAAATATAAATTCCTGACATTGATAATATTATGACTGGTCTTTGTAGATCTCGAGCCATAGATCGTTTTGGCGCAAGAATCGAAACATTCCGACTTACGGTTTTGGAGTTATGGTCAAATTACAAAAAGTAGTTCAAAACCGTAAACGAGAATTCGTAACTGAAATTGAACCCTCGTAAAATACGTAAGTCAGTGAAGAATCTTGGTAATTAAATACTAGAGGTAAAAAGGAAGGTGTGATAGAAAACCTCATGTGAAACGGATCGTTTTCCGATTTTATAAAAATGTTGGAATCAAAGTTAAACGCGAACGAACCCCTAAAAACCCGCTTGGTTATAACTTTGGTAAAATACTTAGAAAACGAACGATAAAACTCGCGGTATAATCTCGGTTCGTAATCGATCGACTTTAGAACTTATACGACCTAGGTATATACCGAGCGTGGGTATGATGACATGTCGTAATAACGAATAAATGTCGGATCGTATCAGTAATAAAAAGAGTTACACTAAAAGGTGTATAACGAGATAATTCGAAAACGTGTTTCGATTTTAGTGAAGTTATACCTAGACTTTTAAAACGTGTTAAGTGGTTAATCTCGAATGTTCTGATTGTTTTTAGATCATCGAGCAGGCCAAGGACACGCTATCTCCACCCACACCTGATTACCAGGCAAGTGTTCAAAGCTCTGAACCTGTTGTTGTGATAATATATATATGTGATTGCCATGTTACATATGCCATAGCATACATGCCTATTGTCAAAATTATATTATGATACATGTTCCCTGAATTGATATTGGCTTATAGACTACATACGAATTATCAGTTATAAGCCGGATTGTTTGGATAAGACCCTTAGCGAAGGGCATATGATATTCAACGACAGATTATTATTTATCTAAGGAATGTTATTATTAAACGTTATTTATATTCCCATAAAGTATCAATTACTTGGAAATATTTCGAGGAATGTTATTCGAGTATTATCTCAGTCGAGAGATATTAAATGAATGTTAGTTTCGAATATTCATTTAGAGTTGATTATTTAATGAATATTATTTTGATATTCATTAGAAGGTTATTTATTAAATGAATATTACTTTTGAATATTCATTTAAGGTTTTATGTACGTGATGAATATTATTTTAAAATATTCATTGGAAGTTCTATTTATTTAAGGAATATTATTTCGCTTATTCCTTTAAAGTTTTGATTACTAAATGATTATTATTTGGATATTCATTTAGAAGATTATTTACTAAATTAATATTATTTTCAAATATTCATTTAAGGTTTGACTTATTTATTGAATATTATTTTAAATATTTATTGTTGTTTAATTATTTAATGAATATTATTTTGAATATTCATTTAAGGAGGGATTTATTTAGTGAATAATTTTATATATTCATTCGAGGATTACTTACGAGCAATATTATGATTTAATAATATTCCGTAATTATTATTGATTTAATAAATATTCTTGGAATATTTATTTAATTCTTTTAAATTCTTTTTAAAATGATTTATATTATTCGGAGATTATCTTTCACCTCCAGATATTATGTAAAATATTTCGGAGTCTTTTTACGACTATTTTATCAAGGAAAGGTTCCCAACTCTTTATTTTTCATTTAAATCTATCTACAAAAGATTTAAATGCTCGCTCAAACTTCCATATTATAGGGGAACCTACTTGAGCAATTTTATTTATCTTGTTGACTTCCCGGTCATAATTTATCCTTTTCACTCGCAACTTGGTTGCTATGGACTCATTAAGTCTGTGTGTACCTTCTCATCATTCGAGGGGTAAGATTTTTGGAACAAGTTGATATCCATTAACAAGCAAAAGCTTGGAAAATGTTGATGAATTTTCCTTTCCAACTAGATACGACTACTTTGTGGAGTCTTATCAACAAGTATTTCACTTGGGGAAGGGAGGACAAACTCTACGTTTCAATGCTGTGGATTTATTCGAACTAGGAGTCGTGTGTAAGAGGCCGAGTCGCGCGGTCCATCACAAGGCCTAACCATTGGCCAGGGAGTTACTATTAAAGGCAATCTACAAGTGGAGCCGTCAGTTCTTCCTTCTACCGGTAGTAAACTATATTGGGCTGTACCATCCCCGACTGATCATCAGGGAGTGGGACAGCTGGAGCGTGATAACTCCAGTATTGGTTCATCTCCCAAATTGGGAATTCCCTGCAACACGTATCGAAGAGACTTCTTTCAGGTTGACGGTGTCTTCCGCAACGCGTATCGAAGACACTTCTTTCAGGTTGTAGGACTTCGAAAAATGTTAATAACTGGAATTGCAATATTTTCCTTGCAAGTTCCTCTTTATATGATAAATGATAATATCTTTCTTACTTTGACTTAGCAGATATTACCATAAAATAAATACTTTAAGTTACCTTGTAACTTCATCGTTCATATTATACTGGCATCATTTCCGTAAATGCATGGCATATGGTTTTTGAGATACTTTTGAACTGTTATATATTATCGTTCAGTTAAACATTATTATTGGTGGGCTAGTGCTCACCATTGCTTTATTATTATATAACAACAACAGCTAGACCAGATGACTCGCACAAGGCGCACTCGACGCTGGCGGGGACGATGAGACTACCAGAGCCGAAGAAAAAGCTATTGGTAGGATAGATTCATTCTTTCAGTACCAAATATATGGGCTGGTATGACTTATGATAATGGATGGCAAAGAGTATGTATTCAAATTGTAATTCTTTTTGGATTGTAAGAACTAATAATGTGCTTAATAAAATTTGGTAGTTACTCTGATTTCATCTCAGGGACTATAACGGGTGTGTTTTATGTTATTGTTTTAGGTCACAAGGTTTTAATTTAATATTTATGTTGAGTTGTGGATGGGAATTGAGACGGTATCGACCTGACCCCGGATCTGGGGGTGTTACAGTGCACCCCGGTAGCACCAAGATGTATAGGGATTTGAAGGAGTTTTAGTGGTGGCCCAATATGAAAAAGGACATAGCAGAGTGGGTAAGCAGATGCTTGACCTGCCAGCGAGTGAAAGCAGAGCATCAGAGACCCAGTGGACTTTTACATCCCTCAGAGATTCCCGAATGGAAATGGGAACATATAACCATGGATTTCGTAGTAGGTTTACCAAGGACCAAAGCTAATCATGACGCCACATGGGTGATCATTGATCGGCTAACGAAGTCAGCTCATTTTCTTCCAATCAATGAGAGATACACGGTCGACAGACTAGTGGATATCTACTTAAAATACATAGTGGCGCGACATGGAGTCCCAGTCGCCATCGTATCTGATCGAGATCCTAGGTTTAACTCCAGATTTTGGAGAAGCTTTCAAGAATGTGTAGGGACCAGACTAAACATGAGCATGGCATACCACCCCCAGACAGACGGGAAAAGTGAAAGAACCATCCAAACACTGGAAGATATGTTGAGAGTCTGTGCTATAGACTTTAAAGGAAATTGGGATGATCACTTGCCAGTGATTGAGTTCTCTTACAACAATAGTTTCCATGCAAGCATAGGAATGCCACCTTACGAGGCCATTTATGGAAGTAAATGTCGATCTCCCTTGTATTGGGATGAAGTTGGAGAGCGAAAGATGCTCGGGCCCGAAGTGGTCCAACGGACTAAGGATGCAGTAGATCTAATCAGAGGATGCTGGTAGCAGCTCAAGACCGACAAAAGAGATATGCCGACTTAGCTCGGAAAGGTAAGGAATATGAAGTTGGAGACCTAGTGTTTTTGAAGGTATCTCCTTGGAAAGGTTTAATGAGGTTTGGGAAGAAAGGAAAGCTGAGCCCTAGGTATATTGGACCATTTGAGATCCTAAGACGCATCTTTTATATAACTTGGTGAAGTAACATTTTTTGCCATATTTTATATAACTTATTGAGTGTGATGAT
Source organism: Saposhnikovia divaricata (assembly GCA_036435485.1). NCBI lineage: Eukaryota > Viridiplantae > Streptophyta > Magnoliopsida > Apiales > Apiaceae > Saposhnikovia > Saposhnikovia divaricata. The sequence goes on along the minus strand of CM071601.1, from coordinate 120,631,046 downwards.
GGCCAAATAACTAATTTAGCGTTAAAGGTTTATTTATTATTATTATAGATCTTAATTAGATTTTCGCTTATCCCAAGATTTTTTAAGGAATATATATTGCTTTTTAGCTTTCAAACTATACTCAATGTAAGAACCCAGATTTTGGATAGAATTAAAACTTTTTATTATGTATGGATGTAAAAGTGAATAGTGGGTACGACTATGATATAACGAATGTTCTAATGAATGAATGGAATGGATTTGGATTCAAGTATTTATATGTCATGAAGAATGCTATTGGTTGACAATGTAGATCAGAATTATCTATCTCCTAGGAAATTAAGATTTGATAATTCCAAAGGGAAAGGTTATTCTTATGTCATCCAAATCGATATCTGTTATCAGTCCAGTGGTTCCGTAAAACGGATAAGGAACGATCGAAAGGGAACAGGGACAATTGTACAACCTTAAGAGAATAAGTAAAGAAAAGGGATGAATAGTGATTTTGGTGGAATTAGGAATATTATTAGACGATGCTATATAGAAGTACCCGGAACGAAATTCTGAGTTCGTATTATTGATCCAGAGAGAAAAAGAGTGTATGTAAAAGCTATCGGATTCTGAAAAATGGCATTTTATTTTCCCCGAGATTCCCAAGATACGGGATGATTTAGAGATTTATTTAAAAAGATTTGAGAAAGTTGGAATCAAAGATTATAGAAAAGGAGTAAGAATGATTATAGAAAAATTAAGGAGGTTTCCGGTAAAACCCTAACTAGAAATCTTTGAATTATTCCACAGAACGATTAGCGAATTAAGTAATAACCGGACAAGGAAACAAGCAGGGGAAGCTAGATGCATGCATGTGTTATTAGGAAATATCTAGTAACTAACCTAGTTATATTACTAACTAGAACCATTAGAAACCAACTAATACTTAGCAAAGCAAGCTACTAGTTAGCAAGAGTTAATCCATGATCAACACATGCCATCCAATATCACCATCCATTCCATAAACACTTTATTAAAGTAAGGCAAGATGACATATTATCCAAGCTAAGCTACTTTATGCATTATTACCAAAAAATCAACCAAGCAAATCCATTTCCTCTCCATTCTTCAAACATTCGGCCCTTTGCTAATTCAAGGACAAAAAAATCAACTTCCAACCATTGTTTGACCTTCTAATTTTTAAGGTGAGTTCTATATTTCAAGAAACTAATCTCCTAGAAATTTTAAGTCCAAATTCCTTTGTTTCCATTTTCAAAAAAATTAAGAAAAAGGAGGGTGAATAGTGTTCTTCAAGATCTAACTTTGTTTTTATGATTTCTTTGGTTGATTCTAGCTAGCTTAAGCACTCTCAAGGATCATTCAAGGCTTATTAAGGCTAGGACAAACTCTCAAGAAGGTATAACCATTTATAACTCTAGATCTTACTTTAAGATTTTGTATGTTCTTGATGATCTAAGCTTAGTAATGTGTTAGTATGGTTATAATCATGATTATGTAAGTAGTTTGATGGATTTATAACATGATTATTACTATGACCAAGTAATGTGTTCTTGGACTAATTAAGGTGACAATCATGTTTACAAGTTGTATGGATGCTCGGTGTGGCTTGGATTGATGATTATGATTTTTGGAACGATCGCTTTATAGCCGTTATAATGCCAAAATTTCATTAACCACTAAAAATCCGTTCATGACAGTCGGCATAACTCACTGACCTTAGAAATATTTTGACATGTCCTTGTAGATCTCGAGTCGTAGATCATTTTAGAAAAAGAATCGAATCAAACGGACTTACGGTTTAGGAGTTATGATCGATTTACTAAAAGTAGTTCGAAACCGTAAACGAAAGACGTAACTGAAATTGAACCCTCGTAAATTATGAAAGTCAGTGACGAGTCATAGTAATTAAATATTAGAGGTCATAAGGAAGATGTGAAAGAAAACCACATGTTAATCGGATCGTTTTTCAATTTTATAAAAATGTTTGAATCAAGGTTAAATGCGAACGAACCCCTAAAAACCCGCTTGGTTATAACTTTGGTAAATCATTTAGAAAACGAGCAACTCGAGATATAACCTTGGTTCGTAAACGACCTACTTTAGCACTTACATGACTTAGGTATATACCAAGTGTAACTGTAACGACGAGCCGGAATAACGAACAAATGTCGGGTCGAAACGAGGTCAATAAGAGTACAAAAAAAGGGGTGCGTAACGAGATAATTCAAAATCGTGTTTTGACTTAAGTTAAGTTATACTTAACTTTTTAAAAGAAAAGTGTTACGTTATTAATCTCCAATATTCTGATTGTTTATAGATCACCGAGCAGACCCAGAGCACACTACCTCTACCCACACCCGACTACCAGGCAAGTTTCAAATCCTTTTAAAGGCTGTTGTTGTGAATATATATATGCTTTTTGTTATACATATGCCATGTCATGCATGCCTACATCCAAGTTATATTGATATACTTGTTCCTTGAATTATTGTTGGCTTATAAGCTAGATAGTGAATAATCAAGTTATAAGCTGGAAGTTGTTAAGTCCCTTAGAGAAGGGCATATATATCGTATTCGTTGAATATAGACCGGGAGTCAGTACTTCTTGATATATCGTAATTACCTTCGAGGGAAATATTTAAGTAATTATTTTCCATTATTTGGTTGACGAATATTATTTGAATATTCGTCCGAGATCATTTAATTAACGATCATTACCTCAATTAATTATTTGAACGTTATCTATTCAATGAATATTATTTTTCAATATTCATTTAAAGTTGATTCATTTATCGAATATTATTTCGAATATTCCTTTAAAGCTTGGATTACTAAATGAATATTATTTTGATATTCATTTAGAATATTATTCTTTAAATGAATATTACTTTTTGAATATTCATTTAAGTTCCCATTTACTTAGTGAATATTATTTTAAAATTCATCTGATGTTATATTTATTTGTCGAATATTATATTTAATATTCCTTTCAAGTCTTATTAATTAAATGAATATTATTTTGAATATTCATTTAAATATTTAATAAATATTTTCTCTTTATTCCCTCGAGAATTATTCTGAGAAATACTTCGATTTAAATATTCGTTCATAGTTATAAGTCTTCTTTAACTATTTTTGATTCAATAAATATTCTATGAATATTTATCCGATACTCTGAAATGACTTCAAATATTATCTTCGACCTTCGATTATTATAAAATTTCTTCGGAGTCATATTATTATTAATATTATATCAAGAAAGGTTCTCAAAATTTCATTCTTCCTTCGAATCTATCTTCCAAATAATAAGGGAACCTTACTTGAGAAATGTTATTTATTTTGTTGACTTCCCGGTCATAAATCTTTTGAAACTATTCTTTTAACTCGCAACTTGGTTGTTGTTCATCTATCAAATCTTGTGCACATCCTCATCATTCGAGGGGTAGGAATGTTGGAACAAGTTGGTATCCATTAACAAGCAGTAGATTGGGAAATATTGGTGAATTTTCCTTTCCAACTAGATACGACTATTTTGTGGAGTCTTATCAACAAGTATTATACTTGGGGAAAGGGGGACGAACTTTATGTTTCAGAGTTATGGATGTTATACGAACTACGAGCTGCGTAAGTGGCCGAGTGGCGCCGGTCCAACAATGGCCCAACCGTTGGCCGGGGGGTTCCAGAGGGCGATGGACAAGTAAATCCGTCGGTGCTTCCTTCTACATGTAGAGAACAAGAGATGGGGAGCATATCATGCGACTGATCATCATAAATGTTATGGCTCCTGGCGCGTCAATGCTCCGATATTAGTTCACCTTTCAAATGTTGGAAATTTTCTACAGCACCATCGGTGTTGGCAGGTGAAAAAGTGATGGAATCTGGAATTGCAACATTTTCTGCAAGTTCCTCCTTTATGATAAATAATGCTATATTGCTTATCTTTGGCATAGCAGATGTTTCCATAGAAGTATATCTTTGAGTTACCTTGTAACTTCATCTTTTATATTATACTAGCACTATCTTCGTTAATGCATGGCATATGGCTTCAAAGATATTTGAACTGCTGCATATATTTTCACTGTTCAGTCATACTATTGTTGGTGGGCTATTGCTCACCCTTGCTTATTTATTATGTCACAACAATAGCTAGGACAGATGGCTCACGTAAGGCGCACTCGGCGCAAGAAGGTTACCCGACCCACAGGACTCCCCGCTGATATCGTTGCTGCCATTGCTGAGGTAGCATAGATAGACAGCTTTTGCTTCCAGTTTAACTATATGTATAAATAATGTTAATCAACGGCAAAAACTTTAAACTTATGTTGTTACTCCTTTTGGGATTGTAATAACTTTTATTCGTAAACCCTTTATGTAAGATTTATTTCAATTTCATCTCTGGGACTATAACTGTTGTGTGTGTGTGTGATTGGATATTATTGTGGGGTCACTGCATGTTGTTTATTTATTTGGACTCAAGTCAAGTGTTATTTATGGAAATTGAGACAGTAACGACCCAATCCTTGACCCCGGATCTGGGGGTGTTACACTCAACAATAAAATTATTACTAATTTAATTTTTTTTAAAGTCATTAATGTAATGCCCAAAATTATTCTTTGAATTAACGATACTGATGTGGAATAAAAATTAGGGTTGTTAAATTACGGCTAGGGTTCATGAGCTTCGTGCTTTAATGGCTGCGCTTGCATTGTCGTGACCTAATTCGGGTCCTCACAAGATGCCTACGTATCTCAAAGTTGAGAATCAAGCCAAGACGTAGTTCTGAGGGGTCTGGCCCTTATATAGGCTGTGGGAGCCTTGGAATTGTAATAGGGTTTGGAGACTTGGTGGACAAGTCACCGTCATTGAGGAAGGTTCTGACTCCTTCCTTATGGGAGTTAGTTTCCATGTCGAATTAGGTGCCTTTTGAGGCTACATCTTATCCCAGGGATATTCTAGAACGTTCCTTGTTTCCAGAACGTTCCCGATTTGTGGATCAGGCCCATGTTAGAAACAAGCTTATATCGGGCGTCCCCGGTTCGGGCTGTTCTTTGGGCTTAATCATTAATTATGAATTTAATGCCCAACTAGGGTTTCGAGCCTTATTTATGAGCCAATAAATATTATATTAATTATGTCTTTAGGGATTATTTTTCACCCATATCATTTGCCCCCCAACTTCTAGGAAAACTTGATTTCGTAGAAGTTTAAGGTCACACCGGCCCTACCAGGGTATCGTCTTACAGTGAAGTGTGGAGCGACCTACACATTCACAATGACTAAAATTCTATCCCAAGTTAATACTTAAGAAAGTTAAACGTTCCTTGGCCTCTTGAACCTTTTTCTTAAGATTTCTGGGCCTTTCGGGAATAGGATTAGTGCCGTTTCGAGCTCGTAGACACCAATCCAAGTGCAATTCGTGCATAGGATCCCTTATCATAAATTCATTATTGATTTATTTCCTTCAACTTATCTAATTTTGGGTTAATATCAGGCAGTCGTCGCTCATAAGCCTTAATAAGGGCTAATTCTTGAGCTAGAGACGCTATCTTGGCCCTAATCGGGGCTAAACAACCCTAAACGGGGCTATAAAGGCCTTTATCGAGGTTAACTAATTCGTACTTAATGTAATTACTACTAGGATATCCACCCTTAACCTTGAGATAGGTTAATTTTTGAGTGGAAGTCCTTAAACGTCGATAATCGAGGTTAATCACCCCCTAATTGTGATTAGTGAAACCCTAACCCCAAATTTTGGAGTCAAGCCAATCTAGTAGAGATTCTTATAACCTCATGGTTGTAGAAAGAATCACGTGAAAATTCTCATTTTTGAGTTGTTTAGGCAAGGAATACGGTCCCTCAGGGTCTTTCAACACCCTCACGGTTTCTGAACACCCCTGACATTTCTAAACCCAAATTTTAAAGTTGAGCTTATATGATAGGGATTCTTATAATCTCCTGGTATGAAGAAGAATCACATGAAAACATGCATTTTTGAATGTTTTGAAGGCGAAATACCTCATTTTAAGCTGGTTTTCAAACCAGACCTTGTTTCAAACAAGGTCATTTTTTTCAACTTTATGAAATCACTAGGGAACCTACATAGGCTTGTAAAGGACCTTATACGGTTCCTGAATCTCAAATTTGAGCTCAAACGGAGCATTTTTGAGCGTTCTGGGGCCAAACGAATCAGCTAGGGGTCCAGGTTGCTCTGGTTGGCCATTCGGCCAAGGGTGCCTGGTCGGCCACCCCTAGTCGGCTGGGCCCCAATTTTTTTTTTTGAATTTTGGCCAAATTTTGACTATTTGACTTTTACTTTTGACCTTGACTTTGACCAAAGCCAAATCTTGTTTTGAACTCCCCTCCTTGTTTCTAGAGTGATTTTACAACACCATGGTTGATTTTGTGATCCTTGATCTCAAACAACCTACTTCTTAGTTTTCAGGACCTTCCAGGTCTTAACTTGTTCTTGAACTCTTGGTTTCAAATAACCTTGGGTTAAACTATGACCCTTGGCTTCAAGACATCCTTGCATACTTACAATAAGGTGTTTCGAACAACCTTGGCCTTGCCCCCTTTATCACAGAGGTCTTTGTTTCTTTAATTGTTCGTATGGGGATTTCCCTTATTTTCAACACCTGACTTCATGTCTAGGATACTGTGGTCGGTTTTTATCCTTGATTTCATAATTAAGAACTTTAAATCTCTTACCTTGTTTGTAGGACTGTGCCTTATCTTGATTTTGTTCAATGGTTCCTGACTTTCAGGCCTTGAATTCAATCAACCAGCTTAATCTGGGGCAAACAACCTTGTTGGCCATCTAGGCTTATATTTTGTGCAGAGATTCAAAACCCCCACTATGTATTTTAGAGTATATCCTCCAAAATTCCTTAAAATGTTAGTTTTTAACTAATCTTGGTGTTTAGTGCCTTAACCGTGGGTTTTTGGCTTAATTCTCTGTTTAGGCTTAATAAGCATGAGTTAGCACAACCTCCTAGGTTGCTAATTATGTTGTCTGCATTTCCATTCATTTCTTTCGCTTATTCTTACGAATTAGATCGTTTATTCGACTCGATTTCGAGTTCATAAGGCCTTTTTCCTGTTATTTTCAGCTATTTAACCTGTAAACGCGGGTCGTCGGAAAAATGACCTGCTATGGAGGGTCGCCATTTTCCTTATAAAAGAGTGTGGGTGGAAGTCATTCTTCACACTTCCTTCTTCTCTCAAAGAAAATTTCTCTCTGAAGAGCTCTCAAGCTTCAAGTGTTTCTTTCAATTTCAGACAAGTTCGATGGCAAGTGAGGGTGGTCAGAGCACCGTGGTTCCTTCTAAGGGCCTTCTCCAAGCAATCAATAGGAAGACCAAAGACAACAATAGGAAAGGTAAGGTCTTTCCTCCTCGTTATCAGTTAACTTTACCCCAGCTCTTAGACGAGCCCGGGGACGTGTTTCCAAACAACGCAGAATTCGACTCTTTCACATTCCCTAGCACTTTAGATGTAGGATGTAAGAACATAGATTTTTGGTAGGAACTAAAACTTTTATTTTGTATCAATGAAAAAGTGAATAGTGGTTCTGACTACGATGTATTAGTGGTTGTAACGGATGAATATTTTAATGGATATGGGTTCAGTGTTTGTGTACTATATGAATGATGTAAATGGATTGACAATATAGATAAGAATAATCTCTCGTCAAGAAAATAAAGATGTGGTATATAAACAGAGAAAGTATTCTCGTGTCATCCAAATCGATATCTGTTATTAGTCCCGTTATTCCGTAAAAGGGTTAAGGAACGCCCGAAAGAGAACAAGGACATCTTTATGAATACAAGGAATAAAAAAGAGAATAAAGTGTGAATAATGTTTTTGGTGGAAACAAGAACATTATTAGACGACACTATATAGAAGTACCCGGAACGGATTTCTGAGCTCGTATTAATGATCTAAGGGGAAAAAGAGTGTATGTAAATGTTATCGGATTCTGAAAAATAGCACTTTTATTTTCCCCGAGATTTTTCTGGACACTGAAAGACTTAAGGATTTATTAAAAAGATTTAAGGAATATGGATTCAAGAATTATTAAAGAGAATTGAGAATGATAGTATAAATGTTAGGACGGTTTCCGGTAAAACCCTAATTAGAAATCTTTGCGATATTCCCCCGAACGATCAATGAATTGAGCAATAACCGGACAAAGAAACAAGCAGAGAGCCAAGATACAAGCATGTGCAAGTGGATAGGATCAAGTAACCAAGCTAGTTACAAAGCTAACTAGTAACATTAGAAATCAAACCATTTAGTAAGCTTAAACACCTCATCTCACCACAAAACACTAACACATGTCCAAGATGATGCATGGGATGACTTAAGCACTTTAAGAAAGCCACTTTCTGCAAGATATTTTCCATACATCACAATAATGCACATTAGATTAGATGAGAGCATAAGAAAAGCAAGACAACTCCATTCTCTCCATTTTCTTAAACCTGCCCAGCAAGAACCACTATGAAAGAAAAATTCATATCTCCATTTCTATCCATGATAAAGTCAACAAATTCTAACCATAGCTTCTCCACTCCATGGTCAAGGTTCGTTCAAAATTTCATGGCAATCCAAGTAGTATAGCCTAGTTAAACCCCTCCCCAAAGTTGAAGAAACCAAACTGCCCTGTTCGGGACAGTTTCTGTCCAGCGGAAAAAGGGGGCTCAAAACCATATCTAGGAAGCTTTAAATCTGATGATCTAGGACTCAAAACAAAGCTTATGAAGAGGCCAAGATGTGGTAAAAATTTGAGAGCCATACTCTTATTTTTCAATTTGTTATGAATTTTACAAGATTGGTGACGTATAGTAAATCTTAGAAACTAACTTTGAGTTCTTATTTTCTTTGGTGGATCTAAGTTGTAATAATGCTATACAAGGACAAATCAAGTCTTAGTAAGGTCTTAGCACTCTCCAAGGAAGGTATACCCTTGAAACCCTAGATCTTGTTTTGAGATTTATGCATGTTCTTGATGGATTTAAGTTTAGTGATGATGTTAGTATGATTACAAGCATGATTATGTAGTGATTATTTGATTTAAGAGATATGATGATCATGTTGGTAAAGTAGATGATTTTGGACAGTTGGGGGGATGATTAATATGTGTATAAGTTGTATGGATGCCCGGCGTGGCTTGGTTTTGATGATTATGATTTTTGGAACGTCCGATTTATAGCCGTCGTAATGCCGAATTTTTGTTAACACTTAGAAACCGAGCATGGCAGTTAATATTAGTTCCTGACCTTGGTAATATTATGACTTGTCCTTGTAGATCTCGAGCCATAGATCGTTTTGGCGTGAGAATCGAAACATTCCGACTTACGGTTTAGGAGTTATGGTCAAATTACTAAAATTGGTTTGAAACCGTAAGTAAAAGTTCGTAACTTCAATTGAACCCTCATAAAGCATGTTATTCAGTGGAAAATCTTGGTAAACAAATTCTAGAGGTCATAAGGAAGGTATGAGAGAAAACCACATGTCAAACGGATCATTTTTCGATTTTATAAAAATGTTCGAATCAAAGTTAAACGCGAACGAACCCCTAAAAATCCGCTTGGTTATAACTTTGGTAAAACACTTAGAAAATGGACGATAAGACTCGAGGTATAATATTGATCCATAAACAACCTAATTTAGCACTTAAATGGCTTAAGTAATACCAAGTGTAAGTTTGATGACATGTCTTAATAACGAACAAATGTCAGACCATATCGGTGACAAAAAGAGTTACACAAAAGGGTGCATAACAAGATAACTTGAAAACGTGTTTCGACTTAAGTGAAGTTTATACTTAGACTTTTAAAAGGTGTTAAGTGGTTAATCTCGAATGTTCTTATTGTTTATAGATCATCGAGCAGACCCAGGACACGCTATTTCTACCCACACCCGATTACCAGGCAAGTTTCCAATACCTTGGAACTGTTGTTGTGATAATATGTATATCTGTTGTTTCTGATACATATGCCATAGCATGCATGCCTATTGTCAAATTATATTATGATACTTGTTCCCTGAATTGATATTGGCTTATAGACTAGATACGGATTATCAGTTATAAGCCGGATTATTTTAGTAAGATCCTTAGCGAAGGGCATATGATATTCAGTATTAAATATAGATCGGGAGTCGGTATTTTGAGATATATAGATAGTCGTGGAAACCCGGAGGGATTCCAACGACAGATTATTATTTATCTTGGGGAATGTTGTTTGAGTGTTATCTCTGTCGAGAAATATTAGGTGAATATTATTTTTGAATATTCACTTAGAGTTTGATTATTTAATGAATAATTACTTTGATATTCATTGAAATTTTATTTATTAAATGAATATTACTTTCGAATATTCATTTAAGGTTTTATGTACTTGATGAATATTATTTTAAAATATTCATTGGAAGTTCTGTTTACTTAAGGAATACTATTTCGAATATTCCTTTAAAGTTTTGATTACTAAATGAATATCATTTGGATATTCATTTAGAAGATTATTTATTAAATGAATATTATTTTCAAATATTCATTTAATGTTTGACTTATTTATTGAATATTATTTTAAATATTTATTGGAGTTATTATTTAATGAATATTATTTTGAATATTCATTTAAGGAGGGATTTATTTAGAAAATAATTCTATATATTCATTCGAGGATTACTTACGAGTAATATTATGATTTAATAATATTCCGTAATTATTATTGATTTAATAAATATTCCTGGAACATTTATTTAATTCCTTTAAATTCTTTTTAAAATGATTTATATTATTCGAAGATTATCTTTCACCTTCAGATATTATGTAAAATATTTCGAAGTCTTTTTACGACTATTTTATCAGGGAAAGGTTCCAAACTCTTTATTTTTCATTTAAATCTATCTTAAAAGGATTTAAATCCTCGCTCAAACTTCCATATTATAGGGGAACCTTACTTGAGAAATGTTATTTATCTTGTTGACTTCCCGGTCATAAATCTTTTAAAACTATTCTTTTCATTCGCAACTTGGTTGCTGTTTATCAATTGAATCTTTGAGTAACCTTCTCATCATTCGAGGGGTAAGATTATTGGAATAAGATGGTATCCTCTAACAAGCAGTAGCTTGGGAGATATGATGTTGAATTTTTCTTTCCAACTAGATACGACTACTTTGTGGAGTCTTATCAACAAGTATCATACTTGGGGAAAGGGGGACAAACTTTACGTTCAGAGTCAGGAACTTCTTTTCGAACTTGGAGTCGTGTAAGAGGCCGAGTAGCGCCGGTCCATCCCATTGCCCCAACCGTTGGCCGGGGAGATCTAACAGGGCGGTAGACAAGTAAATCCGTCAGCTCTTCCTTCTACCGGTAGTAAATTTAAAATTGAGCTGTACAATCTGCGACTGATCATCGTAAGGATTGGAACAGCGGGTGCGATGAATACTCCAGCATTATTTCATCATTCAAATTCATTTATTTTCTGCAACATTATCATTGTTGGCAGTATTGAAAAAGTATTCATAATTGGAATTGCAATATTTTTCCTGCAAGTTCCTCTTTTATGACAAAAGATAATATCTTGCTTATCTTTGACATAGCAGATATTTCCACCTATATATACATTTTGAGTTACCTTGTAACTTCATCGTTTATGTGATACTGCCATCATTTCCGTAAATTCATGGCATATGGTTTGAAAGATACTTTTGAACTGTTATATATTATCGTTCAGTTATACATTATTGTTGGTGGGCTATTGCTCACCCTTGCTTTATTATTATATCACAACAGCAGCTAGATCAGATGACTCGCACAAGGCGCACTCGACGCTGGCGAGGACGATGAGTGTAAGAACCCCAAATTTTGGATATAATTAAAACTTTTTTATTATGTACTGAGGTAATGGTGAATAGTGATTACGACTACGATGTGACGATTGAGATAATGAATGAAAGGAATAGATTTGGATTCAAATGTTTATATGCCATGAAGAATACTATTGGTTGACACTTTAGATAAGAATTATCTATCTCCTAGGGAATTGAGATTTGATAATTCTAAAGGAGAAGATTAATCTTATGTCATCCAAATCGATATCTGTTATTGGTCCAGTGGGTCCGTAAAAAGGTTAAAGAACGATCGAAAGAGATCAGGGACAATTGTACAACCCTAAGAGAATAAGTAAAGAATAAAGAATGAATAGTGTTTTTGGTGGAAAAGAGAATATTATGAGACGACACTATATAGAAGTATTTGGAACGGATTTCCGAGGTCGTAATAGTGATCCAGGGGGAAAATAAGTGTATGTAAAAGCTGTCGGATTCTGGAAAACCGCACTTTTATTTTCTCCGAGAGTTCCCTGGACACTGATAGACTTAAGAATTTAACGAAGGGATTTAAGGAATATAAATTCGAAAGTTAGTAAGAAAGATGGAGAATGATAGTATTAATATTAAGAAGATTCCCGGTAAACCCTAATTAGAAATCCGTGAAATATTCCTACGAACGATCAATCGAAACGAGCAATAACCGGACAAAAGAAACAAGCAGAGGAAGCAAGAGTCATGCATAAGCCACTAGAAAATATCTAGCAACCAAGTGGGCTCAAGTAACTAGCTTGGTTATGGAATGAACAAGTACTTAGCTAAATCCAACTCCAAGTTAGCTAGCAACCATTTAAAACACAACACATGTCTTGCCCAATTGCATCATCTAGTGCATCACACTCCACTAACACAACCAAGATGAGATATTATCTAGCAAAGGATCACTTTATGCATTATTACCACAAAACAAATCAAGAAAACACAAACTCTCTCCATTTTCTTAAACCTGCCCAGCAAGAACCACTATGAAAGAAAAATTCATATTTCCATTTCTATCCATGATAAAATCACCAAATTTTAACCATAACCTCTCCACTCCATGGGTAATATTCGCTCAAAATTTCATGGCCAACAAAGTAGTATAGCCTAGTCAAATCCATGCTCAAAGTTGGGGAAACAAATCTGCCCAGTTTCTATCCAGCAGAAAAAGAGGGCTCAAAACCCTAGCTAGGAAGCTTCATATCTGATGATCTAGGACTCAAAACAAATCTTATGAAGAGCCCAAGATGTGGTAAACATTTGAGAGCTAAATTCTTATTTTTCAATTTTCTATGATTTTTACAAGTTTAGGGTGAATAGTAACTTCCAAGAACTAATCTTTGATTTCTTGTTTTCTTTGGTTGATCCAAGCTTTGTTAAGGCTATACAAGGACTAGAACAAGCATAGTAAGGCTAGTACATACTCCAAGGAAGGTAATCATCTCAAGAAACCCTAGCTCTTAGTTTAAGTTTTGATGATTATTGGATGATTTTGAGATTAGTTATGAAATGATTTTGAGATTGGTGATTATTGGAATTGCAATATTTTCCTTGCAAGTTCCTCTTTATACGATAAACGATAATATCTTGCTTATTTTGACTTAGCAGATATTTCCACAAAATACATACTTTAAGTTACCTTGTAACTTTATCGTTCATATTATACTGGCATCATTTCCGTAAATGCATGGCATATGGTTTGAAAGATACTTTTGAACTGTTATATATTATCGTTCAGTTAAATATTATTGTTGGTGGGCTATTGCTCACCCTTGCTTTATTATATATCACAATAACAGCTAGACCAGATGACTCTCACAAGGCGCACTCGACGCTAGCGTGGACGATGAGACTACCAGAGCTGAAGAGAAAGCTATTGGTAGGATAGATTCATTCTTTCAGTTCCAAATATATGGGCCAGTATGACTTATGTTAATGGATGGCAAAGAGTATGTATTCACGTTGTAATTCTTTTTGGATTTTAAGAACTCATAATGTGCTTAATAAAATTTGGTAGTTACTCTGATTTCATCTCTGAGATTATAACGGGTGTGTTTTATGTTGTTGTTTTGGGTCACAAGGTTGTAATTTAATATTTATGTTGAGTTTGTGGATGGGAATTGAGACCGTAACGACCAGATCCCTGACTCCGGATCTAGGGGTGTTACAATGAGACTACCAGAGCCGAAGAGAAAGCTATTGGTAGGAGAGATTCATTCTTTCAGTACCAAGTATATGGGCTAGTATGACTTATGTAAATGGATGGCAAAGAGTATGTATTTATATTGTGATTCTTTTGGGTTGTAAGAACTCAAAATGTGATTAATAAAATTTGATTGTTACTCTGATTTCATCTCTGGGACTATAACGGGTGTGTTTTATATTGTTATGTTGGCTCATAAAGATGTAATTTATTTTATGTTGAAGTAAGTTCAAGTATTGTGGACAGAAATGGAGACCGTAACGTTCGGATCCCGGACCCCGGATCTGGGGGTGTTACATAGGAGATATTAAAGACTTACTCAAATACGAATTTCCTTCTGGTTTGAAACTCAGAATCCCCATACCAAGAGATAGAACTTGTAATTGGCATCCTGAGAACTAATTTGTATACAAAGGTGCTATTACCAACCCTTGCCAACTATATCCCAACTCCTGGAAATTTATCTTCATTTTTATGGTTGAATACATCAAAGGAGGCATCCGCCTTAGCATTCCATTGTTTAGACATTTATTCACTTTCAAGAGTAGCCCTATTACTAGAAAAGGATGGGTAAGCATCCAACATCGTACAAAGTCCATAATGATTATCAATGCTGCCTCCGTGCCTGATTTATACCACAATTGGAGGCATGAATTTTTCATCCTTAGATGGAAAGGGGGAGACAGCTGGGGTGACTTTTTCAGGCCTAAATTCAATCACGTGAATGATGAGGGTGTTAGTGAGCTTTAACTCACAAGTGAAGAAATAACTCAGCGGGACTGGCTTGTTTCAATCTTCCAAAATGCTCACTATCGTGAAGTCGTGACTGAACATGCCTTGATAGAGGCCGGGCTTAGTAGTATCCCTCTCGAGGGTAATCCTTACTTTAACTTCTTTATTTTCATCATACTTGTTCTTATTCCAACATTATTTCTTTGCCTTTATTTGCAGTGCTGAGGAAATTGATAGCCAGCCAAGTCGCTCTCCTCAAATTACTAAAAGGATGATTAAGAAGGCTGAGAAAGAGGCCAACCTTGATGACGTACCAGTTCCTGAATTCCTTCAGCATTGCTCAAAAGCTGGAAAAAGAATCAGGGGTTCAGATGAGAGTATGAAAACATCGTTTATGCCTGAGTAGGGAATATGTGAGCAAGATGCTATCAGAGACAGCCACCTTCTTGCCCAAGAATGGTCTCGGAATGCCATAGCCCCGGCTGATAAGGTTCATTTTCCAACAGCAATGGACCTTGGAGAAAATGAGAGCTGGGGAGCATTTCACGCCTATAACGTGAGCTTATCCCCCCTTCTCTTTCGTTGCTTCTATTAGGTATTGACCGTCATAGTTTAACACATTTCTATTTGGTGTTTCATTCTTGTAGCTGAACGCTCATTTCCAGAACGCTGTCCAACTTGGGAAGTCGTACAAGAATAAGGAAAGAGCTGCCCTCAAGGCTGTGGAGAAACATCAGAAGGAATCTGAAGAATGGGAGACTAAGTACTTCACCTCAGAAGACCAACTCTCATCCCTTAGGGGAAAATATGTGGCCTTGGAGAATAGGACCCAGAATAACGAAGACTCCATCATTCAGAACTACTTGGGCTTGGATACATTCCTTGCCTTCATTGATGAGCATGACAGAGAGGTCCAACCGGATAGCATGACTATAGGTTGGGAGAAAGCTGTGAACAAGATTAGTCATGATCATAAAGGGGTCGTTTTTCCTTCCTTTTACCCAAGTCCCTGGAAGGTGACTGATGCTGATGACTTTGTTGAGGGTGTTGGAACTACCTCTCATGTGAACAGGCGCGCTTCTAGCTCCGGGACTAAGGCCACTCCCCAATATTCAGGATCTAGTTCCGGGAGACACCCTTCAAAATCCCGTGGGAAGGGTCAAAGTGGCAGTTCAGAATGCCCTTTAGCTAACCAAGTTCGTGAACCCAGATCAGTGAGTGTTAGTAGTTCATCGACTTCAACTTCCAGGAGCAAGGAAGAAGGTGAGAAGGAATCATCCAGTGAAGAAGAAGTCCCTGTTCAGGTTGCTCCTCCCAAAACCAAGAAATGGTTGGTGAAGACTGCTTCTGTTAAGAAGTGATTATCCTTTGAGCCTTGCATGGCCTATGTTAGCCTCATGTGGCTTTTATTTAGTTCTTATTATATCCTGACTTTGGTTGTGGTCCTTCATGGACTTGTATTTTTATTCGGTGTGTTTGTAACTTATGACTTGAATCCTGCCCCTTAGAGGTATTTTTATCTACGTGCTTGTTTCCTCTGATTCATACGTTCTTTTATTTACGATACTTGGTCATCTTAGACTTACACACAGCAGGTGCTTGGTACATTACTAAAATCACAGAATCGTAGAATAGAAAACAAGCTTGTATTAATAACGTGAAACAGGCTCAGCCCTTACATAGAATACTACGCCCTACTAAGAGCAACATGCTCTGCAATGGTTTCATATGAACCTTATTTCTACTTCTATTAGATAGGCAAAAAGCTAAGTCCTTACTAGGAGAGATTAAACATAATAAATCTTGAGATGCGAGGCGTGCCAAGTGCGAGGCACCTCATTTCCATCCAAGGTTTCCAGCTTGTAAGAACCTCTTCCCAACGTCTTGCTGACTCTATACGGCCCCTCCCAATTAGGGGCCAACTTTCCTGTCTGTCCAACTCCAGATGCTTCTATCTTTCTTAAAACCAAGTCGCCTTGTTTAAAGAACCTTTCTTTAACCCTATGGTTGTAATAAAAGGATGCCCACTTCTGGTGCTCAACATTGCGGGCGTTCACTTCATCCCTGACCTCATCAATTAAATCAAGGGCAAGCCTCATGCCTTCCTCATTAGTTTCTTGCTCATAAGCTTCCACCCTTGGAGACACGTGAGAAATTTCCAAGGGCACAACTGCCTCTGCTCCATAAGCTAGCAAAAATGGGGTAGCTCCTGTTGTTACTTTGCAGGTGGTATGATATGCCCATAGTATAGGCAGCAACTCGTCCACCCACGTATTTCTTGAACATTCGACCCTTTTCTTGAGTCCATCAAGGATAATCCGATTCGCTACCTCAGCTTGCCCATTAGCCTGAGGGTGAGCCACTGAAGTGAAGTGAAGTTCGATGGCGTTCTCCTCACAATACTTCTTAAACTCCTCATTGTTGAATTGGCGCCCATTATCCGTCACAAGGATTCATGGGATACCGTATCTGGAAATTACGTTCTCCCAAAAGAACTGGGCAACTTGTTGGGTGGTTATCTTAGCTAATGGCTTAGCTTCAATCTAATTGGTAAAATAATCGATGGCCACTATCAAGAACTTCCTTTATGCTGAAGCCACAGGGAAAGGACCAAGTATGTTCATCCCCCACATGGCAAACAGAATAGGAGAGTTAATCGATGTTAACATCTCTGGTGGCTGCCTAACAATCGGGGCATGTTTCTGTCACCTGTCACACTTCTTGGCATAACTTTGCGCATCAGCCAACATCTCTGGCCAATAGAATCCCAGACGGGTGATCTTATGAGCTTGGGCTCGGCCCCCCAAGTGCTGCCCATAGATCCCTTCATGAACTTCCCTTAATGCTTCTTCTGCCTCTTGGGGCCTCAAACACTTCAAGTATGGGATAACAAAAGACCTCTTATAAAGGATGCCTTCAATCAAGGCATATCTCAATGCTCTCACTGACTGTTTTCGTGCCTCCGTGGCATCTTCAGGGAGCCATCCAGTTTCCAAATGAGCCTTGATATGATCCATCCAACAACTTCTTACATCAATGGGTGCCACCAATTTTGAATTGATGGTAGGGGCCTTCAGGACCTGGAAGTAAACACTCCTTGCATAATTCTCTATTTCAGAAGAGGCGAACTTTGATAGGGCATCGGCCTTGACGTTCTCCTCCCTTGGAATATTCTTCATATAGCATTCATCAAACTGAGTCATTACAGCTTTCATAACCCTTAGGTATTTTGCCATAGTTTCATCCTTGGCTTCAAACTCACCATTCACTTACGATACTACGAGTCTTGAATCTCCACAGATTTTAAAGTTCTTGACTCTCAATATTCTGGCCAAGCCTAATCCGGCTATCAAGGATTCATATTCATCTTCGTTGTTGGTTGTTGGAAAGTCCAACTTCAAAGCATACTCTACTAAGAACCCATCGGGGCTTTGCAAGACTAAGCCTGCACCACTAGACTTTATTTTCGATGCTCCATTAAAATAGAGCACCTAATATTCCTTTTGATCAGGTACGAGCTCCTCAGCTTTATCTTTACATTCCTGGTTTGGTAATATCTCATGCCCCCCGACTTTTTGGTTGTCGATGGTACATTCAACCACGAAGTCAGCTAATGCCTGAGCCTTAATGGTTGTCTGAGGCTTATACGTGATATCAAACTCCCCGAGTTCGATCGCCCACTTAACTAGCCTTCCACTAGCCTTCGGGCTGTGCAATATATTTCTTAACTGCTGGTCCGTCAGGACTTCAATCTTGTGCGACTGGAAGTAAGGTCGTAGCTTCCTTGAAGCTGTTACCAGTGCCAAAACTTCTCGATGGGTGAGTAATTCAACTTAGCTCCGTGCAATACCTTGCTCACGTAGTAAATAGGCTTCTAAACCTTGTTTTCCTCTCGAATTAGAACGGCACTCAATGCTTGTTCGGATACCGCCAGATACAAATACAGGGTCTTTCCGGGACTAGGTTTGGCCAACAACGGGGCTTCAGCCATGTACTTTTTCAGCTGTTTAAAGGCCTCTTGGCTTTCTGATGTCCACTCAAAATTCTTCACTTTCTTCAAAGCCTGAAAGAAAGGCAAACATTTGTCGCCAGACCTTGAGATAAATCTTCCCAAAGCAGCTATTCTACCAGTCAATTTCTGCACGTCCCTCATAGAACGGGGTGTCTCCATATCGTGCATTGATCTTATCCGGGTTGGCTTCAATGCCTCGTTTTGAAACCATCAAACCCAAAAACTTCCCTGATCCAATGCCAAAAGAACACTTGGCCGGATTCAACATCATCTTATGGTGCCTCAGCACTTCAAATGCCTCTCTGAGGTGTTCAACATGGTCTGCTATAAACAAGCTCTTGACCAACATATCATCAAATCAGTGAAGTCTGTGCACATCCTCCACTTACCGTTGGCTTTCTTGACCATCACGGGGTTAGCCAACCATTCAGGGAACTGAATCTCCTTAATAAAACCAGCTTCCAAGAGCTTATCCACCTCTTGCTTAATGGCCTCTTGCCTTTCAGGAGCAAAATTCCTCTTCTTCTGTTTAATTGCCTTCCGCTTGAGGTCGACATTCAACCTGTGAGTTATGAGTTGGGGGTCAATTCCTGGCATATCAGCTGCTGTCCAAGAGAACACATCCCTGTTTCCTTGTAGGAATTTAATCAGTTTGCCCTTCAAGGATTCTTTTAAAGAAGCTCCGACATACATAACTTTTTTAGGGTCTCTACAGTCCAGGGGTATAGGAACCGAATCCTCTGCTGGTTTCCCCCGGTGTTCATCATCACCCCAAACATCCATGTCTTCAATCGGGAGGACCTGCCCCCCCCCCCCCGACTCCATCAGCTCTTAATGCGGCCACATAACAACTTCTGGCCATCTTCTGATCACCCTTCTGTTCTCCAACACCGTTCCTGGTTAGAAACTTGACTTTCATATGGTAACTGGAGGCAACAGCCTTAAACGCGTGGAGTCCAGTTCTTCCAAGGATCGCATTATATGTGGAGGCTACCTTGATTACAAGGAAGCTCAACATCTGAGTGGCCTCATTGGGCTCCTGTCCAATAGTAACTGCCAGCTGGATAGTCCCTTCAACACTGGATTCGACTCCATTGAACCCATATATAGGCATGTTGTTTGGGGTCAACTGTGAATCATTGTATCCCATCTTCACAAATGCATCATGAAACAAAATATCGACGGAAGCACCATTGTCTATCAAGACTCGTTTCACCTCCGAATTTCCAATTACAGGAGTTATGACCAACGGGTCGTCATGGGGGAACTTCACCCCCTCCAAGTCTGAGTCATCAAAACCAATCACTACCTCAGTTTTTACACATTTCAGGGCCTCTTCCATGATGTGCATCACCTCCCTGGCGTATGCCTTTCGAGAGTTCCTTGTTGTGCCGTCCGCAGTCGGGCCTCCCCAAATCATGTTGATAACTGGCCCTCGTGGCTGTGGGTTACGATCACGATCGTTGTCCCTTCTATCATTATCCCTTCTATCATAGTCTCTCCTTTGATTTCCACGATCTTCGCCCTTTGTGAATCTGCTCAGCTTCCCTTTTCAGATCAAGAATTCAATCTCATCCTTGAGTTGTCTGCAATCATCAGTGTCATGTCCTACATCCTTGTGGAACCTACAGTATGATCCTTGTTTCTCTTTGCGGGATCTCCCCTGAGTGGCTTCGGCCATCGGAAATCCGTGTCTTTCTCAATATCCATCAGGATCTGATTCCTAAGGGTATTCAACCTTGCGTATTCAGAGAACCTTGGCCCCAAATTTTTCTTAGGGGCAGAGTCGGAGTCCTTGCTAGTTCGAGGATATTTGTCCCTAGCATCATACTCTTGCTCTTGCTTCCGCTTCCGGGAGTTTCCGTTTCCTCCATTATTGGTGGTAGCTTCTTCCCTCCTCATGCTCTCTTCTGCCTTTATGTATTTACTCGCCCTTCTTTGGAGCTCAGTCATGCTCTCAGGGGGATGTTTTGGCAACCACATCTGGAAGTAGAGGTTCGTTGTTCCATTCTCCAAGGCTATCATAGCTACCTTGTTCTCCAGATCCGGGACATTCAACGTTTCCTTAGTGAAGCGCTTGAGATAATCCCTCAGGTTTTCACTCTTTCCTTGTTTCACTTGCATGAGAGATGTAGAGCTTTTTTTGTGGACCTTTCCACTAACAAATTGGTTGATAAAAGCAGTGCTCAACTCCTTGAACGAGCCAATCGAGTTTGCGGGCAATCGGCTATACCATCTTTGAGCCATGCCTGCCAGGGTTTGAGGGAACGCCCTACACTTCAGAGCGTCGCTCGCGGGTTGTAACAGCAGTGCATTTGAAAACGTCCTGACGTGGTTCGAAAGATCACCCGTTTCATCATATGCTTTTATTGTAGGCATGTTAAACTTTCGGGAAACATGAGCGTTCATCACCTACTCAGTGAATGGGGGTGTGGGATCGTCAGGGTTTCCAAGTGGCATCAGGTCTTTGGGATCACCCCTGGGGGTTTTCACCCTCGTAGCTCCTCCAATTGGGGCATCAGCCCTTCTCTGTCTCCTTGAAGACCTTTCCAAATCAATGAAGGGAATCTCCCTTGAAGTTGGAAGAGGCATATTCTGGTTCTGCCTTGCTTGCTCTTTGGCTATGTCGTCCTTCAGCGTTTGGATCTCGGCCACATAAACCTTGATTCTCTCAGCAGCTGTTGGAGGGGGTCCATCATGGATTCTTTGAGTCCTTCTCATGGGCTCCTTGCTTGCATGTCGCCTTCTCGATGCTTCATCGCGATCGTCATCCTCAGACGATGAATCATCAATGTAAGGTCCGGAGTAATCATCATATCCTTGCTTAGGAGGGGCTAAACCCCTAATATAGGGTGGTTGATACGATTCAGGTATCTGTAGGGCGTGACCGCTTGGTCCAGGATCCCTTCAATTTGGGGGATAGTTAGGCAACCCGTATACCGGATTGGTACTTACGGGGAGTGTAGTGGTGGAGATCTGAACTCCTGAGAGCGGGGGACGGCTAGTTAATGGAGAGACCACCATCTGAAGCTGATTAGTCTCCCATCCCGGGTGGACGTCCACTGGTAAGGTTCTCTCAATATGGAGATTCGTTCCTATAGGTTGAGAAACTTGAGGTTGAGTGGTTGTCTCTGTTGATGGGGGTACATACCCTTGCTCCATAATAACGGGTGGAGCGGAGGAGATGATCGGTGGATTGGAAGTAACAGAAGCGTTCTCGGTTGTTGTTCTTCGTGTGTTAACCATGGTTGATGTTGTCTTCCCACAGATGGTGCCAAATGTTGTGGAATAAAAATTAGGGTTGTTAAATTGCAGCTAGGGTTCGTGAGCTTCGTGCTTTAATGGCTGCACTTGCGTTGTCGTGACCTAATTCGGGTCCTCACAAGATGCCTACGTATCTCAGAGTTGAGAATCAAGCCAAGACGTAGTTCTGAGATGAGGGGTCTGGCCCTTATATAGGCTGTGGGAGCCTTGAAATCGTAATAGGGTTTGGAGACTTGGTGGACAAGTCACCGTCATTGAGGAAGGTTCTGACTCCTTCCTTGTGGGAGTTAGTTTTGTTGAGTATAGAATACAAGAAAGAATACAGAGGGGGGGTGAATGGATTCTTGAACTTTTCTTTGTTCTTGAATCAGTGTAGCACAATATGTGTTTGTTTGTGTAGATTTGTAAATGCGGATTAAGAATAACATAAGACACAATATCACTTTAATCTAATATTTTATTAGATAAAGATTTTGCTACAATCTGTGAATACAAATGTTAGTATTCTCAGCTTCATTTTTCTCAGAGAGATGTTTTCTATTGCGTATGAAAAACTTTTCTTCTAAGGAAGTGAGGCTGTATCCTTATAGAGCATGAATACAACCTACTTACTACAAATAAGGTAGCTAAACAATTTTACTTTCTAGTGTGTCTATCCTTTTTGAGTAAGCATCCAAATGGCTACAGGTTTGACTTTGCAAGGCTCTGTTCGGATCCACTTCTTTAGCTCTTTGTCTCTTGTACATCTCTCCAAGCTTCTTTGTAGGCTTTTCCAAAGTACATTACAGATTGTGGTCCATAAAGTGCTTTAGCTTGTTGCAGGTTTCTGACTTGTACAATTCTTCAGTATTTTGTCTCCAAGATTGTATTCGAGAAGTAACTTTGTTGGTGATTCGAGAACTAGAATTGGCTTGATCGATAACTCTGAGTTCTCGAATACTGTTAAACTGACATATCGAATGACTTCTCGAATAAGTCTTTTCTCCAGGAATCCTTGAGATATCGAATAGAGCATTTTGCTTATCAAATCCCTGAGATATCGAATAGCTTTTTTAGTCCTTGAGATATCGAATAGAGCATTGACTTGTTGATTCTTAGAGAACTCAAATGATGCTTTGACTTGTTGACTCCATGAGTTCTCGAATAGAGTATTTGGACATGTCGAATCTCTGAGTTCTCGAATAAGGCTTTGACTAGTTGACCTTCAGAGATATCGAACAGTGTCTTTTGAGATATCGAATCTCTGACTTCTCGAATGCTAGACTTCTCGAATATAACAAACATACTTCTCGAATTGGTACTTAGGCAAATTCTTTATTTCTTCAAATCCCAACTGTGATTATTTGACAGTCTTTATCTCCTTGCTTGTGGCATGAACCTTGGAACTTCTTTCAAGCATTATTCTTGACTTTCTAAGTACAGTTACACAACTAGGATTTGATGCCTATTACAAGTACAAAACAAATAGAAACTCTAAAACTAGAGGTTCCCTCAGTTAAGAGGTCATGTAGGTAATGCATAGCATTACACATACTTAGGCTTGTTATTATATGAGTACAGGCATGTCTCTGTGACTAATAATCTCCCCCAAATTGTGAGTAAGACCCTTAGTCACAATTTCATGCCTGATAACTTGCCTAACATACATAAAGATAAAACCTTGAAAAGTACAGGTATGTAGATTTGAACTAAGAACATGAATAGAAAATACAAGTATGTAATCTTACAGACTATGATGAGATGCTAGCCTTTATCATTTGATTCCCTCTCCATTTCCTTGGCTAGTAGATCATCATATGCCTTCTGTTTTCTTTCTTTTTCCTTCCTTGCATTCTCATCCATAGCTCTTATAATTTCTGCCATTGCATCCAATTCTTCAAGCAAGATAGAGTCTTTGAAACCTTCAAGTACTGGTTTCAGAATGTTGGCAAGATAGTGATTGAGTAGGTTCATTCTTATATTAACATGATCTCCATTTCTCCTCCTGTACTTTACAACATAGGGATTGAATTGATCTCTACACAATCCCTTAACCCTTAACACTTCTGCTTCAGCTTCCAGTTTATCAATTTCTTTTTCCCTTTTCAACCACTTCTCAAGGCACCCCTTTCTTATCAGCTCTTCATGATCTCTCTTCATCTTCACAAAGTCAATCAGTTCCAGCTTCCATACTCTTTCCACTTTATCATTTGCATCCAACATGGCAATAATCCTTTCTATGTCATATACCTTGCCCCAATTTTGACACTGCCCTTATTTAAACTTCTTCTATCTTCCATCAATGTACTTGATCTCAAGGGAGTCATTAATGATTGAAACATGATAGATTCTTTGAGCTCTAAGGTATTCCAGTTGGTCTTCATTGTAGTCTTCATCTAGTGGTTGGAGTTTTAGGCCTGGATAGATTGTTAGGGTTCTTGATTTGGAAAGCTTTGGTTTTCTTGCTACTTGTTTGAATTTGATCCTTTTATTGTGGTTGCCTGGTAGTAGTATGTGACCTTTGCTGGTAGACCATTGTAGTATTCCATTAGCAGTTTGCTTTTTGAAACATATAGATGGTTTCTTGACTTGAATCTTCTTCTCTTCTTGTGGTGGTAAAACAGTTGCAGAAGCCATGGGATTAGATTTTGGTAGGTCATTACTAACAGCATTCACCCTAGACTTAGAGTCTTGTGTTGTCGTGAGATTACTGCTAGCAGTGTCTAAGGCTTCTTATTTTCCATTCTTCCTCTCATAGACTTTACCTTGATCATCATCCTTCTTGTCCTTGCTGTCTTTCTTCTTCTTCTTATCCTCATCACCCCTATCACTCCTGTGATGTTTTTCCTTCCCATCACTCTTGTCCTCATCTTTGTCATCCTTATTCCTCCTTGGCTTGGCCATTTCTGGAATTACACTAGTTGCAATGAATGATCTTAGGATTTGTATTGCTTCTATCTCCTCAGCTGTCCTCATCCCCTTTTTCTTTTGCAGTAGATCAATGATGTAAATAATGAGTCTGTGATTTCGAGAAGTGAGATCATTGGGAATGACCAATTGTTTCATATCCTCAATCCTTGTGCCAGACTGATAGATAATTGTTCTTGGATAAGTGCAAACTTCAGGCAACCTATCTTGCTGGCCATTCCTCAGATCAGTATATAGGCTTCTGTTGTTCTCTCCCATCTTTTCTATCATCCCCAGGATAGCATCAATCTCTTTGAATTTTAGAGCTTCCAAGGTATCATAAGATAGATACCATATTTTATTACTGGTCACCATCATAATCTCCTTGAGATAGATTTGATTTAGCTTCCTTGGAATCACTTTCAGATAATTGATTTGATCTTTCAGACTCCTTCTGTACTCCAATGTATCCCCTCCAACCTTTGCTTGTGAGATTTACAGAAACTTCAAGAAGGCAGCATCATGATAAGTTTCTGAATTTGCTACTTCTATCAGCTTGGCCTCAGTAACTACATCCACTTCAACTGGTTGATCTTCTTCATTTTTGGAGGTTTTAGCTTGCTCAATTGGCATAGATCCTGCGACCACTGTAGAGGTGATGGTTTGTTTTTGGCCACTTGGGGTAGTGATGTGTACAGGAGGTAGAGTGACAGTTGGTAGAGAAGGTAGAGGTGCATTGACTTTGGCTTTGTCCTTGCCTTGAACATGAGAGATTGTAGGTTTTGAGATATTTGGTTGACCACCCTCAGATATTGTAATACCTTTCTCCTTGGGTTTCTCCTTTCTAAACTTCTCTTCTTTTGACTCCCCCTTAGGCTTTGAGTCCCTTAGGTTTCTCTTCTCCCCCTTAGGCTTGGAGTCAGGCACTGAGGCTTTAGTAGGGGCCCTTGGGTTGGAAGAGGTGAGATTGGCAGATTCATTTGGAAGAGGGAGACCCATATGCTTCATCATTGCAGATAACATAGATTGTTGATGCAGAAGAACATCAGCTGTGGTGGAGGCTTGAGTGCTCAACTGCTCAGAGATAGTTGCTACTGTGTCTGTTAGATGAGCATTGGATTTCTTGAGGGACGTCACTTCTGTTTCCAGGGAAGCCACCTTTTTGAATAAATCATTAGATTTGAAACCAGAAAGTGACTGTTCTTTGAGTCTCTGCACTTCAAACTTGGTCATCTCATGCACTGGGACCTCAGTGATCAGCTTGTCTCCATACTGGTTTGCAAAGAGGGTCCTGAGCATGGCATTTTCATCAGTTGTCTGATCAGATAAGATTTGGAATTTATGCCCCAGACCTGTGACAGCATCTTTCAGTATAGCTAGACCATTATCCATCTTGGTGCAGGTGGAGTTGCAGACTTTGATGTCTTTGAGAACACTGTCCAAATGAGGGAACCTTGCATCAAAGGCCCTCTTTATCTCTCCCACAGACTTGTCTGTTGCATCACTTACCTTGTTGACTTCTGATTTGACACCTTTGCCAAGGTAGTGTGCAGCCTTGAGGAATCCTTTGTAGGAGTCATTGATGGCTTCATACACTTCACCAGGAGTTAGGGATTTAGCATTTGAACCCAATGAAGTGATGTATTCTTCTCTTAGATACTGAAGAGCTTCATTGAGAGTGAGATCAAATTTTCCTTACATCCAGGCATCTACATTGCCGTCTCTCTCAGCATCATCTATTATCATTGCCTTTTGTATCTCCACATCATCTCTGTGGTATAGGAGAATAGCCTCATAGTCTGGGTTTGGCAGATTTGAAGTAAGAAGGTGTTGAGCAATCTTTGTGAACTCAGGAATCTGATCCACAGCTAAGCTTTGAAGTGCTTCAACCATCAGTTGTGGTGGAACAGATCCTGATCCTGAAGCACTGCCATGTTGCCCAGGCTTCAGCCATTGTGACATAAAGTCAGAGCTAGGCAAGCTCGACTCCTCAGTTACATATGCAACTTCTGTAACCGGATGGAATGACTCTACTACTGGTGTCTCCACAGAAGTGGGATGAGTTACACCAATATTTGACACAGGCACAGAGTCTCTAGTGAAAACTAGTGAATCCTCTGTATTTTTGATGGTGTCATTAGGATATGCCCCAGCTCGCATTCCCTCACCATCTAAATGTAGTTCCTGGGTGGTGAGCAAAGTGTCATGCACTAAGTCACTTGAGTCCATTGGCTCACCAAGAGAAGAAAATTCTTGGTGATCAATGCCTTGCTCCTCAATTGCTTGAGTTGCAGGCTCCAAAGAAATTTTAGTGTGAGATTCTGGAAGAGAAGTGTCTTTTAGAATGGATTTTGGCAACTCCCCCTGAGAAATAGAGGGAGTTTCAATATTAATGTGCTCTCCACTCAGTGCTGTGCCAGCCTTATCACTCCCATGTGCTGACTCTTTACAGGATTGTGCATTGGGGAGGATGCTTGATTCTATAGATGCACCCTATTGAGAGGATACATCTAGTGAACTGTGTGCTTCTGATTTTACAACTTTAGCCATTTGTGTGACTGAAGAGGTGGTTTTAGATTTATTCTTCTTCTTCTTTGGCCTTAGTAAGGGTGACTCAGGTTCCTCACTTCCTAAACCTAATTTTACACCCAAGGCTGCTTCAGTTAAGATTTTTAGAGGTTCAGAAGCAACCTGTTTTCTCTTCTTCTCCTTTGTACTGACACCACCCTGTTGAGAGGATGATGCAGGTGGCTCTATGTTTGGTAAAGTGTTTGGCTGAGGGGGTTGGTTAGCAGGCCCTGGGTTAGCATTTTGCTCTACTTGCTTGGGCCTAGCTAACTCTGATTTTGAGGCAAATGTTGGCATGTTGTGGGGGTAAGTCCTAAATAAGCTCTCCATATGGGGAGTTATTTCGAGTCTTACATCCACATCATTCCTAGTCTCTAAGCTACCAAAAATGAGTTTGGTCATGGATTTCGGATATCCTATTCTCTTTTTGTCTAACCCGGGCAATTCAATCAATTTATTATCTATGAAATTAAGTACAGATTGAATAAAGCGAGGGAATAAAATTTCATTACCTCTCTTGGCTGAGTTCTTACCAAGTCTCCCATACAATTCTTGCATTATGATCAGCCCAACATCAATCTTTCTCCCATATGCTAGAGCATAGCCTATTTGTTGAATAGGTGTGCTGACTTGATCAAAGCTAGACTTCCTTGCTGTGAATACTTGAAGAAGAGTGGCAAAGACATAGCTCCATTCTTTTCTCAAGTACTTCCTATTCAAATTTCCAAGCTTGATTTTATCAAAGTAGTTGATAAAATCAAAGAAGTCCTCCAATTCCGCATTCGTGGCTAGTGGGTCATACACTCCTTGTTGTAGCCCTAGTGCTTGATTCATGTCTTCAGTAGTGATAGTGATTTCCTTGTCCTGAATCTTGCAGTAAACCACGTATGAGGTTATAGCATTCTCTAGGGCCACAACCTCCACAGTAGCAGTCCTCCAAAACTGTTCTAGTAGGTCTAGATACAGAGTTGGGTTGGCTGAGAGTGCATCCTTGATGTATGATTCAGCCATCCATCGAACGAAGCACTTAAAGTTTGCATTGGGTGCTTCAACATCATTGGTCATTGCTATGAAATTGGTGTGGGTAGGAATTGTGAGTTGGGTATTTTCCATTGTTACACAGAGAGGTGAGAAGAGAATGAAGGTTGAAGAAGAAATTTAGCTTTTGACGTTAGGGTTTTCAGAGGTTTTGGAACTTTAGCTGCCTGAGAAATTGAATGAAATGATTTAAACAGTTGTGGAATAGTATATATGTGAGTGACTTGAGTTGTCGATTAGATATATGTTCTATATCGACAAGTCAGTCATTCGAGAAGTATAAAACAACTATTCGATAAGTCAAGAAAGGATTATTCGATATCTCAAGCAGGTTGTAACTCACAGCTGGCAGTTATCTAAATTAGAACATAATTCTAAATTAAATAAAATATGTTTTTATAAGTGATTTAAAATTCTGAATAAAAATCCAAAAACGATTAAGATTCAGCGGAAATTCAGCCTTTTCAAATGATTCGACAACTCAAATATTCTATTCGAGAACTCAGTCATTAGAGAACTCAAATGTTCTATTCGAGAACTCAAATGTCCTATTCGAGAAGTCAAGCAAGTCTCTATTCGATTTCTCCAAAATGCACTATTCGAGAACTCAAGAGTGTTCCAAATAGACTTGTTAGAGAAGTCGACCATAGACATGACAGTCATTCGAGAAGTCTGACTTATCGATCTACACTTTCCACTCATAAAAGTTAATTTTCACTATCTTTTCAAAAATTCACCAGAATTATTCAAATGAAGAATATTCTAACAAATTAAATAGTGATAGTCTTAAAATTTCATAGAAATTTCAAGCTAATTCGAATATGATTTTCAACATGTGCAACAGATTTGAAATATTTATAAATCATATTTCAGCCAACACTTAATTCAAAAATATTGAGAATTTAGATAAAGTAAGTGTTTACTGCTGCAACAATCTAGTTGATATTTTCACGTAGCCAGATTCTGAAGAATTCAGCATTCCAATCTCACTAACCAACCTTGTGAAGGTGGCTTCATCCAATGGATTAGTGAATATATCAGCTAATTGTTTATCTGTAGGAACATAATGCAACTCAATGGTTCCATTATTTGCATGCTCCCTAATGAAATGATATCTGATGTCAATGTGCTTTGTTCTAGAATGATTTACAGGATTGGCAACTATAGAGATTGCACTTGTGTTGTCACACATGATTGGAATTCTTTCCAACACAAGTCCATAATCTCTAAGCTGATTTCTAATCCAAAGCACTTGAGCACAGCAACTTCCAGCAGCTATGTATTCAGCCTCAGCTGTGGAAGTTGATACAGATTGTTGCTTCTTGCTGTACCAAGAGACTAACCTTTGTCCAAGAAACTGGCAGCTACCTGAGGTGCTTTTCCTATCCACTCTGCATCCAGCATAATCAGCATCAGAATAACCAACCAGATTGAACCCTGTGTCCTTAGGATACCATAAACCCAAGTTTGGAGTGCCCTTCAGATATCTAAAGATCCTTTTTATAGCAATCAAATGTGACTCCTTTGGATTTGATTGAAACCTTGCACACAGACATGTAGCAAACATGATGTCTGGCCTACTTGCAGTGAGATAGAGTAAGGAACCAACCATGCCTCTGTAGACTGAGATATCTATTTTCTTGCCTTTAGCATCTTCATCCAATTTAATGGCAGTGGCCATGGGTGTCTTTGCAGGTGAGCAATCTTCTAAGTCAAACTTCTTCAATAAATCCTTGATGTACTTGGTTTGACTGATAAAGATACCATCCTTCCTCTAACTAACTTGCAACCCAAGAAAGAATGTCAGCTCTCCCATCATACTCATCTCATATCTGCTCTGCATGAGCTTAGAGAATTTCTCACACAGCTTCTCATTTATAGAGCCAAATATGATATCATCCACATAGATCTGAACTAGGATAATATCATCACCATGCTTCTTGTAAAACAGTGTTTTGTCCAATATGCCTCTAGTGAATTGATTTTCCAGAAGAAATTTTGATAAAGTATCATACCATGCCCTTGGAGCCTGCTTAAGTCCATATAATGCCTTAAGCAATCTGTAGACAAACTCTGGGAAATGTGGATCCTCAAAGCCAGGTGGTTGTTGCACATAAACTTCTTCTTCCAACTCTCCATTCAGAAATGCACTCTTGACATCCATTTGATAGACTTTAAAATTTGAATGAGCAGCAAATGCCAAGAATATTCTGATGGCTTCCAATCTAGCAACAGGGGCAAAAGTCTCATCATAGTCAATCCCTTCCTGTTGAGAGTATCCTTTTGCAACCAACCTTGCTTTGTTTCTAATGACCACACCATTTTCATCCATCTTGTTCTTCAGAACCCATTTTGTTCCAACAATGGTTCTGTCCTTTGGTGCAGGCACAAGTTCCCATACTTTGTTTCTTTCAAATTGATTCAGCTCCTCTTGCATAGCAATAATCCAATCTGGATCCAACAGTGCATCATCAAGTTTCTCAGGCTCAATCTGAGATAGAAAGCAACCATAGAGACACTCATTCTGAGTTGCTCTCCTAGTTCTCACTCCTGCATTTGGATCTCCAATGATTTGATCTGCAGTGTGTGATCTATCCCATTTCCTTGAGTGCTCAGATTGATTTCTTAACCTCGATGTTGCTTCATCATCTAAATCATGATCATCTTCATTTTCTCCCCCTGTAAAGTTGCTACTATTCACAGGTGTGTCTTGGATGCTAGTCTCTTCACTGTTGATTGGAACAAATTCTTCTCATGCATCATCATTCACTTGAGTTTGTTGAAATTGAGTTTTAACTTCAGTTTCAATCTCTTCATCAGAATCATCTAGATTTTCAAACTTTAATGGATCTCTATCTTCATCATTGGCTTCTTCTAATCCAGGTAGTTTGCTGTCATCAAATGTCACATCTGTGCTTTCCATAACTTTCTTTTTGACTGATGACATAAACCTTGTATGCAATTCTCTCCATAGAATAGCCAAGAAAAATTCCTTCAAATGCCTTTGCATCAAACTTCCCAACATATTCTGAATTGTCCTTCAACACAAAGCATTTGCTTCCAAAAGTATGAACATACTTTGGAGTAGGCTTCTTTCCAATCATCAAATTGTAAGGTGTCTTTCCAGTATTTTTGTTGATGAGGGTTCTGTTCTGAATGTAACATGCAGTGCTCACA
Source organism: Saposhnikovia divaricata (assembly GCA_036435485.1). Taxonomy (NCBI): domain Eukaryota; kingdom Viridiplantae; phylum Streptophyta; class Magnoliopsida; order Apiales; family Apiaceae; genus Saposhnikovia; species Saposhnikovia divaricata. The sequence continues at coordinate 120,599,297 of CM071601.1, read as the reverse complement.
GCCTCAGTCCAAAAACATGTAGGCATCTTTGCATCAAGCAACATTGTTCTAGCAGCCTCAATTAGAGTTCTTTTCTTTCTCTCAACTACTCCATTCTGTTATGGAGTCCTTGGAGCGGAGAACTGTTGAGAAATGCCATTCTCTTTGCAAAATGCTTCAAGTAAGGCATTCCTGAACTCTGTTCCGTTATCACTTCTCAATGCAATCACACTTGCATTGTTGGCTTTTGCTTCCATATCAACTTTCTTTATGTGCTCAATGATTACTTGTGGAGCCTCATCCTTTGATGCTAGAAATTCCACCCATGTATACCTTATGTAGTCATCAACCACCACTAGGGCATACTTCTTTCTTGAGAGTGACATAATATTGACAGGCCCAAACAAATCCATATGAATTAATTACAGGGGCTTGGTGATTGATGTCACTGTCTTTGACTTGTGGCTTGACCTTTTCATCTTTCCTTTTTGACAAGCCTCACACACTCCTTCTTGACAGAATTCAAGTGTGGGCATGCCTCTCACTAACTCTCTTTTGACCAGAGAATTAATGGCCTTGAAGTTCAGGTGTGATAACTTCTTGTGCCATAGCCAACAATCTTCATTTGATGCTTTTGAGTAGAAGCAACAAACTTTATCCTTGTTTGCAGAGTCCATATTGGCTACAAACAGGCTTCCTTTTCTTACTCCAGATAGAGCAAAATCACCAGTCTTCTTGTGAGTGATCAAACATTCATCTTTGTCAAAATTTACCTTGAATCCTCTATTAGTAAACTGACCAACACTTAGCAGATTATGCTTGAGACCCTTGACTAGTGCTACATCTTCAATGATGACATTACCAACTTTTAACTTGCCATATCCTAATGTGTTACCTATGCTGTCATCTCCAAAAGCAACCATTGGGCCAGCCTTCTCCTCATATTGTGATAGCAGGGCCATATCACCAGTTATGTGATTTGAGCATCCACTGTCCAAAATCCACATGACCTTCTTTTCGCTTTCTTTGCCCTGCAAACACAAAGGTATTACTTCTTCTTTGGTACCCAAACAAGTTTGGGTCCATTTGGCTTAGAAATAGTTTTATCATAACCAACATGCTTGTCAACTTTCTTGGTATTAGTCTTCTTGTCATTGTTAGAAGTCTTAGAACCTGAGGTTTCAGACTTAGATGACAGAGGTACCTTCCTAACTCTAGGAGGACTTGAAGACTTTGACCTTGTGTAGTGTGTGTGAGAGTTGTGACTGATACAACCATCAATGAATTGCCTTCTCAGATTGAAACAACTAGTCATGACATTCATATTGCATGGCATACAGTCAAATTTATCACAGAATGGAGCATCTCTATGTCTTAAAGGCACAGAACAGTCATAGAAAGGTTTGGGCACACTACCAACAGGTTTCTTGCATGCATGAGTTAAATGATTGGTACTGAAACAATTTTGACAAGTTTTTCTAGGGGCATTAGGCATATAAGCATAATTATTATCTTTGTTAATCCCTAGTTTGCCATTTCTGTTCCGTTTCTTCTTATTAGCCACTTTCTTTTCAGATTCATTTATCCCAGCTGATACAAACTTAACAAACTTCTCAGGTCTAGACTTACCACCTACTGGCTCCTTGGTTTTTTACTTGACACTCTTACTCTTAGAGGATGCTGGTTGTTCACTAGACTGTGCCTCATCCTCATCATTCAACATTTGCTTAATGAGTAAGGCATCCTCATCAATTTTAAATGTTGGTTCTTTAAAAATTGGAGACTCGGTCTTTTCCAAAATGTGAGGCACTTCATCCTGAACAACTATGTCATCTTCAATGACACCATAGCCTTTCCTCTGTTTAAGAGTGCCATAGTCAAGTCCAATGGCAGCCTTGGGTTTAGCTTGATTTTTCTCATGGTAGGACTACAGTAGACTAGAGGAGTTCTTAAATGCTTTCATTTTGAATTCATTCTCAGCTAGTTCATCCCTAAGAGCCTTCTCAACCTGACTAGCACATAGAACCTTATTCTACAAATATTCAACTTCTTTCTTAAGGTTATCTACTGCATAGCATTTAGCTCAAGTTCCTCATTCTTTTTGTTTAACAATTCATTCTTAGCAGACAGTTTGGCAATCTCTTCATTAGCAGCAGTCATTCTAGTATGAATATTAAACATTTCAATAGATAGTTGTTCAACCATGCATTTATATTCAGAAACAGACATATCTATGGTAGTGAGAGATGGTACCTGAGAGTCAGATGGAGATTGTTCATCCTTGGAATCAGCCATCAAGGCATAGTTGCAGAATTCTTGCTCCTCTCCATCACTATCAGAGTCATCCCAACACTTCCCTTCAGTTATATAGGCCTTACCTTGTGTTTGCTTTTTCAGAAGGGCCTCATACTTAGCTTCAAGCTCTAGAAACTCCTTATCCTTCTTTTTAGGCTTCTTGCATTCACTGGAAAAATGCCCTAGGTCATTGCATCTATAACATCTTATAGATGACCTATCCACATGGCTGGTTTTGAATTTATTCTTGTTCGCTTTCACAGGTGCCTTGCTCTTGTTGAATGAATGGCTTTGGGGTCGAGGTTTGAAGGGTTGGTTCCTTTTGAATCTGATGTTTGGAAACTTTCTGGCCATGAAAGCATATGATGTGTTTTCCATGCCATCTAGCTCTTCAAGAGTATAGAACTCTTCTTCTTCCTTTTCCTCAACAGGTTCAGTCACCTCTCCTTCATTTTCTTCATCATCTACTATCTCTTCTATCCTCAGCTAACTTGTAGAGGCTTCTAGGTCTTGAATAGATTTGTTGACAATCAAGGCACATGATGTTTATCATTCTGCCTTGGTTAGCTTGGATAGCCCTCTTCTGAAGCAACTCAAGCTCATGAGTTTTTAAAACCCCATAGAGCACATCATATGTGACTTTGTTCAAATCTCTTTCTCTTAGAGAAATGACACTTTGCTCTAGATGGTTTGGAGAAGACAGTAGAAACTTCATGTTTAGCTCCTTGGTGCTGTATACCTTTCCATTCATCTATAGCTCAGTCACTAGCTTGTGAAACCTTTCAAACATATCAGTAATACTTTCTTTGGACTGAGCCATGAAAGCTTCATACTGTGTGAGCAGTATCTGTATCTTGTTTTCTCTTACTTCCTCTGTTCCTTCACATAATACCTCAATGATCCCACATCACTTTTGCTGTTTTGCAGGATGCTATGTTGGCAAACATTGACATCTCCATTGAATCTATGATTAGCAGCATGAGATGACTATCAAGGGCAACCATCTCCTTTTCTATATCTGTCCATTTGGATGATTCTTTAGGCACATAAGATCTTGGAAAGGTTATGGTTCCAACAGTCCTTTCAGGAATCTCGTGTTGTGGAACAAAGGGACCATTCTTGAGTATCTCAGGATATAGAGGATTAGCAGCTTTGATGAACAACTGCATCTTGATCTTCCAGAGGTTATAGTTCTCTTTGTCAAACTTAGGGACCTTCACCGCTCCTGTAGTCTTTGGTGTATTCATGATCGTTTTCTATTTTTGAATAAACAGCCTGCTTTGATACCACTTGTTGAGTATAGAATACAAGAAAGAATATAGAGGGGGGGTAAATGGATTCTTGAACTTTTCTCTGTTCTTGAATCAGTGTAGCACAATATGTGTTTGTGTGTGTAGATTTGTAAATGCGGATTAAGAATAACACAAGACACAATATCACTTTAATCTAATATTTTATTAGATAAAGATTTTGCTACAATCTGTGAATATAAATGTTAGTATTCTCAGCTTCGTTTTTCTCAGAGAGATGTTTTTTATTGTGTATGAAAAACTTTTCTTCTAAGGAAGTGAGGCTGTATCCTTATAGAGCATGAATACAACCTACTTACTACAAATAAGGTAGCTAAACAATTTTAATTTCTAGTGTGTCTATCCTTTTTGAGTAAGCATCCAAACGGCTACAGGTTTGACTTTGCAAGGCTCTGTTCAGATCCACTTCTTTAGTTCTTTGTCTCTTATACATCTCTCCAAGCTTCTTTGTAGGCTTTTCCAAAGTACATTACAGATTGTGGTCCATAAAGTGCTTTAGCTTGTTGCAGGTTTCTGACTTGTACAATTCTTCAGTATTTTGTCTCCAAGATTGTATTCGAGAAGTAACTTTGTTGGTGATTCGAGAACTAGAATTGGCTTGATCAATAACTCTTAGTTCTCGAATACTGTTAAACTGACATATCGAATGACTTCTTGAATAAGTCTTTTCTCCAGGAATCCTTGAGATATCGAATAGAGCATTTTGCTTATCAAATCCCTGAGATATCGAATAGCTTCTTTAGTCCTTGAGATATCGAATAGAGCGTTGACTTGTTGACTCTTAGAGAACTCGAATGATACTTTGACTTGTTGACTCCATGAGTTCTCGAATAGAGGATTTGGACATGTCGAATCTCTGAGTTCACGAATAAGGCTTTGACTAGTTGACCTTCAGAGATACCGAACAGTGTCTTTTGAGATATCGAATCTCTGACTTCTCGAATGCTAGACTTCTCGAATATAACAAACATACTTCTCGAATTGGTACTTAGGCAAATTCTTCATTTCTTCAAATCCCAACTGTGATTATTTGACAGTCTTTATCTCCTTGCTTGAGGCATGAACCTTGGAACTTCTTTCAAGCATTATTCTTGACTTTCTAAGTACAGTTACACAACTAGGATTTGATGCCTATTACAAGTACAAAACAAATAGAAACTCTAAAACTAGAGGTTCCCTCAATTAAGAGGTCATGTAGGTAATGCATAGCATTACACATACTTAGGCTTGTTATTATATGAGTACAGGCATGTCTCTGTGACTAACAAGTTTCCATATAGAATTAGGTGCCTTGGAGGCTACATCTTATCCCAAGCATATTCTAGAACGTTCCTTGTTTCCAGAGCGTTCCCGGTTTGTGGATCAGGCCCATTTTAGAAACAAGCTTATATCGGGCGTCCCCGGTTTGGGCTGTTCTTTGGGCTTAATCATTAATTACGAATTTAATGCCCAATTATGGTTTCGGACCTTATTTATGAGCTAATAAATATTATATTAATTATGTCTTTAGGGATTATTTTTCATCCATATCAGATACTTTACTTTATTTGTACTAATTGGATTTTTGACCAATGATGTCTTTAATATATGTTTCAATTTCAATCGAGTCGATTGTAATTGGTCTGACTCAATGAAGTAACAGATACAAAATCTCGTAAGATCCAAGGACAATTAGTTAACACGATCATTTTAAAGGTTGATATATGTATATTTCATATGTTCGTGTATGAGATCAAAGGTCATTCAAACGACTTCCTATCTCGCAGGATTGGTTCAACTAAGCGATGACCAGTTGATAAGTGCATATTTTTATTACTTATTTGTTGCTTGAACTCATATTTTAATAAATTATTTTGTTCATTTCAGGAAATTCAAGAAAAATAAAAGAAATGGTAAAATAAAGAGTAAGGAAGGGCAAAAGAGGAAGAAAAAGGAAGAAAATGCAAAAAGGCAAAAGAAAAGGAAACTTGGTGCAAAAAGGAATAATTTGAGAGAGGAGGGAACACATGGAAGGTGGGGATTCCACCCACACATCCACATGTGTATGATGGAGATCTACCCTACACCCTCCAAAACCCTAGTTCTAGCCTATAAATACCCCTCTTTCCCCTTGTATTCTACACTTTAGTTTTAATTTAGTTACCCTAGTTTTAGTAGTAGCCCCATTTTTATTTTGTAGTAGCTTTCAAATCTTGTAAACAATTTCTTTCATATTAATGCAAGCTTTCACTTTTACTTTACATCTTGCTCTCTTCATTTTATACTTTGGCTATGACCCATTTCAAAGTTGCAAGTGGATAAAGTAGCAAATGTGCTAACCACCTATGGATTGAAAGGAGCCTTTAATTTACATTTTGTGTTTTCATTTTAGATCTACTTTTTCTTGTTTTTGTTATTCATTTTCCGACTAGATTCATTTTTTCCAGTGAGACATCTCCATCAACTAGTTTGGTGTATGGGGCTTGCTTTGCCTATTTATTCACTCATTTACCAATTTTACATGCTTTAATTTTGATCTGCTTTCAATGCCATATAATTGATAACTCCGAATCTTGATCGGGTCCTTCCTCACCAACTCCTGCCTCGGAAGGGGTGTAGTTGTGGTGGGGTGCCTACAAAACAACACCGGAGGGGGGGTTCGGCCCCGAGGTGCCTCCGGCGTGAGAATAAGAGTTGGCTTTGGAAGACTATAATCAAGGAGAGTATCGCAAAGTAATAAGTGTGTGTGGGTGTGTAATAGTGTCCAACCCCTAAACCCTCTTTACTAGGGGTATTTATAGCCCTAGGCCTAGGGTTTTGGGGTAGGTTACCTTCACCCCCGACCGTTGGATCTGGGGGACAAACCGCTGAATATTCGGGATGTAGGACACGTGGACTAGTCTGGGGTGACCGTTGACTGGAGTGTGGCCATGTTGTTGCAGACATAATTTGGCACGTGCCTTCCCTTGTCTTTTAGTGTTGGTCAGCGCCATATGTAGGAATGTTAGCTGAGGTGGGGTGCCACGTGTGTCGAGTGTCACCCATCTGGGGCCCCCTAGTCTGGGGTGGGGACCACGCCACGTGGTAGTGGCCCCGGGCCCGGGGTCCACTACTCTGGGCTGGGCCGCTCTTATTCTCATGAGATGATTTGCTCATTGTTTTGGGCTCCTTGTTGGGCCTTGGCTGTTTATAGCCTATCATTTGCCCCCACTCCCTAATGCGGATTTTCCGGATGGGGGAGTAGTAAGGAGTGTTTCTGCCTTGGAGAGTGGACTTTCTGGATACTCCGGGGTGCTAGACATATGTCTTCGGGGCTGGACGTTTTGTGGTTCTATGAGTCCGCGTCTTCTTTGGGGGGGTGGGCTTTTGCCTTGGTTGCCCCTAGTTCCGGGGTGTGCACTGAAGTACGTACGCCCGGGGCTAGTGGTTAGTATTTGAAGGCCTTGATGCTTTGACTGTCCTTGGTTGCCCCCAGGCCCGGGGTTGGGACTGAAGTGTACATCCCGGGGCGTTGGGTTTGCGTATATACAAAAATGCACGTCTATTAAGGAATATATGTAATATTCTGAGTGTGCATTTTTGGATTTCGTTTTTGTTTCTTTTCTCGCTTTTCTTCTCTTTTTTTTATTTTTTTATTTTTTTTTTTTTGAAAAATAACAGCTGTCATCCACTATCCCCGGATTTTGGAGATAGTGGGCCGATCTTTTGGGCCGCCACGTGTCTTGGGCGGTTTGGATTCAGATTTTTCCTATAAATAGCGGCTCCCTCCCCTCATTTTGTCTTTTACGAGTTTTTGATTTGCTGTTGTGATTCTGCTGCTCTGAAGACCTGCACTCCGGGTTAGAAGCGTGATCTGATCCCAAGTTCATCGTCGCACCCAGACCTCCGGACTTCACTGTAAGTTTTCTTGCTCCGGTCTTTGTATTCCTTTTTGTCTTTAATTTTTTTATTTTGCTTTCTTGGCCCGGACTGCGTAGAGATACTAACTCTAGGCTTTATCTTTTTGTTGGGTAGCCCGGGGTAGTCCCTTTGTATGGTTAGAAAAATAACTGCTAGACGAGTTTTAATTCCTCTTTCCGATCCAAGTACTTCTTCTAGTAGTATTAACTCTCCGGATAGTAGTCTAGAATTGATAGACCTAGACTGGGGTATAATGGGTAAGAAGAAGAACCGTCTTCCCGTACTAACGAGTATTGCGACCAAGGATATGGGACCGGGGTACAGTTTGAGTGAGCCGGACGGTAGCTGGGGCCACTCTAAGTATTACTTTGTGAAAAGGGACCCGGGGATTCCTCAAGCTTACTTCTTCAGGGATCTCAGTGCGGAGTTGGGGGAGAATCCGGATGTGGCAGAGATGACCCGACACAATAGGGCTTTTCTTGACTCTAAGTTCGGGGCTAAGCCAGGGTCCGGGATGGATGTTGGTCCCTTTAGAGCGGAGTATTTGGAGACGCCGGTTGAGTGGGACACCATATTCCGGGCTACTTTCCACATAGATAGTGACGTGGAGTGGAGATGGCCGGAGTCCGGGGAAAAGATTTACCACAGACCCGATGGCGGTTGGGTCGGGGTGTGGTTGGAGCACTTGAGGTCGGGATACGGGCCCAGGTGTCATCAGTTTGTTAAGTCCTTGTGCCTGTTTGAGTATGGGATCCCCATTACCCAATTGACTCCGAACGCGGTCAAGTGGATTTCGTACTTTCTGGGGTGTTGTGAGGCTGCCGGAGTGTTACCTACTTTCAAGCTTTTCCACCATCTTTTCCAGATAGTCCGGTCCAACAATGTGCCTATGTTTGAGTTTAGATTCCGGGGCAAAGCCTGTGGCTACCCTTCTTCGGATTCGAAGCCCCTAGGTATGCTTCCGTCTTTGAAAGGCTGGAACGGAGAGTTCGTCTTTCTCCGGGGTCTTGATATCCGGTTCATGCCCACCTTCAAGGAGGAGCCTTTGGCTATGCACTTCGAGGTGTTCGATCTCCAGGATGCGGCGTTGGACCGGGTACATACCTTCTGCCGAGGTCTTGGGAGGCAGGTGACTAGGGAGGATCTCATGAGTCATGCCTACCTTTACCGGATAGGATGTAAGTCCGGGCTGTATTTTCGTTGTACTCATATCTGTTGTTTTGGTTTTACGCCGGGCTAATGTAAAATTTTTTTTATTTTCAGGTCTTCCCGGTTATAATCCGGAGTTTGAGAAAGTTGTTGAGATGAACAAATCCAACAGAGCTTTGGCAGCGGCTCTCCGGAGCATTGGACATGTTCGTGATAACACTAAGGCCCCCGGGGAGGCTAGTGGCTCGCAAGCCGAAGAGGGGAGACCGGGGGGTCCGGGGCCAGTGATCCCCGAAGCTGTGGTGGATGAATCCGGGCTGGTGCCGAGGAAGAGGCCCAGGGTTTCTTCTGTTCAAGCTGAGAAGTTTGGGACCATGCTCTCGGACTGCGAGCTTGTGCAGGAGAGCTCTGCTGATGGTAGCCCGAAGAAGGCTAACTTCTGTCCTCACGAGGCCGCCCCCGTGTCTCCGGAAGAAAGAAACTTCATCGGTTTTCTGGCGGATCTTCCCAGCAAGACGGAGTGGGAGGATATGGGCAAAACTTCGGCGACTTCGCTCTTTCAGGAAATGATGGGGGTTTATGGTCAGGTATGCATCTCCCCGAATTTCCTCCATTTATTTTGCTTGTTAGGCTTCTAATTGTGTTTATATTGACAGCTCGGGGTCCGGATGGCCGGGGCTGCGGCTTCTGCGTACCGAGAGATCAAGGAGGGCCAGGCTGCGTTGGCTGGGGCATCTGGGAAAGATCAAGAGATTTCCGGCCTGAAGGAGCAAGTTGCCGAGCTGGAGGAGCGCATGGAAGCCCGGGTTGAGAAGCTCAAGGCCGGGACTAAGCTTGTGGCTGATGAGAGGGATACGTTCCGGGCTAAGGCCAAGGAGTACAAAGAGGAAGTGAAGAAGCTCCGGGATGAACTGAAAGCCAAGAAGTCCGAAGAGGATGTCATCGCTGAGTTCCGGGCTTCGGATGCTTACGACGATGATCTTTCCCTGGTCGCAGCCCGGAAAATCAGCCGCTGCTGGGTTGTTGCCGAGAAGATGTGCAAGAGCGATCCTCGGTCTGCCACTTGGGAAAACTTTATTAAAGAGTACATGGAAGCCGAGGATGCTCTTGCCCGGGGTGAAGGGGAACCGGCTCCTTACGCTGCTCCCAGCTCCTCTCGTCCTCCTCAGGCTTAACCTCGTTTAGGTGGCTGCGTCCAGTGCCCGGGCCGTGCCCTTGTAATTTCTTTGATTTGGTTGATGTAATCTTAACTTGGTTGTATAACTTTAAATTCTGCTGTCGTGTATAACTTTTAACTGTCAGGTGTTTCGGGCTGTCGGTCAGCCCGGCCTGTCTGCTGCTTTCTTTTATATCTATTTTTGTTCTGCAAGTTTTGCCTTGTTCTTTTGTTGTTGGTTTGTTTGTAGTTTTTATTGCCCCCCACTCCTTAATTCGGGTATTCCGGATTGGGGAGTCGTGGTTTGTAGTTTGGCCTACTTTGAAAGGATGAAAACTTTTCCAAGTAGGAATTTGGATGCATATGGCTTCCCGGGCCGAGGCATTGCTAAGGTCCCGGGCTTTGGCCTACTTGGAAAGGATGAAAACTTTTCCAAGTAGGAATTCTGGTGCCTATGGCTTCCCGGGGCGAAGCATTGCTAAGGTCCCGGGCTTTGGCCTACTTGGAAAGGATGAAAACTTTTCCAAGTAGGAATTCGGGTGCCTATGGCTTCCCGGGCCGAAGCATTGCTAAGGTCCTGGGCTTTGGCCTACTTGGAAAGGATTCCAAGTAGGAATTCGGGTGCCTATGGCTTCCCGGGTCGAAGCATCGCTAAGGTCCCGGGCTTTGGCCTACTTGGAAAGGATGAAAACTTTTCCAAGTAGGAATTTGGATGATAATTATAAGATTGAAATGCCAAGTAGGAAATAGAGCTCTTTTTCATTGATAACAGAACGATTACATGATTTCCAAGTACAATTCCCAAAAAACGCCCGTATATGAGCTGAAACTATTTCCCTTTACTGGTAGTACTTTCTTAGTCTGAGGCCGTGCCAGGTGTTGGGGACTTCGGAGTTGTCCATGTGACTGAGCTTGTAGGTTCCGGGGCGGAGTACCTCTTTAACTCTGTAGGGACCTTCCCACTTAGGCATAAGCTTTCCTGCATTAGTGGGGTCTGAAGCTTCGGTATCCCGGAGTACAAGTTCCCCGATTTGGAAGTTTTTGACTCTTGACTTCTTTCCGAAGTATTCTCTTGTTTTCTCTTTATGCTTCTCCATTCTTTGTACTGCTTTATCCCGGACCTCATCAACTAGCTCTAGATTGACTCGTAGCCCTTCTTCATTTGCAATTTCATCAAAGTTGATTACCCTGTGGGAAGGAGAACCCACTTCAATTGGCAACATTGCTTCGGTTCCGTACGCTAGCTTGAACGGAGTTTCCCCTGTCCCGGATCGTGGGCTAGTTCTGTATGCCCATAACACATGTGGCAGTTCTTCGGGCCATTTGTTCTTGCTTTCCTTCAGCCTCTTCTCAATTCCTCTTAGCAGAATTCTATTTGTCACTTCCACTTGCCCGTTGCCCTGGGGATAGGCTACTGAAGATTTCTTGTGTTTGATTCCCCTTTCCTTCAAATAGTTTTCAAACTCTGAGCCGATGAACTGGGGACCATTATCTGAAACCAGGACCCTGGGCAGGCCGAACCGCATTAATATGTTGTCCATGAATTTGATGCAGTCTTGTTGGTTTATGGTCCGCATTGCTTTTGCTTCGGCCCATTTAGTCATGTAGTCAATGGCTACCAGGAGGTACCTCAGATCGCCCTTGGCCCGGGGGAAGGGCCCTACTATATCGATGCCCCATACAGCAAAGGGGATAGGGGATAAGACTGAAGATGGCAACACCGGGCTTTGTCTTGGTACATTGCTGAACAGTTGGCAATTTCTGCACTTCTTGACGAATTCTACTGCATCTGAGTGGATTGTTGGCCAGTAGTAACCTTGCCTTATGATTTTGTATGCGAGGGACTTTGCGGACATATGATCCCCACAAATCCCTTCGTGTACCTCTTGTAAACAGTAGTTGGCTTCCTCCGGGCCTACACACTTCAGTGTTGGAGATGAGAAGGTTCGGCGATAGAGTTGGTCTTCTTCTATGAAGTATTTCGAAGCCTTGTTTTTCAATCTTCTGGCTTCATTCTTGTCTTCGGGCAACTTTCCTTTCTCCAAGTAGAGGATGAAAGGGGTCATCCAGTTCGGGGTTCCCTCTATCTCCGTTACCTCTTTCTGATCGATGGCCGGGGTTTCCAGTTCTTCAAAGTAGACCGAACTGTCTAGTTCGGCTGAGTTCTGAACCAGCTTGGATAATTCATCAGCTTCGGAGTTTTCTTCCTTGTTGATTTGGCTGATTTGATACTCCGGAATGGTGGCTAGGTAACTTTTGACAAGGGCTTGGTATTGGGCCAGTTTTTGATCCTTAGCCAGGTATTCCCCTTTGGTTTGCCGCACCACGATTTGGGAGTCACTATAGATGTTCAGGCTGTTGATTCTCAAAGTTCGTGCTAACCTTTGCCCGGCTAGAAGAGCTTCATATTCGGCTTGGTTGTTCGTTGCTAGGAATTTGAATGTTATGGCTTGTTTGATTTGGAAGCCTTCCGGGCTTTTCATGATTATTCCTGCCCCGGACCTGTCAGCTGTTGAGGATCCGTCCACGTTGAGAGTCCATGACCCCGGGGCTTGGTCCGGGGGTGCCATATGTTCGGCTACTGTGTTAGCTTGCTGTGGTTCCGGGAAGGAGCATTCTACTATGAAATCTGCCAAAGCCTGTGCCTTGATGGCTGTCCGGGGCACGAACGTCAAGTGAAATTGGCTTAGCTCAATTGCCCAATTTATTAATCTTCCGGACGCATCCGGCTTATGGATTATCCGCCTTAACGGCTGGTCTGTTATCACCTTGATCTCTCTGCCTTGGAAATAGTGCCTGAGTTTCCTTGAGGCCGTGACTAAGGCGAAGGCAAATTTCTCTAGATTAGGGTATCTGGTTTCTGCATCTTTTAGAACTTGGCTGATGTAGTACACCGGCCGTTGGTTTCCCTCGACTTCCCGGACCAAGGCCGCGGCCACGGTCAGGGGCCCGGCGGAGAGGTATAGATGTAGGGGTTCCCCGGGCTCCGGCTTTGTTAAAAGGGGTTGTGATGAGAGATATTGCTTGATAGTTTCAAGAGCTTGCTGGCAGTCAGGGCTCCAGGTGATTTCTTTTTTGTTGCTTGCCCCCCTGAGCAAAGTGAAGAAGGGTAAGCACTTTTCTGCCAAATTGGGTATGAATCTTCTTAAGGCTGCCAATGATCCGGCTAGCTTCTGAATGTCTTTCTGAGTCCGGGGTGATTGCATATCCAAGATGGCTTTTATCTTCTCCGGATTAGCCTCAATCCCTCTCTGGCTGATCATGAAGCCTAGAAACTTTCCTGCTGCTACCCCAAAGGTGCACTTCTCCGGATTCAACTTCATCTCATTTTTTCTAAGGTTTTCAAAACATTCCCGCAGGTCAGGGACATGCTCCTTGACCGTTTCAGACTTGGCAATGATATCATCGACATAGGATTCCAGATTCCGGCCAATTTGGTCCTTGAAGACCTCCACCATGGCTCTTTGGTATGTAGCCCCAGCATTCCGGAGTCCAAAGGGCATGAACTTATAAGCATAGACGGCTCTGTGGGTGATAAATGCGGTTTTGGCTATATCTGCCGGGTTCATCTTGATTTGGTTGTACCCGGAGAAGGCGTCCATGAAGCTAAGCATCACATGTCCGGAGGTGGTATCGATGAGCTGGTCTATACTTGGTAGTGGATATGGATCTTTGGGGCAGGCTTCATTTAGGTCCGTGTAATCAACACACATCCTCCATTTCCCACTAGGTTTTTTGACTAGAACTACATTGGCTAGCCACTCCGGGTACTTGACCTCGCAGATGATATCTGCCTTGAGTAGCTTGTCCACTTCCTCGTCTATAGCTTTCTGCCTCTCCGGGGCGAAGTTCCTCCTTTTCTGTTTCACAGGCTTCCTTCGGGGATCAACATCCAGGCTATGCATGGCGAGGGATTCCCGGAGCCCGGGCATATCAGATGGGCTCCAAGCAAAAACATCAGCATATTCCCGGAGTAGTTGGATTAATTCTTCTCTGAAGGCAGTTTCTAGACCAGCTCCGATCTTAATTTTTCTTTCTGAGTTTCCCGGTATGAGTTCGATTGTTTCGATTTCTACTGCAGGTTCTACCTTAGCTTGGTCTAGAAGTAGGGATGATTTTTGCACTCGGGCCTGGGAGTTGGAGGTCTGGTATTCCCGGGCCTCAGCTATACCTGATCCCTGGGTCAGGGCTCCGGAGATTTCAATATTTTGTACCTCTTTCCCGGGGTGCTTGTAAGTTGAAACTCTGTGTTTCTTTCTGCTTAGATTCTTGTGGTAGGAGGAAGCTTTCCTCTTATTCTCCGGGTCGGTCTCTGCCATGACTAAGGCCTGGCCATAGCACTGGCTGGCTGTTTCTGTGTCGCCCCTTACCTCTCCGACCCCGAAGGGTGTGGGAAATTTGAACTTGAGATGTGGGGTTGAGGTTACGGCTCGGAGCTTGGTCAGGGCTGGGCACCCCAGGATTACATTGTAGGAGGAAGGACTATTGATCGCATAGAATTTGACCATATGAGCTATCTGTTTCGGGGCGGTGCCGAATTGGACAGGCAAATAAAGAGTTCCTTGAATTGGGACCAAGTTGTGGCCGAAGCCATATAGCGGGTCTTCCCGGCACTCATTCATCCTAATGCTCCCGAGTTGCATCCTGTCCATGGTATGCTTGAATAGTATGTTGACGGAGGAGCCGTTGTCAACAAGAATTCTTTTTACCTCATTTTCGGCGATGTCCAGGGTTACGACTAGGGCTTCATTGTGGTTAGGATCTACTCCCTCAAAGTCGGCGTTACTGAAAGATATGACTTGCTCTGGGGCCGAGCTAATCATCATTACTTCATCTCCGGAGTCCAGGCTTCCCGGAGGGGAATTGGATCCTCCCAATACAACGTGCACCACATTCTTGGTCTTCTGGGCCCCGGGTCCCTCGCCCCTTTCCGTGGTTCTCCGAGCTAGATATTGGCCCATATTTCTTTTCTTGACTTGGTCTTCGATGAAGAACTTAAGGGAGACACAGCTTTCCGTCTCGTGGCCATGGGTTGCATGGTAGTCGCAATGTTTGTCACGGGGCCTATTCTCCGGGGCCGACACCAAGGGTTTGGGAGGATAAAAGAAGGGTTTGCTCCGGACTTCTTTTAATATATCGGCGCGTGGCCGGTTCAAAGGTGTCCATTCTGGTTCCGGCCTTGGTTCGGCTCTCCCCGGTCTCGGGGGTCTGGCTTCGGACTTGGCCCTGGAGGAGTGGCCTTTGTCCGGGACCGTCAGTTGATGACTTGGGATATAGTTGTACTGTTTGTTGGGCTTAAACTTCTTATCCGAGTTGTGATCATTTCTAGAGCGATCATCTTTACCTCTTCCCGAGGAGGTGCCCTGCCGGGTCATCCTCATTGCTTGTAGGACATCGGTTTCTTTGATGAACTTGGCGGCCATAGAGTAGGCTGCAGCCAGACTTTGGGGCTCTTTGTTCACCAATTTAATAACATAGCGCTCACTACGCTCCGGGTCTAGGTTCTTCCGGAATATGCTCAAGGCTTCTCTTTCGTCTAGGTTCGTGACTTGGTTTATGGCTTCTTGGAACCGTTTCATAAATGCGGCAAGCGTTTCGTTGTCATGTTGCCTTATTGTTTCAAGGTGGCACATGTGATATTCCGGGGGTTTGTTGGCTCGGAACCTCCGGAGAAAGGCTTCCCGGAACTCCTTCCAGCTGTGTACGCTCCGGGAAGGGATCCGGCTGAACCATCTCTGAGCTGCTCCCTTTAGGGTGGAAGCGAAGAACTTGCACTTGGTTAGGTCATTGTAGAAGTATATCTGGGCTATTTGCTCAAAGTAGTTGAGGTGTTCTTCTGGGTCCTCCAGCCCATTAAAGGAGTCAAAGTTGTAGTGCTTGAGGTTCTTTTGCCGGGGTATGGCTTCAAGGGAATGGCTGAAAGGGGTGAGTGTGTCTTGGATCTCAAACCCGGAGTCACTGTTGACTTTCCTCTGTAGCTCATGGATCATTTGCACCAGGTTGTTTGGATTTTCTTCATCATCTGAGATAATCTCCGGGCTTACCTCCCTCCGGGTTCTTTTGGATTTGGATTTCCTCATCCTTTCTTCTTCCTCTTGGAGCCTCTTCTGGATTCTGAGCTCCAACTTAGCCTGTTCCTCCTGCCTTATTCTTTCCCGGAGCATTTCTAGTCTCTTGATTTTATCGGCTTCATCATTTTTGTCCCTACTCCGAACCTCCTGGTCCTTTCTGTTTCCCTTACCCCGGTTTCCAAGGCGGTCAAAGACCGAGGCCCGGGAATGATAGGAGTGGGCTGATTCCCCGGAATTTTCTGCTTGCACAGGTTCAGGTTCCGGGAAGGGACGGTTCCTATAATTTCGGATTGCCTGGGCTAGCTCCTCGGGTGTCAGGTTTTCCATTTGCGCGGAGTCCAGGGGCACATCTGTATACTTGTACCGGTTCACCTCAACGGTTACCCGAGCGTCGTTTGGCCCAATTCCGAGCCTCTCTTGGATTGGGATCTGGACAGGTGGGACTTGCTCCGGGATAGTTATTAGGGGTTCGTCTCTAGTTGCACTCTGTGCCTGGCGCTGGGCAGAGGTGGTTTTTCGGGGCATGGTTATGGTTCTGAGCGGTTCGGGCTTCTCTATTCTGTCTGTTTAGTTCGGGGTTCTTTGGTTCGGAGGTTCGACCCCTCCTTCTAGCGCCAATGATAACTCCGAATCTTGATCGGGTCCTTCCTCACCAACTCCTGCCTCGGAAGGGGTGTAGCTGTGGTGGGGTGCCTACAAAACAACACCGGAGGGGGGTTCGGCCCCGAGGTGCCTCCGGCGTGAGAATAAGAGTTGGCTTTGGAAGACTATAATCAAGGAGAGTATCGCAAAGTAATAAGTGTGTGTGGGTGTGTAATAGTGTCCAACCCCTAAACCCTCTTTACTAGGGGTATTTATAGCCCTAGGCCTAGGGTTTAGGGGTAGGTTACCTTCACCCCCGACCGTTGGATCTGGGGGACAAACCGCTGAATATTCTGGATGTAGGACACGTGGACTAGTCTGGGGTGACCGTTGACTGGAGTGTGGCCATGTTGTTGCAGACATAATTTGGCACGTGCCTTCCCTTGTCTTTTAGTGTTGGTCAGCGCCATATGTAGGAATGTCAGCTGAGGTGGGGTGCCACGTGTGTCGAGTGTCACCCATCTGGGGCCCCCTAGTCTGGGGTGGGGACCACGCCACGTGGTAGTGGCCCCGGGCCCGGGGTCCACTACTCTGGGCTGGGCCGCTCTTATTCTCATGAGATGATTTGCTCATTTTTTTGGGCTCCTTGTTGGGCCTTGGCTGTTTATAGCCTATCAATAATGATTTCGTTTTAATATGTTCACAATCTGCCTGCTCATGCTTTTGATAATCTGCTTGCTTATTTAGTTCGGTCCCTGGTTTTACTACTAACCTCATGATTTATTTTATCTTTTATCTCCTTTGTTTTTCTTTTTTTTAGCTAAGCTTAATTATCGTTCTCTTTAGTTTTTTTTAATCATGATGTTGTGTCCATGTTAATCTTATCCCCTACTACTTAATTTATTAGCTTGTATGTACATCTGGTTTTAGCTTATTTTAATTTAATTTGTTTTCCCCTGGCAAAAGAGAAAAAATTGAATTTGTCTCCTATTTATTTAGCTTTTGTTTCCCATTTTATACTCGCTCCATTTAATGAACTCGGTGCTATTAAAACATATTTCCAAAGCAAGTTGAGGTAGCTCAGTTGGTTGAGCTTATCTCTAGTCGACCCAGAGGTTCTGGTTCGATACTCGCTTACCACGAGATTTGTTAATGAACAGATTCTCATTGTAAAGGCTATAAGCCAAAATATTCAAAAAAAAAACATATTTCCATTTCTAGGTTAGCTAATTCGTGTGTTCATGTGTGCCTTTCTTTTTGAGTTTAGAAGTTTACTTAACCCATTTGTTAGAATGATGGTCCAAAACTAGTGTTTGACCCAACTCCTACTTCTTGTCATTTTAAGTGAGCCCGTATTTATTTAAGCACAACATAGGTGATGGCCCATTTTCTTTGTTTTGCATATGCGTCAATTGTAGTTCATAAATATCATCATCATGTTATAATAACCATCATCATGTTATAATTATTACTTTATTAATCATAATAAATCATTAATTGTATTTTGTTTTTACATTTTGTTTACACGCATCTTACTTCTGCTGTTTACTTTTTTTTTTGTTTTTAACTCGCTTTTCGTGTTATGTTATTTTTATACTTTAACAACTTTTACTCGTTTTATTTGGTAGCCAAATTTAGGTAAAATAATTCTCTCAAAATTAATTGTTCTAATTCGCCTAATTTAATTATTAAAGATGGTTCAATTTCTCAAAATACAAAAATTACATTACTATATCGGATAAAAGCCTATATATGAGATGGTTAAGGGACATTATGTAGTTTGATAGTGCATATATTTCGTATTTTATTATTAAATGAAGCAGTCAAGATCTAATATTTCATAAATATGAAAATCAAATTAGTATTATAGTTAGGATAGAATAAACTAAATTTTAATATTATAAAGGAATAACCATGGCTTAGAAAAAATTTGAATATTTAATATATAAGTAATATTAATATTAATAAGATATTAAAAAATTACTGCACAATCTGATTAAATTTGTGTAAAATTCGTCATACTGATCTAAAGCTATTTACTTAACAACAATACAGTTGATGGCTAACTGATCAAATAATTTTCGATCCAATCGGATGTATTCGGCATTTGGGCTGGCAAGTTTATAAGGCAGCTAACTATATAAATAAAAATGTTTTTCAGTAGCTGTTAATGACTTAAATCTTGAGATGGAACTTTATTTACATCTAGTACATCTATATAGACATGTTACATCATACTACAATACAAAGCTAATGACATAAATCCCTTTATTTTTAGATGACATGCATGCAAGTAAATACTTAAATTTTTATTATGAGGTAATTAATCATCGGTAAATCATCCTCCACAAAGATGCAATACGCCCATTTTGCTAGAAGAGACATACAACCGGCTCTAAGCAGGAAGAGGGAAACATTAGCTCTAAGTCGCACCTATGTATTGTTTTGTAAATTTGAACTCATAAAATCGACTTCTAAAATATAAACTATTGCCATAAATATCAGTATTCGTGTTGATCGATGCTGCATTAAAACTGCCCTTCACAATCAAAGTTGCTGTACTTTTCTCATCCTAAACATTTGTTATTCATATTCCGATGCAAATCCCAACCATAGAGATTGCTAGCTCGAGACTTGTTTTGCCTGCACAATTTATTTTTTAGCCAAGTTATGAGTATTATTCAAATGTTGATCTGCACCCAACTACGAATATTTGCATTTCATAGTCTTACGATACCAAGGAAGGAGCGAATGCCATCTTTAAGCTAGCTAAAGCTAGGGAGAGAGGGAGGCGCGACCTAGGTTCTGTTAAGTTTGTTAAAGATGATTCAGGCCAAGTGTTATTGAATGAAGATGCTATTAAGGAGAGGTGGAGTTCGTATTTTCACAATCTTTTCAACGAGGCTAGGAGGAGTGGTGCCGGCGTGGAACAAGAGGCCCTTCTTTCGCCTGTGATTTCCTTCGATCCCTGTGAGCGCATCAGCAAGGATGAAGTCAAGGGTGCCTTGTAAAAGATGGTTAGAGGGAAGGCAGTTGGCCCGGATCTTATCCCAATCGAGGTTTGGCTTTGTCTTGGTGAGGTTGGCGTCCAATGGCTAACAGATCTGTTTAATGTTCTTCTCTTGGGTGCTAAGATGCCAGCTGAATGGAGGCGTAGTGTTGTGGTCCCTTTTTTCAAGAATAAAGGCGATGCGCAAAGTTGTAGTAACTACCGGGGTATTAAATTACTCAGTCATACTATGAAACTTTGGGAGAGAGTGGTTGATAGTAGGATTAGAAGAGAAGTGGAAATCTCAGAGAATCAATTTGGATTTATGCCTGGGAGATCTACGATCGAGGCCATTCATCTCGTTAGACGCCTTATGGAGAAGTTCAGGGAACGCCGCAAAGACCTCCATATGGTGTTCATTGATCTGGAGAAGGCCTATGATAGCATCCCCCGTGAAGCTATTTGGAAGAGCCTTGAGGAGAGGGGAGTGTCGTCGACGTTCGTCAGGGTGATTCAAGACATGTACTCCCAAGCTAGTTCTTGCGTTCGGACCCCAGTAGGGGACTCCCGTTTCTTCCCTGTTGAGATGGGGCTTCATCAGGGGTCGGCCCTTAGTCCTTTTCTTTTCGCCCTTATCCTTGATGTCATGTCGCGGGGGATTCAAGATGCTATCCCTTGGTGCATGCTCTTCGCGGATGATATCGTGCTAGTGGCGGAATCGAGGAGGGAGGTGAACGAGAAATTGGAGCTTTGGAGATCTACTTTGGAGTCCCAAGGGTTACGTATGAGCCGTTCTAAAACCGAGTATCTCTGGTGTAACTTCAGTGGTGAGGCCAACGTGGAAGGGGTGGAGGTTAGGATTGAAGACCAGATCGTCCCGTAGACGGATAAATTCAAGTATTTGGGTTCGATCATCCAGAAGGAAGGTGAGATTGAAGCCGATGTCACGCATCGTATCAAGGCGGGGTGGCTAAGGTGGAGGGCAGCGTCAGGGGTAATGTGCGATAAGAAAGTCCCTTTAAAGTTAAAAGGGAAATTCTATAGAGCGGCTATCCGTCCTGCGATGTTATATGGCTCTGAGTGTTGGGCGGAGAAGAAGGCCCTCGTAAGCAAGTTGGAAGGGGCTGAAATGAGGATGTTGCGGTGGTCATGTGGGCGCACGATGTTGGACAGAATCCCGAACTCGGTGTTTAGGAGCGAGCTTGAAGTGGCGCCTTTTTCTGCGAAAGTTAGGGAAGGAAGGTTGAGATGGTTCGGCCACGTCCGTAGGAGGCTGGTTGAAGCCCCTGTTAGGAGGGTCGAGAGTCTTGCGGTTGTTGGGGTGAGGAGGAGAGACAGGCCGAGGAGGTCGTGGGAAGAATAGCTCAGGATGGATTTGAAGGCCTTAGACTTAAATGAGACCATGCTCGCGGATAGGTGTTCTTGGAGGCGGCGTATCAGAGTGGTGGATTCCCTTTTAGGATGTGGCTCTGTTGTCGAGAGCCTCAGAGCTGCCTTGTCTCGGTTAGCCATTTTTTAGAAGTTCGGCCGTAGCGTTCTCTCTTCTCATTTTTAGTGTCTTCGGTTTTCTGGTTTTGCAGCTGCAGGGAACTTGGGGCGGTGTTATCTCTGTGCGGGTTTTGTCGGGTGGTTGGAGCGCAACAAGCTAGGAGTATCATAAATCCCCACAGGTATGTTTGCCTCATGTGGAGAACGCCATGGGCCACAGGTATGTCATTGTCCATTTCCGTTTCTTTTCCGTTGTATTTACCACACTATGTGTATGTCGTGCACTCAGCCGAGGGTCTTCACGGAAACAGCCTCCCCGCCCTAAAAGTGGGGGTATGGTCTGCGTACAACCTACCCTCCCCAGACCCTGCTCTGAGCGGGATATACTGGGTATGTTTGGTTTAGTCTTACGATCCCATGATATAAAGTTGAGTTGATTTCCTAAGTTAAATTTGTAGTCTAGGAAAGCAATCACACATCGTTACACACACTTTTTTGAGTAGGGTCGAAACTTTGAGTGTCGTTTCAGTTTACTGGAGCTAAAACCGACCGCAATTGCAAATGGTCGGTTTTACAATAAACCCAACCATTAAAACCGACCAATATGATTTGTGGAGCCCACATTGGTCCTAAATTGATTGGAGAAATCCTCCAATCGATTTATAACAAATATGAAAATGCAAATGCGGAGGTAAATAAATATAAGAATTTTTCAAGTCATGTTTTAGTTTACTTATTATTATAAATTTAGTGTAGTTTTGAATATATATTAAGTCTCGTCTACTCTTATATGTAGGCGATAAGGAGGGCTGAAGGTGGTGCCGATGATGGGGGGGACGATGAATGAGAGGAACATGATAATGAAGAAGATGATGGAGGACATGATGATAATGAAGAGGATGGAGGAGAGGAAGAGGATAATGAAGAGGGAAATTGTGGAAGAGACGGTGATGAGTAGCCGGTTGTTAGGTTTTTAAAAAATTGCATGTAAATTAAGTTTGCTATATTTTGGAAAACTCGTGGTTTAATGTATATATTTGGTTTTGATGGATTATGCTATATCCTAAATTTTATTTACTTGTTTTGTTGGTACTGCATTTGTAATTGATAATGTACGTAGCTAGTTTTGGTTGAATCTTGTTATTGCTAATATTGTACAGGGGAACCAGAATTGCAGGCTAAAAAAAGTTGTAGGCTAAAATCGATCGATTAATCCGACTACAAATCCAAATCCGACCGTTTTTTACCATTCATGTGCCCAGAAAACCGACCAAATGATGGACAAAATCGACCGTATTCATGCAAAACTGACCATGTTCATAATTATGCTGGTTGGTTTTATGTGGTCGGTTTAAAAACTCTCTGGAGAAAACTCGACCGTAATGGTCGGTTTTTAAACCGACCAATAAAACCGACAAATATATTTAACCCGACCATTAAAACCGACCATAATAGTCAGTTTTGTTCTGCAGTTGAATTGATGTGGTTGTGCCACATTTTCTGGGACCCAACCACGTGGTAGTGACATGGCACTGAAGTGGGACCGACATTTCATCTGGGTTCCGCCTATGTGTCATTGACATGTCACTGTAGTGGACCCGCCACGTCATATGGGTCCCATGACACGTGGCACTGAGAGGCTTTTGTTGGTCAATGGAAGTCAACGTTAAAACCGACCGTTTTGACACAAAATCTACTAGGTTTAATCTGACCATTCTAAACAGACCGTTAGTATTAAATTCGACCGTTTCGATATTAAATCCGACCATTTGAATGGTCGGAAATGGCTCTGTTTCTTGTAGTGTAAGCATAAGCCATTTATTCCACACTCTCCAGTATACACACCATATAGTGCATAATTTGGAATAAAACCAAACCAAACCAAACATACCCAGTATATCCCGCTCAGAGCAGGGTCTGGGGAGGGTAGGTTGTACGCAGACCATGCCCCCACTTTTTAGGGTAGGGAGGCTGTTTCCGTGAAGACCCTCGGCTATGTGCATGACATATACGGTGTGTGATAAATACAAAGGAATCTAAAGGATATACGACAACGTTCACAGCAATACCTGAGCCCATGGCTTTCTCCACACGGGACTTACCTACCATGCCCCTAGTTACCACCAAGCGAAGCTCCCTGCACCTGCACAACCGGGCAACAAATGATAATAAAAATAATAAATGAAAATGGGAAAAGAAATCGGCAAAAGCCAAACTCCTAAGATAAGGTCATCCGAGACAACCCAACTCTGAGGTTCTCCACTATAGAGCCGTCCCCTAGAAGAGAGTCCACCACTCTGATTTGCCGCCTCCACGAACACCTGTCAGCGGTCATGGTCTCACTTAGGTTCATATCCTTCAAATCCAACCTAAGCTGCTCTTCCCATGACCTCCTCGGTCTGCCTCTCCTCCTCACCCCATCAACCGAAAGACTCTCGACCCTTCGCACTGGGGCTTCCGGCCGCCTCCTACGGACGTGGCCGAACCATCTCAACCTCCCTTCTCTAACTTTCGCGGAGAGGGGCGCCACTTCGAGCTCGGTCCTGAACACCCTATTAGGGATTCTATCTAGCAACGTGCGGCCACACGACCACCGCAACATCCTCATTTCAGCTGCTTCCAACGTGCTTTCGTGGGTCTTCTTCGCTGCCCAGCACTCAGAACCATATAACATCGCAGGCCGGATAGCCGCTCTATAGAATCTCCCTTTCAACTTTAAAGGAACCTTCTTGTCGCACATCACCCCTGACGCTGCCCTCCACCTTAGCCACCCAGCATTGATACGATGCTTGACATCGTCTTCAACCCCACCTTCCTTCTGGATGATCGACCCCAGATACTTGAACTTATCCGTACGCGGGACGATCTGATCTTCGATCTTAACCTCCACCCCTTCGTCGATGGCCTCGCCGCTGAAGTTGCACCAGAGATACTCGGTTTTAGTTCTACTCACCCGCAAGCCTTGTGACTCCAAAGTTGATCTCCATAGTTCCAACTTCTCGTTGACCTCCCCCCTAGACTCCGCCACTAACACAATATCGTCAGCGAAGAGCATGCACCACGGGACGGCGTCTAGTATCCCGCGTGACATGACATCCAGGATAAGTGCGAAAAGGAGAGGACTAAGGGCCGATCCCTGATGAAGCCCAATCTCCACAGGGAAGAAACGTGAGTCACCCACTAGGGTCCGGACGCAAGAAGTAGCTTGGGAGTACATGTCTTGTATCACTCTTACGTACGACGACGATACACTCCGCTCTACGAGGGCATTCCAAATCGCTTCACGGGGGATACTGTCATAAGCCTTCTCGAGATCAATGAACACCATGTGGAGGTCTTTGCGGCGCTCCCTGAACTTCTCCATAAGGCGTCTGACGAGATGAATGGCCTCGGTCGTCGATCTCCCCGGCATAAAACCAAATTGATTCTCTGAGATTTCAACTTCTCTTCTAATCCGGCCTTCTACCACTCTCTCCCAGAGTTTCATAGTATGGCTGAGTAATTTAATACCCCGATAGTTACTACAACTCTGAGCATCTCCTTTGTTCTTGAAAAAAGGAACTACAACACTACGCCTCCATTCTGCTGGCATCTTAGCACCCAAGAGGAGATCATTGAACAGATTAACTAGCCATTGAACGCTAACTTCGCCAAGACAAATCCACACCTCGATTGGGATCTGATCCGGACCCACCGCCTTCCCTTTCGCCATCTTATGAATGGCCCCCTTGACCTCGTCCTCGCTGATACGCTCACAAGGAGACGAGGGGGGGAACTCTAGTTCCCCACCGGCCCAACTCCTCCTATTCTCATTGAAAAGGTTATGGAAGTACGAACTCCACCTCTCCTTAATAGCGTCTTCATTTAGTAGCACTCGGTCTGACTCATCCTTTATAAACTTAACAGCACCCAGGTCGCGCCGCCCTCTCTCCGTAGCTTTAGCTAGTTTAAAGATAGCATTCGTTCCTTTCTTGGTGTCCAGGCGCTTGTACAACCCCTCATAGGCTTCCCCTTTGGCTTTCGCCACGGCTTTCTTTGCCTCCCGTCTCGCCACCTTGTACGCTTCCATCTTCCGACTCCTCTCCGCCCCTGCACTCATTGACAAAAGCTCTTTAAAGAGCGCACGTTTAGCCTTAACTTTCGTTTGAACCTCCACGTTCCACCACCATGACTCCTTATGACTCTTGAACCTACCCGAGGAAATCCCCACCACTTTTTCGGCCACACACCGAATGTCCTTCGCCATTTTGGTCCACCTACAGTTAGCATCTCCATCACGAGCAAAACTACCTTCGATGACCAGAGCCTCCCTGAATTCGACTGCCTTCTCGCCCTTCAGATCTTTCCACAGGATTCTCGGTCTGAACTCTCTCGACCTGCGGATAACTCGACCCCCCAAGGTCAGATCCATGGCCAACAGCTGGTGCTGGGATGCACACGCCTCACTCCGGAACACCTTGCAATCCTTACACGTCCTGACATCCCGACTGCGCATAAGTAGGTACTCTATCTGAGTGACGTTTCCCCCGCTACTAAAGGTGATGAGGTGCTCCTCCCTCTTCTGAAAAACCGAATTCACGATAACCAACTCCTGGGCAGTAGCAAAGTCCAACAAGGCTGACCCACCGACATTCCTGGTTCCGAAGCCAAAACCACCATGAGCGCTGGTGTAGCCATCTGCCCTCTCACCAATGTGACCATTGAAATCGCCACCCAGCACAAAGAATTGATCGTCAGGAATACTGCCAACCAACTCATCTAAGCAGACCCAGAACGCCTCCTTCTCAGAATTGCTCAAACCGACTTGAGGTGCATACGCACACACCACGTTCACCACCTTCTCCCCAACCACAACCCTGACGGACATGATCCTGTCGTTGCACCTCTTCACTTCCACAACGTTGTCTTTAAGATCTTCCGCCAAAAGAATACCCACTCCGTTCCTCGAGTTGGCAAGACCTGAGTACCACAATTTATACCCGTTCGCTACTCTGGAATTAGCCCCCTTCCACCTAGTCTCTTGGATACAAGCCACATCCACTCTCCGCTTCTTCAGCATGTCCACTAACTCCAACAGTTTACCTGACAAGGTACCTACATTCAAACTGCCAACACGCAAACTACGCGACATCGAAGAAAAAAAAACGAACGAACAAAATCACAGTACACAACAAAAGGAGATAACAGCACGAAAAAAAACACATAAAAAACAAAATAAAACAAAACAATCACAGCACATAAGGAGATAAAAAAAACAAGATGTAAAAACAAAAAATAGAAACAGAGTGAGGGGAGGAGAAACACAATTGGTCAAAACAAAGGGTTGGGGAAGGGGGGGTTTCGGCGGGGTCGAAGAGATTGGAGGGATTTAGATGAGAGAGGAGAGACGGGGAGAGGATGAGAGGGATAGAGAGAGAGAGAGAGAGAGAGAGAGAGAGAGAGAGAGAGAGAGAGAGAGAGAGAGAGAGAGAATAGGGAGAGAGATGAGCTGCGAGGTAGAGGAGACGGCGAGGGAGAGGGGTCTGAGAAGTTTGGAAGAGCAGTTGGGAGGGCGAGGAGGGGATGATAGAAATGAAGATGTAGTAATAAAATTACTACCGAAAAGCACCGAACCCAGAACAATACACAAACGAAAAACGGGGAAGGGGAACAGGGGAGACGGGGGTGACACGGTGGTGCGGAAAGGAAGGGAAAAAAGAACGACGAGGTCGGGATAACGGTTAAGTGCGAGGAGAAATGGAGGTTGAGTTGGTTGGGGTGGGGAGAGATAAACGGGAAAGACAACTGCAGGAGATCGGGGGAGGCGGGCCGGAGGTGGGTCGAAGTGGTTGGAGTGGTGAGGTCCGGGAAGGGGAAGCCAAAACAGAAAAAGAAACAGAAAAAAAACACAGCGCTAAAACATGATGTAAAAGGAAGAAAGTACAGAAAGAAAGAAAGAAACGTTTATGCTTTTAGGTTAGAATAAATTCCGGCGATGCGCCGGTCAGTGGGAACCAATCTGTCAAGAATGTGCCGGTAACGGCTAGTTAGTTAGTAGAGAGCGTTTTTGGATTCAAGTTTATGTTCAAATGCAAGGTTATATTAATTAGCGTTTTTTATAGTGCATAATTTGGAATGATTGTCCGAAAGATTTCTTGGTTCAAATTAAAGGATGCAGTCAACCTAAGGATGTGCAATATTCAGCAAGTCTTTTACTCTTAGTTGAAAATTTTCATTTCTTTCCTTCATTCCTAATTAGTAGTCCTATTTTGATTTTCAATGATAATTTGATCAATGCTCAAAAATTTTAAATTTTTCTTTATCATTTTACAAAATTTAAATTAAAATTTAAAATAGATAAGATGCACTTTTAAATGATATAATTTTTAAAAAATATTTTTCATTGTATAATATACACATATTTCAGTTAAACTTCAATCAATTTAACCATTCAAAAGTCAAACAGGATAATTAATTAGGAAATGATGGAGTATATCATAAATTATACTCCTTCCGTCCCATCCAATTGTTTACACTTTTCAATGGGTGTTTGACATACATTTTAAGATACATTTTAAGGATAGCTCCATAACTTATTTTTAAAATTTTTTTTTCTTGTATAAAAATTTAAACATTATATTTTTATACAAGAAAAGAATTTTTTTTAAAAAAAATTATGCAATAACCTTAAAATTCATCTTAAAATGCATGCCGAACACTCCTTTAAAAGTGTAAACAATTGGAAGAGACGGAGGGAATAGTAAGTTAGATATGTTATTAACCTTTTTTATTAACACATTTCTTTTTGATATCCTTTAATACTAAACAATTTTAAATAATAAATAATTAATTGATAATAAATAATTTGCAATATACCGTAATATACAGAGGTTAACCTAGAAAAGGGATACCTTCCTTTTAGATTAACACTTTTCTTTTTGGATATTCTTTAATATTAATTAATTTTAAATGCAATAAATAATAAATAAATTACTATTTATACATTAGTAATATACATATACATAGAATTAAGATTTAAATTCCATTAACAAAATATTACGATTATTATTTATTATAATTGTATTAAAAATAACACTTATTATATATTTTTCGTAATATTTTTGAATGGTGTAAATTTCAAGAATTAAATTGATACGATCACTTCAAAACTACGTAATTTGTGATTGAATTAATGTGTGTTTAGGGTCGAGGATCCCCATTTTCTAGGACTTGTTAATCTGAGGAACGTTAAAAAGTTTGATCAGCCTACAAGCAAGACGAAGAGAGTAGATAAAATTATTCAAGTACAATATATAAACAGATTCGTGTTGAATTTTTATACTAGTTTAAAATTATATTATATTATATATATATATTATAATGGTCGGAGATAAATGCACTAGAAGACTTCAATGTATTTTTCTTGATTTTTCGTTTTTTTGATTTTTTTATTATAATTCTTTTCTTGCATTAAATAGCTATTAATGGTATTTTAATTAATCATTTATTACACCTATTAAAGATATATTAAATTTATTCTATTTAATTTGTTTAAAAATTAGTAAACTTTATTTGAACGTTATAGTTATTATTTAAATATTGAATATTAAATGTATATAGTTAAATTTATTTTTTGGTAAAATAACAACTAAAAATTGTTTATATTGCGTTCTTTTTTATTCCCTATTCAAGATCACTGTAATTTCTTTTCGAATGAGGCAGATGACTTTAACTTCTTAAACAATTTTTATTATCAATTATTGTAAAAATCGTAATAAAATATGGAAGTACATAGCTCTTCACTTAATATCTGAAATTTCTATACGAATAATACAGACAGATTTTTTACTTTTGCACATGAATAAATTGCACATGTGTTATGACCAAACTAATTAAATTGAACAAACCAATAGATTTTATCAGAATATTAAATCGATAAAAAATTTATATACCCGTTATTTCATTATATTGTGTCAAAAATAAATTAATGTTCTAATTAAAAAAGTTTTACACTATTAATTAACATGTATATTATGGGAGTAGTGTCGGCTTTAAAAAACATTATTAAGTTATATTCAATATCTGCAACTTTTGATCGTAAAGATTACGTTCGTATTATAATTTTTATTTTAATATGTTTGTGATTTTTTTAAAATTATCAATACTTTAGATATACAATGCGAGTATTTTTCCAACTAATATTTCATGTAAATTGTTTTTAAATCCATTTTTTCAGGAAATTCATAAGAGACCAATCAATTTGTAAAAGTAATAGAAATTAATTTATCTATTTTCATTACTTTAAAATAAAAATTTATAAACCGCGTGAAGCGCGGATTATATATATTATAATTTCAGGAAATCAAAAAGTTACCAGAAGCGTTTGAGATAGTTTTCTTAATTTTTCATTAAAATTCTTTTAATACATTAAATAACATCTTAATAATTCATTAATTATACCTATTAAATATATATTAAATTTATTTTAATTTATTTAAACAAAATTTTAGGAAACTTTATTTTAGCATTTCCATATAAAATGACAAATTAAAATTTAACACTAAAACTTTCAAGTCCAAAGTAAGATTATTTTTAGATAAAAGGTGACTTAAAATTATTAATATTGTGTCATTTTTTTATTTCATCTTTAAGATCATTGGAAAAAAAATCCTTTTCTCCTTTTTCAATTTTTTTAATAAATCTTTTTGTGGCTTTTGATAGCATCCTTTTTTTTGACAAATTTAAATTAAATTTCATTAGCATTAAAAAACTCAACCGGTTCAAATTCTCAACCGGCTATGCAACCAGGTTGAAAAGCAAATAAACGACCTAAACAATTAGTCAATTTGTTTCCGGATTGCTTAACATACTGAATATAAATATTCTTGAAACTCAAGACGAATTTAATGGTCTACCGAGTAATACAGTCTACACCAACTTTCGATTTCTTCCTGAAAATAGTACTCCCTCCATCCCCCTCAATTGTTTACATTGGGGAACAGGGGCGTGACACGCATTCTAAGATTCCTAAAAAGTATAGTTCCATAATTTATTTTTAATTATTTTTCTTCTAAATAAAAATTTAATGTTTAAACCTTTATTCAAAAAAAGAAAATTTTAAAAATAAATTATGGAACTATACCTTATATATACCTTAAAATGCGTGTCAAGTAATGCTGAAAACATGTAAAGAATTGAGAAGGAGAGTAGCATCATAATTGATCTTCACATAATTAAATCTAGATGTAGTCCACTGTTCAAATATTTCAGTTGCACTAACTGAGATCGGAGGTACAGATGCCCCCATAATATGAACATCTTCTGTTGTGAAAGGTGAGTTCTTGCGATTTCCACCACCGTTCTATTCCACACTATCTCAATGCGAGCATTCCAAACCCCCCAATACACCATATTAATCATGCATTCTCAACAAAACAACCAATACAAAATAACTCAAAAATTACCAAAACGTACTAAGCTCTCACAAGGAGAAACATCACACAACCTAAAAAATTGGGTACAAAAAACACACCTCACCCAAGAATGAATATTATTGAAAAAAACAAGATCAAAGTAAGAAAGAAAGAGGGCCTCCGGCCGGTGGAGAATCCACCGTCGGAGGGGGAAGGACGAAGGCGCCTAATAAGAAACAGAAGAGAGCTTTGTTTTTGATAGCATCTTAATTAATTATTAATTACACCTATTAAATATCTATATAGTTTACTTTCATTATTTATATAAAAATTTAGCAAATTTGATTTTGGCATTATAATTATTATTTCAATATAAAATATTAATTTCTACAGAAAAATAGGAGCATATCCCAAAAGATGACGACTTAAAATTACTTATATCGTGCCTTACGATTTTCCATTTAAGATTTCTGCAAGATTTTTCGGGAGATTGGAGGGCATGCGACGTTAATTTTTTGGGAAAAAATTTTATTAGTTGCAGTATAAATCGTGTAAATCATATAAGTTATAGAAGTATATAGAATTACACAAGAGATGTGACCAACTCGATTAAATTAAATCAACATGATCATTTTCTCGGACAGTTAGCGATAAAGAAATTGTACATCCGTTATTCCAATATATTGTGACGGATTAAATTAATATTCTAATTAAATAAATTATTATAATATTTCTGAGCATGTATGTTATGAGGAGGGTGTCGGCTTTTAAAAACGTTATTTAAATACATTTAAATTTATTATTCTTTATCGTAAAAATTATGATCATATTGTAATCGATAATTTTCATGTTTATGATGTTTTAACATATTAAAATTTTAGATATACAATGAAAGTATTTTTCCAACTAAGTATTCATGTGAACTGTTTGAATCAATTGAATATAGCTATCAATGTTTTTTTAAATGAAAGTTAGTGTCTTGATTTTCTTTTTTTTTTTCCTTCTATAAATTATTAAAATATAATATTACCTTCAAAAAATAGTGCTTGAAATGTTTTTAGTTATTTGTTTGATTTCAAATTTTAATTTAAAATTTGTTTTAATACGATAAAAGTTTTATTTTTTATATGTTTGAAATTTTTTTGACTAATATCATGTATAATTTATACGTATGATTCCATTATTTTTCACTAATATTCATGAATTATTAAATATAATTTTCAGAAGCCGCGCGATAGCACGGCATAATTGACTAGTTATATTTTTACACTTGTAGCTCAAGTGATTAGAGTTTATCTCTTCTGATCAGTTCGATTCTCGCTCATCCCGAAATTTATTGAGAACAAATATTGTATATAAAGCTATTTATTAAAAAAAAATTATATCAAAAGAGTTTACCAAAAACATTTCACTTACACGTTTCGATTTCATCACCATTCAAATTACTGTTACTTGCCTTTACAAAAAAATTCGATTAACCCGAAACTCAAAAAAATTCGATTAACCCGAAACATTAAATTTCATAAATATTGTAATAACATGATAATTTAATTATTTAATCTCCAACGTCTATATTTGGTTCGTATTTCACAGAGATTATAACTTATTGTTTTATGTTTATTGATGATAGTATATCGGTTTGGTAAGGGCTTATTCTCTATTGTCTTAGGTATTGGGTTCGACTCTCGCTCACCCCGAAAATCCCGAGAATTATGTGAACAAATATTCACTTGTAAGGTTATAAGCCAATATATTCAAAAAAAATATAATATATCAGAAATTGATAAGAAAAGTAAAGAAAAAGAAAAAGATGACAACAAGCAACTTGTGGTGTTGCATGAGGATACAAAATTGGAAACCTAATAGAGAAAAGCCCATTAACCAAGTGGGGAGAGGAGAAGAAGAGAGTGGGATGGAAATGAACGGTAGGATTCAGATTCTTCCTAAACAATGAAGTGTGAGAGAAAAAGATATAATGAAGACAGTGAAGATAAGAGAGAGTACAGGCGAGTAGAATTCCATATGGACGTGGATGAAATAGAATTACATCGAAATTGGCTACCTCCCCTGCTCAGTCGAATAAGAAAAGGTTTCATGTCGGCATTGGGTCAACCAATCTTCGTTGCTGTCTTCACTATACAACTTTGGAACATGGTCTATTTCTTCTTAGGTTTTTTATCCTTCTTGTGTGGAAGGATGCTAGAAATACTGCCCTTACTAGGACACGTTGGTTACAATGTTGCATGCTCTATGCCCATGGTCGCTGATCCTTTTACTCGTCAAATTCTCATCCACTCATCTTTTACTCTCTACGTTTTCTACCCGGAGGATAAAAATGATGTTGACGAGGGGGTAAATGGGAATGTTTGGATGCTGAATTCTTTTGTTGGGCCGAGGTTGTAGGAAGTATAGACCAAGAGTATACCTGAAATTAAGATTATATGTGTTCGAGGGACATGAAAATCATGCTATACTTAAAGCATACACTACGCCATAAGTGAGCATACGCAACCCTTTTTACGAAGCGTTGCACAGAAAGCGTTTCGTTAGATAGAAATTTTGGATCTTTTGCAACTAAGCTGAACTGGTGTTACGTTAAATATAATTTAATGTTGCATATTACCCACGGTGTTTCTGTTTCACATCATGCAACAATAACTTCTGGTGTTGCGTTAGATATTTTTTTATTTTAACAAATGGTGACGTGGTAGAAGCACATGTGCTGACGTGGCATTTGCTGACGTGGCAATTGTGGGACCCACAATTACTGACGTGGCAGAAGTGGGACCCACATATGCTGATGTGGCATTTGTTGACGTGGTAGAAGCGTTGCATTAGATAACAGTAGTGTTGCATTTGCTGTTTGAAGTGTTGCAATAGATATATGTATATATTTTTTAAAAAATATGATGTGGCAGGTGTGGGACCCACCACTGCTGACGTGGCAGTGTGGGACCCACAAAGGTGACGTGGCAGGAGGCCCACAATGCTGATGTGGCAATTGTGGGACCCACAATTGCTGACGTGGTAGAAGTGGGACCCACATATGCTGACGTGGCAGAAGCGTTGCATTAGATAACAGTAGTGTTGCATTTGCTGTTTGAAGTGTTGCATTAGATATATATATATATATATATATATATTAAAATATGACATGGCAGGTGTGGGACCCACCATTGCTGACGTGGCAGTGTGGGACCCACAAGGGTGACGTGGCAGGAGGCCCACCAATGCTGATGTGGCAATTGTGGGACCCACAATTGCTGACGTTGCAGAAGTGGGACCCACCTATGTTGATGTGGCATTTGCTGACGTGGCAGAAGCGTTGCATTAGATAACAGTAGTGTTGCATTTGCTGTATGAAGTGTTGCATTAGATATTTATTTTATTTTATTAACTAGTCTTGTCCCGAATGATGAATCTATTTTTTTAAATTATTTTTTCGACGCTCCAATCGCACGGATGTCAAGATATAACGATTTTAGTAATGCGGTAATTTTTCAAAAAAATTCCTACATGTATTTGGTTTGGTTTTATAACGGTCAAAGTGGACTTTCCTTTTAACTAGTCTTGTCCCGAATGATGAATATATTTTTTTAATTAATTTTTTCGACGTTCCAATCGCACGGAGTTCAAGATATAACGGTTTTAGTGATGCGGTAATTTTTCAAAAAAACTCCTACATGTATTTGGTTTGGTTTTATAACGGTCAAACTGGTCAAAGTGGACTTTCCTTTTAACTAGTCTTGTCCCGAATGATGAATATATTTTTTTAATTTATTTTTTTGACATTCCAATCGCACGGATGTCAAGATATAACGATTTTAGTGATGTGGAAATTTTTTTAAAAAAATTTCTAGATGTATTTGGTTTAGTTTGGTAACGGTCAAACCGGTCAAAGTCGACCTTTCTTTTAACAAGTCTTGTCCCGAATGAAGAATCTATTTTTTTAAATTAGTTTTTCGACGTTCCAATCGCACGGGTGTCAAGATATAACGATTTTAGTGATGCGGTAATTTTTTAAAAATTTGCTAGATTTATTTGGTTTGGTTTTATAACGTTCAAACCGGTCAAAATCGACCTTCCTTTTAACTAATCTTGTCCCGAATGATGAATCTATTTTTTTAAATTATTTTTTGAACGTTCCAATCGTACTCATGTCAAGATATAACGATTTTAGTGATGTGGTAAGTTTTTAAAAAATTTCCTAGATGTAATGGGTTTGGTTTTATAACGGTCAAACCGGTCAAAGTGAACTTTCCTTTTAACTAGTTATGTCCCGAATGATGAATCTATTTTTTAAAATTATTTTTTCGACGTTCCAATCGTACGGATGTCAAGATATCACGATTTTAGTGATGTAGTAATTTTTTAAAAAATATCCTAGATGTAGTTGATTTGGTTTTATAACGGTCAAACCGGTCAAAGTGGACTTTCCTTTTAACTAGTCTTGTCCCGAAAAAAATATGTAAAGAGATTTAAATTGTGATCTATTTTTTATTTTTATAACTTTGATATATAATAAATTATGAATTTTAATTTTTTTATAAATATTTAATATAAACATAAATCATATATTTTATTAGTAAAATTAAAATTTAAAAATTAAGTTTATCAAATTTCCTGAAAAAAATTATTAAGTTTTAAGATAGTATTTGCAAATATTTTTTTCAAATTGGATATGTAATATATTTTAAGTATTCAAATTGTTTTTAATTTTTCTTACAAATTTAACTCAAAATCAAAAATTTTAAAAAACACTTTAAAATTTTAATTAGCATGGCACACAATAATAACAGTAGGCGGGAGCTGAAAATTTTGGACCGCTTATTTTCTCCCCTTTATCAAATAATTTTCCCCCAACTTCCCCCCAAAACACTCTTATTACTTTCTCATTCTCTCTACTCTCTCTCATTACACTGTACTCACTCTGAACAATATCGAACCAAATACTCTCCAAATACTCTCAGCTGGGAATTACATGTACAAGATCTGATTGGACTTTCATTCTAGGACTTTCGTTTAGGTATTTCGATTTCAATTTCAATTTGAAATACTCTCTAATTCATTTCAATTTAGGGCTTTCAATTTAAGGTTTTATATTTGACTGATAAGGGAGTCAAATTAAGGTTTGGTATGTTTGGGTTTTGTTCTCTGTCTCTCTCTCTCTCTCTCTCTCTCTCTCTCTCTCTCTCTCTCTCTCTCCCTCTCTCAATTTAGGGCTTTCAATTTAAGGTTTAATATTTAACTGTTGATTTTTATTTTAGATGTTGAGTTTATGTATATGATTCTATATCCTTCAAGTTCTCATTATAATCTGTGTTTCTTACTTCTGCTTTGACATTATATAGTGACACCCTGATTCTTATAAGCAGTGGGTAAGTTGTAATACTAGTACACTTTCATAAATATTATTAGTTCTAACTACTCGCATTTGCAGGCAATGGGCAGAGAGGCTGATAATTTTGAGCTTGGTAATGCCATGTATTGGTTGGTACTAGTAGCAGATGCATTTCTTTGGCAACTAGTTTTCTTGGGAGCCATTGGAGTCATTTTCTGTCACACCTCTTTACTCTCTGGAATACTAATTTCCGCTCTGCTACCTGTTTCGGATATCTTGGCTGTATTTTTCTTCGACGAGTCATTTACAATTGAAAAAGCAATGCCTCTATTTCTTGCTTGTTGGGGTTCAATATCTTACTTCGTTGAAGAGTATAATTTAGAAAAGAAAAAGAAGCTTGCTGCTGAAGATCAACCTATGGAATTGAAAGACGGGAAAAAGAAGTGTGTCCTTGAAGAAGATGAGTTCACAGAGGTAAAACTTGATAAATAGCATTGCAGCACTACAGCTAATTAAGTAACAGAAATAAGGTAGGGCGTTGTTAGTTTGGCTCTCTTATTCTCGCAATGAGAGCATGTATTTATCATTGTTTCATTTAAATTTTTCATTTTGATACATTCGAGACCAATGCATGAAGAAAACTTCTGGATCAGTGAAAACACCTTATAAATTTTTTGGTTTTTACAGTAGCTATAGCTTTTTCAAGTGTGAAAATTTCTGGAAGTTTATTAAAATGATGTTTGATGGATTGAAGCAGTACATGGTTGTGATTGTGAGAATCAGTTGACGTAATTAAGGTTTTGTTAAGTAGTTTAACCGAAGAAGTTCATCAAATTGTAGTTAAGGTTTTGTTAAGTAGTTTAACCGAAGAAGTTCATCAAATTGCCATCAATGGATGTTAGGTCAAATGGATTTATATAATTAATTATATAGTAAAAGATTTAAAATAAATTAAACTATTGCTTTCTATCTAATAAATCTATATATCCAAAATAAATGTACGATAATGCCCTCTAATCTATTTTAATGTTGCTGTTACGTCCCTTAAAATGAAGTATTATTGTTTCAATAAAAAAATGAAGTATTATAAAAAAATTTAAAATAATTAGGGAATTTAAAATTTAAAATAGCACACTTTCATGTATAGGGAATTGTTTGATATGAGATGAGATAATTTTTTTCTGTTAAATCTTTTTTATTTCTCCAGGACAATATCTATTTGGATAATCTAGAAGCAAGTATTATTATTTTAAAAAAGCTTACGGAGGATTGGAGGCAACTTTCAGTAAATCAGTCATCTCTGGAAGGTCTGGGCGAAACTCTCAAGCGTTTCAGGAACAAGGTAACAACACAGTTTCTTTGGTTTTAATTTGACAAAAGATAGAAAATACAAAAGATAGTTGTATAGGATCTGTGTCCGCAAAGCGTGGTGGTTGGTCATTTCTAAAGGGTGGATTCGTATCAAGGTCACCACATAATAGCACTATGAATGCTAATATGCTGATTTCCAATTACTAGTGATTTTAATATACACCTCTTGATAATTGTATTTCCCCACTTCCGGAGCCAAGACAGGGTGACACATACAGATGGCCAGTGGCATGGCCTGAAAGACTCAACAGCAGACCAGTAAGCCTGTCAGGTGAAGCAAATGCAGAAATGTATTATGACGACACAAAACATTGGTCACAGCTAGTGTCTGGCGTGTATAGACAAGAATTCCCTATAAACTGGACTAGTGTGAGGAATGTAATGGACATGAACGCTATCTACGGAGGGTAAGACTTACCTCACCTTAACTATCACTTCGTACATGTATGCTAATCTTAACTAGTCTCAGATATTTAATGGTGGTCAATCACAGATTTGCTGCAGCACTCATTGATCTACCTCTTTGACAGAGGACTTATTGGAATATATCACAACTAGTGCGAGTCACTAAGTACCTATCCACGAAGCTATGACATGTTGCATGCTAGTTCACTCAATTAATAGTTCACTCTTTACCTGTAATATGCTGACTATGTATGCTGATTTCCATGAACGCTTGTGCTTGATATGGAATTATAGCACAATTTCCCATTGTTATCTTACTATTATCTTACTATATATTCTACATGTTCACAGTTTTGCTAATGCGTCAGAATCTGCTAGAATGGACTGGTCTTCATTCACCAAAGGTTACTTTTTAATAGAGAAACTTTGGTTGCAGTTCTACTATTAGTAGATGCTAGTGTACCACCCCAAAAGATTGGCCTTGACTGTGCTAATTGGCTTGGACAAAACAATGTATGATACTTACCATTTCTATACTACATTAGCAATTGTTTATCATTAAACTTTTGATGGTGTAAGTTCCAACTGTTTGTGGTTTTTTGCACTTCTGCCCTAATTTTCAGATAGCAATGACATTGGTCTTTACAAAATGTGACAAAATGAAGGGTGGAAATGGAAAAAGACCCTGATGAGAACATCAAGAGTTTTCAGGAACTGATCAGAAAAGTTACAAAATACATCCTCCTTGGATCCTTACGAGCAGTGCCACTGGTTAGGGCAGGGATAATCTTCTTCTGCATATGTGAAAATATTTGTGGTATCTTATTTTGACTTAATATGTGCATCTTATTCAATATGTCCTGCTTCTGCTACTGGAATAGCAATATGTTCTCAGGGGTTTAAAATTCTAGCGCTCATTTACTGGTGTGTAAGGATTAGTAGGGTAAATTCCATTTTGAATATTTGAGTGTTTACAACATAAAACAAACTAAAAATCAATTATTTTGTGGATAACATGGATATGGGCATCCTGATCGTATCTTTGTTGTTATACTTAGTTTCCAGTGATCGTAGGCAAGCTTTTAATATACAATCTAAATTTCATAAGTGTGCTTTTTTTTTTTTTTACTTCTATTCCGACAACCTCCTGGAAAAATCTCTCCAGATTCTCTGGAAGAGGATAAAAAAGAGCCACTTCCTGGACGAAGTGGGATTAGTAAATATTAAGATTAATAATAGCTGGACAAAGTGGCAACGGGGAAGGAAAAGTATATTTAGGGCGTGTACTGTGTAATGCGTGAGTCAGGCCTATTTAAAATTATTAATTACTTTTTCTTGCTGTACATCCTCGTGGTATTTTGGATGAGAAAAATACACATCAATGACACATCATCCTTTTACTTAAACTTTGTTAATTCTTGTTCACCTTTTTTTGTATCTTCTAAATATTTGGTGGTGTTATGTTTACCAGTATGAATGCTTACCAGTATGATGTTATACTGGTGCTAAGATGGTCTTTTTTTTTTGCTGTTCAGCCAGAAATAATTAGTGGAAGCTGCTGCGTAGACAGGTAAAAGATATAGAACAAGCGGCTTAGACATGCTGAAAAATTTAGGACAAGCGATTAAGACGAAAATTATACTCCAATGACTCAAAGGTGGCTACACTTAGTATTTTTTTTTTGTAGCTTTAACTTGCTAGTAGTAGAACTTGGTATTTTTGTAAAATTTTAATGTAGTTTTGTTGGCTGCATTATTTAGGACTTTTGAAGTTGGCTTAGTTTGGATAGGATTGTTTTATGTATAAACAAAGCAGTCATTTCAAATTTTTTGTTAAAAGTGTTGCATTTGACTATATATGATGTTGCATTATGGTATATTTAGTGTTGCTAAAAATATTTCTGATGTTGCAAAAAAAAATGATGTTGCATTAGACTCAACTAGTGTTGCATTAGATAGTGGTCCCCATTGCTGACGTGGCATGTGGGCCCACTGTTGACGTGGCATGTGGGACCTACTGCTGACGTGGCATGTGGGCCCCCACTGTTGACGTGTCACCTTGGTGGGCCCCATTGTTGACGTGGCATGGCCCCCCCATTTGTGACGTGGCATTTATAGGCCCCACTACTGACGTGGTATCTTGCTGATGTGGCATCTTGCTTACATGGCACCTTGCTGATGTGGCACCCCGTAGGATCCAATACTGACGTGGCATGTGGGTCCCACAGCTGACATGGGTAATAATCTTATGTAACACCATGTAGTGTTGCCTTTACGTGCTTTTGGTGTTGCATAAGGCCTCTTATGCAATACTTTCGTGGTGTTGCAATAGCTTGGAAAAAGCGTTACATTAGGGGTCTTACGCAAAGCCGGTATTGGCAACGCCCCTCTGGTGTTGCGTAAGACGTTACGCAACGCTTTTCAGGTCTTTTGCAACTTTATTTGGGGGTTGCGTATGTGCGTTTATGGCGTAGTGATATAAGCACCTTCCGTGTGGTGCTTGAAGGTGTGTTGGCTTCCCTCTCCCAGGAAACAACGAACAAAGGTGATCTCAATGTTGGATTTCAACCCATTATGATGTTACGGGCTTGGGTGGTCCAAGATATATATGGGTAAGATAATAATTGTATGTGTAGACAATTATTATATATGGTATGTCATGATCACTAAGTTGGGTAATCAGGTGCCAAGAATTGGAAGGCTTGTATAACAAGTATGGTAAGACTTATAGCAAGTATGGTAAGTCTTGGTGGCTAAGTTTTGGATGACTATATATACATAGTCATATTGTATTTGTTTGATATGTGTGAAAGCTTAAGAGATGTAGTCTTAAGTATTGTTTGGGAGATGCTTGAGCATTGTTGGCTCAAGTATCGGGGCTTTAGGACACCATTGAGGTGTTATTATTTTGATGTATTATTGATAACTGTTTTGATTAATAATACGAGTTGGGACGTGGGTGTTTCCACGTTAAATATTGTTTGTGTTCTTGTTTTGTTTTAACTTATTGATGATAGAAGTATAAGTAATACTTGAATAGTATTTGACCGCGCTTTGATGGATCTTGTCAACTAATCGATTGGTTACGTGTGTGCTTTGTATTGGTGGTTTTGAATCTTTAATTTTGTATAGTCCCTTAACCTAACAAGTGGTATCTAGAGCCAAGGTTCGGGTTCGTGATGGATGAGGTTGAGGAAAAGTTCGAGGTTCAATTGGTATGACAGAGTACGAAGAAGGATTTGCTGACAAGGAGATTGCTGCTAAAGCGGGTAGTGACAAAGTTACGTGCGGTTTGGCGGTTGACTTGCATCGTGGATCAATCATGTGTTCGGACTCGAGATGAAAGAAGATGGAAGAGGTCATCGCAATTGTTTTAATGGCTAAATTAACCAGGAGAACTATTTGGGTGATACTACGGATTTTCTTCAAGAGACCGAAGGATTGTGAAAGCAAGGATCGGGTGACTCAATTGATGGAAGAGCACTCGTGGTGGTTGATGCACATGATTTTGTAGATTGATACATCGTTATGGTGAAGAACGGTGGTTTGGAGGGTCACTATACAGGTTTTAGCGACACTCAATGTTTGGAAGAGCAGGACGAGGTTCTTGTTCGAGGGGAGGCATTGGCGAATGGACGTCGATGGTGTGATGGTTACTGTTCAATCCAATATGGGTATTGGGTTGAAAGGAAGAATTGTTGGGTTTCAACCCAATATGATGTTATGGGCTTGGGTGGTCCAAGATATATATGGGTAAGATAATAATTGTATGTGTAGACAATTATTATATATAGTATGTCTTGATCACTAAGTTGGGTAATTAGGTGCCAAGAATTGGAAGGCTTGTATAACAAGTATGGTAAGACTTGTATAACATGTATGGTAAATCTTGGTGGCTAAGTTTTGGATGACTATATATACATAGTCATATTGTATTTGTTTGATGTGTGTGAAAGCTTAAGACATGTAGTCTTAAGTATTGTTTGGGAGATGCTTGAGCATTGTTGGCTCAAGTATCGGGGGGTTTGGGACACCATTGAGGTGTTATTGTTTTGATGTATTATTGATAACTATTTTGATTAATAATACGCGTGACGCCCCCAGATCCGGGGTCGGAGATCTAGGCGCTCACGGTCCATTTTCCATTAATAATAGACCTGTTCTTGCACATAATATATATAACAGCCATCGACCCCGCAATAAAACTCACACCGCACACACACACACACACAGGTTAGAGTCTCAGAAACGTCATACACTTGATTGAGCAAAAGTAAAAGTTTCAGAGTTATTATAGACCGAATTAAATAGCATTTATGCTACCAACAACACTTCGATATGAAGCGGTGTTAGCGGCTTGAATGTTTGTTACGGTACACTGCCTTGCACAGGTCATACTTATAAATAAAACGTACTAACAAAAGTTGCCAACCAATCCGGCTAATGGGGCATACCGGTGGAATCTCAACTGCTGCCTCGGGCCTAGTCACCTGCTTTCGGGCAGTCTGTCTGGGTCTTGCCATTTCTCTTAACTGTTGTGTTTGTAAATTTGAAAACAAGCAAGAGTGAGCAACTATAGCTCAGCAAGAAATATATGTATAAGGTAAGCAATATAACATTACATGTGTTTAGCAGTTATTAAACTCGTTTATATCAATCAGTTATAAAATCATTGTCATCGTTGATAAATTTCAAAGGTGCACCAATACGTGCCCTTGTTTTCAAAGTAAACTTGCAGTTCTAGATACTGCAGGAAGTCAGCATCTTTCTCATCAAAATAGAACACTATCGGCAACTTGGCACTTAGGCCTAAGAAGTAGTGTCAGAGCATTTTTCTAAAGTGGAGGAATGGGACTTAAAGAAAACATAAAACATGACAGGGATTGACGATGATCAGTCGCCACATCCAAGTCCAATAATCCGCGGGTCTTCTCTACCGGTAGAAGGATAGAAACTACATCCGTAACTATCCCCGGGTGAAAACTACATCCGTAATCACCCTCGATGAAAGCTACCTCCGTAATCATCCTTCGGCAACACCTGGGCCGGAATTGATGGACCGCCTGGCTCACGGCCGCTAACACATCCCGGGAATCGTTCGTCAACGATTCCCACACCTGCCAAAGTCCCTTTTTCTTTTTCTTTTAAAAACTTTATTTTGATTGAAAACTGAGTAGTTGAGGTCCGACATCAGTCGACCGATAATTCTTGAAATCGTACAAGAAGCAAAACCTGACCGGGGGTTTTCGAAAATGTTTTGGGTTCGAAAGAGTTCGAGTTTGAAAATGCTAAAGGTATCTTGGATTAGCTTTGTCTTTAAAATAATGAACAATAATTAATAAATGATATTTTAAGATTTAATATTAATAATTAATAAAATAATTATTTAATTAAATAAGCTTTTAATCCAAGATAGGTGTTTTTGAGTATTTATGATAATATAAAAATAAATACTTAAGTATACGATACTTCCCGAATGACCCTTCGGGTTTTCGGCATTAAATCACAATATAATAATATACCGCTTCCCGGTCAATGGTATATTTGGACCGCTACGACCTCTATTGCTAGAGTCGTTGTCCGCAGAAAACATTTCATTCTAAGTTCAAGGGGGTACAAACATATATGTGTATATATCTCGAATTTCATCATAACCTCAATGAGCATAAGCATATAATACGATTGAAATCTACAAACACAACAGTGAAAGTCCTTATATATGTAAGTTTTGAAAAGTAAACTTGCCTTGGTGAGGTTGGGGTGGTCGAGCTTGCGGAGTGGAATGAACATCTATACATAACCAATAGTCGTTCGTTAGTACCTTAACAATACCCTTTTAATTACAAGGTTTTAGGGGACACAAAATTAACTTAATGACTTCGTCCTATGACTCTCTAGCCCCACTATAGGTTCATGCCATCACTCGATTATGCTCATCACTTATTCGACTTAATTTGGTTACCATATTCGAAGCGTATTAGTTCCTCCTTAAAACCATACTCAACTAACTCCTCTTACGACTTTTTCACTTACGCGAATTTTACTCTAACATTTTTATAAAATTGAAAAATACATATTTTAATCCAATTCTTTTTGGGTAGCCTTCACCACTGCAATTACTAGCTCTCCTAATTTTTCCATGATCCTACATAAATTTTTAGGGGTTTAAAGAGGGCTCACAAGTGGACCATTTAGTGCAGTTCGGATTCCAGAACCACTCTTCACTTCTAAGGCCATAACTCAAAATCTACACATCACCTAGTCATGAACCTTATATTTCTGGAAACTACATTCAAATACCTTTCTAACCATATGCATTAGGACCTCGGGAGACAAGATTTAGGGGTTCAAAACCCTCCTACAAGACAGTACATGTTCCCTGAAAATTTACACAGCTTGCTATTTTCTTAACCATTCAAGAATCCTATGTATACACCACAACCATCATCTAAACCACCAAGATTATACTCTATAGCACACATGGAGTTATAAACACTAACTACAAGCTTAAAAATCACATCAACAACATTTAAACTCAAGATCTTCATCATTCATAACTCTTATAGCCAAGATTCACACCAAAGTTCATGGATCTAACATTATACACCATAAATAATCCATGGTTAAGAGGGGTGAGGATTGTATACCTTCTTGAGTGCCTAGGAACCTTGGATAAGCTTTATAGTCTCTAAGAACACTTAGATGAGCTCCTACAACCCTTAATCCTTCAAGATCTAAAAGATAAACATACATGGTTACTATTCACTAAATCTTCAACAATTAATATCTCAAGATTGGATGGTTAGAATGGTTTGAAATTCATAGCATACCTTCTTTATAGAGTGTAGAGGACCTAGGAATTTTGCCTTGAATTGTAAGTGATGGGAAGTTGAAGAAAAATTTTCTTCTTCTTCCTTGAAGAAGCTTGGCCGAGAGCTCTAGTAAAGGGGGAGAGAGAGAGTTGCTTGCTTAGGTGGTTTGAAATAAAGTGATGTATTATTGTGATATGTTTTGTTATATGTATATTGTCACATGTTTCCAAGCCTAGTACTAGCTTCCTAGGTGCCAACCATGCCTCCTTGTCTCCTTGGA
The DNA here is from genome assembly GCA_036435485.1 of Saposhnikovia divaricata. Lineage (NCBI taxonomy): Eukaryota > Viridiplantae > Streptophyta > Magnoliopsida > Apiales > Apiaceae > Saposhnikovia > Saposhnikovia divaricata. The sequence goes on along the minus strand of CM071601.1, from coordinate 120,554,799 downwards.
CAATGCACCACTAACTAGTTACTATTCCTTGGTTGCTTTTGCATTTCTAGTTTGCTTTTCTAACAATCTAGTTACATAGGACTTGCATGTAATATCCTTCCTTGTATTATTATTCCTCCACCAATGCTTGTCACTAAATCTTTAATTCATATCGTATCCTAATTAACTCCTCGTAGTAATATTTTATCGCGTAGAGATTTCCTTGTAATTCCTTAAGTACTTAATTGTGTAAATTCCTCGAATATCCATAACTCCTTGTCATAATCCCTTAAAAATCTTTTAATACTCTAATAACTCTCAAATCCCAAGTTTTATAAATCTTACTAACAATAAGACTCTTGCCTTCAGCAATCTTCCCTTTTTCTTACATAGTGAATGTAACAACATAATTTCTCAGATAATCAATTCCATTAAACAACATGGGTGACTCAAAAGGTTCCAAATTCACAATGTCATATGATATTATAAAAAAAATATTACAAAAATTAGGGTTCTTACAATACGAGTTGGGACGTGGGTGTTCCCACGTCAAATATTGTTTGTGTTCTTGTTTTGCTTTTACTTATTGATGATAGAAGTATAAGTAATACTTGAATAGTGTTTGATCGCGTCTTGGTGGATCTTGTCAACTAATCGATTGGTTACGTGTGTGCTTTGTATTGCTGTTTTGTGAATCTCGGATTGTGTATAGTCCCTTAACCTAACACTCAAGTACTTGAAGACACGCCTTCTACGAACCAAACAAATACTAATTCTACCTCACAGAACTGATCCTAGAGCTCTAAGAAGAATGCAAGAAATACTCTAAAACTTGTATAATTTTTTGTGTAAAACAATGATGCCCAAGGATTCCTTTTATAAAAGTAAAAATATGTAACTTACATTACAAATCGAAAATGTAACCTATGCAATAATAAGCTACAATACAGAAAACATCAATATTTCTCATTATTGAGGGAGTTACAAAATTAATTTGTAAGTTACAAAATCAAAAATCATAAGTTACAAATCAAAAAATGAAAATGTAATTTAACTTTTATTCAAAAAATAGTCAACAGTCCAATAGAGATTGTCACTCTTGCAGCTGATGACTTGCTCTTCTTGCACGATTGCTATCCTAGTTCGTTGCTTATACGATTTAGCCATTCAAAAGTGGCTGGACGTTGTTTGGTCTACCTCATTCCTTGGAAATAATCTCCAAGTAATTGATCATTTTCCATTGGATGCCCTGTTTTCTTTGTCCAAGCAATTGATGTGATTTGCTTGTTTCGCACCAACCAACTCCACTGTCTACTTCCTCAAGTTCAGAGTGCAGCGTTGCCCCAGTACAACAGCTGTAATCCTCACTCTGCTCTCTCTCCAGTCCAAAATCATTGCTAACACCAGCATCGATTACCTCCTATTTTGCAAGGTACTCTTCTACATCCGCAAACTCTCTACTAGTATTCTCTTTCTTATTTTGCAAGGTACTCTTCTACATCCGCAAACTCTCTACTAGTATTCTCTTTCTCTATTTTTTTTATAGCACTTACTCGCCGTTTCATTTGATTTTTCAATTTTAAATTTGGGGTTTGTTTTACTATCCTGCATGAGACATCCGAATAGTTTTTGAAGCAACTATTGCGTTAGGTGCAATTTGACCACCAAAGTGTGCCGTTGTGTACACCTCTTTATTGTTGTTGAGTGTGATATAATGAAGTTTAGAAAAACTCTATCGGCTCGCAAATTTTGGAAAAATCATGAATAATTATTATTTAATGATCGATTCTTAACACAGTGCTTTAATTTCATCCTTAGTATTACTCCACCGTCTAGAGTTTTCTCCTATATTCTTGCAAATTTTCACAATGGTACCAATCTTTCAAGAAGGATGGTTGAAATAGGAAATGACAAAATGCATTACCAATCTTTAATACTGATCTGTTGAATATATATGATATGATCCTGGTAAGCCCGCTTCCCTAATACCTTGAGGTTTTAGGAGAACTGGTAACTTAACATTGTACCAGAGCTCTGATTGTGGGAGGTCTCAGGTTCGAGTCCCTCCTACCCCCAATATTCTTATTTATTGAAATATTGAAATTGTGTGCTATGGTGGACCCAAAAAGGGACAAGATCCCTACCTAGTATTGAAAATCGGCGAACCGGACGCTAGGACCAAAAAGGCACGAACAATCTAGTGATCCACTCTTTGACCCAAATAATGGGCCTTCGAGTGAGGGGGGATGTTGATCCACTCTTTGACCCAAATAATGGACTTTCGAGTGAGGAGGATGTTTAATATATATGATATGATCCTAGTAAGTCCGCTTCCCTAACACTTTGAGATTTTAGAAGAACTGGTAACTTAACATGATCATCACTTACAAAACTGGGGGTAAATATCAGTGATACGAGTCCCCCAAATCTGATGAATAAACGTGCTACAATGGAATCGTCTCGTATAGTGCCAAGTTTTTTACCTGAAATTTTTTAAGCAGAAAATTGGTAATCCATAAAATGACACATGTGATAGAGTTATTTGCATAAGAATCTACCCCACACTTAGGCTTGTTTGTACTAGTGTTCTTTAAACAAAAAATAGCCTTATAAGTTTAGTGAAAAAAACTATACCCTGAGCGTAATTAAATTTTGAATTATTGTGTATTTTTTTGTTTCTAGTTTTCTTGAACATACCTGACAAAAAAAAAGTTTTCTTGAACATAAAAAAGTTTGATGAAAATATTCAATAATACCTCATTTTGTGATATAGGGTATTTTTAATTATTTTTATTTATTATTATTTGTATTTTAATAACTTGTTTATAAATATTTTATTTCTCATCAAAGGAAAGCTGTTTATTTTTTAAGAAAAAGAAAGTTGTTTATTATAATTTAATTTAAAAACTAAAATTTGTTATATTTAACTGTCCCAATTCCAAATAAAAAATAAAGTAATCATCCCTGCTCTTTATCATAGCCAAAACCATTGTATTAACATGATGGCCAGATTTTTCAAAATAAAAAAATTATCAGTGGTAATGAATATATATTTAATTGCTGAAGTAATACACCCATTCAAATTAATATGTGATTAAAGTGAGTTTGTACCATACTTCAATCTAATAAAATATTAGATTAAAGTGAGTTTGTGTGTTCTTATTTCCGTATTTCATAATTGTCAAACATACACACTCACCTACATTCACTTAAACAGATTCAAACAAGTTCATAGTCAAAAGAAAATCAGAAAAGTTTAAAAATATATTCAGCCCCCCATTTTCTTATTATGTATTTCATACTCAACACTGATCGACTATTATATAATAGTATAGATTAGCTTATAGCACGGAAGATTTTAAATATTTTTATTTAATATTCAATATTTTTATTTTATTATTCATAATTTTATTATTTGCTTTTTAATTCGTAAGAAAATAAATTATAGAAGATAATAAAATATAATAATACGTATTTGACAGTATTCTAAATGATAATTTTTTGCTTGTATATTGAAAATAGATAAATATCTTTTTAAATTTAATATGTTATCAACGGGAATTGAACCTTGAAATTTTTGGAGTAGTTTATAATATAAATATAAACTTTAATAATAATATGGTGAAAATAGATATTATAAATTTTTAACTTAAATCTATTGTTGACGGGAATCGAGCTTGAACTTTTAGGAATAGTTTGTAAGATGATAAAAATGTTTAATAATAATATGTTATTGAAGGTATTCGAACCTTGAACCTATAAGAGTATTTTATATATTATAAAAAAAAAATTTGACATTACATTCAATGACTTTTTTTTTTGTTTAGCTTACAACCTAACGGCTGTTATTTAGTGTACCAAATCTATACTATACTGTTATAAGCGAACAGGGTACAATTGTTTGGTTGGTCGGTCGGTTAATACCTTCCCAAAAATTTGCTAACACCTTACAAAAATGAAAAAATAAATTAAATACATATAAAATGTAATTTTACAAAAGATAAACCACATATTTAACTTAATAACAAACTCTTTTAATTACAGTCCAATTAATATTCAGTTACATACTCTTTTGGTTATATTCGAGTTAAAATTCTTGAGCTACACCCAACTTTTTTAGACTCTTTCAATTACTTGAAAACCAAATATCACTACGCCATAGATGACCTTCGGCAACACTTCAAAACTGTTGCCAAAGGCCGAAAACTGTTGCCGTAGCAACAAAAATATCTACGGCAACACTTTTTGGGTGTTAGCTTTTTCGATGTTGGCGTAGGGTCAACTGCAACACTTTTAGACCTACAGCAACATGATAAAAGGTGTTGCCGTAGGATACACATTTGCTGTAAATATGACTGACACGTGGCAGGACCCACTACCACGTGGCTGGACCCCACTGCCACATGGCTGGCCCCATTGACACGTGTCTGGGCCCACTGACAGGTGGGGCCCACTGACACGTGGGGCCCACTAGCAGGTGGCAACACTTTGTCATAACTATTGCAACACCTTGTCTTAGCTATTGCAACACCAAATTAACCTATTACAACATTTTATGAACATATGGCAACACCAAATTAATCTAATACAACATTTTTTGAACAACATGGGTAACATTTTGTCATAGCTATTGCAACACCTTTGTAATGGGAAATTAAAAATACACTGCTGATAAATAGAATTTCCAGTACAAAAGTACTTAAAACTTGTTTTTCCATTTCACAATCAACTTCAAAATAATACATCAGAGCTACATTACATTAGTCCAAAATGAAATAAACATCAACTTCCTAGTGAAGCAACCACATCACAAATCTTGTAAAGTACTTGATGACAAACATCCGGATACTAGGAAACCAAAAGATGGCATAATCTACTACATAAATATCAGCCTGAGAGCTAACACCTCCGATCATCGGAGTGCCATTTTCCAAAGTAAACAAATATCTTAAGTTCTTAATAGACGTCGAGAAATAATACGTACTAAGTACCAAAAGCAAGACCACATAACGTACGGTCATCATAACTGAACATCTGCCTAACTACTAGTACCACCAGTCACCGGAGTACCATTTTCATTGTCAGTAGAAATGGTCACACAAAGTTCTCCCAAATCAATTTTCATACCAGGATTTGCTTCACCTAACTTCTTCAACAGCCATGTCAAAGTCTCTTGTACCTTTCGATTCACCTTTGAATCTACTTCTTCCTGGAGCTTTTTGTCGACCTTGACTTCCATTTCATCAACAAGATTTTGCTTTATCTGGGCTGTCAACTCCTGTACGTATGTGCTTGTCGGAGCATTGGTTGAAACTTGTGTAGACTTTACATGTCGCCCTTTAAGCCAAGAAGGACCATGTGATTTACCATCACAAACAAGTTCATCAAGAGCATTACTGTCTCCTGCTCCAGCCATTCCTTTTTCAATCTTTTCCTACAAAATAAAGTCAAATAAAAGTGTGACACTAGAAACTGATTGCCATTGGATTGACTAAAAAATAAAATACTTACAAGTCTGTAATTCATTACAGCAGTGTCAGACTTGTACTCGCGTCCTGGTTTCCTCTTACGAGTTTTCACAAAGACCGCTGCATCTGATGGTACGGGCTGATACAAAAACAAATTCTGACTTATGTTGCATATTTTTCACATTAGAACTCCAAAAATATGGGTATATATAGCTGTTACTAGAATGAACATGGTCAATATATAGTACAAGAAGTACAAAAGGTTCCAAATTTGGTAACAAATACGACACTGAATTTTTCAATCCTTCTATCAAGTATCAACTACCTCGAACCAAACTTCATACAACACTAATTGGTAACAAATAAAAAGTTCTACGTACCAATTTGGTTTTGATTTGAGCAAACATTTTTGGACCAGGAGTGTGTGTGTCCGTATACGATCTACGGCTTACAGCATTTTTCTTGGCCTTCTCCTAGAAAAACAAGAAAGGAAGACAGTTGTTTATCTCACATTAAATTCATACATAACACTGGACAAATTTATGTCAAATAATTGTAAAATTCTACCTCGACATCATTATCTGCCCAATACGTCATGAGCATTTTAAAATCCTCAAGTGGAATTTCCTCGGGCCTATTTGCCAGCCTCTCCTCATCAGTTTTATATGCCAGGTAATGATTCTTTTTAGTGCGACTCTTCAACCCTCTCCAAGAATCACGAATTGACTTGATACAGTACTTTTCCAACTCATCAGGGATAATATACCATTGCTTAAATAAAAATCAAACAAGAAAATGAAATAATAAATCAGGGCACTGTTTGACAAATTTCATTCACTTAAAGTAAACAAACATCTAATTAATGAAGTACCTGGACATAATTCCACATAGTTTTCTTCCAGCTACGAGGAACATGAGACCAATTTTTATAAATAAGTGACACAGACCTCCTTAGTGTTCCCAGAAAACTACCGAGTTCACATACATTTTGGTTATCATCAGAAATGGGTTGCTTCAGATCATTCATCCAAATGATAGGTCTTTTGTCAAGTGGCCTGGTATGAACTCTATCCATCCTAGTTTTTCCCCTGAGTCTTTTAGGAGCTTCATCTATGATTATGGAATACATAAAATACCAACAAAAAAGCCAGTCAAAAAATATCACAAATTCAGGTGGACTTTCTCTAATTAAGATTTTTACTCAACCTAATAGTGTGTACAAATAAGATATTTATGTCTATGTCATGATTAAAACAACACACCAGATTAACGAGGTGATTTATGTCATTCTATGTCATTTATTTATTATTATTAGTTTTTTAATTTCGTAAAATCACAAGTCATGCATAATGTAAGAAATTCTATGTCATCTTTTTCATAATGTTTTTGTCCATTAATATGAATTAAATACCTTCAACTTCTTCATTTTCGATGTGAGGCTCAGGCAAGTCATTTTCCGTAACAGCCTTCTCATTTGCCGTTCCACTTCCACTTGCACCACCATTTCCAAGATTCTTCTTTTGGCAATTCCGCATAGCCAAATAAGCAGCCATTGTTCCCATTCCTTCATTACTTGGCAATTGAAGGCTACAAGTTGGTGTAGGTGTTGTAGGTGCTGCAGGTGCATCATTTGCTTCATTCTCGGTTGCATCCTTATTGGTTGCATTTAAAATATTGGTCCTCGAACGAGTCATTGGGCCAGTATTTAGATTTGTCTTCTTAGTTTTCTTGGTTCTCTAAAGTGTACATACAAATATACAATTAGGAGATAAAATCAAAATTTTGCATTTACGATGCAAATAAGCAGAAAAAAAAACTAAATTTTAGCCACGACACACCTTTTCTGGAATTTTCAATGTTTCTTCTTCACTCTGCTCCTCTTGCTCTGGAACATATTCCTCACTGTCCACTTGCCCATTTTCTTTCTATTTTCCTTTACATTTCTTGAATGCATTTCTCACACCAATTGCTAGCATAGGAATGTTCATGGCTTTACAAACTTCATTATTATGCATGACATTCAGAATTTTTTTCCTTTCATACTCAGGCAGGTTATTGATATTAATAGCCAACCTCTTATCAGCCGGTGTAAGTGGTGGTGGAGGTGGTAAATGAAGTTCCTGCAAATAACCAACAAAAACATCATAGTAAGTTTAGGCTAATTTTTTTAAAGATTACATCAAGATAAGATCAAAAGCAATCTTCTAACCGGAATTTCATTTTCTTCCGTAACTTCATCTTCACATGGTGGATCATGTAAATCTAATTTCCTTTTAGCAGTTCCAGACTTCTTCACTGATGCATCTTTGACTTCTTGCTGATTTTTCAATGGTGCTGACTTCCTATGACTGGTGACTTCAGGTGACTTCCGATTCACATTTGAATTGCTCACGTGTGGATTTTTGACTTGTTGGCTATTCAACCGTGGTGACTTTCTGGGACCACGGACTAGATTTGACTTCTTGTTTCTTTGTTGCTGTTGTAGTTCATGAGTGGTCATATACTTCCGCTTTGGTTGTGAAATAGCTGAAACAATTACAACCAAACATAATGTTTTTTAATGGTACCAAATGTAGTAATCACATAACAAACTAAAGAAGCTGCAAACGAGGTTCAGAAATTAATTTCAAACATAAAATAGATTACAACATCGTACCTGCAAATAGATTCTGCCTTGGCCTTACTAGCACATGTGGTAGCATCTTCAGTGGCTCAATTCTCTTATCGATCACATGGTCGATATAAAGATTCAGGTGGTTACCATTGCTTGCTCCGTTAACCAATTTCGTCAGTTCAGCATCACTAGATAGTAAGTTCCACTCACCTGTCTTGTCATTTTTTATATATATTCCTCCGATTTCGATGCATGCAAGCTGATCCTTCACATGTTCCATCACCACTGGGAAGGAGAACAAGTCAGGATCGGCGGCTACAACACTCTCTTCTCCACCAACATATCCAGTATCTTGAAATTTTCCCTTGTGATGAAATATGACATTCACGATTCTATTTTCCATCCTGGATAAAACAAAGAAATTAGCATCAGAATACCACACAAAGCAGTTATGCACAATGAAAATTATTAAAATATGCACAATAAAGCATATAATTAAAATGATTATCATAATGGAATAAAAATGCTTACAAGGCAGAGAAGCATACAATAATTAAAATGATAATCATAATGCAATACATTAAGCAGTTACATAGACAATTGCAATACATAAAATTGCAATACATTAAGCAGTTACTTGTACATATTTGATACATAAAATTTAAGCACCCTTTTTAACTTTGTCAGGAATTCGAATTTTTCTAATTGGGACATCGTCTCTACGCCACCGATAATTGGTAACTTGATTTCCTATTCCATAACCACGCTGAATATCATCTAAAACTGGATCGTTCACACATTCTTCATTCAAAGGTACACTTTCGACATCACACCACTCCCTTGGCAATTTCTTGATCACATTGTAGTACCCCTTCTCAGTTGGATCTTCTACATAAAACACTTGTTGTACTTGGGAAGCCAAAACATAGGGATCAGATTTCCCGCACAATCTATTAAAATTAACCCGAGTCAGGCCATACAGATCTTTCTCTTCATGGTACCAACAACACTTAAATAAAACCACCGTAAATTCTCCCCAGTAATCAACCTCTAGTATTTGTTCGATTGCTCCGTAGTAATTGACATCACCAACCAAAGGATTCTGATCTTTCGAACTAGAAAAGCTAGTAGTCAAGGAACTAAGATATACACCAATATTTTGTGTTGTACACTTAGCATCTCAAAACCTTGTATGGAATCGGTATCCATTTATAACGTATCCTGTAAACCTCTTAGCTACTGGATTAGGGCCTTGTGCAATAACTTCTAATTCTCTTGAAATGCCTTCCCTTTTCCCGACCTCTCCTTTTAACCACTTCCAAAATTCTTGAGTATGCGCTCTCTCTCATTTATATCTTTTTGATATTGCATGACCTTCAATTAAAACTCGATGTTCCTTGCAATAGACATAGGTCAGGAAAGAATTTTTCTAATCTTAAATACTGACTAAAGTCAAAATTGAACTTGAACACTTACTCAATTAAACTCTCAATTTCCTTGTTACCGCAGTTGAATAGGATGTACCGATGACAAATCAGCCATTGAGAATCCTTACGAGTAATAGCTTTTCCATCTTTATTTCTCCTTGTACCAATAGGATATGAAATATTTTGCCGACAACTTTCAGGCTTAGCAGAATACTTGGTAGTTTTTCCTACTCCCTCACTACCCAAGAATCTTGAACAGAAAATCAAGCATTCTTCAGCCAGATAACCTTCGGCAATGGATGCCTCAGGTTTGCTTTTGTTGCGAACATACGATTTCAGTTTACCTAAATAACGCTCGATAGGAAACATGGATCGAAGATATGCCGGTCCACCAAGTTCAATTTCCCTGCATAAATGAACCGGTAAGTGCACCATAATGTCGAAGAAAGCTTGTGGAAAAATCATCTCAAATTGGCAAAGAATTTCCACAATTTCCTGTTGTAGCCTCTTCAAGTCGTCCAAATCGATTACTTTGCTCCAAATACCTCTAAAGAATGCACCTAATCTTATTAAAGGTACTGCTACCTCAGGTTTCAATGCTTTCTTCGCAGCAAACTACAACAAATACTGGAGCATAAAATGAGCATCATGGCTCTTATACCCTGCAATTTTCCTCTCCTTCATGTGCACATACCGTCTGATGTTAGCTGCACAACCGTAGGGCAATTTTGCATTCTCAAATACTGAGCAGAATACTTCTTTCTCCTTTTTCGTCATGTCAAATATGGCAGCCCTAATCTCAAAGTGTTCCGCATCGGCTGATAAAACTGGATGTAGGGATTTCCTAATGCCTATTTCCTCTAAATCCTTTCGAGCACTCAAGTGGTCTTTTGATTTCCCACCAATATTTAACAAAGTACCGAGTATGTTGTCACAAATATTTTTCTCTATATGCATAGCATCAAGGTTATGTCGCAATAGATTGTGACTCCAATACGGTAAATCGAAAAAAATTTACTTTTTTTTTAAAAGGGGAATCATTTTTGGCCTTGATCTTTTTCTGCCCAAAATTATTCTTATAGCCAGCCAATAATTCTTCAATGTCTGTCCCCGATAAAATATCCGGACATGTCCCCAATTCAATTTCACCATTGAACCTTTTCGTATCAAACCTCCACCTGTGTTCCGGATCCAAAAATTTCCTATGATTCATATAGCACATTTTTTTACTATATTTCAAGTACATTGAAGAAGTCTCGTAATTGCATACGGGACAACCTAATTTACTTTTGTGCTCCAACCGGATAACATCCCATATCCCGGAAAATCGCTAATGGTCCATAACATACTAGCACGTAAATTGAAACTTTCATCCGCCAAGGCATCATAAGTTTGTATGCCTACATCCTATAACTCTTTCAACTCCGCGATAAGAGGCTGCATATATATATCGATGTTATTATTCGGAGATCCTGGACCAGGGATAATTGTTGAAAGTATCAAATTTTCTGGCTTCATGCATAGCCAAGGTGGAAGGTTATAGTTCACTAATACAATTGGCCATGTGTTGTGAAGAGTAGTCATTGTACGAAACGGACTAAAGCCATCAGCTGCTACACCTAATCTAATATTTCTTTTCTCAGATGAAAAATGAGGATACTTAGCATCCATCACATTCCAGGCCTTGGCATCAGCTGGATGTCTAAGTTTACCATCAGTGTTTCGTCCTACTGCATGCCATATCATAAGTTCTGAATATTCCTTTGACATAAACATCCTTTGTAGCCTTGGTTGTAGTGGAAAATAACGCATCACTTTTGCTGGTACTTTAGAAATCAACATCTCCGGTTCATCGTCACCAGCCCCCTTTTTTTCCACTATAATCCACCTCGAGACACCACAAGTTTTGCAATTATTTTCCTTCTCATCTTCTCCCCAATACAGCATGCAATCGTTTGGACATGCGTGTATTCTTTGGTAATCGAGACCTATATCTTTAATGACATTTTTCGCGGCATTGAAAGATAAAGGTATGTGGGCCTGTGGGAAAGCCTCTCTTAACAGCTCTAAAAGATCCCCAAGCGTGGACTTGGTAATTCCATGTATGCACTTTAAAGAATAAAGTCGGATGATAAAACTTAAGCTCGAAAATGTTGTACAACCCGGATATAAGGGCTGTTTACCCTCTTCAACACGGCGATACATATTCTCAGCACCAGCAGTTGCTCTATCAGAATGTCCATCTCCACAATTCTACATATTTCCTTGAGTACGTAGAAACATCTCTTCGAGATTATCTCCAAAACCTTTACCAATTTCGTAATGCATATACCTCATAAATCCATTTCACGTGCAGTGGAGATGGACCATGATAGATGAGATGATCGTATATAATATCTTGACGATGCCACTTGCGATTTTTACAATTTTTGCAGGGGCATGTAATTTCATCACCTACACTGAATCTAGAAAATGCATTTCGAATAAAATATTGTACCCCACTCATATATTTGTCACTAAACTTCGGAAGTTCTATCCAGATCATTTCCTCACCATCCATCACTACATTCATGAAGCAAAATAAATTAACTTAATTCTACCTAGTTAATCTCGTCAGCAACTTAATTCTGACTCATGACTACAGGAAAAAATAACTACGATCAGCAACTAATTCTACCTAGTTAATCTCGTCAGTTTTAGTAACTAACTAATAACTAATTAAACAATACCTACAACTTGTAGACAGACTCATTTAAAACACACTAAGTCCAATCACACTATGGACAAGTATGACTATACGTGTCTATGGTATACGCTGTTTGAAGATATTGCAATTGTATTTTGCAATAAATTTCAGACAGAGTACACCATGGACACGTATGTATCCATCATGACCACAACATTTTGGAAACTCATTTAAAGTCAGACAACACAATGAAATCGTAAATTGTTGAAAGTACTTTCGACATACTAACACTTCCCAAGCATTAAAATATTTAGAAAAACTACAAGTTACTTCAAGTCTGGAGTAATAAAAGAGAGATCAGAAATAAAGCAAACTAAAAATGTTCATATATGAAATCATTCGATTTACATCATGTTAGAGACCTGGCAGTTGAGTACCCGAGCACATCAGTGTCATAAGCAATCATATACAGAGAGAGGGAGAGAGAGAGAGAGACGGAGAGAGAGAGAGAGACAGAGAGAGAGAGAGAGGGGGGGGAGGGAGAGACAGAGAGAGAGACATAAAGACAGAGAAAGAGATGGAAAGGGGTAGAGAGATAGGGAGAGAGATGCAGAGAGGGAGAGAGAGTGAAAGAGAAACACAAGAATCAGCACAAGAATCACATGCATATACATATACACAAAATTAATAACAGAAATTAACAAAACTAACAACAAATTAACAAAACTAACAGCAAATTAAAGTTGGGAAGAAGGATACCTAAATTCGCAAGCCCTAATCCGACTCCGGTATGACGTCTTGAAGCTCTAATCCGACTCCGATATGAGGTTTGAAGCTCTAATCGAACGTAATTAGATCTTGAAGCTCTAATCGTCTTGTTTGAGAGTGTGTTTTGAGACTTGAGAGTGCGGCTGCCTTTTCTGAGAGAGTGTATCAGTGTATGCCCTATTCTTTGACTTACAATTATTGTCCAAATTTTAGGCGGACAAATTGCCGCTCACTGAATTTTCATTGATGTTTTTTTTTTCTTTTCTTTTGTACTGAATTATTGTCCAAATAACTGAATTTTCAATTATTGTTTCATCAGCTGAATTTTATTTGTATGTAAAATGTTATTTATTTTTAATTTAAAATATTAATATTTTTATGTAAAATGTTTATGTGAATTATTTTTAATTTTTTTTAAAAAAATAAAAAAATAGTCATGTGGGCCCCACTGCCACATCAGCTGCCACGTCAGCAAGGGGTGGGACCCACTGTCATGTCAGCATTCCACGTCAGCAGGTGTGTGTCCTACCTGCCATGTCGACAGAGGTGGGTCCCACCTGCCACGTTAGCAGGTAGGGCTCACTGCCACATGAGCAAAGTCCAGTCAATCTGTGGGGTCCACTGCCACGTCGGCGCACAGTCAGCATTGCCCAATCAGCATTATAATATAAAAAAAAAAAATAATACATTATAAAACATCTACGCCAACACTTTTCATGTCTACGCTAACACAAATACTTGGTTGTAGTAGGTAAGAATGAAAATAGCTACGGCATCACTTTTTTAAACGGCAACACCTTGCAAAAGTGTTGTAGAAAGCCATCTATGACGTAGTGTATTTCCAAATCATTTTTAATAATTTTAATATCACATATTTATTAACAAATTTACAACAAATTATAAATCAACAAAGTGAAAACGAACTAAAACTATATAATTAACAATAAAAATTTCACACAATTACAAATTAATATTAAATTTTATTTTAAATAAATACGGAGTATTACATTATGCATTATTATGGAATCATAATTTGAATATGATAATATCAATAAAAATTTGAATGTAACTATACACGATATTTCCATTTATATTTATATTATTATGACAAAATATAATCATAATTCGAATACTATATCATATAATTAAACGATTATTATTTAATAATATATATTATGCCAATATTATACTCACTCTAGTCCATTATATAAGTCATTTGACTTTTTTGCACGTAACTTTAGGTGCTTTGACTATATATTAAAAATTATTATTTTTCAATTTTTCTTTTTTTGAATAAAAATATAATATTTTTATTTTTATTTAGAAAAATAATTTAGAAAAATAATAATAATAGCTATGTAGTCAAAGCATCTAAAGTTACCTGCAGAAAAATCAAACGTCTTATATATGGATCTGAGGGAGTATCAAGTAATATATATGAGATAAATAATTATTAAAATGTAAATAAAAAAGGGCTTAATGATCCTATAGTTAACTATAGGAGAATTTTCTACAGTTAACCACTGAAATAATGACACATCATATAGTTTCCTAAATAAAAATACACACCTTTAATGCCCCTGCGGGGCCCATATAAATAAAAGGGAACAATCAAATATTTTTAAAGATTAACTTTAGGAAATTCTCCTAAAGTTAACTGTAGAAACATTTTTCTCAATAAAAAATTATTTAATTTTAAGAATGTCGTGCACCGTAGGAATTATAGACTAGCTTAGTGTAGTGAACCAACAAAATAGTATTTTGATAGATAGTATAGGCTTCTAGCCTCCCATCATGGCTGCTTTAGAAACAATAATAAGTCAAATAAATCGACTTTAGTATGAAGAAAACAAAGTCCAACGACCAGGTCTAGTCTAGCCGTTGAATATACGAAATAAAAAGGGCAGAAGACTCAAAACTGCTTCTAAAAAACGTCTTCAGTCTTCCTTTTTCATCAAGTTAAAGTTCTCTATTTCAGTCCCTTGTGTCTTGTACAATCACTTGCCAGTTTCCACTAATCTATCTACTTAGTAAGAACTGTTGGGCCTAAGTTGATAGTATTCACTAAAACTCTTCCGGTACTTAAAAAAATCTGTCATCGCTTAATTCTCGAACTAGTATTGTCTGTGGGAGGTTATAAAGTCTTTAAAAAAAATGGATGGAACACAAGGTGGTTCAAATGCACCAGCACCTTTTCTTACAAAGACTTATGAAATGGTAGAAGATCCAGTGACAGACCCTATTGTCTCTTGGGGTCATAATGGACATAGCTTCATTGTCTGGAATCCGCCCGAGTTTGCTCGTTTTTTGCTTCCAACTTACTTCAAGCACAACAACTTCTCCAGCTTTGTTAGACAACTCAATACATATGTAAGCACATTCACTATTGCTTTCTTTCAAAAGAAATGATGGATTACATGTCCCTCCTCCCATATGTTTGATCAATATGTTATTTGGATTCTTTGAATCACGGGCCGAATTTTGTTAAATGATTGTTCCTATCAACCTGAATACATTTGCTTGAACAGTTGAACTTGAAATAGACGTATATGATTGTTTCATCTCTACCTGAATTACTATATCATGATTTTTATTTTTTTTTTTCTTTTCAATGATTGAATTATTGTAAGATCATTTCTGTTGATTTAACAAAAAGTTAATGGTTTTGTTCAGGGTTTTAGAAAGATCGATCCTGATCAATGGGAGTTTGCGAATGAGGAATTTATCAGAGGTCAGAGACATCTTCTATTAAAAATTCATCGTCGCAAACCAATTCATAGCCATTCTGTGCAGCCTCGGGGGAATTCTTCAAATCTTTTGACTGATATAGAAAGACAGGAGTTTGAGGATGAAATAGAAAGGCTAAATCGCGAAAATAGCATGCTTCAATCAGAGTTACAGAGCCATAGACAGCAGAGGCAAGCATTTGATATTCAAGTAAGATCAGTAGGGCAGCGTTTGAAGAACATTGAGCAGCGACAGCGACAAGCAGTCACTTTCTCTGCACAATTACTGCAGAAATCCACTGCTGCACACAATTTTGAAAACAGTAGTAAGAAGAGAAGGTTGGCAGTACCATCTTACTTGTATGATGAAGCTAATACAGGAGGAAACCAAATCCCAACTTTCCAGAATGAAAGTCACAATGCAATGTCAATTTCTGTGTTAAATTCGGAGTTGATACAAAATTTGGATTCATCCTTACGGGTTTTGGAGAGGTTTCCTCACGACATTGGTTTAAGTTTGGCTGATGAAGTCAATGATTATGGTGTACATCTAAGAACTTCACCAGGTGTCATGGCGGAAATGAGTGCATCTTCTGCTAGTTCAGATCTCAATGGCTCGCCTGAGATACGTGTATCGTCACCTCAGTTGAAGGATGTTCATTCATTTTCTAAGTTGGCTGCTACTTCAGATCATGCAGACAGCTCTGCCATATCATCAATCTATCTAAATATAGATTCAAGGTCCTCAAGAATTGATGTAAATGCAAATATTGCTCCATTTCCTGGTATGAATGCTTTAAATGAGATAGAAGAAGCGACTGCAACTCAAGTTCAACCAACTGTGGTTAATGATATTTTCTGGGAGCAATTTTTCACAGAGACTCCAGGGACTGCTTGTGCTCGAGAAGTACAATCAGAAAGAAGGGTGACAGATGAAGCAAACGGTGAAATTGTTCCAGAGGGTCAACATAGATTATGGTGGAGTATGGATAATGTAACTAACCTCAGAAAACAGATGGATCATCTCTCTCCAGCTGGAAGACTTTGATGTTGCTTGATATCTCTAAAGAATATAATTTAGAGGCATTGTTGTTCTCGTCTTCTAGATATAGTCTACCAATACAATTTCTTTTGAAGGTTAATTCGTACCAATACAATCCCTTTTGAAGATTAATTCGTTGTAATCTTTGAGACCACGGGACTCTTTGTTTTGTCTCATACGGTCACAAAGAGTTCCATTCCAACCATGCCATGGTCATAAAGAGTTCACATGGTTTTGCAGGTGGTGTGCTAGGATAAAGAATGGGTTCAATTGATGCACTTGTTCAACAATTATATGTTTACTGTAAGATCCATGTTTGCCTGTCAGTGTCAGATACTCATCTGGAAAGCATTTTATTATTTTTGCAGCGTCCAAGAATATCAAACTGCTAAATTATATTGACATTGTCGAGTTCAAATAACACTTGTTATCTCTTTTCTGTCAAGCAGTAAGCATGTACAAATAGTTTTCGGAATTATAGATAGATCATGACACTGTAATACCGTAAAATATAAATTTCTGCTTCCATAAATCATCCTATAAATATTTTGTTTAATCAAACACAAGTGCTACAGACGATCTGCTTTCTCATCTACAGTTTAAAGTTCAACTTGTGCTTGTGTCTATCGAGTCTCATTATGACTGACAAATTGTTCAGGAACTAAAAATGCAAGTACAGTCCACGAGAATCCTCCCAACTTCTCAATTTTCTACAAATTCTTTTCCTCTGCACAAGTCGGTGCATATCCAAATTTGTATAGAAGTTGGATACAACTTTTCCATGGCAAAATCCAAAATTTTAAGCAGCTTCAGTACTCCAGAGTCCAACCTCCAACCTCTGAATGGCGATGTTCAAATTGTAAAGGCACTTCGAAACGAAACTCGGCCACCAACATGGCACATAGTTATCAACCATGCAAACGTTGTATCACTAGAAAAGATATATAATTTTTTTAATGTGTTTCTTCCTAGCACACAATATAGGCAAAAGCGAATAAGATTGGTTCCATCTGATTTTTGATTTAGTAATTAATTGGGTCTGTGTTCAATGCATCATCTCTTAAGTTTACGAGCAAAAGTTGAACCTTAACATTAAAGGATGTAGTATGCCGTCTTCATCTGGGTAATGAAGAGATCCAGGTCATGTATAACTGCAAATACATACGGATTTACTTCAGAGTCTTACACCTCAACTCACCAGAAACCTCCACAGCTGCAAGTTCCACTCCTAAAATGATGAAATCTACTGGCATCCCTTACAATTATCTCTCGCTTCTCTATCATGGAGATATATGTCAAGGCTAAATGACAATCACCGCAGACCCTTAAATTCTTAGTCACAAGAATGGGCTTGCTGGGACTCAGACTAAGAACGGCGAACGCAACTGCTAACTTCTCACTGTGGTAGAGGAGAATTCTTTCTTTCTCCTCCTCTTCAACATCATGGAGCACAAAACTAGATTCTACACTATATCCCAGCTTCTTTATATCACCTAGCAGTTCCTCTAGTTTTTTAATTATTTCTTCCCAATGTTGGTGTGACTTGTCTCCGCCAACAAAAGCATGAATTGCCCCATTTATTTCCACCCAACTGCATCCAGGCAATTTTTTATAGCCACAATCCCGCTGTAAGTTTCTAACATCAGCTGCATCGTCCCATCTTCCAGCAGCACTGTAGATATTAGACAAAAGTACAAAGTTTCCAGTACTTTCAGGGCCCAGGCTATGGATGTTCTTTGACACTACTTCTCCTAACTCAACATTCTTATGTACTCTACAAGCAGCAAGAAGGGCACTCCAAATACGTACATCAGGCTGGATTGGCATCATTTTGATGAAATCTTGGGCGTCGTTTAGAAGTCCGGCACGGCCCAAAAGATCCACCATGCACAAATAGTGTTCTATCCTAGGAAAGATGTTGAATTCTTGAGTCATAGAAAGAAAGAAACGTTTACCTTCAGCAACCAGTCCAGAATGGCTACAAGCTGACAAAAGACCGATAAAAGTCACATCATCTGGTTTCCAACCTTCAGCCAGCATCTCATAGAACATCGAAATTGCTTCACAACCAAGCCCATGAACTCCATAACCAACAATCATTGCATTCCATGACACAATATCCCTTGTATGCATCCTGTCAAAAACTAGCCTAGCTACATCAACCTTTCCACACTTGCAATACATGTCAGTGACTGCATTACAAATTGATGTATCTGCTGTAAATCCACGCACAATGGAATAACTGTGTCCACAAGCTCCATGCTGTAGTGCAGCTAAATACGAACATGCAGGGAGCAAACCTATCATAGTCGCTACATCAGGCATTATCTTAGATACCTGCATCCTAAAAAAAAATTTCAATGCTGCCTCCGCATAACCGTTCTGCACACACCCTGAGATGACAGCACTAAAAGAAACTGAATCTTTCCAATCCATTTCGTCCAAGAACTTTGCTGCATCGTCTATGATCCCACACTTGGCATACATAGAAAGAAGCGTGTTTCCCACCATTAGATCCACAAGAAACCCTGCTTTCAATGAGTAACCATGAATCCGCCTCCCTTTGCTCAAATCAATCAGCTTAGCACAAGCACGGAGAACAATTCCAAGTATAACAGGTGACGCATTCACAACATTCTCAATTATCATTCGATCATACAGTGCCAACGCTTCTCTAGCCGAATCACATATAACACAAGCTCCTATCATAGCACTCCAACTAACCTCATTCTTAACAACCATTGTACCAAAAATCTTCCTCGCATAATCCAACCACCCACATTTCGCATACATATCCAAAAGCCCCGTCCCCACCATCACCTCACTACTAAAACCCCTCCTGACACAATACCCATGCACAGCCTTCCCATCACTCAACACACTGGACTCCCCAATAGCAGGAAGAACCGACACAACAGTGGAAGAATTCAACCCCAATCCAGCATCCTGCATCTGCACAACCAACTCAATCATCTCCTCATACAACCCATGAAGCGAAGCCCCTGAAATCATGGCATTCCAAGCAACAACATCTCTCTGAGACATTCGATCAAACACTTTCCGTGCATCTCCTAAACACCCACATTTCACATAAAAATCAACCAAAGCAGTGGAAACAAAAACATCCTTGTCAAACCCATTTCTCTGGGCATGATCATGAACCAATTTACCAACATCAACAGCTTGTGTCCCAGCACAAGCTTTAAGAACAAAAGGGTAAGTATATTTACTAGGCCTAACACCAATATCAATCATTTCATTATACAAAGCAATAGCTTCATTATATGGGCCTTCCCAAGCATACCCTCTAATCAAATGGTTCCAAATTACAACATCAGACTTTTTCACAGGCTCTGAGATGGTATTAAATAAACGACGGGCAAGAGTAAGTTGATTGCATGTAATGTATAAACGGGTGAGTTTTTCTAAAATAGCAGAGCTGTTAATGAAGTTGCTTTTGAGAAATTGTTGATGGATAGTTTTGGCTAGAGTTAATGATTTAGAGGATATGCAATGGTGTATAAGTTGTATGTAATCGTGGGGTTCAACCAAGCAGCTCGTTAGGGTGCTGTTGATTCCCCGCCTAGCCGCTGCGCATGACATGGATTCGATTTCAGCTTTTTTTGAATCATAAAATATTTGCCTGGTCTTTTGGTTTCAACATCGGTAACTAGTACATAATTCAGTTATGTATATTGATTTCGACTTCGATTATTAAATTTCGGTGATAAATTGGTTAATGCCGTATGGTCAAACAACTGAACAAGTTCTAAAAATTTTGAAAAAAAAAAAAAACAAGTTCTAAAACCAAGCGCTTTAAAAATTGGTACTGACTTTCATTAATTTGTTACTTTCTTCATTCTAGAATACTGGGATCTTTTGAAAAAAAAAATTATTCTAGAATAATGGCCATTTTACATCTAATTCAAATTTATGAACAAATTTCCTTTTCAATGTAACTCTATTCTAAACAAGGGTAAGGCTCGAAAAACAAAATTCAACTAATTTCTTTTTAATATGCCTTATCATTTTAAAAACAGATTAATAAAATGGGATGATTCAAGTATTAGATTTTCATCTAATTATGCGTACTTAAATTTTAAAATTTGATTACAAATATAAGTCTTCTTAATCATTATAGGGTATTTGTTTATGTGTAAATATCGTTCATTCACTATTGTATCAAACACTAAAGCTGGAATTTACACACAAAATTTTCTTGAATGATTAGTGGCGGAGCTAGGTTTGTGATTCAGGGTGGGTGGATATTTTTGGAACCAAAATCCATGTTGAAATGAAAAATCAAAATAATATTTTTATAAAATTAATATTTACAAATAATTATAATTTGTGTAATAATAAGGGTGATGATCCAAAATACCTCATTTTCCCCTTTCCATTACCAAAATACCTACGGTCCTAAATACCCACGGGACGCGCTACTGGTGAATGAGTGTCTTCCAGACACGCTACTGGTGGAGGAGTATCTTGCAGAAACGCTACTGACAGCAGAGGGACAAGGCTAGATACGCCTTCTGGAAAAACGCATCTGATGACACGCATTTAGGACTAGCGTGATGACGTCACCTGACGTCATCTTCACGCTTGTGGTTGGATGCTACAGTTCCTTGAGATACGCATCTGTCATATGCGTATCTGAAGATACGTATGTGCCAGATGCGTATCCGCTGTCTTCTCCATTCACGAGCTGTGGCGATATTTCCTCATTTTCCGATCAAAAAACGATGATATTCGTTCGTTCGATTCTGTAACTGTTCGTTTATGTTCTATACATCATTCGAATCGTCGTTTGACGATCTACAATCCTATACCCATCTTAAATCATTTCGTTTGCCAGAATTAAAACCCCCAAATCGAACATCTCTTCTCCCACCTCTTTTTCGACGAGCTCGTATGTTCCCCTGCGGGGCCAGATTCGATAAAATAAAATAGGTAAAATGAAGAGGAAGCAGTTGTGGTTATTTTGGTGTGCTCGGATATGTGAAGGTTGCCGGATAGAGGTGGATAGAGGCGGAGAGAGGTGGAGAGGCGGAGAGATTCGAGAGAGGTTCGAGAGAGCTGGGAGAGATGAGAGAATCAGAGAGATTGCTACAGTACTATGGACACCCTACTGTGTGTAGCGTGTCCCGTGGGTAGATAGGGCCGGACCTTCCGAAAAACGGTATTTTGGACCATGGGTACCCCATTTTAAGATATTTTGGTATTTTCTCTAATAATAATGTAACAGGAGTAAAAAATAATTACAAACTTAAAGTAATATTTGCCTATTGAAAATAACAATTAAATTATACTCATTCCGTCTCATTAATATTCTTACTTACTTTTCGACATGCAAATGCAAATAAAATAGTTCTATAATTCATTTTATAAATTTTTCCTAAATCAAAATTTAATATTTAAACTTTTATTTAGAAAAGAAAATTGAAAAATTTATGAAACTAGTTTCATTTACAACTTAAAATACGTACCATGTGACCAATATTAGTAGAACTGAGGAAATATTCAATATCTAGTGAAAAGAAATTAATACAATACTAGCTTATAACCCGTGCGAAGCACGGGTTTTTTTTGATAGGTTATAAAATTTATTTAACATTATAATTATGTTTTTATATAATCCTTATTTTTAATAATTTTTTAATTTTAATTTAATATAAATTTATATAATGAAATGCATGGTTTAAATTTTATTTTGTAAAATTCTAAATTAAAAATGTCGTTGACGGGTTCGAACTTTGAATTTTTAATAAATTAATTTAACTTATTATTAGATCAAACGATTGTTATTTATTAATAAAAATAATGATTTGTATATATGGTGAGATATTTTTGGGTGTATATTAATGATTGCAAGATTAATTTTAAATTAAAAAGTAATTCATGTTTTAATTACAAAAATTACTATTAAAATAATTGGTGTGATATTTTGGATATATATTAGTTATTGTAATATTAGTTTAAATTAAATGGTAAAGTGTTTTAATTAGAAGTAAAATCTTTAGAAAAAATGAATAATTGAGTTGTTGGAGCAGAAAAAAGAGTGCAAGTAGAAGTGGATGAAGGAATTTTAATCAGAATATAATTACGTTAACATTAGTAATTAGCTTTTTGAGTTGTTTTTGTAATTTAATTATTTAATTATTGTAATATTAGTTTTAAATTAAATGGTAAGGTGTTTTAATTAGAAGTAAAATCTTTAGAAAAAAATGAATAATTGAGTTGTTGGAGAAGAAAAAAGAGTCCAAGTAGAAGTGGATGATGGAATTTTAATCAGAATATAATTACGTTAACATTAGTAATTAGTTTTTTGAGTTGTTTTTGTAATTTAATTATTTATTTTAATAATTAGGATAACCAAACCGAAAACCAAAACTTAGGATAACCAAACCGAAAACCAAAACTTTCAATGTTTCGGCTTTAATATAATAGTACTAGCTTATAACCCGTGCGAAGCACGGACTTCTTTTGATAGGTTGTAAAATTTATTTAACATTATAATTATGTTTTTATATAATCCTTATTTTTAATAATTTTTTAATTTTAATTTAATATAAATTTATATAATGATATGCATGGTTTAAAATTTATTTTGTAAAATTCTAAATTAAAAATGTCGTTGACGGGTTCGAACTTTGAATTTTTAGTAAATTAATTTAATCATATAATATATCTTATTATTAGATCTAACGATTCTTATTTATTACTAAAAAATAATGATTTGAATATATGGTGAGATATTTTGGGGTGCATATTAGTGATGGCAAGATTAATTTTAAATTAAAAAGTAACATGTTTTAATTACAAAAATTACTACAAAAAATAATTACGGAAAGATATGGTGTGATATTTTGGATATATATTAATTATAGTAATATTAATTTTAAATTAAATGGTAAAGTGTTTTAATTAGAAGTAAAATCTTTAGAAAAAATGGGTAATTGAATTGTTGGAGCAGAAAAAAGAGTCTAAGTAGAAGTTCAATGTGGATGAAGGAATTTTAATCGGAATATAATTATGTTAACATGAGTAATTAGCTTTTTGAGTTGTTTTTGTAATTTAATTATTTATACTTACACTTTAGTGATATATATGGTGTTGCAAAAGAAGAAAAAAGCCGAAGAAACTTGTGTATTGAATTGATAAAGATGGTGTAAATTAGGTTTAGAAGAATAAAGTTTTGTGCGCAGTGTTCGGGAAGGCAATGAAGGTTTTAAGTTTAGCTGTATTAGTAATGGTGTAAATATAAAATACTATTGCGTCGTTAGGACTATAGCCAATAACGGATTAAAATTGATTTATTTTATATTTAAAATTAATTAAAAATTAAATTAACCAAACCGAAAACCAAAATAAATAGGATAACCAAACCGAAAACCAAAATTTTCAATGTTTCGGCTTTAATATAATAGTATAGATAGATATTAGCAAAATCAAATGCTAAAAAAAAAAAAAAAAGTTTGGCGGATTTTTATTCATATGCGTAAATAACATATAGTCAAGAAACCCATAAATTTACACAATAACTAAAGAAATTATTGGTACATTTGTGAAAAAGAAGGAAAGAGCTTTTTTTTTTTTTTTTTTTTTGAAAGGCAAAGTAAATTTATTAATAGGAAAAGAAGTTGGCCATTATGAAAATGCACCAATCTCGACTCCACCGGAGATACATCCACACAAGAAATTTTCCTTAATATCACAATAAAACAAACTAACATGATTGTAAGCCAGCCAGACTATCCAAGCTCTTTACTCACTAAAGCACCTTCCCCGTTCATCACTTCACTAGCCAATTCTTCTTTATAAACTGCTGCAGACCAAGACCGCCCAGAATAATCCCTGATGAGGGTATACGTTGCTGATGGCTAAATGCAAAAAAAGCTGATGTATAAGGGTATACGTTGCTGGACTTGCGATGGCTAAATGCAAAAAATAAAAAGGAAAAAAAATTGTCACTCCTTTTTTTTTTTTTTTTTTGAACACAAAAAAAATTGTCACTCCTTAGAAACGAGGGTAGGCGACGGCTAGCGATGACAACGATCCGATCGGGTTTTGGCCAAATTCAAATTCAAATCCAAAATTATTGGATCGGTTCAGGTTTGGATTCGGGTTTCGCTTAATGTATTACAACAACGTAATTGAAATTCAATAATTACCCTATGTATAATGCATTACACTAAAATCTCGTTAATTTAATACTTAATAAATTAATAATTTTTCTAAGTCAATAATTTTTTTCGGTCCCAACTTGGATCAGTTCAAAAAATGATCAATTTCGATAAGATAATAATTTTTTTGGAAAACCCTATATAAATATATGGTCCCAATAATATTATAAATTAATAATTCCTTTATAATTATAAAAATATATGCATTACCCTTTTGTAAAATATGAATATAAGGTTCTTAAAATTTAAATCTATATGAAACTCATCTTTAACCATCTTTGTTGCATCCAAAATTTCGAATGTGGTCGTAAAGCATTAAAAAATTATTAATCAATATATATATATATATATATATATATATATATATATATATATATATATATATATATATATATATATATATAGGCCTTTGCTCCATACAGAACACTTTTATATAACAAACAACAAAGAACACCTTAGATTTATTAGATCTTTAGCCCCGTCAGGGGCACCAAATACAAAAAGTTGTTATTCTTTTACCCTCTATCAAGTCTGCAAAAAAAAAAAATTGAAAAATATTGTTCACTTATATATATAGAGTTGCACTCCATAGCAAACACCTTATATAACAAACAATAAAGAACACCTCATATCTAATATAATTTAAGAGTTCCGTCATAGCACCCAATACAAAAGGTTGTTATTTTTTTACCCTCTAACAAACCAGTAAAAAAAAATTGAAAATTTACTGTTCATTGATGACATCATCGGTGACGTCATCAGTGAACAGTAATTTTCAATTTTTTTTTAGACTTGATAGAGGGTAAAAAAATAACAACTTTTTGTATTGGATGCCCCTGGCGGGGCCAAAGGATCTAATAGATCTAAGGTGTTCTTTGTTGTTTGTTATATAAGAGTGTTCTGTATGGAGCAAAGGCCTATATATATATATATATATATACTTTGAATCTCGCAAATACTCATTAAATTTGTAAACAATATATATTGAATTAAGTATAAAACATAAATTGTACAATTTATTCTATTTAAATATATATAATTGGAAATTAATTTTCTTTAATGTCAAAAATTCTCTATAAATTAATAATTATTAATTTATCGATTAATTAATATATCTATTCTAAATAATAGAATTTTCCGGCTTCAACTATATTAATTTATAGAGGTTTTACTGTACTATAAATTGCTCGATCGAAAGGTTACTTATTTTTTATACTTAGGTTTTGGTACATGGACCTAGTTACTATATATGTTTATATTTAAATTTTTCTGTTTGAACTTTTATATTTAAATTTTGGTTCTTAGATCAACTTGTTATACAAATTTTTGTTTTATTCCCTCCGTTCCATTTTTATTATTCAAAATTTCCTATTTCACTTGTTCCAAAATAATTATTTATAACTAATTAGTATGATAAATTATGTGATAATCATGTTAACTTATGTAAAAAATAATATAATTATTTGGTAACTATTAATTTATTTAATATGATTGAATAAAAGGTAAATTTTGAATATGGACAATAAATATGGGACGGGAAGTAATATAAATACATGTTTATGAATCCTATTTCAATGGTTTTAATTATATACAAATATTATAATTAGAACATGTATAACTAATTTGTATAATTCAAACATTTGTATAACTAATTTGTATAATTCAAAAATTCACAAATAAACTAAATACCAGACATTACCGTTTCATACTATAAATCTATAATAGGACATAATCTAAATCAATAGATGTAAAAAGAAAAATATAATTAAACAATTATCAATAAGTCAATAATAATTGAAATATTGACATATGTATATCATGTGTACTAGCATTTTACTTGTGCTACGCACTGAATAATAATATGGATATTATGTGTATGAGAGAAATCACACACATGATTAGTTTTATTAGAAATCCATAGTCCACAAAAAACATATCTTGTCCTTAGGTAACTAAAATCAATTGCATTATAAACAAGCCACATTTGTTTTATACTAAATTCTACAATGATATTCAAACTCTAAATCATGGTCTGATCTAGACCTGGTAAAATGGGTTTGTATTTAAAAAATCGAATCGAAATTGTTGGAACTGAGATTCGGCTTTATATTCGAAATAGTAAATTTGAAATTTATCTGAATTCGAAATAATCTGATCTGAACCGAAATTAGTATATTATAGTCAAATTCAATATTGATCCGACAACTGATTAATCCGATCCAAAAATTATCTGAACCGAAAATTTAACCGAAAATAATCCGAAATATTAGAACCAATAATGATCGGAAACCGATCATGCCCGAATTAAAATTATCTAAACTGAATATAAACTCAAAGTGATGATCCGATATATATTTGAAACCGAAAATACCCGAATAAAAATTATCCAATAAATAAATATTCTCATATTATAAACTTATCTAATATTGATGTTCATTTTTCCACAAATTATATCCTTATACAAAAAAGAAAAAAGAATAAGTGACAAAATATCAAATAAAAGGATGCAAACTAGTTGTGATAAGATTTTATAAATGCGACAATAGAAAAAAGAATTTGATATATAAGAATATCTCCAACCTTAATTCTACAACATTTATATTATAATGGTCACTACGATAATATATAATAACGACTTTCGAAAATGTAGAAAATTGAAAATGTATTTTGTTCCAACAAAATTTTCTTTAGTTGGTTAGTTACAATTCGAAAAAATATTAATTAGTTTTACCAAGATAGCTACAAACACATATTACCAAAACATATACAATTAAATAAACATATCAATAAATAAAAAAAGCAAAAAAAATACTAATCAAATCAAATATTTTATCAGAAATTAGGGCTTGAAAACTATCACTAGTTTAGTAAATACTAAACACTCTTGTAACTCAGTATTAAGGATGTAACTCAACTTATGGTCTGATTTGAGCTTTAGAGTATTAGAAACTTGCAAGTAAAAAAGTGGGAGAGAGATATTACGTGTAATTATGTTACTTCATTGAAGCATTAGTTTGATTTTGTAATTTAACGGTAAACTAGTACTTTGACAAGTATCCCTAAACAGAATTTCGTCCCTGATTCGTGTTTCATTTTTTAAAAAATATTTCGACGATCTAACCGTACGAATGTCAAGTACCAACTTTTTTAATGTTATTGCCAAAATTTAAGAAAAAAAATAAATTTGTTTGATTTGGTAAATTAACGGTCAACTAGTACTTTGACTAGTACCCCTAAATAGGGTTTTGTCCCTAATTCATGTTTCGATTTTTTAAAAATATTTCTAGACGATCCAACAGTACGGATGTCAAGAACCATCCTTTTATTGTTATTGCCAAAATTTCAAAAAAAAATAAATTTATTTTATTTGGTAATTTAACGGTAAACTAGTACTTTGACTAGTACCCCTGAACAGGATTTCGTCTCCTGATTCGTGTTTCGATTTTTTTAACAATATTTCTCGACGATCTAACTGTACGGATGTCAAGAACCATCATTTTTAAGGTTATTGCCAAAATTTCAGAACAAAAAAATAAATTTATTTGATTTGGTAATTTAACAGTTGACTAGTACTTTGATTAGTACCCAAAAACAAGTTTCGTCCCTGATTCGTGTTTCGATTTTTTAAAAAATATTTCTCGACGATCCAACCATACGGATGTTAAGAACCATCATTTTTCATGTTATTACCAAAATTTAAGAAAAATAAATAAATTTATTTGATTTGGTAATTTAACGGTCAACTAGTACTTTGTCTAGTACCCCTAAACAGGGTTTCGTCCCTGATTCGTGTTTCCAATTTTTTAAAAATATTTCTCGACGATCCAACCGTACGGATGTCAAAAACCATCCTTTTTAATGTTTTTGCCAAAATTTAAGAAAAAAATAAATTTATTT
The DNA here is from genome assembly GCA_036435485.1 of Saposhnikovia divaricata. Taxonomy (NCBI): domain Eukaryota; kingdom Viridiplantae; phylum Streptophyta; class Magnoliopsida; order Apiales; family Apiaceae; genus Saposhnikovia; species Saposhnikovia divaricata. Next base: position 120,526,006 of record CM071601.1, on the reverse strand, counting down.
GATTTGGTAATTTAACGGTCAACTAGTACTTTGACTAGTACCCCTAAACAGGGTTTTGTCCCTGATTCGTGTTTCGATTTTTTTAAAAATATTGATCGATGATTAAATCGTATGGATGTCAAAACCATCCTTTTTCATGTTATTGCCAAAATTTAAGAAGAAAAATAAATTTATTTGATTTGGTAATTTTGCGATCAACTAGTACTTTTACTAATACACTAAACAAGGTTTCGCCCCTGATTCGTGTTTCGATTTTTTATAAATATTTCTTGACGATCCAACCATACTAATGTCAAGAACAATCTTTTTTCATGTTATTGCCAAAATTTCTCGAAAAAAATAAATTTATCTAATTTGGTAATTTAACGGTCAACTAGTACTTTGACTAGTACCCCTAAACAGGGTTTCGTCCCTGATTCGTGTTTCAATTTTTTTAAAAATATTTTTCAATGATTCAACCGTACAGATGTCAAGAACCATCCTTTTTCATGTTATTGCCAAAATTTTGGAAAAAAAAATATATTTATTGGATTTGGTAATTTAACGATCAACTAGTATTTTGACTATACCCCTTAACAGGTTTCCGTGACTGATTCATGTTTTGATTTGTTTAAAATATATTTCGACGATCCAACCGTACGGATGTCAAGAACCATCCTTCTTAATGTTATTGCCAAATTTTAGAAAAAAATAAATTGATTTGATTTGGTAATTTAGCAGTGAACTTGTACTTTGACTAGTAACCCTAAACAAGATTTCGTCCTTGATTCGTGTTTCGATTTGTTTAAAAATATTTCTTGGTGATCGGATGTCAAGAACCATCCTTTTTAATGTTATTGTCAAAATTTAAGAAAAAAATTAAATTTATTTGATTTGGAAAAAGACCAAATTTTGAACTAAATTTTTTTCTCCATTTTAACTAATTTGTTAAATATATTAAAAAATTAAACAAAAATAGAAAAAAGTCCAAATTTTAAACTAAAATTCATATACAATCAAGTGGTTTTTTTTTTTGAAAAGCAAAGAGAATGATTGAAGTAAAACCTGAGCTAAACCATTAGATGGAATGCATACCCACGAGAAAACCCACAGAAGCACTAGATTAGGGAGTTTTCTGATAAACCACAAAAAAAATAAAAAAAATAACACAAACCCACAGGAGCCAGAACTAAACAAAGACAAGGGTTTAAGTGGTACGACCGAAAGACCTCAGCAAAGTATTGACAGCAGCCTATATTGAGAGATGCACTTTCCGTTCGTATTTCTCCTGGAATATGCACTAGCACCACAAATGGATCATTGCAGGTTATACTCACTATTTATGTGATAAATATTATCCTACTTTTACTAATTTTCATTTTTTTTGATTTTTTCCCAATTTTTAATTAATTTTAAAGTACATTACAAAATTAAATAAAAATAGGAAAAAAACCAAATTTTGAACTGAAATTCATACACACTAAAATAGTCATGCTCACTATTTGTGCGATGAATGTTACACCACTCTCACTAATTTTTTTTTCTTTTTGTTTTTTTTCCCGTTTTTAACTAGTTTGTAAATTAAATTAAAAAAATAAAAAACCAAAATTTGAATTTAAAATTTGGTTGTATTACTACGTGGGTGGGTGTGTATAAATTCGGAATCAAAATTTGACATTCGATGATGATTTAAAACCAATACAACATTATTCAGAACCAATTTATTTTGATTCGAACAAAATTCGATCCCAGACAAGAAAAGATCTAAATCGATCCACCCGAATTTAATCCGATTTTAATTCGAAATTTATCCGATCTTTATCTGAAATCAATCCGATCTGAAATCAACCCGATTCGAACCGAAAACGATTAAAATTATGCAAAACCAAAATTAGATCCGAACCAAATCAAATCTGATCTGATCCGAACTATATCAAAATAAGCCAGAACCGAAAATTGATCCAATTCAAATCTGATTCGATTATCCGATTTGTCAGGTCTAGTCTGATCTAGTCTTCCTTTCGATCCATACGCATCAACATCGAATGAACGTTCGTTCTTTTTCTGTCAAAAAAATCTATTTCTAACCTGTCAGTAACTAATGATCAAATGAGACACAAATTTTTTAATTCGAATTTTTCTGGTAAAAAACCAAAATGTCATGAATGTACATAACTTAATCAAATTATATTCACGTCTTTTAAATTGAATGCCACAATCCTCTATCTCATTATTCTAGAGATTTTAATTCTTGGTACATTAAGATTTCTTGACCTTTGAACAGTTGATCCAAATTTGATGGAGCACTTTCGTCAAGTGTGGACTTATAAAATTCACGTATGTTGCACACAAACATAATAAGCAACTCAATAATATCAATATAATAATTAACTAATACAATCAAGTAATAATCAATAAATTAATAAATTTTTTGCCCTTATGAATTGGATGCGTTGCTTAAGCTCACGATGCATGGTTTTATTCACCTAGCTCAATTTGTAGAACGCAAGCCAATCACTAGATATAAAATCGTCGCCCATAGGTCAATGATGATCCAATATCATGGAGGATGGTAGGTTTTCACCTACAACTACTAGGAGCAATTAACTAATATGAAATTAACTAATATGAAAATTGTTAGTAGTAATGTGTAGTGACATCACTCAAGTTGTTAGTGATATCATTTAGTTAGTTAGTTAGAATGTCAACTTCATTATATAAACACATCTTGTAACAACTTTCTAATCAAGCAATGTAATTCCTTATTTTCATTCTCTCTCTCTATCTCTCTCTCTTGTGTTCATTCTATCTGCACATTAGGCAGATTTTCATGGTATCAGAGCCATAACCGAGCTCCAATCTTCATCTTCCGCATCATATCTGTATACATATATCTTCATTTAATTGTTCGATCTGCAACTCTTTATATCAATTTGTGAGTTTGTCTTGATTCCAATCTCAGCTTATCTTCTTGATCAAAACGTGATTGTTCTTGTTCATACTCACTTTTGATCTTGTTTTCATTTCTGTTAATCGATCTCTGTATATCGATCTTGATATGGGCTAAATATAAGCCCTAAAGTCACAATTAATGTTGCATTAATTAGACCCGGTATGGTCCAAATGTGGGGCCCACCAACAGGGTCCAAAACCCTATTTTAAATATTAATTTTGTAATTAATATTTGAGGTGAAAAACAGCTCAGCAATAAGAGTCAAACAAGGATATTACTCCTGCCTGACTTAACCTCCAAGGCACCAATTCAACATGGAAACTGACTCCTACAAGGAAGGAGTCTAGAACCTTCCTAGAGGAGGTGACTTGTCCGCCAAGTCACCTAACCCTACTACGATTCTAAGGCTTCTCAGCCTATATAAGGGCCTGACCCCTCATTCTCAGAACTACGTTGGCTTGATTCTCTAGCAATATAGAGATACGTAGGCATCTTGTGAGGACCGATCAGTCTCGAACGCAAGAATAGCCATTAAAGCTCGAAGCTCAACATCCCTTGTATTTAATACATACAAACCCTAGCCGCAATTTACAAACCCTCAATTTTATTCCACAACATTTGGCGCCGTCTGTGGGAAGACAACATCAACCATGGTTCAAACACGAAGAACAACACCAGTTGTAACTGAGGCCGTGCCACTTAGCTCTGCTCCACCCCTCACCGAACAGGCTCCCCCAGCATCAGGAGCGATCATCCAACAGGCTCCCCCAGCATCAGGAGCGATCATCCAACAGGCTCCCCCAGCATCAGGGGTGATCACCCAGTCTCAAGTTTCTCAACGATCAGGGGCGATTCCCCATGTTGAGAGTACGTTGCCTCTGATCGACCAAGCAGGACGAGGAACCAACCCTCTTCAGATGGTGGTCTCTCCTCTTTTTAATCCTGACAACCCACCACCAGGGGTACAGATCCACACCACGGATCTCCCCTTGAATACTAACCCGAGGTATGGTCTACCTAACCACCCTCCAGCTGCTCGGGGAGCAGGGCCAAGCGGACATGCCATGCAAACACAGTATTCACCCTATATTAGAGGATTGGGTCGTTATCAGGACGACTACTCTGGCCCCTATTCTGATGATTCATCATCTGAGGATGATGATCGTGATGAACATCCAAGGAGGCGACGTGTTAGCAGAGAACCTCGGGCGAGGACCCAAGGAATCCATGATGGACCTCCACAAACGACTGAGGAGAGGATTAAGGCTCATGAGGTTGAGATCCAAAGGCTAAAGGATGACATAGCAAGGGAACAGGCAAGACAGAGTCTGATTCGACCCCCTCCAATCTCAGGAAGGATTCCCGTTATAGATTTGGAGAGGTCCTCAAGAAGATAGAAGAGGGATGATGTCCCAACAAGAGAAGCTATGAGGGTGGAAACCCCGAGGAGTAACCCCAAGGATCTCATGCCACTTGGAGATCCCGATGATCCCACACCACTGTTTACTGAGGAGGTGATGAATGCTCGTATCTCTAAGAGGTTCAAGATGCCGACGATCAAGGCTTATAATGGAATGGGTGATCCCGCAAATCATGTTAGGACGTTTTCGAAAGCACTGCTGCTGCAGCCTGCAAGTGATGCCCTGAAGTGCAGGGCGTTCCCTCAAACCCCGGGTATGGCTCAAAAGTAGTACAGCCGTTTGCCTGCAAACTCGATTGGGTCTTTTAAGGAATTGAGCGCTGCTTTCGTCAGCCAATTCATTAGTGGAAGAGTTAATGAGAAGAGCTCTGCATCCCTTATGAATGTGGTACAAGGGAAAAACAAAAATTTGAGAGATTACCTCAAGCGATTCACTAAGGAGACGTTGAATATCACTGACTTGGAGAATAAGGTGGCCATGGTAGCCCTGGAGCACGGAACTACTGACCTCTTCTTTAAAAGGTCATTAGCAAAGCATCCCCCTGAGAATATGGCTGAGCTCCAACGAAGGGCTGATAAGTATATTAAAGTTGAGGATAGCATGAAGAAAGAAACCACCGTAGGTGGAGGAGGAGATAACAATGACTCCAAGAAGCAAAAGCAAGACTAGGACTATGATGATCAAGAGTATGATGCTAGGGACAAGTATCCCTGAACTAGCGAGGACTCCGACTCTACCCCTAAGAAGAACCAAGGGTCAAGGTTCACTGAGTATGCAAGGTTGAATACTCCTAGGAGTCGAATCTTGTTGGACATTGAGAATGATAAGGATTTCCGATGGCCGAAGCTACTCAGGGGTGATCCCGCAAAGAGAAACCAGAATCAGTATTGCAGATTCCATAGAGACGTGGGGCATGACACTGACGATTGCAAGCAACTCAAAGATGAGATCGAGTTTTTGATCCGTAGAGAGAAATTGAGCCACTTCACTAAGGGTGAAGACCGTGGTAATCAGAGAAGAGACTATAATAGAAGGGATGACGATCAAGATCGCAACCCACAGCCCCGAGGGCTAGTAATCAACATGATCTCAGGAGGCCCGACTGCGGCCGGGACAACTAGGAACTCTCGAAAGGCTTATGCCCGAGAGGTGTTGCACATCGTGGGAGAGGCCCCGAAGCGTGCAAAAACTGAGGTAGCGGTTAGTTTTGATGACTCAGACTTGGAAGGGGTGAAGTTCCCCCATGACGACCCGTTGGTCATAACTCCTGTGATTGGAAACTCGGAGGTGAAGCGAGTCTTGACAGACAATGGAGCTTCCGTTGACATTCTATTTCATGATGCGTTTGTGAAGATGGGATACATTGATTCTCAGTTGACCCCCAATAACATGCCTATATATAGATTTAATGGAGTAGAATCCAAAGTTGAAGGGACTATTCAGCTGCCTGTAACTATTGGGCAGGAGCCCAAGGAGGCCACTCAGATGTTGAACTTCATAGTAATTAAGGCGGTTTCAACATACAGCGCTATCCTCGGAAGGACTGCACTTCATGCATTCAAGGCTGTTGCCTCAACTTATCATATGAAGATCAAGTTCCCAACCAGGAATGGTGTTGGAGAACATAAAGGTGATCAGAAGATGGCACGAAGCTGTTATGTAGCCTCGTTAAGGCCTGATGGAATCGGGGGGCAGGTCCTTCCGATTGAAGACATAGATGTTCGCAGTGGTAAGGAACACCAAGAAAGGTCAACAGAGGACATCACACAGAAGCCTCGGACAGCCATTGAGGCTAAGGCGTTAACTGACTTTGTGGTTGAATGTACCATTGGCAATCAAGAAGTCGGGGGGCAGGAGGTAGTACCCCGAGCAGGAAGTGAACTTCAGAATAAGAATGAGGAGACCAGAAGGAGTGGTGGGTGCTCTATCTTGATGGAACATCAAAAACAAAAGCAAGTGGTGCAGACCTAGTCTTGCAAAGCACCGATTGGGCTTAAGTTATCCTAGTAGGACTTAGCTTCATAATTATCTAGTAGAAGTAGAAATAAGGTTCATTAAAACCATTGCAGAGCATGTTGCTCCGAGTAGGACAGTAGTACTCTATGTAAGGGTTGAACCCATTTCAAGTTATTAATGCAAGTTTGTTTTCCATTCATTGATTGTGTATGTGCCAAGCACCTAATGTGTGAGTCAAAGATGACTAAGTACCGAAAATAAAAGAATACACGAATGGAAACAAACAAATGCATACCCCGAAGGGTAGAGTATGTTACAGCAGATAAGAGTTTAAGTCCTTGAAGGACCCTGGATAAAAGACAAACGTTGAAGTCATGATGGAACACCCGCTGAAGAAACATATTGCATAGCCCGAAAGCCAATGGAAGGCTCATCAAGTGGGAAATCAAACTAGGAAAATTTGATGTTAAGTACAAGCATAGGATGGTCATCAAAGCCCAAGCTCTAGCTGACTTCGTGGTTGAATATACCATTGACAACCAAGAAGTCGGGGGGCAGGAGGTAATAGACCATGAAGGTCAGCAAGGTGAGAAACCCCTGGAAGAGAAGAAGGAGTATTGGATTCTCTATTTTGATGGGACATCAAAAACAAAAAGCTCTATTTTCATGGGGCATCAAAAACAAAAAACAGTGGTGCAGGTTAAGTTCTACAAAGCCCCGATGGGTTCACACTCGAGTATGCCTTGAAGTTGGACTTCCAAACAACCTACAACGAGGCGGAGTATGAAGCTCTGATAGCCGACCTTAGACTGACAAGAGCCCTGAGGGTCAAGAACCTGAAAGTCTGTGGAGACTCAAAGTTGGTAGTCTCACAAGTCAATGGAGAGTTTGAGGTTAGAGAAAAGAATATGGCCAAATACTTGAGGATTGTGAAAGCTGCGATAGCCCAGTTAGATGAGTGCCAGGTATATCCCAAGGGAGGAGAATACAAAGGTCGATGCCTTATCTCAATTCAAGGGTCGAGACCCATTCTGGGAGCGTCTACTTCCAAAATCTGAGAACCCTTACAACTGATTCTAAGCTTATTGCTCCTATCAGAATAGGAGGATGCTTGATAGATCCTATCAAAGCACACCTTGATAATGGCTGGTTGCCAAACGATGCCATGGGGGCACAGAAGCTAGCTGTAAGGAGCTAAAGGCTCGGAGAGGCCACACGTCATCCAAATAAAGGCCCTTATTTCGATCAAAATCCTGATCTAAGGGTCAGGGTTCCTGATCGAAAATCCTTTCGACCAAGAACCTTATTTCGATCAGAATCCTGGTCTAAGGGGTCAGGATTCCTGATCGAAAATCCTTTCGACCATGAGGCAGGGAAGGGCCTTATTTCGATCAGAATCCTGATCTAAGGGTCAGGGTTCCTGATCAAAAATCCTGATCTAAGGGTCAGGGTTCCTGATCGAAAATCCTTTCGACAAAGAGGCCGGGAAGGCCCTTATTTCGATCAGAATCCTGATCTAAGGGTCAGGGTTCCTGATCGAAAATCCTGATCTAAAGGTCAGGGTTCCTAATCGAAAATCCTTTCGACCAAGAGGCAGGGAAGGCCCTTATTTCGATCAGAATCCTGATCTAAGGGTCAGGGTTCCTGATCGAAAATCCTGATTCAAGGGTCAGCATTCCTGATCGAAAATTCTGATCTAAGGGTCAGCATTCCTGATCGAAAATCCTGATCTAAAATACCACAAATCCTGGTACAAAAAAAAGAGCCATATAATGAAAATTTTTATGTGCCTAGAGTCATGAATGACCTCAATTCAGGACGGATTTCGAGCCAATGAGGCCAAAAATACGATCGTAAATTACGAAAATATTAGGGTTGAGGACCCCTCTAAAATTACAAAAATTATTATTATTATTATTAAAAATAATAATAATAATAAAATCCCAGTCGGATTTTATTCGAATGAAATTTTATCCGAGTGGGATACCTCCGATTTGGGGATCGAAATTATCCGAGATTCGAACAAAAGAAATATTATTATTGAATAATAATATTTTTCAAAAGAAAAAAAAAGGAGAAGAAAAAAAAAGAAATTATTCGACCAACATCCTGGTCGAAAAAGACCAGGATCCTGCTCGAGAAAACCTTCAACCAGATAAAAAATGAGTCCTTATTTCGACCACAAACCTGGTCGACTTCGATCAGGTGAATACTTTTGGCAAAAGTGCAATTTGGTACCCCAAGTTCTGCAACATTTACAGAAAGAATACTGCAGTTTATAATTTGATGAAAAGACCCCTGTTGTTTATATTTTTACAGAAAGGTCCTTGCACTTCACATTTTGACAAAAAAATACCTATGGTTACATTAAAATTTCCTAAATTATTAGGAAAAATTACGGAAAAAATCCGTGGGTACATAAAAATTCCTAAATTATTAGGAATAATTAAGGAAAATACCTGTGGGTACATAACAATTCCTAAATTATTAGGAATAATTAAGGAAAATACCTGTGGGTACATAAAAATTCCTAAATTATGAGGAATAATTAAGGAAAATACCTGTGGGTACATAAAAATTCCTAAATTATTAGGAATAATTAAGGAAAATACCTGTGGGTACAAAAAATTTCCTAAATTATTATGAAAATACCTATGTGTACATAAAAAATTCATAAATTATTAGGAATAATTAAGGAAAATACCTGTGCGTACAAGAAAATTCATATAATATTAGGAATAATTGAAATAAATACATGTGGGTACATGAAAATTCCTCAATTATTAGGAAAAGTACAGAAAATCCGAGGAAAATGATAGAAATATTTTCTTGATAAATTGAGAGATAATTTATGCTAATAATGCATAAAAGCTCTATGAAAGTGCCGAAATTGCTAAAAGCAAGCACAAGTTAAAGCCTCGAATAAGGCAAATCGTCGTAAATGTGTAGGTCGCTCCACACTTTGCATTAAGGTGATACTCGTGAAACACTAGTGTACAATTATAAACCCAGACCCGAGTCTCGAAAAAGGCCGTTAAAACTTCAAGGAAAATCTGATCAGTTTTCCTAGAAGTTAGGGGGCAAATGATATGGGCTAAAAATAAGCCCTAAAGTCACAATTAATGTTGCATTAATTAGACCCGGTATGGTCCAAACGTGGGGCCCACCAACAAGGTCCAAAACCCTATTTTAAATATTAATTTTGTAACTAATATTGGAGGTGAAAAATAGCTCAGCAATAAGAGTCAAACAAGGATATTACTCCTGCCTGACTTAGCCTCCAAGGCACCAATTCAACATGGAAACTGACTCCTACAAGGAAGGAGTCTAGAACCTTCCTAGAGGAGGTGACTTGTCCGCCAAGTCACCTAACCCTACTATGATTCTAAGGCTTCTCAACCAATATAAGGGCCTGACCCCTCATTCTCAGAACTACGTTGGCTTGATTCTCTAACAATACAGAGATACGTAGGCATCTTGTGAGGACCGATCAGTCTCGAACGCAAGAACAACCATTAAAGCTCGAAGCTCAACATTCCTTGTATTTAATACATACAAACCCTAGTCGTAATTTACAAACCCTCGATTTTATTCCACAATAGATCTGTTCTTGATCTGCAATCTTGATCTTGATTGTTAATGGCCTATTCATTTACTACTGTAACTACTGGTATGATATCTACAACAGGTGTTGTTGATAGTAATCATCCATAGTAATCATCAATGGAGTAGGTCAGTGTCAATTGCTCTTTCTGCAAAGTTAAAACTAGGATTTGTTGATGGTTCTACACCTAAACCGACTAGTAATTCTGTGCATCTTGCTATGTGGAATCGATGCAACTATATGGTTGTATCATGGCTTTTGAATGCTATTTATACTGATATTAGAAATAGTGTTGCTTATCTTGCTACTGCAAACAGATTTGGGATGATTTAGCAATGAGATTTGCTCAAACTAATATGCCTCGTACTTTTCAATTACGTAAGGATTTAGCATCTATTCATCAAGGCAATCTGTCAATTACTTCATACTTTACAAAGTTTAAGACTCTTGTAGCTGAATTGGATAATCTTGCACCTATTCCCAAATGTATCTTCACATCTAATTTCTGCACATGTCAAAACACTCAGAAACTGGATAAATATGAGGAAGGAATTAAGCTTAGTCAGTTTTTAATGGGCCTTGGTGATCAGTTTACAGCAGTAAGAGGTCAAATCTTGTTAATGACTCCCATACTTTCACTAAATCAAGCTTTCTCAATGTTACTGCAAGAAGAATCACAACAAGAGTTTTCAACAGGCTCTTATAATCCTGTTGCAAAAAACATGGCAATGCATGTTAAGTACAACAATACTTTTAAGCCTAAGAATGGAGGCATCTCTAGTTCAAAGAAAACTTCAGATACTTCTTCTCTATTTTGTGACTACTGCCAGAACACATGTCATACTCGAGACAAATGCTTCTGTTTACATGGTTATCCAGAATGGCACAAATTTCATGGGAAACCTAAGCCCAAACCAAGAAAACTTCAGTCTACTGGTTTTAAGCATGATGCAGCTACTCATGTATCTTCAAACTCTGTTAATGCTATTACCCAGAATGATACTAACATGTCTGAATTGTTTCAAAAGGAGGTGCAAACTAGTGTGTTCTCAGAATCTCAATATCAACAATTTGCAAAAATGATTCAGGACAGCATCAAGCAGGCTACTACTACCTCTCAAGATGTATAGCTTTCTGGTATGCATCACTATACCTCTAATGTTGTGTCTGCAACTGCAATAAGTGCTCATGCAACTATTACAAATAATCCTTTAGCTGCTTATGATTGGATAATTGATTCAGGGGCTACAAATCACATCACCTTCAATTCTAACCTACTTAGTAATTCGAAACCTGTCAATTCTGTTCTTCACCTTCCTAATAACACTACTGTTCCTATCACTCATATTGGTAGTGTAATTATCTCTAAAGACATTACTTTACTTCATGTTCTTTGTGTTCCCTTATTTCATTGCAATCTGATCTCTATAGCTCAACTTGCAAAACAACTTTCATGTCATATCTTCTTTACTGAGCATTCCTGTATACTGCAGGACCTTATCTTGAAGAGGGAGAAAGAGATTAGTAAATTGAGAGATGGGCTTTACAAATTACAAATCTCTGCTCTCTTTACAGTGACTGCTCAAAATCAAATGTCTAGCTCTGTCTCACCTCTAAGTTGTAATGCTAGTCATTCAAATACATGTACTGATAAAACTCATTTGTGGCATATCAGAATGGATCACCCTTCTGCAGATGTTTTACATAGATTACCTACTGTTAAGAACAAATATTGTAATTTCTCTGCTTGTGACATTTGTCATTTTTCAAAACAACATAGACTTGTGTTTCCTGTTAGTGATTATGTTAGCACAGCTCTATTTGATATTATTCATGTTGATGTTTGGGATCCTTACAAGCAAGTTACTCATAACAAATGTAGTTACTTTCTTACCATTTTAGATGATTTCTCTAGGGCAACTTGGGTTTTTCTGTTTCAAAATAAGACTCAAGTTTCAAATCTTCTGAAATACTTTATTGCTTATGTATCCAATCAATTCAAAACTACCATTAAGACTCTCAGGTCAGATAATGGTACTAAGTTTTTAAATCATGAAGTTAAAAATTTGCTTGATCTAGCTGATATTGTTCACCAGACTAGTTGTGCTTATTCACCTCAGGAAAATGGCAAAGTTGAGAGAAAACATCAACACTTACTTGCCACTGCTAGAGCATTAAAGTTTCAGTCTCAACTGCCAAACTCTTTGTGGGGTATTTTTTGTTAACTGCTACACATCTTATCAATTTACTTCCAACCAAAACTTTGTCTTATAAAACTCTTTTCGAAATTCTTTATAATAAGACACCTAACTATGATCATCTCAAAGCATTTGGTTGTCTATGCTATGCAACTAATGTCTCTTCTACATCTGATAAATTATGTCCTAGAGCTATCAAAGGCATTTTTCTTGGTTATCCATATGCAAAAAAAGGTTACAAAATTCTTGATTTAGAGTCTAGGAAGAGTTTCATATCAAGAGATAAGAGATGTACATTTTATTGAAACTATATTTCCCTTTTCATCTCTGTCTTCTCATGCTACTCCTCTTTTTCCTATATCTGAGGAATTTTCTAAGAATACATCTCATCCTATAACCATACCTCAAACTTCTGCTGACACTACAACATCATCAACTATTCCTATCATTCCCACTACTACTATTCCAACTGTTAGTACTCGACCTATAAGACATAAATCTGTTCCTACAAAGTTCAAAGATTATGTTGGTTTGCCTTCTACTTCAACAACTACTTCTGCTACTTGTATATATCCTATACAAGATCACATTTCTTATAATAATCTGAGCCCTACATACAGATCATATGTAGCAGCTTCCCCCAAAATTTCAGTTCCATATAACTTTGCTCAAGCTGTCAAAAATCCTAATTGATGTGCTGTAATGAAAACAGAAATAGAAGCTTTAGGAGCAAATCACACATTGGATTTGGTTCCATTACCACCTGATCAGCATATAATTGATTGTAAGTGGATTTTTAAGGTTAAATACAATCTTGATGGATCTGTAGAACGTTACAAGGCTCGTTTAGTAGCCAAGGGATTCACTCAAGAGTTTGGAGTTGATTACTTTGACACTTTTGCACCAGTTGCAAAAATGGTAACTGTTAGGATTTTCCTGTCTATTGCTGCTCAGAATGCTTGGCCTGTAACACAAATGGATGTCACCAATGCATTTTTGCATGGTGATTTACATGAGACTGTGTTTATGAAACTATCACCTGGATACAGAGTTTTGTCCAAATTATCTGTTAATTCTGATACAGAATATGTGTGCAAATTGATCAAGTCATTATATGGCTTGAAACAAGCTCCCAGATGTTGGTATCTTAAGCTTTCTACTGCATTACAGAGATATGAATTTGTTCACTCACACAGTGATAATAGCCTGTTTACTTACACTAAGGATTCTGTTTTTATAGCAGTCCTTGTTTATGTCGATGACATCTTGGTTACTGGATCCTCAGCATCTCATATAGCTGATATGAAGAATTTTCTGAAAACTAAGTTCAAAATCAAAGATTTGGGATCTCTTAAATATTTTTTAGGGATTGAAGTTGCTCGTTCAACTACAGGTTTCTATTTGAATCAACGAAAGTATGCTTTAGATCTCTTGCAAGAAACAGGTCTGCTAGCTGCTAAACCTTCAGTTACTCCCATTGAACAGAATCACAAACTCATTGACAATACCTCTGATTTTCTATAAGATAATGAATCCTCAATGTACAGACGTATAGTGGGTCGACTGATATACCTAACTATTACATGACCTGATCTATCATATGTTGTTCATGTACTCTCTTAGTTCTTGGCTTCACCTCGTACAGATCATTTACATGCTGTGCAGGCCCGGCTCAATGTATCAAGATGCCCTGTGCCAAATTTAAAAATTGGGCCCTTTGTTCCCAGGGGGAATTTTTTTTATTAATAATATATTCAGGGGAGCCTATTGTATGCATAGAGTATTTTAGAGTGGACTTTGTAGAGCAGCATCTATAAAACATTGTTTTTTACCCAACATTGTTTATAAAACATTGCTTTTATGCAACTTTCGTGAAGTACCGACAGTAAAGCAAAATAAAGAAATAAAAATAACACAAAAAGTAACTCAGAAATAATATTTTATAGCATATGCAGTGTCATCTTCTTCTTCGGAATAGCCAACTGCAGTGTCATCTTCTTCGAAATAGCCGGAAATCACAGGTTCATAGTCGGAAAAAATGGGGCCTAAATTAATTAGGGCCCCTAAATATTTGGGGCCCTGTGCTGAGGGGTTGTTTACACCGGTTAATCACCGGCCCTGATGCTGTGTATAGCGTTTTGAGATATGTTAAGCAAGCTCCAGGTCAAGGTTTATTAATTTCAGCTCAAGGTTCACTTTGTCTTACTGCATTCACTGATTCTGACTGGGCTGGTTGTCCAGAGTCAAGACAATCTCTTACTGGATTCTGCATTTTATTAGGCTCTTCTCTTATTTCATGGCGAAGCAAGAAACAACATACTGTCTCTCGATCTCCTGCTGAAGCAGAATATCGTGCCATGGCTGACACATGCTGTGAGGTTACTTGGATATTAACCTTACTCAAAGATTTCAAGGTTACTCATAATTCTCCTATTACCTTGTACTTTGATAATAAGTCTGCCCTTTACATTGCTTCAAACCCTTTTTTTCATGAACGAACCAAGCACATTGAAATTGACTGTCACTTGGTTCGTGAAAAACTCCAGAAAGGCATCATTCAAACAGCACATCTATCCACTTCAGAACAACCAGCAGATATGTTCACAAAGGCACTTTGTTCTGCAGCTATTAGATACTTCACTTCCAAGTTGAATGTTTGTAATCTCTTTCATATATTCAACTTAAGGGGGGATGTTAGTAGTAATGTGTAGTGATATCACTCAAGTTGTTAGTGTCATCATTTAGTTAGTTAGTTAAATGTCAACTCCATTATATAAACAGATCTTGTAACAACTTTCTAATCAAGCAATGTAATTCCTTATTTTCATTCTCTCTCTCTCTCTCGTGTTCATTCTATCTGCACATTATGCAGATTGTCAAAAATGTTTCTAAGTCTAGACAATTTACAATTTGAATATAGTAAAATATTTAAGTATAGAATAAATCTTTGCATACATACATATGCACTACTAACTCACGACCTAGGTTTTAGGAATTAGTTAAAACTCTTTTCTCCTTAATTTTAGTATGCATCTTTCAAAATTTTAACTTTATAATATGTACTAATTATCTTTTATTAACAACTTTTTTTATTAAATAATTATAACAAATGTTATATAAAGTAACTTATATTATTCTTTATGATTTGTGAAACATAAGTGGATAAAAAAATATTGTATAATTGTTACTTCATTGGTTTTAGTTGAGATAATTTATTCATTGTCTTCTAGCTTTTTTTGGTTTCTGCGATTTGAATAAATTTTTTATTGAATATGTAATCTTTTATACATGTAAATTTTTTAGAAAATATTCATATTAAAATAATTTAATTGACAAATAATGTAAATAAAATAAATAACGATTCATACAAAAGCTAGAATATAATGAGTAAAATAAAAGTATAATAAAATTTTGCATAACATATAATTTCAAAATATAATTAATTTTAATATAATTTCTTGATAGTTTGAATATATAATATTCATTTGATGACTTTAAACATATTTTTTAATATACTATTATTTTTGTAATACAACAATATATTTAGCCATAATATCTTTTTATTATTTAAAAGTAAAACTTTTAAAATATTAAAAATTATTTTAATATGTGATAGAGAGGTCAGGGTAAGTGATATTATCAATATTTCACATGTTACATGGAAATTTGGAAGGAATAAAGAAATAAAGATATGTGTGAAATATGAAAGATCGGGTGTAACTCTTCCTAAATTATAGGTAGTGAAATTGTAGTGTATACGTATTTATGCCAAGATTTGTTGTTAAGTATAAATGCTAACATTTGCAATCAGTGGCACTAGTGCGAACATAAGGCTCAATTGCATTTCTAGTATACCTTCAGTACCTGTTATCAAATATGGTACACTTGAATGTAACTTTTCAAAAATGGTATAGATGAGAAAAGGTAAAGGAAATCGCCACTTGAAGTGGCGATTCCTATTGAATTTTATTTCAATAGGAATCGCTATTTCAAGTGGCGAATCCTTTTAATGTTTTTTTTCCAAGCACTTAACCAAATTTTGACACATTTTCATACTTTTTTTTTAGCCATTTAATAGGCTTAGAAAATGTATTTATAAATAATTTTTTTTGTTTTGTTTTCCTCCAAATTGAAGAATTTATGTTCTACTTTTGTACAATCCAAAAATAGTAAAAAAAATATTATGTTTGTCTATGTTATTTTTTGGTCCGAACATGGCAATTCCACATGAAATTCTTAAGAATTTCTTCGCGTAGGCATGCTTAGGGGCATAAAAAATATATTTGAATGTTTTTTTTTCGTTCTTTTTATTCTGTATTAAAGTAATGACGTTCTACTTTTGTGTAAGTCAAAATTCACCAAAAAATAATTGCACATTATATGAGAACAAGGCATATGGTGAAATTTCCATTTTCCACAAGTGCAAATTTTCTTACTAATGTCCACATATATTTGCACATTATATTTATTCATTGTTTTGAGCTTATACAAAAGTAGAACGTCAATACTTTAATACGGAACAAAAAGAATGAAAAAAAATCATGTACAAATATGTTTTTTATGCCCCTAAACATGACTCTACGAAAGAATTGTTAAGAATTTTATGTGAAGTTGCCATGTTCGGAACAAAAAATAACATAGTTAGACATAATAATTTTTGGAGATTTTTCGTATTGTACCAAAGTCGGAGGTAAATTCTTCAATACATAGTAAAAAAAAAATATTTATAATTTATTTTCTAAGCCTATTAAAATGGATACGAAATTATAGTAAGTGCTGGAAAAAAAAATGCAAAAGAATTCGCCACTATGAAATTCAACACCTTTCGCCACTTTAAGTGGCGAATTGTTGATCAACGTCCCAGCTATACCATTTCTGAAAATTTTAGTTGAAGTGTACCAATTATGAAAATAATATATTCAGTTATACTAGATATGCAAGCAAGCCCGAACATAAGGGGTTGGAGTACCTGTTTCGTCGGAAACATAAATTTGTCAAGGAAGGAGGTAAAGAAGCAAGCCTCCTCAATCCTTCTCCTGTGATATGAATTATGATAATCTCTCACGAGATGTCACATCATGGCTCTTGGGCATGAATGAAGAAAACATGTAAAAACTTTAAAACAACAATCACAAAAAATTGAAATAACAAAATTAATTAATCAAGAAAAAAAAATGTAAGAATGTCACAAACGAAATAAGAATCTCTTTTCATTTCAACAAATTGAATATTACATGATTCAAACTAGAATGTGAATAGAAAAAAAAAAATGCATCACTCAATAATACTAGTAAACATTTGTGCATTCACTGGTTATCCTTGAAAATCTTCCATGTGCCTAAAAAAAAAAAAGGTACATATGGCTACCTATTTTATAAAATGAAAAAAGAATAATCATAAACGAATATTATATAAATACTAACTATTTTCTCTGGCCTAGATCTATTGAGACGTAGGGTTTTGTTTCTTTTTTCTACAATATCTGTACAAACCTTACTAATATTTTTTTGTCAAGGTTATTATTTCATAAATAAAATTATATCGAATATAATATTTATATGATGGGATTTTTCATTAAAAAAAGATTATCATCTAATCAAAAGCATGCATTACTCCCGAACATTTAGACATTTAGACAATAGATATTTAATATATGAAAAAAGATCGGCTGGTAAAAACGTAGTACAAATGACTTTAAATGTTTGAATTAAGATGAAAAACTACATGCTCATCTCTTAAAAAATGTTTCCATCGCGATCTTCAGTTAACTCAAAATCTTCATATCCTCATTTATACCAGCATTTCCATTATTTGTCAACGGCCTAGCTTTAATGAACTTGACTTCAACCCATCCATATAACCGATAGTCACTTTGAACAACATAAAAAACAACAAAAGTCTCAAATATCTTTTTATAACCATTTTGATTAGAATTATGAGAAAATAACAAAGTACAAAATCGAAATCAAACGAAGAGGATCGCTTTAATTAGATATACAAACTATTTAACAAATTTCCTTTTATTCCGAAAAATATACGGCAAATATATAAATTCTATTTGAAAAAGACTCTCCTTATTGGGTGAGTGCCCTAAATACCCACTTTTTATTGTTTGATGTCCAAAATGCCCAGATCCCGCGCTGCGCGCCCAAAATACCCATGGGATACGCCTATGGCAGAGGAGTATCCCCGGATACGCCTTTTACAGAGGAGCAAATGATTAGATACGTCCATAACTAAGGCGTAATTAAAAGATTGCGCCCATGGATGAGCAGTATTTACCATAGATGCGCATTCTAGTAAGGCGTAACAGTGGTTGCGCATTCACAACATGTGTGATGACGTCATCATCGCATTTCTCAGAAAAATCACGAGCTCTGGCGATTTGGCAATTCTGGCGATTTCTGGCGACTTCTCCGGCATGGCTGGTTCTCGACCATCAGTTAGTTTCCGTTCAACTCACATATATCACTAGATTCGTCTTTCAAATCTCTACAATCCTATGTCAAATTTAAACGTTTTCTATTCCCGGATTGTAAACGCCTAATTCAAACCCAAAACCTAATTTTCCGACGAAACCACTCCTCGTCCGTTCGTCCAGTTCCATTAACGTTACGTTGATGTGTTATAGGTTATTAGATTCATCTCTAGACGATCTACAATCCTATAACAATATTAGCCCAGTTCGATTGCCCGATGTTTAAGCCCCAAATCGGCGATTAACGCCGAAAAAGAGAAAGAAACGGAGTGAGAGGAAGAAACCGACTGCTACAGTAAAACGAAGGATACGCCATCCTGAAAGGCGCAACAGGTGGTTATTCTGGGCAGTGTTTTGAAAATTGGGTATTTTGGGTAGTGGGTACTAAAAAAGTGGATATTTTGGGCAATTTTTCCTCCTTATTTAGGCTCCAACTCCTTTACTATTACAATTGCTTAAATGAATAAATGTAAAATATTATGAGTGTTGCAATTTATAGTTCCCATCAGCCCACCACCTTTGCTTATCTTGATTCCGCTAATAATAGCTAAATCTTGCCGTCTTCCCATGGTTTCATATGGCTAGCCCGCCTAGCCCTAGCCGTGTGTATAGTCTCATTGTGAATATTATAAAAAATATTATTTATCAAATAATTGTAGTGAAAATTATGTCTAGTCTTATATACCAAAAATGTATTAACACATATACTTGATACCTATCTAATGTTATTATAGAGCAAAAACATGAAACATGAAACATCACAAAGAAAACAAGTATAGAACACAATTATCCTATAATTGTAACAGTCTATTATTACAGAAATGTAATGTCGAAGGTGAGTAAATGTCTCAATAAGTTACAAATTTCAAAAGAAAAGGTTTCATGCTCGATAATGGTGTAAAAATGAAGAATGGAGTTATAATAGAAGAATTTTATAGCCTAGTTGTGTATATGCACTATTATCTCTTCTCTTTCAAGATTTTCCTTCCAACTTCTTGATCTTTAATGTAGCTGTTTTTTACCTATGGGCTCTAAAGATAGCGTTTTATTATTTATGGCTGGCGGTCCTGCATACGTATGTTGCAGTATACCGTACCGCATACCCGTACTGCAGAAACTTTCTGTAGTACGTAGAGAGATGGACCCCCTGTTTTCACACCACACACCAAAAATCCTACTGTACACGTATCGCAGAAACTTTCTGCGGTAGGTATGCTGTAGCATACATTTGTTGTAGACCGGCCCCACTATTTATAAGGGCGATATATAATCAAAACTCAAAAGCATAAAAAAAACTCGAGGCAATCCTATTACATATATAGCTTTAATAGATTAGTGATGATCATATCTAGTTGTTAGAAGTTAGTCAAGTCAGCATTGCTAGTCAACAAGATATGATAAAAAATTGTATTGTATTTTCATTTACTTCATCTCTTGTAAGATACAGATAATGATGCTCTTTATAAAGCTTCAACGGAGTTTATGCTTCTTCTTCATTGTGTAATTAATATACATACATATATAATTGTACATACAAACACATATACATCTTCATTTCATTTCATGAATCTCTATATGGTATCAGAGCATTCCACACTTAATTTCTTCAAATGTTCCCCAAACTACTAAATGTTCAGATACATATATGAAATATTATATTACATTCTGCTACCTTCATAAACTACTAAATCCATCTACTCGATAAACTAATCTACTACCCGAATTCGACACCTCCAAGAACTCTTATCTGATATCATACCCTCGTGAAGGTTTAAGGCTCATAAATCTAACATAACTAGCCCATCCAAAGTCCTTGGCCTCCCTCTCCTCCTTGGACCCGATAGCACATCTTCCACCCACCAACCTGGAGCAGACCTTCGTCTCCTGCGAACATGACCAAACCATCGCAATCTACCTTCCCTCAATTTGCTTGGAAAAAGCCAACTGACAACCTATAACATGGTACACCCACAAATCCATCGCAACATCCTCATTACCTAAAAATCTTTCCCTTCCTCCAAAATTCCCCACAACTATAAATGACCATTACCTCATACTGTACAAATTGTTAAAATAACCTGTTTCATTAAACATAGCAATAATAATATATGACCATTGCCTCGATACAAAGTCTTATACACAATCCGATTCATTGTACATTATGATACAACAAAATGTATTGTCATAACAGATTATTTTTCGTATACTCTTCTTCGATATCATCTACAATTATAATAATAGAATAACAAAAAAAAAGGTTTAGGCAACATTCTACTACCAAGCTAACAAAGAAACAACAAATTTGAAAGAGGCCACGTGTTGTTTACACAGGAAAGATCCGTGTGCTGATATCCCTCAAGCCAGCCACCTCCCTCGTTTTCTATCACTGTACATAGATGTCACAGTTTGACAAGGTTGCACTATAAGCAGGTTTGCTTTCTTATGACCCAGTTTCAGCTTTCCAGTATAAATTTCTATATTTCACAGGCTTGCTGCTTTATTCTTGATCTTGATAAAATACATCTGTACAAATGATTGACGAGTTAGAGTCCATTTACCTTTTATTTTTCACCTCTATTGAACACCCAGCAGGGCATGGTTATAATCTTACGTTTCCCCTTTATTGAATACCCTGTACTGCAGGATTGTCTTCATGTGGTACATCATTATAAACTTGGCCTTGGACTCTTCCATCTCTGAATATGGATAGAATTGAGTTGAAACTTTCAGAATAAACCCCTCCCAGTAACCATAACAGCATGGAACTAAATGAGTTCATAGCCCCCGGGTTGGCACCATTTTCTTCTTGCCGGAGGTCAGTTTGCCCTTCAGTTCCAGGAGAATGACCTAAGCCATCCGAGTTTCGATTCTCAGCCTGCTGATGCAATTCTGGAAGGACTATGGTACCATTTTCCGGCACTGCAGGTTCAGGCTCCCCTCGCCGTCCCGGTCCAGAAGACAGATTAGCAAGACCAGGGTTCCTATTATTCACTCTCGTGATGTGCAAAGTCGAAGCAAGTATGGTAGATGATGTTATGTGAAAGTCTGGATGCTGCTGAAAGTTTGATCGTCGGTTCAACATAAACCTCTGAAGAGCTGGAATCTGAAATCATAGAGGCACAAAAAGGAGCTAAAAATGAGGAACCCGGACGGGCAAACACACTAGATAACAGTCTTGCAGGTACTGGCCTCAACACAAATTATTTGACACTTTGGACTTCAGAGAAATGATTAAAAACCAAACAGGATTTCGCTAAAGTGAAATTCTTTGGTGTTTCAGACTGCAAAGTGTCATAGAGCTTCTAATATGTTTCATTTTCAGAACATGAAAGTTTATATTGCACAACACGACTCTCAGTAAATATGCTATCCAATGCTGAAACTGAATAAAAGCTATGGTACAATAATCACTAATTGAAAAAAAATCTAAAAACTGTAACTTTATAAGAAAAAAAACGTCCACCAACTAAAATTTTCTTTGCATTGTGTTTTGACTAAAATAAATATGGCTCCCTTTCTTTGTTTATTGCATGTCCAGAAGAACAGAGAGAGAGAGAAATTTTGGGTAGGGGGTAGAGGGTAGTGGGAGGAAGGACGAAATGTCCTGATATTTGTAAATTTGCTCACTTGAGATGTCTTGTATGTTTATTTGATCACCAACAATTAATTTTCTGCTGAGGAACGGAAGCATGTCCATGACTCGATGCTAGAATTTCGCAAAACAAAAAAGAGAAATAGACAACTACAGCCACAGAAAGAAGAAAGTAATGTGTTACCTCAAACCGGTTCCAAAAGTAGAGGATGAGATGTTGCATAAATGCTGCAGTCGTAGAAAGAGCCAGATAGGAAAATCCTGAAAAAGATACTACAGCGTGATTACAAGCAAAAGATGTTGTCAGAGTTATAAATTTAAGAACGAGGAGAGATTCACTCATACCATAGGTATACGAAAAGAAGTAGATGTGGAACACCAAAAAATAGAGTAAAAAGAAGCGCGGAAAGAACTTCATCGATATCGGAGTTCGAACACTGCAAATTAAATATGAGCACAAGTTACTAAAAGGAACATCATATGTCAGTAAAAATATTAGGTCATACTTTATGGAAACAAAACTGTAACAATCATCATCAAACAAAATCAATTTCTCAGTAAGACCTATCACCTACCTCCTAGATCCCTTTTGGCTTGCCTTGAAAAAGGTATAAAGTAATTTTTTTGCTTGCAAGTTGCAAGTTATCATCTGTTTGGTTACTTAATGTGTTGATCATAAGTTACCAAAACTTGTAAGGAAGGACAAAGGGAGAAAAAAAGTTATATGTAGTAGAGTACGATGAATTTTTGTCTCAATCAAATTACAAACTTAACACAAGTCACTGAAAAGTAGCATATCCTTTTTTTAAGGAAAAATGCAATTTGTAAGTCAGTTTAAAGTCACAATTTATTACTCCATTTGACAAACAGAGCAATTACGTTACTTTTGACTTGTGCTGAAAAGCAAAACAGGGGGGCCTGGTCTTGTTATGGTCACATTTAGGTTCGCACCACAAAAACAAGATATCTCAAATCAACCGTGAGAATCACATTAAGGCTATTCAAGTGTTGCTATTCAAATGTAGGCGTAAATTTAGAGCTAAACTATTCTGAAGCTTCTGAAGAGCTTGCCATAAAAGATAATAAGAAAAGAAAACATGTGGTTAATTTATCTTATATATTTTGCTATTACGACTATCTCAGTTTCTAGGCCATTCTAGAACTATAGTCTACATTTTATAAGGATCTCTCCAACGATGCCTACAGGAAAACTTTGGTTGTTTGGACTCTTAACAAGCTGGCTTAAATCTATATAAGAAGTTTAAGTTACTCCATCAGAGCACAGACCCAAGCTTTACATTTTTCTGATGCATTGGTCAATTTATATGAGGAATTCATGTTATAAAATTAGCAATGATCGACTGAACAATACCATATCCTCACAATCATAGAGATGTAGAAAGTTATTTCTCAAATGTGTTTTCAGTTCTAATCACTTTTCCTCCTTTCTGAGAGGGAGAGAGAACCTTATCAGTGTGAACAGTTCACATAGCCAGACAAGGATCAACACCATGAAAGCCAATAGCTGGTCATCATAAAACTCGAACAGGAAAAACAGGATGCCAATCATAATCTGCAGTGTTCAAAAAATAACTAATTTAGAGAACTGTGTGTAGATCTAAAAGATACTTTAAGTAGATGACAATAATGAATAAATATTAAGAAATATAGATCAACAAGGAGTTTGTGATGAACTCCTCCGGGCATGCCATCTTAGCATCAAATTGACGAAATAAGACATAGTGACATACTTACAGGCACAAATACAAGAGATTCAATCACATGCACAAATATCAACTGGAATGTTGGGAGCTGATGACGAGCATGGTGCTGAAGCTGCACTGCAATAATTTGAAGAAAAAAGAAGGCCCAAATTAACATACAGCATTACAGATGTAGTTGGCTCTTGACAGTCAATACATCACCAAACAATAATTTAAGAAATTCTCATGAGATAAGAAAATCACAAAGCCAGATTACACATACATATATCTAAATGTGTGCACAGGCGTATGTGCAGTACTACCAGAACCATCCAGAAGTAATCAAATGTTGCCAGATCATTAAGTTGCAACATAATCATGATTCATTGGATAGATCAAGTATGATCAAAGTTGAGAGTTCGTAAGAGGTAAATAGTCTGTTACAGGCCCTTCTACTTCCTACCAAGGACATCAATGAACAAAGTAATATTTAAAAACAAACCTGTGAATTTCAACATGCGGGTTTGGGTTTCTCTTAAGGTGAATGAAACAGACATTGTGGTCGTGAAGAAAACGAACATCGACATTATAAGCACGCCACACTTGGTTGCAATGTAATCTGCAAAAGCTAAGAAGATGCAGTTAATGACAATAAACATCACTGGTAATAAAAGTAAAAGAAGGAAGAAGAGATGCATGACAAGACAGCGAAAGCAAAAATAACATACTAATGGGTAATTAAACCGCAACTTAATTCAATAGCCCGATATAAATCCCAAGATATAATTGATCA
The DNA here is from genome assembly GCA_036435485.1 of Saposhnikovia divaricata. Taxonomy (NCBI): domain Eukaryota; kingdom Viridiplantae; phylum Streptophyta; class Magnoliopsida; order Apiales; family Apiaceae; genus Saposhnikovia; species Saposhnikovia divaricata. Next base: position 120,501,329 of record CM071601.1, on the reverse strand, counting down.
CAACCAATAATCAAAAGAAAAAAATGTATGATATCCAAGCGTGAAACTACATATAAAACCCAATGGGCCAATGAACTAAAGCCTGAAACATGTGGGCTAATATGTAATCCAATAATTATCAACGGGTCTAACATAATATGCATATATATAAGTGATCCCCCATCAAGAAGTATGGGGTAGGCAACTCTTATAGCAGGGTCTACAAAGGTTCAAGAAGAAAAATGGATGGCAATCTTGCAACAACGCAGATTATAAAAAATTGCAAGGGGAATTAAAGAAACTTTTTAACTGTAGACTACCCTTTTATATCTCCTTAATGCAACACAAATACCTTGTAATTGTAGAATAAAACAGGTCACTAATTCAACCATTAGCATCAGGATTTCAACCATACATATTAAATTTATCGCAAGCAAAGTCAATGATCAAAGCTATTTGATGAATACTACAGCCAATATACACCTAATTCTACAGTTTTCAAAGGACTGTGTAACACCAGTGGTGCAACAAACTTCATTTTGGCATTGCACCACCACAAAGTATCATACTACGAAATAAATAAAAAAAAAAAAAAAATTAGATCCTCGGATACTCATTAAAACATACAAACCTCCAAATCTGAGAGAAACTTCAGGTTGGTCATGCGCATATGTAAGATTATGGAACTCCCTTGTTTGGTAATTATAGAGATAACCTGCACACAAATTCATGCAAAACCCTCAAACATATGCCTATTTTATTCAATATCCCGCAACAAGATTAGGAGGTAAAAAAACAATTTGCATGGTGCATACAATACCTTGACCAGGAGAATTCAACAAACTATTCATTAAAATTGTATCATATCCAACAAGTCGATTAATCAGTAGTTGTTGCCACCTGCACAAAAGAAAACATGTCAGGTTATGTCCCTGACATTCAATTGCAACAGATGAAGTTCTAGAATTACGATAGAACTTCAATTTCGGCAGTATACTACTACATTAAGCGCTGGAATTTCTCTAGAAAATTACGTACTCACTTGGAACCTTATAAGAATCTAAAGAAGTTAAAACGTAGAGATATCTTCTTTCAAAATTAAATACAAGAATTAGGAATGACTTGCTAGTAAATCAACCTATTAAAATGATTTTGATATCTACAAAATAGCAGAATAAATGAGAATGTAGTGACATAACCTGTTACCAAAGCAGGAATGCCGAGCAGAAATGCTAATATTGATTGTACGAATATTATGGCGTAATTTAGCCTCCTCAGGTAGTAAGAAGTAACCCTATAAAACATGGTCATGAGATATATTGGTGGATCAGCTTAGCAAAAAATCATTGCTGGCACAGAAAAACAACCACTTTACCTTTTCCATGGTGTATAAATAAGTTGGTTCAAATGCTTTGCTTCTTTTTTCAAGCCACTGCACTGAAAGATCAAATGCAATTATGATGCAACACAAATGATTCTTTAATACCTTGCTCCCAAGTTTTAAAGAGGATGGAAAGGAAGTGAATGGTAAGTAAAGTACTTTCATTTTCACTCATATTTGTGCTCCCGAGTTTTTAATAGGAACGAAAGCAAGTGAAGATGAATGCAAGTTTAACATACTTTCACTCCAAAATTGGGATAAAAGTACTGTACTTTCTCGTCATTTAATTTCTTCAGTTTTAAAAACTCGGGAGCAGGGTGTAAATAATATGCATTTTAGCAAATATGTAGGCATTTTGACTGTTCATGTACTTAAGTATCAAGTCTAGAGTTTAAATATCTCCCAACCAGATGACACAGAAATATGAGTTTGTACATAGCACAAGTTGTATAACTGAAGAATATAAAACTCATTCATACAACTTTAAATCAAAAAGCAAGCACTGAGATGCGGGGATCACCATAGAAAGGAATTACAGAAGCCAGGGAAGCCAATAAAAAATAGGTAATAATAGACTTATGACTTACTGATAAATTACACTTCCACAATTACCAATAAAACAGTTACACATCCACTACAGGGATAGATTTTGGGTTTGACATTAAGAAGATCGGTCTCTCGACAATACTGAAAGCAGAAAATCAAATGGAACCACCTAAAAATCAGTCAACTGATACTACCATAAGGCCAAATACTACTAACGTTAAATCGTTACAACCCCAAAGACAGTGGACTAAACTAAGCGTCACATATAAGTACTACAAAGTTGTTCTTATCTGCAAGAATTTACCTGCAAGTGAGTTCAGACGGTCCAGGTAAAGTATCCGTAGCCACTTTGGAACATCTAGGTTCAAATGTATACCAGCAATATCCTGCAATTTTAAAATTGATTAAAGTAAATAATGTTTGGCTTCAGAAGCACAGTCACCAAATCCACAGCTAATGCAAGAACTTCTGTAGTACTGGGTCAACTGTAACAATTACATATAGTAGTTGAGCAACTTCCAGACACAAAATAGAAGCTAGAGACATTTCAACTCTATGAATGCAAAGTTGGTGGTATTGGTAACAAATTCCTATACCACTTCGAATTTTTATCAACAGATATTTATCACATGCATCAACAATAATATTTCCACAATCCTTGATGTCACTATTTTGTAGGTGAATCATAAAATACATAAAATGGGCAATAACCGCATCATGTGCATAAGACTTATTCATTCAGAGGATCATCATTTTAAATATCTGATGAGTTTGTACTGCATGCTATCTTCTTTTAATTTAGTGATCCGAATTTTCCTGATCTACTCACCCAAAATACTCCTAGAAATCTCTTTGCATGTCTCCACAAGAAGGATAAGCGCCCATACCACTTTCTGCCGACGTGAACCATTGCCGTTCTGAATGTTTCCTTAGTTAATAAAGGGAATCTATTACGAGATTCATCTTTGTAGACTTTATTAACATCATTATCTACAGGCTTCATGCCTTCACTGCTAGTAGAAGTATCTGGATGAGATTCAAACATTTCACTGTCAAACTTCCACATCTTTAATGCTGATTTGCTCCTTCTAGCACCTGAGATAATCCAGTTCAGCCAAAACCTAACATCCAAAAATTTAAGCCTGTATTCATCCACATCTGACACTTGAATTGTTACAACTCCAATGCCAGGAGCATCCATTATATTATTTACAGATTCATTATGTGACCACAAGCCAACACTGGTAATCTGCACCAATATTAGACGAAAGTATCATAAAATTACAATACTAACTGTAAGGTTCATTATTTAGTCACAAGCCCGCTACTTGTATATGAAGCAGTTAATGCTAATACTATCCGGTAAATTCTATTATATCCTTGTAAATAGTTATACAGACAAAATATGAGTATTTGAAAGTCAAATAACCTTTTCAGATGAAAATTATATCAAGGACCCAACCTTCAAACGCACTCTTCATTAACTTTGGTTCTATACTTGCTCAGAAAATGATAGGTGCATCATCACATTCTCTTTACTAACTTTGGAAGGTTTATTCAAAGAAAGAGAAATGCAGCCACGGGGTTTTCCAATATGGATCTAAGCTAAGTGTGGCAGTTTGAGACTTTCATATGTACGAAACAAATATTAACAATCTTTCATTTGCACATTGACTTTATACTATATAAACTTTAAGGAGTAGGACATCATGAGAATTCCGCAAATGAAAGAATAAAATAGTGACCAACATATCAAGCTATTCTCAGTGACAAGTAACTATTCATGTACTCACATACATTTAGTAGCATTTCGTCTTGGATGCAACTTAGATAGTAATACTTACAAAAGGACAAGATAATAGGTTGCAAAGGTTTCCTATAAATATGTGAAGAGTGAGACTACCATCCTAGGCAAGACTTAATAGTGGCAAAATGTGATCAAATCATTTCACTAGTAGTTCATCAAGCATCTTAAGAAAGTTGTAGAGAGTCACCCACCCTAGGTAGCTCAAGTGGTAAGGGCAAATGTGAGAATGTGTGGTTAGGCGAACGGTGTTTGATTCCCCACAAGAGCAATACGGATTCAAAGTTGACTCAATAATGTGATGAATGTCAACTAACTACGATATTAAGGACCCTTCGATTTGTAATACCTTAAACTAATTTGTTGACTAATTAAACCTTAAAAGAAAACACATACTCCACTGCAGTCAACAAGTGATGCCAATAACTTTAATAAAGAAAAAAATATACATGGATACAAGGAGTTTGTAATACAAAATTCATTCAGGAATATCCATATGTGATAAGCAAATACCATAAAAGTTACTTACAAGTTGTAAATTTGATGTAGGACAGGGGTTGAAAACAAGGATTTATGGAACAAAAACTATAAATAGGATAGATATTTGTGGATTAACTGCAGAAAATCCACACCCCAAGGTGATAACCCAAGGATTTCTCAACCACAGAAGAGAAGTCTGTTAGGATCGCAACCCATAATAACAATAGAGAGAACAATTCTCAATTCAATTAATCAATCCAAAAGTCTCCATAATAATGAAGATTACAATTGCTTATATAATAAATCCTAAAACTTAGCCATCAAGTAAAGATCTTCTAATAAAGGAAATAAATCTTTTTTATTATTCTATTCCTATAATCTAGAATATTCTTAATAATCTATTTATCTAATATAACTAATACATAATAAATTACAATCAAATCTATTCTTAATGAATAACATATAATAGAAACAAATTAATGTTTTAATTCCTCGTTCTGCATCTTTCTCCTCGCCTTTGAAGAAAACTCGTCTACGAGTTTTATAAAATTTGAGAATCAACGAACAAAGATAGACTTATCGGGCCACCTGAATACATCAAATTCCATAAACAAGATCTTTGGAAGCAACACTTGCAAGATAAATTATTCTGAAATATTATTAAAAAATCAACATTTTCCACCATGATGATGTTCTCGCGGTTTACAACTTCTTTACTTTTAACAACCTCATCTCCTCTTCTTTTTCAATATTAAAACACTGATTAGACGCCTTCTCAGCCTCTTGATTTTCAACGTTAAAACACTGAATTGTAGGAGGTTCAACAATCTGATTTTTTTTTACAATGACATGTTTATTATGTGATTTAATATCCTCGTGGTGTCTAAAAGGTTCTCTTGGCATTTTTTCACCACCCCACACTACCACTAAATCGTCAACCATTGAAAGTATACTCTTAAGATCATCATTAATGCTAGCAGCAGTTGCTATTGCATCATCAAGAAGCTGTAGAGTTCTAGCCATTGTAGTTTTTCTGCTGAGGAACAGAAATATGAATAGAAACAAATTAAATCTATTATTAATTAATAACATATAATAGAAACAAATTAATGTTTTAATTCCTTGTTCCGCATCAAAATACATACATTTTTCAACTTGTAAGTAACTTTTAAAGAACCCCAAATGGACCCAAAATTATATGTCATCCTAATTCTCAAACTACAAGTAACGACTATGAGCCAAAGTAAACAATCATTAATAATGAACATATATGGATATCAATGGATCAAAATAAGAAAAAGGGGATACCGAATAAGATTACGAACCTTAATATGAATAAGCTGAGCTTCAGCAGTTTCGACACTAGTGAGCTGACTTGAGCAACCAGGCTACAAATCAAGTTGAAGCAAATACTTAAGAATATACTAGCATTACATAATTGAAAATAGTATGCTAACACGAAACCATTGAAAATAACTGAAAACTACACATGTAGAACAACGAAAAGCAATACGCAAGTTAGGTACCTGCTGAACAAAGTTGGCGTGCATAACAACGAGTATACAGAACAAAGTAATAGCAAGAAAAAGATAAAAGTACTCGAGAGAAGCTCTTATTCTGGGTTTCAACATCTGTGTGAACCGCTCTTGTACCCGAATAAACGTCTGCTCCGGATCCATTATGAATATTTATTTGCTCCTAATATCCAAGTCCATCATCCACTACTCAAATAAACGCCTAATCGTATTTCAAAAAAAATAAATAAATAAATAAACGCCTAATCGCTGCTGGTGATTGATATGAATATACCCGATTATGGTTTCGACCACTGAATTTCGGTGACCTAATTGGTGCTGATGATTGATTTACACGGAAAATATGCGTGGGGCGTGTTTGGCTACAAGCTTAATGTGGATGTCCTTCTGTCAGCTCTTGCGATCCATTGTTAATTTCGATTCGATCAAGATACATAATATTTGATTTATTTATTAAAATGTTAATTATTACTATCTAATAAATGATGTTAAATTTAATATGTTTTGAGTATAAAAAATTGTAAATTTATTATATTTATGAAGGTTTTTATACCGAAACTCATCCCATTCCCATGTCTATCTAACACTGTCTGCAACATGAAATTTAAACATTTTATTCCTTTTAATTTTAATATCATACCATTCATAATATTCATATCGTAATCATTATAGATGACATTCATCTCAACTCAATCAAACTCGTGAAAAATGGTCCAAAGGATCCACTTAATAGTATCTGAATCAACTCAATCGAAATGATATAGACGCCATCATATATTTATTTATTTTTTAAATTAAAGCTGGTATTGGGAGTGAATCTATCAGGTTAGAGCATCTCCAATGGGTACAAATCCTTAGCTAAAATATTAGTTGACATATCATAAATAACAATTATACATAATTTGTAAAAAAATGCTCACTCCAATGGTACATTCCTCTTGTCTATAAATATTGGCTATATTTGTCGAATCTGTAGAGAATTGTAGAGACCTGTAGTAAAATAACACATCATCTGTTATCATATTAATTATAATATATTATATTTATAACAACTTGAAATAATAATAGCATTCTATTTTTAAAATATATAGCTAACGATTATAACCAATACCATTGGAGTACAACACTTTACAGGTTCAACAAATTTTACATAATCAATATTTTATATCATTTTAGCCAACCATTTTAGCTAACACCGTTGGAGATGCTTTAAGCTTAGAGCATCTCCAATGGGATTGGCTAAAATGGTTGGTTAAAATATTATAAAATAATGATTGGCTAAAATTTGCTAAACCTGTAAGGGGTTGTGCTCAGTGTATTATAAGTTTAAACAATACTTTTTTAATAAATTTTGGTTTCAGTAAGTTACTCCCTCCGTCCCACCCATTTGTTAACATTTCAAAATAGGGTGTCTGGTAGAGCGGGCAATCGGGTCGTGTCGTGTACTTTCGTGTTTTCGTGTACTCATACCTAAACCCAGAAACGACCCGAAATAATTTCGTGTACCCGAATACCTGAACCGAACACGAAACGAAAAATTTCATGTTTACACGAAACGAAACGAAAAGTACACGAAATAATTCGTGTACTTTCGTGTACCCGAAACAACCCGAAACGATTTATACACGAAATGTACCCAAAACATTGAAATTCAGCTTAAAAATAGAAATAAAGGCCAATTAAAAACAAAGGCCTTAAAAATTAAATTACAAATAGTCCAACAAAAGTACTGAAACATTCAACAAAAGGATGACAAATTGTTCCAGAGTGGAATTACAAAAGGTCTGATTCAGCTTAAAATACAAAGTACTGAAACATTCAACAAAAGGATGACAAATTGTTCTAGAGTGGAATTAAATTTAAGATTACAAAATGTCCATTCTCTGGCAATTGAGCATTTCATCTTGATTTGGTCTCTAATGCCTTCGTATTCTACAAAGTGAAGTGGCAAATTATGCCTAATGACAGCATTTGTAATAAGATCTCTGAATACCTGAGGGTCAAATAATATGTTGCGCATCGTCATAGATCCATCGCTGCTAGACAAGACCATTTGCCTGATGTCCTTGGTATTTTCGCGGACCTTTTGATGCTTGAGCAAGTTTCCAGTCCCGTTTTTGGATTCATAGAGACAGGTGTAACCACACTTTGAGCACTTTGCCCTCAATAATTTATCACCACCAGTGAAGAGTGCAAACGTAGTCCACACTTTTGATCTCTTTCTTTTGCAACCAGGTGCCTTCTTCTTTTCCACCTTCTTCGAAGAAGCTTCACTAGTTCGATGTTCAGTAGCCGTAGGAGGAGCATTTTCCAAGAGATCAGCTTCATCTTCGCTTCATAATCCTGCAAATCAGACATTAATAATCAACTAATCGTATAAATCATAAAAAGAAATCATAACAAATCATAAGAAATCAGACAAATTAGTAAGAAATCGGACATAAATAATCATAAAAAGAGACCCAAATAAAGAGAGGATGTGAATTACCTGATCTAAGTTATCGATATTTATGTTGTTATCATCCATTTGGAGACTAAGAGAGAGAGAGATGAGATTTAGGTTAAGAGACGAGAGAATAAAGAGAGGAGAGGCGGATGTGAATAAGAGAGAATAAGAGAGAGGCGCCGCGAATGAAGAATAAGAAAGGAAAACCTTAAAATTGTTGACCCTTGACTCCCCTCTTGCCCTTATCTTAAAAGTTAAAAACACTTATTCTAAAATAAAAATAATATACATATATATATATATATAATAAAAATATATATAATATATTTCGTGTACTTTCGTGTACCCAAAATGAAAACCCATATCCGACACTAAAACTTTCGTGTAATTTCGTGTTCGTGTACTTTCGTGTTTCGTGTACTAAAAATCAAAACTCATATCCATATTTTTTCGTGTCGTTTCGTGTCGTGTACCAAATTGCCAGGTCTAGTGTCTGGTACATTTTTTTAAGGTGAAACGTTTTTTAAGGTGAATTTTAAAGATAGTTGCATAATTTTTTTTTGAAATTTTCTTTTTTGTATAAAAATAGAACAATCCTATTTTTATACAAAAAAAAAAAAGAAAATTTAAAAATATGTTATGAAACTATCCTTAAAATTCACATTAAAATGCTTGTCAGAAAGTAACAAAAAAAGTGTTAAGAATTGGGTGGAACAGAGGGAGTAACATTATTGCTTATTGATCTTAAATTGTGGTAATATATTATAAAAATTTAAACCAAAAATTAATTAAATTTAAATTTATTAATACTAACATTAATTGATTTTAAAATGTGATCCTATTCTTTTAAAATCTAAAATTAAAAATATAATAAGTTACTATACATGAAAAGATAATGAAAGTGACAATTGAATTTTGTATTTATTTTAAAATTGGCATGACAATTCGTCTTTACTCCTTTGTAAAATTTTGCAGTATGAGCAGTGTTACTGTATTGTATAGTTGATGTGAAAAAATAATTCCAAGATTCAGATTTGTACATGGGTCAAAATTAGTGCACTGCTTTTGATTTCTTAGTTTCACATGCACATTTCATATAAATTTCCTACAAATAGATAATAAAATTGTGTACTGAGTAAAACATAAATTCAAGATATTTCAACACACTTGATTACTCTTTACAATTTCAATGGATAACACCCCACAAATGATTCTTGATATTATGCAAGCAGAAGAAGAAGAACATGAGGCAAGAATGAGAATGGCTGCTGTACACCTCCATCATCGACGTCAGAGAGCAAATTCTATCTCACATCATGGTGGTTCTATAGTGAATCACCGTGTGATTAATTGCAACAGAGAAGAAGGTCATACTTGATTGTATGAGGATTATTTTTCTGATACACCTACATACACAGAAACACAGTTTCGTCGAAGTTTTCGAATGCGCAGATCATTGTTCTTACAAATCGAGGAAGCAGTTGCAACTCATGATTACTACTTTACTCAACGAATTGATGCTGTGGGAGTTCGTGGACTATCATCACTTCAAAAAATGACAGCTGCAATTAGGTTGCTTGTGTTTGATTCCAATAACTTGTTTGTGTTTGATTGTTGCCTTGAACCGGATCCATGCTAAAGTTTAGCCAACCGGATAAAAGTAACATGTCCTCCTCAATTAAAAAATTCTTTGATCGTCCTCTTTTCAGTTTGTTTGGCACTTGTTGACTCTGCTCCTGCGTTAAAGGGGGTGTTGGAGAATATGAAATTTCCTCAGCTTCATTATATGAGCCGTCACTTAGTAAAGAAATGAACGTGTTTGTCATTTTTATGATACCTGCAAAACATATAAAACATATACATGAACAAGTTAGCTTGTATAGGAGATGTGATTATTGTCGAAACTGAACAAGTGTCCGCAAGAGTCAGCTTATATCACAACTACATTCTTTGTCCATCTCTAGTATAGCCACAACTATATTCTTTGTTCATCACAGCTAGTGTCGAAATTATAGTACTAATAATTTGCAAGAGATCTCTAATCTGAAACAGAACACAATCTAATCACTATGATACAAATCTAATTGACATTATTATACTCCTTCAGCACTTGGACAACAAAAAAAAAATTATTCCTTCTTTGAGACAAATAATTAAACAAGTACGTTGTCTCATAAATCGATTCCATACAAACAAAAACACCTTGCTATAATTTAATTTTCCAAGTTTCTCACATATCAAAAGCCCCTAATTTATACACTAGTCACATTAATAGACCTAATTTGAAACAAAAATTAAAAAATGTAATTAGAGAAGAAACCATACATGCGCTTGCAAAACTGGCGGGAGTGAAGAAGAAGGTAATAAATGGAGAGCAGAGCGGTAGGAGAAGAGCGGGAGATGAGGTGTCCACTACTACAGGTCTGTATGGCTTCAGCAAATATAGTCACGCAAATGGTTTTGGCTATATTTTTACATAACAGCTTTTATGGGTTGGAGAGGTGTTAAACAGAGAGATTGGCTATATGGGCTGCCAGCTAGACTGTTTTAGACAAGGGCCTTGTTTACACAAAATCACGCAAGCGTACGCGGTCACAAGTAATATAGATAGAAGTCAAGTTCGTTCCCACAGAGATCTGGTTAGGTTTCAATTCAGTTCATGCACCTATGCAACAATGTATGATTATTATTCACTGCTAAGACAAATAACAGGATTAAGTTTTTACTAACTATGATTAACTAAGATACAAATTAACAAACTAAAAATTACTAACTAATGAGAATTAAAATCTAATTACTTATATACGAGAAAACATGGAATCCTAACTTCATCATCTACTTCACTTAGAGTTGATGCCTTTAATCAATACATACGATGGTTTTGATATCTGATCGGATAACACGAAGCAAGTAAAAGCTACCTCTCGGTATACTAGCACCAAACTACACATACATCCACAAAAGATAGAAGATGGGTAGACACCTATTATGTTTAGACCCTATATCTCTATAGAATTTGAAAACATAACGGTTGAAAAACAAGTTATCCACTTAGATCACATAGGGCAGCATCATATCTCTATGTATGCCACAAATCATGATAATAATATCAACCTATCCTATGCTAGCATGGCAAGTTCTAAATCTCAAGATCCACTCTCGTTTCGCAAGAGATTAACAAATTAGATGTTCATGACTCATCTAAACACATGAAACACAACCATACGAGGATATCAAGAATTCACCACACATAAATCTTTAAAGCAATCAAACTACTAAGCTACATAGATAAATCTGTTAGAATCCCATGACAACGATTAGCTCATATCGAACCGCTCGTCATCATGGGATCTGATGAAACCATGATAGAAGACAAGATATGAAAGAAAGTAATAATATTAATAAAACAAGAGTTGAGAAAACAAATCTATGATACAAAAGATGAAGTAGATCTAGATCCGTTGCTTGTCACGAGCGTTGAATCCTTCTCTCCTTTTCTCCCTTGCAGATCTAAGCTATATTATGTACAAGATATCTAATTGTCTAATTGTGTTAATTACAAGGGGTTGGATGTGTTTATATAGGCACTCCAAGTCTTGCCCAGCAAGAAATTGCCTTCTATTACAATTAGAATTCGATTAAGGTATTAAAAACTGCCCAAAATACAATTAGAACTTGAAAAGGGCAAAATAGTAAATTCTCTCCTCCCATCAGTCTACTTGTCGTGCAATCTGCTCCCACCACACGCAACTTGCACGCACGAATCCTATCCTAAGTTGTAGAAAATCTTCCAGGCTCCGCGTGGACAGCTTACGGGCCTCAAACGGACTTATAGAACTCCATATATGGCCAAAACAGTGTAGACTGCGCAACCTTCCCGGAAAATCCGAATTTTAATCAATTAATCCTCCAAACACGATAGAAGCATCAACCATAATCGATATTCTTGCAAATTTGTACAACTAAGCAAAACACATCAAAACTATAATAAACTTGAGTCCAAGACAATCAATTTAAGCCGAATTGAAGCGATCCAAGTGGATATAAATCCACTTATCACACCCCCAAACTTAAACCGATGCTTGTCCTCAAGCATAAACAATTACAACTAACTAACTAACTAGTACCACTTCCGTAGGTGATCACAGTTGCATTTGGCATATGCAACAAGCCCTTTAAACCCCTAGGCAGCCCTAGTGGACGAGCAAGCTCTCGTGAGGGCCTATAGCGAATGTACCCACAAAATCCATTGAACCTAATGCAATGCAATGCATGAATGCAACTAATATGAAAAATGCAACGATCCCCTTCAAACTAACCAAAACCAACTAACAAGCAAATATCTCAAAGAATGCAACTAAATCCAAATAGAGCTCGACTAAGTTCCCGTATACTAACAATACATGAACAGAAACGTGCGTGTGTGCAATGCTCATCAGAAATACTCCCAAAACTAGGTCAAAGATCATACATGCTCTTCGTCAAGACAATCACAGGTTTATAAATAGAATAGACTGTAGACACTTCATAACCTAAGAACACCTCCATCCTTATCCAAGGTAGACAGAAATTCATGCTTTATTACTACTACTATGACACATATATACAAGCATGCTTATTTAACCGTGCAATGAATGAGACCCCAAAAGGCTTATACAATAATACCCATGTAGCGAGCGTTGGGTTAGTGGATCCCAGACTATAAAAGCCTTAGGTCACTAGGCACAAAGTCCCCGCGAACTTAATAGCTCGAGTATTAAAGAGCTCACCCTGGTAAATTTTGCATATAAACAATTGACACTTTTGACTCTTTTTTTCTTTTCTTTTACTTTTTTTTTCTATTTTTTTCTGTTTTTTTTTTTTTGCAATCTGGAATGAGAATTCTCAATTCCAACCCTAGACTACTCATATAAATATGAGCCGACTACTAGCCATTTGACGCCTAGCCATTATTGACAATTATTTACAATTTAGCATGAAATCCCTGTTTCCCCCAAACTTAGACTTAAATGTTCTAGGCTATCAAGGAAATAACGAAAATTCTAAATATAAATAAGTGATTAAAATCTCAAAACATCCAAACAAGCATGACCCTAACCTAGCCCAAAAGCACCCAATGAGACTGTGTAAAAGTTTTGTTTCTGAAACATGCAAGTCAATTTCATAAGAACTATAAATCAACTCTCTATTCATCATTACCACACTCAAATAGACACCTACCTACCAATCAGAATTAGCTCGTCTTAAAGGATCATGAAATATGCATGCTATGAAATGCAACTAATATGAACTCACATGGTATACGAAAAATAAAAACAGAATGTCCTATATGAAACAAACGTAGATAACACAAACATAAATGCATAATTTACTACTACCAATATGCAAAGCATGAAATCCTACATGAACACATAATACAACAACTACTAATCCCTCAAACCACCCCCAAACTTAAAATATTCAATGTCCGCATTGAATGGAAGTAAATACGAGGGATAGCAGAAAACATACCTACAAGGCGCCGTACATATCCTTCCTCATCGCAACTCAACATGCTTGTTCAGCTTTAGCAATTGTCCAACTCACAAGAAGTTCCACAAATAATCTCCAAGCAATAACACACCAAAAATATCCCAAATTCCCAATTGAATCAAAGAGGTGAACTTGCTAGATTAATCCCCAAAAAATTCGAATTTGATTCTCCCTTGCACTTTGAATGGATGAAAATTGAGAAATTTGGGTTTATATAGATGGGTTTGTGTATGTATAGGTGAGGTGGGTGTATATATAGATAATGGTGTATGAAAATTTAGAGATGGAAAAGGAATTTGAGATGGAATTAGATGTAAGATAGGATTTAGAGGGGTTAGATTTTTGTAATTGAGGTTGAAATAGGATAGACTAAGTGAATAATGGACTAGGATAAGAAGTATATAGGTTTTGCACATCAAAAACTCGGCAGATGCAGGAGGGTCTGGCGCCTTTGGCGCGTCTAGCGCGGTTCACGCTGTTGCGCAGCTACAGGCTGCGTTACACGGCGCTCCTGGCGCGTTTCGCGCTTCTGGCGCAGTTCCTTGTTGCGTTACATGGCGCTGGGGCGCGGCTGGCGCCTCTGGCGCGGGCTCTTGCTGCGTTACACAGCATTTTTTTTTTGAGAAAAAGAATCAATACAACATAATACAAGAGCGTGGGTTGCCTCCCACGAAGCGCTTCTTTAACGTCAATAGCTTGACGTTACTTCCAAGCCTCCACTAAGGATGATAATAGTTGGCCTGGTCTTCTCTTCGCAAGACTTCATCATCAGCACGGCGGCACACTTTCTGCCCCTTCTCCTCGCTTGGGCTATTCGTATAACAAATATGTCCTGTTCCAATGCCTTCTTCTGTTGACCCAAAATCTGTCAATTTGTAGAACAACACACACTCGCGGGCTTCGCTTGAATATAATAGAGGAGGGTAAATGTAAGTTTCTGAAGCCTTTGGTTCCTCAAAGAGAACTTCCTCCATTGGCTCTAATGCGCTACCTCCATCTTTAAACTTTGAGACAAGTAGAATATCTGCATCTTTCCCATGTTCTTCATCCTCTTGGTTCGCACCTACCAATTCTTGAAATTTGCGTAGCTCATCAGTGTCCTCTTGGTACGCACATACCAATTCTTGAAATTTGTGCAGCTCATCAGTGTCTGTCTCAAATTGTGACCTTTCCAAATCATCCACCTCACTAGCTTGATCAAATTCCTCACATGGCTTGCGAACGCTAACCTCACCTTGGAATTTGTCTTCCTCAATTAAGCATACAGTACCTTGCTCCAAATCACCGTTATTTTCTGAATTTGCCTCTGATATGAATTGTTGTTTCTCTTGTTCCAAGGCACTCAAAATTTGAGCAAGTAGTGTCCCCATAGATTTGGTAGACTCCTCATAACTCTTTGCAAACATCCTAATCTCCTCCATAACATCAACCTCATCTGACTGAAAAGTAGAAGTAGGTTGCTGATGTTGAAACTCTTCACTTCCAAAGAAATATGACCTATCTGAAACATCTTGCTGGTACTGTTGAGGATGGTATTGAAAATATGGTTGTTCCTCATAACTGACGTATGGATCAACTCCTTCGTAGTAAAAATATTGCGAGGGATCATGAACGCCCAAACACTGCTCACATTGCTGAGGCATGGATGTCCTCGAATATGCCCACCATGGCAACTCTTGGCCTGCCATCTTCAAACACTCAAGTACCTGAAACACACCGAACTAAACAAGATAGGTAAGAAAAAATCTGAGTCAGTGAACGCTAACGACCACTATTGACAAGCACATAAACCAAAAATAAAACACCGATGATCCCCGGCAGCGGTGCCAAAAACTTGTTTACACAAAATCACGCAAGCGTACGTGGTCACAAGTAATATAGATAGAAGTCAAGTTCGTTCCCACAGAGATCTGGTTAGGTTTCAATTCAGTTCATGCACCTATGCAACAATGTATGATTATTATTCACTGCTAAGACAAATAACAGGATTAAGTTTTTACTAACTATGATTAACTAAGATACAAATTAACAAACTAAAAATTACTAACTAATGAGAATTAAAATCTAATTACTTATATACGAGAAAACATGGAATCCTAACTTCATCATCTACTTCACTTAGAGTTGATGCCTTTAATCAATACATATGATGGTTTTGATATCTGATCGGATAACACGAAGCAAGTAAAAGCTACCTCTCGGTATACTAGCACCAAACTACACATACATCCACAAAAGATAGAAGATGAGTAGACACCTATTATGTTTAGACCCTATATCTCTATAGAATTTGAAAACATAACGGTTGAAGAACAAGTTATCCACTTAGATCACATAGGGCAGCATCATATCTCTATGTATGCCACAAATCATGATAATAATATCAACATATCCTATGCTAGCATGACAAGTTCTAAATCTCAAGATCCACTCTCGTTTCGCAAGAGATTAACAAATTAGATGTTCATGACTCATCTAAACACATGAAACACAACTATACGAGGATATCAAGAATTCACCACACATAAATCTTTAAAGCAATCAAACTACTAAGCTACATAGATAAATCTGTTAGAATCCCATGACAACGATTAGCTCATATCGAACCGCTCGTCATCACGGGATCTGATGAAACCATGATAGAAGACAAGATATGAAATAAAGTAATAAAATTAATAAAACAAGAGTTGAGAAAACAAATCTATGATACAAAAGATGAAGTAGATCTAGATCCGTTGCTTGTCACGAGCGTTGAATACTTCTCTCCTTTTCTCCCTTGCAGATCTAAGTTATATTATGTACAAGATATCTAATTGACTAATTGTGTTAATTACAAGGGGTTGGATGTGTTTATATAGGCACTCCAAGTCTTACCCAGCAAGAAATTGTCTTCTATTACAATTAGAATTCGATTAAGGTACTAAAAACTGCCCAAAATACAATTAGAACTTGAAAAGGGCAAAATAGTAAATTCTCTGCTCCCATCAGTCTGCTTGTCGTGCAATCTGCTCCCACCACACGCAACTTGCGCGCACGAATCCTATCCTAAGTTGTAGAAAATCTTCCAGGCTCCGCGTGGATAGCTTACGGGCCTCAAACGGACTTATAGAACTCCATATATGGCCAAAACAGTGTAGACTGCGCAACCTTCCCGGAAAATCCGAATTTTAATCAATTAATCCTCCAAACACGATAGAAGCATCAATCATAATCGATATTCTTGCAAATCTGTACAACTAAGCAAAACACATCAAAACTACAATAAACTTGAGTCCAAGACAATCAATTTAAGCCGAATTGAAGCGATCCAAGTGGATATAAATCCATTTATCAGGCCTCTCGGTTGAAGATGCTCTTAGAAGTGATAGTTTCAACCACTTTGCTATATGCTAATTTTGATCAAATTATGAAATTCATCATCAATATGCGCAAAAAATTCACACGTTATATTCTATGTCTCTTTTTGTAATCTACTTTGCAAGTTATAAAATTTATCTATCTAAGTGTTTTAAAATCAATTTTTTAATAATTTTTTTGCAAATCTAACTATACTTGAAAAAATATTGCGTAAGAATAAGAAAATACACAAAATATAATGAAATTGAAATTGGTCCGTTAAAAACATGATTACATATTTTAAAAAAAAGGATTGCATTAATATTTTTATTTTGTAATTTATTTATTTACATTTAGTATATAATGGCTCAAATTTTATATGCTATTAGTGTACAAATTGCATCGTCTACCGTACCAATTTCTATGTAACTTACTATATTCAACTATTTTACGTAATCTTTTTACCTGTACAAGTTTTTTTAAATAAACGAATGTGAATTTAAAGATATTTAGGTTAATAAAATTTATAATCGAATTGAATGATATGATATTTAAATTTTTGAACTCTATATCAATTATTACTTGAGTAATTAGATAAAATCAATATACATAATCAAGTTAAAATACATTTACATTAATGAAATCAAGTAAAAATAATGATAATACATTAAAAAAATTGAAGTAAAATTTATATTTGTATGAAATATGTCCAATATACTCATTTAATATTATCCATTAGTCCAATATATCCGTTGGTGGTGATTTTGTCCAAAATAAACATTCAATATGGTCTACAGTATATAAACCTCTGAAATATATGCAGCAAATGTGTAGTCTCATATCTCACTTTCAGACAATATTCACACTTCTAAAAATTCTGCTCAAGTCCTGGTTGTTGATTTTTCCTTATGAACCCTATCATCTTATATTGACTGTAATACATATGACTTAATTGAAACACTTATTGGGCAGATACATGCATATTTTAATATTCTAACTGACATGTGCGGCATCTCAAATTTAAAAAAAATGGTTGCCATGCATACATGTTACTGCAATCACGGTGCAACATCCATCATAGTTATCGCAATCTCAAGATGTGTAACTCTGCACTAGAGTTTCACAGCAAACCTGAACCAATGAGTTCTCAGCTATTATTACTCGAAATGAACAACCGTCAAAATTATGTGTACGTTTTTTTTTCCTACTCGTTATAAACAACAAAAACTCGATGCTGCTGTATTCGTGGTTCCAACTACACGACAGTAAGATTCTTCATTTCTCATATCAACATATTGTTAGTGTAGGTGCCCTAGAGGCAATACATTTCAGTTTATTTAAACTTCGTCATTGACATTTATGTTCTATTTTGATTATATTGATGTTTTATTATGCTTAGTATTTACTGCGATATAATTGTTAGTATAATAAAAGTCCCTAGATTATTGATACGAACTATATAACTATGAGATAATATACAGTATAATAATCTTAAATATCCATAGTCAAGTATTATTGTTATTGGGACAATAATAATACATCGAGACTAGTATGTTGATTGACTGATGATCACTTCTCATTGATCATAAGTATGGTGATACTAAAGTCAATGCATAGGTACATGTATGAGTACGATGTATTGGATAGACCCACTATGAGATTCGGCATGGAATGAATAAATGTGTCATTATGAATCTCAATGTGATAATGATGTAATGATCCTTAGACCTGAAGTCATTACATTTCTATATGAGAATTAATATATTTTGATTCTATCAAAAGTTATCTTTAATCGGGTAATGATAAAGGTGGTCTTGGGTATATTATGAATCATATGAGAAATGTGAATGATCTAGATGGAATTTAACCCTCCTTAATATATATAAATATATAGGAGTGATATTATTGGCCTCTTGTTTGAGTGAGACTATAAAATGCATGGTCATGCTCAAATAGTGATTTGTTTGAATAGTCTACTCATCGATCAAGAAAATAAAGATTAAATTATGACGAGGATGACACATTCCATGCCTCCAGTTTAATCTATAATATCATGGTTAAGGGATTATATTACATAGAACATTGTTCATGAAAGGAGAAATCGATTCACTGATTTAATTATTATTACTTGGGTAGCAATGATGTGTTACTAGATGCCGCTCTTTGTTTACGATTTTAATTGGGATTTTAAAATCATTGCCAACGTAATAATAACCTATCGGGTCACACACAAAGAATGCTCGGAGGATTATTTAATTTAAATTCGGATTAAATGATAGAATTCGAATTATTTATTATTAATTTAAGTATGACTTAATTAATGTAATAAATGGAAATTCGAATTATTAATTCAGAAGTGCAGTTGTTATTTAATTGAGAAAGTCTTAGTTAGATAATGATTAGAAAATCTGAATTAAGATGGGCTCTAATTAGGATTAGGGCTGAATTCGTTTTTGGACTCTCCTATATAATATCTCTTTGTGGCTTGGAGAGTTTTAGACGTTTTTATACAAAACCCTAGCTGCTAGAGAGGTAGAGAGAAAAGAGAGAAAGAAAACGAAGTATTGTGCTAGTACACAACATCCTCCGTTCGAGCTTCTGCGTGGATACTGATAGAGCGCAGATCGTTGCATACA
Organism: Saposhnikovia divaricata; assembly: GCA_036435485.1. Lineage (NCBI taxonomy): Eukaryota > Viridiplantae > Streptophyta > Magnoliopsida > Apiales > Apiaceae > Saposhnikovia > Saposhnikovia divaricata. Next base: position 120,481,654 of record CM071601.1, on the reverse strand, counting down.
GGATACGTGGTGTTCATTCAAGCTAGGATCTCCATCTGACAACCTAATCGTAAAGCTTCTTAAGGTATAGATTCAGTTCTCCATAATCAACCACAACTTATACACGGATTCCAGCGTTAGGTTTCGGATTTTATTGTTTATTATTGTTTTTCGTTGCGCTTGTTGCTCCCCGAAACCTATCACATATATCACTATTCATATTACAATCTCAGAATTATGAGGACACAATATAAATATTAATAAATTAAACATCAATATCTTCCTTACAATAAAATTAAAAGCGTTCATATAGAGGCCCGTGTAAGGCACGACTGTTACGCTAGTTACTTCATTTAGGATCCGAAAAAAGGAAGGCTAATATCAAACAACTCACAAGAACAAAGCATCAACAAGAACTAATACCCCGCTGATATATTAGCTCCATCTTCGATACATGTTATACTCCATCTACAAATAAGTCAGAACTGCAAAACTCCAAAAAAATGTATAGACTTTATCCAGGTAGAAAAGAGGTTGATGTATCTCAAATACACCACATTCCTACTATTATTAGGAAACAACACTGAATCCACCACCAACACCAAATACACCTGTGTGTGTAAAGTAATCATCTCTGGGTCATCACCCGTATCAGCCCCAATCAACGATTGACTAGTAATATGCAATCCTAATATATACGTCATTCGGAATCATTGTCATCTCATCATATTCATGGAAAGTATTAGTCTTAGAAGAGCCATGGCTCTACTAAATCTATGACAAGAGCGATATCGTACCGAAATATCACAACATTATTTGTAAACAAACCAAATTCGATCAAGTATAATAATTCCTTCTAAGCATTTGAAAGATTTCTAGAACGCATCAATCTGTTATCACTAAAGCACTATAACTTACCTTTACCATCCGAACATCCTAACTGACATGATGTATCAAATATAATCGTTTGACTAAAGGTCCGACAATTATGAAATGACATAATATGTATATAGTGATTAGTACAAGACAAAATTAGAAGATATAATTATAAAAATTTAAAATCAATCGATGTACATAACAACAGCACAATAACACATAAATTTGCAACCACATAATATAAATTACACTACTTAAATAGTCACTGCATTACACCAATTTAAAATAGTAAACAATAACATATATACAATATTAAATAATGCAAGAAAAATTAAGATACTAACAAAATAAAGATAAGTCTCTATTTGGATAAAACAAGTCCAATACACAACTTGCTCATACATCTTCTAATACTAATACTGAAATTATAAGATAAGTAACACACAAAACAATTTAAACTTCACTAAATTAGGGTAACAACACAAATACTAATACAGTCTCACCCTATATTAAAATCTCATTCTAATTTAACTAGACTAAATAGATAAATTTAGAATACACAAATTACTAACTACACAAATTAATAACTCAAAAAAATCATTTACTAAAAAATTAAGATTCAGCTTGTTAGGTTAGAGGACTTACACAAATCAAGATTCACAAACACCAATACAGAGCACATGCACAATCAATCGATTAGTTGATAAGATCCACCAAAGCGCGGTCAAACACTTATTCAAGTATTACTTCTACTTCTATCAACAATAAGTAAAAGCAAAACAAGAACACACACAATATTTGACGTGGAAACACCCACGTTCCAACTCGTATTATTAATCCAATCAATAATCAATAATACATCAAAACAATAATACCTCAAAGGTGTCCCAACCCCGATACTTGAGCCAACAATGCTCAAGTATCTCCCAAACAATACTTAAGACTACATCTCTTAAACATTCACATATATCAAAACATAATATGACTATTTATATATAGCCATCCAAAACTTAGCCATCAAGACTTACCATACTTGTTATACAAGTCTTACCATACTTGTTATGCAAGCCTTCCAATTCTTGGCACCTAATTACCCAACTTAGTGATCAAGACATACCATATATAATAATTGTCTACAGATACAATTATTATCTTACCCTTATATATCTTGAACCACCCAAGCCCATACAATCATGTTGGGTTGAAACCCAACAATCATCCCCTTCAACCCAATACCCATATCGGATTGAACGGTAACCATCAAAGCCATCAACGTCCATTCACCAATGCCTCCCCTCGAACAAGAATCCCCTCGTGCTCTTCCAATCTTTGAGTGTCGCTAAAACCCGTATAGTGACCCTCCAAACCACTTTTCTTTATCATAATGGTATCCATCTACAAAATCACGTGAATCAAACACCACGAGTGTTCTTCCAAATGTTGAGACACCCGATCCTTGCTTTCACAATCTTTCGGTCTCATAAAGAAAATCATTAGTATCATCCAAATAGCTCACCTGGTTGATCAAGCCATTGAAACAATTGCGATGACCTCTTTCATCTTCTTCTATCTCGAGTCTGAACACGGGATTGGTCCACGGTGCAAGTCAACCGTCAAACCGCACATAACTTTGTCTCTTCCCGCTTTAGCAGTCTTCTTGTCAGCAAATCCTTCATCATGCTCGGCCATACCAATTGAAACTCGAACTTTCCCTCAACCTCATCCATCACGAACCCAAACCTTGGCTCTGATACCACTTGTTAGGTTAGGGGACTTACACAAATCGAGATTCACTTCTACTTCTATCAACAATAAGTAAAAGCAAAACAAGAACACACACAATATTTGACATGAAAACACCCACGTCCCAACTCGTATTATTAATCCAATCAATAATCAATAATACATCAAAACAAGAACACCTCAAAGGTGTCCCAACCCCGATACTTGAGCCAACAATGCTCAAGTATCTCCCAAATAATACTTAAGGCTACATCTCTTAAGCACTCACATATTTCAAAACATAATATGACTATTTATATATAGCCATCCAAAACTTAGCCATAAAGACTTACCATACTTGTTATACAAGTCTTCCAATTCTTAGTACCTAATTACCCAACTTAGTGGTCAAGACATACCATATATAATAATTGTCTACAGATACAATTATTATTTTACCCATATATATCTTGAACCAACCAAGCCTATATAATCATATTGGGTTGAAACCCAACACAACTCTTGTAATTGTGGTTTAAATTTCGTAACTTTTCCTAACAAGGATTGTTAAGAATTATGTTGTTCTTGTTGATAACTTTAGCATATTTTGTATAAGTGATTTCTGTAATTGTTCAACGGATATCATGTTTTTACAGTATCCATTGAATAAAAATTTATCAACAAATAAGTTGTTTTGTAACATGTTCATAAAGATTCTAAATTTATCAATTAAGAGTATAGTTGATAGAATTGAACAAGTCATGTTGATTATCAACAGATGTACATAACAAGTTAGTTAATTGTAAATAATACGTGCTTTTTAATTCTGTACAGGTGAAGATGTGCTCAACGGATATCAGTTCAAGGATGAAGCAAAACAATCTTCAACGGATAACATCAATATTAGCTCAACGGATAATGTCACCATCAAGGTTAGCAGTTGAAATGACTCAACAGTGCTGACATATTACATGGGTTGATAAAATTTGTACCGAACATGGAAGCCAAGACTTGGAGAATCTCGAAAAAGAAGAAACACTCTATTTTCATGCAAGCAAATTGGATGATTAAATCAAAGCATTTCTATCAAAGATAAATACATCCAGATGACTCACATGGAACAAAGAGTGAAGAAGTAAGCTTACTAGACCTGAATATAGCATTATTTTATTTTTAGTAGGAATTGTTAATTTGGGTTATATAATCAAGTGTAGCCGTATTTTGATAGATAAGAAACAAAAGTATTTTTCTTAGAATTGTTTAGGGTCTCTTGAGAAGTAAAGTACTGAAATAGCAGCTGTGTATTTATAAAAATATCATAAAGATTTTCTTCAATGTATATAATCGTAGGTTGATCATTCAAATCACCCGAAATTTTTAATTTGTTGAGTTTTTGTTTTACTTTGCAGCAATTGCTTTATTTTTATGTTCTATTTTATTTTTTAAAAAAGATTTTTTTTTAATTATTAGATTGTATTCAATCCCGTTTTACAATAGTTATTGAATTGTTGAAAAATAACAAGAATGTGTTGCTTGGAATTGCAATAGACAATTTCGTATAGTAGAATCAGATCCGTGACGATGGATTATCAATATAAAATTACAAAACAATTAATAGAAAAAAAAAGAAATAAAAGGGAAAGATTATAATATGAAGGGTAATATACTAATATGTTCTTACAGTTAATTTTAAGAAATTCTCCCAAAATTAATCATTAAGATTGTGACACTTATGCACCATCAATAATACTCCTGCGAGATGTTTTTAAATTAAAAAAAAAAAAAAAAAATTCCTCACCCTCTTTGACCTCCGCTGGGAAGAAAAACACGTAATGGATTAACAGCCACATCATTTCCCTGGAAAACAAAGCAACCAGCGAACCTCCCCTCTTTCCTGCCTGCATAAATTCATTCTCAGCAGAAGAGTGAATTAAACCCCCATCTCATCTCTTAAATCTTTTCAAAGGTACTCACTTTCTTTTTCTTCACTCTCCTACATCCTCTTTACGAATCTGACTATTTATTCATGTGTTTCTTGATATCTGTTAGTTTTGGTAGTTTACTGGTCTATTGATCTGGGCACTAATTAATTACTCTTTTGAGCTCAATGCTAAAATTGACATATGATAATTACTCTAATTCATAATTTGATAGATTCAATTTGTGCTATGTATCCGTCTTTGTGCTTTCGTTTGCTTATTCGAAAATGGCATACATATCCGTTTTGTGTATAATTAATTTGTGAACAAATATGTTTACAAGGTGATATTGATTTGTTCTACTTGTGTGTGATTTGGTTCAGATGGCGGCATCTTCCGCTTGCGTTGTTGGAACTAGTATATCCACCCCTAGTACTAAAACACTTCTCACCAATGTGAGGCATCATCTATTCACACCTCCATCACTGCTTAGGGTATCAAAATCAGTCACTATTAAAGCATCTCTGGACCACCAAACGCAATTTGAAGGAAGAAGAGGCTTTTTAAAGTTTTTGCTCGGAAATGTAGGCCTTGCTGCTCCTGCATTACTCGGTAACAGAAATGCTTTGGCTGACGACCAGGGCGTATCAAATTCAAGGATGTCTTATTCTAGGTTTTTGGAGTACTTGGATAAGGACAGAGTCACTAAAGTAGATTTGTTTGAGAATGGAACAATCGCTATTGTTGAGGCTGTTTCCCCTGAATTGGGTAATCGGGTGCAGCGAGTTCGTGTTCAACTCCCAGGCCTCAGCCAGGAACTTCTTCAGAAATTTAGGGAGAAGAACATCGACTTTGCTGCACATAATGCTCAAGAGGACTCGGGTTCTCTTTTATTCAACTTGATTGGAAATCTTGCTTTTCCTTTGCTCTTAGTTGGAGGTCTTTTTCTTCTCTCAAGAAGATCTGGAGGAGGAATGGGGGGTCCTGGAGGACCAGGTTTTCCACTTCAGTTTGGTCAATCAAAAGCCAAGTTCCAAATGGAACCAAACACTGGTGTAACATTTGATGATGTTGCCGGAGTAGACGAAGCTAAGCAGGATTTCATGGAGGTTGTGGAGTTTCTGAAGAAGCCTGAAAGGTTTACAGCAGTGGGTGCTCGCATTCCTAAGGGAGTTCTTCTTGTTGGTCCACCAGGAACTGGGAAAACTCTTCTAGCCAAGGCCATTGCTGGTGAAGCAGGTGTTCCATTTTTCTCGATTTCTGGTTCAGAGTTTGTTGAAATGTTTGTTGGTGTTGGTGCATCTCGAGTGCGTGACCTTTTTAAGAAAGCCAAAGAAAGCGCTCCCTGCATTGTGTTTGTTGATGAAATTGATGCTGTTGGGCGGCAAAGAGGCACTGGAATAGGAGGAGGGAATGATGAAAGAGAACAGACCCTGAACCAGCTTCTGACAGAAATGGATGGTTTCGAAGGAAACACTGGTGTCATTGTTATTGCAGCCACTAATCGTGCTGACATTCTGGACTCAGCCCTGCTAAGACCGGGTCGATTTGATAGACAGGTAAGTATGAGCCAATAATATGTTAATTTTCTGGTAGTTTGTGAATGTAGTTATGTACTAAGCTTAAATCATGGTTCTAGGTATCTGTTGATGTGCCTGATGTTCGAGGAAGAACGGAGATCCTAAAGGTTCATGGTAGCAACAAGAAGTTCGATGCAGATGTATCTCTTGAGGTGGTAGCTATGAGAACACCCGGTTTTAGCGGAGCGGATCTTGCAAACCTATTGAACGAGGCTGCCATATTGGCTGGTCGACGTGGGAAGACTGGTATTTCATCCAAAGAAATTGATGATTCAATCGATAGGATAGTGGCTGGAATGGAAGGGACTGTTATGACAGATGGTAAAAGCAAAAGTTTGGTAGCATACCATGAAGTTGGACATGCCATTTGCGGGTACATATAAATACTCCCTTTTTATAAATCTTTATTCCATATTTCTTCTTGGTGCTGTGAGTTTCAAACTTAAGTTTTGCACTAAATTTAATGTATTGCCTGACATCAGTAATTAGCTTTGTAATGTTTATAACTTATAAATTCATTATTGTCTTTTCTGCCGCTGGAACTACTAAGCAAAATATTTGCAGATCACTTATGTGGTATCCAAAGAAGTTTTTCTGTTTCTGAATCTAGAGTGTTGGATTTAACCTGAAAATGTAGTATAGTACGTGTATAAAAAAAAATACATGTAGAGACAGTCCTCGAAATTCATACTTCAAGGTGCCCTGCAGATAAAGTTTTCCTTAGCTCGAGTTTCCTAAAAATCAGTGTGTAAGCGGATTGTTTTGCTAAATATGGTCTGTTCTGTTTGCTGTGACGCAGAACTCTTACGCCTGGGCATGATGCCGTTCAGAAGGTCACACTAGTCCCACGTGGTCAAGCAAGGGGTTTAACTTGGTTCATTCCTTCGGACGACCCAACCTTGATCTCCAAGCAGCAACTATATGCAAGAATAGTTGGTGGACTTGGTGGAAGAGCGGCTGAGGAAGTGATATTTGGAGAGTCTGAGGTAACCACTGGTGCAGTTGGTGACTTGCAGCAGATCACTGGATTGGCCAGACAGGTAAATGTTTTGTTAAAAGTTTTGAATTGTCATGAAGTTAACTTGTCACCTAGTAGTTCTTAGATCTCATTGAGATAAAATCCTTGAGACATAAAATTTTGTTGTATGAATTTTACCTACCTGTCCTCTTAGAAATATGATTTTGTTACCATGTCGCATTTTAAACAATCGTCAAAGATCCTGCTTGAAAATTCCTCTTTTACTTCCATTAATGCATCTTGACAATGTTAGTGACCAAAATGGAATCATCAAATATTTTGCAGATGGTAACTACATTCGGCATGTCTGAAATTGGCCCATGGTCACTAATGGACTCATCTGGTCAGAGTGATGTGATCATGAGAATGATGGCTAGGAATTCTATGTCAGAAAGGCTTGCTGAAGATATAGACAGTGCTGTAAAAAAGCTTTCTGATAGTGCATATGAAATTGCACTGAGCCATGTTAAGAACAACCGTGATGCAATGGACAAGATAGTGGAGATTCTTCTTGAAAAGGAGACTATGACCGGTGATGAATTCCGAGCAATCCTTTCCGAATTTACGGAGATTCCTGTTGAAAATCGTGTCCCATCTTCGCTGCCAGCTCCCATACCTGTATAGAATGCACATATCCCTGAAAAGCGACATGTAATGTTCAGTTTACATTCTCATTGGCGAAATGTATAACAATTGTATCCATTCCAGTTTTCCACATACGTCTGCATATACTCTGTATTTAATTATATCACTGCGAGGAAATACATATAGCCTGTATATTTCTGTCTTTATAAGAATAGACTAATAGTCCATCAGCAATCGAAGCTCAAAAGCTCTCTTCCCTTGTTGTCTGCTCTAAGATTTATATTCAAGTTTTCGAAAAGGAGTTCTTTTTCTTTGTTAAAACAAAGTAATGACTGACAGTTAAAAAGATTTCTATGTTAGAAGAGCAAGCTTGCTCGGACGAAATGAACAATCAATGCAATAATTGCATCAGCAAACGAGAATTGCGAATGTATTAGTATTAGTTTGTCGCTGTTAGAATATCTTTATTTAACGATTTTCCTAAAATCTTAAGTGTCAAGCAAACGAATTTACTAATATCATACCAGAATTATATCATATATTCAATAACTATTCACTCGAAAGTCCATTATATGGGTTAAAGAAATGGGTTAAAAAAGGAATGAATCACTGTCCATTATTTGGGTTAAAATGAAGATCCATTATTTGGGTTAAAGAGTGAATTAGTGTCCATTATTTGGGTTAAAGATAAGAATGGATCAAGGCCCATTATTAAGCTTAAAGAATGGATCATTAGGTTGTTCATGCCTTTTTGACACTGAGTTCGATCCGATTTTCAAATATTAGATGGGGATCTCGTCCCTTTTTGGTACCTTTTTAGCCCCCCATAGCATACAAATTCAAATTTTCAATAAATGAGAATATTGGGATAGAAGAAACTCGAACGTGAGACCTTCTACATAGACCTGACAAAATGGATCTGGATCCGAAAAACCGAACTGAAATTCATGAAATTGAATCCGATTTTGTATCTGAATTGGAAAATCAGATAATAATCCGAAAACCAATTTGATCCGATCCGAAAAATATTCGAACAAAAAATATAACCGAAAATAAATAATAGACCCGATTATGAACTAGAACCGATCTAACCGAGTAATAAATTATCCGAGTCAAACTGTCTCGAAATATTGGATCCAATTTAGATCCGAATTCGAAAAATGAGGAATTAAGTAGTTATAATTTTAACGAGTTATAACAAATAGATTGTATGCATTAACGCATATTCCATTATATATTACCCATTCATAAGAAAAGATGCACATTTATATTAATTTTTTGTAAAATATATCATAATTATTTAATTATTTTTTTGAAGTACATAATTTTATGTTAGAAATATAATATTCAACAGTAAGGTACCTTTTAAAATTTCATAAATTAAAATGACGAATTAATAATGATCCGAAAAGAATTCTAATTAATTCTGATCCGAACCGAATCTCATCCGATCTTATTTCGAATTTCATTCGATTTTAATACGAATTAGACCCAAACCGAATCCGATCCGAATTCTATTCAAATATATCATATCCAAAAGTTGATTCGATCCGAGATTAATCCGATATGAAACTGATCCGATTATCTGATAACATATTATGTTATTAGTTGTTTAAAAACTCAAGGTGTTAATAAACAATTTACCGGAATCATATCATATATTCTAAATAATATTATGTTAATTGTATTTTTGTATAAATGTTTACATACATGATACACCACATTTGAAAAAAACAATGGCCATCTAAATGCAAATCAAATTACTCAATGCAATTTGCAAAAGTTACTCTACTATCCTTCTACTTTTTTGAATAAAGTGTACGTATAACCTAGTTTTATGTGCACCGTATATCTAGTTTTCTGTGCACTGTACATTTACCATATTTCTCATCATTCATATCTTGTATATTGTATTTATTAATATACATTTAACTTATTTCTCATCATTCATATCTTATTTTATCAAAATCATATTTCATTTAAAATATACAATATACATTGATTTTTTCATTTAAAATATACATTGTACTTAATATTACATTCATATTCATGTATGGATACATTTAATTTATATTATCAAGATTATTAAAATAAATAATTAAAATTTTCATATTCCAGTATATGTATATAAATAGAGCATTGTATCATTTTTTTGTCACTAACCTTTGTTAGGTCCCGAAGTATCGTAGAAGGGGGGTTGAATACGATACTACCAAAAAAAAATAATTCCGAGAATATATCTTTATTGATAATAAACTCGAAGGGGTGTTACAACTTATAATCCAATGGATTAGCTTCAAAACAGAACACTCCTAAGGATAGTTTAGGCACGAGGACCTTCTACCCGACACTTCCTGAAAGCGGGCTAAGCCGGCTTTCCTACTAGATGGACTGTCTAGCAGCTTACACAGAGAAGATATAAGAGAAAGAAGAGAGAGTTGTGTGTTGAGGTGTGTTTTGAAATGAAATACAATAGGCCTATTTATAGATTATAGAAAGTCACTATTTGACACTATTCCAACAACCCCCAAATAGTAACCGGACACTATTTCACCAACCCCAAATAGTAACCGGGCACTATTAAACCAATCCAAAATAGTAACCGTGCATAGTAACTTTGCATAGTAACTGCGCATAGTAATACTATTTTTGTATCTCTTGGGCTTCTTTATTCTATTTTATTCTGTTGTTTTAATTCATCTCTTGAAATATTATGTCTGTCCTTGATCATCAATAGGCTTTGGCAATTCTTTCTGTAAATTAATGTGTTGATCCTTCTCGTATGTTCTGACACTTAGTGCATTGGTCTGGTTAACAAGTGACTAGCACTGATCTTGATCTTCACACATTTGTTACATTCCAATTGATTAGCCTGTAGCAGTATCTTCAAATTATGTAAATACATGGAATCTTTTTGGCTCTTCAACTGAATCATCTGTACATCTTATTCTTTCACTGAGGCTTGAACATGTTAATGAACTTCTTTCAGCGACTTGATCCTTGTTGGTGCCTGTTCTTCAAATTTCACGATCCCTGTATAGATTTAATATTATTTATCTTTTATCCTAGTTGAGTTATATATATCCTCTATTACATATTACATTACATTATGCTTTACAATCTCCCCCCATTTGATTGTTAGGGTTTGACAAGCAAATCCCTAGAGGATAACTCAACTGATACAACAAAAATAAAATACAAAGATAAATAATATTAAAGCGCATTCTGGATCATATATATACATTTTCCAGATTTCTAAAATTAACCAAGTTTAAGACAATTGTTCCTTTAGACTGAACATATCTTCAAGTTTGCCTTTGCTTTCTATTCACATAGCACGAATACTCCCATTAGCTTTTCCTTTCCCAAAATAAAGTTAATTCCGTGTCAACAACCTTTTCCTTGCCCTTATTACGCCTTGTAGCTTCTTGCCCATCCACCTTCTCCCCCTCAGTTGGGTTATCCTCCAGAATAGTAGGATGTGGAGTTGGTAAATTGGACGAAGCTGTCTTCACCAAGGAATTAATTGCATGACTAAAATGGGCTGCCATGAAACTTAATTGAACCTGGAATGCATCATGTTGAATAAGTTACAAACTTTTGATTTCTACAATGGACTTACAGATATTTGACAACTCTTTCTCCATTGTTTGGACCCGTGTAAGGAGTCTGTTGTATTCCTTTCTGGTTACAGGTGCATGTGGTTGAGTAGGTTGCTCACTCATACGTTCTGCAGGTGTTTCACTTAACACTCTATATTCACTCGGTTTAGTGGTTTGGGTTACACTTACTTGTTCTGTTTGTGTTTCCCTCAACTCTCTTCCAGAGCTTCCACCGAGATGTGTACCTGCAAATGAAATCATCCTAGCCCCTTTTTCGGAGGTCACAGATGGTGCAATGAAAGTTCGTGAGCTTCCGTCCTCGCGTGAAGTGAGTTGCCGACCACTGGTAAAGAGTGGTAAATCTCGAAAGAGATCCAGAGATTTTCCATTTGGGAGGTTAAACTTGAATCGATTAAATGGCACAAAATCCAAGTTTCCCTCGTATGTCTGTGAAGACACTTGGTTCATAAAAGAACCACCTACCGATGGATCTTTCCGTAAAATGGAAGATTCACCAGTAGTTATTGAGGTAGGTAATTCCACCTCGGATGCCTGTGAAGGCATTTGATCTTTAGAAAGATCATCAACCACTCTTATGTTCCGTGAAATGGAACTCAAGATAGTTGCTCCCGTCAATTCAACCTCATTTACATTTTCACTCATTGGATAAGGAAGAATTGTTTCAATAACAGTTGCCGTTACCTCGGGTTCATTGGGTTTACTCCGTTTAGAATGAGGTAGAGCGGCTGATGTAACTAACTCCTTATGTGGTGTTGCTGAGGCACTATCTCCCTCAAAAGTGTTGATGGATGGTCGTTTAAGTGACAATTGAGGTGTAGGAGTTTGTTGTGTTTGTGTTTGCATTTGTAGAATGGGCTCTTCGACCTGTGTTAGAGTCGGTGGGATTTCCTGCTCTTGGTCGGGTAAGATGACCACTAGGGGCTATCGAAACTGTATTTCCTGTGACACAGCAGGGAATACAGAGGTTGGAATAGCAGAGATTGAAATATTACCTTGTTGTATACCTGCTCTCACTGGTCTTAGTATCAACGGAAGTGGGACAGTCTTTAGATATTCAGTTAGGACTGTAGGCACATCCGTATAGTTCTTTTTGCTTATGTAATTAATTACATACGTCTTCATGTAAGAACATTCCACCTTTCGACCATTTTCCAAGTGTACCCTGTCTTCATCATTCAAAAAATCATTTAATATTAGTTGTAGAAACCTTGGATATAGACATTTGACATTTTGAGTCTGAACATCTCTTCTTCCCAAGTGTTTCATCTTTAAAATGATTTGACTAAGCACTATTTTTCCAAAATTAATCCTCAAATTATTGGCGACCGCATACCCTAATTTTTGAATAAATTCAGGTATTCCATCTTGATTTGTTCTATCTGAGGAAAAAACATGGTTAAGAGTGTGAAAGAAGAAATTCCAGTACTGGGTTAGAAACGTTTTAGAAAGATTACCAGTATTGAAATTGCCATCTTGGTACCTTATAAAACGAAAGAACATTTCAATCTGTTCAGGTGTAGGATCAGAAACAAGATTTTCCATAGGAAAATGAAGAATTCGATTAACATCTCGTTCAGTGATCCTAATCGACCTACCAAACAGTCGATATGTGATTGCACACCCGTCCTGTCCAGAAGTGTTAACCACACCGCAATATAGTTCACGTAATGCATCATGGTTAAGCTGCACTGGTGTAACTAAAGCATAGCGAATTAATGAATGTTCAGTCAAAAATTGTGTCCAAGCCCGAAATTGCTCATCCAGAATGGTTTTGATTTGCTGAATGGAAATAGGATTAACTTTAGCAATTAAAAGGCTTCCCTGTAATGCCATTTTCAAAACTTTGAGGAAATTCAAAAACAAGGGTTAGTATTTATAAAGGATGATGTATAAAGCAAGAATATGAAATCCGATCTAAAAACCACCAGCTAGATTTGAGATATCTTTCCGATCAAAGCTCGAAATATTCAGCAATCGTGTGTATATGCTCTGTATATCTGAAAAATGATGATGTTAAACACAAACAAAAACTCATCATTTATAAGGTTTCAAGGTTTAGTGGGTTAGGTGTGATAGTGACAGGTTACGTTGAAAAAATAACACCGTTCAATAATTTCTCACCTAACAACCTAATTAGCCGAAAAACATTTATCACTGAAACCTGTCAGCTGAAAAACATCTTATCACCGAAACCTATCAGCCTATACACATATACACTTATTTAATACTTCTAATTATTATGGATTTAAAAATAATCACGCGGTAAATCAAGAATGAATCCACAATAATCAGATAAACTCACAATTAAATAGACATAAAATTAACAAAATATCATTAATTGATATATGTCAATAAAATATTTATTTAATTATTCTACAATGATATCTCCAGAATAATCATGCAGATAAGCAAATAAAACAAACAAAATCCAGAGAATGAAATTCACTGGCTGCAAGCAAATTGAACAGACATTTTAAAAGATCATGTGAAATTTAACATACCAAGCTCACTTACCAACCTTGAAAATGTTGCTTCATCCAAAGCTTTAGTAAAAATGTCTGCCAACTATTTTTCACTAGGAACAAAATGCAGTTCCACAGTGCCTTTCATCACATGCTCCCTGATGAAATGGTATCTGATGTCTATGTGCTTGGTTCTAGAATGCTGCACTGGATTCTGTGATATTGCAATTGCACTAGTGTTATCACAGAAAATTGGGATCTTTTAAACTTTAACTCCATAGTCAAGTAGTTGATTTAACATCCATAGAATCTGTGAACAACAACTCCCAGCTGCTATGTATTCAGCCTCTGCAGTTGAGGTAGATACTGAGTTCTACTTCTTACTGAACCATGAGACCAGCTTGTTTCCCAAGAATTGACAGGTTCCTGTGGTACTTTTTCTATCCATTTTGCAACCTGTATAATCTGCATATGAGTAACCAATTAGATCAAAACCAGAATCTCTAGGGTACCAAATGCCAAGGTTTGGTGTTCCCTTGAGATATTTGAAAATCCTTTTAATAGCTACTAAGTGAGATTCCCTAGGATCAGCTTGAAATCTAGCACATAAACATGTAGCAAACATAAAATCAGGTCTACTAGCTGTTAAGTATAAAAGAGATCCAACCATGCCCCTATAGCTTGTCATGTCCACCTTCTTTTCCTTAGTATTCAGTTCAAGCTTAGTGGCAGTGACCATGGGTGTTTTTGCAGAAGAGCAATCTGCTAAATAAAACCTTTTTAAAAGATCATAAATGTATTTTGTTTGACTTATAAAAATTCTCTCATTCACTTGTTTAACTTGTAAACCAAGAAAATAAGTTAATTCACCCATCATACTCATTTCATATCTACTTTGCATGAGTTTGGCAAATCTCTTGCAAAGTTTCTCATCTGTAGACCCAAATATTACATCATCTACATAAATTTGGACAAGTATCATAGATCCATTGACATTTCTATAAAAGAGAGTTTTATCAACAGTACCTCGAATGAAGTGATTCTCTATAAGGAACTGTGAGAGTGTGTCATACCAGGCTCTAGGTGCTTGCTTCAGGCCATAGAGTGCTTTGAGTAGAAAGAACACATATTCTGGAAAGTCTGGATCTTCAAAACCAGGGGGTTGACTAACATAAACCTCCTCCTCCAGAATACCATTCAGAAATGTACTCTTGACATCCATTTGATAGACTTTGAAATTGGCATGCGCTGCATAGGCCAGGAAGATCCTTATTTCTTCTAACCTTGCCATTGGAGCAAAGGTTTCTTCAAAATCAATTCCTTCCTCTTGACAGTAGCCTTTAGCAACTAATCTAGCTTTATTCCTTATGACTATGCCATTCTCATCCATCTTGTTCTTGAATACCCACTTAGTGCCAATCATTGATTTGTCTTTAGGTTTGGGTACAAGTTTCCATACTTCATTTCTTTCAAACTGGTTTAGCTCTTCTTGCATTGCTAAAACCCAGTCTAGATTCAGAAGAGCATGTTCAACTCTCTTTGGTTCCTCTTTGGATAGAAAACTGCTATATAAGCATTCTTCTTGAGTTGCTCTTCTGGTTTGGACCTTTGCATTAGGATCTCCAATGATAAGTCAAATGGATGATCCCTGGTCCATTTTCTTTGTGGTGGTAAGTTTGACCCTGATGAAGTGGCTTCATTTTCTCTGTGTTGATCATTGTGGCTTGTTGTTGAGTTTTGACTGCGAGAAACTCCCCCTGAGTGTATGGCCCTCGAGATTGATGGAGTTCTTGCAGATTCATCAACAGATGCTTCTCTTTGATTTCCAACTGATGCTTCAAATTGATTTCCAACTGATGGTGTAAGTTGCTCTTCAACAGGTGGTTCATTCTGCACTTCAAATGATGATCCTTGTCTGTTTTTCACACCATTTGATCTCCATTCTTCATCATCATCTTCACTTTCTTCACCGCTTCTCTCATTCTCAAATGAGAGAGACACATGAAAACCTTCATCTACTAGACCAGATACTTTCTTGTCATCAAAGACAACATGTATGGACTCCATTACAATGTTTAGTCTTAGGTTGTAGACTCTGTAGGATTTTCCAGCTGAGTATCCAACAAAGATAGCTTCATCTGCCTTTGAATCAAATTTTCCAAGATGCTCACCATGATTTTTCAGTACAAAGCATTTGCATCCAAAGACATGCAGAAAGTTGATTGTTGGTTTCTTGCCTTTGAAAAGTTGATAAGGTGTCATGCCTTTTGCTTGATTGACCAAAGAAATATTCTGAGTGTAGCATGCAGTGTTTATAGCTTCTGCCCAGAAGTATATTGGTAGCTTAGACTTTTCAAGCATTGTTCTTGCAGCTTCAATTATAGTTCTGCTCTTTCTTTCCACTACACCATTTTGTTGAGGAGTTCTTGGTGCAGAGAATTCTTGGATAATTCCTTCTTCTTCATAAAACTCTCTTATTACAGAATTCTTGAAATCGGTTCTATTGTCACTTCTAATTCTCCTTACTTTGAGTAGAGGATTGTTGTTGACTATCTTGATGTGATTTATAATGACTTCACTCGCCTTATCCTTAGATTACAGAAAGAATGTCCAAGAGAATTTTAAGAAATCATGAATAATCACAAGACAGTATTTCTTCTTTGAGATTGACAACACATTGACTGGTCCAAAGAGATGCATATGAAGTAGTTGCAAGGGTTGATCAATTGATGACATTGACTTTGATTTGAAAGAGGCCTTCTTCTGCTTCCCTTTCTGGCATGCATCACACAATCCATCCTTGGAGTAATCCAATTTTGGAATACCTCTAATCAAATCCTTCTTTACCAACTCATTCATTGCTTTAAAACTCAAGTGTGACAGTCTTTTATGCCAAAGTCAACCTTCATCTACACTTGCCTTGCTGAGAAGACATGTAGTCATGTTTGCATTTGTTGAATTGAAGTCAGCAATGTACACATTTCCTTTTCTATCTCCTGTCAACACTACCTTGTTGTCACTTTTCTTGAAAATGACACAAGCTTCAGATGTGAACCAGACATTCTGGCCTTTATCACACAGTTGGTTGATACTTAGCAAGTTATGCTTAAGTCCCTCAACCAGTGCTACTTCTTCAATGACAACATTCCCTTGTCAACACTACCTTGTTGTCACTTTTCTTGAAAATGACACAAGCTTCAGATGTGAACCAGACATTCTGGCCTTTATCACACAGTTGGTTGATACTTAGCAAGTTATGCTTAAGTCCCTCAACCAGTGCTACTTCTTCAATGACAACATTCCCTTGTGAAATCAAGCCATATCCTCTAGTATATCCTTTGCTGTTGTCTCCAAAGGTAATGCTAGGGCCAGCTCTCTCCTCAAGCTTAGTGAGCAGGGTAGAATCTCCGGTCATATGCCTAGAACAACCACTGTCCAGATACCAAAGATTCTTTCTGTTTCCCTGCACACATCAAAACAAAATCAAGTTGATTTTGGTACCCAAGTTTTCTTGGGTCCTGCCTTGTTAGCCAATTTCTTATCCTTCAAATCCCTTTTAACCGAAAGTTTAGATTGAGTTATATCAATTTTGACTTTAGGTTTGGGCCTTTGAGAGATAGAATTTGATACTTGCTCATATTTGTTATAGTTAATAGCATTGTTAGGCATAGTCTGTGCAAACATGTTATTCATCATCCATGGCATCTGTGGCATATTGAAAGCATTGTAGTATGGATTATGCATGAATGGCATGTTAGCATATTGACTAGATGCATGAGCAGAGGGAGCACACATATTTTGCATAACATTCATAGCAGGCACAAGCATAGGCATGTTAGGCATCAAAGGATTTTTCATAGCTTTGTAGTTGGTAGATAAATGATTAATACTTCCACACACACATTCTTTCCTAGGAGCATATTTATCAGGTGTGTAATTGTTGTGTTTGTTAATCCCTACCTTACCATTTCTGTTCTTTTTCTTGTCCTTAACACCTGACTTAACATTTTCTAGCTTGTCCTTCAATTGCTTGTGAGACAAGTTGCCTATGTTTCTTTATAGCCTCAATCATTTCATTTTTAGCATCCAAACAATCTCTTCTCAGAGTTTCAAACTCAATTAACTGTGTTTCTATTAAAGCATTCCTATCACTTAACTTTTCATTAAGGTCTTTAACCCTCTTATTCTCTCTGTTAAGTGATTTTAAGGTAACATGCATGTTATACAATTCAATAGACATTTCATCAATTGTGCTAGCACATTCAGCTTTAGAAAGATCAGTTAAAACTGTAGAGAATACCTGGTTGCTTGCTGAGCTAGCTTCTTCATCAGTTTCATTTGCCATGAGTGCAAGATTGACAAACTCCTCTTCTACATCTGAGTCACCTCAAGCAGCCCAGTCAATATCTTTTGACACGAATGCTCTCCCTTGTTGCTTGAGAAGATCAAAATATTTCTTCTTGTATTCAATAGTCTCGAACTGTTTCTTCTCTTTCTCAACTTTGGATTTTCTGCATTCATTGGCAAAGTGACCAGCAATTCCACATCTATAGCATTTGATCTTTGATCTTTCAACCACATCCTTGTTCGATTGATAGCTTTTCTTGAATTGCCCGGCTCCTGCTGGATTCTTCTTGAATCTTAGCTTCGAAAATCTCTTTGACAGAAATTCCAAATACTCATCTAGATCTTCAGCTTCATCCTCACTTAATGCATCAGGTTCTTCAATCATCTTGCTTTTACCTTTGCTAGTTTCAGCTTCACCTTTACAAGTTTTTGAACTTAGTGTGGCGTCTACACTCTTCATTCTTCCACCACCTTGGATTGTTGGATTGTTGGCCATCAAGGCTATAGCTCCACTCTTCTTCTGGCTCTTTTCTACTTCCTCATCTTGCTGCATTTCAAGCTCATATGTTTTTAGGATGCCTTACAGTCTCTCAAGTGTAAAACTTTTGTAGTCTTGGGAGTTTCTCAACGAGACTGTAACTGGCTTCCATTCCTTAGGAAGTGATCTCATAAATTTTAAGTTGGAGTCTTTGACTTCATATGTTCTCCCATACAACTTCAGGCCATTCAGTAGTTTCTGAAATCTACTGAATATATCTGTTAAATTTTCACCAGAATTATGGTGGAAGTGTTCATACTGTTGTATGAGGAGTTGCATCTTGTTTTCTCTGACCTGCTTAGTTCCTTCACAGATGGTTTGGATAATGTCCCACACTTGCTTAGCAGTGGTGCAGTTAATGACATTATCAAACATATCTTGATCGATTCCATTGAACAAAATGTTCATGGTCTTCCCATCTTTGTGAATCTCCTCCAAGTCTTCATCTGTGTACTCAGCTTGATTCTTTGGAATAGGCCTTCCAGCAGCTACAGTGCCAGCATCTTGACCAATCCCAAAGTTGGCCTTCATTGGAACATGAGGTCCTTTATCTATGCAATCTACGTAGCCTTCATCGATGGCTGAGAGATGAAGGTGCATTTTTACTTTCCAGTGAAAGTAATTTTCTTTGTCAAGCATTGGAATCTTCACACCTGTATCCTTCCTTCCCATGGTTTTGATCTTTAGACTTCTTGTATGCTAGAAGTTTGCTCTGATACCAATTGTTAGGTCCCGAAGTATCGTAGAAGGGGGGTTAAATATGATACTACCAAAAAAATAATTCTGAGAAAATATCTTTATTGATAATAAACTCGAAGGGGTGTTACAACTTCTAATCCAATGGATTAGCTTCAAAACAGAACACTCCTAAGGATAGTTTAGGCACGAGGACCTTCTACCCGACACTTCCTGAAAGCGGGCTAAGCCGGCTTTCCTACTAGATGGACTATCTAGCAGCTTACACAGAGAAGATATAAGAGAGAGAAGAGAAAGTTGTGTGTTGAGGTGTGTTTTGAAATGAAATATAATAGGCCTATTTATAGATTATAGAAAGTCACTATTTGACACTATTCCAACAACCCCCAAATAGTAACCGGACACTATTTCACCAACCCCAAATAGTAATCGTGCATAGTAACTTTACATAGTAACTTTGCATAGTAACTGAAGGAATTTCTACACATGCGGAAGTATTTATAACATTTATTTGCATAGAAATCCTAATTAATCATGCATATATTTCAAGAAAATAAGAAAATTACCTTGAGAGCTTCAAAAATTAGCAAGACCAGTTCTTGTTCTTCACCTTGCAATTACTCCTCAATGTATGGAGTGCTCTAATGGTATCCACCAAGAGAATTGAATGATGAAAAGAAAATAGAAAGAATTTGGCTAATCTTTGTTTTTACAAGATTCTAAAACTTGCAAAATGTTTGTACGTTGTGTTGCTCTTCTAAAACTTCACATCTTATAGCCATAGTCCTAGCTTAGAATATGTCATCCAAGATGCTTGTAATGATGAACTTTTATTAATTAATCTTTATTAATTAATCATTTAATGATTAAAACATTTTTAATCATTAATTCATTTTTAAACTCTTTAAAAATTATTCTCTCTATATATTTAATTACTCAAATTAAATATATAATTTATAATATTAAGAACTCCTTCTTAATATATATTTATATATTTATAAATAATTAAATCATATTTAATTAATTATAAAATTATTTATTTATTTATTTCTTAAATAAATAATCATTAGCCAATACAAATAATTTCCTTCATCTTCAAACTTAATATCTTTTATGGTGTGACCCTTTAGGTTCATAATTATGTCGGTAGTAGAAATAAATAATTATAAACTATTTATTATTATTTATACGAATTATAATTAATTCGTCAAAAATAATTATCGTTATAATTAAATTCATTCTACATCGTGAGTGATACTTTTGAAGGTATATCGCGACTATCCGAATAATATGAATTCATCGCTAGGAATATAGAACCTATTCAGTGAATGGTTACCGTACAATAAATTCCTTCTACCCTAATAATATCCCGATTAAATATAAGGCATAGATCTCGTGTCAAGCCTATCTAATTTAATCATATGATTTCTTATTCCTTATGTATAGTTCATGTTAATGCAAATTAGAAACTACTTTCTAATTTCATTCACTCTGGCCAGAGATTCCTGAACTACCGTATTAAGAATAGCATAGGATATTCACTTCCTTTACTGGAAGGGGTAGATCCTTTATTGATCGTTAACTATCTCCATATATAAATTCCAATGCCCAGAATAGAACTTATTAATTGCCCTTGAGACTAAGGACTAAACCAAAGCATTGTTCATTATATACAAGATGACTCTAACAATCTCAAGTCTAAGGATACTTGTACAACCATCACTATATGAACAATTACTGACACGTGAGTAAACTCTATTAATTGTTCAAGTGATCGAGTCATTTTCAGTGAACTCATTCCCCAATGAGCACCTACATACTAACTATAGTGTCACCACACAAATGCCTATGAGAACAGACATCCTTCGTATGAAGCAAGTATAATATGTACCGATCTTTACGGATTGACTAACTCCCAATTAGTTATCCTATGATCAGGAACAGTTTAAGTTTAGTGTTATCATCTTCTAGATCTCACTATTATAATCTCATTATAATTCTAGAAGTTTTACTCTAAAGTATGGAACATCTTATTTAAAACACTTTAAATAGATAAAGCCCGTAATAAAAACAAACAAGTCTTCTATAAATTTAAAGAAAATCAAATATGATTACATGAAAGCTCTTCCTAACTCATCTTACATGATTGGATTTAGGACAAAACCTTTCAATCTCCCACTTATACTAAAGCCAATCACTCTGGTATCTAATACTCATCTTATCCTTATGTCGATCAAAGTGATTCTGAGACAATGGCTTTGTTAGCGGGTCTGCTATGTTGTTATGTGTGTCAACTCTCTCGATATTGACATCTCCTCTTTCAATGATCTCCCTAATCAGATGAAACCGCCGCAATACATGTTTGGAGCTCTTATGAGATCTAGGTTCCTTAGCCTGCGCTATTGCCGCGTTGTTATCACAATACAACACAATAGGCTCCTCAATGCTAGGCAACTCCCAACTCAGAAACAAATTTCCTCATCCAAACGGCTTCTTTTGCAGCCTCACTTGCAGCTATATATTCTGCTTCCGCTGTGGAGTCAGCCGTTGTAGACTGTTTGGAACTCTTCCAACTAATCGCTCCACCATTTAGAGTAAACACGTACCCTGACATGGATTTGCTATCATCACTTTCTGATTGAAAACTAGAGTCAGTATAACCCTCTATTTTCAACTCAGATCCACTAAAAACAAGAAAAATATCCTTAGTCCTTCGCAAGTATTTAAGGATGTTCTTCACTGCTTTCCAGTGGTCTTCACCTGGATCGGACTGATATCTGCTTGTCACACTAATTGAAAGAGCAACATCAAGCATAATACATAACATCGCGTACATGATAGATCCTATTGCTGAAGCATAAGGAATCTTACTCATACGCTCTCTTTCCTCAGGTGTCTTAGGAGACATCTTTTCGGAAAGGGATACTCCATGGCTCATCGGTATGAGACCTCTCTTGGAGTTTTCCATGCTAAACCTTTTAAGCACTTTTTCGATGTATGTACCCTGGGTAAGACCTATCATTCTTCTAGATCTATCTCTATAGATCTTCATCCCGAGAATGTAGGATGCTTCTCCCAAGTCCTTCATAGTGAAGTTCTTCGATAGCCACACTTTGACTGATTGCAGCATCGGTATATCATTTCCTATAAGTAGTATGTCATCCACATACAATACAAGAAATGTTACCGCGCTCCCACTAACCTTCTTGAAGACACATGGTTCATCTATGTTTTTGATAAAACCAAACTCTTTGATTGTCTCATCAAAACGGATGTTCCATCTACGAGAAGCTTGCTTTAACCCATATATGGTTCGTAGCAACTTACACACTAATTGTTCATTTCCTTTGGAAACAAAACCCTTTGGTTGTGTCATATACACTTCCTCTTCAAGTTTCCCATTGAGGAAGGCCGTTTTCACGTCTATTTGCCAGATTTCATAGTCGTAGTAAGTAGAAATCGCAAGCAAAATCCGAATTGATTTTAACAGGGCTACAGGCAAAAAAGTTTCATCAAAGTCAATCCCTTGCCTTTGTCTGAATCCTTTTGCCACGAGCCTGGCCTTATAGGTCTCCACCTGGCCATCTGCTCCAATCTTTCTTTTGTATACCCATTTGCACCCAATAGGCTTCACATCCTCTGGTGCTTTAACCAAAGTCCATACTTGGTTGGTATACATAGAATCCATTTCAGATTTCATGGCACTCTGCCATTTCTCTGAGTCAACACTACTTATAGCCTCATTATAGGTCATAGGGTCATCATCATAAATGATTGACAACTCATTGTCATTCTCAATGACAAGGCCATAATACCTCTCAGGTTGGCAAGACACTCTATTTGACCTACGCACAGGCTGTTCTACAGAAGGTTGTTCTTTCTGAATATGTGCTTCCTCTTGAACCGTAGTAGTTTGTGCTTCTTGAACTTCATCAAGTTCAATTTTGCTCCCACTGTTCCCTTCAAGGATAAACTGTTTTTCTAAGAAGGTAGCATGTCTGGAGACAAATACCCTATGATCGATGTAAAAGTAATACCCTAAAGTCTCTTTAGGATATCCCACAAAACTACATTTTACGGATCGAGATTCCAGCTTATCAGGGTCAACTTTCTTGACATAAGTTGGACATCCCCAAATCTTAATGTGTTTAAGACTCGGTTTCCTTTCTTTCCATATCTCATATGGAGTTTGAGGAACAGATTTAGTAGGCACCTTATTCAGTAATATGCTGAGGTTTCCAATGCATAACGCCAAAGGAATACTGGAAGATCTGCATAGCTCATCATGGATGAACCATGTCTAACAAAGTTCGATTTCTCCTTTCAGATAACCCATTCAACTGTTGAGTATATGGAGGAGTGCACTGAGAGACTATACCATTTTCTTTGAGATAATCTAGAAACTCTCCACTCAAGTATTCACCACCTCGATCTGATCGAAGAGTTATAATACTATGTTTGGTTTGTTTCTCCACTTCATTCTTGTATTCTTTGAACTTTTCAAAGGCTTCAGACTTGTGTTTCATCAAATACACATATCCGAATCTAGATCGATCATCTGTGAAAGTAATGAAGTATGAAAATCCACCCATGGCTTGCGTAGACATTGGTCCACATATATCTGTGTGTACCAATCCTAGAAAATCTGCAGCCCTCTCTCCATGTCCACTAAATGGAGATTTTGTCATTTTACCCAATAGACAAGACTCGCATGTAGTTTATGATTCAAAATCAAAGGGGTCAAGTAACCCTTCCTTATGCAATGTCTGAAGTCTATTTTCACTAATATGACCAAGTCTGCAGTGCCACAAATAGGTAAGATTTTCATCATCCCTTTTCCTTTTATTAGTATGTTAAATTTGCAGTAAACTATGCTCTACGTAACATACATAAAGACCATTATTTAAAATACCACTACCATAAAGAACTTTATCTCTAAGAATTGAACATTTATTATTCTGAATAACAAACGAAAATCCATCCAAGTCTAACATGGGAATAGAAATAATATTCCTCACAATAGAGGGAACAAAATAACAATTATTTAAAACAATAGTCTTGCCCGTAGGCATATGTAAATCAAATGATCCTACGGCTTCAGCAGCAACTCTTGCTCCATTTCCCATCCGCAGAATCACTTCCGCTTCTTCAAGAGTCCTACTTCTCCTTAGTCCCTGCAACGAATTGCAAATGTGAGAACCACAGGCGGTATCTAATACCCAAGTAGAAATTTGACTTAGTGACATATTCACTTCAAGCATGAACATACCTGAATCAGAAGCGGGAGTCTCACTTCCCTTCTTCTTCTTCAATTCTGCAAGGTAAGCCTTGCAGTTCCTCTTCCAGTTCCCCACCTTCTTACAGTGGAAGCAAACAACTTTGCTTTTGGGTTCTTCTTTAACCTTGGCAGGATTAGGCTTCTCACCACCCTTCTTCTTCTTGGGAAAAGTCCTCTTCCGTTTCTTGGAAGTAGAGCCTTCACCAATAAGAAGAACAGAACTCTTCTTAGAAGGAAAGTTCGACTCAGCAGTTTTCAACATGTTATGAAGTTCAACCAAGCTAACATTCATCTTATTCATGTGAAAGTTCACAACAAACTGCGAGAACGAATCCGGAAGCAATTGCAAGACCAAGTCTTGGCATAGCTCCCCATTCATGACAAAACCAAGTTGCCCCAAACGTTCAATCAAATTGATCATCTTGAGCACATGGTCATTCACAGATGTTCCCTCTGTCATCTTACAACGGAACAACTCTTTTGATATCTCATATCGAGCTGTCCTCCTCTCTACATCATACAACTCTTGTAGATGTACAAGTATAATGTAAGCATCCATTTTCTCATGTTGCCTCTGAAGCTCAGGGTTCATAGATGCCAACATTACACATTGGGCAACATTTGCATCATCCATCCATGACTGATAGATTTGATGCTCATAATATGGTGCATCTTCAGTAGGGGTTTTAGGTAATGGTGAGTCTAGCACATAATCCAACTTCTCTGACTTGAGAACAATTCTCAAGTTTCGAAGCCAATCAGCATAGTTAGGACCAGTCAACTTGTTAGCATCAAGAATGCTGCGGAGTGATAGTGCAGAAGACATGATATATATAGTAAATCTGTAAATGATAAACACATAACAACACTCAGCAAATATTCAATTTCATTTTAAAAACACTATATGAATCGGGTCTTTATTCATAAGTGGCTCCCACTAGTTTATCTAATTTATACAACCCTCTATATGTATAACTGAGCATTCACATTGCTAGTGAGAATAGGGATCCTACTTTCCATCACACAACCCCGGCTGTGGCACGAAACGCCATGTGATGTTCCATAGGCAGACAACTCTTGTCAATTACATCTCATGTTATTCCCTCATAAAACTTTAGCCTCTTGAATCATTGAGTCACGGCTGTGGCACGACAAACTCAATATTCTAAGTCAAGTCAAACCCAACATCTTGTACAATTGAATCCGTCTCCAACGACCCACGGCTGTAGCACGTAACGACCATTAGATTCTAATACTTTGTACACATCTCTATGTAATAGTCAAGTATTTCTAATTTCGAAATCAAAGCCCTCGGCTGTAGCACGAAACGACAATGATTTAAAAATAAGAACTACTTTCTACCATGTTGGAAGGCTATGACCGACACAGGCCCGTTGTGTCTTTGACCATTTATTTACTTGATATTTAAAAGAGGGGTTTTAATCATATTAAGGTTACGAAACATTTTCGTTATAACCTAGATGTCTAACATGCTTAGTATGTTTAAAGAATCAGCCTAAATCTAGCATCTCATGTTCAACCTAGACATATATCATCTATATATTCATTCAATAAAACATAGGTAGGCATGTTAGATCATGTAGTACTCTTTTAAACTTATGTATGGATCATTTGTAGTGTTTAAAATCGTTAAACAGTCAAAACTAGTCTTAAAAACACTTTCCGGAAGCTATAATCGTTTCAAAATTATTTTTTATAAAATATTTGACCCCTCCATTAGAACCGTCTCGTCAATACGAATCTGACGATATATTGTACGCCCCAAACGGAGTCTCCAAGCTCCCAGAAAAGGACAGAGAATAAAACATCACATCTGTCACGCAATACAACGGTGCGTTACACACTTAAAAACAATTTTAAAACTAGTAACGCATGTTCTACATGCGTTTCCACCTATAACGCATTCAGCCAATGCATTACAGGGCTATCACTGCTTCTGACGTCATCATGACGTCAGCATGACGTCACCCAACATGTGATGGCGCGTGTAGTGCACGCGCGGCGCGTGGCCAGTTGGCGCGTGCGCTGCACGCGCTTGTTTCAGTCGCGCGTTTTCTTCTTTCTTTTTCATTACTCAACCGACAGTTTATATATAATTATATAATGTCCAGCCCACTACTAGTAGTAGGCCCGATGAATTGAGTCAAGCCCGCCACTTTGCAAGCCCACCAGCATATATTTTATATATATATTACTTAATAACAGATTATAATTATTAAATTCAAACTTCTTTAAAAATTCATAATTAATAATCTGTTTATTCAAAAAATATAATAAAAATATCCCGATTCTCTACAACACTTGTAGAATCTAAATCCAGAGTCAATTAATTTTAAAAAATTAATTTCGAATTAATTCATAATTAATTTGATTATAACTTCCATGAACTTCAAAAATTCATAATAAATCCATACAAGCTCTAAAAATTTTCAAAGTTTTTCTGTGATCTATATGCATCAAACCTAGGCTCTGATACCATTGAAGGAATTTCTACACATGCGAAAGTATTTATAACATTTATTTGCATAGAAATCCTAATTAATCATGCATATATTTCAAGAAAATAAGAAAATTACCTTGAGAGCTTCAAAAATTAGCAAGACCAGTTCTTGTTCTTCACCTTACAATTACTCCTCAATGTGTGGAGTGCTCTAATGGTATCCACCAAGAGAATTGAATGAAGAAAAGAAAATAGAAAGAATTTGGCTAATCTTTGTTTTTCCAAGATTCTAAAACTTGCAAAATGTTTGTACGTTGTGTTGCTCTTCTAAAACTTCACATCTTATAGCCATAGTCCCAGCTTAGAATATGCCATCCAAGATGCTTGTAATGATGAGCTTTTATTAATTAATCTTTATTAATTAATCATTTAATGATTAAAACATTTTTAATCATTAATTCATTTTTAAACTCTTTAAAAATTATTCTCTCTATATATTTAATTTCTCAAATTAAATATATAATTTATAATATTAAGAACTCCTTCTTAATATATATTTATATATTTATAAATAATTAAATCATATTTAATTAATTATAAAATTATTTATTTATTTATTTCTTAAATAAATAATCATTAGCCAATACAAATAATTTCCTTCATCTTCAAACTTGATATCTTTTATGGTGTGACCCTTTAGGTTCATAATTATGTCGGTAGTAGAAATAAATAATAATAAACTATTTATTATTATTTATACGAATTACAATTAATTCGTCAAAAATAATTATCGTTATAATTAAATTCATTCTACATCGTGAGTGATACTTTTGAAGGTATATCGCAACTATCCGAATAATATGAATTCATCGCTAGGAATATAGAACCTATTCAGTGAATGGTTACCGTACAATAAATTCCTTCTGCCCTAATAATATCCCGATTAAATATAAGGCATAGATCTCGTGTCAAGCCTATCTAATTTAATCATATGATTTCTTATTCCTTATGTATAGTTCATGTTAATGCAAATTAGAAACTACTTTCTAATTTCATTGACTCTGGCCAGAGATTCCTGAACTACCGTATTAAGAATAGCATAGGATATTCACTTCCTTTACTGGAAGGGGTAGATCCTTTATTGATCGTTAACTATCTCCATATATAAATTCCAATGCCCAGAATAGAACTTATTAATTTCCCTTGAGACTAAGGACTAAACCAAAGCATTGTTCATTATATACAAGATGACTCTAACAATCTCAAGTCTAAGGATACTTGTACAACCATCACTATATGAACAATTACTGACACGTGAGTAAACTCTATTAATTGTTCAAGTGATCGAGTCATGTTCAGTGAACTCATTCCCCAATGAGCACCTACATACTAACTATAGTGTCACCACACAAATGCCTATGAGAACAGACATCCTTCGTATGAAGCAAGTATAGTATGTACCGATCTTTACGGATTGACTAACTCCCAATTAGTTATCCTATGATCAGGAACAGTTTAAGTTTAGTGTTAGCATCTTCTAGATCTCACTATTATAATCTCATTATAATTCTAGAAGCTTTACTCTAAACTATGGAACATCTTATTTAAAACACTTTAAATACATAAAGCCCGTAATAAAAATAAACAAGTCTTTTATAAATTTAAAGAAAATCAAATATGATTACATGAAAGTTCATCCTAACTCATCTTAAATGATTGGATTTAGGACAAAACCTTTCAGTAACTACGCATAGTAATACTATTTTTGTATCTCTTGGGCTTCTTTCTTCTGTTTTATTCTGCTGTTTTAATTCATCTCTTGAAATATTATGTCTGTCCTTGATCATCAATAGGCTTTGGCAATTCTTTCTGTAAATTAATGTGTTGATCCTTCTCGTATGTGCTGACACTTAGTGTGCTGGTCTAGTTAACAAGTGACTAGCACTGATCTTGATCTTCACACCTTCGTTACATTCCAATTGATTAGCCTGTAGCAGTATATTCAAATTATGTAAATACATGGAATCTTTTTGGCTCTTCAACTGAATCATCTGTACATCTTATTCTGTCACTGAGGCTTGAACATGTTAATGAACTTCTTACAGCGACTAGATCCTTGTTGGTGCCTGTTCTTCAAATTTCACGATCCCTGTATAGATTTAATATTATTTATCTTTTATCCTAGTTGAGTTAAGATATCCTCTATTACATATTAAATTACATTATGCTTTACAACCTTTTTTGTCACGAACCTCGTAACTCCATCAACTGAACTCAATGTTAGTGTGTCCATCAACTACATGCGGCAAAGATAACCTAAACAACTCATCCCATCTTCCTCCTCAATCCTTGTTTGACCTGAAGACATCACCTATCCATCCGACCTAAAGACATCACGTGTTTGATAAGCTTATGTGGGAAAGATAATTTTTCTATCCGCGAAAACAGCTTCATCCTACTTGACCTAATGTAAGCATCATTTTTTTTTAATTTTTATTATGTATAAAAAGCTCATATTATTTTTCAATATTACAAATATTCCCTTTACTAAAATTTATTAGTTTAATTATTAAAAATATTTATTTAAAAAATTAATATAATATAAAGTAATATATTTTATTAAAATCGGATGTATACTACATATTAGTATATTAATCTCTTTTAATTTTTTATAAAATTTTAAAAAGTAAGCGTTATTGTATTTTATTTTATATATTTATGACTAACATTTTTTTTGTTACATTACAGATAAAATAATAACTCTGTATACAACAAGGTGTAAAGTCATTCCCGAGCTCTATTAAAATTTCGGGGTTTTTTTCAAACACTAAAGTACAATATTTAATTACATGATTACCAATTTATTTTAATTGGTTGTGTAAAACTGGTCATGCAAAGGAATCTTATTTTTTTTCTGCATAGGGCTTCATCCACTGATATGGTTACCGATTTGTTTTTTGCAAACAAAAAGGCCGTGCAGCCTTCTACATCAGTTTTATCATGTGTTGATTAGTCCACATATATTAATCTATGTTTCTTTTCTAAGAAAATTTAATCACTTTATTTCGGTACGTATATATTATTATCAATATGATTGTGTTGCTTTTCTAAGAAAATTTAATCACTTTGTTTCGGTACGTATATATTATTATCAATATGATTTTGCTTCAATTATTAACTCATATGATGATACTCTCTTAACACTATATCAATATTTGCAGGTCCATTTGATCGATAGTTGTCGTATTACAAAAATTTATGGATTTTGGTTCAGATTTTATGAAGATTCTGTACAAGGATGGAATGCTCCTCTAAAATCTAGGGTTAAGAACTGGAAATTGATACGTGGCTAAATGATAATATGTAATTTAGTCAAGTATATAAAATACATTTGATAATTATTAATATTTTTTAGGGCTTTTTTCATAAATAAATAGGGAAAAGTAAATTTTTGCACATTTACTTTTGTTAAGAATAACTATTTGCAATTTTATTAAACTAAGTTTCTAAATTGCAAAAATACTAGAAATTAGGGCACCACTTCCCCCTGCCCAGCCTGCCCAGTTCGACTTTTTTTTTTTTAAGGTGGGGTGCTATTTTGGTGGATTTGGGTTGCAAGACCCCGCAGGGGCATATTCAACTGAATGCAACCACATGCAACTAAATTTCTGATTTTAAGTTCCATAAGAAAATGACAATTGAAAAATGCAACTTTCTTATGCAACTGAATGCAACCACATGCAAATAAATTTCTGATTTCAAGTTCCATTTTTTAATTGTCATTTTCGACCTCTTTTTTGAACTATATATATATATATATATATAGTTCAAAAAAGAGGTCAAAAATGACAACTAAAAAATGGAACTTTCTTATGCAACTGAATGCAACCACATGCAACTAAATTTCTGACTGCAACCACATGCAAATGAATGAAACTTTCATTTTTCAGTTGCATTCAGTTGAATATGGCCCTTGGCGGGGCCTTGCAATCCAAATCCACCAAAATCACACACCTTAAAAAAAAGTTGCATGTGGTTGCATTCAGTTGAATATGGCCCCTGGCGGGGCCTTGCAACCCAAATCCACCAAAATCATCCCACCTTAAAAAAAAAGGTTGCATGTGGTTGCATTCGGTTGAATGTGGTTGCATTCAGTTGCAACTCAAATCCACCAAAATAGCGCCCCACCTTAAAAAAAAAAAAAAAAAGTGGTTGCATTCGGTTGCAACTCAAATCCACCAAAATAGCACCCCACCTTAAAAAAAAAAGTGTTGAAGTCTGTTGAAGTCGGCCGGGAAAGAAGGGGAGAGGGGTGAGAGTTAGTATTTTTGCAATTTTGAAACTTAGTTTAGTAAAATTGCAATTAAGAAAGTATAAGATAGTAAATATGCAATTAAATAAAGGAGATGGTATTTTTGCAAATAAAAACTTTAAACCTAGTATTTTTGGTAAATACTCTATTTTTTATTGTGTGTTAATATTAAATGTTCTTGTCATGTGTTTAATATATATATAATTACTCATTTAAAATAAAAATTATTAATAACATGATATATATATATATATATATATATAATATGAATTTTAAAATATAAAAATTTGTCTCTAGAATATTAAAATAAGTACTACATCTTATAATGACTCATAATTGTAATAATTTATTTAAAAATAAAATTTATTAATAACATCATATATATATAATTTGAATTTTTAAATATAAAAATTTGTTTCTAAAATACTAAAATAAGTACAAATATTTTATGATGACTCATAATTATATTAATATATTTAAAAATAAAAATTATTAATAAAATGATATATGTAGTTTAAATTTTAAAATGTAAAAATTTAATTTTAAAATAATGACTCATAATTGTATTAATCTACTTAAAAATAAGAATTCTTAATAACATAACATATATAATTTGTATTTTAAAATATATAAATTTATTTTTTAAATTTTAAGTTCAACATCATATTTTTCAAAAATAAAAATTGTAATAATACTAATCTGTATAATATATATAGTTTGTATTCTTATATGTTATAGTGTTACACGCATGAAATCAATAAAACATCTATTAGGGTTTCACGATGTTTAATCCATTTAATACGAATAAAGGATTAAGAGTAATATACTAGTCTGTATTGAGTAAACTTGATTTGCATTTAGCAACCATGTTAAACTTTGATAAATATCTTTTTACCAAATACTCCTATTTTTAAAATTTGACGAACTTGTTCATTTATCCAAAATTCCGGGAGGAATAGACGAGACTATAACATGTGTTAGGACTGCAAAAACATATTAACGAGTGTGCAACAATTTGAAGCCATAACAGACCACAAATGTATGGGCAAGTCTTTCCTTAGACCCCTCTATTCCTTGTCATCACTAGGCACTACGACACCCAAAAAGGACCAACTATCTTACTTATGTTCGGTAGGCAGACTCGCAGAAGCATTCAACACCTTCGCAACATACATTTATGCAGACCCAAATCTCTTTGCTATTCTCCTTCAAGGATGTCTCAAAAACCATCTTCTCCCACTCACCAAACAGCTTCACTCCATTATTATCACTTCTGGTTGTTCATCAGATAAGTTTGTTTGTAACCATTTATTGAATGTTTATTCTAAGTTTGGACTAGTGGGCATTGCAGGTGCACTGTTTAATGCAATGCCAAGGAAAAATATCATGACCCATAATATTTTGATTGGTGGGTATGTTCAGATTGGTGATTTGGAGAGTGCACGCAAGGTGTTTGATGAAATGCCTAAGAGAAATGTTGCGACTTGGAATGCGATGGTTGCGGGGTTGACGCAGTTTGAGTTTAATGAGGAGGGGGTGAGTTTGTTTTGTAGAATGTATGAGATTGGGTTTTTTCCCGATGAATTTACGCTTGGTAGTGTGCTTAGAGGGTGTGCTGGGATGAAAGATTTGAGAATGGGTAGGCAGGTTCATGGGTATGTGGTGAAATCTGGATTTTTGGTAAGTTTGGTTGTTGGGAGTTCTTTGGCACATATGTATATGAAATGTGGTGATTTTGGAGAGGGGGAGAGGTTGATTAATGGGATGCCGGTTCATAGTTTAGTTGCTTGTAATACACTCATTGCGGGAAGAGCGCAACGAGGTTTATCTGAGGGTGCTTTGGATCAGTATAATATGATGAGAATGATAGGTTTTAGACCGGATAAAATTACGTTTGTTAGTGTATTGAGTTCATGCGCAGAATTAGCAACGATTGGACAAGGGCAACAGGTTCATGCAGATGCATTCAAGTCGGGAGCTTGTTCATCTATTTCAGTATTGAGTTCGTTAGTTAGTATGTATTCGAGATGTGGGTGTTTGGATGACTCTATAAAAGTGTTCTTAGAGAATGAGGATGCTGATGTTGTTCTGTGGACTTCAATGATTGCAGCTTATGGATTTCACGGGAGAGGAAAGGAAGCTATCCAGCTGTTTAATCAGATGGAGCATAAGGGATTAGAAGCAAATGAAGTTACTTTCTTGAGCTTGCTTTATGCTTGCAGCCATTGTGGCATGAAGGATGATGGGGTTGCATTTTTCAATTTGATGAAGGATAAGTATGGACTAAAACCTCGTGTAGAGCACTACACGTGCATGGTTGATCTCCTTGGGAGGTCTGGTCGTCTGGAGGAAGCAGAAGCTTTTGTTAGATCTATGCCAGTAAAGGCAGATGCAGTCATATGGAAAACTTTGTTATCGGCATGTAGAACATATAAAAATGCAGATATGGCTAAAAGGATAGCTGCAGAAGTACTTAGCCTTGATCCTCATGATGCAGCTTCTTATGTGCTGCTTTCAAGTATTCAAGCCTCTGCTAAGAGATGGCAGGACGTGTCAGATTTGAGGAAAGCAATGAGAGATAGGAGGGTGAAAAAAGAGCCTGGTGTAAGTTGGTTTGAATTAAAGAATCAGGTTCACGAGTTCTGTACAGGTGACAATTCCCATCCGAAGTTAATGGAGATTAACACATACTTGGAAGAACTTACAGCAGAATTAAAGTTAAGGGGTTATATACCTGATATGAGCTCTGTTCTGCATGATATGGATCTTGAAGAAAAAGAGTACAACTTGTTACACCATAGTGAAAAGTTGGCTATTGCTTTTGCTTTAATGAGCACACCGCCGGGTGTAACAATAAGGGTGATGAAGAACTTGCGGGTATGTACCGACTGCCATATTGTTTTCAAGTACATATCAGAGATCAAGAACAGAGAAATTGTTGTTCGGGACAGCAGTAGATTTCATCATTTCAAAAATGGACAGTGTTATTGCGGAGATTACTGGTGAGGGTACAACACTAAAGTCAGCAGTGTTGTTGACTTCTTTCTGTTACCTTTAGTAATAAATATTTTTATCGAAATAATTTTAGATATGTTATTGAATTTCTCTTAACCAACGTGCAACCCAGTTTTCTAAAATCACTTAACTGTGTCTAGGATCTAGATCCGTGTTCTAAAGTGTGCTCATCGATTGTGTTAGGTTGCCCTGCAGTTGATGCATAGTTGATAGAATCGTGCTTACCCTGTTTCATGGTATAAATTCCTAAACTAGCTTTACCATTTAAAATATCTCATTAATATCCGATCTCATGTCACAATTTATTTTTCTATCATCCATAGATACTAGCTTTTATACTCCTTTGGAGATGGATTTTTTTTATTTTTTTTGGTTTCTCCGTTCTAATTTTCATACTCCTTTGGAGATGGATTGTTTTTTGTTTTTTTAATACCCAGAAGCCGTTTGCCGTTATTTTTCTAAACCGCAAAATAAGTTTTTACCAAGGTTTTGGCCCAGCACTATAGCTTATACTTTGTCACGGCAACTGCGGCAAACATCAGAAACATGGCACCAGCTCAATCCATTGTGCAAGCACAACTAGCTAGAATAATGGCCTCGCTCTTTTGTTTTTCCGGGCCCTCTGTCCTACGTTTGTTCACTACTTCATTGGTTGTGTCCCTGTTTCTTTTTCTTTCTTTCCTATATCAGTTCAGAGTTCAGACACACAGGCAGTTTGATCAGACAAAATACTCAGGAGGCCTGCCCCACTCCTAGTAATCCCTTTCAAATAACCAAAAAAAATAAAATCAACTGTCACATCTCACATAAGAGTTGAAAACAGAAGCAGGAAGTTACCAATGATATGACCACCTGTAGTATCAAATTATAAACAAAACCAAGCTTATCAGAAAGGCTAAAAAAAGGCTAGACACATTAACAGTTCAAAAATATTCAATCAAAGATACATATTTGAAATTATTTTCAAGTCTTCTTATATCCACAATGCTTTTGTCAGGTCAAACAAAAGGAAAAATCCATACCAGCTATTCCATCAAATCATTTTATCTAGCCTCCCTGTACTCTACCAATGGCCACTAACAAATCCACAACTTATTCTCTGCAGATGTACCACTTGTATCAACGCAAATCAACCCTCCTCGATGAATAAGTATAGAGAAGTTCCTTTCCGTGCACGTAACAGACCATGAGGTTTTGCTTCAATAACATACAATCAGATTGATTGTTTTCTTTAAGATCCAACTACATAGGAGAACTTAAGATCCCTGCTTCCATTCAGACAATTGAATTTAACCCTTGAATTGAATATTCAAGAAGATTCCGAAGAGAACAAAGAAAAACTTTGAGAAATGACTATTCCTTAAGTTTGACCTGGATACGTTCATTCAGTCTCTAAGCTCAACTGGATAGAACCAATTCTTCAGCACCATGAATTCATCCAGACTTCTTCAAGGAAGAATACAAGCAGGCAGTACTTAACCTTCTGTTCTCCTTCTATAAGAAACTAAATTTTCCAAAAGAGGCCAAGTATACCGAAAAGTAACAAAAAGGAAATCAAAGGTAAGCTACTAGTTCTGAACTTAAAAATCTAAAATGATCACCCAACAAAAGAACATGCCACCAGCAGATCTGAAATATATGTTCCAGTGGAGAAGGGACCCAAAGTGAATAAAAGAACAAACCAGATCAAAGATATCAAGGAGATATGTCATACTCTGCTTCAGAAGAAGCTGGAGAATCAGTAGCATCAGCAAGATTTTCCAGCATTAATATGACTTCACTTGTGTCATCCAGATAATATTTGGCTTTGCTAGGCTTTTGTCCAACTGTGCATGCAAACACAGAAGTGTTGGAAGAAAGAATATTTGCTGATATTGCACTGCCGATGATTTCAAACATGTCCTCGTCAGATCTATCATCACCAATGCAAAGCACAAAATCAGCTTGCTCCCCCGTTTCAGCCATTGAAGTGAAGATCTTTTCTGCAACTAGGCCTTTGCTGACTCCCTGAGAAAAAGAGCAGGAGAGGTGCAGGTTCAGTCACTAATAGAACATTTAAGCTCCATAATACCAACTTATAATAAGAAAAAAATGGAAAAAATGAATACGAATACGTGAAGTGGTGAGAGGATGCTGGATTTGCTATTGACAAAGAAAAGCTTTGGTATCCAAAAATTTTAAAATGAAAACAATTGATATCAATACCAAGACTCAGTCTTATTCTTTTCGAAACAAGTACAGATTTAAAAACAGAAACAAGTACAGATCTAAAAACATTTTTACAGAAATTTATTATATTATTCTAAAAAGTGATAAAACTCATGTATAACCAATATGAAAATGACTTGGAACATCTCGCAAATAATACCGTGAGTCTATTCAACTTATCTTTGATAGAAAGTTTATTGTAAAATATTGTCACATGTCATTTGCATACATTTCCTTTAGTATTAGAAAAATGACTAAATATAAGCAAGAAACAGATCCACGGTCAGCATCGTGAAATGCAATATTATAAAAAAATTAGTAAGTCGGATAGTAATATTTGCCTGAGGTTTGACTTCTACGATGAATTGACCACTTTTCACAGCGACAGGTTCATTTGCTAAAACACTCTCCAAATGATCTAACATCTCCTTTGCCTGGGAAAATCCGAATACTGGGTCTGCATCCCTGTACTGCCATACAAGAGCACTTTCCTTTGTTTCAATAGAAGAACCATCTGTTGCCTCGGTATATAATTTCATTACAGGTTTAGCCATCTCCATCCAACCAAATTCATTACTTTGACCACAAACTTCCCATTCTTCATCATTTGACTTCCTGAAAGATTTATAAATAAGCAGTTAAGATACTTAACTGAAACTTGTATTCTTAAGAAGGCTTGACTAGTTTACTAGCATTACAGTGAGCATATATATGCTCTAGGTCTTGACATTTAACTCCTGAAAATCACTGTGTTTCAAGTCTCGGTAAATGTGTTTCAATAAATAATTGGATAATATGCTTTCACCAATATTAGAAGTTTCCAATTAGCTTTCGAGAAGAGAGTTCTAAACAGCAACTGCATAGCTAACAAAATTCTACAGATTGGACTTTTTATTTTTATCATGTCATTTCGCTGCTGACGCAAATAATACCAATTTCTCATTGATCTAGTGTAATGTGAGATTCTTTCAATGAGTGTGCACGCTAATGGACAAACGAGGAAAAACTAGACAGAAGCCCGTTATAGAGTCTGATTTAAACAACTTCAACAATAAGAATGTACCACCATGATATAGGTAAATATTAAGATTGCTATTATGTAAGAAACTATTCTCCAGTGCCTCCAGTCCACACAGCCATGAGTGCGACTGATAGGTCCATAATTAATCATATTTTTAATACCTATTTTATGTCCGTTTTCGTAATTTTATTAATTAATAAATTGTTTTATTTTGTTTTGTAGGAAAATAAATAAAAACAGATTTCTAGCAGGAAAAGGTGCAAAAAGGGAAAGGAGGTGGAAAATACTTGAAGAAAAGGAAATTGGAGGAAAAATCGATTACTTATTGAAGAAGAAAAGGAAATTGAAGAAATTATATTCAAGATTGGATTGTAATCAAAGGGGCCAAACCCAATATTTTCCCCTATATATATGGCCTTCTCCCTTGTAATTTGAGACACCTAGAATTTGATAGCTCTTTATTTTCTTGCTTTTTACTTTCGTTGGTAGCTTTTATCCGACATACTCGTCTGAATTATTAATATTTTTTAGTTCTTCTTTTCCTTCTTTCGTGCGTTCACTTGTTTCAAATCTTCTGCTACGACCTTACTATTTGATTACATGCATGCTTCATTAGTTAACTAGATTTATTAATTTATTATATAAATACTTGCCATTCACGTTATTAATATTAGGCTTATTAAGTTTCTGACCATATATAGATTAAAGTTAGTTTTGTTAAAATCGTTGATTCATGTTTACTTGGTATTATTATAATTGTTTCGTTATTTTTATAATCATGAATAGCTAATTCTCTTGCCCTAGGATGAAGATGAAGTTAAATTAATTCCCCTTGATTTCTTCTCGTTCCTATTAATTGATTCTCATAATTTTTCTTGGTGCTTAATTATTCAATTGACAAAGTGATTTTGATATATTATTGTTACCGGATTTGTTTTTCATAGCCTATGCTTGCTCCTTGAAGTTTTGATAGGTTATTGTTAGATAACAAGTTTCATAGTATATGCTTGTCTCGTTGATTGATATATCTTATTTTTGAAGAAAAGAGGATTGATTTAGGGCGAGTTGATATTATTTGTGATTGATTAACGGATTCGGATTCTTAGGTTTTCCATATTATTTGATAATCTTTGTTAATTAGTTTAATTAGGTTAATTAAAACTCATCTCAAACCTATTTGTCTAGTTCGCCTGATTTAATTATTAGGGTTTTGAAAATTCATAGTCTCTGTGGATCGACCTGTATTTGCTACAATTAACCACTGTGCGCTTGCAGTTATTTTACACATCAAGTTTTTGGCGCCGCTGCCGGGGACTATTGGTAATTTTCACTCCTTGATATTAATTCTTCGGATTAGTTTCTTGTTTTTTTTTTTTGTTTGTTTTTTTAGGGAATTGTGAAGCGGAGAAAAGCTTGGACAAGAAGATCGCTAGAAGGCCTCGCTGTCTCTTTTGAAATTTTTAGAAGCGCTTTTCGGTATTCCGTATCACCTCTCTCTATTTTTCTTTCTTTCTCATTATTAAAAAACACAAAAAAAAAATTAAAAATTCAAAAAACCCAAAAATATTAGTTAGTTAATTGTTTGTTAAACCAATTTGCTGCATCATTCATTCTCTCACACAGGATCACATCATCTAGATTTCTTTATTGTATTTATTGCTGTCCATCTTATAAAATTGTGGTGATTGCTGGAGGAAAGAGGTACGTACAATTTAGAATAGAACACGTAGTGTAGTGCATCCATAAGTGTTTATTTTCTTGTTCTTTGTGTGTTGCATCATTCAATCAATCTTAAGGGTGCCACCCAATTACAAGATAAGGTGAGGGATTTCATCACCCTTTCCTTGGCCCACAAATCACTAATTCCTTCATCTTGCATTCCCCTTTCCTTAATAAAACTAAGTAGACGTTAGCCCCTAGGATCTCACGCTCAATTAGGAAGAGAATCTAGGAGGAACAAATCACTAAGTATTCTTTCGTTTGGTGTCTAGGCAAGCGTGACGCTTACCTGGCTAATTTGGATTGGTGTCTAGAAAGGTGTTTAGCCTCTTGGCAATGCTTGCACCTGCCTGGCCAGTCAGGACGAATGCTTTTTGAGTTGTGACTTTTAGTAGTATCTTATTGTTAGGAGCAAGGTCTAGATTTTTCTTAGGATAATATAGATTTTTTTTTCTTTTTGATTTTTCAATTTTTTTTGGTGTTTACTTATAGTTCTTGTCTGCTACGTGGCTAATTGTTTACTTCTCTTGTATGCAAAGTGCTTGGGTTCGAGACACTACATCTAGATTAGTAAGACAAACCAATCTGTCATCTCCTAAAGTAGTAAGGCAACTTGAGTTCTCTTCACCCACTAGAATTGAGTCAAAAGAATTAGAAGTTCAACCCGTAGTCATGGCTGTTTCACTTAAAGACCGTTGTTACCCCGCTCGTACCGCTCAACCCTCATGCATAGTCTTACCCGCAGTAACCGCGAATAACTTTGAAATCAAACATCACAACATTAGCATGTTACCTAGGTTTGCTGGGGTAGAGGGAGAGGATCCATATCTTTTCATTCGAGAGTTTGAGGAAGTGTGTGCATTACAAAAACTTCAACAATTGAGTGAGGATTCCATTAGGCTCAGGCTTATTAATTTTGCTTTGAAAGAAGATGCTAAACAGTGGTTGTATAGTCTACCCGTTAATTCTATTTCCACATGAGAGGGATTTGTTGCTATCTTTCTAAAAAAATATTTTCCAAACCATAAGGCAAACAGACTTAGGAATGAAATCAATCAATTTCAACAAAATCGGAATGAGTCTTTTTGGAAATATTTTGATAGATTTAAAAAGCTATTGTCTAAGTGTCCTCAACATGGTATAGAAAAATGGAGACTTTGTAAAATTCTTTATGAAGCCTTAGATAGCCAAACCACTGCTTTGTTAGAGTCTATGTGTAATGGTAAGTTTATGGACAAAGATGAAGATGAAGCTTGGCAATTTTTTGAGGAGTTAGCTGAAAGAACAATGTTGTGGGAGTCAACTAGGGAACCTAATCAGGAAGCTGAAAAATCTAACTCATCTAAGGGCTTACACACAGTTGGTAATTCTATTGCAACCGAAGCTAAGTTAGCTACACTCACTAGACGTCTAGAAGCCTTAGAAACCAACAATGTGTCATCTCAAATGTCTCTCTGTGCAAACTGTAGTTCTCCAAATCATGTGGTAGAGAATTGCCCTGAAATTGAACAAGTCAATGCAATGTTTCAACCTAGAGTTAGGAATGATCCTTATGCACCCACATACAATCCTGGTTGGAAGAGTCACCCAAATTTCTCATGGAACCAAGGTCAATACAATCAGTATAATCAAAACCCTCAACCTGCTTTTCAAAAGCCCAATCCTGGCCCATACCCAACTCAAAATCCTAATTCCTATCCTCCTCAAAATCTTGGTCATTATCCAAACTCAATCCCCATGAATCCTCCTGGTTTTGCTGAATCTGATAAGAGATTCAATTCTTTAGAAAAGAGTATTGAGGCGTTATTGAAATCTCAAGCTAATCTAACTCAATCTCAACAATCTTTTATGCAAACCATGACCCAAGATAGGCAGTTACTAAATTCCAACACTCAAGCCATATCTAAGCTAGAGGTCCAAGTCAGTCAATTGGCAAACACAATCAATGAGAGAGAGAAAAATAGATTTCCTAGTCAACCCGAGACAAATCCTAAATTTCAGCAAAATCAAAAGTCTCATGAAAATGTAAATTCTGTTATCTCTCTAAGGTCTGGTAATCAATTCAACAATCATGCTGGTGTCAATACTCAAGAAGAAGATAAGCTAACATCTGAACCAAATCCTTTACTCTTGAATCCTAGTCTTAAGCAATCTTCAAATTCCGAGAGTTCTGAAGTAGATAAAGCTGATGAGTCACCACCATCCGATGAACCACCTTCGAAACCCCACTCTGATGTGTCTAATGAAAAAGTCTTTAAGCCGAAAGCCCCATTTCCTCAAAGACTTACTTCAAACAAACAATCTGATCAGTTAGATAAGATTTTGGAAGTCTTTAAGCAAGTCAAGATTAACATTCCTCTTTTAGATGCGATTCAACAAGTTCCCTCTTATGCCAAGTGTCTAAAAGATTTATGTACTCATAAAAGAACCACTCATGTTCCTAAGAAAGCTTTCCTAACATCTCATGTTAGCTCTATCTTGTCAAATCAAATCCCTGTGAAGTATAAGGATCCTGGTTGTCCTACCATCTCTTGTGTCATAGGTGATACTTTCATTGATAAAGCTTTACTCGATCTAGGAGCTAGTGTGAATCTTCTTCCATTATCTGTCTATCAAGCCTTGGGTTTAGGTGAACTTAAGAAGACTAGTGTCACTCTTCAGTTAGCTGATCGTTCTGTTAAAACTCCAAAAGGTATAGTGGAAGATGTGTTGATTAAGGTTGGTGATTTTGTATTCCCCGTTGATTTTGTTGTTCTAGAAACCGAACCAGTCAAAACTCTCAAAAATCAAATTCCTATCATTTTAGGAAGGCCTTTTCTTGCTACCTCTAATGCTTTGATTAACTGTAGGAATGGTTCGATGAAACTCACTTTTGGTAACATGACGATAGATCTTAATGTCTTCAATGTAGGAAATCAACCTAATGAGCTTTTTGAACAACCTGTAGAAGTTAATTTGATAGATGAGGTTGTTTCATGGTCAAATATTGAGGATAGTACAATTGAGTCTTTTCTTGAGGAAGATGTTATGTTAGAGTATGAGAGTAATAAAGAACTTCATGAGTTGTATAGAAATTTTTCTTCTGATGAGATGTTAGATGAATTGAATGTCATTTGTTCTAAGCATGAAACCCAACTTGAGGATATTTCTTTTGATCCTAAGTCCGTTGTTAAGACTTCTGTTGGTAAGCCACCCACTTTCGGTCCTAATCCATCTTTTTCCATTCTTAATCAGTCTTTGATAGTTGATAATGAAACTCATCATGTTCTTTCTAGTGACTTAGTTCATAACCAAGAATTTCAAGTGATCAATTTGCTTAAACAACATAAAGAAGCGTGTAATTGGTTTATGAATGATGTTAGTGGTATGAGTTTTATTCTGGTATATGATCAAGTTTCTCTAGTGGATAATGAAGTCTTTGTGGGTGTGTTTCACATGTTTGATGATTGTGTTACATGTGGTGTTTTTCCTCGATCTGGTATTGGTTAGTATATCTGTTTCGTAATGTATATCCCATATAGTCAAGTTTAGGTATGGGGGAGTGTGTATGAGTGTTATAGGTAATAATGTTTCTCCGTCATGCCTTATCAGGTATTCTCGTCCTTTTCCTTTGTCATTTTTCTCTCATTTGCATACATTGAGGACAATGCGTGATTTAGGTATGGGGGAGGGATTTAGTAGTATTCTTATAAAAAAATTCAAAAAATGCAAAAAAACTCAAAAAAAATTGAAAAATGAAAAAAATACAAAAATAATTCTAGCCTTGTGAAACGATTACTTGCTATAAGTAGGCTTGATGCACCCTTACATGCTATAGTACTCTTGTGTTTCTGAAACTTTTGATTGAAAAGTGATATGCTAAGTTCTTGTGCACACACATACACTAGCAAGTTGAAACTAGTAGACTTATAGAATGTTGTAAGTAATTAAAAGGACATGAATATGTGCAAGAAGATTTGGTTTCCATGCTTTGAGTACAAGTAGGTGCATAAAAGAGATTTTTGCTTGGGATTGATTATGTTTTGCCACCAAGTGAGATTTTGAGCCTATATGCATATCTTTTGCATTTTATATTCGTTTGCTTGAGTGTCCACATGTTGTTTGCATTGCTAGCACTTGTTTGAGACCTTTCTTGAAATGCATGACATTATTTGATGATAAGATGATAAAGGCATTTAGGAATAACCAATTATTATCCAAATTACCACACCCTTTACATGTGATCAATTAGTTACCCCTTTGAGCTTAATCCTATTTTTTCGGTGACACACCACATTACTTGCCTAGACCTTTTTGTTGTACAGCCTTACGTATACTTGATCCCAATTGTCAAAGGCTAGTAGTAAGTTGAGGGAGTAATAAGGTGTGTGAGATGGGGTTTACTTTTGTTCATTACTTTTTGGGAAATATTGGGTTTTGTTGCTTACTTGTCAGTCGTTATTCAATAAATTCTTGAAGAAGGATTGTGGTTTCTTATATATTTATATTATCTATCTTAGCTTTCCAGAAAAAAAAAAGAAAAAAAGAAAAAAAGAGAAAAAAAATTGAAAAAAAAAAAATCATATGAGAGCATACTTATGTTTATGTGTTTTGTGCGATCCTTCTTCATTTGACTAGTCAAGCATTTTGTTGGAAAAAAAATCAGAAAATATGTGTGGGGAGGATGTATGGTGCTGTGTATGATTTATAATGATTCCTGCTAGCTTTTGACACTTCACCTTATTTGGCTTTATTTGACATACCTTGTCCTTAGCCCCGTTACAACCCAAATAAAAGACCTTTTGATTATCATCATTAATGTATGTTGTGTTAAAGTTAGATTGATACCAAATGTCAAGCATGCTTATGATTTTGTTGGAATTGAGTGATACACTTACCATTGTTCTTGAGTGAATATTCTTTTGTGAGTGAAAGGTGAGTTATTGCTTGTTTTATGCATATGAGATCCCAAGTTTTGACTTTAAGGTGTACTCTTGTGGGCTTAGCATGGTTACCAACTTATTTTTACACTTGACGTGGACTTCTAATGACCGCTGCATATTTCTTTGAGTAGACTATGTGAATACTTGCACCTTACACACCAAGACATTGCAAATTCACTTTGATTTCTTAAGTTGATGTAGCATGAGATGACTTGTATGTGTGGTGTTGCATTGACCAATCTTTTACATGAGCTAGATGGATTTTGTGGGTATATTCACTATAGGCCCTCACGAGACCTCACTCGTCCACTAGGGCTGTCTAGGGGTTTAAAGGGCTTGTTGCATATGCCAAATGCAACCGTGATCACCTACGGAAGTGGTATTATATATTAGATAGTATTTTATTATATATTTTTCTCGAGGACGAGCAAAAGATAGGTATGGGGGCATTTGATAGGTCCATAATTAATCATATTTTTAATACCTATTTTATGTCCGTTTTCGTAATTTTATTAATTAATAAATTGTTTTATTTTGTTTTGTAGGAAAATAAATAAAAACAGATTTCTAGCAGGAAAAGGTG
The DNA here is from genome assembly GCA_036435485.1 of Saposhnikovia divaricata. Taxonomy (NCBI): domain Eukaryota; kingdom Viridiplantae; phylum Streptophyta; class Magnoliopsida; order Apiales; family Apiaceae; genus Saposhnikovia; species Saposhnikovia divaricata. The sequence continues at coordinate 120,436,790 of CM071601.1, read as the reverse complement.
CAAAAAGGGAAAGGAGGTGGAAAATACTTGAAGAAAAGGAAATTGGAGGAAAAATCGATTACTTATTGAAGAAGAAAAGGAAATTGAAGAAATTATATTCAAGATTGGATTGTAATCAAAGGGGCCAAACCCAATATTTTCCCCTATATATATGGCCTTCTCCCTTGTAATTTGAGACACCTAGAATTTGATAGCTCTTTATTTTCTTGCTTTTTACTTTCGTTGGTAGCTTTTATCCGACATACTCGTCTGAATTATTAATATTTTTTAGTTCTTCTTTTCCTTCTTTCGTGCGTTCACTTGTTTCAAATCTTCTGCTACGACCTTACTATTTGATTACATGCATGCTTCATTAGTTAACTAGATTTATTAATTTATTATATAAATACTTGCCATTCACGTTATTAATATTAGGCTTATTAAGTTTCTGACCATATATAGATTAAAGTTAGTTTTGTTAAAATCGTTGATTCATGTTTACTTGGTATTATTATAATTGTTTCGTTATTTTTATAATCATGAGTAGCTAATTCTCTTGCCCTAGGATGAAGATGAAGTTAAATTAATTCCCCTTGATTTCTTCTCGTTCCTATTAATTGATTCTCATAATTTTTCTTGGTGCTTAATTATTCAATTGACAAAGTGATTTTGATATATTATTGTTACCGGATTTGTTTTTCATAGCCTATGCTTGCTCCTTGAAGTTTTGATAGGTTATTGTTAGATAACAAGTTTCATAGTATATGCTTGTCTCGTTGATTGATATATCTTATTTTTGAAGAAAAGAGGATTGATTTAGGGCGAGTTGATATTATTTGTGATTGATTAACGGATTCGGATTCTTAGGTTTTCCATATTATTTGATAATCTTTGTTAATTAGTTTAATTAGGTTAATTAAAACTCATCTCAAACCTATTTGTCTAGTTCGCCTGATTTAATTATTAGGGTTTTGAAAATTCATAGTCTCTGTGGATCGACCTGTATTTGCTACAATTAACCACTGTGCGCTTGCAGTTATTTTACACATCAGCGACCATTCTATTTTATTTACTCAGAGAAGTCGGTCAGTCATCATCAATGTTGCACTTTAAACCAGCAGGCTAACTATCGCTACCAACATTTTCCAACCTAGACTTATCGACTATCTAATATAAACTAAGTTTTCTGCATATTCCGACTAGGTATCAATAGCAATGAAACAATATAATTCTACCCACTGTTTGTTGTGTTTCTGTGATTGGTTGCAATTTCTGAACACAGTCCAAAAACTTTTAAATCAACAATATGCAACAGATTAATTGACATCTTTCCGTTATTTGTTAATAAAAAAGGTTTAAAAAAGACAAGTATTACACGTAGAGAAACTTGGATAAAAAAAGTCGAGAAGGATTCATAATCACAACGATTATGTCAAAAGAAAGGGCAATGTGATGACAAATCCTCGTGACCAACACAAACAGTTTAAAATCGAGCTTTGTGGAGGAATAAGTATTTCAAAGAAGATACATATATGTTCATTGTTAATTAAAGGATATTCTTCCAATTAAAATGAGGATTGAGATTTCACTCACTTGTTTCATGTGCATATTAATCATCATCTAAGACTCTTACGAGTTATATCCATCAATTTTTAAGACATCATGTATATGCACCATGTAGTAAAAATTATTGCACTTCCCTTGATAGTAGGGTAAGGAAGAGAAGTTTACCTCATGAAATAGCCATGTTCTGCCGCAATTCCAATCTTTCTACAGGAAGAAAATATATGACTTAAGCTATCCCTCCCTCGCCCACTGACGATGAAGACCGTATTATTTGGATCCCCGCACAGTCTATTCAGGATTGAGATGACCTCACTGCTAGGAGTTTTTATGATGGAATTCTGGGGCATCACGGTACCATCATAATCCAACAGAATGGCCCTTCGCTTAGCCTTAATGTAAGCTGACACAATATCATCTATAGACAGCTTTCTAAAATTTGGATCAAGCGACACAACCCTAAACCCAAAACCTAAACCAATTCCCCAACATCTTTTCCTAAAATGATCAGCGCAAGTTCTCTCCATATCTTGCAAGAAACTACGTGCCCAATAGGCTACATCATGTGTGCTCACATAACGATAATGCTTTTCATGTCGTAATTGTTTCTCTGGCTCCACCATTGATATAGCCTCATTCATTGCCTCTGCAGTTGCTTCGACATTCCATGGGTTGACCCGGATTGCTCCACTCAGGGAAGGAGAACACCCTATGAATTCCGACACAACCAACATGCTCTTCTTTGGCCCACTTAGATCCGAGGATGTTTCTGCACTAGATATTCCCTGTCTACACACAATATATTCATATGGAGTTAAATTCATTCCATCTCGAACTGCTGTGACAACAACACACTCTGCTATACTGAAATAGGCAATCTTTTCGCTCATCGATAAAGGTTTATCAATATACACTATGGGTTCATATCCAGGCTTCCCAAATTTCGCATTGATTCTCTTGCAGCTTTCCTGTATTTCATCCTGTGTTTCTTCCAAATCGATTCCTTTACCTCTTGCAGGATTTACAATTTGTACTAGCACAGCCCTTCCTTGCCACACCGGGTGCTGCTTCAGCATCTGTTCCATTGCTAAAAGTTTCAGGTTGATACCTTTAAAAACATCCATATCATCAACTCCTAGTAAAACTGACTTCCCTTCAAATTTCTGCTTGAGCTCCCCAACCCTCCACTCTTTGTCAGCGAGCCTCATCACCGACTCAATCTGACCCATATGAATCCCAACTGGCATTATTTTTATTCCAACAGTCCTTCCAAAATATTCTAAACCTATATATCCCCTCTTTGATTGGTACTCCAAACCTAACATCCGGCTACAACAAGAAAGAAAATGTCTTGCATAATCAAAAGTATGAAAACCAATAAGATCAGAGTTGAGTAGAGCTTTTAGAATTTCTTCTCTAACAGGAAGTGTCCTGTAAATTTCTGAAGATGGAAAAGGACTGTGAAGGAAAAATCCCATTCTTAAACGGTTAAAGCGTCTCCTCAAGAATGTCGGGAGTACCATTAGATGATAATCATGTATCCATACAAAATCATCCTCTGGATTTATCACCTCAATCACTTTCTGTGAAAACAGCTTATTTGCTGACACATAAGCCTCCCACATTGAACGGTCAAACCGACTCCCGCGATCAGAAGAAAATGGCAGCATGTAGTGAAAAAGAGGCCAGAGTTGTCTCTTGCAGAATCTATCATAAAACTTGTCCAACAGATTAGGGGGAAGGAAAGTAGCAGCACATTTAAATCTCTCCAACAAAACTTGAGAAACATCATCCTGCTCAATCGGGTTAACATCAACACTCAAAGATCCAACATACAGCACTTCCATATCTTCAGGCAAACCATCCTTGAGCCGAAAAAGCAAGGAATCCTCATCCCAACTAAAGCTCCAGCCTTTATTATCCGGTCTTCGCCTTGCCTTCAAGGGCAACTTATTGGCCACAATAATCATCCTATCGGAAGCAAGTGAAGACGGATTATCGGAACAAACACTACTAGCCTGATCATCATCAAGCTCTGTAATACTCCCGGGGACAGTCATTACTCTGGAAAGACGCTTCCTCTCCCTCTCCCTCCCCATTACCGGGAAATTCCCAGATGCCAAATCCAATAGATTAGTATACGATCTCGACATCATCTTTACTAAACTTTTTCTAGAAACCCTAACTTACCTCCTCAACAACAATTCTCTCCTAACAACAATCACCCATTACAAATTCATCTGCCCACAAAACACATATTATTATCAAAAATAATATATTATCAAAAGTCCTGGCGCGGGTGCGTGTGTTCAACTATTAAAAAAAAAATATTATTATCAAAAATAACAAACACTAAAACATCAAACAAAATCAACCTAACAAACAATGAAAAGAAACAATAGCCAGATCATAAAAAAACGCAACTTGAAGATCACAATCACATAGAAACATCAATATAGATACAAACACAAAAGGGAATGTAAAAATGGGACCTTTAGAGTAGTGTGATGATCTGACAAGTTAACATATAGAAGCTGCTTGATCTGAATTGAAAGATCCAGGGTTTGTAAAATCACAGTAATATATACTACGTATGTATATAATTGGTTGTATGTATGTATTTATGGAAGGGGTGAGTCAATCTTGTTCGTTAATAGGGGAATGATGGATATGAATGAATGAATATTCAAACAAAAGGAGCACGATCAGATATAGATAGGGTAAAAGGACATTTTCACCACTGTACTATTTCCGGAAATGCAATTGTACTACTGTACTACAAACGGACCACTGTACTTTAGCGTTTTTAACAAATTCACCACTCCCGTCAGTCAAATTATAACAAATTCACCACTACTGTTTTACAATTTAACTGACGAAAGTGGTGAATTTGTTAAAAATGCTAAAGTACAGTAGTCCGTTTGTAGTACAGTAGTGCAATTGCAATTCCAAAAATAGTAAAGTGGTGAAAATGTCCTTTTTCCCGATATAGATATACTAGTACTACTATTTAACACAGGACTAATTCCTTTTATCCAAACGCGCCTTTAATCACAAACTAGCACGAGTTATTATACAAGAGACCTAATACGAATGTAATAATATTATTTGAAAAATATTAATTTTATAGAATTTTTTTTGTTTATAATTTATTTTGTTCTTATATTCTTATTTCATTTCGTGTATAATATCATTTATACGAATTTAATTTAAAATTATAAATAATAGGAAATACAATATTTAAATACATTCGAAATTATAAAACACATTTTGAATGGTCTCTAAGGATTGTCAATTTTAAATACATCATTTTTAACTGTGAAAAATATTTAGTAAATGGATATATCAATAAGTGCAACCTTGAAAATGGTAATATAATATTGTTGTATTTAAGTTAGTTTCTTTTTGTATAACGCGTAATTTTAGCATTCTTTATTTGTTTATGGATAAATAAGGTCCAATGTCTCAGGTATAACAAATACAACTTAATTAATTATCCATGTGTGTGATTTGTGTGTAAGACGTTATTAACCTGGAAACACTATTACTTTAGCTAATTAATTGAATGATAATAATTCTTATAAGGCACGGGTGATTTTCTAAAAAGAAAATTACAACAAGTAATTTAAACATTCTTGATTGTTCGTTTATTAATGAATACGTATAATATTTTAGATATACCAAATTTAAGTTGATTAATTATCAATGTTTATGATTTGTACTTGAGATGTTACTAACTTGCGCAACATTGCTAATTTAGCTCTTGAACGAATTATACATTTTTTTGTTTGTGGCATGTAATTTGTATTACTAAATAAGTACAAGTAGTGTAGTTGTGAATGAATATTGGGTCATTTCGGAGCCGGGAAGTGATTTCCTCGCCCCGATCCCGAATTTGAATCCAATTACAACCCGTCTCGATCCTTAAACAGGGATTATTTGTTCCTCGTCCCAGATGGGAATTTCACGGGAAATCGAGGATTATAAAGTTTTTTATATAAATTTTACATAATTTATAACTAGTGCAAGACACGGACTATTATCTAGCATCGGACATAATTATTTATACTAATGTCGTATGAGCATTATTTTGATCGTGGTCGAATTTCATATATTAAATCAATAATGTTGTATGAAATTTAAAACCTATATATTTTTAATGAAGGTGAATTTTAAAACTATTAAATTTCTGTGCATTTTTCAAGTTAAATTGATCGGTGAATAATTTTAATTAATGACAAATAATTTATTTATTTTTTCTAAATTTATATAAAACATTAAATCAAGATTTTAAAGTGACCTCTTTAAAAAATTGCAATAATTAAAAGTGGTACAAGTTATTACTTAAACTGTGTCATTAATTTATATTTGTTCTAAAAGAGTAAATTGTGAGAATTACGTTGGTCGGTTAAACATAATTATAACAACTAGAGTCAAATTCAAAATACTTTATTTTAAAATCTGGTCAAGTTATTAACATAAAAATTCATCACATTCTAAGATAGCAATTTTGATATGCATTATATTAAATTGTTCTTATAAAAACGTCAAATGCACTAATCCTTGTCGATCTGGAATGTTATAACCTCTCATCTTATTGGGACGACGATCTCGCCTATACCACAAACAAATTTATAAAATTCTACAAATGACGATGCACTTTCGATCGGATAGGACTGATATCATATGTGAAAAATAATGAAATTTCGAGTACTTTTCAAACATCAAGTTATGTTTCGATTTTGAATCCAGAATATGTCGAATTACATTGGTCCAAATGCAACGACATGCATTTAAGTGTTTAGATTATTACGTGTTTATTAACAATTTTTTAAAAAACATGCATTTAAAGTTTATAAAAAATATAAATATTTAATAAATTTGTTATGATTATTTATATATTGTATCAAATAGCTAGCACTAATTTATACTATACTATAACAAAATATAATATAAATTTGTAAATGTCAAACGAAAAAAAATGATAAAAATATCTTAGTAATCAAAATATCAAATATTCTTCATCTTCCATCAAACACACATAGTATATTTATGACTTACAACACATATAATTGGTTGGTCTAGTAGTATGATGATGTGCGAATGAATGATAAGACCTAAGTTTGATTCTCACCTCAACAACTTTTCTAAAAATAATAAATATAAGTAATTTAAACACTTTTTGAATAAAATATCTCATCATTTAATTGAATAAAATGTTTCACTAATTTTATCACTTGTTCAACTATTATATATATATAGGCTAGCGTTCAAATAAAAACCAACCTTAGAATAGAAACTAGAAACCTACACTAAATAAATTATATTTCATTTATTTTAATGGCCCCGCTAGGGGCACCTTCACAAAAAACGTTTAAAATTCTTGGCTCTATTCAACAAAAATATAAAAAAAAATTTAAAAAAAGTTACTGTTCACGTGCCACGTCATCACGTGAACAGAAACTTTTTTTTTAATTTTTTTTATATTTTTGTTGAATGGAGACAATAATTTTAAACGTTTTTTGTATTGGAGTACCCCTAATTTGGTCATTAGATTAGCTTGAAATATTTAATTTAGGTTTAGTTTCTAGTTTCTATTTTAAGTTAGTTTCTATTAGAACAAGACCCTATATATATATATGTGTGTGTGTAATAGATAATAGGTAGGTAGATAATTATATGCAATATTATTACTTTTTTTTTTTGTTGAGAAATATGCAATATTATTACTTAAACATATGTAAAACTCTAACCTTGCTCGTTTGCATGCTTTTGTGACGTTACCCTCGCACATGCCAAATTTTATTATTTTTATTACAAATATTATAGTATTAACAAAAATTTTAAAAGTAATTATTAAAAATATCATTTTTTTCTAAATTTTTGTGATTTTACCATTTTTCAAAATATTTGTAATTTTTTTTTTTGAAAAATATATTACAAAAATACCATCTTATTTGCAAAATACGTTTTACAATCAAATCAACCAAGTGATTATTTCGTTGCATATATAACTGTGTAGCAGGTTGCATATGTGGTTGCAATTAGTTGTATTTCATTGATTTGTTTGCAAATTGCATTTTTTCAAATACATTAATATTTTTATTAAAAAATACTTTTACAAAATTGTTTTTGAACTTGGCTATTTAAGGAAAAAAATGCCCAAATTTGAAAAGGTGGTGGTTGTTAACTTGTTATTCTTTGTATAGTTGATACGTGTAATGTAAGGGTGACGGTAGCAAATATCTTGTTATGACATGATTGATTTAAATTGTTTTCTAGTTTTTAAGAGGAGGAAACTTCTATCCTATAAGAAATAAATTTGCATTATAAATAAAATAAAATAATTAATAAAAGACAAACACGGCTGGCATTTATCACTACTCTATTTTGAGAGCATTTGGTTTATACAGTATTAGAGCATGTCTAATGATAGAAAGTCCTTAATTATAATATTTATATAATATTTCTTATAAAATAATATGTAAAAATAATTACATTCCAATGCACCAAAACTCTTAACAATAATTATAAATAAATATTTTTCATTGGTAATATTTGTCGAACCAAAATTCTCCCTAACACAAACTATACTAAATCATTATTATAATTAAGTTTATTGGAGTTTTCATCATCCCTTTTTAATAAAATTTTTACAATTCTTTTTTAGAAAAATTAACCAACCATTATGCCTACTATTATCGGAGTTTGAAGATGCTCTTGCGTGATGAAAATAAAAAATTACTCCATAAATATATACAAGAAAAAACGTTGTTTACTTTTTTAACGGCATTTATCCTTGCCGGATAAGTACTGACCGGTTAGTTGGCATGCGGCTGCTCACACGCCTACTACACACTAAACCAAACCAAATCTAATATACCCAGTATATCCCGTTGAGAACGGGTCTGGGGAGGGTAGATTGTACGCAGATCTTGTCCCTATCCTGAAAATAGGGAAGCTGTTTCAGTTCAGACCCCCGGCTTAGTGCATAATACATAAAAATGTGTGATGTTTGGGACAGTACCTTAGCCTGTGGCATTATATACACAGGACTTACCTCGAGTTCATCAAAATATCAAATTTGAATCTCAAATTTTCTCGTCATCGTTTACGCCGACACTATATATATCTGCACGGGTGATTGGTCCATGGTTTTCTTCACATGAGACTTATCTTTACTGTATTGTCTCTTCCAACGATGATGGCCACAACCATCGGTAGTTTGACAGTTAATAATAATAGGCTTAATGACCTTTTAACCCTCAAAGTTTCCACCAAAATACCCATCAGCCCTTACTGTTTCAAAATGTTCCTTTTGACTCTCCAAGTATCCGTAAAGGTCCAATTAGCCCTTATACCGGATAGGAAATGGTGAGTTTGGGTGACTTTTGGTTCGTTTTAATCGGTTTCTAGCCGGAATTTTGCTGTATTGTTGTTGTGTCGATTAAAACGAACCAACAATCACCCATACTCACCATTTCCTATACCGGTATTAGGGCTAATTGGACCTTTACGGATACTTGGAGGGTCAAAAGGAACGTTTTGAAACAGTGAGGGCTGATGGGTATTTTGGTGGAAACTTTGAGAGCTAAAAGGCCATTAAGCCATAATAATAATAATCAAAACCCCTATCCAGTTCTGATCCAATCAACAATACCTTATGATTTCATACGATCTCCATTACTATGGCTTCCCGTATACATTTCTTTAAATATACAGTAGAACCTCGATAAATGAATATTTGATAAATGAATAACTTCATCAAATGAATAATTTTTCCTGGTCTCGACATAACAGAGATAATATATTTTTGACCTCGATAAATGAATAATTTCGATTAATGAATAAAATTTTCGAATTCCAAGCGTATTCATTTATCGAGGTTTAACTGTATTAAGATTTAAAAAAAAAAGTGTCATTTAATTATTTTTTTTGCTAAATAAGAAAAATTTAGTATGATGATTTATGTTCACTCTAAACTTATTAATGCACATAATTTTTTATGAATATTACTAAAATATTTTAAATTTTATTTATTATAATATTGATCATTTTATATACTTTTACTCGCTTCAAGGTATATAAAATGATCATTTTATTTTCCAAAAACACATGAAAACTTTTAATTATTGATAATTTGCATAAATTCATATATATATATATATATATATATATATATATATATATATATATATATATTATAATATCAGGAGATCGGGTAGGCTTTCAGATTCAAAATATTTTTCTGATTTTTCACATTTTTGATTTTTTTCATTAAAATAATTTTCTTGAATTTAATAGTAGTTTAATTAATCATTGATTTTACCTATTAAACTTAGATTAATACACTTTATTTTATACTTAATATAAAATTTTAACAATCTTTATTAAAATAATATAATTATTATATTAATATAAAATATTAATTATGTATCTAAAAATACAATTATTTCAAGTTAAAACGATAAAATAAAATCATTTATATCGTCCATTTCAATTGTAATTTTTTTGGGCAACAAAAAATAGACGATTTTAAATTTTCGATAAATTCGTAATCAGTGACCGTGAAAATCATGATAAGATACGGAAGTATAATTTTTCAATTAGCATCCGCAATTTAAATAATATTGTATAACTACACATGGGGTGTGACCAATCGATTAAATTGAACCAATCCAACCATTTTATTTACTGATTAAATCAATAAAAAAAGTTATACATTCATTGTTTCATTATACTGTGTTGGAATAAATTAATATTCTAACTAAACAAATTCTTATACCATTACTAATTAATTAATCATGCATTTATGTTAGGAGACGGGCGTCAGCGTTTAAAAACGTTAATTATTTATATTTAATATTTATTAATTTTTAATATAGAAATTATTTTGACATTGTAATTTGATATGCAAAAAAAGTAAGAATCCTTTATGAAGTTGATTATATGAAAGAGGATGTTCATTTGTTTATATAATTAATTTAAAAGATTTAGTTTTTATTCAAATTCCAATGATGTTTAAATTCATTTATGTTAGAGATAGAAAATAATTACAGATACATATTTATTATAAGATTTGATAAAATATATTATAATATGTGAGTACCATTTTGAATATGCGTCCATGAATTTAAATTTAATATTATCTACAACAAAGTTCTTATAAATGCTCAAAACAATTAATCAAATGAATAGATGTGTCGCATCACTCCAAAAAATATAAACATGACTTACAAAATGCATTTGAATTTTATTTTATTTGTCAAACAATCAAATTTATCGACAAGTTAATTTAATCTACCCATATCATATCACAACTAGGTAATTAAGTCTCTCATAATGCCATTGCCAACAAAAATAATTTAAAAATGTTAGTTTTACTTATTCATTGTTAAACTTTACAAATGTTTATCAATATTAGATTTCAAAAGCATTTTTTTATTCAACAAAATAGGTGTCGTAAAATCTTCGAAAAATTATTTTTAATACTTAAGAGTTTAACTGAAACATATTTTTTTTTCTACTAATTTTTTTTATATAATTCTTAAACATTGAAATTTAGTTATATTTTACATAAATTTCAATTAATCATATCAAATTTCAAATAATAAAACTTAATAAATTATAATATTATATATACAATTTTTAAAACTATATTCATACCACTCATAACGCGATTTTGTTACGGAGTTAATCCTTAATGCATATATATTGGCGCAAACTAAAATTTGTCATGTACATTTAGAATGTTTTCTAACATTACTCCTACTTGTTTCTTAATTAATCTTCTTACTTGATATTAGTTTAGATCCGATGCACGTATTTTTTTTAATATTATATTATTTTTTAATTAATTTATATTGATAATTTTAAGATACGAATTTTGTAGGTTCAAAATTTTAAGATAAAAATTATATATATTATCCGTGATATTTTTTAAAAAAATTGGGATTTTAATTAGAAAATTTAGAAAAGAAATATATTTTATCTGAAAAAGTTAATGGATGAGTTATTAGTAATTAAAAATCTTTATTAAATTGAACATGTAAGTTTTACCTAAAAAGGATATTTAAAAAAATTATAAAATAACATGCTTTACATAAAAAAGGAAATTAATTAGTTATTTATAATTATATTTTTTTTTTCATATCTTTCAATATTTTAACATTTATATAATAGTATAGATACATATAAGTAAGGTTATTTATATAAAAACATACTATATTAGTAAGGTTAATTAAATAAAAGCACGAAGTATCAAAAAATAAATACTAAAACTTTTAATGTTCGACTATTGTAATATAGTATATATTAATATTTTCCTTATAAAATTACATATGTATTTAATAACAATTAAATTAATTGCTAATTATTATTCCTAAATAAAACTTGATATATTCAATTATTAACAATCAAACCATAGTTAGAATGTGGGATTAGCCCAAAATAATGAGTATACTTTTGTTTGCTGAATAAAAGAAATGATGGCGAAGTATTTTTAAAAATTGTAAATAATAAATACATTTGTAAATTATAAAACACATTCTTATAATTTCGTATTTAAACATTAATTTATAACCCTACCACTTACTTGAAATCACCCTTAAACCTCCGTATTTTTGTCAACAATTCATAGTTTAGTTTAAGTCCCTACTTTTAATATAGGTAACCCTAAATAAACGTGTAGAGTATTCGTTGTAGTAGTATAACAACCTAAGCAAAAGTTGGTTCAGAATTGAGTTTGACACCTCGAATACAGAGAGATTCGCGACATCTAATCAGGAAAAAATTGAATTAAGTTGAATGCTATTTTAACTCGTAGTGCATAATAGTAGTGCTTGACTTGGTGTAGATGACGTGACAAACTGAAAAATTTTATTTGAGGAAGTTGGTGTAAATGCAGGTGGTCCATTAAAATTTAATTGAGGAGGTTGGTGGGAATTACAATTATATACTTGATATTTGAAAATTATTTTGAATATCAATTTGGGATACCTACTATTTTCCAAAAAGAAATATAAGTACATGATTATATTTATACACTTGATATTTGAGAATTATTTTGAATACCAATTTAGAGTATCTAACATTTTTGAAAAAGAAATATAAGTACATGAATTATATTTATTTAACATGATTAAATGGTGGTTGCTACAGTAATGTGGCCTTTGGAGCAGATCATGAGTTGTGGTTAGATTATTCTGGCATTTAACACATGGACATAACTACATAAGTTACATCCCCACTATTAATTTTTTTTTTTTATATAAACCGAGCATAATATATTATACGAGTAGATAGTAGCAAAAGCCAAGGAGGATACAATTACGAGGCGGTTTGACAATGTTTTAAGATTTAAAGCAATTTTTGAATGTTTATTTGAGTAATAAGTTTTAAAGTTAAAAGAATAGCTTAAAGCCAGAAGTTGGTGGGAGTTATTTTTTTCAATAATTTATTTTACTGTTGTAATTTTATTTGATAAAAGTTAATACTATCTTTCAAATTTCAATCTATAAATTTTATTTTTAATTATATATTTTTAATATCCCATAAGTTATCAAAAATAACAAAATTATCCAAACAAAATTTTTCACTAATTACTTTTTGATTTTAAACGTTATAAGTCACTTTTTTAAGATTAGCCAAACGGACTCTACATCCCCACTATTAGCTGTTGTTATTTGTTTATTTTTTTGCTGGTACTTTAATTTGTTGCTTCTTTGCAAGTTTTACAATATTAATTTTAAATTTATAAATATTTGAGTTTGGTTTGATCAAGTGACTGAACCCGTAAACCTTGACGACCCGAGAATAGTTGAGTTTTTGAGAAAAGTATTCAAATGTTACTTTTGTATTATTTATACTAACTTATAATCCATGTCGATTTCTTTATGTAATAAATTTTAGTTTATGTTACAATTATATTTTTATATAATAATATTTACAATACTTTATTTTAATTTTAAAATTAATAATTTAATATAAATTTAATTAATGATATGCATAGCTTAAAATTTATATTATAAAATTTTAAAATAAATATGTCGTTGATAGAATTCAAACCATGAAATTTTAGTAAATTAATTTAATCATTTAATATATTTAATCATTAGATCTAACGATTCTGATTTTTTACTAAAAATCTAATGGTCATTATTCGTAGTATACGGGTTTTTATTATATTTTGTTAGTGATTAGAAGATACGGTGTGATATTTTTGGATATATATTAATTATTGCTAAATATGATATGATTAAAAGATATGATATGATTGATGTTTTTAGGTGTTTATAAAAATTAATATCTTCAACTAAGGTTAAATGTGAAAAAGGTAATCGACTAATTACCATTAATTATATTATGTTATTATTTATTTTAGGTGTTTTAATAGTATAAATATCGTAAATATTTTTCTTTATAATGAATGGTAAATAAATAAATTCACGAAATACCAAAATTATATACCAAAAAATAGGTACCAAAATTTTTAATGTTTCGGCTATTATATAATTAATTAATTTTAATTTAATATACTCATGTTTACGGATTATACTACTGTTTCCTTATTATAAACAACGTATACAGATTTTTAATCTATTTTATTAATAATTGAAAAATATGGTGTGATATTTTCGGGTATATATTAATGATTGTAAGATTAATTTTAAATTAAAAAGGTAAAGTGTTTTAATTCGAAAGGAAATATTAATGATTGGAAGATATAATACGTTTGATATTTTTAGGAGTTTATAAAAGGTAATATCTTCAATTAAATTATATTATGTTATTATTTGTTTAATAAGTTTTAATAGTATAGGTATCATATATATTTTTCTTTTATAATGAATGGTAAATAAGTAAATTCACAAGGTACCAAAAACCAGGTACCAAAACTTTTAATATACTAGCTTAAAACCCGTGCGATGCACGAATTTATTTTTAATATTACATGATTTTTTTTCATTAACTTGAATTAATTTTTTAAAATATGAATTTTGGAGGATTAAATTTTTAATTGAGATGATTTGATAATAATTATATAAATGTTATCCGTGATATTTCTAGAAACTGAGGGATTTTAGTTAGAAAAATAGAAAAGATGATAGGTTTCAGTAAAAAAAGGTAATCAGTTAATTATTAGTAATTACAAAATTATTATTTTATTAAATAGAATGCCCGTGATATAATTGAAAAAAGAGATTTCTTAGTTAGAGAAAATTAAAAAGGTAACATGTTTTAGGTGAAAAAGGTAATTGATTAATTTATAGTGATCATAATTTAGTCATCTTATTTTACTAAAGAAAATTGCTCGTGGTGCTTTTATAAAATGAGAAAATAATGTTATCCGTGATATTTCTAGAAAAAAAAGGAATTTAATCAGAAAAAATAGAAAAATTGATACGTTTTAGCTGAAAAGGTATTTGATTAATTATTAATAATATAATATTATTATTTTGTTTTTATTAAATAGAATTGCCCGTGATATAATTGGGAAAAATGAGATTTTAGTTAGAGAAAAGAGAAAAGGTAACGTGTTTTGGCTCAAAAAGGTAACCGCCCATGATATAATTGGGAAAATATAAATTTTAGTCATAGAAAAGAAACGGTAACGTGTTTTAGCTGAAAAAGGTAATTGATTAGTTAATAGTAATTATAACATAATTATGTTATTTTACTAAACAAAATTGCTCAAAAGTAGAAATTTAGTTAGATATAATATAAAAGATATTGTATTTTACCCGAAAAAGAAAAATACTTAGTTATTGAAAAATAGAAAAAGTTGATTAGTAAAGGAGAAATTTAAGTTAGATAAAATATAAAAAATATTGTATTTTACTTGAAAAGGGAAATTATTTAGTTATTGAAAAATAGAATAGATAATATAGTTAACCTGAAAAAGGATATTGACTAGTTAGTAGTATGGATTTTATTTGTAATTAGGTAAGGGTAAATAAGTAAAATCAACAGGTACTGTACCGACCGACAAAACTTTTAATGTTTCGGCTATTATATAGGGCTTTTTTCATAAATATATATAAAAAAGTAATTTTTTGCAATTTTACTTTTGTTAATAAAAGCTATTTGCAATTTTACTAATCTAAGTTTCAAAATTGCAAAAATACTACCTTTTAGGGCAACCCTGCCCAGCTGCCCAGCCTGCCCAGCCGTGCAACCACATTCATTTTTTTTTAAGGTGGGTGCTATTTGGATTTCAAGGCCCCGCAGGGGCATATTCAACTAAATATATATATATATATATATATATATAGTCCAAAAAAGAGGTCGGAAATGGCAACTGAAAAATGGAACTTGAAATTAGTAATTGAATGCAACCGCATTCAACTGAATGCAACCACATGCAACTTTTTTTTTAAGGTGGGTTGATTTTGGGTTCCAAGGCCCCGTAAGGGCATATTCAACTGAATGCAACCACATTCAACTGAATGCAACCACATGCAACTAAATTTATGATTTCAAGTTCCATTTTTCAGTTGTCATTTTCGACCTCTTTTTTGGATTATATACATATATAGAGTCCAAAAAAGAGGTCGAAAATGATAACTGAAAATTGGAACTTGAAATCAGAAATTTAGTTGAATGTGGTTGCATTCAGTTGAATGTTGCCCCTGGCGGGGCCTTGCAACCCAAATCCACCAAAATCTCCCCATCTTAAAAAAAAGTTGCCCCTGGTGGGGCCATGCAATCCAAATTCACCAAAATCTCCCCACCTTAAAAAAAAAAGTTGATTGTGGTTGAATGTGGTTGCATTCAGTTGCAACCAAAATATCACCCCACCTTTAAAAAAAAGTGTTGAAGTTGTTGAAGTCGGCTGGGTCAAGGGGGGGAGGGGTTGACCTAATTGGTAGTATTTTTGCAATTTTGAAACTTAATGTAGTAAAATTGCAATTAATTAAAGAAGATGGTATTTTTGCAAATAGAAACTTCAAATGTAGTATTTTTTGTAAATTCCCTATTATATAATAGTATTGTTTGATTTTATAACTGATTAGAAGTATGGTGTGATATTTTTGGGTATATATTAATTATTGCTAGATATGATATGATTGGAAGATATGATATGATAGATATTTTTAGGTGTTTATAAAAGGTAATATCATCAACTAAAAGTAAATGTGAAAAAGGCAATCGAATAATTACCATTAATTATATTATGTTATTACTAGCTTAAAACTCGTGCGAGGCACGAATTTTTTTTAATATTACATGAATTACTTTCATCAATGAGAATTATTTTTTTTAAACGTGAATTTTGGAGGTTTAAATTTTAGTTAGAAAATATAAAAAAAGATTGGTTTTAGTTGAAAAAGGTAATCAGTTAATTATTAGTAATTGTAAAATAATAATTTTATTTTATTAAATAGAACGCCCATTGAAAAAAGAGAGGTCTTAGTTAGAGAAAATTAAAAAGGTAACTTATTTTAGGCGAAAAAAGTAATTGATTAGTTTATAATAATTAAAATTTAATTATGTTATTTTACTAAGTGAAATTATTCGTAATGTTCTTAGAAAAGGAGAAATTACTGTTGTCCGTGATATTTCTAGAAAGAACAGGAATTTTAGTTAGTGAATATAGGAAAGGTAATATGTTTTAACTAAAAAAGATAATCGGTTAATTATTAGTATTATAATATTATTATTTTATTTTATTTTTATAATATAATATTATTAGTATTTTATAATATTATAATTGGAAAAAGAGAGATTTTAGTTAGAGACAATAGAAAAGGTAACGTGAAAATTAAAAAGGTGACATGCTTTAGGTGAAAAAGGTAATTGATTAGTTTATATTAATTATAATTTAATTATGTTATTTTACTAAATAAAATTGCTTGTAATGTTTCTAGAAAATGAGAAATTAATGTTGCCCTAGATATTTCTAGAAAAAAAGTGAATTTAATTAGAAAAAATACAAAAGATGATACGTTTTAGCTAAAAAGGTAATCAATTAATTATTAGTATTATTATATTATTTTTATTAAATAGAATTATCCGTGATATAATTGGGAAAAGATATATTTTAGTTGGAGAAAAGAGAAAAGGTAACGTGTTTTGGCTGAAAAAGGTATCCGCCCGTTATATAGTTGCAAAAAAAGAGATTTTAATTAGAGAAAAAAAAATGTAACATATTTTAGCTGAAAAAATAAGTAGTTAGTTAATGTTGGGATTTATGGGTGATAGCTTAGAGACAACTTAACTAGATTTTATCATACTTAGTTTTTACTAGGTAGAACATACTGTCACAGCCACAGTGGGCTCTTGTAATCAAATAAATTACTGTCATGTAATAATTGTATAACTTGGAAGAAGTTCATGCATATGTTCAACCCTCAAGGAATACATCAGGTCGACAGCAAGAATAAATGTTACTGTCACGACATTGACAGTAAGGTTACAAGAAGACAGCATGTTGCAGGTCTTGACAGAAAGCTATATCTGACAGCAACATTGGCGGAAGCTTTGAGACAACAACTTTCATATATGTATCCCGAATGCAAGTCTGGAATTCTTGACAACAACGTCTGCGGAGAATTCATACTATCAACCAACGCACATTCACTTGACAGCAGGCTTGGTGGCATAGGATACTGTCGCAAAGGAATCTATTTGAATTGGGGATTTCCTAAATCAAACATGTGACAGATTGGATGTCCAAGAAGCAGGCGTGCTACAGTATCCCAATATTGTAGCAGACCTGTGAAGACTACGACACAAGCTTGAGAGATCACAAGATGAAACTTATCAATTCGAGGGTATGGCAAATCAACATCTACCAGAATTGTGTAAGCTCAAAATGGAAAATATCTAGGTTGCTTTTTATGTACTGATAAGATGTATTGTATAGCAATCTATGTAAGTCACATGGGTACACAAATTGTAAGGAGCTGCCATTTGAAAATGACAGCAGCTCCACAACCCATGTAGATAGTGATGGTAGAGAAAGGTGAGATATATGTAGATTCAACTATCATTCTATCTGTAACAAGAATATCTCTATATCTCTTGAGAATTCGAAGCTTGAAAATCCTTTTTCTCAAGGTTGTAGCAAAACCTTTACAAAATAAATAAAACATTTATTTTGTGAATTACCTGTGTCAATCTACTTGTGTTTGCATTTCTTCTACTGATAAGTTACAATCTTTATTAGTGTTGTTGAAATAAAGATTTGAATTTATCAGTATTGCATTCAACCCCCCTTCTGCAATACTCCCCGGGACTAACAACTGGTATCAGAGCATACAGATTGATATACATATTTGAGATAATGGCGAGTACACAGAAGTCAAGTAGTATCAAGATTCCAGCTTTTGATAAAGAGAACTACAATATATGGAAAAGAAAAATTAAAACAAAACCAAACATTAAAACAATGAGAGTTCAACATCTCCGCCCAGAAATGATGTTGGTAGCACAGAAGTGAAACGATGAAATCTTGTTTTAATGTTTGGAAGCTAAGAAACCATCTCTGCCCAGAAATATGTTGGTAGTTTTGCATCATTCAACATAGTTCTAGCAGCTTCAATGAGAGTTCTATTATTTCTCTTCACCATTCCATTTTGCTGTGGTGTCCTGGCAGCAGAGAATTGTTGCACAATGCCTTCATCTTTGCAGAAGTTTCCAAGGGTTGCATTTTTTAAGCCAGTACCATTGTCACTTCTTAAAATTTTAACTTTTGCACCTGGGGTTCTATCAAGGACCCTTATATGATCAATGATTTCCTGAGCATCTTCATCTTTTGATTCTAGAAACTTAACCCAAGTGTACCTTGAATAGTCATCCACCATGACTAAATCATATCTCTTTCTGGCTAAGGATTGAACATTTACTGGGCCAAAGAGATCCATATGAATCAACTTGAGTGATTCAGTGTTGGTATTCACTTTCTTTGACTTGTGCACTGCTTTTCTCAGCTTTCCCACTTGACAATCCTCACACAGTCCTTCTTGATAGAATTCCTGTTGGGGTAGTCCTCTTACCAACTCCTTCTTCATTAGCATGTTCATTGTTTTGAAGTTGAGATGGGAGAGCTTTTTCTGCCAAAGCATGCTGTCACCAATACTTGCCTTGCTGTAGAAGCAGTAGACTCTGTCCTCCTTTGTTGAGTTTAAGTCTGCAACAAACAGGCTTCCTTTCCTTACTCCTTTCAGAGAAAGGCTTCTATTCTTCTTGTGGTAGATACTAAAGTCCCTCATGTCAGACTCAACCTTAAATTCCTTGTCACTGAATTGGCTGACACTGAGTATATTGTGCTTTAATCTATCCACGAGAGCAATATCTCCAATGACAACATTTCCAACTTCCAAACAGCCATATCCCACTGTGTAACCCTTGCTGTTGTCTCCAAAGATTATAAGGGATGTGTTTGTTTCCCTGTTAACCTCTACAGTCTTTTGGGAGATAGTAGGGTTGCTGACAGTAGCTTTGGTCCTTCTAAGTCTCTTTTTCTTAGGCTCAGAAGGAGCTACTGTGGGTTCAATTCCACTATCATCCTTATTTGCTACACTAGGTACAGTAACTCCCTCAGTACTCTTAGAACCACCACCAACACCAGTTTCCATGGGTCTTTTCTTTGATTCTTGTATGGCTAATTTCTGGGCTTTTTGTAGTCTAGAGTCCCTTGGTTGAATGTATTGGGTAGAATGTGGGTTAGCTAAATTTGGGTCTAATTCAGCCTCATTCTCAACAGAAAAAGTAACATACCCAGTGGGCAATGGAGAGTCAAGGTTAGGCACTTGATTAACCATATGCTGTGTGAGACAAAGTGGAATATGTGAATTTAAATTCTTTGTATTTAGAGTTGTCTGAGTGTTCTTTTTAAAAACAGGACACTCCTCTGTGCGAGGAGAATCTACAATAACACCACATAAAGAATCAATACACATAGTTAGAAAGCGAGGATAGATAGTTACCTTCTTACCTATGGCACTTCTGAGTTGTGCCATTATCAGCTTTCCAACATCCACCTTATAGCCATGGACTAAGAAATAAGCCAGCTTCTTGATGTAGGAGGGTATTCCATTCCATCCAGTAGATTTAGTTGAAAATACCTTCACCATTGCATCAAATATCATGCTCCATTCTTTTCTCAAGTACTTGCTGTTGGGATTTATGGGTGATAGCTTAGAGACAACTTAACTAGATATTTCTATACTTAGTTTTTCTAAGTAGAACATACTGTCACAACCAGAGTGTGTTCTTGTGACCAGAATAACTGATGTAAATTTAATAAGTATGTAACTTGAAAGAAGTTCATTCAAATGTTCATGCCTCAAGTAATGCATCAGCTCGACAGCAAGAATAAATGTTACTGTCACAACATTGACAGTAAGGTTACAAGAAGACAACATGTTGCAAGTCACGACAACAGACTCCATCTGACAGCAACATTGGCAAAAGCATGAGACAACAACATTCTCACAGTCTGACAGCAAGTCTGGTATTCCTGAAAGCAACATTGGTGGGGTTTCATACTGTCAACCAAGGAACATTCTTTTGAGAGATCACAAGACAAAGCTTGTCAATTCAAGAGTATGAAAAATCTACATCTACTAGAATTGTATTAGCTTGAAATAGAAAGAATCTAGGTTGCTTTACATATAATGATAACTCTGTTTGTATAGAAATTGAGGAAAGTCACATGGGTGTGCAAATTGTAAGGAGCTGCCACTTGAAAATGACAGCAGCTCCACAACCCATGTGATAGAGATGTTAGAGTAGTATAGTCAATATAGAGGAACATCTCTCACTCTTTCTACAACAACGGAATCACCCAAGAAATCCAAGCTTGAGAAAATACTTTCTCTCAAGGTTGTAGCAACACATTGCAAGATAAATAAAACATTTATTTTGTTAGAATATCTTGAGTTACTACTTGTGTGTGCATTTCTCCTTACTGATAGTTTACAATCTTTATTATTGTTGTTGAGATAAAGATTTGAAGTTATCAGTATTGCATTCAACCCCCCCTTCTGCAATACTCCGGGACCAACAACTGGTATCAGAGCTAATAGATTGATATAATAATCTGAGATCATGACGAGTATACAGAAATCAAGTGGTATCAAGATTCCAGTATTTGATAAAGAGAACTACAATTTTTGGAAAAGAAAGATCTTGTTATTTATCAAAGCTGCTCATCCACTGTAATTGGGAATACTTGAGAATGGCCCCTTTATTCCTCAAAAAGAAGCAGCAGCCTCTATAGCTGGAGATACTGTTATTGCAGCACACTGGGTTGCAAAGAGACCCTCAGAATACATAGAATCTGAGAAATAAAAGGTAGCTCTAGATGACTACCTACAACTTATCTTGCTTGACTCTCTCTCTCTGGACAAAGCCATGTGTGGAAATGTTATGGGATGTCTATCTGCCGAGGAGATGTGGAGCAAGATAGAGCGCTACTGTGTGAAGAAAGTGAAAGGTCAGAGAAAATCAAAGACAGATTCTTGTGTCACAATATGAAGCCTTTATGGCTAAGCCTGGTGAAGAGCTCACTCACATGTTTGAAAGATTCAGTAAGCTAATTGCTGAGCTACAAATTCATGAAAAGTTCTATGATAGAAAAAAGGATAATGTCAAGTTCTTGCTTACTCTTCCTGAACATCTTGAGCAAAAAGTAACTGCCATCAGAGAAGGAAGAAACTTGAATGAGGTCTCTCTTGAAACTCTTTATGGTGTGCTCAAGTCATATGAAGTTGAATTCTTTCAAAAAGAGCTATTCAAATTGGAGCCAAAGGAAAGATGGCAAACATGTCTGGTGCCCTTGTAGCCCATGAACCACATGTGTCTCTACTAAGTGAATCTTCTCAAAGTTCACAACCAACACAAGTGCCATCTCTGAAAATTGAAGAGGTGTTGGATGATGAGGAGAAAGTGGTTCTACAGCTCAAAGATTTTGAAGATGAAGACTTCTATTCATTAGAAGAGATTGAAAGTATGGATAATCCAACCATGGAATATATGGCTAAAAGATTCAAGAACATCAAATTCAGAAGAGACAAGTCATATAAGCCACAAGGTCAGACATCTAAGTTCAACAAGGGAAACTCTTCAAAGGCTGTTGGTGGTGCCACAAGAGGAGGATACAAGACATGGATGGTGGACAGGTCAAAGTTCAGATGTTACAACTACAATGAGCTAGGTCATTTTTCCACTGAGTGCAGAAGGCCGAAGCAGAATCAAAGAATGGAGAAAGGGTCTGGAAGTCAGTTTAAAAGAAATCAAGGAAGCGCCTATGTGGCTGAAGGAAAATGCTGGGATGATTCTGATGATGAGGAAGAAGAAGAGCTTGTGAACCTAGCTCTCATGGTTAGATCTGATGATGAAGCATCAAGCTCCTCAAATCAGGTACCATCTCTCATTTTACTTGATATGTCTAAAAATGAGTATAAGCAAACTATTGAGGAATTGAGTGTTGAGATGTTTAATATCCATGTTAGCTTATCTGATGCAAATGAAGAAATTAATAAGTTAACTAAACTTATTGAAACACTCAAATCTGTGAATGAAATGCTTTTGCTTAAGACCAGTCCATTAGATTCTCTAGCTCAAGAAAATGAAAGATTGAAGAATGATATTGTCTATGCTAAGGAGATAGAAGAATTCTTAAGGAAAAAAATTGCTGAAAATGAATTCAAACTTAAGGCCTTTAGAAACTCTTCTAAACTAGTTCAGGAATATCATGAGAACCACACTGAGAATCAAAAAGTTGGAGTAGGTTTTGACTATGATAGGAGGCCTGGAAAGGCAGCTATGGTTAATAATTGTTCAGGTGGTGATGCTCTCAAACCTCACATTCTCAAGAAAGTCTGTAAACCTATTTTTAAAATTGTTCAAACTGATTTTGATGAGAACTCCTTACTCATCAAACAAGAACTTCTTGATGAAGATGAATGTATTGACAACACATCTACTGAAGGGAAATGTTATGCCCAAATCTTGGCATAATCCCTAAGCAGGCCTAATGGGCTAAAATAAGCGGTCCACAACTTATAATGGACCTAAAGATGAAGATTGGGTCACCAAAACCCTCCACCAGGAGCTAGTCCAATATACTATCACATCTCTCTGCAAGGTCCAGGGAGGCCTAGAATACTCTTATGAAGGCTCATGATTAAACCCAGCGAGGTCGCATGAGTAGATATGGAGACTCATAGCTAAGCCCAGCGAGGTCGAATGAGTAGATATAGTTAAGCCCAGCGAGGTCGCATGAGTAGTATTATCTCCACAGCGTGGGATCACCTCGCATGATTAAGCCCGGTGAGGTTGCATGTGAGGCCACGCAGCTTCTCCATTAGCCTCACCAGTGAGGCCTCGTGATTCTAGCATCATGTTAGCCATAGGTAACCTTTATTGGGCCATGACTATTAGCATCAGCCCATAGACGTCTAGTGGATTTGGGCCAAGACGAGCCCATAAAAACCCTAGCCCATCTGGGTAACTTCTTCTCCAAGAACTACGTCTGGCTTGATCCCTATAAATAGGGTACGTAGGCACCTTGTTAAGATGATTGACAATTGGCAGCAAGAGAGAATAAGCAGTTTTTCTCTAACATTCAACGAATCAACAAACAAGATCAACCACAAATAATCACCAATCCCCTCCGTGTTCTTCGTGTTCTTAGCAAAATATATGTATTTTCCTCCATGATTCCAGCAACCTCCAAAAATATTGTTATACCAATTTAACCTTATAACATTTGGCGCTAGAAGGAGGGGCTACAAATTATTATTCGTGGAGGACAAATAATTTACTTAAATACACTGGGGTTTTGGGTTCTTATCAATATAAACAAACTGGAATTGGGGTTCATTAATTAATCACGGAGGCAACCATATTACAAACAGATGGATCAAGCAAAGAAGAGATCGCATGGAATAAAATAAAACTAAGAAAAAGCACCTAGACACGGACACATAAAGAAATTTGGCAGCGAAAAAAAAAATGATGAAGGCAACGAGGAGCAGCCGTATGAAAAAATGGAAAAGGAGTAGCGGCACGAAAAAAAGAAAAGAAGGTGCAACACATAGACAACAAATTAGAAGGATGCATGAAGACATGTTGCGGCTCCTGCTGCAACTGGAAGGCCAAGGACACGTTAAAAGAAAAAAATTCGGTAAAGTAGTACGCAAAAGCGCAGCAACAGGAATTAAAAAGAAAAAATAAAGCACTTGGAAATTTCAGCCGAGAGGGAAACGGGAAAAAAAAAGAGACAACAACTTGTGAAGAAGGTGAATTTTGGTGGAGCCCACATGATCACTGGAAAGAGGATGCATAAAGTAATTGCAGCTCTTGCAAGAGACTTTAAGAAATAAATATTAGAGGATGGCCTACACGCAACGGGAGCCAGCAGTAGGAATGAAGAATTAAAAAATTGATGAATCCCATCTACTGAGCCAAACAACTTGTTCGTGGAAGGGATGAATAAAAAAAATAGCGTGCACAACAGGAAAATAAAAAGGCAGCCGTGTTATAAATAAAAAAGAGATGAGTCTTTTCTCCCTTTTCGGTTACTATATTTTTCAGCAAATTATTTACCATATTTTGACATGCATGCATGCATAAAATCATGTTTTAAATATTTTTCAGAAAAAATATTTATTATTCAGAAAATTCGTGCGAGCTATATATTTATACTTGTAAAATTATTACGATTTGGAAAAATATCGTACGGGATATTTATGTTGATGAATTGCGAATATTTATGCTGATTGATTGTGGATATTTTACAATCCCGTACGAACTGCATATTTTGGAGAAAAAATTATATATGCGAGACGCATAATTTTGAAAAAGATTTTCTACAAAGAAAAGGAGCATTATATTTGAAGAAAATAAATATCGCGACATTCTTAAAAGAGCATATTTATTATTGCATATGGATTTGTAAAAAAAATTTCATATATCGTCGCGATAGTACATATATGTCGAAAATATTAACAAACTTGCGAACTAAATTGTCAAGTAGGGTAGCCTAGACAAGTTGTAAATCTCGCAATGCTACACGCTTGAGTAAAGTGTAGCACCCTCTGGATTATTGAAGGCCCATGAAGAAATCTCTCAAGATCGCATGGGTGGGAAGGCATCCCTATACAAAATATCTTTAAGACTTCATAGCACAGCTAACCCAACAAGGGACGCATGCGAGGTTCGCCAGGAAACCTCAGCATAGCCAGACCAAGAAGGGACGCGTGCGAGGTTCGCCATGATTATATCTACATCTCTTTTTGAAGATCCCGCAAAACACATTCTTATGTGGTTGCATCAGACACTTGAATATCGTGTACGCCAATTCAGGATATATACAAAAGCCAAGGTCCTAACTAGACAACAAGGATCGCAAAGGATTTCAAAAAAATAATTTACGCTCACACTTTTGAAACCTTGGCAATATATATATATATATATATATATATATATATATATATATATATATATCTTATAGTGGTTATCGCATGCTATGTACACTTGCATCCGCATACGCCTAACGAGCACAGTGGTGCTCTAAATGTTTTGTTAATCATCTATTTTAAGTTTTTTCAACGACTCAAGAAATTTGGAAGCTTGAAGAATTCTTATTTCTCCACTGCAGCAAGCTACACTGAAGAACTGGGGGCTAGTTGTTATGCCATATTTTTGACATAGATTAATATCTCCCAAATTTCTAATATTAATTCAGATTAATAATTATTGCTTAACCGCTAAGTAATATCCTCTCTCGGAAATGAGGAAAGAATCAATCTCAATCAATCAATAACAGAAAATATCTCCAAATGATATTCTTCAAATCAGGAAGATATCACAAGGATAAGATTAAATCAGATAAAGTCGGTAATTACCACATTAACGAAGTTTATCCCTAAAGTCTCTTAGGGATAAACACAATTGCATAGAACTACGTGGGCTTGATCCTATATAAACATAGGTACATAGGCATCTTGGTATGATGATGGGATCCGATACATGAGACAAATCGAGACACCTGCCAAGTCCAGCCCCTCATTTTTTTAGAAACCCTAATCCTTAAAAACAGTCACATTCATACAAATTCGCTTTACTATTCCAGCAAACCTCCGATTTCGTATTGTTACGAAATTCCTCCAACAACATTTGGCGCAAACCTCCGATTTCGTGTTGTTATGAAATTCCTCCAACAACATTTGGCACTAGAAGGAGGGGCAGTCATCACATTGGGAGACCCCGGGGTCGCACAAGATACCCAAAGGCGATCCCCCCAGGAGCGAGGACGAGGATGGGCCCGAGAATGTAGAGACACCTATCAATCACCAACTGGCATAGAACAGCAAGGTCATGACCTTTCTCAAAGGTATTGGTGAACAGGTGTCAGCAGTGCAAGAAGGATGACTAGAGTGGAGAAGCGGTATAGCTCAAGGGGCGCGAAGAGGAATGCCAGGAAGGGGCCCAGGACCTATCATGAGGAGAGTAGCAAGGGACCCACCAAGAAACTCTTGGATGAATTTGATGATGTTGTTATGGATCAAACAAACCCTAACTTCTATGAAGACCTCGAGTGGGAGGAGGATATAGAGGCTACTAAGACAAAGGAGGGGTCGCAGAATGAGGTCGCCTCATCTAAGGAGAGCTGACAAGAAGGATAAGCTATCCCAGGCTAGGAGCCAAGGTTCGGAATGACCCCCCTCTCCTCTTAGAGAGCGTGAGCGGTCACATCATCGTGATGAACGACCCTCTCTCCTCTTAGAGAGCGTGAGCGATCACATCGTCGCGATGAACAACCCCTCTTTCCTCATCGATTGCGTGAACGGTCCCAGAAGTACAAACCTGACCCCCTGGATCACAAAAAGAAGGGTCGCAAGGAGGATCAAGAGGACTCTAGTGCTCCCAAGAAGACCCAATCCCACCATCACAGCAATGGAGAGGGATAGAAAAAAAGTTGAAGATGAGGATACCAAGGTGGGAGACTACAAGCTTGAGGAGCTAAAGAAGGCCTTGAATAAGATGAATACAGATAAGGGGACCCTCAACCCCATGGGTTTGGCCTCGCCTTTCACTCAAGAGATCAAGACCACTCTGCTTCCC
Source organism: Saposhnikovia divaricata (assembly GCA_036435485.1). NCBI lineage: Eukaryota > Viridiplantae > Streptophyta > Magnoliopsida > Apiales > Apiaceae > Saposhnikovia > Saposhnikovia divaricata. The sequence continues at coordinate 120,409,169 of CM071601.1, read as the reverse complement.
ACTATATTCTGGAGTAGTAACCCAGACATGACTTATAATGGGGACACTGACCCTGCAGGGTTTGTTATTCGATCCAACAACGATTTGGATGAGTACCGGGTCTTGCTATTGGCTAGGTGCAGGTTGTTTGCGGCCTTGTTGAGGGGTAGTGCTCAGCAGTGGTTCTCTAAGCTTGGGGCTCACATCACTATAGACTCCTGGGAGCAGTTCGTGCACATTTTTATTAAGCATTTTCAGTCCTCCAAGCTCTATGTACCTCCTGTATCCACCCTGGTAAACATAAAGAAGAAGGAGGGTGAGACCCTACAGGACTACTTCAAGAGGTTTAACACCGAGGACCCTAGGGTGTGAGGAGCAAATAACGAGGCCATTAGAAATTTTCTTATTGCTGGCCTGAGAGAGGGTACCAAGTTTTGGAAGAAGTTGCAGGCACAAACACCTATCACTCTCTTTGAGTTCTACAAGGAGGCCGAGCCTTACAAATAGGTTTAGAAATCAATGGAGGACCTTAAAAAGAATAATAAAGCTAGCAGCAATGGAAGTAAGGACAAGGGAGTGAAGAGGAAGGACTCTCAAAGCCCTAGGCGAAGACAGGATCGTAGTGAGATGCCCCTTCGTGGGATGCCTATTAATGAGATTCCTCTGTGTGTGATACCTCCTTGTGAGATGCCCCTTCGTGGGATGCCTCTTAATGAGATGCTTCTTGGTGAAATACCTCTACGTCGAGGAGAGGGGGGACGCCCCCGATCCTTGGGGAGACGGGGGATGCCCCCGACCCTTGGCGACAATGAGGAGATCCTTGAATACCTCAAAACACTGGGAAGAGCAAGCAACTAACAATGATAATGAGGAATCGGGGGGGGGGTAGTGGCATTACATAAACAACTTTTCCAGTAAGACATTTGAAAAATTGCAAGGCCAGCCTCTAGCAACGCGAGGCCGCAAACCCGACATCTTGCGATGTGAGGCCTCTCGGCCCCATAGGTGATGATTGATGAGTCCATAAGTCTATACAATGCAGAACTATCTCAACTCATATGCTAAGGTCAATCTTTCAACGATCAGGATCATTTGAAGACCCCATCAGCTATCCTAAAACACTTGGGAAAAACTTAACAGATATGGAGAGGAGTTATGGAGGAATCTATACATGCTAAAATCATGTAACATGTGTCCCTTGTACAAGCAGATGCGAGGCCTATGGTACTTTGAAAAATTATAAACATCAAATAAAGGAACATTTGGGCTCGCCACCTCTACTTTCTAAGCCTAAGGAGGGGGATACCCTTATTTTGTATCTAGATGTGTCAGAGCATGCAGTAAGTGTAGTGTTAGTTTGCGAGGAGGAAAGGGTTCAATACCCTGTCTATTATGTCAGTAAAAGGATAGATGCTAAGACTCGCTACACCAACATGGAGAAGCTCGCTTATGCCTTGCTGTTGGCCTCGCGAAAGTTGAGGCCATACTTTTAGGCTCATAAAATTGAAGTTCGCATAGCCTATCCCTTAAGGCAAGTGATGCATAAGCCTGAGACCTCGGAAAGACTTCTAGCGCGGACAGTGGAACTAGGCCAATTTGACATCGAGTACAAGCCTCGAGGTGCTTTGAAAGGACAAGCTTTAGCAGATTTTATCTCGGAATTCCCTCTACAATCTGAAGGAGATTCTTGGGCTCTCGTTGCGACCCCCATGCCAGCCGAGCCCGAGGCCAGCCAAAAGAATTCAGCCTCGTGGTGGGAGCTCTATGTTGATGGAGCATCTAATAAGGAAGGAGCTGGAACCGGGGTCAAGCTCGTTACACCTGAGGGTCGTAGGTTCAGAAGCGCAGTCCACTTCGCATTCGAAGCCTCAAACAATGCAGCCGATTATGAGGCCCTAATCAATGGCCTTAAGCTCGCAATTACAATGAAGGTGGAGAATCTCAATGCTTATAGGGATTCCATGCCGGTCACAGGTCATATTGGATGTGGGTGGCAAGCTAGGGGGCCTCAAATCGAGCTCTATCTGCGATATGTGCAGAAACTTAGGATGTCATTCAAGCAGGTGAAAGTGAAATTTATCAGAAGGACAAAAAATCAAGGAGCGGATGCCCTAGCAAAGTTGGGATCGCGCCGAGAGGCCACCTTACTTGGGGTTATTCCATTGGAAATCCAGACTAAGCCTAGTGTTCCTGAGGAATTTGTCATGGAGGTATCGAGCCAGGGGCCAACATGGATGACCCCTATATGGGAGTATGTGAAGAATGCGACTGTACCCCAAGAAAAGAAGGAAGTGAGGAAGATTAAGTACCAAGCGGCGCGCTATGTAATTTACGATGAAAGTCTATATCGAAGAGGGTTCAACACACCGCTCTTGAGGTGTGTAGATGGTGAGGAGTGCAACTACATCCTAAGGGAGGTCCACGAAGGCATATGTGACAATCACTCGGGGGTAGTTCTATAGCCAAAAAAATTCTTCGCCAAGGGTAATTCTGCCTACATTAAAAAGAGATGCTTTTGAGTTCGCTAGGAGGTGTGAAAAGTGCCAAAGGAATACTAATTTCAGTAATGCCCCAGTTGCTCATCTCACTTCTCTCATGAGCCCGTGGCCCTTTGCCATGTGGGGTATTGATCTTATTGGGGAGCTCCCCAAAGCTAAGGGATGAGTCAAGTATGTAGTGGTAGCTGTGGATTATTTCACTAAGTGGACCGAGGTTGAGCCTCTCGCAACGATCACGGCCAAAAAATTGAAGAACTTTCTATACAGGGCCATTGTGTGTCGCTATGGGATCCAATATCAGCTAATATCATATAATGAGAAGCAATTTGGTAATAAAGAGATGAAGGAGTTCTGTTAGAACTTGGAAATCAACAATGCGAGAAGAGGACTGGGGTGATAACAGAATGTATATTGAGTGCGTGGACCACCAAGAGAACCATGCAGGACATGTGCAATGCAAGCTAGTAAATGGCGGATGGAATATTACCAAGGGCCCCATGCAAGGATTTTTTTTAAAAAAAGGTTAATGCATGGCTCGTTTCTGGCTTTGGCGTGCGAAGACAATAAAATAAAAAATTGCATGTGAGGTGAAATGGCGTGTACAAAGCTACGAGGCCAAGAGGGAAGAAAATTGTTGTGGCCCACATGACTTACTCTATCTCATGTACATAAACGGAAGTGGCTGATGCAATATAGGTGAAGAGGTGATTTTAATAAAAAATAAACACAAGATCAATATGTGCTGCGTGGATTATATAAAGTGGCAGGGTCCACGTAAAAAAAAGGTGTCGCGCGAAGAGGCTAAGTACGTGGCTACCAAAATCAAGGCTGTTTATACATGCGGGGACCACGAGGTCATAAAGAAAATAAAAGACAAAGAAAAATTCAAAAGCTACTGGCAGGAGGATATTGCCAAGGGATCCGCACAAAAAACTCATGTGAAGTCTTAATTCATAGAAGCCAAGCTGATGCTTAAAACTCACTCGGTACTGTAAATGGAACAATGCGAGGCGGAACAAAAAGAAAAAGCAATATGCGGCTCGTGTAAAAGAAATAAATCAAAGCAGTGGTAAGAGCCAAGAGGCCATAAAATCAAGCCTGGCAGGAAAATTGAAGCCGGGGTCCATGCATGAAGCTGCATATTAAAACAAGGCGCGAGAAGAGAAAATATGATGTAGTAAGGTGGCAAGTGCGAGGAGGCACGGGCTCCCATAAAATCAAATAATTATTCTGATTTTATTTTTAGAGGAGTTCAAAATAATTTTGAAGAAATTGTGAACACCAGAAAAAATAGTTCTCCGCTACAGCTGCCTGCTCCGAAGAACTGGGGGTAGTTACTATGCTCAAAAATTGATATGGCCTCAGAACATATGAGGAGGAGTTCTCTCAATATATGAGGCTGCAAGGAGGCCTCACAACATATGAGGCTGCAAGGAGGCCTCGCAACATATGAGGCTGCAAGGAGGCCTCGCAACATATGAGACTACAAGGAGTCCTCTCATCATAAATAACAAGGAACAGAGGAGAGCCATCTCATCATACTTTAAGAAGACATGAAGATATAGGTGAGAGCCCGAACTCACATATCAGCTTGACAAAAGATATAATTATAACAATTTATGACTGCAAGGCCCTATGGGGTCGCCTCTCAAGGTCCCTGCAGGACCACATGGCGCTTGGAAGGACCCTTCGAGCTCACCATCACTCACTTATACATGGCTTCGCATTAATTGAAAGACACACAACATGTGTCATCATCTTAGCGGCTGGGAACAGATCTCGAGACAAGACAGTTGTCCAAAACCATTCAAATTTATAGGGGTCGCGATGCGATCCCAAGGCACTTGAGATAGTTATGCTTTCATCTACATCAATCTATAGCGAGCATAGGCCTCACATTGAAGTTTTGACAAAGCAGGTTTTGAGTCCACATCACATTTCTAATGGCAATATGGACTCGGGGGGGTAGTTGTTATGCCCAAATCTTGGTATAAGCCCTAAGCAAGCCTAATGGGCTAAAATAACCGGCCCACAACTTATAATGGACCTAAAGATGAAGATTGGGTCACCAAAGCCCACCACCAGGAGCTAGTCCAATATACTATCAAAGCACAATATGGAAGTCTGTGACCCCAAACCGCGGGTCGAGTTCGCTAGCAGTCCCAAGTATGGGATCACATCTATCACATCTCTCTACAAGGTCCAGCGAGGCCTATAATACTCTTATGAAGGCTCATGATTAAGCCCAGCGAGGTCGCATGAGTAGATATAAAGACTCATAACTAAGCCCATCGAGGTCGCATGAGTAGATATAGTTAAGCCCATCGAGGTTGCATGAGTAGTATTATCTCCACAGCGTGGGATCACCTCGCATGATTAAGCCCGGTGAGGTCACATGCGAGGCCACGCAGCTTCTCCATTAGCCTCGCCGCCAGTGAGGCCTCGTGATTCTAGCATCATGTTAGCCATAGGTAACCTTTATTGGGTCATGGGTCATGAGCAGAATTAATGGACTATTAGCATCAGCCCATAGATGTCTAGTGGATTTGGGACAAGATGAGCCCATAGAAACCCTAGCCCGTCTGGGTAACTTCTTCTCCAAGAACTACGTCTGGCTCGATCCCTATAAATAGGGTACGTAGGCACCTTGTTAAGATGATTGATAGTTGGCATCAAGAGAGAATAAGCAGTTTTTCTCTGACATTTAACGAATCAACAAACAAGATCAACCACAAATAATCACCAATCTCCTCCGTGTTCTTCGTGTTCTTAGCAAAATATCTGTATTTTTCTCCGCGATTCCAGCAACCTACAAAAATATTGTTATACCAATTTCTCCCTATAACAGGAAAGACACTGCCAAGATCCCTATGACAGAAACTTTACCAAGCAATCAGATAGAATGTTCAAAAGAAGCTGTCAACAAGGATAAGACAGAAACTTTCAAAGATATTGTCAAGAGAGTACCTAGACAGTAACTTCCGAACCTACTGTCAAGATAGCAGGTACGAAAAGTACTGTCAAGCGTAACTCGACAGCAACTTCAGGACATAATGTCAACACAGATGTCTAAGAATAGGAATGGCAAGCTAGGAATTGATAAGAAAAATGGTTATGCTCATGTTAAGAATGCTCCTAGGAAACTTTGCAATAATTGTGGCTTCTCCCAACACTTAACATATGTTTGTAAGAAACCTATTGAGAACAAGGTTAATATGAACAAGGTTAATGGTAACTTACATAGAACTCCCATT